>CM077086.1:57558218-58780836 GCA_039513925.1 Platanthera zijinensis
ATTAAGGATATAGACGAATTACTCCTCCCAATAACAGAAAGCATTAAGTTGGTGTGGACTTAATCCCTGTATTAAGATTGGTTCATCCATCAATAGAAAAGGATGAATTCCCAAGGAAAATTTCTTTAGAAGTGGTGGGCAAGGTGATTATCTGCAAAACAGGAGGACATGATCGGATTTTACCCACATGTTCAATCTGATGGTGAGAATAATATTCAAGATAAACACTACTGGGCAGCAGTAGTGTTTGAAAGTGCAGGATAAGATCAATCCTAACTCTAGAGGGGGGTGAATAGAGTTATTTAAAATAGTTTTGCAAATAAAAACTTGAGTGAAGAGAAAGTTTAGATTTACTTAGTGTATGGTGCTATAGCAAATAATCAGAGTAAAAAGAAATTCACAGCACAAAGCAAAACACAAGAACAAGCAATCCAGACGACACAAGAATTTTATAGTGTTCCCCAACAACTTGGGTACGTCCACTCTTCTACCACCCTGGTAGGAATCCACTGCAGGATGAGTTGATCAGGTGTCCTGGGCACCAATGAGCTTTTGATAAGGTGCTCAAAAACCAAACTGGATTTTTTGATCAGGTGCTTTGCCACCACTGAGTTTTGACAAGGCTCTCAGAACCAGACAGAACTTTTGAAGGGAGTTCAAGAACCCTTTTACAGCAGGAAAAGAAAAATAAGAGTGAAGGGTGTCTTCTCTGTTCTCAATCAAATGAGAGAAACACAAGTGGATTGTTGTTGTCAAAGCTCCCCCTGAGATGTAGAAAGGTTCAGGAGTGGAAGCTTTGCACAGGGTGATAGGCCTTCAATGGATGACTGCTCCAGCAAATGATGATTTCAGCAATGTCTGAAATGTGAGTTGTCTTGGAGAGAATGATGAAGCCTTGATGATGATCTTCCAGTAAGCCTTCAGACTGATGTAGAGAAGTTGTCTCTTCAGGCTCCTGAATAGCATATCTGAGAAGAGCACTTAGTTGTACAGGTGGAGTTGAGTTCTTCCTGGAACTCTGATTCCTGTAATTTATTTTCACTGTATTCTGCTTTCTTCTTTCTTCACTACTATATTGTTCCTCTGTAAATCTGTGTATATATATCCTGATAGATGAGCAGCAGACATTTGAATAATAGTATTTATTACTGCTTCCTTTTGGATACTCCAACGGCTATAATACTCATAAAAGCATTCCTGTAATAGTCCTTTAATATAGCTGTATTGGAATAATAACAGCTGGCTTTAATAGGACAAAAGATATCCTGAAAATCCGCCTGGAAACTTGCATTTAGATTTGGCAGAAAACGTCGAACGGAGCTCGGAGAACGTCGACTGGAGCTCAACGTTCCAGCATAGGGAACGTCGACCGGAGCTTGACGTTCCAGCATAGTTGAGCTTGGAAAGCGTCGACCTGAGCTTTGGACAGAAAACGTCGACCGCAGCAATACGTCGACCTGAGCTTGGAGACAAAACGTCGACCAGAGCTCAGAGAAAGGCGTCGACCAGAGCTTCGACATTTCAGCAGAGGTTAAGCTAGACGATCTTGTAGAGATGAGCTCGACGATCTTCGACCGGAGCTCGACGATCGTCGACCTGAGCATAGTGTTGAGTTCTGATTTCTTTAGGCTGATTTCTCTGACTGATTTCTCTTGGCTGATTTCTTCTATCTCTGAGAGCCTCTGACTTAGCACAACCCATAACCCTTAGCTATACATGATGGGTCAATCTAATAAACTGAAAGACATAGTGATCCTGACCCAATCCAATTTAGGGTGTTCCAACAATCTCCCCCTATTTGGGTTAGGATTACTATTTACATGAAAATGAAAAATATTACATAAAATTACAAGGCATGAGATATAAAAAAAAAGCATGCAATGCTGGCTTCTGTTGCTGTTAAAAACTGACTTCTGCTGGCAATGTAATCTTCCCCTATGTTGATGCAGTAACTGTGATTGGAGGAGGCTGAGATGACTCTTAAAGTTGGATATTGATTAAGTCATCCAGCTAACTCTTATAGATGGTACCTGCAAAAAACTATGGTAGAGATTGCTCTCTCCTTAAAAAGGATATGTTAGCAGAAAAATGATATTTGTCCAGCAAAATTTAGGATTCTGGATCTGAAAAACAAAGTCTGATATCTTCCTTCCTATAGAATTTCTTTTCATCAGAAGAGATTCAAACTCAGTGCCATGATCACTGCTGACCAATGCAACTAGAGTAGAAAACTCAATCTAGATGAATTTAGAAAAAGATCTATAAGAAATATAAAGTATCTGACAAAGAATTCACATACAGAGTCCTAAAATAATTTTGAACAAAATATCAATACGATAGAAACAGCCATAAGAAAAGATGTTTCCTAATAAATTTATTCCAAATAAGAAAAGGATTTGAAAATATTTTAATTAGTTTATCCTTATATTTATGAATCAGATTTATGAAAAGGCAGACTGAGTTCGATGGTATGGACTCATTTTGTTGATTAAAATATTTCTTTTCCTTAGAATATATTCTGAAAATAATCCTCTGAGAAGTTTTGTTTCCTTCTCAGGTTTCATTAAATCTTGGCAGCAATTTTGAAGTTCTAATTTAACTGAACTAAAAGCAAAGTTTGATAATACCTGATCCTTTTCAGGTTTTGAATTGCCTTCTGTTTGTTCAGCCTTTAAATTGCTGCAGGAAGAATTGATGGCCATTAAGCAAAATTCTTTGGCCCTTGCTTCCTCCTCTTCATCTTCAAATGTTGATTCATCATCTGATACATCCCAAACAACATCTAGGGATATTGATTCTCCTTCTTCAAATAGGATGTTGTGGCTTCTTCTGTTGTTTCATCCACTGGTTCAGAAGCCATTCGGTGAAGAGAATCCCATATCTCCTTAGCTGTTGAGCATTCAACAACTTCCTGAAATAAGTCATCAGATAATGACCGTGCTAGGATATTCATGGCTCTGGCATCAGCTAGCCTGGCCCTTTTAGTTGTTGTTGCTGAGGTTGGGAGACCTGTCATAATGGAAGAAAAAATATCTTCATCAATAGAGTTCATATACAATTTTAATTCTTGTCTTCCAAAGTGCAAATGTGTTTATGTTGCACTTAGGAGGTCTGGTGCTAGCAAAGTCCTTGTTTGTGCCATGAGTTTTAAGATAAGTAAAACTAAGGAAAATAACCCTTTGAGAGAAATGATCTTATCAGGATCTTTTGATCCAGGTGTTTAGCCTGTATGAATGATCAACCTCCCTCTGATACCAATTGAAAGTGCAGGATAAGATCAATCCTAACTCTAGAGGGGGTGAATAGAGTTATTTAAAATAGTTTTTGCAAATAAAAACTTGAGTGAAGAGAAAGTTTAGATTTACTTAGTGTATGGTGCTATAGCAAATAATCAGAGTAAAAAGAAATTCACAGCACAAAGCAAAACACAAAGAAACAAGCAATCCAGACGACACAAGAATTTTATAGTGGTTCCCCAAAACTTGGGTACGCCCACTCTTCTACCACCCTAGTAGGAATCCACTGCAGGATGAGTTGATCAGGTGTCCTGGGCACCAATGAGCTTTTGATAAGGTGCTCAAAAACCAAACTGGATTTTTTGATCAGGTGTCTTGCCACCACTGAGTTTTGACAAGGCTCTCAGAACCAGACAGAACTTTTGAACGGAGTTCAAGAACCCTTTTACAGCAGGAAAAGAAAAATAAGAGTGAAGGGTGTCTTCTCTGTTCTCAATCAAATGAGAGAAGCACAAGTGGATTGTTGTTGTCAAAGCTCCCCCTGAGATGTAGAAAGGTTCAGGAGTGGAAGCTTTGCACAGGGTGATAGGCCTTCAATGGATGACTGCTCCAGCAAATGATGATTTCAGCAATGGCTGAAATGTGAGTTGTCTTGGAGAGAATGATGAAGCCTTGATGATGATCTTCCAGTAAGCCTTCAGACTGATGTAGAGAAGTTGTCTCTTCAGGCTTCCTGGAACAGCATATCTGAGAAGAGCACTTAGTTGTACAGGTGGAGTTGAGTTCTTCCTGGAACTCTGATTCCTGTAATTTATTTTCACTGTATTCTGCTTTCTTCTTTCTTCACTACTATATTGTTCCTCTGTAAATCTGTGTATATATATCCTGATAGATGAGCAGCGGACATTGAATAATAGCATTTATTACTGCTTCCTTTTGGATACTCCAACGGCTATAATACTCATAAAAGCATTCCTGTAATAGTCCTTTAATATAGCTGTATTGGAATAATAACAGCTGGCTTTAATAGGACAAAAGATATCCTGAAAATCCGCCTGGAAACTTGCATTTAGATTTGGCAGAAAATGTCGAACGGAGCTCGGAGAACATCGACCGGAGCTCAACGTTCCAGCATAGGAAACGTCGACCGGAGCTCGACGTTCCAGCATAGTTGAGCTTGGAAAGCGTCGACCTGAGCTTTGGACAGAAAATGTCGACCGCAGCAATGCGTCGACCTGAGCTTGGAGACAAAACGTCGACCAGAGCTCAGAGATAAGGCGTCGACCAGAGCTTCGACATTTCAGCAGAGTTAAGCTAGACGATCTTGTAGAGATGAGCTCGACGATCTTCGACCGGAGCTCGACGATCGTCGACCTGAGCATAGTGTTGAGTTCTGATTTCTTTAGGCTGATTTCTCTGACTGATTTCTCTTGGCTGATTTCTTCTATCTCTGAGAGCCTCTGACTTAGCACAACCCATAACCCTTAGCTATACATGATGGGTCAATCTAATAAACTGAAAGACATAGTGATCCTGACCCAAATCCAATTTAGGGTGTTCCCAACAGTGTTTGATAAACTATACGAAGGAACAAAGAAACCTAACCTGGGAAGGATCCTCAGCCTATGCTTAACATCAGTAGTTCCAGATGTACTGAAACAAGAAAATAGCTCTAAGATAAATCATATGAGAAAAATGGATGTAAGGATACTGTCAAGGTGGGACAGAGTTCTAACCAAGGAAGTCTCTGCTCCTAAGGATCAAACTAACAAAGACAAGAAGAAAAATAAGGTGGCTGTACAGGCTGACTCCTCCAATGATTCTGAGGAGGAAGTGTTCTTCAGTTCTGATGAAGACCAACAACAACAAGATGTTCAAGCTCAAGCTAAGGACTGTGAGCCCCAAGAGCAACAAATTGAATCTACTCCAGTGGGAGAAAACCGAGAAAAAGAAACTGAGTTGCCTGCCCAAGGGGGAGGTATTGATGATGCTGTCTTGGATAGTGACTTAGCTGCAGACACAATAATGGATGTTGTATCTAAATCAGCTCTGCAGCTTAAGTAACTGATAAAAATGATGCTCAACATGAGCCCGTAAGTTTCTTCTTTACAGACTAGTGATGAATTATAGTATTCTCCTCAAAAATTGTTCAAAGGGACACTTTTGTTTACACAACAAAAGAGGTCTTTCAAGTGGTATTAGTCTTTTCATTACTTTTTTTTAAAAAAAACTAATCTTATTCCTTCTGAACAGATATAGCAGGAATTTACAATGAAGAATTGTTTCCTGATCCTCTTACTGATAGGACTGAGGGGGAGGAAATTGAAAAAGAAAAGGAAATTCCAAGGACTGAGGGGGAGTTATCCAAGGATACCCCAGCTGAAAAGGACACTGTTAATATTGAAAGTACATCTGAATCTTCTGAAGATGAAGAAGCCACAATGGCTAAGAAAAGAAAGCTGTTTGTGTTAAAGAAGAAGAGTTCTAGATATAAGAAAGCTTTGCAAATGGGAACAACACCATCTACATCAACTGTGGGCTTCAGTTCTTTACTGGTCCAGATGTAGATAAAATTAGATAATCAAAGGCAGACTATAGAAAAATATGTAGATGAAACTCATAAGGAGTTATAGTTTTAGTTGGCCCAGGACATCAAATCCATAAGATTTGAAGTAAATCAAAATAAGAAGGAGATGACAGATTGCTTCCATAAAGGAGGTAATGTTGTGGTGTTCCTGGCCAAGCAACAATAAGATATACAAGCTAAAGTGGATGAGATTGAAGTAAAGAAGGGATATGTCCTAGAGAATTAGATTAGAATGAATGAAAATCTCAAGGATTCACATCATGTAATATTGACAAAGCTCACTGATTCTAGCACTACTTTGAAGGCTGAAATATCCATGCAAATCCAGGATGATATATCTGCTGTCAAAGCCACATTCCAAGAATCTCAGGAGAAAATAAAAACCTTCCTGACAAAATTCATAGCTTATTTTAAAGTGGGAACTGAATATCTAGCTGATCAAGTCAGATTCCAGAAGGAAGATTTAAGAGATCATATTACAAGAGAAGTCATAAAGGGGGAGAGATTACTAGTAAAAGCCGGCTCTGACCATGCTAAATGGACTACCAATAGCATCAGAGCCACTCTTGGATATCCTCCTCTGTGTGATGATGCTAATGTAGCTGAGTTTGGGATTCAACCTGATTATTTTGCAGGAGATCAGCCTGAAGTTGCTCAGGTGATCTACCCCCCAGCTGATTTTGAGATGGTTCAAGAAGAAGTGCTGAAAATGTATAGTCCTCCACCAGAGGTTCAAAATGTAATTCTTGAAAAGGTTGAAATGTCAAAAGCTGCATTGGAAGCTCAGAAGGAAGCTCAACTCTCCAAGAAGAGATTCAAAGAGCAGGCTGAGCTGAAGCCAGATTTTGAGCAATGGAGCCCAACTTCTAGAAATATCATACTTACTGCCTAGAAAGCTTTTAAGGATAAAACCCATGAAAGGGGTAAGTGGTATTCTGAGCAAGAGTGGAATAAATATCAAGATGGACAAGAAGAAATTCTACAACATAGAAGAAGTGCTAAGGCTAGGAAGCTACCTGCTAATGCTCAAGAGCCAAGCAAGTACTTCCCCAAACCTTTTCACTATTTTGAAAGACAAAAGATCAAGGCTGAAGAATTGAAGAAGAAAGCTCTCAAAGGGAAAAGCTAGCTGAAGATGCTGAACCTTCTATGTAGGCTAAAATCAAGTCTAACAAAGGGATAGTTATTAAGGAACCTAGTAAGTAATAGGATTGCTAGGTTCTTGTAATAGAACAATGTATTACTTTTCCTTTTGTTCTATAAGAAATTTATGTAAACCAAAGTTTTTCAAATCAATGAAATCTGGTTCAGTATTAAGTGTGTGTTGTTTACAATGATTATTTAATTATCTGCTCTGAAATGTTTTTACTTCTATTACAATTTTGTTTTATCTAAAGAGATTTATATCTTTGACTAAGGGTTATGACTTCTCCAAATAGAGGGAGATTGTTGGGTACATTGGAAAATGTGTACTAGATTTGGAGCAGCCACAACTTAGTCAATGATATGCATCAATGTGTATTTGATAGAAGTTTGAGTTTCATTGTGCAGGCTTTAAAAATTTGAAGGAAATTTTCTAAGTACAAGTGTCGACACTTGTAAGGAAGTTGTGTCGACACCAGCTGCTATGTCGACACTCAGGAAAGCTGTGTCGACGCACTGGCAAAATGTGTTGACACTTATAAAGAAGTTGTGTCGACACTCAAAGCTATGTTGACACCTAAACAAGCAGTTGTGTCGACATCCAGAATTATGTTGACAACTTAAAACAGAATTGTGTCGACACTTAAAACTGAGGATGAGTCGACACTCACAAGCTATGTCGACACCTGAAGCAATTGTGTCGACACACAGGACTTGTGTCGACACACCAACTCTCAAGAGGCTGTGTCGAGTTTAGAAGTAATTGTGTCGACACACACTCAACGCCATTTGACAAACACTCAACGCCATCTGTCTGTAATAGAAATGTCGAGACAAGAAGCTGCTGTGTCGACACACAGGACTTATGTCGACACATACAACAAAAAGCAGTGTCGAGAAGTAGAAGTATGACTGTGTCGACACTTGGAGTATTTGTGTCAACACCTTGAAGACTTGGGTTGACACTTAGCCTATATGTGTCGACACATGTAAAGCAGTCTGCTGAGTGTTGTATGATGAGTTGGATAGACATTGAAGAACCTGATGATGTGACTAGTGACTTGACAGCTGTCATAACTAACTGGCTTGACACCACTGTCAGAACTGTTAGAAGTCCGTTATGAACCGGATCAGCCAGTAACCATGGAGCAAGATCTATATAAGAGCCAGATCGAAAATGATTCATGATCATCAATGTGAAAAGATCTCTGGATCATAAAGAAGAATTCTGACAGATCAAGGCCTGTTTGCAAGAAAGATTCAGAGTTCATTCTGAATCTAAGGAAGAAGCTGACTGAAGATCAACTTCAACTTGAAGAGTAGATCCACCTTATTTGTCCTAATCAAGAAGCTTTGAAAAGCTAAGTTAGGCTGGATCAGAAGAATCAGTTTATACAAGAACTGATCAAGATGACAACATCAACCGAGGAATTTAGCTGGTGAAGTTTTTTGAAACTTATTACTCACAAACTCTTGTAGGATCTATTGTTAGATCTGAGATTGTAAGACTAAAATTATATAGGCTGAGGTAGGGCAGAGTGCCTGAGGTAGGACTTGTGGAATGTCTTAGTTGTAAGCCTAATTCAAAGGCTTAGGTAGGGTTGAGGCCTGAGGTAGGATTCAGGGAAGAATCTGAGGTTGGACTTGTGTAAAGTCTGAGGTGTAGGAACCATTTTGTTTTCTGAGTTTGTAATATCTGCGGATCCGAGCCAGTGGAAGGAAGTTAGGCTGAATCCAGTTATCTACTGGATAGGTGAAGGGGGAAAGTGGATGTACCCATATCTTGGGGAACCACTATAGATCTGGTGTTTGCTGTTTTGCATTTAATTTCTGTAGATAGAATTATTCTGTGCTATAAGTAGTTACAAACTTCTATTTTCCTTAAAATCAAAAAGACACAAAAATTAGAACCTATTCACCCCCCTCTAGGTGTTTAGGCTCTTGAATAAAAGTCTTTCACTCGGGATCGACAAAAGATCGTCTATCCTGTGAAGGGAGAGACAGGGTCAAAACACATTAGTGTTAGAACCAGTGTAATACTAAAGGGATTGGGAATCAGGTATTAACCAATAATAATAAGTACCTTGCGAAAGGGAGATTTGGGCTTCAGCCCATCGTAGTTCCTAGTGCCCTTTGAGAGCTCTTCAAGGGGTATGCCGGGGCCAGTCCTAGGCTAACCTAAACTGTAGGCAAAATAAACTACAAGAGTAACTAGCATAACTAGGGATTCACTTTCACTCACCTCGATGTCTCGGGATGTTAGGTTGGGTTAATCGGGCTATAGGCTCGGTGGATTTAGTGATGGGCAGGTTGGCCCGACGAGCTTTTCCTCGGTTGTTGATTGTGATGGATGGGATGGTCCGGGGAGCTTTGGCTCGGTAGATGATACATAAGGTTGCATGTGTGCATAAAGTATAAGGTGGTGGGTCTTCAGTATTGGAGGGTTGATGCACCGACGCCAATACATTGACTCAGCAAGTGTGGTTTTGCCCTTCACCAAATTAAGTCCGGTACGCCAGCCGGCAAGAGTACGCAGGAGCTCTGCTTAGTGAACCAGCATCAAGGCGTACGATAGGTCTGACGTGTAGTGCAATTACCAGTTTAGAGGTGGCCGAGGCAAAACTCACCGCTTCCGTTTGCCACTACGGAGGTATCCTGGTAGGTTAGACTCCAGAAAGGTGGAACTAAAGGTTTGTATACACAGAGTCGAGTGGGTGAGTTGCACTTGCCTGTTCACATCATAGCATATTTTGCATGTCATACCATCATCATTGCATATAACCCCCGACACCTATTGTATAAAGTGGTATGAGACGCTTTATACAATAGACCCTGCAAAATGACCCCTTGGCTTATAAGCTCGCATGAGCGTGCTTATAAGTTAAGGTTTTTACTCTGTAGATATATACATGCTGCTAGAAAATCGACACCTTATCGTATAAATTGGTATGAGAATTTTTATACGATAGGAGCCTTGCAGAAGATCCTTATCTTATGTGTTTTCATATAAGTTAAGGTTACATTTTATATATTCAGTCTTTCATACTTTCATTCCTATCACATATACTCTTAGAGCTATTAGATTAGTTCCGCCGTCACCTGTTACTTTGTTTTCTCCACCTTCATTACCTCTCCTTTCCTCCTCCCCGCTCGTGCCTAGGAGCCATGGGGGAAGGGGCGGGGGATGATAGGACTTAGTATTTTAGACTAACGGTTTTTAAACCACATCATTTTAGGGGACCATGGAGCCCAGCATGGGAGAGCAGCCCCGGAGGTCGGCACGCTTGGAGATGTGACAGTCTAGCACCATCGTTCAGACAGCTGGGACTATGAGTCTCGATCATTAGTAGATGTTCAGCTTTTGCTTCCGCGCTGAGTGATATGTAGTGAGGATATTGATGTACCGAGCATGAGCCCTATTTTCTGAACCTTTATTATTTCTGTGGACTCTCCCTTTGTGGAGATTATTTATTATATATGTGATTTCTGTGGACTTGCCTTTTACTATTTTGCTGCTTTTCTGTGATCGATTTGGCTTACATGATTGGTGTTTTGTAGTGGAGACCTTCCCGGGCGTAAAGGTGTCACTGCAGAGCGGTGGTTCTGGGCCTAAGACCCGATGGCTTAAAAAGAAAAAAAAACGGGGTCTTACAAGTGGTATCAGAGGAAACCTCGATCGAAAAAGTAGCAGTCCACAATCCCTGGATCACCCCCACACGAGTTTAGTTTGTGGACAAACTAAGCAGCAGAAGCAGTGGTGTGCCCATATGGGGGATCACATGTAAATTGCCACTTTTTAATTAGGTTTTGGTCATTTACTAACAATGGTACTTATTATGCAGCCTCCAACACATCCCACACCACAGGGTGGAGTCCAGCAAGCTCCGAATGTTGCACCACCTCCCTCGGCTCCCACTTCGTTTCTATAGTCGGAGATGGGGCAGACCCTGACAGATATTCTGGAGTCTTTCATGGCCCAGCAGGTTCCGGCACAGCAGCCAAACCTGGGGGCCAATTAGTTGAGTATTTTCTGAGGACTTTCTCCCTCGTCTTAATTAGGGACAGAGTCAGCTGTTCGGACAGAGTAGTGGCTGGAGATCATGTATGAGATGCTGAATGGGATACGATGCCCATGGGAGGAGAGGGTGCCTTTGGTGGTCTCTTTCTTGGAATCCCATGCCAAGAGATGGTGGAAGACATCGCTGTACACGACGTTTGCTGATAGAGAGGTTACAGAGATTGCTTGGGAGGAGTTCAGGGTCGTACTGTTGGAGCATTTTGTTCCGCAGTCTGCTAGAGATGAGCCGGAAGATAGATTTATACAGTTGAGGCAGCCAACAATAATTGTGGAGTACCACCAGGAGTTCAATCATTTAGCCCGCTTCGCAGATTCTTATCAGTTGGATGAGGCAAGATACACTAAGAGGTTCTATAAGGGCCTACGAGAGGATCTGAGAGAGGCTCTGTTGTTCGTATCTGACGGTCTATTCCTTTGATATTAGAGATGGTGAAGAGGATTGAGGCAGATTGGCATACTACTCGAGTCCGGAAGCGGCTAACTGAGGATCAGGAGCTGAGGGAGCCGGTGGTAATGGCTCCTCAACTCTCTAGATACGGTAGGTGCAGAGACCCAGGGGTATGGCATATCCCCCGCAGAGTGTTTCAACTTTCATCAAGTAGGGCATATCCGGAGAAACAGCCCCATGAGGGGGGCACCCCTATCAGCACCACATGTTGCCCCACCTGCTCAGTATTTTGGAGGCCGAGTATGTGGCCGAGGTATTGGATACCAGGGCGGAGACCGCAGGTAGGAGAGGGAGCAAGTGTATGCACTAGATCTAGCTCAACCGCGGAATCCGAAGCAAGTGATCACAGGTATGCCAGTTAATTTTAAGTTCCTTCTTTCCTAAATAATTGGAATCATGGTATAGAATTGATAGACTAGGAAAGAAAACCATAACTAGATTTCTAAGATATTTAACTACCCCAAGCATTGTCTTCATCAGCGGTAAGCCCGCTTATACACTGTTCGATATGGGTGCTTCACACTCGTTCGTGTCAGAGGCCTTCGTGGAAGGGGTTGAAGGCGTGGAGCGATTCACAGGCTTGATAATGAGGATATGACTACCCGACGGATCAAAGCTATTCATCTCTACCCACTGCAACATGGAGGAGGAGATCGACGGAAAGGCATTTGAAGTACCAACAACGATCCTAAGGATGCCAACCTATGATCTGATCCTGGGCATGATATGTTTACATTGGAACCATGCCCAGATCGACTGCTTGTCAAAGAGGATCACCGCAAGGCATGGGGATTCCCACGTCATAATCGAAGGTATTAGACCTATACCCCCTCTCTTGCTATAATCCGTGTAGGCCGTCAAGGCCCACTTGCAGGGAGAGGAAGTCTATGAAGTGCTATTTGAAATGGCCGAGGCCAAGGATTCCATCTCTGGTATCCCGGTGGTACGAGATTTTGCTGACGTATTCCCAGAGAAGGTGTCAGGCCTACCCCCGCACCGAGAGCAGGACTTCCAGATATAGCTTGTGTCGGGGCTAAGCCGGCATCTAGAGATCCTTACCGGATGGCCCCGAAGGAGTTGACGGAGTTTCGAAGCTAGCTGCAGGAGTTACTGGAAGCCGGATTTGTCCGGCCAAGCTCTTCATCATGGGGAGCCCCGGTGCTGTTCGTCAAGAAGAAGGATGGGACACTCAGATTGTGCATCGACTACCGAGCACTGAACAGACTGACAGTCCGGAATACCTATCCACTACCAAGGATAGATGAGCTGTTTGATCAACTGGAGCGGGAGCATTTCTTTTGAAACATGATTTGAGGTCGGGCTACTATCAGCTGCAGATTCGGGATGAGGACATTCCGAAGAATGCCTTTAGTATCAGATATGGGTTATTCGAGTTTACCGTGATGCCCTTCGGGCTAACGAATGCACCGACGACATTCATGAGCCTTATGAACTGGGTGTTCGAGGCTTATTTAGATGTGTTCGTCATCGTGTTTATTGACGATATCCTCATTTACTTGAAGACGGAAGAAGAGCACACATGACATCTGACACTAACACTAGAGAGACTACGGGAACACCACCTTTATGCGAAGTTCAGCAAATACCAGTTCTTGTTAAAGGAGGTGGCCTTCCTAGGCCATATTATCAGCGAATCTGGGTGGCAGTGGACCCGGCTAAGATTCAGGTAGTTCGGGATTGGCCGCAGCTGAAGGCGGTCACAGACGTGCAGAGTTTTCTAGGACTTGCCGGTTATTACCGGAAGTTCATGGAGGGATTCTCTCTAATTGCCCTCCCACTCACATCCCTAACGAGGAAGGATGTGCCCTTTGTCTTGACCCGCAGTACGAGACGGCTTTCTGGGAGCTGAAGGATCGACTCACCTAGGCTCCTATTCTTGCCCTTCCTTCGGGGAGATTGCTTATGCTTCCTGCTAGCTGAAGAAGCATGGGCAGAACTACCCTGTTCATGACTTAGAGATGGGAGCAGTCATATTTGCTCTGAAAGTCTGGCGACATTACCTGTACGGCATCCACTGCGACATATACTCTGATCACAAAAATTTGAAGTATGTGGACACGCAAAAAGAGCTGAACATCAGGCAGAGGCGATGAGTGGAATTTCTAGCAGATTACCAGTACGAGATGCATTACCACCCAGGGAAGGCGAACGTGGTTGCCGATGCGCTGAGTCAGAGAGCCGCCACCTCCAGAGCAAAGCCCCATATTATGTCCATAGAGCTGGTGCAGAGATTAGAGGATATGCACAACACGCTGGTGTTGTCTTATGACCCCGAACTTTATGAGGAGTATTTAGTTGCGATGAGCGCCACAGATGACATTCGAGACCGAGTCAGAGATGGACAGAGGAAGGAAGCCAAGATGGAGCCGATATTCCGGGCCTTGGAGGCAGGTACTGTGGGAGATTACACACTAAGGGATGACTTAGTGTGTTTCAGAGGACGGGTTTATATACCAGAGGGAGGCCAGGTCCGGGAGGATATCATGACAGAGGCCCACTGCAACCGATATTCGATACACTCGGGAGTTACGAAGATGACTGCGGATCTGAAGAAGACCATGTACTGGCCAGGCATGAAGAAGGATATCACCTACTTCGTGACCCACAATGAGACATGCCAGTTGGTGAAGGCAGAGTGCAGAAACCCCGCAGGATTGTTGCAACCACTCCCAGTGCCGGAGTGGAAGTTTAAGGATATCGCGATTGAATTCATACATGGGCTTTCCCGATCGCGGATGGGAAATGATTCGATCTGGGTAATCGTCGACCGGCTGACGAAGGTAGCCAGATTTATCCTGATCAGGAAAGATGACTCGGTTGGTTTGCTAGTTCGGAAATTTGTGGAGCAGTTCGTCCGTTATCATGACATACCCTGGACGATCATATCAGATCGAGATGAACGGTTTATGTCCAGGGAGTGAAGATCAGTGAAGACTTACTTAGGCATTCGGCTGACATTTAGTACAACTTTTCATCCCTAGACTGACGGGATGATAGAACGCACAAATCGGACCTTGGAAGATCTACTGCGATAATGCATTCTGGATTGCGGAGAGCCTTGGGAGAAGCTATTTCCACTGGTCGAGTTCTCATATAATAACAACTACCATTCCAGCATAGGGATGGGTACTTACGAGGCCCTATACGGACGAAAGTGTAGGACTCCGTTGTCGTGGATATAGGACGAGGATCCGTAGGTTTTGGGCTTGGAGTTTGTTGAGGACACCGAGGCTCAGGTGAGGCTGATACGGGACATGATATTAGAGGCGCAGAGCAGAAGACTAAGTATTACGATGCTCTACATCGTCAAGTGGAGTTTCAGGTGGGGGACCGGGTATTCTTGAAGATCCGACTAATGCATGGAGTTTCACGGGTGCATGGTCGGAAGAAGAAGCTCAGCCCGAGATATATGGGGCCTTACATGATCCATAAGCGGATCGGTCCCTTAACATACAGGCTGGAGCTGCCACCGGAGCAGGCAGGTTTGCACGACGTGTTCTACGTATCCTCTCTTAGGAGGTCCCTACTATGCTCGGAGCAGCAGATTACGGCCACGGATGGGCCGGTAGCATCTGACCGGTCAGTTCACCTAAAGCCAGTCCAGATTATCGACAAGGGGATACGAGTCTTGCGGCGCAAGAAGGTTCCGTTGGTAAAAGTCCTGTGGAGGAATCACGGTCAGGAGGAGCACACCTGGGAGCCGCAGGATCTGATGCAACAAAGGTACCCAGAGCTTTTCAGTCAGGTATTCCTCACAACCTCTCGAGATGTTACAATTTACTTTTCATATTTGAAACCCCTTAGAAGCCCAAGAAGACTAAGTGGACTTAGGAATATAGGTGAGATCATCATGAGACTCCAAGACCCCACCATGACCTCACCAATCTATTGAAAAGCCTTAAGGGTCCATTTGAGTCAACCCAAGGTAGCCAAGTTGACCTAGGACCATCCCAAGCCTAAATAGGGCAAGATGCCCTAACTAAGGGCAATGTTCCCTAATGAGCCCAACCAACCCTACCAAGGTCTCCCTTGACCTAGAGTGGGGTCAATGGGTCACCAAAGATCCATTGGGATCAACCTTAGAGCTTAAGTTGACCTAAGTCAACCCTAACCTTAAATAGGTCAAACTGACCTACATAGAGTAAATTGACCTTCCCTCAGCAGAGTGGACCCCACCCATGCCCTCCTAACCCTAGAGTGAGGCCAATGGGTCACCAAGGACTCATTGAGGTCAATCCTAGTGGCTAAGTTGACCCAAGTCAACTCAAACCCCAAAGTGGTCAAAGTGCCCATAATAAGGGTCAAGTGACCTTCAAGGTGCTAAGTAAACCCTACCCATCCCTACCTAGACCCTAAGGGAGGTCAATAGGTCACCAAGGACCCATTGATGGTGACACAAAAGGTCAATTTGACCAAAGTCAACCCTAGGCTAGGTCAAGTCAAACTTAGCTCAAAAAGGGCTAACCCAAGCTCAAGCCCCTAGCTACTAGGGATAGCCACCTCCTCACCACTTTATATTAGCTTAGTGGACTGCATTTAGGCTAGTGCCATGACATAATTCGGCCATGAAGGGAAGGAGAGAGAAAACTCCAAATTCCTCTTTAATGGAGGAGAGAGAAAAGGAGTTAAAACCATTCATGGCTTGGGGAAGCCAAGGACCACCCCTTTTATTGCTTGATTAATTCCCCCATTCAGTGTGGAGAAGGCCAGGGGTCATCCTGGTGGCTGTTCAAGGCAAGGGGAGGAGAACCACCATGGCTGAGAAATGTTATTCATGGCCATTAATGGTGTCATGAAGGAAGGCCCTTCTCCTCCCTCCATTAAGGGCTAGATTAAACTCCTCTAGGGAAGAGGAGGAGTTTGCAGCCGTTTCCTGGCTGGATTAAGCCCAATTCACCTCCCCACCTCCATGGCCGAGGCAAGCTCTTTTAGGGCCATTAATGGCCACCTAAGATAGACCCCTCCCCTCCCCATTTTCACTATTTTAAAAGCATCACATGACTCCAGGGATTCGTTTCCACCCTTGCCCCGATGATTCCGAGCAACTTCACTGTGCATCTGCAGAAATCCGGTGACTCCTCCACCACCAATGGCATCCCGGCGATCGGCGCGTCTCCAACACGCAAACAAGGTCCTTCCCTTCCTCTCTCACTATGGGTAGATCATAGGAACAGTTAGGGCCAAGATTCGGGCTCCATTGAGCCCGATCGGGAGAAGCTTTCTCCTAGTTTTTCTATGAATTAGAGCTTGTCAGGATCGTTGGAATCCGCCCCTCCGGCGGCTGTGCCGCCGCCTGGCGATAACCACCACCTCAATGGAGGTGGTGGTGGCAGTGGCCGGCCAGGGAGGTGGCCGGATGGTTGGAAAATTGGGCGGGAAGTTGCTCCAGGCAGGCTGGATCATGGCCGTCGGCCGGAGGAAGAAGACGACTCAACCACCCTTGGATCCTGCTTTAAGATTCGTGCGAATCATTTAATTTATATTTGTATTATTATAATTTTTGATCCTTATAATCAGTCATCTTGGAAAATTAACTAAAAATAACTAAAGGCTTCCTCTAAGAAAATGATCAACATATAAAGTGTAGCTCTTGAGGTTAACTTTGTTTTAAAATTTACTTCAACCAATTTGGATAAGAGGTCTGTCCACAGTAGTCATTTTGGTGCAACCAATACATCGGTGTGACCAGACACAAAAATTAATGCCCACACCTAACCACTCACCCAAATGCTTTGAAATTTAGAACATAGGCTTTTCATAACCTTCCCCTTATACTGCCCAAAAATAAGAATTTTGGACAATGTATTTCTATAGTTTTGTGAAAAATTTAATAAACCATATGTAATTTAATTAGGTACCTTAAACTCCTCAAAAACCTCCAAAATTTTGGTGGGTGATCTTGGGGGTGGTATGAGGTTCCATATTAATTTTCGTCCCTTTTTGTGATGGTTTAGATTGGAAACAAGCAAACCCTAAGTTGACTCAATAAGGGGTAATTAGGGCATAATGCTCTTTGTGGGTTTAGGTGGTCAAATCACATCAACAGAGGCTGAGACTTTGACCACTAGCTTGTTATGACCTTAGACACCCTCCCATGGAAGATGGAGTGGGTTGGGGTAGGATTGCCCAAGTACCAAAGTTCAAACCCTAAGTTTGGACTTTGGGGGTTTGAGAAGGGCATGGGGTCAAATGCCCTTGTATGGACTTGAAACTTGGTGGAGAGGACCCTGTGGTAATTAAAGTGCTCTGGTGGAAATTGTAGTGGATTTAGAGATAGTTACCCCCTCAAAACCCTAACCCTAGTTTAGGTCACAAAGTTTATAATGGTATGATAGGCTATCAAAATCTTTGGAAAAGTCATGAAACTTGGGTAGTATGGTCATAGGGTCAATAAGAGCCTCTGGTGATTTTATTGGTAATTTTGGAACAATACATTTAGTACCTCCTTTATAGTACATGGAAGTGCCCTTGATATTCTTTTGTTTATTATGATTACACTGTTTAATATGAAGTTATGAAAATTGGGCAGAGTGTACTTTAGGTCAATATACTCATACTTGAATTTTATTATGATTTTTTGATGTATATTTTCAGTACTTTATTCACAAGTTTATATAAATGCAATTATATTCAAAAATAGATTCAGAGCTTAATGATTGATTTTAAATTGTGAAACTCATTAAAAAGTGTACTTAGGTCAATATGCACATAAGGAAATTTTATCATAATTTTTGGATGAATATTTTCAGTAGTTGTTTCATTAATTTATGAAAGAGGGTTATTGTTCTAAATTAAAATTAGAGCTCATTATTCACTGGGAATTTTGAAAACATTGTCAGGAGTATTTTGAGGGCATATTATATTTGCTTGAATTTTCTTATAATTTTTGGAAGCTTATTTACAATACTTTCTTCTTTAGTTGTTAACCTTGTGATTATATTTAGAATTATGGATCAAGGGTTTAAACCTTGGAAAAAAATTGGGAGACTAGAATTTACTTTTATAAAGCTACCTAGTATTTATCTTAATTTTATAGAGAATTTTGCATGACTGTAAGGGCTACTTCATATCAAACAAGGGCATTTGGATTTTTAGGAGAAATAAATAAAATGCCAGATAAATTAGGAAATTCCAAGTTCCTGAATTTAGTCTATAAGTGTCATGATAGGCCTCCATTAAATATCCTAGGTTGTTTGGATGAGGATTTAGTGTACCTCCTATCATGCACGTAATATATCATAAGATGGTCTGCATTTAGTAAAATTGCGGAA
The DNA here is from genome assembly GCA_039513925.1 of Platanthera zijinensis. NCBI lineage: Eukaryota > Viridiplantae > Streptophyta > Magnoliopsida > Asparagales > Orchidaceae > Platanthera > Platanthera zijinensis. The sequence goes on from CM077086.1 coordinate 57,577,003, forward strand.
ATCGAGTTAACTTGGGGAATGGTCGTAAGGAGATGAGATTGTTGTTTATTGATTTTGGGTAAGTGGATTGGAGTATACCAATGAAGTTAGGAAGAGTAGGTAGTGGAGTTGTCTAAGTTTATGTGGTACTCGGGATCGACGAAAGATCGTCTATCCTATGAAGGGAGTGATAGGGTCAAAACACATTAGAGTTAGAACCAGTGTAATACTAAAGGGATCGGGAATCGGGTATTAACCAATAATAAAAAGTGCCTTACGAAAGGGAGCTTTGGGCTTCAGCCAATCGTAGTTCCTAGTGCCCTTTGAGAGCCCTTCACGGGGTATGCCGGGGTCAGTTCTGGGCTAACCTAAACTATAGGCAAAATAAACTGCAAGAGTAACTAGCATAACTAGGGATTCACTTTCACTCACCTCGATGTCTCGGGATGTTAGGTTGGGTTACTCGGGCTGTAAGCTCGTTGGATTTGGTGATGGGCAGGTTGGCCCGGCGAGCTTGTGCTTGGTTGTTGATTGTGACAGACAGGATGGTCTGGGGAGCTTTGACTCGGTAGATGATACATAAGGTTGCATATGCATAAAGTTTAAGGTGGTGGGTCTTCGGTATTGGAGGGTCGATGCACCGACGCCAATACGTTGACTCGGAAAGTGTGGTTTTCACTTCGCTAAATTAAGTCTGGTGCGCCAGTCGATAAGAGTACGCAGGAGATCCGCTTAGTGCACCAGCATCGAGGCATACGATAGGTCTGGCGGGTAGTGCAATTACCCGTTTAGAGGTGGGCGAGGCCCAACCCACCTCTTCCGTTTGCCACTATGGAGGTATCCTGGGAGGTAAGACTCCAGAAAGGGGGAACTAAAGGTCTGTGCACACAGAGTCGAGTGGGTGAGTTGCACTTGCATGTTCACATCATAGCATATTTTGCATGTCATACCATCATCATTGCATATAACCCCGACACCTATTGTATAAAGTGGTATGAGATGCTTTATACAATAGGCCCTGCAAAACGACCCCTTGGCTTATAAGCTCGCGTGAACGTGCTTATAAGTAAAGTTTTTTTACTCTGTAGATATATACATGCTGCTAGAAAACCGACACCCTATCGTATAAATAGGTATGAGACTTTTTATACGATAGGAGCCTTGCAGAAGATCCCTTATCTTATGTGTTTTCATATAAGTTAAGGTTACATACTATATATTCAGTCTTTCATACTTTCATTCCTGTCACATATACTCTTAGAACTGCTAGATTAGTTCCTTCGTCACCTGTTACTTTGTTGTTCTCCACCTTCATTACCTCTCCTTTCATCCTCCCCGCTAGGTGCCTTAGAGCCATGGGGGAAGAGGCGGGGGATGATATAACTTAGTCTTTTAGACTAACAGTTTTCGAACCACATCATTTTAGGGGACCGTGGAGCCCAGCATGGAGGAGCAGCCCCGGAGGTCCGCACGCTTGGAGATGGGACAGTCTAGCACCGGAGTTCAGACAGCTAGGACAGTGAGTCCGGATCGTTAGTAGATGTTTAGCTTTTGCTTCCGTGCTGAGTGATATGTACTGAGGATATTGATGTACCGGGCATGAGCCCTATTTTCTGTACCCTTATTATTTCTGTGGACTCTCCCTTCGTGGAGATTATTAATTATATATGTGATTTCTCTGGACTTGCCTTTTACTATTTTGTTGCTTTTCTGTGATCGATTTGGCCTACAGGATCGGCATTTTGTAGTGGTGACCTTCCCGGGTGCGTGAAGTGTCACCGCAAAGCGGCGGTTCTGGGCCTAAGACCTCGGTGACTTAAAAAGAAAAAAATTGGGGTCTTACACTAGAACCCTAGTGGACCCAATAAAAGTGACCCGAATCTCTACCCGAGACTCATAATGGGTAGGATGACCCTATTTTGGGGATTTTGAGCTAATGTGCTCTGATTCGAGTTCTGTTTGTTGCTTTGGACTCATATAGCCTGTACAGGTGCAACCAAACTCATTTCGTTGCAAACCGAAGTCATATGGTGAATATGATCATTCCTCGTAGAACGTCGCAAATACGAGAAATTTCGATATTGAGCTAACGAACTCCGATTTGAGTTCCGTCAGTTTCTATGACCTTGTATAGTCAATACGAGTGCATTGGAACTTGTTCAGTTGAGTTCCGAGGTCATATGGTGGATATGAACGTTTCTCGGAGAACTTCGCAAGTACGAGAAATTTGGATATTGAACTAGTGAACTCTGATTTGAGTTCTGTTAGTTTCTATGACCTCGTATAGTCAATATGAGTGCATTGGAACTTGTTCCGTTGAGTTCTGAGGTCATATGGTGGATATGACCATTCCTCGTAGAACGTCGCAAATACGAGAAATTTAGATATTGAACTAGTTAACTACGATTTTAGTTCCGTCAGTTTTTATGACCACGTATAGTCAATACGAGTGCATTGAAACTTGTTTCGTTGAGTTCCAAGGTCATATGTTGGATATGACCGTTCCTCGTAAAACGACGCGAAAAATAGATTTTTGGTTATCAAGCTAGAGAACTATGATCTGACTTCTGTCAGTTCCTATGGATTCGTATAGTCGATACGAACGCATTAGAACTCGTTGCGTCAAAATCTGAAGCCTAACGATGAATATGACCGTTTTGAGTTACGTAGCGCGCTACGAAAAGCAATTTTCGAATATCGAGCAAATGAACTCGGATTTTACCTCGGGTAGTTGTGTTGGACTCATGTTGTCGATACGAGATCAATGGAATTAGTTACGCTCGATTTTGATGATGTCAGGTTAACATCAGTCAAAATTAGCTTTACGGTGCACCGATTAGTGTGCACACGCCGATATTACTAAAATACTTCAACTTTGGCACGTCACTTGATGACTTGGACCTACTTTGACTTTGACCCACATGAGGGACCTATCTCATGGTTGACTTTGGTAAAACATCTCAAAAATTCAATATTTTTAAGAAGAATTTAAACTCTTATATGAAGTCATATGCCAAGACCACCATGGGCCCAATTTAAGCTCATAATTGGCCCTAGGTTCAACCAATACAAGGGGAAGAGGATAAGCCCAATACCTCTCTATCTATCTCTCTCCCTTTCTTTCTATTGGCCAAGAACCAAACCCCCATATAGCTAAAAGCCATACCCTACTTCTAGGTGGTATAACCATCTTATGAGGGGCTGTCAGTTGCCCCACACAAGCTGTAAGGAGCTCAGCTTCTTCAATGGGAATAATAACACACTGGGAAGGTGAAGGAGGAAGCTCTCCTATTCCCCTATATAAAGACCACCCCCCTCCAAGACAACTCGCCCCTCTCCCAAGCTCAAAATGAGCCACCCCTCCCCCTGCCAGAGCTCCACCTCGCCGAAGGAAGAGAAGCCGAGCTCTACCACCTTGGCACCTCTAATGGCGGATCTCATCGGAAGCCGTAAGAGACCCCAAACAAGGTGGAAATCATCTCGTCTCCTCCCTCTCAAACTTTTGGAAGCATCGCATGTAGCCTCCGGCGGCCGGAGCGCCGCCGCCGCGCCACCACCCCTTAAACGGGGGGGGGGGGGGGGGTGCTCTATTTTATTTTGGATAGTGGTGGCTGGCGGTGGCAGGCCGCCGGACCACCACCGGAGGGATCTCCCACCCCCGGAGTCGGTCGAGGGTGGATTCATGGCCGGCCAGTGGCCCGCTGGCGGCCAGCTGGCGACGGAGAAATCCCGTAAGGGGCGGTTTTTGTACAGTTTCTCTGTATAGGCGGGGGAGATGAAACTTATAAAAATTTATATTTTTATAATTTTTTATAAATATTATAATATTATAGCAAAAAAGGGTTTTGATTTTTCTAGAGGCTAAATTAGGGCTCGGGTGGAAAAGTTATGAACATGAAAATATCCCTCTTGGTGTCATCTACACCTCTTAAAAATTTGAGAATTTTCAGACACTATTTTGTATTCTTAAAATTACAATAGTGTTTATTTGGCTAATTTGGGAAACCAAAAATGCTCCTAAAAATCTGATAAAATTCTCAATGATATTTGGAGTCATTATGCATGCTTTATAAAGATTTGGAGATTTTTGGTTATGCTTTGATATTTTTCAAGCATTTAAAGTGGTGATTTTCACCTTTGAAAATTAATAGAGGCCAATTTTCCCAATCAAAATCTGGTAAAATCTCATGGATGATTTATATTTATTAAAGGCATGCCACGATTAAATTTGAGAAATTTTAGAGAATTCCTACTATTTTTGAGATTTTAAATCATACTCAAGATTAATTTAAAATTGCTATATATAAAATCTTCCGATTAAAATATCTTATATCTTTATAGGAAAATCCTGGGATTAAATACATGATTTGGACATATACGTGGAATTTTGAGGCACTCCTGACATCTTAAGGAATTGATTTAACTTGAGCGTGTTTTAAATAATGTTAGAGGCTATGTAAGATCTTGAAGCGATGAAAATTATTTTGAGCAACATGTATTTATTATTTAAACCCACTGTCGTGGTCTGGTGATTTTAAATACGGCTTCTTTTTAAATATAAAAGTAAGGGGTTGTTCGAGGCTTAATGAATTATTAAAGCTAAATCAAATCTCAAAATAACTCGAGGAACTCTTGAGATTTATGTTTTGGCGAATTCAACCTCGAGTTCTAGTTTTCCTCAATTCCCAACTCTTTATTGCAAAAAGAGGTTTAAAACGGAAGAAAATGATATTGGGCTTACCATAGATGTTGGGTATATTGGAAAATGTGTACCTGATTTGAAGAAGCCCAACTTAGCTCAATGATATACATCAAGGTGTATTTGATGTTGTTTGAGTTGACATGTGCAGGTGAAGAAGTATTAAAGAATGCAGAAAAAATATTCTAAGTCCACATGTCGACACCTGAAGAATTGTGTCGACACTTCAGAATATTTGTGTCGACACTTCAGAATATCAGTGTCGACACAGAGAAAGATAGTCGACCACATTTATGTCGACACTGGGAAGCAGTGTCGACACATAAAGAAAATCGTCGACCTCAGCACTGGGAAGAAGTGTCGACACAGTGAAGATAGTCGACACCCAGAGAAAGTTAGTCGACTAGTGAAAGATAGTCGACCAGAGAAAGATAGTCGACTAGTGGAAGATAGTCGACTAGTGAAAGATAGTCGACCAGAGAAAGATAGTCGACTCACAGAAGAGATAGTCGACCTCAACTGTGTCGATCGACACTGGGTGGTTGTCGACACCTTGAGATTGAGTCGACACATATTGGCAGAAGTCGACTATGCTTGTGTCGACACCAGAAGACTGAGTCGACACATTTTGGCAGAATTGAAGATTGCTGTGTCGACACCTGAAGGCTGAGTCGACACATACTGAGTTCTGAATCTACAACAACTGTGTCGACACACAGGACTTGTGTCGACATACTGCAGAGTCTAGACCAAGTTATTTTCTGAAGAAGCTGTGTCGACTTAAAGGCAACTTAGTCGACATCATCAAAGACTGTGTGAACACCAAAGTCACTTGTGTCGACACAGATAGACAGATTGGTCTCGACACTTTCTATCAGACTGTCTCGACATTTTGCTGTCCAAGGCTAAGGTATAGGAACTGTTTGAAGACTTGACAGCTGTGGGTTGCCACCGTTTAACTGAAGCTGTCAGACCTGTCAGAAAACAGTTAGAAACCGGATCAGCCGGTTACCATGAAGAAAGTCTATAAATAGACACATTCAGAAGGAAATTAAAAAGCTAAGAAAAATAATAGAAGAAGATCTAAGAAGAAGAAACAGAAGGATTACGATCCTGTTGTAGTTTCAATTCAAGAAAGTGCTAAGCTCTAAAGAAGATCTTCATCAGAAGATCTAAGAAGAAGAAGAAGAAGTCTGAAGTATCAGAAAAGGTGTTGGATAGAAAGGGATCCAGTCATCTTGAAGAAGAAGAAGGAAGCCATCAGTGGTTTCTCAAGAAGCTGTTTGGAAATCAACTCAGCTAAGTTCAGATTCAAGAAGCTTTGAAGAAAGCTCAGATTCAGTTGATTTCATCAGCTGATCAAGAAGTGTCTTGTCCTCTTCTCTCTCAACAAAGGCAAGACATTAAAATATCTTTTCTAAATTTCTGTAGGATCTGTTTACACAGATCTGAGTTGTAAGCCTGTGTTATAAAGGCTGAGTGTAGGAGAGGTGATCTCTGAGTGGTAGGGCTATTTGCCTGAGTGTAGGAGAAGGTTATTCTCTGAGTGGTAGGCCTTGAGGCAAGGCTGAGGTAGGGCTGTTGAGCCTGAGTTGTAGGAACCTATCCAGGTTCTGAGCTATAGGATCTGAGGATCTGAGAATAGTGGAAGTTTGGCCGAATCTAGCATACTGCTAGATAGGTGAAGGGGAAAGTGGATGTACCCAGACCTTGGGGAACCACTATAAAACATTGTGCAATCTGTGATGCTTAGTTGTCTGTGAATGCTGTGCTAGATGTTTTATTTGTAATTGAATTCTGCCTAGAAGTATAAACAAGAAATTAGAACCTATTCACCCCCCTCTAGGTGTTTAGGTTATCTTGAAAGTAAAACTATCAATAGAGACTCGATTTGCCCTAATGTGAGCAATTGAGGTTAAGAGATGATGTTAAAGCACTTGTGGATAATTAGCCCTTAGTAATTCTTTATAACGAGGAGCAAGTTATTATATTAAGGTTATAATCCCTAAGTATAAGTCTGATTAAGCCATGTTTAAGAGGCGCAACTGAACTTATTATCGGACATTAATAATGAGTGAAACCCAAAAGAAGCAATCTAAGAATAGAAATATAACTGAACTTGCCTCCTGAGAACGGAGATTGAACTGAACATGCCTCCTGAGAACTAAGAAGGAACTGAATACACCTCCTGAGAATGAAGAAGGAATTGTGAATGCCTCCTAAGAACGGAGAAGGAACTGAAAATACCTCCTGAGAATGGAGATGGAACTGAAGCCTCCTGAATAGAGTGATTGGACTATTAACCATTTTCTTTATGATTATTCCAATCTTGCACTGGTCCAGTTCCTTTATTTCAGTTCAGTACTTTCAATTCAGTTCTACTCCAGTCCCATACTGGTCAAGTTCAATTCAGTACTTTCAATTCAGTTCTACTCTAGTCCCGTACTGGTCAAGTTCAATTCAGTACTTTCAATTCAGTTCTACTCCAATCCTGTACTGGTCAAGTTAAATTTAGTACTTTCAATTCAGTTCTACTCCAGTCCCGTGCTGATCAAGTTCAATTCAGTACATTCATTTCAGTACTACTCCAGTTTCGTACTGGTCAAGTTCAATTCAGTACTTTCAATTCAGTTCTACTCCAGTCCCGTACTGGTCAAGTTCAATTCAGTATTTTGTTTCAGTACTACTCCAATTTCGTACTGGTCACATTTCATTCCAGCACTCTAATCACACAGCTTATATTATCTGCAGCTTTAATTACCGTATTTTCATTACTGTAATTTACTATTATCAGCACGGGTCCTGCTCTGACGAGCAGCCATCTGTTAGGGTCGATCCTTAGTTGGGGGTAACCGGAGTTGAGGTGTTCCTCCAAGTTTAGCCCCAAATAAAGTGTTTCCATTCTCCTCATCGAAAGTTGAGCTAAGCGTTACTGCCCGAAGATTGAAGCATAATAGGGCAGGCCGCCATAGACGCGGTACGTGCTAGCAAAAATTGACAGTTTGATTGCTTGTAAATTGCTTGCAATGAATTATGGCGGGTCAGTCCCTTCCACAGACCGTTCGTACCGGTGCGGGAAGGTCGACAACTCAAGGCGATAGGGGATATGAGTACTACGGGCTACCAGCCGTTATTTTTCCCCGTTGGGTTTTTCCTCCACTAGTCGGCCAAAATATTATATCGCTGGATGTCTCTCATATCCATTAGTACACGGGATTATTCAATGGGGCCTGGGGCTGTGTAACGACCTGGCCCGCTAGGAGCACAGCGCTGCCCGGCCCACTAGTAGCCCAAGGAGAGCCCAAGACGAGCACAGTGGTACAATTGGAATATACAAGGCCTACATGTCGCCATACACCCCAACACAAATCACTGTGCTTGTTTCTCAAAACCAGTAGGTTGTTGTCGTGGGGTCTCTAACCCGCAACCTTGATAAGAGAGTCTTATTACCACTCCTCATGACCAAATGAGCCACAATAGTAGGTTGCGGGTTTGATTCCCGCGACAACAACCTACTGTTGCTGAGAAACAGGCACAGTGATTTGTGTTGGGGTGTACGACCTATAGGCCTTGTATATTCCGGTTGTACCACCGTGGCGCCTTGGGCTCTCCTTGGGCTCCTGGTGGGCCGGGCGGCACTGTGCTCCTAGCGGGCCAGGTCATTACAAAAAAGTGCACTTTTTTGTAATGACCCGGTTTAGGCCCAATAGGCCACCCCACGCAGCCCAAGGATAGGTCAAGGTGCAACGGGTGGTACAACTAGAATCTACAAGGCCTATAGGTCGTACACCCCCAACACAAATCTCCGCACCGTCTGTTTCTCAGTAACGGTAGGTTGTTGCCAAGGGGTTTCGAACCCAAGACCTTGATAAGACTCCCTTTTAACAGAGCTCATCACCAACTAAGCTGCAACTCAGTTGGTGATGAGGGCTGTTGATGGTGCCTTGTTAAGGAGGTGCTGGGTCCAAAACCTGGCATTCTAAAAAACCCATTGTGCTGAGAAACATGCCAGAGAGGGGTTTGGGTGGCACGGGTTGCAGCCCTTGAACAATGTCGTTGGGCGGCTACAGGCCTAAACCGGGTCGTTACAGAAAGTGCACTTTTTTTGTAACGACCTTGGCCCGCTAGGAGCATAACATCCTGACCCACCAGCAGCCCAAGGAGAGTTCCAAGGCGCCACGGTTGTACAGCCAGAATATACAAGGTCTGTAGGCCATACACCCCAACACAAATCTCCGTGCCTGTTTCTCAGCAGCGGTAGGTTGTTTCCACGGGGTTTCAAACCCGTGACCTTGATAAGGCTCTCTTCCAACATAGCTCATCACTAGAGCTCATCGCCAATAGACCTTGAAAAGGCTCCTCTTCCAACAGAGTTCATCAACAGCTCAGTTTGGTGATGAACGCTGTTGTAAGAGAGCCTTATCAAGATCACGGGTTCGAAACCCCGTGGCAACAACCTACCGCTGCTGAGAAACAGGCGCAGAGATTTGTGTTGGGGTGTACGGCCTGCAAGGCCTTATATATTCCGATTTTACCACCGTGGCGCCTTGGGCTCTCCTTGGGCTGCTAGTGTTCCGGGTGGCGGATGCGCTCCTAGTGGGACCAGGTCATTACAAAAGATCAGTTAGGTGATGAGCTTCTAGTGGAAGAGATCCTTATCAAGGTCTTGGGTTCAAAACCCCTTGGCAACAACCTACCGTTGCTGAGAAACAGGCACATAGATTTGTGTTGGGGTGTACGACCTGCATGCCTTATATATTCCGGCTTGTACCACCGTGGCGCCTTGGGCCGCACTTTTTTGTAACGACCTAGCCTGCTAGGAGCATGGCGCCGCCCGGCCCACCAGCAGCCCAAGGAGAGCCCAAGGCGCCACGGTGGTACAATCGGAGATAATACAAGGCATGCAGGCCATACACCCCAACACAAATCTATGCGCCTGTTTCTCAGCAGCGGTGAGGTTGTTTCCAAGGGGTTCCGAACCCAAGACCTTGATAAGGCTCTCTTCCACCGAAGATCATCACTAACTGAGCTGCAGCTCAGTTGGTGATGAGCTCTGGTGGAAGAGAGCCTTATCAAGGTCTTACCCTTTGAAACCCCTTGGCAACAACCTACCGCTATTGAGAAATAGGCGCAGAGATTTATGTTGGGGTGTACGGCCTGCATACCTTGTATATTCTGGCTGTACCACCATGGCGCCTTGGGCTCTCCTTAGGCTACTGGTGGCTGGGAGGCGCTGTGCTCCTAGCAGGCAAGGTCGTTACAGGCTGTGCAGTACGACCACCCTAGAATGGCGGACTTGCCACTATCACTGATGACCACATTGGTGAGGCCCGTGGGGCTCGCTACCCTGCTGGAACAGAAGCAGTCCATATAATGTCGATATAGTTGGTGTGACAGGCTTGAATGTCTGCGGTATGTGCACGGCTGTGAATGCCTGCGGCATGTGAATACGGGTTGTGAATACCTGTTGTGCTGATAGTTAATGGAGCTTTTGTTATAACTGATATATAATACTGTGCTATTTCAGTTATGTTATTATGCGCCTTCTTTTAATGGTTGCTCCTAGCCTTTATATGAAATATTGTATTAACTCTCTTTTGCTTCAACTATTGTTGATAGTGTTGAGACTCACTCTTGTCCCGAAATTTAGAGATCTTTGGGAGGAGGTGAGAATCCACTTAGTCCTGTGACTAACAGTTATTTAAATAACCATTCACAAGGATATGGAGCAGCGTGAGGCCCGAATAGAGTATGACAGTGTACCTACCTTAGAGCTAGAATGAGCAAAAGCACCAATTTCATCTCCAGTCCTTAGAGATGTGAGCCCTTAGATTGGTAGAAGCAAGGAGAGTGTTGTAGTTTTCTTTAGCCCAATGGGACGCATGTATAAATTAATGGCTACGACCTTTGTCATATATATAAATTGATTTCTGATTTACTTCCGCTGTGATCTGATGTGATGTGATGAGTTTCCATAACCAGATAAGGGCAATCATTCTACGCTTGGTGAGTGGGTTGTTGCCACCTAGATAGCATAGGGTGGCCATCTTGGGCAGTAAGGTCCTGTCTCTGACCCAACCCGGTCTTAGGTTAGGGGGGAGGGTCTTACAATTGGATCAGAGCATTCACGATCCATCCATATGGGAAGTCTCAGAATCCTTCTGTCCCTCGCTTCGTTCCTTGGTTTGGGATGAACCATGCAGCGGAAGCCTTGGTGGACCCGATAAGGTTAAATTTAAGGATTTTAGACTGCACGTTTACGTACCTGTGCACACTCGTTTCCGCTTTGGTTTGTTTTGCAAATTCCCCTACCTTGAAACTCCTGACTCCTCCAGATATCAGAGTCGAGCAACCGAGGATCTTCCTCAAGAAATCAATACCACCCTCTGAATCTACCATCTGCTCATTCTCCCGCAGTCCCCTTGCTGAGACAAAGTTGGGACAAACCCTCGCAGCCATATTAGGCACATTTCAGACTGCTATTAGACAACATCAGTAGCAAATCGTTCACGGGTCAGACATGTTAACGACCTTGCGATATTTAAGACCTATTTATCGAGGTGTTGAGACGGTGACGCAGACAGAGGAATTGGATAGAAGGAGTTAAGGAACTGCTATAAGGGATGAGATGCCCAAGGGTTTTTACAGTTTCCTTGGTGGTGACCCTACTTGAGGGATTTTCCTATGATTGGAGGAGGGCAGTTATTCATTCCACTTTTAATGTACGCCCGCTCCTTACTATCTTATGGGGAGAATTCTTTAATGTGTTTTTAGAACACTTCATACTTGAAGCAGATCAAGCAAGAGTTATAGTGGCATTCCCTGCAGATTTGTCAAGGGAATAGGACGGTACCGGAGTTCCAGAGAGAATTCATCCACTTAGCCTGTTTTATGGGGATGCTTGTAGTAATTGATAAAGACAAGGCCGCTAGGTTTTATTGAGGGCTACACGATGACCTCCGACAGGCTTTGATTATGATTACCCAGATCTCTTTTCACAACATTGCCACCCACGCTTCCTCTTTGAAAATGGACCAGGTGAAGGTCACGCAACAATGAAGAAGGCATGTAGAGGCCCCTCGAGGACGAGAGGGAGGCGTTCCCTCGAAGACAGTCTCGAGATCCGGAGAAAGAGTCATCGCCACCAACCATATCGACAAGTATACCATCCCTGACAGCAGCCAGTGCAAGCACTACCACCCTCGCTAGTAACATAACAGGCACCCTGATCAACACCCCAGCCAACATCAATATGGCAAAGAGATGTTCCCTTCACAGGAAACTGCTTCTTGTGTCATTAACCCGAACACATTTTAGCTTTTTGCCCGCAGGCCACGAGTTGGCCAAGATTAAGAGCAGTGTAGGGAACTGTGGTTGTGAATAGAGAACTAGAATGAGGAGGCCATAAAAGCTGGCCAGGCAGAAGGGACCAGTCGAGGATTGGCAGAGCCGCACCACTAGAGGCCTTGCCTTAGATTTATAACAAGGACCATCCTCGGACGTGGTAATTGGTATAAATTTCTAACCGTCCTCGTTGTTCTCTTATCTAGCTTGATGATGTTTTATACATCGATATAAATAGCTAAACCTGCTCATTATGCGAAATACCTACCCATTGTTGGAATAGATGGGTTATTTGACCAACTACAAGGTGTTCGAACCATTCCTAGACCACCTCGTGATCATCTTCGTTCTACTCAGACCACTCCATACACCGTATTTTAATGGATACCGAAGTATGAGACTGCGAATTGAAGAATCGTTTGATTGCTACCCCAATTCTTACGATTCCTCAGGAACTGAAGGGCTCCATATTTACACAGATGAACCCTTGAATGGATTAGGAGTTGTGACAAGGTAATCACTTACGCACCTCAGCAATTTAAGCCGCATGAGCTGAACAACTCGGCCCAATATCTGGAGTTGGGGCGCGGTAGTCTTTGCCCTTCAAGTTTTGGAGGCTTTATCTATACAAAGTTAGGTGTGAGATCTTATCCAGTCCATAAAATCCTGAGTAATATCTTTATCCTAGAAGGAGCTGAACCTCCACAACATCGGTGGTTGGAATTATTGCATAACTATGAATTTGCTCTCCAAGTACCACCTCAGGAAAGCTAACAGGGTTGCAAATGCCTTAAAGGCATCAACCCTTAGTAGTCGGGGGCTGGATGGGGCGCAGGATGATCTACATGATAATATTTCGCAGTTTAGACATCGTGTTTCATTCCCTTTATCCGGGAGGATTTGAGAAGAAATTCTTCATAAGAAACATCAGTCGAGATACTCTATTTATCCTGATGTAGTTAAAATATATATTGACTTACAAAGGACCATATATTAGCCAAGGATGAAAAGAGGACGTCACCAACTTTGTTGTATAATGCAGATCTGTCAAGGGTCAAGGCCAAATGCCACAACCCAGGAGGCTTAATGCAACCCCTATCGATACCGTAATGAAAATTTGTGACATCTTTATGGACTATGTCCACGGCTTGTCTCGGTCCCGTGCTGGAAACGACTCCATATAGGTCATTGTGGATCGACTTACAAATGTGGCTCGGTCATCCTGAATTGTCAGATTAATTATGTGGTCGTCTTGGCCAGGCTTTTTCATAGAGTAGGTAGTCTGATTCCATATCAAAGTCCATCGTGTCTGACTGTGATGGACGTTTCACTTCAAAAGTGTGGAGAAGAGTGCAGGTTTACTGGGAACCAAAATTAGCTTTCAGTACTTCTTTCCACCCCCAGACATACAGTCAGGCGGAAAGGATGAATCGGATGATGAAGGATCTTCTTCGACTATGCTAAGTGGAGTACAGTGAGCCTCAGAACTGCTGCTACCACTAGTGGAAATTTTCTTACAATAATAGCTTTCAGGCCAATTTTAAGATGACACCGTACGAGGCATGTATGGAAGATGTTACTGAACCCCATTGTCTTGGGCCCAGAATGAGGACCTAAAGCCTTGTGAGTGGCTTATATTGATGACACTAAGGCAGCGATATAAATAATCCAGGATCAGATGCGGGAAGCGTAAAGCTGGCAGGCTAAGTATTATAATGTGCGGTACCGACCGGTGGAGTCTAGCATGGGAGGAATGATATTTTTGAAAATCAAGTCCATGCACGGTATCTCTCGGTTGAAGAAGCAGGAGAAGCTAGATCCTCGCTATTTGGGCCCCTATTAGGTCATGATAGAGTGCGTTGGCCCAATTGCGTATCGATTGGCCCTACCCCTAGAGTTGGGAAATCTTCATTATATTTTCCATGTTCCTTCGTTAAGGCGAGTTTTCGGCAACTAGATCAACATCTTTCTATACTTCCAGTACCGCTAAGTCGGACAGATCCATCCAGTTAGAACCAGTGAAGATAATGGATTTCAAAGTGAAAAACCTGCAAAATAAGGCTTTATCAATGGTCAAGATCATGCGATTGAACTGCGGACGAGACAAGGACATGTGAGAATTAGAGACCCTCGTCCGAGAAAGCACCCCGTGCTCTCTCCCCAAATATGTTGCGCTTACTCCCTACTTTAAACAAATTTTCGGGGACGAAAATCATTTTATTTTTATTGGATTGTAACATCCCAATTTTTATTGGGTCACTAGAACCCTAGTGGACCCAATAAAAGTGACTCGAACCTCTACCCGAGACTCAAAATGGGTAGGAGATGACCATATTTTGGGGATTTTGAGCTAATGAGCTCTGATTCGAGTTCTGTTTGTTGCTTTGCACTCGTATAATCAGTACGGGTGCAACCAAACTCGTTTCGTTGCAAACCGAAGTCATATGGTGAATATGACTGTTCCTCGTAAAACGTCGCAAATACGAGAAATTTGGATATTGAGCTAGCGAACTCTGATTTGAGTTCCGTCAGTTTCTATGACCTCTTATAGTCTATACGAGTGCATTGGAACTTGTTCCGTTGAGTTCCAAGGTCATATGGTGGATATGACCGTTCCTCGTAGAACGTCGCAAATACGAGAAATTTGGATATTGAACTAGTGAACTCTGATTTGAGTTCTGTCAGTTTCTATGACCTCGTATAGTCAATACGAGTGCAATGGAACTTGTTCCATTGAGTTCCGAGGTCATATGGTGGATATGAACATTCCTCTAAGAACGTCGCGAAAACGAGATTTTTGGTTTTCAAGCTAGAGAACTTCGATCTGACTTCTATCAGTTCCTATAGATTCATATAGTCGATACGAACACATTGGAACTTGTTGCGTTGAAATCCGAAGCCTAACGGCGAATATGGCAGTTTTGAGTTCTGTAGTGCGTTGCGACGAGCAATTTTCGAATATCGAGCAAATAAACTCGGATTTGGCCCCGGTTAGTTGCGTTGGATGCGTGTTGTCGATACGAGATCAACATAATTAATTACACTCGATTTCGATGATGTCGGGTCAACATCGGTAAAATTGAGCTTTACGGTGCACCAAAAAACGTGCATATGCCGATATTACTAAAATACTCCAACTTTGGCACATCACTTGATGACTTGGACCTACTTTTACTTTGACCTACATGAGGGACCTAACTCATGGTTGAATTTTGTCAAACATCTCAAAAATTCAATATTTTTAAAAGAATTTAAACTCTTATATGAAGTCATATGCCAAGACGACCATGGGCCCAATTTACGCTCATAATGGGCCCTAGGTTTAGCCAATACAAGGGGATGAGAAAAATCCTAAGCCCTCTCGCTCTCTCTCCCCCTTTCTTTCCATTGGCCAAGAAACAAACCCCTACATGCCTAAAAGCCATACCCTACTTCTAGGTGGTATAACCATCCTATGAGGGGCTGCCAGCTGCCCCACACTAGCTGTAAGGAGCTCAGCTTCTTCAATGGGAATAATCACACACCGGGAAGGTGAAGGAGGAAGCTATCCTATTCCCCTATATAAAGACCACCCCCCTCCGGAACAACTCGTCCCTCTCCAAAGTTCAAAATGAGCCACCCCTCCCCCCTGTCGGAGCTCCACCTTACCGGAGGAATAGAAGCGGAGCTCCACCACCTTGGAACCTCCAATGGTGGATCTCGCCGGAAGCCGTCGGAGACCCCAAATAAGGTGGAAATCATCACCTCTCCTCCCTCTCAAACTTTTGGACGCATCGCATGTAGCCTCCGACGGCCAGAGCGCCGCCGCGGCGCCACCACCCCTCAAACGGGGGGGGGGGGGGGGTGCTCTGTTTGATTTTGGCCGGCGGTGGCCGGTGGCGGCAAGCCGTCAAACCACCACCGGAGGGATCGTCCACCCCTAGGGAGTCGGCCAGGGGTGGATTCATGGCCGGCCGGCGGCGGAGAAGTCCTGTAAGGGGCGGTTTTTTTACAATTTCTCTGCAAAGGAGGGGGAGATGAAACTTATAAAAATTTATATTTTATAATTTTTTATAAATATTATAATATTATAGCAAAAAAGGGTTTCTATTTTTCTAGAGGCTAAATTAGGGCACGGGTGAAAAAGTTATGAACATTAAAAATATCTCTCTTGGTGTCAGCTACACCTCTTAAAAATTTGAGAATTTTCAGACACTATTTTGTATTCTTAAAATTACAATAGTGTTTATTTGGCTAATTTGGGGAACTAAAAATACTCCTAAAAATCTGATAAAATTCTCAGTGATATTTGGAGCCATTATGCATTCTTTATAAAGATTTGGAGATTTTTGCTTATGGTTTGATATTTTTTCAAGCATTTAAAGTGGTGGTTTTCACTTTTGAAAATTAATAGAGCCCAATTTTCCTAATCAAAATCTTGTAAAATCTCATGGATGATTTATATTTATTAAAGGCATGCCAAGATGAAATTTGAGAAATTTTCGAGCATTCGTACTATTTTTGAGATTTTAAATCATGCTCAAGATTAATTTAAAGATTGCTATATACAAAATCTTCCGATTAAAATATCTTATATCTTTATAAGAAATTTCTGGGATAAAATACTTGATTTGGACATATACGAGGAATTTTGAGGCACTCCTGCCATCTTAAGGAATTGATTTAACTCGAGCGTGTTTTAAATAATGTTATAGGCTAAGTAAGACATTAAAGCGATGAAAATTATTTTGAGTAATATGTATTTATTATTTAAACCCACTACCGCAGTTTGGTGATTTGAAATATGCCTTCTTTTTAAATATAAAAGTAAGGAATTGTTCGAGGCTTAATGAATTATTGAAGCTCAATCAAACCTCAAACTAACTCCAGGAACTCTTGAGGTTTATGTTTTGGCGAATTCAACCTCGAGTTCTGGTTTTCCTCAATTTCCGACTCTTTATTGCAAAAAGAGGTTTAAAACAAAAAAAATGATATTGGGCTTAACATAGAGACTCGATTCGCCCTAATGCGAGAAATTGAGGTTAAGAGATGGTGTTAAAGCTCTTGCAGATAATTAGACCTCGATAATTCTTTATAATGAGGAGCAAGTTATTATATTAAGGTTATAATCTCTAAGTATAAGTCCGATTAAGCCATGTTTAAGAGTCGCAACTAAACTTAATATCAGACAGTAATAATGGGTTAAACCCAAAAGAAGCTTTCTAAGAATAAAAATAGAACTTAACTTGCCTCCTGAGAACGAAGATGAAACTGAACTTGCCTCTTGAGAACTGAGAAGGAACTGAATACACCTCCTGAGAACAAAGAAGGAATTATGAATGCCTCCTGAGAACGGAGAAGAAACTGAAAATACCTCCTGAGAACAGAGATGGAACTGAAGCCTCCTGAATTGAGTGATTGGACTACTAACGATTTTCTTTATGATTATTCCAGTCTTGCACTGGTCCAGTTCCTTTATTTTAGTTCAGTACTTTCAATTCAGTTCTACTCTAGTCCCGTACTAGTCAAGTTCAATTCAGTACTTTCAATTCAGTTCTACTCCAGTCCCGTACTGATCAAGTTCAATTCAGTACTTCCAATTCAGTTTTAGTCCAGTCCCGTACTAGTAAAGTTCAATTAAGTACTTTCAATTTAGTTCTACTCCAGTCCCATACTGGTCAAGTTCAATTCAGTACTTTCGTTCCAGTACTACTCCAGTTTCGTACTGGTCAAGTTTAATTCAGTACTTTCAATTCAGTTCTACTCCAGTCCCGTACTGGTCAAGTTCAATTCAGTACTTTTGTTTCAGTACTACTCCAGTTTCATACTGGTCACATTTCATTCTAGCACTCTAATCATGCAGCTTATATTATTAGCAGCTTTAATTACCGCATTTTCATTATTGCAATTTATTATTATCAGCACGGGTCCTACTCTGACGAGCAGCCATCTGTTAGGGTCGCGCCTTAGTTGGGGGTAACTGGAGTTGAGGTGTTCCTCCATGTTTAGCCCCAAATAAAGTGCTCTCATGCTCCTTGTCGAAAGTTGAGCTGAGCGTTACTGCCCGAAGATTGAAGCATAATAGGGCAGGCCGCCACAGACCCGGTATGTGCTAGCAAAAATTGACTGTTTGATTGCTTGTAAATTGCTTGCGGTGAATTGTGGCGGGTCAGTCCCTTCCGCAGACCGTTTGTACCGGTGCCGGAAGGTCGATGACTCAAGGAGACATAGGAGATGGGCACCACGGGTGACCGACCGTTATTTTTGCCCCTTTGGTTTTTCCTCCACTGGTCGACCAAAATATTGTATCGTCGGATGTCGCTTACATCCAATAGTACACGGGGTTGTACGTTGGGGCCTGGGGCCATGCACTATGACCACCCCCAGAAGTGGTAGGACTGGCCACTATCACTGACGACCACATCGGTGAGGCCCGCGGGGCTCGCTGCCCTACTGGAAAAGAATCAGTCCATACTATATCAAAATAGTGGGTGTGACAGGCTTGAATGCCTGCGGTATGTGCGCGGCTGTGAATGCTTGCGACATGTGAATACGGGTTGTGAATACTTGTTGTGCTGATAACTAGTGGAGCTTTTATTATAACTGATATATAATACTGCTGCTATTCTAGTTATGCTATGATGCGCCTCTTTTTAATGGTAGCTCCTAGTCTTTATATGAAATGTTATATTAACTCTCTTTTGCTTTAGCTATTGTTGATATTATTGAGGCTCACTCTCATCCCCAAATTTATAGATCTTGGGGAGGAGGTGTGAATCCACTTAGTCCTGTGACTAACGGTTATTTAAATAACCATTCACAGGAGATGGAGCAGCACGAGACCCGGATAGCATATGGCAGTGTACCTACCTTAGAGCCAGAATGAGCAGAAGCACCAGTCTCATCTCCAGTACTTAGAGATGTGAGCCCTTAGATTGGTAGAAGCTGAGAGAATGTTGTAGTTTTCTTTAGCCCAATGAGCCGCATGTATAAAATTATGGCTACGGCCTTTTATATATATATAAATTTATTTCTGATTTACTTCCGCTGTGATCTGATGTGATGTGATGAGTTTCCATAGCCTGATAAGGCAATCATTCTACACATGGTGAGTGGGATGGTGTCACCTAGATAGCATAGGGTGGCCATCTTGGGCGGTAAGGCCCGTCTCAGACTGACCCGGTCTAAGGTTGGGGGGAGGTCTTATAACCCGGCTATCCATAGACTGTTTTTTCTATAAATTGGGGCCAACCCCATCATTTGCCCCCCAAAACTCCCACAGATGAGAGCTAGAACAAGTGAAGTATGGGGGGTTTCCATCCCTAGACTATATTTCGGTCCTCATGGCGGGAGCGGATGAAGGAACACGGGATGTGGTAGTCCTGGCTTAAAAGGTACGGGGTCGGT
This sequence comes from Platanthera zijinensis, assembly GCA_039513925.1. Lineage (NCBI taxonomy): Eukaryota > Viridiplantae > Streptophyta > Magnoliopsida > Asparagales > Orchidaceae > Platanthera > Platanthera zijinensis. The sequence goes on from CM077086.1 coordinate 57,596,411, forward strand.
GCCACGAAGTAGGGGGCGACCAAGCATAACGTACGCCAAGGCCACACCCGACCATCCCAAAGCACGCGCGTAACACACATCGGCCGCCCGAGGAAAGGTGCACCCGCGTGGGCATGGGCAACGGGCTGCTACGCGGGGTCTTCCCGCACACTGCGTACATTAGGTCTATTGCACGGGGTCTGCCCGCAGGATACGCGTAGCGAGGTCCACTTACATGATTAGTACTGCGGGGTCCGCTCGTGCACTGCACGCGGTGGGTTTCGCTTGCGCGGTCTGCGCGCGGGGTTCAGCGATGTGCACAGTGCGTGTAGCGTCCCCACGTGTGCACATGGTTGTGGGTGCCCCTACACATGACGTGCTCGCGCATGGGTCCTTCCCGTGTGTTTCATGTATGCAGGGTATGGATGCGCTGCCCGAGTGCAAATGTGAGCCTTCCCTGCGCCCGCTCATGCCCCCAACCTAGCATGCAGGGGCTTTATTCGCAACATGCTTTTTCTTTTCCTGCTTTTATGAGTTTTAATGGCGCCTCGTGTTGTGCTTTGCTCTCCTCTTAATTTGTTTGCTCAAACGCATCTCCTTGTTCAGGTGTCCAAGCAGATTGTCCAAGGTCGCCCGATGCGGATGCATTCCATACTTACAATAGAACATGTTGCTTCTTGGAGGGGGCTCTTCAACATTTCATCCAGTGTTGAAATCAGAATTCCAAACACCGAGCAGTGGGTATAGAATCCCCATGTGGGATAGATGACAATGTGCGAGTCATCGCTGAGGGTCGAACTCCAATTTCCACCATACGAAGAGATTAAGGAGATCGTATAGAATTTCAGAGTTCCAACGTCGCAATTCACCCCTCTTGCCATGACTCGTATCATGGTTCTCATAGCCTTCTTTTGGGAGCATGGTTCAAGAATTTCGCTAGATTTTTTTCAGAGATTGGTGCAATATTCGTGTGGATAGCAGCAGTTGTATTGAAGTTCACAACAACAAGTCCTAGTTGGTGTTCGAGAGCTGGGTTGATAGACGACATGGGAATACAGTGTATGGATACATCAAAAACTGCTTGGAATGGCCTGAGTTGTGGAGCACATGATGGAGACGACGACCCCCGACATGTTGATGATGGTGCCGACATGCTTATGAAAGATTCCTCGCCCTCTCCAATCAAAGACTTGCGGCACCGCAGAAACATTGTTGATCGACGCTACAACCTCCTCCCTCGGCACAAGACTTTCTCTTGATACTTTTATTGCTTATGTTAATTTTATTGTTTATTTGCTTTAAAATCTGGACTGTATTTATCCAAATTCTCATTTTCAGTTTGGCCTACGCTTAGCCATTTTATGTTTTAAATTGGGCTGCATATAGCCCAGATTTTTGTTAGCCTTATATAAGGCCATGTGTTGTTGGAATTATCATTATGAAATGAAATAAGAAACCTTAAAATCTGAATTGAGATTTTCCCCTCCTCCCTAGCTTCCCTCCTTGGTCGCCGACACTCTCTCTCTTAACACTTGTGGTTCGTCCACAACTCTCCCCTCTCCCTTCCTCTCTTCTCCACCACAACACCACTTTTCTCCTCTACAACTCCTTGCAACTCGACGGTTCCCTCCCTAGAAGATTTTAGCCACAACTTGGATTCCCACATAGCATTCGGCCAACCTTGTTCTTTCCTTCTTGGTGGAGTTTCGGCCAAGGACAAGATCTACTGCAACGAAGAACCTTCTCCGGCGTGAAGCGAGAAAGGCGGACGTGTCTCTCTCCGTTCGGTGTGACTTAGGCGAAACCGTAGAAGAGAGAATCTTTCATCGAAACATCTTCCGATTGGGGTAACGAAATTTCTACCTTCGAGTGCTTCCCTCTTAGATAAATCTTGTGGTGGCTTGCTTTAGCGTTGTTTGCGAAATTTTGATTTCATCGTGAGTTTTGATCCAAACGATTTTGTTGTTTCTCTTGATCTATTTTGAATTTGTGAGGATTGGCAGACCTCGTCTTCTTTTTGTTGGGAGAGATCTAACTTTTTTCGAATCATTATTTTCGGTGGATCTCTTTTGGTACAACACACGCTCGATTGGATCGGGTAGATCCTTTTTGCTTGAGAGGATATTGACTCATAGCTTTTATTCGATCTCTAAGGGTGTGGTGAACTCGTACGTTAGCATTGGAATAATAATTTTGCAAATCGGGTGTGCTGCGTTTTACTTGTGCGAGCGTAGAATTGGAACGTGAGAGAGTAATTCAGTGTCGCTTGTCCGTGGCAGTTCATCGGGTGACGTAGCCTACATCAATTTGGTATCAGAGGGAGGTTCATGTCAATTTTTTAATTGACACCATCCTATTATTCTTAGGACGTCGATACGCACTTGTCTAGCTCGTTTCATCGACCAAAACTCAAATAAAAAAATCTAGTATGCAAGTAACGGTCTAAAATTTTTATTTTTCTGCAAAATCCAAAAAAAAATATGGAAAATCTCCATCCCCTTCGTAGTAAGAAATTAAAAAATATTTTATTTTTATCTAGTTATTATTAGAAAAAAAAATCTTTTATAAATTTTCATCGAGTCAGGGTCTACCCTCTTATACTGCATGCGCACTAGACTAGGAACGGACTATACCCCTTCTTCTTCCAATATGGAGGACGACCGGAATACGGATCACGGTCCAACAACAATTGATGACCTTCATCGGGAGTTCACTGATCAGCTAACGGACATCCGAGAGATGATTCATGTACTGAGATTAAACCAAGCGGCTCCCCCTAATCAGGCGGCCCGCCAACGTGACGATGGAAATAACAATAACAATAATAATAACGATTATGTCTCGCGTGCACCAAATCATAATTACTAGACACCGTACGACTTTGATATCACTAGGGATGTTCGGATCAAACCCCCATCGTACGACGGACAAGGTTAACCCCAAGTGTTCTTAGATTGGGTTATGGAAATGGAGTGCTATTTCGAGTGGCACAATCTGACCGACGTATAAAAGGTGCGAGTTGCGAGGATGAAGTGGTAAGGCAGGGATAAAATATTTAGGCTGAATAAGGAACGATGTCTAGGTGTGGTGAACGACTTACCACCTATTGGTTAGGCTGGAATAAAAGCAGGGTTGACTGATCAGTACGATCCTGCATACCATTGGACGCAGATGTTTGATGATTTAGCTACCCCGAGGCAAGTGAATATGTCAGTCACTGATTACATGAGTCGTCTTAAGGACATGATGGTGAGGTGCAATGTTAGGGAGATGCCAGAGATCACCCACCCTAGGTTTCATAAGGGGCTCAACCCCGACATTCAGGGTAAACTCCTACGGTATGGTCACATCGAGTAGAACACTACCCTTAATGCTGCCTTGGATATTGAGAAGCATAATGCTTTCAAGTCCAAATCTCGCACCTTTCAGAAGGGAAAGTCCATCTTAGGACCCCCTCCCACTTCCACCCATAAGGATAAGGGCAAGTTCTGGTCCGCTGACCCGAACTCTATTGTCATTACGGCTAGGAATTTGAGAAGCACGACCGGTGAGAGAGTGCCCGTTAGTAGGATTAGCAAGACGAGTGCTACGTGTTTTGCTTGTAGTATTCAGGGTCATTATGCTAGCGAGTGTCTAACCAAGCCTAAGCCCCTAGCCCTTTTAGATATCTTGTTTGAGTCCACTGAGCTCGTGTATGAGGCCGGTGAAGAATCATAGTCGGAAGGAGTACCTAGCGATATAGAGGATGATATTAATATGATTGTGATGAGGTGTATTTTGGGTACTACGTGAGCATCGGATGATTGGAATAGGATGAATATTTTCTTATTAAATTTCAAGAGCGAATAAAAGTGGTGCAAATTGATTATCGATAGTGGAAGCTGTATGAACGTTATTTCGGAGAATGCGGTGACACAAATGTTGTTAACCACCGAACTTAGGGTTGTGTGGGTTAACAAGACATCCCTTCCAGTTTCGAAGCATTACTTGGTTCCCCTTACCATCAAGGCTTATTCAGAGAAAATTTGGTGTGATGTCATCCCCATGGACGCATGTCAGGTTCTATTAGGACATCCGTGGCTTTACGAACATGATGTTACTCATCTGGGATGTTCTAACACCTATGAATTCAAATTTAATGGCAAGGCCATTATTTTGAAGCCCACTCTGCATAAGGATCCTGCCGTCCCTTTTAAAGATACGCTTATTATGATAGGGAAAGAACACTAAGTATGATAGGCAAGAAGGAGTTTGCGCGTGATACATTTCTAGATGGTGTCATGTATGCGTTAGTTTACTTACAAGTGAAGGAAGATGTATCCTCTTTTGACAATTTACCGTCAGTGTTGAGGAAACTTTTAGAAGAGTTTAAGGATGTGTATCCGGGCGAGCTACCGCCCATGTTACCCCGCATGCGGGACATCCAACATGCGATAGATTTCATTCCGGGTTCCTCTTTACCCAACCTTTCTCACTATCGGCCAAACCCTTGAACACACCTAGAGTTGCAAACCCAAATTTCTGATTTGTTAAGTAAGGGATTCATCGGCCATAGCAAAAGTCTGTGTGCCGTACCCGCCTTACTTGTTCCTAAGAAAGATGGTTCTTGTGGATATGCGTGGATAGTCAGGAAATAAATAAAATTACTGTTAAATATCGATTCCCCATCCCTCGATTGGACGATTTATTGGACATGTTATCTGAGGCCATGATCTTTTCAAAATTGGACCTTAGGAGTGGCTACCACCAGATTCGAATTAGAGAGGGAGACAAATGGAAGACCGCTTTGAAGTCAAAAGATGGGCTTTACGATTGGTTAGTGATGTCGTGTGGACTTTCCAATGCCCAGAGTACTTTCTCTAGGATGATGACTCATGTCTTCCAACCATTCATGGGAGAATTCATAGTGGTGTATTTTAATGATATCCTCATTTTTAGTACTTCTCTGATCGATCATGAGTCAGATTTGAGGACTATCCTTACCACACTGAGGACGGAAGAATTATTTGTCAATATCAAGAAGTGTAAATTTTATGTGATGTCCGTAGAATTACTTGGGTATATTGTGAGTTCGGAAGGCATGATCCTAAGAAGGTCCAGGCCATTAAGGATTGGCCGGAACCCACCAACATTCGGGATGTTAGGAGTTTTCACGGACTAGCTACCATTTATCGTCGCTTCATTCGATATTTTAGAAGTATCATGGTGCCGATAACGAAATGTATGAATAAAGGTGATTTTACTTGGACCAAATCGGCTACCAAAGCATTCCAAACGATTAAAATACGGATGTCAGAAGCTCAACTTTTAAGGTTGCCGGATTTTAATAAGGTTTTTGAGTTGTCTTGTGATGCATCTGGGGTCGGCATAGGTGGTGTATTAAGTCAGGAGGGTCATACGATATAGTATTTTAGTGAGAAACTTGCGGGTCTGAAGTTGAATTATTCTAATTATAATAAAGAGTTTTACGCTATTATTCGATGCCTCCAACATTGGCGGCACTATCTACTCCCAAAGGAGTTTGTTATCCAATCCGATCACGACGCTTTGAGATTTGTCAATTCTCAAAGCAAGGTCAGCCCCCAACATGTCAAGTGGGTCTCCTATATGCAGGAGTACAGATTTATAATAAAACATCTTAAGGGGACTCTAAAAAGTATGGCCGAGGCCCTTAGTCGTGTTACATTATTATTATCTACGCTTGAAGTGAAAGTCTTTGGGTTCAATAGGATTAAGGACGAGTATGTCCATTGTCCGGACTTCAAGTAAATCTATTTATCCGCTCAAAGCGACTCTCCCACCACCATATCAGCCTATTATATTCGAGACAGTTACCTATTTAAGCACTCGAAACTATGTATCCCTCGATTGTCTTTACGTCATTTCATCGTTTGAGAGTTGCATAGTGGTGGTTTAGGTGTTCATTTTGGCTGTGACAAGACCATTACGTTAGTGGAGAACAAGTTTCATTGGCCCGGTCTCAAATCAACGGTAAATAAAATTGTGAAGAGTTGTCGTGTGTGCCAATTAGCTAAGGGTAATAAGACGAATGCCGGTCTTTACACTCCTCTTCTGATTCCCTTTATTCCTTGGGTGGACATTAGTATGGATTTCATTTTGGGTCTACCCATCACTTTTAGACGTCATGATTCCATCCTGGTTGTAGTAGATCGGTTCTAGAAAATGGCTTACTTTATCGCTTGTAATAAGACCGACGATGCGTCGCATATTGATAAATTATATTTTAAGGAAGTCATTGCACATTGGTGCGTTCCCAAGACAATAGTATCTGATAGGGACGTGAAATATACTAGTTATTTTTGGAAGACCCTTTGGAAACTTATGGGTACCCTACTCTTGTTTTCTTCGGCCTACCATCGACTAACAGATGGGCAAACAGAAGTAGTAAACAGAAGTTTTGGTAGTTTACTTCATTTTATGGTGGCTGACCACAAGGGTACCTTGGACTTGATCCTTCCCCATGCTCAACTTGCGTACAATAACTCTAAAAATTGATCCACAGGCTTATCCCCCAATGAAATCGTGCACAACTATAAGGCACCAGTGCTACTTGATTTAGTTCTGTTACCTCCATCTTATAAATCAAGTAATTTTGCACAAGAGCTCGCTCTTTATGTTCACAATTTACAAAAGCACATTCATGAAACGTTAACCACCCAATATACGTTTTATCAATCTCATGCTAACAAACATAAAATAGCGTCTCACTTTAATTTTGATGATTTAGTCTTGGTGCGTCTCATCCATGAATAGATGCCTTCAGGCTCCATAAAAAAGTTGGCGAATTGCGAGCCGGTCCTTTTCAAATTTTAAAGAAGTTAGGAGGAAGCACATATCTTTTGGAGATACCCACTGATTGGGGTATATCCCCTATTTTCAATATTGTTTTAGATTTAATGTCATATGTTTCTCCACCACTTGAGTTATCTGCCTCTCAGTTTATTCCGTCCACTGTGTCCTCTAATGGGTTGGGGGTGAGCTTGTTCCTGGATCGCTCTCTCCCACAGTTTCAACAGGAGGTACGTTGAATGTTGATGTAGAAACTTTTTCTACTTCTTTGACTAATGCTTTTCCAAGGTTCCCCAAGACCTCCTTTTTGCCTGTCATGATAATCAAGGATGAAGTGCTCGCATCTCCAAGTGGTGACATTCACTGCTACTTAATCCGGTGGCATGATTGTCTGGCTTCCGATTACTCTTGGCCACTTGAATCGGAGGTGGCTCTTTTGGATGATGCTCTTCTACGCCAGTACATTCAAGCCAACTCATCGGTGATGAGTACTTTCGAGTGGGGGAGGAGTAATGGAGGCAACAACCCCCGGCATGTTGATGATGGTGCTGACATGCTTACAAAAGAACCCTCGCCCTCTCAAATCTAAGACTTGTGGCGCCGTGGAAACATTGTTGATCGATGCTACAACCTCCGCCCTCGGTGCAAGACTTTCTCTTGAAGCTTTTATTACTAATGTTAATTTTATTATTTATTTGTTTTAAAATCTTTACTATATTTATCAAGATTCTCATTTTCAGTTTGGCCCGCGCTTAGCCATTTTATGTTTTAAATTGAGCTGCATATAGCCCAGATTTTTGTTAGCCTCATATAAGGCCATGTGTTATTAAAATTATCATTATGGAATGAAATAAGAAACCCTAAAATCTGAATTGAGATTTTCCCCTCCTCTCTAGCTTCCCTCCTTGGCTGTCGACCCTCTCCCTCTTTCCTCTTGTGGTTCGGCCACAACTCTCCCCTCTCCCTTCCTCTCTTCTTGACCACAACACCACCTTTCTCCTTTACAACTCCTTGCAACTCGACGGTTCCCTCCCTAAAAGATTTCAGCCACACCTTGGCTTCCCACATAGGGTTAGGCCAACCTTGTTCTTTCCTTCTTGATGGAGTTTCGGCCAAGGAAAAGATCTACTACAACGAAGAAACTTCTCCGGTGTGAAGCGAGGAAGGCACACGAGTCTCTCTCTATTCGGTGTGACTCAGGGGGAACCGTAGATGAGAGAATCTTTCATCAGAAACATCTTCCGATTGGGGTAATGAAATTTCCACCTTTGAGTGCTTCCCTCTTAAATAAATCTTGCGGTGGCTTGCTTTGGCGTTGTTTGCGAAATATTGATTTCATCGTGAGTTTTGATCCAAACGATTTTGTTGTTTCTCTTGATCTATTTTAAATTCTATAGGATTGGCGGAACTCGTCTTCTTTTTATAGGGAGAGATCTATCTTTTTCCGAATTGTTATTTTCGGTGGATCTCTTTTGGTACAACACACGCTCGACCGAATCAGGTAGATCCTTTCGCTTGAGAGGATATTGGCTCATAGCTTTTATTCGATCTCTAAGGGTGTGCCAAACCCGTACGTTAGCATTGGAATAATAATTTCGTAAATCGGGTGTGCTGCATTTTACTTGTGCGAGCGTAGAATTGGAACTTGAGAGAGTAATTCCGTGTCGCTTGTCCGTGGTGGTTTGTCGGGTGACGTAGCCTGCATAAGCACCCTTCCTAATCGATGGCACCAGTTGAAAAGGTGCGAGCGCGAGTTCATATAGGTGTTTGGATTTACTGAGCACCATGAACTTGTGAATCAACTTTTTAGTATCTCTTTGTTTGTAGAGGAGAAACAGGTCTTGTTGTGCGGCCTTTCTGCTTATCTAGAGTGCGCTGGTACTATCCCCTTAGGCCATGACTGGAAGAAGAGGTTTATCTTGGAGGGAGGTGATGACTTGTCTCATACACGTCATCTTTCTAGACCATACAAGGGGCGGTTAGAAGTTGTGGCTCCTTACAGCTCTAGGGTTGATGAGTATCTGCCTGAAGATCCAGACCACGAGGTGTCAAGCTCCACCGCCCTAATCCCTTCAGGAGGAGCCTCCTTCTCCATCTTGTTCGAAGGGAAAGTGTGTTTCTTCCTCCTTGGGGACGATGAATACTACGATGAGTAGGTTATTTGGCTCTAATTTTGATTTGTTGACTTTATCTTAGCTCTCCTCGCTCTCCTTTTTTGCATATTGGTGTTCAGGCTTAGATTGCCCCTACTTGGAACGATCACAACGTCAGTTTGAAAGAAGACTACTTGTTTCTCCAAGGATGGCTTCGCAATATAGAAGGCTCTCTTTCTGATATGAGGGGGAGGTGAGATCGTAATGCCATTTGCTTTTGATGGGTTAAATCTTTGTGAAAGACTGAGATGGCCTAGTTGCATGAGGAGCTCCAAGCAGGGATGTCTATGGTGGAGAAGGGAGAGTTCTCAGGAGGAGGTTTCTCATTTGTTGGCTGATATGGGGCATCTTTCTTCACAGGAGTGCCTCGATGATTTGAAGGTGGCCGAAGTGGCAGAGTATAAGGACTCTCTTGACTTTCAGTAGGATCGTTGCCTGCTTTCGTAGGTCATTAGAGACGAGATTTGGTCAAAAGAGGTGGAGCCCGAGCTGGCCGACGTACGATAGGTGGTGTTACATTGTGGGATGATAAATACCCTTCAGATGGTATCTCAGAAGCATGATTTTGACATTGCTGATCTTGGCTTTGATGACCTTTCAAAAGACGAGTGTGAAAAGTTTGGCTCTAATGAAGAGGAGTTGGATATTTAGTTTATTATAGTTGATATTGTCTTGCACAATTATTATTTCAGTGTTACTCTTGTACTTTTATTGGGTACTGGATTTTAGGCTTCTACCTTTCTTTGCAGTTTTTTGGTAGCCTTACGCTTTTTCTTATAGTGTTTGCTGATTTGCCTCCTATGACTGTCTTTGATACATTCCTTCAGAGTTTAAGGTTGGGGCTTGCACCCCTTTCAGTTTCACGACCTATTTCCAAAGCTAGGGACTAACTCTTCTAGTTGGGCAATGAGAGGCTGTCCTTTCCGAGTCTGAGGATTTTGTTGAAGATTGTGATGACGGGCCCTCCTTCAAACCCTAGTAATCACGAGGGGGCAGGCCCTGATAACTCTATGACCTACTGTGGAGGATACGAGCGAAACCTTTCATCGGTGGAAGTGTGAGGTCGTTGGGGGTTGGGTGATCCAAGAGAAGATGAAGATACGAACACTTTGAGCCTCTGGTGAATGTGAGGGGGTATATTCTCTGATGTCACCACGATCTACTGCAGCAGATAAGGGTTAAACCTTTGATTGGCTGCAATGAAAGTGTAAGACCCATTTTTTTTGCTATGCTACCGGGTCTTATGCCCAGAATCACCGTTTTTCGATGACACCGACACTCGGGAGGGTCACCACTATAAAACGCCGATCCTGTCAGCAATAATAATCATCAAAGAAGCAGAAGCAGAAGCAGAAAATCACAGCAAAGTCCACATGATATATAAACAGAATAATAACGATAGAAGTGCTAAAATAGATATATAAGCGGGCTCATGCCCAGTACATCACGACCTCACTACAATACTCTCGCGGAAGCTAAGTAAAACTAACACTCACGGAGCCAGAAGTTGGTGCTCCCGTACTAGACTGGCCCACCTCTATGTGCACCACACTTTGCTCGTGCTGCATCTCCTGCTGTTGCTCCTTATCTCCCATCCGAAGCCCCTTAAATGTTTTGTCCACCGACCATTAGTCACAAGACTAAGCCTGATTTCCCCCACCCCTCCCCCAGTGGCTCCTAGGAATCGTGTGAGAGGAATAATAAGAAAGCTATGATGGTGGAGAGTAGTCAAAAGCAGGTGACAGTGGTCCTAAGCTAGCAGATCATATAATCTAAAATTTATAAGAGTCTAAACTAGCAGTTCTATATCAAGTAGAGCAGAAAAGGGGGTAAAAAGTAAGGTGCACCATGAAGAAAAGTAATAGGTAAATAATTAATCTTAACTTATATGAATGCTCATACAAACTTATAAGTTAAGGGGTCTTTTGTAAGGCTCTCATCGTATAAGCTATCCCATACTAGTTTATATATTGGGGGTGTCAGGTTTTATGCAGGTATGTGTGTTGTGATATGTTTTGCCATGATTCATGCAAGTGCAACACACACACATGACGACTCTATGCGCACAGACCTTTAGTTCCCCAATTTTGGAAGCTATCTTCACTCCCAGGAGCCTCCGTAGTGGCCAATAGAGACAGTAAGTTGGGCAACCCCACTTATAGGCGGGTATTCACACTACCAGGCCTAGCCCTTACGTATGCCTCTGAAGGACACACCAAAGTCACCACATACTATGCTGACCAACTGCTAGTCTTTTCCATGGCTTAGTGTAAACCACACCCGCCGAGTCATCGTATCGACGTCGGTGTGAAAGACCGTCAAATATCAAAGACCCACCACTTTATGCAAATGCAACCATGAATTTTCGAGCCATCGGCTCCCCGGACTAACCCGTCCGTTACAACTACCTTCCGAGCCTATGGCTCACCAGCTAACTTGCCCATTTCCACATCCACCGAGCCTACTGCTCGGATAACCCAATCAAACTAACCTCCCGAGTTATTGGGGTGAGTAAAAGTGAAGTCCTAGAAATTCAAATTGCTCTTTAACATTTTAATTTTACTGTTTAAGGTTAACCTTGGACTGCCCAGAGCATTCCGTGTGAAGGGCTCTCGAGGGAACTAGGAACTACGATGGGCTGAAGCCCAAAGCTCCCTCTCGCAAGCTACTTATTATTATTGGTAACTACCCATGTCCAAACCCTCTTGGAATTATACTTGAACTAACCCTAAGTGAATTTAGACTCTTTCTCCAGGGGAAGACGATCCTCCGTCAATCCCGAGTACAACCATGCCTCTAGTCATCCAGGCTCTCACTACCTTCCTTCCATTGGTGACCTTATTCATTCTTAACCAGACTAGATACACCAACTATCTCACCTTCCCATACAAGGCCTACATGTTACCTTATTTCTACAATTTTATTATGTGCAAATCTAATGAGCTACACGGTGTGCAAGAAAGGTGATACTCTAAATAATCTTTCAAATCACCTAAGATTAATATTGGGGGTCTATCAAGATACTTTATGAATAAATCCAGAAGATTGTAATTTTACTAATTTACTTGGCATTTTTTTATTTTTACAAAATCAGGTCTCATGAGCCTTTGAACACCTAGTGCACTTTTCTGACTAAGTACGGTCTTAACAAAATTATTATAAACTACTAACATCAAAATAACATTAAATAAAAAAAATTCCTAATTTTCCAAGATGGATTTGAACTTCAACAAATTATGGGACAAACAAGCACAATATTAATTTAATTAGTGGAAAATTAGAATTAGCAATCCAAAAATTATGAGAAATTTACTAGATGATAAATATGACCAGAAAAGACTACTGACCAAGAATTATGATTTTCTAGCTCCAATTAATTACATAAATGAATTATATTAAAATATTCAACAAATGGGTATTTATGAAGGATCATATAGGACTTTGCCCATGGCTGCCTCACATCATTTAGATCAATCAATGAGGAGATTCTAGACACTTATTCTTTTTCGGGTAAAGAGAAGATTGCACCAAACGTGGACAGGTTGTGAGACATAGAAGAAGGACATTTCTAAGGAGGGTGAGAGCTCTTTTATAGCCTGAACGTCAATTGGATATTGAGTAAGGACATGGATTGATAACCTGGCAATCCCTACAAAGAACCTTCAACGAGACTCTGGATTTGGTTGCATTCTTCACTCTTTTCTCCGAAAAACTAGATGAATTTGATCATTTCTTCATTCCTATGATGATGTATACCCATAAATACGTTGATCTTTATTTTTGTGATATTGTTATGAAATCTTATTCTTGTTTATGTGTTTCTTGAGGTGCGCCCTCTTCATAAAGCAATTCTACCTCCACCCACAAGCCTCTCATCCATCCATATTGCGAAGCCGTGCTTTCAGCCCATATTGTCCACTCACCCAATGAAGAGGTCCTAACGACACTCAACTCACTTGTCTTCCTCATTTCACAATCTACTCACTTGCTCATACACCCATTGAATTGAGAAGGGGTGTTGATAACCCCCAACCTTTTCTTTTCTTTTTACATAATCACAACACCACCACAAAACCAAATCAAATCATTTATTTTTCCTTTATAATTAATTTCCTAACAAATGAATCACGACCCAAACCTACATCCCTTGACATACTGATACTTGGGGATCACTCTTCATTTTATAACTTGTATGACTGGTACACTTGCCGTAACCGCATCAAAATTTTGGCGTCATTGCCGGAGAATGCTTACGACTATTTGTCTCTTATATTAAGAAAATAGTTGTAATGGTGTTGTTATTTTTGTTAGTTGTGTATGTAGGGGCGTGAGCCTGGTATTCTTGCCGAGTTTGAACCGAAAATCGATCGGACACTGTGTATGCACCACAGATTAGTAATTCAGGTGGAAGGTGATAGAGCACAACTGAATGAGAAAAGAGGGGATGTAGACCCCACCATGGGCAGGCTTATGATGCATAGGATGTGGTCCGACTGAGGCCCTAAACTATGAGAGATTATATTGCTACCACTATTGGGTTTGTGTATCCAACTTTCAGCCCAAAAATAACAAATAATTACTTTGAGATAAAGCCAACTATCCTTAACATGATCTATAAAAATGTGCGATTTGCTGTGTTGCCAAGCAAAGACGACCATCTTCACATGGCCAACTTCTCAGAAATATTTGCCACATTCCAATATGCCGGCATATTTGATGATACAGTGAAGCTGTGTCGATTCCCATTCTCCTTGCATGATGAGTAAATGACCTGGATTCGAACTATTCATCTTAGGACTGCTGCAATAGGGTATGCTTTATCAATGAAATTCTTGGCCAAGTTCTACCCTGCAGATTAAATTGTGTGTATGTGGTAGGAGATTGCCATATTTAGATAGGCCAATCAAGAAACGCTCTCTTATGCCTCAGAGAGTGGTTTACCGTGTTACATCTCAATTTGATCTAGGCCCCCCTGAGGGTCAAGTGTCCTTGGAGGATGGCTGGGACTAGGTAGTAAGCCAAATACTGAAGGAAAACCTGTAGTTTAAGCTATCACTAGCAGTAATAGCTACTGCTAAGAAATAGCAATCTCGATGCTAGCTACATCGAATAAAAGTCAAAGTTGCGTCGAAAAGTATTCTTCGCAACTTGAAAACTAGATATCACTACACTTGACACGACCAATATCAGATAGAAAATGATGTTGAGTTGACAACAATTTGATGCTATGAAGTAGTCGCTGGAAAGATAAAGGTGTGGATCGCTCTCCTAAATTCCTGTATCGGATTACAACTTTAAATTAGGGTGGCTGAATAAATATTTGCTTATGGGAGGGTGGAACATTGTAAGCTATGACCTTCCCAAGGTATAAGAAATTAAATTCTATTAGCTACTAGAGAATTCGTAAAGGTTTTTTCGATTATTTCTCCTACCTTTGTCACTCAGCCTTTGACTCTTGTCCTCAAAACTCAAACTAGAGAGTGAGGTATTTTTTGGAGGAAGAAAATTAGGAGTAGAAGTTAGAATAAATCTGACTGCCATTAACATTCTGTCAAGGAGACAAACTCTATCTATGGCCGCAAATCAGGTGAGCTTCCTCCCCTTTCCCTTACTGCAAGATATTTAGATCGAATTAGGAGACAATGGACTCAAGAGAGCTTGATTTCAGTAAGATTCAAGGAGTTTCATAAGAAAAGACCACACTTGAACTTTCATTCTAGGGCATCAATTACTAATAAAATAACTTCAAACCACTCCTCGTCCCAATATAGAGTTGTATTGGTTGATCTCATGAAGATTGGAGGTCAATGGAGGGATTATTGGATGTGAGATTTATAAGGCATTCACACAGCATAATTGTGTTCACAAATGTTCCCTGACCAAGTTTCATAATTTTCCTGGTAGCCAACTTTGACAGCGATTACTCGACCACCTACAATTTCCCCTGGCCGGACAACGCCACCACCACCTTCGTTGAGGTGGATGCTGGCGATAGGCGGTGGTTTGCTAGCCGGAGGTGGCTGGAATAGGGATTTAGGCATGGAAGCTCCAAAAATGGATTGTGCGGCCATCCCAAACTAGGGCCAATTGGCCCCAAACCTTGCTGCAAATAAGTGGATCTATCCACTGAGAAAGAGGAAGAGGATAGGACCTTTTGGGAGGGCTGGAGCCTAGCCGATCGCCTAGTCGCCATGGCCGGATTCTAAGTTTTTGGATGCTTTGCAACAACACTACCAAAGAGCTCAATTCCTTCAGGGGAAATGTGGAACCGATTGCTCTAGGCCTAAGGAAGCTTTTAAAATAAACAAATGGGGGAGGGGGAGGGTCATGGCTTCAATGCCATTAATGGACATGAATGAAGGTTTTCGGCCAAGTGGTGGTTCAGTGCACCCAACCACTAAAAGGCCCTGGAAAGCCCCTTGATCTTCTCAGAACTGATGGGGGGAGATGAATCAAGCCATTGGAGATGAAGAGAGGAGGCCCCTTGGTCTTCCAAGCCATGAATGACAATTTTTCTCTCTCCTCCATTAAAGGGCAATAGAGCTTTCTCTCTCTTAGTCACTATTTCCAGAAAATGAGTGGCATTTTGGATAATTCTCAGCCTCCTAAGGTTAATGGGCAACTCAAATTGGGCTTAGCTCAAGTTGCTTGGGCTTGGTTAGGTCATTTAGACTAATTTGACTTAATATTTGGGGTTGAGTTGACTTTGGTCAAGTTAAACTTTTTTGTTGACCCCAATGGGTCCTTGGTGACCCATTGGACTCCCCTAAGGTCTAGGAAGGGTTGGGTAAGGTTGGTTTGGCACCTTCGAGGCCACATGACCCTTAATTAGGGCACTTTGACCACTTTAGGGCTAGGGTTGACTTTGGTCAACATGACCTCTTTAGATGACCCCAATGGGTCCTTGGTGATACATTGACCTCCCTTAAGGGTTAGGAAGGCCTAAGTGGGGTCCATTTGGCTAAGGGGAGGTCAATTGACCCTATATATGTTAGTTTGATCCATTTAGGGTTTTGGTTGACTTTGGTCAACTTGACCACTTGATTGACCCCAATGGGTCCTTAGTGAACCTATCCATCTCCTAAAGGGTTAGGGGTCTTATGGTGGGGTCTTATTGTAGAGTTGAAGCCCTAAAGTCAAATATTAGGGTGGGTAATTGGAAATTACTATTTATAGACTAAAGTGGTTTTCACCTTCATGCCTTGGTTCAACTGGTCTTCTTGGGCTTCCTAGGGTTTTGTTATGACTTAGTCATGATAAAACTACTCATAAGGGTCTTGTTATTTGAGGGATGTTACAAATCCTAATACATAAAAATAAAAATTTCGTCCCTGAAATTAAGGTTAGGCCTACTTCTACTGAAGTTAATGCATGTAACATCCCTAGAAAATTGAAGGTATACCTGACTCGAAGAGGTCCGGGTACCTCTGCTGCATGAGGTCTCATGGCTCCCAAGTGTGCTCCTCCTACCATGGTTACTCCATAGGACCTTGACTAGTGGAACCTTCTTGTTTCGCAAGACCCGCACTGCTGTATCATTGATCCTGATCAGCTCCATGCTGACTGATCGATCAGAAGCCACCGAGCCATCTATAGGGGAAATCAGATGCTCAGGTAGTAGTAGAGCCCTCCGAAGTGAACCGATGTGTAAGACGTCGTGAAATCCCGCTAACTCCGGCGGAAACTCTATTCTGTAAGCCAAGGGGCCGATCCACTCCAGATCCTATAAGGCCCCATGTATCTCGGACTTAGCTTCTTCCTCCCGCGTACCCGCGAGACTCCATGCATCGGCCATATCTTCAAGAAAACCTGGTCTCCCACCTGAAACTCCACCTGACGATGTCGCGCATCGTAGTATTTGGCCTGTCTGCTATGAGCCTCCAGCATCCTATCCCGGATCAATCTCACCTGAGCATCTTTGTCCTCTACGAACTCCAAGCCGAGTGTCTTTGGATCCTCATCCTAGATCCAAGATAGTGGGGTCCTGCACCTCCGTCCGTACAGTGCCTCGTAAGAGGCCATACCTATGCTGGACTGGTGATTGTTGTTGTAGGAGAACTCAATCAGCGGCAACAATCTCTCCCATGGCTCTCCACGGTCCAAAATGCATAAACGCGGAAGATCCTCCAGTATCTGGTTAGTGCACTCCGTCTGCCTGTCCGTCTGAGGGTGGAAGGCTGTGCTGAATGTCAACCAAGTCCTAGGTAAGCCTTAATTGACCTCCACTCCTTGGACGTAAACCGTCCATCCCGATCTAACACGATCGTCCTGGGCACTCCACAGTAGTGGACAAAATGCTCCACAAATCTCTACACCAGGTCACCGATCGGAGCATCCTTTCTAACTGGAATAAACCTGGCCACCTTTGTCAATTTATCGACGATCACCAAGATCAAATCATTCCCCGCATGAGACCGAGGTAGCCCATGTATGAAATCAATGGCTATATCCTCAAACTTCAATTCTGGCACCGGAAGTGGCTGCAATAATCCGGCCGGACTCTTACACTCCGCCATCATGAGCTGGCAAGACTCTCAATGCGTCACAAAGTATATGATATCCTTCTTCATGCCTGACCAATACATAGTCCTCTTCAGATCCGCTGCCATCTTTGTGATCCCCGGGTGCACTGAATATCTACTGTAGTGAGCCTTGGTCATGATATCCTCTAGAATTCGGCCTCCTGCCGGTATATAAACTCGGCCTCTAAAGCATAGGGGCCCATCTCTCAGAGAGTAATCCCCTGTCGTGCCTTCCTCTAAGGCCCTAAAAATCGGCTCCATCCTCGAATCCAGCCTCCGCCCTTCCCTGATGCGTTCCTGGATGTCCTCAGTAGTGCTCACTGATGTCATGTACTCCTCATACAGCTCCGGATCATCCTCGGATACGAGAGATATCTGTATCTCTTCCAATATCTGTACCAGCTCCATATCCATCAGCTGAGGCCCTGCTCCTAATGAAGTGGCTCTCCGTCTCAGAGCGTCTGCTACCACGTTTTCCTTCCCGGGATGATAGTGCATGGTGTACTGATAGTATGACAAAAACTGTACATAGCATCTCTGTCAGATGTTTAGCTCTTTCTATATGTCCACGTACTTCAAATTCTTATGGTCCGAGAAGATATCATAGTGTACACAATATAGATAGTGCCGCCAGATCTTCAGAGCGAAGATAACCGCCCCCATCTCCAGGTCATGTACTAGGTAGTTTTGCTCATGTTTCTTCAGTTGGAGGGAGGCGTAAGCTATCACGTGCTCATTCTACATCAGAATGGCATCCATCCCCTGATATGACGCATCCGTATAAATCTGAAATGCTTCCTTCCCTGATGGAAGGGAAAGGATAGGAGCCGAGGTAAGTCGACCCTTCAGCTCCTGGAAAGCAGCCTTGCGTTGCAGTGTACAAACAAAATACATCTCCTTCTTCGTCAGAGATGTGAGCGGGAGCGCAATCCTGGAGAATCCCTCTACGAACTTCCAGTAGTAACCAACAAGTCCTAGGATTTTCTCACAACAGTGGCCATTTTCAACGATGGCCAATCATGTACTGCCAGAACCTTTGTCGGGTCTACTACCAGTCCTGCTCCACTGATAATATGGCCCAATAAAGCCACCTCCTTTAGTCAAAACTGGCACTTGCTAAACTTGGCATACAAACTGTGCTCCTGAAGCCTCTCCAGAGTTAGTGCCAAGTGACGTGCATGCTCCTCCTCGGTCCTTGAATAGATGAGGATGTCGTCAATAAACACTATGACGAAGATGTCCAGATATGCCTCTAATACTTTGTTCATTAAACTCATGAATGTGGATGGTGCATTTGTGAGGCCGAAGGGCATCACAGTGAACTCATACAGACTGTATCTACTACTGAAGGAGGTCTTTGGGATGTCAACCTCCTGAATTCGCATCTGGTAGTATCCTGACCTCAGATCTAGCTTCGAAAACCAGTGAGCTCCCTCCAACTGGTCAAACAACTCGTCAATCCTCGGCAGAGGATATGTGTTCCGGACTGTCAGCCTATTCAGTGCAAGGTATTCAATACACAATCGGAGTGTCCCATCCTTCTTCTTCACGAACAATACTGGATCTCCCTATGGCGAAGAGTTTGGCTGGACAAATTTGGCTTCCATTAGCTCCTGCAGCTGGCTTCTAAACTCCACCAACTCCTTCAGGTCCATCCGATAAGGAGCTCTTAATATCGGCTTAGCCCCTATCACAAGCTGTATTTGAAAATCCTACTCTTGATGCAGAGGCAATCCTGGTAACTTCTCTAGAAATACGTTAGCAAAGTCCCGCACCACTGGGATACTAGCAATGGAATCCTTGGCCTCAGACATCTCAAACAACACCTGGTATACCTCGTCTCCCTACAGATGGGCCTTAAAGGCCTAAATAGAAGAGAGTAGAAGGCGAGAAGCTGGGACAATACCTTCGAAGGTCTGGTAAGTGTTGTCGTATCTCAATACGATCATCCTTGCTGGGAAATCAATCTGCGCATGGTTCCAGGTGAGCCATGTCATGCCCAGGATGAGATCAAAATCTAGCATCCTCAGGATCATTGTCGGGGCCTCGAAGGTTACCCCATCAATGGTCACTCCCAGAACGCACTTGGCTGTAGACTGGATCTTCGTCCCGTTGGGGAGACGCACCCTCCTAATAACTCCCTCAAAGCTCTCGATCTGGTCCAAGTCTCTGATAAACTCCTCCGAGACAAAATTATGTGATGCTCCCGTGTCGAATAGGATGTGGGCAGGCTTGCCACACACCATCACTATCCCTGAGTTATTTAAGTTTTTCCTCTTAGATATCTAGTTTCAGATTCTTCCCTAATTCTACAGTTCTATATCCATGTAATCTAGCCTCTAGAAAGGAAAGAAACTTTAAATCACCAGCGTACCTATTATCACCCGCTCTGGGTAACGGGGCTGAGCCAGATCCAAGACATATATCTGCCCTCTATCCTGTCTGTGGTCAAAACCCTAAAATCTAAGTACTCGACCGTGTCCTCGACCACCAAACTGTCATGCAGGTGGGGCATCCTGTAGTGCTGGTAGGGGTGCTTCTCTCATGGGGAAGTTCCTCCATGTATGCCCCGGCTGGTTATACCAGAAGCATATCGGTGCCTCCTCCATTGTCCTCGGCATCTCCGACAATTGTAAGGGATGAGGAGATAACACCACCTGGTTCCTATACTCCTTCCTATCTTCCTGGCATGGTTGATCCCTATTCCTCCTTTACCCTATGACACAACCTCTAGGATGGTCTCTCCTGCCACCAATCACTGAGTCATTAGTCTGTCTATTCCGTCCCCGGACTGTAAACCGGTATGCCTCTAGCTTCTTGGCCATCTCTAAGATCCTGGCCAAGCTCATGTCAGAAATGAAGAGGAGGGTCTGCCTCATGTCATCGTGAAGTCCCTTGTAGAACCTCTTTGCATAGCCCGCATCATCCAGCTGATATGAGTCTGCAAAGCGGGCCAGATGTGTGAACTCCCGGTAGTATTCCAACACCGTCCTGCTGCCCTGTCTCAACTACAGGAACCTATCCTTCAACTCATCCCTCGCTGACTGTGGTACAAAATGCTCCAATAGAGCTGCTCTGAACACCTCCCAGGAAATGTCCATGCAATCCACTACAGCGAAGGTGGTGTCTAACAGTGACTTCCACCATCTCTTCGCTTGTGACTCCAAGCAAGAAACTTCCAAGGCTACAGCCTCCTCCATCGGGCATCGAATCCTAGCCAGCATCTCGTAAATAATGTCCAGCCACTCCTCTATATGGACCGTTGACTCCGTCCCAAGGCAGGATGGAGGAGAAAGACCCCGAAAGACCCTCAGCCAGTTAGCCCCGGGATTCGGCTGAGGAGCCAGAGCCTGCTGATTCTTGAAGGCCTCTAGAATAGCCGCTAGTGTCTACCCCATCTCCATTTATTGGAACAGAGTCGGAGTCGGTGGGTGCGGAACTATGTTCTGTGCCTGAGGTGTACCCTGTTAAGGGGTAGTGTTCGTCGCAGGATACAAAGGAAAATTCCAATTGTTAGTTAATGTACAAGTGGAACTAATGAAAAAGCGGACTTTTGCATGTGATTCCCCTTATGGGCACACCATTGCTTCCGCTGCTAGTTTGTCATCAAACTAAGCATGTGCGTGGTGGCCTAGGGTTTTGTGGACTTCTCTTCGGATCGAGGTTACCTCTGATACTAGTTTATAAGACCCATTTTTTATGTTACCGGTTCTTACGCCCAGAATAGCTGTTTTGCGGTGACACCGACACTCAGGAGGATCTCCACTACAAAACGTCGATCCTGCCGGCAATAATGATCATCAAAGATACAGAAGTACATAAAAGGAGACAATTAAGTCAAGTCCATAAATCACATTAGATATATAAGTAGCATGAAAATCACATCAAAGTCCAGATGATATAGAAGCAGAATAATAATGATAGAAGTACTAAAATAAAAATATAAGCAGGCTCAAGCCCAGTACATCATGACCTTACTACAACACTCTCACGAAAGCTAAGTAAAAATAACACTAACAGAGCTGAAGCTGGTGCTCCCGTACTAGAATAACCAACCTTTATGTGCACCGTACTCCACTGGTGCTGCATCTCCTACTGCTCCCTGTCTCCCATCCGGAGCCCCTGAAATGTTTGGTCCACCGACCGTTAGTCAAAAGACTAAGCCTGATTTCCCCCACCCCTCCCCTAGTGCCTCATGGGCACCGTGCGAGAGGAATGATAGGAAAGCTATGATGGTGGAGAGTAGTCAAAAGCATGTGATGGTGCTTCTAAGCAAGCAGATCATATAGTATAAAATTTACAAGTGTCTAAACTAGAAGTTCTATATCAAGTAGAGCAGAAAAGGGGGTAAAAAGTAAGGCGCACCATGAAGAAAAGTAACAGGAAAATTATTAACCTTAACTTATATGAATGCCCATACAAACTTATAAGTTAAAGGGTCTTTGCAAGGCTCCTAACGTATAAGCTATCCCATACTAGTTTATATGTTGGGGTGTCAGGTTTTATGCAAGTATGTGTGTTGTGATATATTATGTCATGATTAATGCAAGTGCAACACACATACACGACTTTATGCGCACAGACCTTTAGTTCCCTGATTTTTTAAGCTAGCTTCACTCCTAGGAGCCTCCGTAGTGGCCAACAGAGACAGTCAGTTGGGCCACCCCACTCCTAGACGGGTATTCACAATACCAGGCCTAGCCCTTATGTATGCCTCTAGAGGACACACAAGAGTCACCACGTACTATTTTGACCAACCACCAGTCTTTTCCTTGGCTAAGTGTAAACCACACTCGCCGAGTCATCGTATCGATGTCGGTGTGAACTACCGTCAAATATCAAAGACCCACCACTTTATGCACATGCAACCATGAATTTTCGAGCCATCGGCTCCCCGGACTAACCCGTCCATTACAACTACCTTCCGAGCCTACGACTCTTCGGGCTAACTTGCCCATTTCCACAACCACTGAGCCTATAGCTCAAATAACCCAATCAAGCTAACCTCTCGAGTCATTGGGGTGAGTGAAAGTGAAGTCCTAGTAATTCTAATTGCTCTTTAAAATTGTAATCTTACGGTTTAAGGTTAACCTTGGACTACCCAGAGCATTTACTTTGAAGGGCTCTCGAGGGCACTAAGAACTACGATGGGCTGAAGCCCAAAGCTCTCTTTCAAAAGGTACTTATTATTATTGGTAACTACCCATGTCCAAACTCTCTTGACATTACACTTGAACTAACCCTAAGTGTATTTAGACTCTTTCTCCAAGGAAAGACGATCCTCCGTCAATCCCGAGTACAACCTTGCCTCTAGTCATCCAGGCTCTCACTACCTGCCTTCCATTGGTAACCATATTAATTCTCAACCATACCAGATACACCAACTATCTCACCTTCTCATACAAGGCCTACATGTTACCTTATTTCTACAGTTTTACTATGTGCAGACCTAATGAGCTATATGGTGTGCATGAAAGGTGATACTCTAAATAATCATACAAATGACCTAAGATTATTATTGAGGGTCTATCATGATACTTTATGAATAAATCCAGAAGATTGTAATTTTCCTACTTTATTTGACATTTATTTTAATTTCTACAAAATCAGGACTCATGAGCCTTTGAACACCAAGTGCACTTTTCTGACTAAGTATGGTCTTAATAAAATAATGAAAAACTATTAACAACAAAATAACAATAAATACCAGAAATCTCATTTTTCCAAGGTGGAGTTGACCTTCAAAAAATTATGGGACAAACAAGCACTATATTAATTTAATAAGGGGAAAATTAGAATTAGTCATCCAAAAATTATGAGAAATTTACTAGATGATAAATATGGCCAAAAAAGGCTACTGGCCAAGAATTATTATTTTCCAGCTCCAATTAATCACATAAATGAATTATATTAAAATATTCAACAAATTGGTACTTATGAAGGATCCTATATGAAAAGACTTCCAATAAATTTATTAAAATTCACACAATATGATTGTTTCCTTAAATGTTCCCTATCCATGTTTTATAATTTTCTAGTTAGCAAATAACTCAAAAATAATTATCTTGTGATTGAATCAAACTTAGAGTTTGTGAATGAAGTACTAAAATTATCAATCCAATATTCACAATAAAATTTCTATGGAACAATATCATCTAATTAAGATTACTGCCTAAGTTTCGTGAATATCCAAATTCATTTGAGCATGTAATTAAATATTGGACCAAAGTGCCCTAAACTATCCTTATCTATTTCAAGAGGGTATATGTTCTTAAAGATCCTACAACCACTCTTCTAGAGCTTATTTTTACCCTAGAAACTCATCAACCAAGTTACAAGACCATCCATGGACATACTATCCCATGTCCTTCATTAGGCCCCAAACCTCATCTCTAGGGCCTACACAAAGGTCTTAGGGCATCTCTACCCCAAACCACTAAAATTCTCTTGAGGGGGTGTTTTAGATGACTTTGAGATAGTTGCCCAAGTTTCATACCTTTTGGATGAGGATTGGCCACTCAACCCATCAAATACACATTTGCCCTAATTTAGCCTTAAGGGACCAAAATTTGGTCACATCAACACCTAATAAAATCAGCCCCAAATGGGCTGAGAATTTTACCAGTGATCTATCATAACCCTAAGGGTCATCCACCAAAATTTTGGATGGTTTTGAGCTCATTAGACCCCATAATTAAATCATACATGATTTATTAAATGTTTTCTAAAACTATAGAAAAATGTATTCCAAAAATTCCCATTTTTGGATATGTCTAAGATACAGATGAGACTAAATATGACCCAAATTTCAAAGCATTTGGATAAGTAGTTTAGTGGGGACACATAAATTTGTGTTTGGTTAACCCTAGGTATGACTTGAACCATTTGGTGAGCTATGGTCAGACCAGTGACCCAAATTGGTTAAAACTAATTTTAGAATAAACTAAACTTCAAGGGCTACAACTTTGATGTTAACCATTTTTCCAGAAAGGGCCTCTAAGTATTTTTAATAATTAAAGCAAAGTACTGCCAAATATGTGACAGAAAATGAAATAATAAAATCATAACTATAGTATTAAATCCGGCCGCACGAATCTTGACGCACCAGATCATCGACATCTGCTCGTCTTCCTCCTTGATCCAACAACTTACAACAGCTCGTCCTAAGATGACTTTGATAGTGATTACCCGACCACCTACACTTTCCCCCCGGCCAGCCAATGCCACCACCACCTTCATTGAGGTGGTGGACGACGATAGGCGGTGGTTGGCTAGCCGGAGGTTGCCGGAACAGGCATTTAAGCATGGATTAAAAGCTCCAAAAATGGAGTTTTCGGCCAACCCGATTTAGGGTCAAATGTCCCCAAACCTTGCTTCCAATAGAAGTGGATCTATCCACTGAGAAAGAGGAAGAGGACAGGACCTTTTGGGAGGGCTGGAACCTAGCCGATCGCCTAATCTCCATGGTCGAATTCTAAGTTTTTGGGTGCTCTACAACAACACTACAAGAGAGCTCAATTCTTTCAGGGAAAATGTGGAACCGATTGCTCTAGGCCTAAGGAAGCTTTTAAAATAAACAAATGGGGGGAGGGGGAGTTTCTTGGCTTCAATGCCATTAATGGCCATGAATGAAGGTTTTCGTCCAAGTGGTGGTTGAGTGCACCCAGCCATTGAAAGGGCATGTAAAGCCCTTTGATCTTTTCAGAACTAATGGGGGAAATGAATCAAGCCATTGGAGATGAAGAGAGGAGTCCCCTTGGCCTTCTAAGCCATGAATGACCCTTTTTCTCTCTCCTCTATTAAAGGGAAATAGAGCTTTCTCTCTCCTAGTCACTATTTCTAGAAAATGAGTGGCATTTTGGATAATTCTCAGCCTCCTAAGGTTAATGGGCCACTGAAATTGGGCTTAGCCCAAGTGGCTTGGGCATGGTTACGTCATTTAGACTAGTTTGACTTAGTTTTTGGGGTTGATTTGACTTTGAAAAAGTTGACCTTTTGGTTTGACTCCAATGGGTCCTTGGTGACCCATTGGCCTCCTCTAAGATCTAGGAAGGGTTGGGTAGGGTTGGTTTGGCACCTTGGAGACCACTTGACCCTTAATTAGGGCACTTTGACCACTTTAGGGCTAGGGTTGACTTTGATAAACTTGACCTCTTTAGTTAACCCCAATGGGTCCTTGGTGACTCATTGACCTCCCTTAAGGGTTAGAAAGTCCTAGGTGGGGTCCATTTGGCTAAGGGGAGGTCAATTGACCCTATTTAGGTTAGTTTGATTCATTTAGGGTTGGGGTTGACTGTGGTCAACTTGACCACTTGATTGACCCCAATGGGTTCTTAGTGACCCTATCCATCTCCTAAAGGGTTAGGAGTGTTATGGTGGGGTCATGGAGTCAAGTTGAAGCAATAAAGTCAAACCCTAGGGGGTAATTGGAAATTACTATTTATAGACCAAGATGGTTTTCACCTTCATGTCTTGGTTCAACTGGTCTTCTGGGGCTTCCTAGGGTTTTGTCATGACCTAGTCATGACAAAGCACTCTTAGGAGTTTAGTTGTTTGAGGGATGTTATAGAAAGGTCATTGGGGGTTGGGACGGCCAAGATACGGACACTTCGATCCATTGGTGAACATGAGGCCGCAGGTCCTGACGTCACCACGAATAACTGCGGTAGATAAGGGTGAAACCTTTGATCGGCAACAGTGAGAGGTCATTAGGGCTAGGAGCCCTAAGAGACGACGAAGATGCAGACACTTAGAGCCGTTGGTGCATGAAAGGGGGAAGGCCCTAACGTAACCACGACCTACTACGACGGATATGGGCAAAACCTTTGATCGATGGCAGTGAGATATCATTGGGGGCTGGGAACCTTGAGAGAAGACGAAGATACAGACACTTTGAATAGCTGGGGAATACGAGGGGGGCAGGCCCTAACGATGTCGCGATCTACTGTGACGGCTAAGGGAGAAACCTTTGAATGACAGCAGTGAGAGGTCACCAGGTCCGGGATCCCTATGGAGATGAAAAAGGTCGATTCCTAGCATAGGCTTCTACTCACTGTGGGGAGAAGGTCGAATCTTCAATCCATTATAGTGAGGAGTTTGCGAGGAGTCATCCTTGTCGTATCGTCGAGATGGAGAACCCTGGTGTAAGCTTTAACCCACTGCCGAGGTGAAGGACTAATCTTCTGTCTAAACAGTGAGGAGTTTGTGAGAGCTCGTCCTCAAAATTGTTGGTGGGAGACACTCCTTTGATTAGTGCAAAGGAAAAGATTGTGGGGACTTTCCCCAACTTGTTCCTGTGATGACAATGTTAGGAGCAAACACAATGTTGATAAGTCAAAAGTAAAACAAAGATAGTTCTTGCACGAGTTTTTGCTCGCGACTTTATAGTGTTATTAGTGGTTGTTCTTAAACCAAATGAAAGCAAATATGCAAACTATCTTGAGGAGATAAAACATAGTGGGACTTTATTGCCTTGTTTTACACTTTTAAGTTTCTCCTTCTAAGGTCCCCCCACCCTACTTTCCCTTGTCTTGTTAGCACCCGGTGCTCCTCATTGCCATGGGTGCATCTATTATAGGTAGCACGTCCTTGCTGCCTCCTAGTTTCCTCTAGCGATCCTGACCCTAGCTGGCGTAGAGAACTTCATAACGAGGCGGGGAATTGAGGGAATTGCCCCAACTGTCATCTGGAGTAGGCGATCGAAGATCGTGTTGTATGGCAACTCGATTTCCATAGCTATGAATTGAACATGATGAGTTGCTTGCTTCAGGAATTCCTCGATGTAACTGAGAGGGTGATTGTTCCTTCGACTGGGACGGCCCCTCCGTTGAACCCGTAAATCAGCCCAATTGCCGACTGAAGTTATTCCTTTGGGATGCGTATCCATTGGAAGGCCGACATAAATACTATGTTGACCGAGCTACCATTGTCCACTAATATTCATTTTACTCGGATGCTTGGGTCTCCAATTTCTGTGGTTATAACTAGCAGGTCCTGGTACGGGGTCAGCACTCTTTATAGGTCTTCATTCCTGAAGCTGCTCCTTTCTTTCTTTGATGAGCTTGGTACAGTCTTGGGTTGTGCTAGGAGTTTATAGTTGCAAACAAGTACCCAACTATGGTCTCTACCATTCCCACAACTTGTCCACCCCCTGCATTTTTGGGCGCGCAAGGGATTTTTCTATCCTTTGATCTCCTAGCTGGTTCTCTGTCTGATCCTATAGGAATTGTTCGATAATCCCCTAACGGATGAGGCGCTCAATTTTTTTACTTTAGCTTGACACATTATTTGGTTAAGTGTCCAGTTCCCCTATAGAACTCACAGTACTTCTCATAATCCCCCTTACCTTTGGGGATCTCTCGTGCAATCTACAACACTAGGTCGTTGTGGATTGCATAAAGTATGTTGGTGTGCGAAGTATTGAGTGGGTCGTACTCCCGATATGGCTAGAGTGGTTGTTCCCTTCATTGTTCTTGTTGGCAGGTGATCATTTTGCACTCCTCCTGGCATCTTAGTGTCAATTACTGTCTCTTCCTCTTTAGGAGGCTCTCAAACTGTCATTGGTGCGCTTCAATTGCTTCATCGGCCGCGATCCGGGCGTCGAATCCGTGGACTTAATCTGGGTAGTTGGGCACAGTTTTCCTCACTAAGGCAAAGTAGAATCCTCCGGGTCGGAGTCCCCCGAGGAAGGCCCCCTAGAGGAGTTCTGGGTCCACCCTAGGGATTTGTGTCTCCTCTGTGGTAAATCAACTAAAGAATTCTGTGAGTGTTTCCCCCTCACTCTAAAAAATCCTAGAGAGATGGGAGGGGTCCTTAACGATGCGACGATTGAAAATAAATTGGTGAAAGAACGGTTGGGTGAGTTGGGAGAAGTCTCGGACTATCCCCTCTCTCAGCGAATGGAACCACGTCCTTGCCCGCCCCTTCAATGTTTCATGGAACACTTGGCATATCAGTTGGTCAGGGGTGTTGTATATGCGGAGGATCGTAGAGAAATGATTTATATACTCAAGGGGATCCCCAATCCCATCATATGACTCAAAGCTTGACAATTAGAATCCCACTGGGGCTAGGTGTGCCAGTACTTCTACTGCTAATGGTGATCCATTTCTTGCAGGTCGGTGAAGGTGCGCAGTATGGAAGCCGAGATGGTTGAACTCCTTATAGGACTATTACCCGATCTCTTCCTTGGTCATTCTCCATACGAGGTACTCGGTTGCACCTGCCCGCATGTTTTGATGGTGGGGCCCGGTTTCGGTGGCCCTAACCTTGTGTGCAAGATGTCCCATACTGGCCTCTTGCGATGGATCAGAGTCATCCTCCTAGTCGATTCTTTGGTCATAGTCTTGCAGTGGCGGCATGCCGATTGGGACCGGGGGATGGCGTTGGGTCTTGTAGTATTTCGTGACTCTGTAGCAACGCCAGCATCTCGGCTTACTATTCCTCAATCAAGGCCACGCGCCCTATCAAGAAGGTCACGAGCACGTTATCCACTTCCTCTATGCGGGGAAGGTCGATGAGTGAATTAGACGATCCTGGGTTTGCACTGCCCTGACGGGCTGATCCTTGGATGGTGTGTGTACTTTGTCTAGCCATTATTTCCTTCTTGACTGTATCGAGAAACTTTCTGGGAACCGTTTCCCACAAATGGCACCAAACTGTTGTCAATCGCTCGAGTCTCCTAGTAGATCGTGCCTTCCGAACCATCATTGCCAACTGAGTGGTCGAGCGTGCAATTGGTCAAATATCTTTAGGGTAGTGAGACGGAGACATGATGACATGGAAAACAAACATTCGGGGTGAAAAACCACAAGGTCGGTACGGTTCTTGCCTAACTTCCGCTATCACAGAGTTTATTAATGAAGGCGAGGGTGACAGGTCGCTTCTCGTTACACTTGGAGAAATAAAAGTGAGACAACTCTGGTCTTGGAAGGACTCTGTGGCCTTCTGGCAGCGCCACCTCCTTTGCTTATTGAAGGGAAGGCGTAAGTTGGTCTTCCGGATGGTCCCGTCGTGTTGGCGGTGTGAAGGGAGGATGTAACTTGGTCTTTCGGATGTAACTTGGTCTTCTGTAGTCGAGCCGCTCTGTGTGAACTCGGTGACGAGGAAGGCCCGACCTTATAGGGTCGGTCATGGATGAGGCCGCTCTAAGCTGCCTCGGCGGAGGGGGCGGCCAGCTCTCGTGGGCTTGGTAGCGGCCGAGGCCGCTCTAGTAGGGCTTGGTGGAGATGGAGGTTGGCCCTCGCGGGGCTGGCCGCAGCCGAGTCTGCTCTAGGATGCCTCAGCGAAGGGGTAGGTCAGCCCTCGCAGGGATGGCCGGAGCTGAGGCCGCTCCAAGCAACCTCAGCGGAGGGGCAGTCGACCTTCATAGGGCCGGCCGATGCCAATGGGCGGTCCGGCGCACGGGATCCCTCATGGAGGTTGAGATCCCATGCACAGTTACCGCGTGGATCCGGTGTGCGGATCGCGCGTGCAGCTGTTACATGCATAACCTCCATGATGCTTAGTGGGGGTAGAGGAAAACCCGGCTTTTCCCAGCCTGATTTCTTTTCTATAAATTTGGGTCAACCCCATCAACGCCCTTACTAGAAATTGACCTATAAGTAGATAAAAAGGGGAAGATGAGACCTTACTAAAACATCATCCTTAAATGGGAGATATCATGATCCTCCAATCCTCTTGGCAAGGAGTACTCTGGGCTGCACCAACTATCCAGACTAGATGGCGATGCAGATGACTAGGAGTCATCAGTGTATTCTCCTGAAGATGAGAATGATGTATCCATAAGCTCATAATTTCCATTTTGTATATAGAGAAATGAGCCAAATAGTGATACATATAATGTATGCATGCTTTGAATTGTACAACTGAGAGGATGCAGAGATTCTATAGGGATCCAAATTGTTAGAGATTGACTTCAGGGAATCTAACGCGCTCTCCATAATTTTAAGAGGGTACATGCTAAGGTAAATAATATCATTCATTGAATATATCTTGTTCTTCCTGTTGCGGATCGCTCGAGGCTCCTGGTAGACCAAGCCTTCCGAACTATCTTAGCACACTAAGTGGTTGAGCATGATATCAGTCAAAGATCTACATAGTAGTGACACAGAGACTTGATGACATGGAAACCCCACAATCAGGACAAAAAACCACGCAATTGGTATGATGTAAGCCTAACTTCCACTATCACAGAGTTTATTACAAGGCTTCTTTGAATGAAGGTGAGGGCGGCATGTCGCTCCTCGTTATACTTGGAGAAATAAGAGTGAAACAACTCTAGTATTTGCAGGTCTCTGTTGCCTTCTAGTAGTGTCACCTCCTTTGCTTCGTGAAGGGCAGACATAACTTGGTCTTCTGGACCGTCCCATCATGTTTGTTGTGTGCGGGCCTTTCTCTAGCCTCCTTGCCTTGTGAGCGGCGGGAGGTTCTGTATCTTGAGCACGTACCTATGCGCTTCCCAACACTCATCTTACCATTAGGACAACTTCACTTCACTAGGATCGACCTGGTTCTTCACCGCTCCGCTGGAGCGCTCCTGGGAGGAAATCTTGTAGAGAGAAGGAGAGAGGAGAGAGAGAGTGATCGTAGAGAGATAAAGAGGAGAGAAGTTAGAGAACTTCTTGAACCAGAAAAGTATCTAAAAGAAGTAAAAAACTGGTCTATTTTTAGACTTCTAAGGGGGTAGTCTAGTAATTTTTCATAAAAACTACCGGTACGGCCAATGGGAGAGCTTGATTTTCGACTTGAAGATTGCCATTTTAAGGAAAATGATTACCATGCCCCTGGGCCAAAAAGGGACAAGTCCACGCTAGACGGCAGCCCGAGACCGGACGATGGTGGAGGTTGAAAGATAATCCTATGGGTAGATAATCACCTAGAGGGGGGATGAATATGTGACTTTTTAAAAATATTTTAGCAATTCTTTATCACTTTACTATTTCAGACACTACAAAACACAGATCACAACACAAGCAAAAGCAATCCACAGTATACTGCATAGAAAGAAATTATAATGGTTCCCCTATCTAGGGTGCATCCACTTTCCCCCTTCTTCCTCACAAGCAATGTGCTAGATAAGGTTATAGATCCTCCTCTTTAACTCAGATCCTATGATCCCACAGTCATAGTTTCTGTTAATAAACCTACACTAAGACCAACAGGTCCTACCTCAGAGATTCTCCCAATCTCCTGCCTCAGGTCCCTCAAGAACCCTACCTCAACCTTTATAAATTAGGCTTACAACTCAGTAATTCACTCAATCCACCTACCTCAGGTCCCTCAAGAACCCTACCTCAGCCTTTATAAATTAGGCTTACAACTCAGAGATTAGATCTCCTACCCACTAAGATCTCAAGGAGATCTTACAAAATTAAAAGGTAAAAATATGATCAATAATTTTCAGAAAACAAAAATTCTGTAATCTGACTTATCTGTTAGCACAAATTCTTCAAATTAGCAGTAATGGATTCTTCTTGATAAATTGACTTGCTGAAATGTTGCTTCTCTGGATCTGTAATCTTCTTGATGTTGATCGGCTTGATTTCCTTGAAGAAATTGTAGATCAGATCAACCTTAACCTTCAGATCAACTTGGTGAAAGGATCTGAAGATTTTCTTGAAGACCTTCGTCTTCTTCGTCCTTCTCAGGATTGTAATAAGAATGAGAATTTCTATGTTTGATCGATTATGTATATTATATGTTGGTGTAGACAACCCCTCTATTTATAGCCTTTATGAATGGCTGGTTACTGAATGATGACATCAGCATATGACATCATACTTAAAATCCTCCCTCAGACTATTTCTATTGAAATATCTTATTCATATAGCTGATGTGACAGTTCTGACTTGTTTTGACACTTCTGTGTTGACTCTGCACATTTTCTGAAACAAAAGTGTCGAGATGTACAAAGTGTCTCGACACTTGTGTCGAGACATCTTAGCAGTCTCGAGACAATTCTACTTGGAAGAATTTTCATCTGAAACTTGAAAGTGTCGAGACAGTTGACTTGTTTATACACAAGCGTTGTCTATGTCGACATCTTTTAATTCTTCATGGTGTCGAGATAGTTGGATTGACTCGACGCAACTGTCTTCCTGATGTCGGAATGTCTATGCTTTAATTCATCATTTTGTCGAGACAATTGATTTGTCTCGAGAAAATTTTACTTAGTAAAATTTCCTATCTTCTTTTTGTCGAGACAGTTGTATTGTCTCTACACAACTGCTTTAAGATTTATAGTGTCAAGTATGATGGCATAGTCTTCAAGGTGTCGAGACAACTGACTTGTCTCGACACAGCTGTCTTGAATCTTCTATGTGTCAAGTTAACTGACTTGTCTCGACACAGCTATCTTGAATCTTCTATGTGTCGAGTTAACTGACTTGTCTTGACACAGCTTCTGCAAAGGTGTCGACACAGTTGAAGTGTGTCGACACTTTTGTACTTAGCCATTTTTCTGCACTGCAAGTTGCTGAATGTAGACTGTGCTGACTTCACTCACCACTTTACTGACTTCACTCGTCGCTTTTGTTACTTAGACAATTTTTCTTCAAAATCTAGTCAGCTTCTTGTGTCCACCTATTCAATCAATATGAAATAGACAACCTGCATACATAAACTTAAATGTACATCAAATACAAATATGTGTATATTATTGAGTTGAAAGGGCTTCTTCAAATCAAGTACATTGTGTCCAATATACCCAACAATCTCCCCCTATTTGGAGAAGTCATAACCTCAATTCAATGATATACACTTCAATACCAAAATATGATAATTAAAATATATGGAAAAAGAATGCTGGGCAAAATATAAAAGGTACACAGCAATAATAACACAGATAACACTAAGTGCATCAAAAAATTTCATTATATCTTGATAAAAGATTACAATTATTAGATTTGTCATACTGTTCTTAAAAACAAAAATTACATAATGTTCAAAAGATAAAATATCCTAGGAAAGATCTGGCTTTCTAATGACAATCCCTTTTCCTGATTGAATCTTGGCTTTAACTTCAGGGTCTTTGTCATCAGTTATCTTTTTGCCTTTGTCAATCCTTGCTTTAGAGATCTTTTCCTCCTTGAGCCTTTGCCTCTCAAAATAGTGATAAGGCTTGGAGAAATATTTGCTAGGCTCAACTGAATTAGTTGGAATCTTCCCTGTCTTCAGATCATGTCTGAATATTTGGATGACATCCTGCTGCTTTAAATGCTTAGCCAATTCTTGCTCTGTAAACCATTTTACCCTATCAGTGACATTAGTATTTATTGCTTTCCAAGCAGTGAAGAAAATTTATTTGAAAGTTGGGCTCCACTGTTCAAAGTCTGGCCTAGTTTCAGCTTATTCCCTGAATCTTTTCCTTCATAGCTGAGCTTCACTTTCCTTGAGCAAGACATCATCAGTCATCTCCACCTCTTCATATAACACATTTTTAACATCAGGTGGAGGACTGTACATGACTTGAACCGCATTATAAATATCCTCAAACTGTGGAGGAGGGTATATGATCTGCTCTACAGCAGTGTGAATACCTTCCAACTGAGCTGGTTGGCTGCCAGACTCATCTGTTTGATTATCATCACATAGGGGGGATAGCCTAGAGTGGCTCTGATACTATTGGAGGTCCACTTAGCACGATCAGAGCTTGCTTTTATCATTACTCTCTCCCCTTTATGACTTCTCTTTCAATATGATCTCTCAGATCATTCTTCTAAAATCTCACTTGATCTACAGTATGATGTAGTCCTGAGGTAAGATGAGCCTTTACTTTGGCCAAGTTTTTAGTGAGAGTTTTTGCAGAATCCTTGACAGCTTCAACCATATGATCTGATTGTGTTGAAATCTTGGATTCAACAGCAGTAGAAGATGAAGCTATCTTTGCTTCTAGGGCTGTAGTTTGTTCTGTAAGCTTAGTTAGGGAAATATCTTGCATAGTTATCATATTCTCATTCATCCTGGTTTGATACTCAATGACATAGCCTTATTTTATAGCTATTTCATCTTAAGTTTCCTTTGCTTCTTGCTTCTTTTGCAATATATACCATTTGCTCCCCTCTGGAAGAAATCTGTCATGTCTATCTTTAGAAGATTCACTTAAAATCTAATAGACTTTATGTGCTAAGCTAGTTAAAACTACAACTCCTTGTTACTTTCATCTACATATTTCTCAAGTTGTGTCCTTTGCTGGTCAAGCATAATCTGAAGTTGAACTATAATTGAACTTAAATCTACAGATGGAGTAGGAGTTGGTTCAAACTGAATAATCCTTTTATAACTCATGCTTCTCTTTTTCAGATCTGATAATTTTCTTTTCTTCAGTAGAGTGGCTTGTTCATCTTCTGATTCAGAAGAACTTACCATTTCAACGGGTTTTTGTTGTTCACCACCTTGAGTCCTTGGGACTAGATCTGGTAACTTCACCTCAACCATTGCATCTTTTTCACCAATGTTGGTGGTATCCAGGTTGATCTCATCTTATTGACCTTCAGCATCTGGAACAGGTTCCTCTGGAAGTTTTGTCATCTCTCCTTGGATATGATTATTTGTATCTAGTAGTGTTTCTTCTTCAGTTTCCTGCAGATTTCATCCTCAATTTCTTTGCAAGGCATGTCCATTTCAAGAACCTTGGTTTGTTGCAGCTCTTGTACAACCTCCATTATTATTGTATCCACTGCATCCATTTCAAGTTGTGGCAAATCATTGAGGTTTTCCCCCTCTATTGGATCTTTTCCTTGTATAGACTCCCCCTGCACCTGATCACCATTTCCACGTGAGGGCCTTGGATAATTATTCTGTTCTCCATCATCATTTTTATCTGAACTAAAACTGATTTGTTCTTCAGAATTACTGTAAGAATCCACTTTATCAACTACTACTTCCTTCTTCTTTTTCTCCTTCTTCTTCTTCTCAATAGCAATTGATTCTTTGGATAGTACTCTATCCCACCTGGCCAATATCCTCATGTCCATTATTCTCATATGGTTAATTTTCGATCCAAGCTTTAAGTTAAGGCTGTCAGGAATGGCATAAAATAGATATAGACTCAGTATTCTGGCCATGTTTGGTTTCTGGATACTCTCTGCTATCTTATCAAAGATCACTCTACTCCAGTCAGTCTTGATTTTGTATATTACTCTTGTCATAAGCTCAAAAATCTGAGCTGATATCCTGTCATGTGCTCCTATTTTACATAGCAGCATCTTCCCAATAATTTCAGAGAGGAATTTTCCTTGGGAATTCATACCCTTCCAGTTCAGGGTACCTCCAACCTTAGTGACTGAATCCAATCAGCACCACACCAATCCTTCAGCAGTCTTGGTGGTGTCTACTTCATCTTCCTGCTCGATTCTTGGTATCTGTAACACCTTTGCCAATGTCCTGCTTGTGATTTTAACTTTGGCTCTATTCACTATAGACTTAATCTTTGTTTAACTTGAATCCAGTGTTGCATTATAGAAGAATTCTGATACTTCTCTTTTCCAGATATTTGTTGGTTCAGAAAGTAGATAATCTAGTTCTACTTCTTTGATTAGGTCAATGACATTCCTGATTTCTTCTTGCGCAGAGACGAAACCTTGGTGCACAAGTTCATAACCTTCATTGATGTTGTCGACATTCTTAGGAGCCATTGGAGATGAGAGAAATTGAGGAAGTGATGTGCAGACTAAAGGAATTCTAGGTCTTGACACACAGGGAGAAGAATATAAAAAGATCAAGATAGCATAGTCGACTTCTATTCTCTTACACCTTTTATCGTCATATCTTCTCTGAAGTCAGAAGGGCGCACTACATTTAGTCTATTCCGAATTATTTGGGTTAATACCTAGTGTCGACACAAAAATACGTTGTCTATCGAGATGTGTTGACACATGTCGACATAAGGATTATGTCTCTCGACACATATACCTTAGGGTCTCGACACACGTATGTCTCGACACCTAATTTAGTGTCTCGACCCTTAAAGTAATCCTATGTCGACACACTTTCATGTGTCTCGACACATTACTAACTATAGTGTTGACACACTTTCTGGTGTCACGACTATCTAATCAAAATTACTATCTATGGTGTTGACCTACTTTAGTGTCTCGACACTTAAAGTTATCCTATGTCGACACACTTTCATGTGTCTCGACACATTACTATCTATAGTGTTGAAACACTTTCTAGTGTTGACACTGGCTAATTAAAATTTTGATTTTCTTAAGTGTCGATTCTTGACACTTATGAAGTTTACCTTTGAAATCTAAATGAGTAGACTTAATTACTGACTAATCAGTTTTATACTTATGTTATAATGTGTTGAAGTGGTGACCGGGCGGTCTGGCGGTCTGTCTTGGCGAGTTTATGACCGGGCGGTCTGGCGGTTTCCCTTCAGCGGGTTGATTGTTATGTGCTGCTGTCTGAGGTCCAAGCGGTCTAGCGGCTTGTCACTGACGACTTGGAGACCGGGCGGTCTGGAGGTCTCACATGGCGATCTCTCTCTCTCTGGCAGTTGCTGAGCGGTTAGCCCCTCTGTCTAACCGCGCGGCTTGTGCGGTTTGTGTCTGTACAGTCTGCTTGTGTCATGTAATTTTTTTAGTCCCACATCTCTTATTTGTATTCTCTCTTTTCTCCTCCATTCTATATAAGGGAGGTCATACCTTTGTAATAGATACCTTTTTCTGATAATAAAGTTTCAGTTTAAACCGTTTCCGACCTGTTTTAGTTCGATTCTCACATGGTATCAGAGGACTCGATTTTCTCCTCCTGATTCTGTGCCCCTCTCTGACCGCGCGACCTATCCGCGCGTCTTGTTTCTTCTTCTCGCAACCTGTTTTCGCGGCCTATTTGTTTGCTTGCGCCCTGTTCGCACGGCTTGGTTCTTTTGCTTGTGCCTTGTTCCCGCGACCTGTTTTCGCGACCGGTTTGCTTGCTTCTTTCTCGCGACCTGTTCTAGTCGCCACGCCCTATCGACGCGACCTGTTTTTGCCTTCTCCCAGCAAACCTCACTTCTGTTCGCGCGGTCTATCTTCTAGCCGCCGACTTCTTTCCCTCTGCTTGGTTCTGCGGTTTGGTCGTTGCTTTCCTGGCCGCTGGTGTCTGACATCGTGACCGCTACAGATCTTCTTCTTCCTATCCACGGCTTGTTTCCTAACCGCGCGGCCTCTAGTTTTATCCGCGACCTGTTTTCGCAGTTTCTCTGCCTCTGTTTTTCCCGTGATATCCTTGATTCGCCCAGATCCTTCTCTGTTCGTGCAGCCTTCTCTCTAACCGCACAGCCTTCTCCCTGCGTTGGTCAGCTTCTTGGTTGTGTCCTTTGCGGTTTCCTTTTTTGTGTCTGCTGAGGTTTTCTGGTTCTCACGAACTTACTTGTGCTCGTGCTGTGTTCGCTGATTGTCTGTTCGCGCGACCTGTTCTCTGTTCGCGCGGCCTGCTTCTTGTTCTCTCGATCTTCCTTTATTAGTTTGCGTGACCTATCTCTCTGTTTGCGCGACCTATTTCTTCTCCTATGGCTCTCTTCGATATCTCTACTTTCTCCTCTTCTTCGAAGCCTTCTGCCTCGATGGTCATGTCTTCTAGTAGTGCCCACTTCGTTACTCAAGGAAAATGGCTGATCGACTCCGGTGCTACCAATCATATGACCGGCTCTCCCCATTGTTTTTCTCTCCTGGAAACACATGATCGGTTGCCCCCGGTTATTCTCGCTGACGGCTATCCATCCCCGGTCCATGGGACGGGAGTGGTTCAAGTTACTCCGTCTCTTCAATTGGCGAATACTCTCTACGTGCCCAAATTCTCGTGCAACTTAATATCTGTTACCTCTCTATGCAAGCAATTACGATGTTCCGTCACATTTACTTCTACTCCTTGTTCTTTTCAGGATCCGGACTCCCAGCGGACGATTGCTACTGGGACTGAGAGTGGCGGCTTATTATTCCTCGACAATGTTTCCGCTCTATCCGCCTTCTCCACCACCTCCACAAATCTACTCCAATGGAATCTTCGCCTTGGTCATGCTCCTCCGCGTCTTCTTCGTCAGCTTCTGCCCCATCTTCCTTCACAAAGTCCTCCCCTCAATTGTGAGGCCTGTCAGCTTGGCAAGCATCACCGCTCCTCCTTCCCACTAAAGCAAGTTCGTGGATCTTCCCGACCGTTTGATCTCATCAACTCTGATGTTTTGGGTCCGTCTCCTACCCTTACCGTTGGTCGGGGAAGTTCATATTTTGTCACGTTTATTGATGATTTCTCTCGTTGTACGTGGGTGTATCTCTTAAAAGATCGCTCCGAATTATTCTCTGTATGGACATCTTTCTATCTCGTGATCAAAACTCAGTTTGACGTTTCTATAAAAGTTTTTCGATCTGATAATGCCCAAGAATATCTCAGTCATGCTTTTTCGTCCTTCTGTATACAACATGGGATTATTCATCAAACAAGTTGTGTCTATACTTCACAGCAAAATGGTGTGGCGGAACGCAAAAATCGTCACCTCCTTGATGTCGCTCGCACTCTGATGACACAGATGCAGGTTCCTCGTGCCTATTGGGGCTATGCCGTTCTCATCTCCTTTTCCTCATCAATCGCATTCCATCCACCGTTCTCCCAGGTCAAACCCCATTCTCCATTCTCCACCCTGGCAAGGAACCCTTCCCCCTTCCTCTACGTATATTTGGATGTACGGCCTTTGTACATGCTCCCTCCGTTACCCGCGGTAAACTCTCCCCTCGCTCCACCAAATGTGTCTTTCTGGGGTACTCCACCACTCAGAAAGGCTACTGTTGCTTTGACCCAGTTCTTCGTAAGCAGTTCGTCTCCGCTGACGTTACCTTCTTCGAGAATGCCTCCTACTTCTCGGACGACTCCTCTTCTCTTCCCCAAGCTTCCTCTTCTCTTCCCACAGCCTCTGATTCTCCTGTTATTCCCATCGTTCCCTCGCCTCCTACTGCAATATCCACCCCTACTTCGTCTCCACCTCCGTCTCCCTCATCTCCGCTGCCATCGCTCTCTTCTCCCGGGCCAGCTCTCTCTGCCACGGATGCTCTGGATGTCGAGGAACCCGCTGACCTGGATCTTCCTATAGCTCTTCGCAAAGGGGTGCAGACATGTACCTTACACCCCCTTGCTGCTGTTGTTTCATATGATCGTCTTACCTCTTCTCGCAGAGCCTTTGCGCTTGCTATCTCTGCCACTGCCACACCTCGTTCCTACCAGGAGGCCCTTGTTATTCCTCACTGGAAGATGGCCATGGATGAGGAAATGGCGACCCTAACAGAGCGGGGTACCTGGACTTTTGTTCCTCCTCCCTTCAGTACTGATGTTGTTGGCTGTCGCTTGGTCTTTGTGGTCAAATTTGGCCCAGATGGCACTATGGACCGTTATAAGGCTCGTCTTGTTGCTAAGGGCTTTACTCAGACCTATGGGGTTGATTATTTTGACACCTTCTCTCCCGTGGCTCGTCTCAGCACTATACGGGTCCTTCTCTCTGTTGCGGTCAATAAAAATTGGCCAATTTCTTAGCTGGATGTAAAGAATGCCTTCCTTTATGGTGATCTTCAGGAGGCCATCTACATGGAGCAACCTCCTGGGTATGTTGCTCAGGGGGAGACACGAGTATGCCGACTTTAGAAGGCAATCTATGGCCTCAAGCAGAGCCCTCGAGCTTGGTTTGACAAGTTCAGCGGCATCGTGGCGGCCGTTAGTTTTGCGCGCAGCTCTGCCGATCACTCTCTATTTATTCGCAAAACCCCCTCGGGACTAGTGGTTCTTGTTGTGTATGTTGATGATATTCTTCTCACTGGCGATGACCAGGAAGGGGTAGCCCTGACAAAGCGACATCTTCGTCAACATCTGGTCACAAAAGATATGGGCTATCCGAAGTACTTTTTGGTGGATCGAGATCTCTCGGAAGCCCAAATCCTTGGTCCTCTCCTAGCGTAGGTATGCCCTTGATCTTCTAAAAGAAGCAGGATTGACTGGGGCCAAACCTGCCCGATGCCCTATGGCTATTGGAGAAGACAAAACCTGGATAGATGATTCGCCTCTTCTTTCAGATACTACGCGGTACAGGCGTCTAGTTGGTAAGCTCATATATCTCACAGTGACCAGGCCCGACATTTCCTATGCTGTGGGCAAGGTAAGTCAATTCATGCAAGCACCCAGGGAGTTCCATCTACAGTCCGCCTTGCGGATCCTTGAGTATGTCAAAGCAGCCCCAGGGAAAGGATTACTATTTCAGAAGAATGGCCATCTGAAGGTTGAAGCACACTCAGATGCGAGTTACGCTGATGACAAAGGGGATCGCAAGTCTACCTCCGGTTTCTGCACCTTTGTTGGGGGAAATCTGGTAAGCTGGAAGAGAAAGAAGCAGTCTGTTGTTTCTAGGTCCAGTGCTGAAGCAGAGTATCGAAGTATGCCATCGACCACTTGTGAGTTAAAATGGCTACGGGATCTCATGCTTGATTTGGGAGATATCTACAACCATCCTCTACCTATGTTCTGTGACAACAAGGTTGCGATATACATCTCCAAAAATCCAGTCTTCCATGAAAGAACCAAGCACATTGGGTCTACTGTCATTTCATTCTTGAAGAGATTTTGAAGAAACAAATTTGCACTCCCTTCGTCACTTCTGATAAAGAGCTGGCTGACATCTTCACCAAGCCAGTATCCGTCTCATTTTCTCATATTTGTGACAAGTTGGGCATGATCGATATATATACTCCAGCTTGAGGGGGAGTGTTGAAGTGGTGACCGGGCGGTCTGGCGGTCTGGCTTGGCGAGTTGATGACCGGGCGGTCTGGCGGTTTCCCTTCAGTGGGTTGATTGATATGTGCTGCTGTCTGAGGTCCAAGCGGTCTAGCGGCTTGTCACTGACGACTTGGAGACCGGGCGGTCTAGCGGTCTCACATGGCGATCTCTCTCTCTCTCTCTCTGGCAGTTGCCGAGCGGTTAGCCCCTCTGTCTAACCGGGCGGCTTGTGCGGTTTGTGTCTGTACAGTCCGCTTGTGTCATGTAATTTTTTTAGTCCCACATATCTTATTTGTATTCTCTCTTTTCTCCTACATTCTATATAAGGTAGGTCATACCTTTGTAATAGATACCTTTTTCTGATAATAAAGTTTCAGTTTAAACCATTTCCGGCCTGTTTTAGTTCGATTCTCACATAATGATTTTAATCAAGATTCAACATTCCAAGTTCAAATTTGAAGAAATTAAATTTCTCTTCTTCTAGAGGCTTAGTAAAAATATTAGCAATTTATTTAGTTGTTGGAACAAATTCTAATCTAATATCTTCATTTTCTACATGTTCTCTAATAAAATGATATCTAATTTCAATATGCTTTGTTCTACTATGTGACACCTAATTGTATGCAATAGAAATAACACTGGTAGAATCACAGAATAAAGGAATTTTACTTAGCTGTAAGTTGTATTCTTGTAACTGATGCTTAATCCAAAGCAATTGTGCACATCAACCACCAGCTGAAATGTACTTAGATTCAGCTATGGATATTGCTACACATGTTTGCTTTTTGCTTCTCCATGACACCAACCTCTTTCCAAGAAATTGGCATGAGCCTGATGTGCTTTTCCTATCTTCTTTACATCCTGTATAGTCTGCATCTGAAAAGCCTGTCAGTTCAAAATCACTATTCCTGGGATAACATAGGTCAAGATTAGGTGTACCCTTTAGATATCTCAATATTCTTTTAACTGCTATATAGTGAGATTTCTTAGGGCATGTTTGATACCTGACAAAGACACAAGTGGCATACATTATATTTAGTCTACTAGTTGTTAGATATAGTAGTGATCCAACTATGCCCCTATACAAGGTGATATCAACTGGCTTCCTAGCACCATCCTTATCTAAAGACATACTGGACCCCATGGGAGTTCTCATTGAAGCGGTTGTTTCCATGCCAAACTTCTTGATCAACTTCTTGGTGAGCTTAGACTAACTAATGAAAAGTCTATCTAAAGTTTGCTTGACTTGGAGACCCGAGAAAAACTTGAGTTTACCCATGCCACTCATCTCAAACTTTCCTTGCATTAATTTGGCAAACTTAGTGTAAAGTGACTCATCAGTAGAACCAAATATAATGTCATCAACATATATTTGTACTAAGATAGTCTTGCCTTTGACTTCCTTTTGGAATTGTGTTTTGTCTATTTCCCTCTTGAGAACTTATTCTCTAGAAGGAACTTAGACAGAGTCTCTTACCAAGCTCTTGGGGCTTGTTTTAAACCATAGAGCTCTTAAAACCAAATAAACATGAGTAGGTTTAGTACAATCAACAAAACCTGAGGGTTGCTCAACATAGACTCTTTCTTTATGGTTACCATTTAGGAAGGCTGACTTCACATCCATTTGGTAAACTTTGAAACTTTTGTAGGATGCATATACTAGGATAAGTCTTATAGCCTCCAATCTAGCCATTGGTGCAAAGGTTTGATCAAAGTCTATCCCCTCTTATTGTTTATATCCCTTTGCAACCAGTCTAGCTTTATTTTTGACTATAACACCATTATCATCCAGTTTGTTTCTATATATCCTTTTGGTTCTTATAATGTTATAGTCATCTGGTCTAGGAACCAGCTTCCATACATTGCATCTCTTAAACTGGTTCAATTCTTCCTACATTGCACCTATCCAAAATGGATCCACATTAGCTTCTTCAAATTTCTTTGGTTTAGTTTGGGAAAGAAAACTTGAGTATATCACAGTATTGTGATGTTTGCTTCTTGTGGTCACACCCTGTACAACATCTCCTATGATCAATTCCCTTGGATGATCCTTTAGATGTCTGTTAGCAACAGGTAATGCGACTTCTTCTCCTGGACCACCTGCATCATGCTGAGTCTCTTCTCCTTATTTTTCCTATGCAAGCACTTCCTCAACTATGTTGACTCCATCTTGCACATTCTGGCTTGCTGGAACAATATCTTCTATAGTCAGCTCCTTTAGCTTCAAGTCGTCACCTGATGTGCTTGATGAACCTGGATTATCATTTTAAAATATAGAACTTTCATCAAATACAACATGAACAGACTCCTCCACAACTTAATCCCTCAAGTTGTAGACCATATAGGTTTTACTGTGGTCACTATAACCAACAAATATGCCATCATAGGATTTCTCATCAAACTTGGTTATGTATGTCTTCCCATTATTTAGGACATAACATCTACATCCAAAGATTCTGAAATAGGCCAAGTTTGGTTTTCTTCCCTTCATTAGTTCATAAAGAGTTTTATTCAATTTTTTGTTGATTGAAGCTCTATTTAGAACATGATATGATGTGTTAATAGCTTCAGCCCAAAGGTATTGTGAGAGTGAAGAATCACTCAACATGTTTCTTCCAGCTTCAATGAGATCCCTATTCTTCCTCTCTACAATTTTATTCTGTTGGGGTGTTCTTGGTGAGGAAAACTCTTGTTCAATCCCTAGTTCTTCACAAAACTTTGTCATATAATCAGATTGAAACTCAATTCCATGATCACTTATAATTCTGACCACAGATCTATTCAATTCATTCTGTATTTGTTTTGAAAAAGTCTTAAAGACATGAAGGGTTTCAGACTTTTTTCCTTAAGAAGAAAACCCAAGTGAATCTGGAATAGTCATCAACAATTACAAAGGTGTAAACTCTCCTTCCTAAACTATGAACTGGCATAGGACCAAGCAAGTCCTTATGCAAGAGGTATAGGCACCTCATCGAGTCTTTGGATTCAATACTTTTGAATGAAGATTTGGTTTGCTTGCCTTTTTGGCATGCAGAGCAAATGCTCTCCTTAGAGCATTTAATATTAGGGCCATTACTAACAAGCTCTTTACTGAAAAGTTTGCATATGGCCTTGTAGTTCAAATGAGCTATCCTCTTGTGTCATTTGACACAGTCTGAGGCTTTCTCATTTGTAACTAGACATAAGGGTGAGTCTGACTTTTAACAAAGAAA
Source organism: Platanthera zijinensis (assembly GCA_039513925.1). NCBI lineage: Eukaryota > Viridiplantae > Streptophyta > Magnoliopsida > Asparagales > Orchidaceae > Platanthera > Platanthera zijinensis. The sequence goes on from CM077086.1 coordinate 57,640,823, forward strand.
ATTCAAACAATACACATTCCCACATCTAGTGTCTGTCAAGATGACCTCTTGGTCACCTGACTTCTTTATTAGGTACTCATCTTTATGGAATAAAATTTCATAGCCAAGATAACAAAGTTGGCTTATGATTATAAGGTTGTGTTGAAACCCTTCCACATAAGCTACTTTGGTGAGAGTGACTAAGCCATTTGTGATTTTACCATAACCTTTGGTTATTCCTTTGTCAGCTCCACCAAAGATCACCTTTGGTCCATTCTTCATGGGGATAAATTCCCTCAAATTTCTCCTTGTTCCAGACATGTGTCTGGAACACCCACTATCCAAGTACCATATTGGTCTATCTCTAGTGCTTGGACATTCCTGTAAAATAAGAATTTATATTTCCTTAGGAAACCAAGTTGTTTTGGGTCCAAGGTTCTTGTTAGCTGTGTGGCTCTATTGAAACCACCAGTGAAATTCTTAACTGGATATCTTTTTTGAATATGAGACACAGTGTAATTGAACCAACAGTCCAAGACAAAGTGTCCTACCTTTCCATAATACTATCATTCATACCTATTGTACCTCCTCTTTGGAGGAAGAAAAGGAACTTTGTACTGACATTCCTCAGGACAGGAATCATCACACTTGATAGTTGTATTTTGACTGGGAGTAAACAAGTTGTTTTGTCTCTCAGTTACAACTATCCTCCTTGGAGCAGGCATATTAGGAATAGCTTTTCTATTCACATATGAACTTAGTCCAACTAGTCCAGACTTCTGGATTTCTTTTCCCTTAGTCTGAAACACAGGCTGTGGAATGACTGAACTCTTTTGTCCTGCCAGATTTTTGCCTCTTTTCCTCTTGGGTTTAACATACCCAAGACCACTTCCAAGTGTTCCTGAGAAGGTATCTATAATTGGCAATACATTTTTAGGTTTAGAAAATTGTTGTACTAATCTTTTCTCATTCCGGAGTTTGAGTTCCAGCTCTTGAATAGTTGCATCCTTCTACTTTAGCAATAAGAATTGATCATCAATGATCTTAGTCAGCTTTGCCAACTTAGAACTCTGAAGACCAATTTTTTGAGTATCCATCTTATGATGATACTAAAAACTGTTTAGTGATGTTATCTCTACAGCTTGTTCTTTGACAAGCTTCTTGTTATTTATTAGGGCTTCCAACATCTTTCCAAATTTTACTGTGAGCTGGTGTAGTCCAGTCACAGAGTCAGTCTTATGTGAATCAAACTTTGTGTCACATGAGTTTAGCTCATCCCCAGTCTCATATATAGAAGTTTTAGAACATGTTAATTAGCATAGATTACTCGAGTATCCTGATAGTCAAGAGCTTATGTTTCTGGATCATCAGATAGTGTCATTAAATTGATCTCCATATCTTCTTTAGAATCACCATAGAGTGATGAAGTTGTGGAGTTTTTCCCTTTGTATATAGCATTTCTGATAAATTCTTCTTCATAGGAGAATAGTCCAGCAAGTTCTTCTTCTGATTTAGTTGAATCAGTATCACTATAAGATAAGCTCTTTGATTTCTTTGCCAACAGACCCTTCTCTGATTTCTTGTTTTCATAGAACTTATTTTCTTTTGACTTTTTGTTCTCCTTCCTTTTTACTGGATAGTCAGCTTTGACAGGCCCAGGCCTATTAGAGCAAAAGAAAATAATGTCATTCTTAAATTGTTTATTCTAATGAGAATCATACCTGACCATAGATTTGTCTCTGTGATTGTCTTTGCTTTTACTAGAGCTTGATCCAGAAGGTTTCTTCTTATTCCACTGCTTCCATCTTCTCAGCATTTTCTCGAATTATTTGGTAAACAGTGTCAATTCATCATCTGATAATTCTTTTGAAGAAGAACAGACTCCAATGTTATCTGTATCTTCATCCCTTCTGGATGATGATGAGATTTCTCTTCTAGCTTTCTTAGATGTATCTACTTTGAAGGCCACAGATTTAGTCTGAGTTGAACTTTTGGCAGATTCTACTTCCGCTTTTCTAAAGTTTAGCTAAAGCTCATGCGATACTAGCTTCCCATACAAGTCTTGGGGTAACATATTTCGTAGATTCCCCATTTCTCTTACAACACAAATCTTGATGTACCATTCTTTATTTAGGGATCTCAAAAATTTGTCATTCAGTTCATAATTTGAGAATTTTTTGTCATAGTTTCTTAAGTCATTTACTATTCTAAAGAACTGTTCATAGCATTGTTCTTTAGAATCAGTCTTTCCTTGTCTAAAAGCCTCATACTGCTGGTTGAGGAGAGATTTTCCGTCATCTCTTACTTCTTCTGTACCTTCCATGTATACTATGAGAGTATCCCACATCTCCTTGGATGTATTATAGTGCACAATATTCTGAAAGGTTGAATTGTCTATTGCACTGACTATTATATTTTGTGCTCTTTTGTCCATGGTGGCAAGTGCCACCTCATCCTTTGTCATTTATGACAGTTTCTTGGGGGTTTGATCATTTGCATCTAAGACAAATGTCTTCATTGGTACATATGGTCCTTCTTGTACAGTGATAAAGATTCATGGATCTGAGGCTTCCATGAACAATCTCACTCTTTGTTTCCATATAATAAAGTTATCCTTAGTACATATAGGCAGTTTCATATAACTGAGTTCTCTGTGAGATTCAGAAGCCATAGATCTGAAATTTTTCTAATACCCATTGGATCTTTTTTAGACTGTTAGGTCTTTCTTGAATAACCTCCCTCTGATACCACTTGAAAGATAATCCTATGGGTAGATAATCACCTAGAGGGGGGGGATGAATAGGTGACTTTTTAAAAATACTTTAGCAATTTTTTATCACTTAACTATTTCAGCAGTTACAAAACTCAGATCATAGCACAAGTAAAAGCAATCCACAATACACTGCACACAAAGAATTTATAGTGGTTCCCCTATCTAGGGTATATCCACTTTCCCTCTTTTTCCTAACTAGCAATGTTCTAGATAAGGTTATAGCTCCTCCTCTTTAACTCAGATCCAAAGATCCCACAGTCTCAGTTTCTATTAAGAAACCTACACTCAGGTCCAACAGGTCCTACCTCAGAGATTCTCCCAATCTCCTACCTCAGGTCCCTCAAGAACCCTACCTCGACCTTTATAAATTAGGCTTACAACTCAGTGATTCACTCAATCCACCTACCTCAGGTCCCTTAAGAACCCTACCTCAGCTTTTATAAATTTGGCTTACAACTCAAAGATTAGATCTCCTACCCACTCAGATCTCAAGGAGATCTTACAAAATTAAGAGGTAAAAATATGAACAATAATCTTCAGAAAACAGGAATTTTGTAATCTGACTTATTTGTTAGCACAGATTCTTCAAATCAGCAGCAATGGATTTCTTCTTAATAAATTGACTTACTGAAATGTTGCTTCTCTGGATCTGCAATCTTCTTAATGTTGATCGGCTTGATTTCCTTGAAGAAATTGTAGATCAGATCCACCATAACCTTCAGATCAACTTGGTGAAAGGATCTGGAGATTTTCTTGAAGATCTTCATCTTCTTCCTCCTTCTCGGGATTGTAATAAGAATGAGAATGATGGAGACGATGACCCTCAATATGTTGAAGACGATGACGACATGCTTACAGAAGATATTTCTCAGCCTCCAGATACAGACTTGCGGCGTCGTGATGACCATGTGGAGCGATGCCAAAATATCTGCATGCGGCGCAAACCAATAATTAATAATTATTAATAAATTATTATTAATTATTAAGTCACTTTTTATGTTTTGTTTTATTATTATTTTATTTTGCAATGTTATTTAATTTCATGTATGATGGGTGTCTATTACCATCAATTGCTATCTTTATTTAATGTCTTTAATTATTGTTTTATTATGACATGATGGGTGTTATTAGCCATCATGAGTGGTTTAATATTGTATGGTGGAGATTGAGTGGTGTAGCCTAAATATAGGCTTTTTCATGAAAGATTGAGTAGAGAATGAAAAATTGGAAACCAAGGATTCAAAATTTGAATTCCCCCTCCTCTCTCTTCCCCTCTTGGAAAATTCATTTCCTCCTCCTCTTCTCAAAAATTTTGGCCTCCCCCTTTCTTTCCCCCCTCTCTACCTCCTCCTCCCCTTTCCAATATTCGACCCAAGCCTTCAATACCTCTCCCAAAACCGACCCCGTCATCAACCACACCAAGGTCGGCTATCCTCCTCAATGCAAACCCGACCACCCCTTCCCCATCACCAAAAACTTATCAACCCCCTCCTTGAAGAAATTCGACCAAGGCAAGAGGCTTGCTTTTGTGGATTCTTAAACCCCGGCATGAAGCGAAGAAGGAGGACAAGTTCTTCTCCATCAGGCGGGACTCCGGTGGAGCCGTTGAAGGTCGAATCAAGTAGAGAGTAATCAGAATCATCCATTCCGATTGGGTAACGAATATATCTTCTACTCTGTGATTTTCCCTCTTAATAGATCTTGTGGCATATGCGTGTTGCATGGCTTGTGAAACGCTTGAATTTTCGTGGTTAATTTCTTCATAGATCTTGTTGGTGTTTTCCATTTTCCATTTAAGTCCGTGAGGCATGGCGGCCTTCGTTTTTATTTTGTTGGGAGAGAACCACACTTGTCTGAGTCTTTATTTTTCGGTGGATTCTCTTTTTGTACAACAACGCTCGACCGAACTGTGTGGGTTCCTTTCGCTTAAGAGAACCTTGACCTATCGCCTTGGTATTATCTTGAAGGGCTTTGTGAACCCTCCGTAATCTCTGAATATTGCAAATACAAATTGTGTCGTTGCTGCATTTAAGGCTTAAGCATGGCGTGAGAGTTATCGGAGAGCGTTGCATTAGTTACGTCGATCGCCTTAACGCCCAAAAGGACTAGCCTGCATCAATTTTGGTATCAGAGGGAGGTTCACGTCAATTTCTTAATTGGCACCCTCCCTCTTTTATTTGTACGTCGGCACGCACGTTTCTTGTTCGTTTATTTAAAAATCTAACAAAAAAAATTTTGTGGTCTGCTAATAGCTGTGTAAATTTCTTTTATTTTCAGTCAAATTATTTTATTTTTTTAATAATCCTCATATTTTTTCCAGCAAGAAAATCTATTTTATATAATGGTAACCTTAGTAATTAAGCAGGAACAATTCCATCTTTTCTAGAATTAGTTGTTCAGGTACCCTTTCTTTTGCATTCGCACAAAATCCGGATCGAGTGTCCTCTTCGGTTCACACTGAAATGGCTTTTGACGTTAACACTTCCAATTGTCCTCTGACTTATCTACACACTAATATTTTTACCTATGATGGTTATGGGGATCCCAAGTATTTTAGATACTGGTTTGAGGTGGTAGAAACCTATTTTGAATATAACCAATTGGGCGAATACCAAAAGGTTAGTGTAGTCCAAGAGCAGTTAAGAGGTTGAGCCCGTGAGTTTTGGCTGAACGAAGAGAAAGAGCGCAGTGTTGGTAGCTATCCTTATGCTTGGCCGCACATGCGAAGAATTATCTCAGCGAAATTTTATTCCCCCTACCGCCTTAGTACTAGCCCGACATCTGATAGCCAATATTGTTATGGCACTAGAACCAAGCCGAATCATAGGAGTGACATATTATCCCAAGATAGGTCCTTTCCCCAGGTTGGTAGAGCTACCCCTAGCGTACCTGCACCCACCTATAGAGGAAGGGAAACAGTGAGGTCCCCTATCCTGAGTTCTGTAAATGTGACTGTTAGGACTACCATGAGCCCGTGGGGTGAGAGTAATCCTACCCGTAAAGATAGGAAAACGATTATGACATATGTGTCAAGTGGCGCACCTGATCTTGGCTCTATTGAGCATCCTACCCCGATTATGCCCATAGGCCCTATTAAATCTCTCCCCGAGTTGCCTGAATTAGTCGTTGACTCTCCTATTGAGTCTGAGGCTGTGTCTAGGACTGTGCCCTTCACTGAGAATGAGGCTGAATATGCTGGCGATTTGAGTGACGATGACGAGATTGGTTACCCTAGTGATATGGACGAGGATTTCTCCTCTGAGGAATTGTCTCCTCTTACTTTCTGTGATGTTTTTGAGGCGTCTCCCGTGATAGTTATGGAGTCTTCTGATGACCCTGAGTCAGAAGACATTCCAGCTGAGTCACCCTATGTTGAGAGCTTACTTATTACTTATTTAGGTGATGACCTGCTAGAACACGAGCTAGTTCCTTCTAGCCCGGAACATATTGAGGTGCCCATTTATTTAGCTTCCTCGTTAGATCAATCAAGTCGGATAAGTGCGAGTGAGGATCACAATATTATTATGATTGATCCAGGATTGGTAAATGTTTCAACGGTGTTGGAAGAGTTACCTTGGGATGGATGTTTATCTTACGATAATCTTAGTGGTGCACCTCCGGGAGATATTTCATTAATATTATCATCGTTGCTTGAGGGTCATACTAATTTAGATTCTCCCTGGGATTCGATTTGCCCAACCTTCCATCCTGATTTAGACAATGTACCTACTTCGTGGGAGGATTTGGTTAGCGAAGGATGTGATGTTTTGGAAGATTTACCCTGTGTGGGAAGGTCATTTGTGGATGATGGTAGCACTGAGGACCCGATAGAAATTTCTTTGATGTTAGCTCCTTCGCTAGAAGCCCAAATTAGATTAGAAATTTTTTCGAGTACGATTTTGCCTACTTTTGAGACCAATACTGATTCTGATTTGGATGAATTATCTAGTGTGTTGGAAGACATGTCGGTTGAGTTTTCGGTAAGGACGAATCTACTGTTTGATTTTTCCTTTGATTTGATGGGTTGCACCCGGAGGGTTTTTCTTGGACGTTGAATCCATGTTTTGACGGTGAGTATGATTTAGTTCCTCCTCCGGGATCGACCATGTCGACTCCTCCTCCGGTTCACTTGACTAGATTAGATGACTTGTTATGGAACGAGCTTGTCATTTCTAGGCCGAGATATCTGGAGATGTTTAATTATCCAGCTCCCCCGTTAGAGTTACCCAGACAGATGTGTGTGAGCGATTTGTTAGTAGTCGTGTTCGATCTTTCCACTACTTTTCATAGATCTGACTATGTTGTTCCTAGGATGGACCGTTCATCTGATCTCTTGGCGTTGGGTAAGGCTTCGTTTTGGACTGCTAGTGATTCTATGGCGATGGTATGTTTTGATGTGGTGTCCCCCTAGACACAATTATTTGCCAAGCCCGGTCGCTTGCATTTATCCTCCGCCTTTTGATGATCCGTGCATGCACACATTAGTGAACGTAGTTGGGTATGTTGAGTTGTATCTCCCGCACGACCTTTCAAATTCGGGAGTGTCCAACTCTATAGTGGGTGATGAGCATTTTCCGCAGGCATTTCTTTGTGAAATTTTTAAATCTAAATTTAAATCTAAATTTAAAACTATGACGTTGGACTCCACGGAAATCGTTAATGAATTTAAAGCACCCGTGCCACCAGACTTAGTCCCGTTATTTTCTACTGTTAACTCAAGTCATGTTGCACATGGGTTCACCCCTCACAGTTTTAATTTAATTAGGAGCATTCTTAACATCTTAATTTATCAAAATGCGTCCTTTAAATTACTTGCTAGTTTGTATCGGAGAGTCTCCCACCGTTATGTGAATGATTTGGTTTTGGCTTGTCTCACCCCTTTACGGATGCCCCCGGGCACCTTAAAAATATTAACAAATCGGCAAGTCCATCCTTCGTGAATCTTAAGGGAGTTTGGAAACATGATATTTCTTTTAGAATTTTCCACTGATTGGGGCATAGCTTCTATTTTCATCATTTCATATTTTACGCTTCATGCTTCTATGCAACTTGAAATATCTACCTTTCCATATATACTTTACACTTTGTTCTCTTTGGGTCTGGGTAGTGAGTTTATGCTTGGACCGCTATCTTCATCGGTTTTCACTGGAGGTACGTTGGTTGTTGATGATGAATTTTGTTTTCCTTTATTTCCTAATGCGTTGTCAAGGTTTCCTAGGAACACATTTTTGCCTGACAGGATACTCCAGGTTATTGTGCCCCCTCTCCTAGTGGTGTTGTGTGTCGCTTCGTGGTTCTAATGGATGATGCTTTCCCTCATCTGTACAATCGGATCTACTCATCGGTGATGAGTACTTTTGAGCAGGGGAGGATTGATGGAGACGACAGCCCTCAACATGCTGGAGACGATGACGGCGTGCTTACGGAAGATATTTCTCTGCCTCCAGATAAAGACTTGCGGCGCCGTGATGACCATGTGGAGCGACGCCAAAATATCCGCCCGCGGAGCAAACCAATAATTAATAATTATTAATAATTATTAATAAATTATTATTTATTATTAAGTCACTTTTTATGTTTTATTTTATTATTATTTTATTTTGCAATGTTATTTAATTTCATGTATGATGGGTGCCTATAACCATCAATTGCTATCTTTATTTAGTGTATTTAATTATTGTTTTATTATGACATGATGGGTGTCATTAGCCATCATGAGTGGTTTAATATTGTATGGTGGAGATTGAGTGGTGTAGCCTATATATAGGCCTTTTCATGAAGGATTGAGTAGAGAATGAAAAATTGAAAACCAAGGATTCAAAATTTGAACTCCCCCCTCCTCTCTCTTCCCATCTTGGAAAATTCGTTTCCTCCTCCTCTCAAAAATTTTGGCCTCCCCCTTTATTTCCCCCGCTCTACCTCCTCTTCCCCCTTTTCAATATTCGAACCAAGCCTTCAATACCTCTCGAAAAACCGACCCCTTCATCAACCACACCAAGGCCGGCTATCCTCCTCAATACAAACCCGACCACCCGCTTCCCCCTCACCAAAAACCGATCAACCCCCTCCTTGAAGAAATTTGGCCAAGGCAAGAGGCTTGCTTTTATGGATTCTTAAACCCCGGCGTGAAGCGACGAAGGAGGACAATTTCCTCTCCATCCGGCGTGACTCTGGTGGAGCCGTTGAAGGTCGAACCAAGTAGAGAGTAATCGAAATCATCCATTCTGATTGGGTAATGAATATATCTTCTACTCTGTGATTTTCCCTCTTGATAGATCTTGTGGCATATGCGTGTTGTGTGGCTTGTGAAATGCTAGAATTTTCGTGGTTAATTTCTTCATAGATCTAGTTGGTGTTTTCCTTTTTCCATTTAAGTTCGTGAGGTGTGGCGGCCCTCATTTTTATTTTGTTGGGAGAGAACCATCCTTGTTCGAATCTTTGTTTTTCGGTGGATTCTCTTTTGGTACAACAACTCTCGACCGAACTGTGTGGGTTCCTTTCGCTTGAGAGGACCTTGGCCTATCGCCTTGGTATTATCTTGAAAGGCTTTGTGAACCCTCTGTAATCTCTGAATATTGCAAATACAAATTGTGTCATTGCTGTGTTTGAGGCTTGAGCGTAGTGCGAGGGTTATCGGAGAGCGTTGCGTTAGTTACGTCGATTGCCTTAATGCCCAAAAGGACTAGCCTGCATAAGAGATTTTCTGTTTTTGATTGATTCTGTATATTATATGTTGGTGTAGACAACCCCTCTATTTATAGCCTTCATGGACGGCGGTTACTGAATGATGACATCAGCATCTAACATCATACTTCAAATCCTCCCTCAGACTGTTTCTGCTGAATATCTTATTTCTATAACTGATGTGACAGTTCTGGTTTGTCTTGACACTTCTGTGTTGACTCTGCACATTTTCTGAAACAAAATAGTCGAGATGTCAAAAGTGTCTCGACACTTGTGTCAAGACATCTTAGCAGTCTTGACACAATTCTACTTGGAAGAATTTTTATCTGAAACTTGAAAGTGTCGAGACAGTTGACTTGTCTCGATACAAGCGTTGTCTGTGTTGACATCTTTTAAATCTGCCTTATTTCGAGACAGTTGGATTGTCTCAACACAACTGTCTGCCTGATGTCGGAACGTCTATGCTTTAATTCTTCATTGTGTTGAGGCAGTTTATTTGTCTCGACACAATTTTATATAGTAAAATTTCCTGTCTTCTTTGTGTCGAGACAGTTGTATTGTCTCGACACAACTGCTTTAAGCTTTATAGTGTCAAGTATGCTGGCTTAGTCTTCAAGGTGTCGAGACAACTGACTTGTTTCGACACAACTGTCTTGAATCTTCTATGTGTCAAGTTAACTGACTTGTCTCAACACAGCTGTCTTGAATCTTCTATGTGTCGAGTTAACTGACTTGTCTCGACACAGCTTCTGCAATGGTGTCGACATAGTTGAAGTGTGTCGACACTTTTGTACTTAGCAATTTTTCTGCACTGCAAGTTGCTGAATGTACACTATGCTGACGTTACTCAGCATTTTGATGACTCCACTCGACGCTTCTGTAACTTAGATAATTTTTCTTCAAAATCTAGTCAGCTTCTTGTGTCCACTTGTCCAATCAATATGAAATAGACAACCTGCATACATAAACTTAAGTATACTTCAAATACAAATATGTGTATATCATTAAGTTGAAAGGGCTTCTTCAAATCAAGTACATTGTATCCAATGTACCCAACAGAGGTCGCCACCCCTACCGAGCTTGGTGGGCGGCCGGGAGGGGCCGACCTTTGTCGGTCACCCCGGGCAGCCTTAGTGTGGAGGGAGACCGGCCTTTGCCACCCGACCACAGCTGAGGCTAGCATCGGGCGAGGGGGCAGCCAACCCTTGTAGGGCCGGTCGTGGATGCTTCGCTTTCGGGCATCCTTGGAAAAGAGGGTGGTCTTCCCTCGTGGGGTCGTCCATAGTGGATAGAGAGTTCGACCCTCACGAGGTAGGACACAACTGAGGCCGCTCCAGGCGGCCTCAACGAAGTGGGCGGCCTGCCCTCACGGGGTAAGCCGTTGTAGAGGCCGCTCAGGGCAGCCTCAACGGAGAAGGAGGTCGGCCCTTGCAAGGTCGGCCGTAGTTGAGTCCACTCTGGGTGGCCTCAGCGGAGAGGGAGGCCGACCCTCATTGGGTTATACCACGTGCTATGCATGGAGGGGTCCGCCTGTGTGGATTGTACGGTGGGGTGCGCCCAATACGATCTACGCATATGGTTCACATGTATGCACTGTGTGCATAGCATCCTCGCAAGTGCTCGTGGTTGTTGGTTCCCCTATACATTACCTTCTCGCACATGGGGCCTTTTCGTGCATTATATGTATATGAAGTGTGGATACCTTGCCCGAGCACAAGTGTGATCCTTCTCTGTGCTCTCCTATTCCTCTCTGACCTTGCATAGAAGGGCTTTAGTCACAGTGTGCTACTTCTTTTCATACTTTTGTGAGTTTTGATGGCACCCGGTGTTTCCTTTTCTCACATCATAATTTGGTTGCTTATACGCATATCCTTGTTCAGATTTCCAGGCGCATTGTCCAAGGTTGCCATGCATTCCATACTTACAGTAGAGCAGGATGCTTCTTGGAGGGGGCGCTTCTACATTCCTTTAAGTGTTGAGATCAGAATTCCAAACACAGAGAAAGTATAGAGTCCCCCTATGGGATGGATGACACTGTGTGAGTCGTCGCTGAGGGTCAGTGTTAGAGTTTGGCGGTTTGACATGGGCTTGTAGTTCGGGCAGTTAGGCGGTTTGTCCAGGCAGTCTGATTGTGTGGCTATTTAGTAATGTTTCGGTTTTGTAGTCGGCTTCCCGCTGGGCTTTCCAGTCTTAGAGGTCTTCCCGCAGATACTATCTTGAGGCTAGTCGCAACTGCGGTATGAAAGTTAGCTGCAACAGTGCTCTGGAGACTTGCCACAACAGCAGCCTGATGGTTAGTTGCAGTAGCGGTCTAGAGACTTACCGCAACAGCGATCAGATGGTTAGCCGCGTTAGCGGTCTGGAGACTTGCCGCAGCAGCGGTCAGATTGTTAGCCGCAATAGCGGTCTGGAGACTTATCGCAGCAACGGCCTGATGGTTAGCCACATCAGTGACCTGATGGTTAGCCACAGCAGCAGCCTGATGGTTTGCCACAGCAGCAGCCCGGAGGCTTACCCTAGAAATAGTGATGGGAGTTCGCAACTGCGGTATGGTGGAAACCCGTAGCTGCGGTCTGACGGCTAGCAACGGCAGTCTAGCGGACTTCAATAACGGTTTGGAGGCTTACCTCGGTGGCCGCTAGGTGATCAGCAGCTTTGTATAGTGTTGCGGTTTCACATTGTTAAACCGCATAAGCCACACAGATTGTATTTAGTCTCACATCTCTTATTGTATTCTCTCATCTCCCCCATTTTTTATAAATAAGGGGGCATACCTATGTATTGTTTATCTTTTTGGAGAAATAAAATTTGCCTTCATTTAGCTCTTTTTCATATTGTATCAGAGCTAATCGGTACTTTGCTCCAATTTGCTCGTGGTTTGCTTTTCTAGCCATTTTCGGTCTTCTTCTGGTTTTCTTCTGTTCGCACGACTTCTTCCCGTCCTACCCTCCCTTGCTTATCGCTATTCCTCCGACTTGTCCCTTTGCTTTCTTTTATATTCGCGTGGCTTCAGTGGTGTTTGCGCGACTTCTTTGCTCTATTCTTCTACGGGTTGGTTGTCTTCACGTACGATCTCTTTATCTCCCTCTTCTCTTCTCTTCACGTGCGTGTTGTTTTCTCTACTCGCGTAGTCTCTTCTCAGTTTCCATCTTTTTGGTGGTAGGTCCTCTTTATGAGATCTTTTTCGGCTTGTCCTCAACAATGTAGTTTGAGTCTCTGTTGGTCTTCTGTTCTTGGTTGCGAACTTTCTACGACTTGTTAGCTGATCGGTTTGTCGATCTATTCTTTTGACGACCTGTTCTCATTCGGCTTGCGCCCTTCTTAGCGCCTTTTGCGGTTTCTTCTCTTAGCTGCTTGGTTGCGCAGTTTATTTGTCCGCACAATCTCTTAGCCTCTTTTGCCGGCATGTGTATAACCGTGCGGTCAGTCTTTTCTCTATCTGGTTTCTTTCTCCGTGAGGCCGATTTCTCTTGTTTCCTCTACAGCTCGTGCTCTTTTGGCCTCTTCTAATAAGTGGCTTATTGACTCTGGTGGCACTTGTCACTTGACCGACAATTCTCATTTGTTCTCCTGCTTGAACAACCAGAAATGGGTTTCTCCTGTCATTATTGTTGATGGGACTTCTACTCCTATGCATGGTGTAGGCACTATGCACATCACTCTGTCTTTGCAGCTTGAGGACACTCTCTATGTTCCCACTTTTCTGTACAATTTGCTGTCTGTTCATGCTCTCTGCACACAGTTGCACTGCACGGTTACTTTTACTTCCACTACTTGTTCTTTCTGGGATTCTGTCACCAAGGTTACAATTGCTACTGGGACTGCAAGTGGTGGTCTCTTCTTTCTTGATAATGTCATTGCTCTTTCTGCTTCTTCTTCCCTTCAGCAATGATATCGTCGTCTTGGCCATCCTCCTTCTCGCCTCATCTACCAACTTCTCCTAGATCTTCCACAAGTGGATTTCCCTTTGAATTGTGAAGATTGTCAGCTTGGTAAACATTATCGCTCTTCTTTCTCAGCATGAACGAGACATAGTTCTTCGCATCCTTTTGAACTAGTTCACTCTTACATCTGGGATCCCACTCCTACTTCGACTGTTGGTAGAGGTAGCTTGTACTTTGTCACCTTCATTGATGATTTCTCCAGGTGTACTTGGTTGTATCTCTTGAAAGAGCATTCTGAACTTTACTCTGTGTTTACTGCTTTTTTTCATGAGATCTTCACATAGTATAATATGCCTATTCAAGTTCTTCGTACTAATAATACGAAGGAATATGTCAGCCGTCAATTTTCTGATTTTTGTACGAGCCACGGTTTGGTTCATCAAACTACTTGCCCCTATACCTCTCAACAGAATGGCGTTGTTGAACGCAAGAGCCCCCTTATCTTGGATGTTGCTTGCATCCTTCTCTTATAAATGAATGTTTCTCGGTCTTATTGGGGTCATGTTGTTCTTCTCTCTTGCTATCTCATAAACTGTATTCCCTCATCTATTCTTCAGAGCAAGACTCCATTCTCTATTTTGTACCCTGGGACCGAGCCATTTCCTTTACCTCTTAAAGTTTTGGGTGTACATCGTTTGTTCACATAACTTCTCCTGTTCATGATAAACTTTCTTCCCATTCTGTTAAATGTATTTTCCTTTGTTATTGTCCGACCCAGAAGGTATATCGCTGTCTTGATCCTCTTCTCTATAAATAGTGCGTCTCTACTGATGTCACCATCTTTGAGGATACACCGTATTTTTCTTCTGCTTCTTCTCTCTTGCCCTCTGATACTTCCTCTTCAATGCCTATTGTCTCGACACCTATGCCAGACCCAGTTCTTTCCACAACTCTTCCTATTACATTGTCTCCTTCTCTTGAGACTGGATCTTTGCCCTTGGAGCCTTCTATGCATGTTCCCGAGCCTCTTCCCTCTTTTGATAGTGTATCTGCTCCTACGGACCAGAGTGATCTTGATCTTCCCATTATCTTGCGGAAGGGTGTCCGCCAGTGCAATAAGCATCCTATTGAAGATGTTGTCTCATATGCTCGGCTTTCTCCAGTTGGCAAGTGCTTTGCTCTTGCTATATCTTCTTTTGTCATCTCGGCTACATATCAAGAGGCTCTTGTTATTCTGCGGTGGAAGTCCTCTATGGATGAAGAAATGAAAACCTTAACTGAGAGAGGCACTTGGACACTTATTCTCATACCTCTGGGCACAGATGTGGTTGGTTGTCGATGGGTTTTGTTGTCAAGTATCTTCCAGATGGTTCTGTTGTCTGCTATAAGGCGAGGCTTATTGCCAAAGGATTTACTCAAACGTATGGTGTCGACTTATTTGATACATTTTCTCTTGTTGCTCGCATCAGCACTATACATGTTCTTTTCTCTGTCACGGTTAATAGAGACTGGGAAATATCTCAGTTAGATGTGAAGAATGCCTTCATCTATGGTGATTTGCAAGAGGTGGTTTATATGGAGAAACCTCCTAGGTATGTTGCTCAGGGGGGGTCTCAGGTATGCAATCTTCGAAAGGCAATTTATGATTTAAAGAAGAGTCGACGAGCTTGGTTTGACAAGTTTAGTGGAGTTATTTCTCTTATTGGTTTCAATCAAAGTTCTGCTGATCATTCTCTATTTATACGCAAGACTACTAAAGGCCTTGTGGTTCTTGTTTTCTATGTTGATGATATCCTTCTTACTGGTGATGATAAAGAAGGTATTGATATGGCAAAACGATATCTTAGACAATATTTTGTTACTAAGGATATGGGAACTCTGAAGTACTTTCTGGGAATTAAGATTTCACAAAAACATAACTCTATGGTTCTTTCGCAGCGAAAGTATGCGCTATATCTCTTAGAAGAAACTGGTCTTCTTGGCACAAGACCGACTCATTGTCCAATGGATGTTGGGGATGATAAGGGGTGGACTAAAGATTCTCCTCTTCTCCTAGATTGTATTGTGTATAGGAGACTTGTAGGCAAGCTCACTATCAAACTGTTACAAGACCAATTATCTATTATGTAGTTGGGAAGTTCAGTAAGTTTATGCAAACTCCTAGAGAGTGTCATCTATGTTCTGCCATGAAAATTCTGGAGTATGTGAAAGGGTCTCCGGGAAAGGGCTTGTTGTTTAAGAAGCATAATCATTTGAAGATTGAAGCGTATTCTAATGTCATCTATGTTGATAATAAAGAAGATAGAAAGTCTATATCAGTTTTTTGCACCTTTGTATAAGAAAATCTTGTTAGCTGGAAAATCAAGAAGCAGTTAATGGTTTCAAGGTCAAGTGCTGAAGCTAAGTATAGGAGATGGGCTTCAACAACAAGCGAATTGAAGTGGTTACGAGCACTTATGCTTGACTTGGTAGAATTCTATGATCATCCTCTCCTTATGTTTTGTGATAACAAATACGTTATTTATATATCAAAGAATCCTGTCTTCTATGAGATGACAAAGCACATTGAAGTCGATTGTCATTTCATTAGAGAAGAGGTGTTGAAGAACCAGATCTATACTCCGTTTGTCACTTCTGATAAGGAACTGGCAGACATCTTCATGAAACTAATTTCCGCTTCTCTTTCAAATGTTTTTGGCAAGCTGGGCATGGTTAATATATATGCTCCAGCTTGAGGGGGAGTGTTAGAGTTTGTGAAAGTCACACTTGTGCCAACTAACTTCACCTAAGGGGGGGGGATAGGTGATGCACAGTCTTTTTGCGGAATTAAAATTTTACCTGCACAATAAAAGAAAACAAACAAAGCACAGAAAGACACAGACAGTTATAGTGGTTCCCTGACTTGGGTACGTCCACTTTCCCCCTTCGATCTATCTCCCAACCAGGGATGACTCAGTCACTTCACCAACCGGATTGAAATCCAATCCTCACACTAATGGAAGGAACCCTTCCAACCGAAGGAGTCACCACTCCTCCACCACGAGTTGCACCCAACCCTTACAATGAGGAACCAACATTCCTTTACAACAAAAGAAAAATTAGAATGTATAAAATACAAACTACTTTTGGAGCGCTAGGTGTCCCTCTTCGTTCGATGACGCGTTCTTGAAGAAGACGAAGAGTCCACGACCTTAGCTCTCACTTGGAAAGGATCTCCTCGAGATCGGCGGAGGCAAAGATTGCGGCAGCGATTCTTTCGAGATCCAACCTTCATAGCAAAGCTAGCAAGGTCTACCAACGATCTTACTTGGATCGATCGTCTCAATCGATTCGGAAGGGGAAGGTATTCTCATTCAACAAATCAAGAGACAAAGGATCTCAAGATAGACACATGAGACGCGTTGCTTGGCTAAGCTTCTATCGCCGGGAGATCAGGAAGAATCCACGATCAGCGGCGGCGACCACCTTCACGAGCGGCGACGGCGGCGGAAGAAATACCGCGATTGATTAGGTCACGCAAGGCGGCCGATCCTTTTCTTGGTGTTCGCTGCTGTTTACTGTTCAAAATATACGAATATATATATTGTAGGTCATCCTTTATGACCGTTGTGGGCCCCACCAAAAGTAGACCTAACTCCGGTTCAAAATAGCGTGTGTATACTTGGTCCGGTCCAGCGAGCAGCAGAAATTCGCCTAAGGCAAATTCGGTGGGAATTATTGGTGATTCTCGATGAATCGACGAGAATCACTAATGATTCCCGTCGAATTCTACTTAGAAGAATTCTTAGCTGAATAGCTTGCCAGCCGGAAAGAATCGTTGAGAGTCATCATCCATTCTCGACGAATCATCGAGAATGCAGAGTCATTTTCGACGATTCTGACTTGGCAGATTCCTTGAAGGCGTTGACTAAGCCTGGTGATTCTCGCCGATTCTGACTTGACAGAATACTTAGACGAATTTTCGTCTATCTTCCCGTGAGCTGGTTTGACCCATCCTTGCTCCTTGTCTGCTCTTGATCTGTCTCAGCCCTGTACTTGAAAATAAATACACTCCAATAGAGAGAGTACACGTAAGCTAACACACTGATCTGTTCAACGAGGGATTACGTTGTGCAGACCCATGTATATTGACCTACTGCACCCTGACATTGGTGTGTACTTAGAGTAGAGTAACTGCAAGCACAACTTAAAGATATATCATCAAATATATTGTGAATTCATCTTAGCTTGACAGGTGGCTTCCTCAAATCCAGGTAATTGTGGATACAATACCCAACAATCTCCCCCTATTTGACGAAGCCAAAATCCTACTAGCTAATATGAATACCACCATCCAGAGAATATACACAGCATATTAACAGAGATAAGACACAAAGAAATAAAGGCAATCAGAACAATACTTGAGTCAATTATAAAATCATATATATGTATATCCACAAGAATTGTTCAAATGATTAACATGAGCGGACAAATAAGCAACAAAAAGTAGATAAGCCCAAGTTCTAAGTCTATTTTCCCTTAGCAATTTCATCCTTCAATTACTGCACCAAGTGCTTCCTGCTCTGTCTCTCAATGTATTCTTTGGGCTTTGGATAGTATCTGGGAGGAGGAGCTTTAGTTGCCACGATGTTGGACCTGAAAAAGATGTTCCTTTTAGCTTCATATGTCTTGTGCAGCTCCCACTCATACTGACTGTATACATCATTCCGATTGATTTCCCCCTTTTGCTGTAGCATAAAAGTATCCAAAATAATACTCCTTGAAATAGGACTCCATCTTTCATTTCTCACTCCATCCTCCTTCAATCTTACTTTCTTTTCAGTTGTAGTTTCCTTGGATGTCCCTTCTTGGAGTTTCCTCTTTCCTTTTGCTTTTTCTAAGGCTACTTGGTCAAACATGGTACTGAGTGTAGCTTTGACAGCAGCCTTAGCAACCTTTTTAGTCTCAGCCTCACTAAGTGGAACTTCTTCAACACTTACTTCTTCGTCAGCAGCAGTATAAACCTCCTCCGGAGGGGCAACTGGAACGTGAATGCCTGAAGCCTGCTGTACTAACCAATGACAACTCTCAAAAACATACTTATTGGATTGATCAAAGTTGTCAATGATTATCTGTTGAAGCCCTACCATCTTAGCTTTATAATCTTCCTCCCCCTTTTTGGCTTCTAGGGCAATTGAGTTTGCATAAGTGTGCAGTGACTCATCGATGTGAGTTACAGTCTTTGGAAACTCATTCAGCAGGGTTTGTTGATTTGCGTTCAGAGTCACCATGCTGGCATCGAATTTCTGGATGGTATTAGCCACAACATGCGCATTCTGATTAACCACAGCCAGGTCATCGGTGTTCTTTTTGAGTCCTTGCATGAGAAGAGTAACAGCAGTGCCAGCCTCTGTATACTTGGCCTCAAACTTCTTTTCCATCACATCCAGCTTGTGATTAATTTCCACGATGTTTTTGAGCATTAGATCCTATGATTTCTTAATCCTTTTCAACAATTTATTCTGTGCTTGCTCAAAAGACAGTTTGAGCTCATCCACTATGCCTTGAATGACGTTCACTGTGTGATTTGCTAGATTAGATCGAAGTGGATGTCTCGGAGGCAAGCTTTGGTCTGGCTCTTCAACAGATTCACTAGGGGAGCTTGATACATGCACTGTCTCCAATGGGGAGATAGGGGCAGCCTCTGTAGATTGCTAAGGAATGCTCATCAGTCTCTGCTGAGAGGACTCCCCCTCCATTGGTGCTCTAGATTTCTCATGATCTATCACTGGAGCTTGCTCCTCAGATGGAACTTCAGCATTATCCTGAGGCTCCATCATCTCCACCCTCTCCCTCAGGGATGTTTCATCTTCAACTTCATCACTCTCTTCTTCAACAGACTCATCTTCCATATCCTCATTCTCAACTGCAACATCGTCCAAATCCTCCTAGTCTTCCTCCTCATTACCTAGATCAGTGGCCAGTGTGTCAACTGCATCTTTGGCTATCTGTGAGATATCAGAAACAACATCAGCAGGTACTGAGAGATCTGTCCTGTGAGTTCCAGAAGCAGGGGGTAGAGACTCCCCCTCGGTTTCTACAGCCAGCAGATCAGTAACTTCACTGGGTTCAGCCACGGAATCTGCTAGAGTTCTGTTGTCCTCATCCCCATGGGACTCAGCCGGGGATTCATCATGTTCTTCGGAAACGAATGCTTGACCAATTCTTCTTTCCCATCGATCAAAGACACCCGAATCAATTTTCTTCAGATAATGCAGAGGAACTCCTTTGCTCATATCGAACCTATCTCCATCCAACTGATTGAGATATAGGCTGATGATTCTTCCAAAACTTGGAGTTCTGAGAGTATCTTTGATCTTCTCAAATAGCATAGCCCCCCAGTTGAATCTCTTTCGGCAGACTATAGCCACTAGAATCTTGAACATGACAGCTGAGATGTGGTCGTGGGAGCCGGGTTTGCATATCAGTACTTTCCCTATGATGTCTGACAAGAGCTTCCCTTCCTCATTCATTTCCTTCCTCTTGATATATTTGGTTCCTCTAGCTAGTCCACAGAACAGAAGGGTCCTGGCTCGATCCTGTTCTTCCAGATAATCCTCTTGATCAAAGCTGGAGAGCTGCAGATATCTTGACAGTTTTCCTGCTGTCATCTTGATCCGATCTCCGACAATCTTACTCTTGATTATTGTGTCCTCATGACGTAGCTTTGCGGTAGTAAAGAATTCCAACACCTCCTTGTCCAGAATTTTGCAAGGATGCTCTAGGATGAAAGTGAGTCTGGCCTCTTCAAGCATGAGGATTATATTCCTGAATTCATCCGAGGCATGAGAGAAGCCTGTTCGAACCAGTTTGCATCCAGTGACAAGGCCTGCTGTGGTTCTTGGAGCCATTTCAAACCTAAGTAGGAAGTACCCAAGTGTCTAAACCTTATTAGTCATTCTAGTATAGAAGCTACACTTCAGACAAGCCATTTCAAGGAGGAGGAAACGTTACCCTAACACCGAATGGTTGGCGAGACGATGGCGATGGGATCGACGGGATCGCCTGATGGGAAGAAGTTGACGGAGAAGGAGTCTGAAGCTCTTGCGTCCTTAGGACTTTGTCGACGGAAACACAGAGGTCGAAGCCGCGATCGACGGGAAACCTAGAAGAGCTCGGGAAGAAGTCGGGATGCGAATCATCGCCGGGAGCGATTCCGGGAAGTCGACGGAACTATACGAGAAGCAGGGATGCGAATCGTCGGGATGTGAAGGGTCGGCGGGATTTAAGCTATTTATATCATTACGAACCGGGGGGAAAGTCGGTGGGATTAGGAGGGATTTTCCAATTGCGTCTTTTGCACGGCTAAGGAGAAATCAGACGGCTATTTTCCTTAGCCAACTATTGTTTGCTAATGAGAATAAGACGTTTCTATGCAAGCTAACCGAGGCACGTTAATTTCACGCCTTTTCCCCCATTTTGATTCTTGATCACGAACCCTCGATCGAGTGGAGCGGTATACAAGCCCTATACATAATTATAGTGTAACACTAGGTGAAGAATTGGAGTATTCTGTTACACCCACGGGCAGACATTTCTTGATTTCAAATGGACTAATTTACACCCATTGAGGTTCATTATCAATTGTATAAATATGTAATTACAGGGAATTCTTCAAATTGTACTTAAGTGTCATTTAGCAGTTGCATTTGTTCATCAGGCGTGTAAACATATATGTGTATGTGTTTCTATGTTTATATGAACATTTGCTTTTAGAGTATTAAATGACATATTCGTGTGGATATACGTATATAAACATATATAAGCATCAATATAATATAACTCAAGTATTGAAACTGATGTGTGTACCTGGGATCATAAGATAGATCATGCAGATCCTCTATTTGAAATACACCAGATGTCTAATTTGAGTATGCCATTATAGTTAGCACTACTCTTATTCCAAATACTTGTTCCAAGTCATTCTTGGAACATCACATGTCTAGTTCCCATCATGTTTACGGGAACCTAGACTATCCTGCGAAAAAGAATTACTCTACCTTAGGAACCCAATATGTATTGGGTCATAGGTTCTTGTTAGCATAAAATATCGAATGCCTTCCTACAGGAATCCTGTCAGGAAGGCTAGCTCTGCCCAGAGGAAGTGGACATACCCTAGCCCTTGGCACAGAGGGATTGTGCCAACAATCTATGGCAAAGTGACCCACCTTGCCACAGCACCAACACTCGTGAATGTTGTATCGCCATTTCTGACCTGATCTGTTGGCTGAGGTAGTCATGATCTTAGGTCTAAACGAGATAGAGCCGGTTCTGCTCACAAATTTGCATTTTTCACCGTGATACGTGGGAGAGTGGAAAGAATGCATGAGGTGAGTGTCATGAGGCCTGGGAGGTGGTGCCTTCCTTTCAGTCAGCACACTTCCAGAGGCCTCATGGGTACTTACCACATGTTTCCTGACCCCCCCTTTCCTGTGTCCTAGGGTGGAAAGAGATGCAATGAGATATGGTTCTGCATATTCATGATGAGTTGGGGCTGAGGCCTAGAATACGAAGGGTTCAGGAAGAGCCTTGGGTATTCTCTCATGGGTAGCCATGTCAGCTCTTGCACTGTGGGTATTTCCACCTGTGGGTTGATCATTCTTGTAGTGACCATGGTTGTTCCTGTGGTCATACCTGAAAGCATGATGAGTGCCCTTCCTACTTGGGGTGGGTGGTCTGAACACAGTTTCCCCATTTCTCCATGAATTAATAATTTGGGAGATTCACCAATTTTCTGATTTTCTCTTGATAGCATCTATCTTAGAAAAGTTAGAAACTATCCTCTTCTCGGTCTCTAGACGACTCTCTAGATCCGAGATCTTTGAGTCCTTTACCTTGATGGATTCCAGTTGGAGATTCATCAGGATCTTCAGCTGAGCAATCTCCTTAGCTTGTTCCTCAACAAGTAAGTTGCTCGTCTGAAGGGCACTCTCAAGGGAATCAAGATTTTCAATCTTTTGATTGAATCTATCCATATCCCTTGCATCACTAGAGGGACAACCCTCTTAACTATTCCTGTCTTCAGGAATATTAAGAGGAGAGGGGCAAGATGAATAAGTTACCTGCTCCTGGCTTTGCTGTTCATGGTTACCGTCAAGATCGGCAGAGATTGTTGAGTCAGCTTCATCAGAACTGCTTTCCTCAACTTCTTCTTCAGTCTCTGACAAGGACATAGGAGCACTAATACTGACAGATTGATCATGCCCTTCATCTTCAGAAATGAGGACCCCCACATAGGCTTCATCCTCTTGCTGACAACTGGTCCCTACTTTCTCTGATCCCTCCGTGAGGTCTGAGATGGTTTCCCACATGGACTTGGCCGTCCTACACTTGTCCACTCTTGAACGAGATATACCGGACCAGACATCAGTGATGATCTGACGAATCAACTTGTCTAAGTTGAACAGTGAGAGCTCAGTCTCAGACATCTCTTCGGGACTCTAGGGGATTTGGAGATTGTTTCCTGGGGTGGAAGCCTTCATGGGAATGAAGGGACCCTCTTACAAAATGAGTGATGCGCGAGGGTCAATGACCTCCAGATGAAACATAACTCTCATCTTCCAGATGGGGTAATACTCCATTGTGCAAGCAGGGAGTCTCAGAGGAAGGACATCAAATTCCAGCTCCATGCTTGAGTCTCGTCTTCTTCTTGACACTAGAACCGGGATCTTACTCAAGGTGTTAACCTTATTGCTGAGCAACCTCCCTCTGATACCACTTGAAAGTCACACTTGTGCCAACTAACTTCACCTAAGGGGGGGTATAGGTGATGCGCAGTCTTTTTGCGGGATTAAAATTTTACCTGCACAATAAAAGAAAACAAACAAAGCACAGAAAGACACAGGCAGTTATAGTGGTTCCCCGACTTGGGTACGTCCACTTTCCCCCTTCGACCTATCTCCCAACCAGGGATGACTCGGTCACTTCACCAACCGGATTGAAATCCAATCCTCACACTAATGGAAGGAATCCTTCCAACCAAAGGAGCCACCACTCCTCCACCACGGGTTGCACCCAACCCTTACAATGAGGAACCAACGTTCCTTTACAACAAAAGAAAATTTAGAATGTATAAAATACAAACTACTTTTGGAGCGCTAGGTGTCCCTCTTCGTTCGATGACGCGTTCTTGAAGAAGACGAAGAGTCCACGACCTTAGCTCTCACTTGGAAAGGATCTCCTCGAGATCGGCGGCAACCAAGATTGCGGCGACGATTCTTTCGAGATCCAACCTTCGTAGCAAAGCTAGCAAGGTCTACCAATGGTATTACTTGGATCAATCGTCTCAATTGATTCGGAAGGGGAAGGTATTCCGTTCAACAAATCAAGAGATAAAGGATCTCAAGATAGACATGTGAGACGCATTGCTTGGCTAAGCTTCTGTCCCCGGGAGATCAGGAAGAATCCACGATCAGCGGCGGCGACCACCTTCACGAGCGGCGACGGAGGCGGAAGAAATACCGCGATTGATTAGGTCACGCGAGACGGTCGATCCTTTTCTTGGTGTTCGCTTCTGTTTACTGTTCAAATTATACGAATATATATACTGTAGGTCATCCTTTATGACCGTTGTGGGCCCCACCAAAAGTAGCCCTAACTCCGGTTCAAAACAGCGCGTGTATACTTGGTCCGGCCCAGCGAGCAGCAGAAATTCGCCTAAGGAAAATTCGGTGGGAATCATTGGTGATTCTCGACGAATCGACGAGAATCACTAATGATTCCCGTCGAATTCTACTTAGAAGAATTCTTAGCTGAATTGCTTGCCAGCCGGAAAGAATCGTTGAGAGTCATCATCCATTCTCGACGAATCGTCGAGAATGCGGAGTCATTCTCGACGATTCTGACTTGGCAGATTCCTTGAAGGCGTTGACTCAGCCTGGTGATTCTCGCCGATTCTGACTTGGAAGAATCCTTGAAGACGTTGAGTCAGCCGGATGTATTCGGCGAGAATCAGCTAGTGATTCTCGACGATTCGGCGAGAATCACTAGTGATTTCGTCGAATCGGCGAGAATCACTTAGTGATTCTCGTCGAATAGTACTTAGACGAATTTTCGTCTATCTTCCCGTGATCTGGTTTGACCCATCCTTGCTCCTTGTCTGCTCTTGATCTGTTCTCAGCCCTGTACTTGAAAATAAATACACTCCAATAGAGAGAGTACACGTAAGCCAACACACTGATCTATTCAACGAGGGATTACGTTGCGCAGACCCGTGTATATTGACCTACTGCACCCTGACATTGGTGTGTACTTAGAGTAGAGTAACTGCAAGCACAACTTAAAGATATATCATCAAATACATTGTGAATTCATCTTAGCTTGACAGGTGGCTTCCTCAAATCTAGGTAATTGTGGATACAATACCCAACAGTTTGGCAGTTTGAAAATGGCTTGTAGTTCGGGTGTCAAGGCGGTCTAATTATGTGGTTGTTTAGCAATATTACAGTCTTGTAGTCAGCTTCCCGTAGGGCTTTTTAGTCTTGGAGGTCTTCCCGCAATTATTGTATGGAGGCTAGCCGCAACTACGGTATGAAGGTTAGCTGCAGCAGCAGTCTGGAGACTTGCCACAGTAGTGGCCTAATGGTTAGCCACAACAACGTTTTGGAGACTTGCAGCAGCAACAATTTGATGGTTAGCCGTTGCGGCGGTCTGGAGACCTACCGCAGCAGCGGTCTGATGGTTAGTTGTATCAGCAGTGTGGAGACTTGTCGCATCAATGACTTGATGGTTAGTTGCAGCAGCGGCCTGAAGGCTTACCACAGCAGCAGTAATGGGAGTCCGCAACTGCGGTCTGGTGGCAACCTGCAGTTGCGGTCTGACGACTAATAGTGGCGGTCTAGTGGACTTCAGTAGCGCTTTGGCGGCTTACCTCTATTCTGCTAGGTGATCAGCAGCTTTGTACATTATTGCGGTTTGACAATGTCAAACCGCATAAGCCGCGCGGATTGAATTTAGTCCCACATCTCTTATTGTATTCTCTCATCTCCCCCATTTTCTATAAATAAGGGGGCATACCTATGTATTGTTTATCTTTTTTGAGCAATAAAATTTGCCTTTATTTAGCTCTTTTTTCACAATCGGGTTCTGATTGCAAAAAGCAATGAGATTATGGAGAGAACTTAAAGCATTACAGAGTTTCAGTGTTGTAATTACTCCTCTTGACATGACTTGTATCATGGGTCTCATAGCCTTCTTTTGGAGCATGGTTTGAGACTTTCACTAGAATTATTAAGAGATTGGTGTGACGTTCGTGTAGATAGTAGTGGTCGTATTGAAGTTCACATCAATAAGTCCTGGTTGGTGTTGAGAGATGGGTTGACATAAGCCATGAGAATATAGTGTATGGATACGTCCGAAACTACAGGGAATGGCCCGAGCTATGGGAGCACCCTTCTCGATCGATGTCGCTGGTGGAGAGGGTGCGAGCGCGAGTTCACGCCGGTGTTAGGATTTACTTAGCACAATAAACTTGTGAATCAACTCTTTAACATATCTTTTCTTGTGGAGGAGAAATGTCTGTTGTTGTGCGACCTTTCCACTGACCTGGAGCACACTGCTTACTATCCCTGACCGAAAAGGAGGTTATCTTTGAGGAGGTGATGACTCGGCTCTTGCACGTCATCCTTCTGTGCCATCCAAGGGGAGTTCAAAAGTTTTTGTCTCCTTGCAACTCTAGGGTTGACGAGTCTCTGCCTGAAGATTCAGACCTCGAGTTGATGTGTTCTCTGCCCCCCCCCCCCCAGGCCCCTTACGAGTAGCCTCCTACTCTCTCTCTCAAATGAAAAGTTTGTTCTTCCTCCTTGGAGATGATGAATACTGCGATGAGTAGGTTATTCAGCTCTTATTTTTATTTTGTTGACTTTATCTTAGCTCTTCTTGCTCTCCTTTTTGCAGATTGGCGTTCAGGATCAAATTGCCCTTACTTGGGACGATCACTACGTCAGTTTGAAAGAAGAGTACTTGTTTCTCCAAGGAAGGCTTTGCGATACGAAAGATCCTTTTTGAAGTGAAGGGGGAATGTGATTCCTTTCACTTTCTACAAGCTGAATCTTTATGGAAGACCGAGGTGGCCTAGCTGTGTGAGGAGATCTAAGTAGGAAAGTCTTTTGTGGAGAAGACGACTGGTCTTTTAGAGAGTTCTTAGGAGGAGTTTTTTTTGCTGGCCGAGGTGGGTGCCTTCTTCGCAGAGTTCCATGAAAAATATGAAGTCGCCCGGAGAGGCAGGTCACAAGGTGTATTTTTACTTTAAGAAGAATCATTGCCATTTTTTCGAGGAGATTTGCAACGAGATTTGGTCAAAGGAGGTGGATCCCGAGCTGGCCTCCATATGGAGGTGGCATTCTGTCGTGGGATGGAGAAGACCCTTCAAATGGTATCTTAGAAGCATGATTGTGACATTGCTGATCTTTGCTTCGATCACCTTTTTAGAAGATAAGTGTGTACAATTTGGCTCTATTGAAGGGGAGTGGATCCGTAGTTTGTTGTAGTTGATATTGTCTTGAATATTTATTGTTTTGGTGTTGCTCTTGTACTTTTATTGTGTACTGGCTTTCATGACTCTGCATTTATTTGCAGTTTGTTGGTAGCTTTATTCTTTTCGTGTAGTGTTTTACTGTTTTGCCTCATGTGATTATCTCTGGTGCATTCCTTAAGATTTTGAGGTTGGGGCACGACCCCCATTCAGTTTCACGACCCATTGCCAAATCTAGGGACTAACTCTTCTAGCTAGGCAATGAGAGGCCATCCTTTCTAGTCTCGGGATGTTGTTGAAGATTTTTATGATGGGCACTCCTTCGAACCCTAGTAATCGCGAGGGAGGAAGGCCTTGGAAAAACACTACGACCTATCGCAGTGGATAAGGGCGAAACATTTGATTGGCAATAGTGAGAGATCGTTGGGACATGGCCCTAATGAAATGGCAAAGATTGGACACTTCGAGCCGCTGGTGAGAGCGAGGGGGCAGGACCTAACGTCACCATGATCTGCTATGGCGATAAGAGCAAAACCTTTGATCGACAGCAGTGAGAGGTCGTTGGAGGCTATGAGCCTCAAGAGACGGAGAAGATACAGACACTTCGAGCTGCTGGTGAATGCGAGGGAGCAGGCCCTGACATCATCATGACCAACTACAGCGGATAAGGGCAAAATCTTTTATCATCAGTAGTGAGAGGTTGTTGGGGCCTGGAGCCCTAAGATACGGTGAATATACCGACAGTTTGAGCCACTGGTGAACACGAGGGGGCCCTAACGTCACCATGACCTACTGCGATGGATAAGGGTGAAACCTTTGATCGACGACAGTTAGAGGTTTTTGGGGCTGGGAGCCCTGAGATACGGTAAAGATACAAACACTTTGAGACGCTGGTGAATGTGAGGGGGCATGCCCTAAAGTCATCATGACCTACTGAGGTGGATAAGGGCAAAACCTTTAATCAAAGATAATGAGAGGTTGTTTGGGGTTGGGAGCCCTGAGAGTTGGCGAAGATACGAACACTTCGAGCCATTTGCGAACATGAGGGGGGCAGTCCTTGATGACATCGCAGCCTACTGCAATGGATAAGGGTAAAACATTTGATCGGCGGCAGTGCGAGGTCGCTGGGGATGGGATCCCTATAGGATGACAAAGGTTGATTCATGGCATTGACTCCGTCTCACTATTGGGGAGAAGGGAGAACCTTCAATCTGCCGTAGTGAGGAGTTCGCGAGGAATCAGCCTTGTCGCATCATCTAGAGGGCAAACCTTGGCGTATGCTTTAACCAACTTCTAAGGAGAAGGACTAATCTTCTATCCCCGGCGGTGAAAAGTTTTTAAGGGCTCATCCCGGAAATTTCTTACTGGAGATGATCCTTTGATTGGTGCGTTGGAGAATATTGTCGGGATTTTCCCAACTTGTTCCTGTGATAATTGTGTTAGGAGATAACACAATGTTGATAAGTCAAAAGTAAAACAGAGATAGTTCTTGCATGAGTTTTTGCTCATGACTTTATAGTATTAGCAGTGGTTGTTCTTAAGCCAAACAAAAGCAAATATGCAAACTATCTTGAAGAGATAAAATATAGTGGGCTTTGCATCCCTATTCCCATCTTTTAAGGTTGTACTTGAAGAGAGCGGTATCAATTTGCATTGGCTTGAAATGCGTCCAAAAATCAGTGTTGCAGTATGTCATTGTAGTCAGAGTTGGTTGAGACTATCATGAACTGAACATCGTAAGTTACTTGTATAGAAGGTTCTCCTAACGTGACTGGGAGGACAACGATTCCTACGATCGGGACCAGAGTGTCCCCCCGGGATGCACGCGCTGGTGGCTTTTAGCTGTATACTCACTTGTGTCAATCTGAGATTTAGTAATGTTGGCAGTTACAGCGCGTTGACTGTTATCCTGTCATTGATCAATATCTGGCGTACCCAAATTTTTGGTTCCTCAATGGCCATACTAACGCCTTGCCTTCCTATGTGCACCTTTTGCTCCATGGAGAGGCATGGTGCACACACAGCGATAGGGGTGATACTACTGAGGTGCAGTGAAGATAAGGGTTGTTACTCAGCTAAAGGAGGGGAGATAATAGATGTTTAGTTTATTTTAGGATTTCTTGAGATTTTTGATTTGAGCTCAATAGAATAATAAAATTGCACAAGAAAAACACAACATAACACAACACACAAGATTTATAGGGTTACCCAATTATAGGTACATCAACTTCCCCGTTCACCTATCTAGTAGAGTGCTAGCTTAGGTCAAACTTCTCCAAATTATCTCAGATCTATAGATCTTACAACTAAGGGACCTCAATCCCCTACCTCAGACCTTGTATACAGATCCTACCACTCAAATCTATTATCATAAGATCCTATAGCGCAGGCCAAACACATCCCTACCTCAATCTCTACGGCTAGATATCTACACTCAAATTTTTTATAGATACAACAACTCAGGCCACATGGCCCTACCTCAATCTCTACGGCTATAGGTTTACACTTAAACATTTTTATAGATCCTACAACTCAAATCATAATGATCATACAAATAAAATGTGTTGCAATAGTTTGACTCAACAAGCAAGGCTTGAGTCTTCAACTAGGAGCACTGAGTGGGCTTTTTCTTCTTCCTTGATCAGCACTTGAGTAGATTGGATTGAAAAGAATGAGGTTGGATCAAGACACTTTGACAGAGAGAAAGTTTCGTTAGAAAGAATACAACTGAGTTTAGCCTTGGAAGAAACTCTCTTTGTAGCTTATACTGGATGAAGACTTCAGAGAATTTTGATGCATGAGCACTTCTAATTTCTTGCACAAAAAACTTTGAAAAAGTTGGCATTTAACACTCTCTGTATATTGCTTGTCTGTCTGTGAATTATTTTCAGGTCCCCCTTTTATAGTACACGGGATTAGCAGAGGGCCTGGTGCCTTAGAAGGAAACTTCCAATGACTAGAAAATCTTCCTAAGGAAAATTCTGAAATAGAAATCCTCCAATGGCTATAGAATTTTGATTAAGGAAGCACTTTTGAAAGAAATTATTCTGAATTTAATGAGAATATATAGTTTCCCCTGGCAACACCTTGATTTTAGTAGTGAAAAACGTGATTTGAAATAATTCAAATTGATTAAGTAATCATCGACTTAATCTCAGGAAAGAGTTGTTAGACCACTCATCTAGCCAGCAAAATTTCTCTACGTAGACTTGACTTGATGTAGTTGGTAAGATCCTTTAGCTCTTGTAATAGACATGTAGTCAGCATGAAACACCACAAGGACTTAACTGAACTTACCCAGTACATAGGCATTTAACTTTGCAAATTTCTTTTTGTCACCATGTAGCTGATGTAGTCGACAAAATATATAAAGCTTTCTATATGATGTAGTCAACATATTATATAAAGCCTTTTATATAATGCAGTCGATAAAGTACATGAAGCATGTAGTCGATGAAGTTGATAAATGACTTAGCTTGAAACTGATGCAGTCGAACTTTTCTTTAGTCATGCAGTTGATGCACTTGATATTTTCCTTTAGTTATTTAGTTGATGCAATCGATAAACAACTTAGCTTCTAGCCTATGGACCTGCTATTTTCCTTAGACAAAATTGAGCTTCTGTCTTTGAATTCTTTTAACTCTGATGACTTTTCTCATGATATTGACATGTCTAATATAGGATTAGGTCATAGGTCAACATGAGTTTTGCTCCTTGAGGGATTACAAGGGCAAAACTCTATTTGGGTGACCATAAGCCTAACACTATATTAGCGATGCATTTTTGCTAACCATGTCATCACAAAACTGAAACGCACATTAAATACAAGATGTTTGTTGTCATCTTAAGGCCTTCTTCAAATTAGGAATCTTGCGGACAATATTTCCAACTTGTTGAGTTTTCTCCTGTCGAGTGGTTTGATGACTTGTTGGGTCCTCCGTAGCTGGTTAGCAAGTCCTGCGGTGGAATCGCTCTATTCCTTCCCTAGGAGGCGACACTCCTAAGTGTCGTGCCCACGTCCTTGATCAAAACTATAGTACTTTGTTTGTTCCCCTCGACGTGGATCTAGTGGCCTCAGTTTTCAAAGGGTAGGGTCCCGTGCATGGCAAGCAAAGACTCTTACTTTAAAACATTCAACGGGGTGGGAACCTGGCTACGATGATGCCCCGCAAGTTAGGTAAGCGATGGGGCAATGTTTGTTGCCTCCCTTGCAAGTGGGTGTTGATTGTTCATCTCCCTTCCTTATTTTAGTCTCTAAATAGTTTAGTTCTTCTGGGGAGAGGCCCCTGGTAGTTTGTTGATGTCGTGTGTCTCTTGCTTGGTGGGGACTCTAGTTTCCCCGAGTGTCGGGTGTCCTGCGTGGATTGCATATGGTGCCACTTGGGCGCCCCGTATAAATTTTAGGCAATGCGGGTTGGACGTTATGACTTCCTTTAAAAAGGTAAGAACCTGACATTGATTATCTTCCATCCGGCGGAGGCATGCTTCTAGGGGTGTTGGTAGTGCGATAATAACATTTTGGTGGAATGGTACCCCTTCGGAGGGTGTGGCATTGGAGGCATAGTTGGAATGCTCGTCAGGTCTCGATCCTACTATAGTGTTGCCCTTCTATCTTGCCATCCTTTCTAGCTTTGTTATGATTGGAATTTTCCCAGGAACCTGTTCCCATAGACGGCGTCAAACTATTGTGGATTGCTCGAGGATTCTGTTAGAACAGACCTTCTGAACCGTCTTAACTCGTTGAGCGGTCGAACGTGCAATCAGTCAAAGATCTACAAGGTAGTGAGACAGAGACTTAATGATGTGGAAAACCCACAATTGGGGTGAAAAACCATGCGGCTGGTACGGTGCCAACCTAACTTCCACTATCACATAGTTTATTATAGTGCTTCTTTGGACGAAGGCTAGAGCGATAGGCTGCTCCTCGTTACACTTGGAGAAATAAGAGTGAGATAGCTCTAAGCTTGACAGGTCTATGTGGCCTTCCAGTAGCACCGCCTCCTTTGATTCTTAAAGGGCGAACGTACCTTTGTCTTTCGGACGGTCCCGTCGTATTGGTAGTGTACGGGCTTGTCTCTAGCCTCCTTGACTTACGAGCAGTGGGAGGTTCTGTATCTTGAGCGCGTACCTACGCGCTTCCCAATGTTCATCTTGCCACTAGGACAACTTCACTTCACTAGGCTCGACGTGCTTTGTCGCCGCTCCATTGGAGCGCTCTTGGGAGGAAATCCTGCAAAGAGAAGGTGATAGGAGAGAGAGTGAATGTAGAGAGGAAGAGGAGAGCGATTAGTGAACTTCCCAAATCGAAAAAATGATCCAAATGAAGTAAAAACTGGTCTATTTATAGAATTCTATGGGGGCAGTCCAGTAGTTTTGCGTAATAACTACCAGTCCGACCAATGGGAATGCTCGGTTTTCGACACGTAGATCGCCAATTTTGGGAAAATGACGACCTTGCCCCGGGCCAAAAAGTGACACGCTCATGCTAGATGGCGGTGGCAGCTGCCACCCCTCCCTATCTTGGCGGGTGGCTGGGAGGGGCCAGCCATAGCCATCCGCCCCGAGCGGCCTTGGCAGGGAGGGAGACCGGACCTTACTGTCTTGCAACAGCCTTGGCAGAGGAGGCGGCCGGCCCTCGTGGGGCCTGCCGCGGCCGAGGCCGCTTCCGGGAAGCCTATGTAAAGAGCGTGGTCAGTCCTCACAGGGTCGGATGTGATAGAGGCCGCTTCTGGGCGGCCTCAGAGGAGAGGGAGGCCAGCCCTCGCGGGTCCGGCCGCAGCAGAGGCCGCTACCGGGAGGCCTCGGCGGATAGGGTAGATGACCCTCGTGGGGTAGGCTAGGGCCGCTCTTGGCGAAATCGGCGGAGATGACAGCTGACCCTTGCTGGGTCAGCCGCTGCTGAGGTCGCTCCAAGGGGCCTCGGCTGAGGGTACGGACGACCGTCGTTGGGTCATCCACGACCGAGGCTTTTCTGGGCGGCCTAGACGGGGAGGGTCGTCATCCTATATGGGTTCGGCTGCTCTGAGTGACCTATACAGAGAGGGAGGTCGGCCCTTGCAGGGCCAACTGCAGACGAAGGTGCTCCGGGTGGCCTCGGCGGAGCGGGCAGATGGCCCTTACGGGGTCGTCAAGGTCGCACCGGGAGACCTTGATGGAGGGGGAGACTGGCCCTTATCGGGTTGACCATGACCGAGGCCTCCTGGCGAGGCCACTTCGAGAAGCCTCAGAGGAGGGAACAGTTTGCTCTCGTGGGGTCGGCCATGGAAGAGGCCGCTACAGGCAGCCTCGACGGACAGGGAGGTCGGCCCTCATGGGGTCGGCCACGGTCGAGGATGCTCTAGGAAACCATGGATGAGGCCGCTCCGGGCGGCCTCGGTGGAGATGGTGGACGACCGTCGTGAGGTCGCTCACGGCCTAGGCTGCTCCGGGTTGCCTAGGCCGCTCTGGGAGGCCTAGGCCGCTTCGAGCGGCCTTGGCGGAGGAGTCGACCTGTAACACCCCAAAAAACCATAAGTCCCAAACTGGGGTCAGGCTGGGTGACACGACCTGGGACACTGGCGTGTCCCAGGGTGTGTCCAGTATACACGGCCTTAGACACGGGCGTGTCCCAGGGCATGTACTTTACAGTTGGCATCAAGTCGAGTTCTCGAGATAGCACGGTCGATGATCGTCGAGCGGCGACACGGCCTTGGACACGGGCGTGTCCTTCTTGGGTGAATAACCGGGTAGCGTTGAGTGGCGAGCACAGCCTGTGACACGGGCATGTCACAGGGGCGTGTTTGGCATACGGCTAAGGATACGGGCGTATGCCTTAGTTTTGTTCTTCTCGGGTGATCTTGTCCTGTGTTGATGGAGTTACACGGCCAGTCACACGGCCATGTGCTTTCTGACACGGGCATGTCAGGTGTTTGGCACGGGCGTGTCTAAGCTGGTGTTCTGGACTGGGTGAGTCTGTTCTGTAGCAGCTTAAGGAACACGGTCTGTGACACGGGCGTGTCACAGGCCGTGTTAGTCCTATTTAGATGCTTTTCAAAGAAGATCGAGGCCGTTCGTTCCCTTCTATTTGAATCCTGTGGTCCAGGCTTCTCCCAGCTGAGATAAGTCCGAGAATTGAGAGTTTATCTCTCATTTATTCTTAGCTATTCTCTTTCTAAGAGATAGAGATTGGAGAGAGCAAGGGAGAAGGAAGAAGAAGAGATCCGGCCGCCGGTGGAGTTTCGACATTCGGAATTACGGGCTGATTCCAGCTTTTTGGAGGCGAGATCGTTGCGGTGCTTACTATCCGGCTAGAATTCCATGGCTTTCAAGCGATCGTCAAGGGTAACGATCTTCCTTCTTGGACATGTGAAGTCCTTGTTTTGGCATATTGGTGGATTCCCCCAGCAAAAGGAGGTTTTTGAGGGATTTCCTTGGGTTGATTCATGTAATCCCCAATCTTGCATATAGACCCGGAAGTGTGTAGTACAAGATAGGCATGCTGTGTGAAGCCAATCTGGACATGTTGTTCTGGATTGGTGATGTTACATCTTGCGCACCGGAGAAGACTCCGCATATAAACGTATAGTTTAAGGTGTCGATGGGTTGTTCCTATGAAGGGTAGTAGCAAGAAGTACTGGAATGAAATTCAAAGAAAATACCCGCGTGATGATTGAGCTGTATGCTATCTTTGGGTTGAGTTTGGGTGCAGAAAGTGAGTTCTGCTAAACCCTCCAAGCGATTGCGAGGAATGCTGGCACTGTCTCCCCTTTTTGGATTGTGAAGCCAGTCCTTGGAGGACATGATGGTTATTGAGAGCTACAAGCTCTGAGAAAGGCAATAGGGAAAGTGAAACCGACCCGCACCTTTAGTTATAGCCTTGGGTATGCTGTATTCGGTGATGGAAAGGCGACTTGAGCAACGGGGGGGGGGGGGGGGGGGGTGTGTTGATCCGTACCTGCGTTATGTTGACTGTACAAGAGAGCGTCAAGGCATTGAGCTTTCGTTAGTGGCATAATGAGAGTCTTAGGCCTGCGCACTATAAAGACTAAATGCCTAATACCGTTGGGTTTCGGCCTGTGAACGGTGGTGGGACCCTGGCTCGCTGGTACACCAAGAATGTTCCTTGAGTGCACGGATCATCGGGCCGCGTGGCTGACGGTTGTGATATGTTGTTTGTGTGTGACAGCACTTTGTTTGATATATGTGCTTGTGTAAAGCTATACCTGCAGGTAAGGAATACCACTGCCCCGGGAAAGGCGTAGGGTCGTTATAAATTGGTCAGCTGAATGCTGACTGTTACCTTGTTTGCCACCGTTGCGGTGGGTTGTTCTTGTGCAGGTGCTGGAGAGCTGAGCGGGAAAAGCGGGATGAAGCCCTTGTTGCTGCTGTTGCTGGCCCTCAAAGGCTGAGCGAAGTTCTTTTGTTTCTTGTGTGGCCGGCCTGCACGCCGATGTTTTTAATCCACACTTGTTAAGTTGAACTGTAAGGCCTTAAGGCCCTAATTTTGTGTATGTGATAAATTCCTTTGTGTATATATAAATGTGCAGTTTATATATGGTGGACATTCCTAGTGATTGAGTTCAATGTTAACCTTAAGCTTATGCTAGCATGCTTTGAGTTAGGATGCGTTTATGAATTGGTATTAACCTGTAACTTCACCACCTGTTTATGGCATATGGTGTGGGGCTCCGGACGGACCTTCTACTATACGTCATGTGACGGATGGGGTCGTTACAATTTGGTATCAGCTTGTCTCGGTCGTCCTCTTTCGAATTCGTGGTCGAATTCTTTTGTGGGGTGACGAGCACGTGTAAGTGCGACCCGCTTTAACATGAAATGAACTCAAGAATGTCCACTAAGGAATGCAAATACAATTGTTTGAGGAACCTGCGCGTTCCTATGTTGTTGTTATTTCTTGTGCAAGGTCGCTAAAGTGTGTCTTATCCACCTATAGGTGACTCGGAGTGGTGCTGGGCAGTTTGAGCCCCAACATTCTGGTGAGAGTATGACACCAGCTGAGGTGCCTACACCTCCTCCTTCTACGGAAATAGTCTGCTTAGTTGCTGAGGTACTACTTGCCATGATTCGTGCACAGCCTGTTGGGCAAGCGCAGCTGGCAGCAGTGCCAGAACGGGTTACTGTGCGGCCGAACCTGTTGAGGCTGTGGATCCTCGAGCAGTTAAGCGATAGTTGAAGCACTTTATGAGCTTCCACCCTCCTACATTTTCGGGTGTTGGATCCCCGACGAAAGCGGAAGAGTGGTTGTCGCGCATCAAGCGTATGTTGACGGCGATATGGACGGAGGAAAATACAAAGGTGACCTTGGCTACCTTCTTATTGGAAGGAGAGGCTCGATTGTGGTGGGACGAGATGGAGTTGCATCACCTAGCGGGCAGGCAATTGACACAAGTTTCGTTTGAGGAGTTTTAACGAATGTTTTTGGCAAAGCACCTACCAGCGGCAAAATGCATCGCCATGGAAAATGAGTTTCAACTTCTAACGCAAGGTGAAATTAGTGTAGATACTTACTTGCACGAGTTTACTCGGTTGGGCCGTTATGCGGGTCTATCTTCGCTGATGAACAATGGAAAACAAATAGTTTCTACGAGGGGTTGCGGGAGGAGTTGAGATTCCTCCTCTCGAGCTCGGTGAATCAAGGATTTCAGGCATTGGTTGTTACTGCTTGTGCGCTGGAGGCTGATATGAAACGGGCGCACGGAAAGAGGACTTGGCTGCGACAAAGTCTGAGTTCAAGGTGCCCCATCCTGGCAAATCAAACTACCAAAGGAAGTGGAGCAAGAGGTCCAAATCTTCTAGACAAGCCCCTTCTACAGTTACATCGGGAGCAACGTCAAGGCCAGAGTCTTGTACATGCTTTACATGTGGCAGAGTGGGACATATAGCCCGTGATTGTCGGGTTGGTCCGCCAATGGGGGAAAATAAGACGGGAGCATCTTACGCTGAAAAGGGAAAGGCAGTGGTGGATTCCTCTGCATCCCAAGCACAACCCCGAGTTTATAATCTTGGCCAGCATGAGGCCATAAATCAAAGTGACATCATCACAGGTACGAGTTAAGATATTATTTGCTTTTATATTTCATACCTTGTGTGTGGCTTATATATGATGTGTCTATCTTAGGCTTTGTCCATATTCGGGACCGTCCGACGAGAGCACTATTCGACATGGGTACGTCGCATTCCTTTCTGTCTAAGGACTTCGTAGCTCAGGTTGGAGTACCTAGTCATGTGATGACAGATAATATGAAGGTGTTGTTACCAAACTGGAGTGTGTTGCTTGCAGATAGGGCTTGCGATGTGGGAGTGCAAATAGGAAGTCAGGAGTTCTAATTGAACGCATCTGTGCTACCGATATCGAAATTTGATGTCTTCTTTGGTATGGACTGGCTTTCGGAGTAGCGTGTCTTTATTGATTGCAACTCAAAGGAGATCACACTTGGCCAAAATAACAAACTTGATACAAAGTTCGTTGGTATGCGAGGAGTAGGCGGGACCTTGTTTTCTGCGCTCCAAGTCGTCAGTGCTATTCGGAAGGGCGCGGAGTTATTCTTCACGCTTATTCAGGCTGTTGAGCCAAATTCCAGTGTAAGTGAAGTTCCGATTGTGTCGGAGTTTGCCGATGTATTTCCTAAGGATCTTCCTGGGTTACCGCCCCAGCAGGAGATTGACTTCTCTATTGAGTTGGTGCCAGGTACGAGACCTGTGGCCCGCTCACCATATCGCGTCGCGCCAAAAGAAATGGCTTAACTTAAAGCCCAATTGCAAGAGTTGTTGGAGCAGGGATACATCCGCCCAAGTATGTCACCTTGGAGCGCGCCTATTCTATTTGTGAAGAAGAAAGACATTAGTTTGCGGTTATGTATTGACTACCGTGAATTGAATAAGCTGACGAAAAAGAACAAATATCTGATTCCACGGATCGATGACCTCTTCGATCAGCTAGCTGGGTCAACCGTCTATTCAATGTTGGATTTGAAATTGGGATATTATCAATTCCGGATTCGGGAAGGTGACATTCCCAAGATAGCATTTGGGACACGCTACAGTCATTATGAATTCACGGTAATGTCGTTTGGCTTATGTAATGCGTCTTCGGTATTCATGGATCTAATGTACCGGACGTTCCGAGAGTACTTGGATCTATTCGTAATTGTATTTATTGATGATATTCTCGTGTACTCTCAGTCAGAAGATGATCATGCAAACCATTTGCGGTTGGTATTGCATACCCTGTGGAGGAATAAGTTGTATGTCAAGTTCTCAAAGTGTGACTTCTGGCTATCGTCAGTGGCTTTTCTGGGCCATGTGGTAAGTGGAGATGGCATAGTTGTAGATCCGGCAAAGATCAGTGTCATACGAGATTGGCCAGTGATGTCTTCAGTGGCTGAAGTCAGGAGCTTCCTTGGACTGGCAGGATACTACAGACGGTTTGTGGAAAACTTCTTACGAATTGCTTGGCCTCTGACCACGTTGACGAGAAAAGATCAGAAGTTCGTTTGGACGCCATAATGCGCGCGAGCTTTTAAAGAGATGAAGAGTCGTTTGACCACGACGCCTGTGTTGACATCGCCATATGGTGCAGACGGCTATGAGATCTATAATTATGCTTCAGGGAGCGGCTTAGGCTGCGTTCTTCTGCAATTTGGTAAAGTGATTGCTTATGGCTCACGCCAGTTAAAGGTGCATGAACGGAACTACCCCATCCACGACTTGGAGTTGGGGGTGGTAATCTTTGTGCTAAAGTTGTGGTGGCACTATCTCTATGGCGTTAAAGTGAATATCTATACAGATCACAAGAGACTAAAGTATTTGTTACATCAAAAGGATCTGAATATGCGACAACAGAGGTGGATGGAGTTCCTTGGGGACTACACTTTTGATATTCATTATACTCCCGGAAAGGGAAATGTAGTCGATGATGCTTTGAGTCGTAGAATGCCAGTATGTGCAAACTGGTTGCAGAGACATGATGAGCGGCTAATCCAGGAGATGGAAGCGTTAGAGATATCTTGTGTTGACAAGGATGCTACGGCCGACGCAAGCTTGAACTGGACGAAGGTACAATATGACCTTGCGGACAGAGTTCGGCGAGAAACGGAGCTTGATGAAAGTCTCCAATGTTATGCAAAGGATGGTTCTGGTGATCAATTCTCCTGAGATGATGGTTTGTTACGAAAAGATGGTCAGTTGTGCGTCCCAAATACGGGGAAGTTGAGAGAAGAGTTGATGTACGAAGCGCACTTTGCTAAGTACGAAATTCACCCTGGGAGCACAAAAATGTACAGAGACATGAAGATGCTGTTTTGGTGGCCCGGACTAAAGAAAGATATAGCACGTTATGTGGCGGAGTGTCACACTTGTGCATTGGTGAAAGCGGAATGCCAGAAGCCTGGTGGTTTCCTGAAGTCGTTACCGATTCCGGAGTGGAAGTTTGATGATATTTCAATGGATTTTGTGCACGGGTTGCCGAGATCTCAACGCGGTCATGATTCTATCTGGGTGATTGTAGACCGGTTGACAAAAGTGGTTCACTTCCTTCCAAATAAGAGACACGATTCAGTGGAAACCTTGTCTAAGCTCTAGGTGGAGCAGATTGCTCGACTGTACGGTGTTCCTCGGAGCATTGCTAGTGATCGTGATGAGCGTTTCACCTCAACTGATTGGAGGCTAATTCATCAAATGTTAGGCACAAAATTAGCATTCAGTACGACCTTTCATCCCCAAACGGATGGCCAGACTGAGCGAACCAACAGGACGATGGAAGATATGCTCCATATGTGCGCCCTGGATTTCGGTAAGAAATGGGAAGAGTATATTTATTTGGTGGAATTTGCCTATAATAACAGCTACCAAGCGAGCATCGGTATGGCACCGTTTGAAGCTCTATATGGTCGTAAATGTCGTACACCATTAGCTTGGGCAGAAGTAGGCGAATCCAAGATGAATGGGCGAAAGGAAATCGAAAAAGCTACCTCGATAATACGCTCTATTCGGGAGTGGCTATTGATAGACCAGGATCGACAAGCAAAGTACTACAATGCCAAGCATCGGAACGTGGAGTTTGCGGTGGGCGATTGGGTCTATTTGAAGATCAAACCCTTCAAGGGCGTATCTAGGATTAGGCGTTTGAAAAAGCTAAGTCCGAGATCGCTTGGTCCGTTTGAAGTGGTGGAGCGAGTCGGGGAAGCTGCCTATCGGCTAGCGCTTTCAGCAGAGTTGAGTGGATTGCATGATGTATTCCATATCTCAGTACTTTGCAAAGTCGTCAAGGATCCAGCTCAGGTAGTTGAAAATGATCGTGTACCGGTCAAGTATGGGCTAACGACGAAGGTTAGGCCCATTCGAATCGAGGATCGAGCCGAGAAAAAGTTGCGGAATAAGATGATCGGGATGGTCAAAGTCCGGTGGGACAATTGTGGTCGTGAGGAGCTAACATGGGAGCGAGAGCAGACCATGCGAGCTGAGTTTCCCGAGCTTTTTGTATATTCCATTGTAACAGATCTTTTAGCGTGATAGCATTGTGATGTTTGTTCACTTGATGCGTACAAATTTTAGGACAAATTTATATTAAGGAGGGGAGGATTATAACACCCCAAAACACCATAAGTCTCAAAATGGGGTCAGGCTGGATGACACGGCCTGGGACACGGGCGTGTCCCAGGGCATGTCCAGTGCACACGGCCTAGGACACATGCATGTCCCAGGGCGTGTCCTTTACGGTGGGCATCTAGTCGAGTTATTGAGATAGCACAGTCGACGATCGTTGAGCGGCGACACGGCCTGGGACACGAGCGTGTCCTAGGGCGTGTCCTGCTCGGGTGAATAACCAGGTAGCGTTGAGTGGCGAGCACGGCCTGTGACACGGGCATGTTACAGGGGCGTGTTTGGCACACAGCTAAGGACACGGGCGTGTGTCTTAGCCGTGTTCTTCTCGGGTGATCTGTTCCTGTGTTGAAGGAGTGACACGGTCAGTCACACGGCCGTGTGCTTTCTGACACGAGCATGTCAGGTGTTTGACACGGGCGTGTCTAAGACCATGTTCTGGATTGGGTGAGTCGGTTCTATAGTTGCTTAAGGAACACGGCCTATGACACGGGAGTGTCCCAGGCCGTGTCAGTCCTGTTTAGATGCTTTTCAAAGCAGATCGAGGACATTCGTTCCCTTCTATTTAAATCCTGTGGTTCAAGCTTCTCCCAGCTGAGATAAGTTCGAGAATTGAGAGTTTATCTCTCATTTATTCTTAGCTATTCTCTTTCTAAGAGATAGAGATTGGAGAGAGCAAGGGAGAAAGAGGAAGAAGAGATCCGGCCGCCAGGGGAGCTTCGACGTTCGGAATTGCGAGCCGAGTCCAGCTTTGTGGAGGCGAGATCGTTGCGGTGCTTGCTATCCGGCTAGAATTCCATGGATCCCAAGCGATCGTCAAGGGTAACGATCTTCCTTCTTGGACATGTGAAGTCCTTGTTTTGGCATATTGGTGGATTTCCCCCCCCCCCCAAAAGGTGGTTGTTGAGGGATTTCCTTGGGTTGATTCATGTAATCCCCAATCTTTCATATAGACCCGGAAGTGTGTAGTACGAGATAGGCATGCTGTGTGAATCCCATCCGGACATGTTGGTCTGAATTGGTGATGTTGCATCTTGCGCATCGGAGAAGACTCAGCGTATAGACGTATTGTTTAAGGAGTCGATGGGTTGTGCCTGTGAAGGGTAGTAGCAAGAAGTACTGGAATGAAATTCCAAGAAAATACCCACGTGATGATTGAGTTGTATGTTATCTTTGGGTTGAGTTTGGGTGCAGAAAGTGAGTTCTGTTAAACCTGCCAAGCGATTGCGAGGAATGCTGGCACTGTCTCCCCTTTTTAGATTGTGAAGCCAGTCCTTAGAGGACATGATGGCTATTGAGAGTTGCGAGCTCTGAGAAAGGCAACAAGGAAAGTGAAACCGACCCGCGCCTTTAGTTATAGCCTCGGGTACGCTGTACTCGGTGATGGCAATGCGACTTGAGCAACGGGGGGTGGTTGATCCGTACCTACGTTATGTTGATTGTACAAGAGAGCATCAAGGTATTGAGCTTTAGTCAGTGGCATAATGAGAGTCTTAGGCCTATGCATCGTAAAGACTAAATGCTCAATACAGTTGGGTTTCGGCCCGTGAATGGTGGTGGGACCCTGGCTCGCCGGTACACTAAGAATGTGCCCTGAGTGCACGGATCGTCGGGCCGCGTGACTGACAGTTGTGATATGTTGTTTTGGCGTGACAGCACTTTGTTTGATATATGTGCTTGTGTAAAGCTATGCCTGCAGGGAAGGAATTCCACTGCCCCGGGAAAGGGGTAGAGTCGTTATAAATTGGTCAGCTGAATGCTGACCGTTGCCTTGTTTTCCACCGTTGCGGTGGGCTGTTCTTGTGCAGGTGTTGGAGAGCCGGGCGGGAAATAGTGGGCTGAAGCCCTTGCTGCTGTTGTTGCTGGCCCTCGAAGGCTGAGCGAAGTTCTTTTTTTCCATGTGTGGTCGGCCTGTGCACCGATGTTTGTAATCCACACTTGTTAAGTTGAACTTTAAGGCCTTAAGGCCCTAATTTTGTGTATGTGATACATTCCTTTGTGTATATATAAATGTGCAGTTTATATATGGTGGACATTCCTATTGATTGAGTTCAATGTTAACCTTAAGCTTCCTCTAGCATGCTTTGAGTTAGGATGCATTTATGAATTGGTATTAACCTGTAACTTCACCACCTGTTTGTGGCATATGGTGTGGGGCCTCTACGGAGGGGGCGGCCAGCCTTCACGGGGTTGGTCGGTGCCTCCGGTTGGCGACGGGTGGTTCGGGATCCTGCACGGTTGTTGGGATCCCGTGCATGGTTGTTACTTCGCGAATCCGGTGTGTGAATCATTCGTGCTGCGGTTACTTGCGTAACATTCATTCGGCTATTCATAACCCGAATTTTCTATAAATTTGGGCCAACCCTATCACTTCCTGTTACGGTGATTTGACTCCTTTTGCAGCTCATGTACAAATTCGGAGCGGATCTTAGCAGACTCAGAAGTGAAGCTCATATAGCTTTAGAGGGAGTTTGCAGAGAATCAATATATTTCGCACACTGAGAAAGAGCATTCCATCACCATTCTGACAAAGGCTTCGTTTTGCGTGGTGGAGGCTGTCATGAACACGGTTGGCATGAACTGTCGTTCGTGATCGCCTGACCTCACCTACAAAAATTCGTGCATTTTATGCTCAAAAGTTAAAACTAGTTTATTTTATTGATAACTATTATAACTTTTGGCTTGCCAAACATACATTCTATGTGTTGAAGCTGGAAAAATTTCCTACTCCAAAATATTCGGATTAATGCAGTCTAAGGTTACCGATTCTGAGGTCCGACACCACAATTCAGATGACTAGCGCGGGAGAGAGAAAACTATCTATAAGCACACCTCAAATGCTCCAACAGGGAGATTCCACCAAGTACCCAGAAGTTTAAGAGAAACTTTCTCTCTGTAGCCAAAAATTGGGTGAGGTACTAGGCAGACATGGACTTGGCGAGTATCCAACTTGGGGGGACCTCAACCTTTTTCAAAAGTGACATTTCTATTACCCCCGTGGGTCTATTTATAGAGAAATCCTATGGGAAGTATTGACGAGTATCCAGCCTCTGCTAGCAAGTTACAAGGGTTACTCGCCCACACTCATGAGGTACTCGCCCACACTCGTGAGGTACTTGCCTAGACTCGCTCAATCTCGTCTCTGCTCACCCAAGCTCGCCTCTACTCACCCAAGTTTGCTTCTGCTCGCCCAAGCTCGTCTTTGCTCGCCAAGTGTTTGCCTCTGCTCACTCAAGCTTGCCTTTGCTCGCTCAAGCTCGTTGCTAGGTCTATGAATAGGCGTCTCTTTAAGCATCTCTGATCTCAACAAATTACGGGTTATACACTATAATAATGGTGTTTTTGACCAAACTCACCAGAACAGATAATGTTAGAAATA
Organism: Platanthera zijinensis; assembly: GCA_039513925.1. Taxonomy (NCBI): domain Eukaryota; kingdom Viridiplantae; phylum Streptophyta; class Magnoliopsida; order Asparagales; family Orchidaceae; genus Platanthera; species Platanthera zijinensis. The sequence continues at coordinate 57,684,631 of CM077086.1, forward strand.
ATAATTATGTCTATCAAATATTTTAATTATACGCGTTGGTAGGCTGTTATTAACATCGACTCTACTTATGTGATTTAATCAATCAAATCGAATATGTTTCATATTGTATCGACTATTCAGATTATGTGTGAATATCGGGCATCGTTTACGTTAATATGATGGACTTAAATATAAAATAGCCGCATTAGGTTTTGCTATAAATAGGTTATGGTCACATAGTCACAAGGTATTATATCATTCAGTCTCATTCAGTCATAGCATCTCATCGGTAGAGAGAGTCTAAGGTGAAAGAGGAGAAGTCGTCTTTTTCATTAGGACCTTGTACACTTAGAAGATTTGTAACCATACAAATCCACCTTCATGGATTCTGGCATGCTTCCGCTCATATATTCGTCTTGACGTTTCGACTAGAGCGACTCCATCTTCGTCATGGATTCACGGATTCACCCCAACGAGTGCTATCAGAGATACTCTATGTCATTTCATCGAGATTTTTTGGTGGTTGTCAGATTTCATCCTTCTCTCTAGCTGGATTTTGGTAATTTCCCGCATTTTTATTTTGTGTAATCTCTCGGCTACGAGATTGGTTTAAGCGTTGTAACCGAGCGACTACGTCGGGTGAATCGCTGCCCTCCAGGCGGCAAAACTGTGTATGGCGTTGTAAGGCGGCAAAGCCGCTGTTAGGCAGGCGGGATCCATCAACCGTCGCGGGATACATGTGGTTTTCCGCAGCAGGGGTCTTCATCTAGTGACCTGTTGGGATGCTGACACATTTCAGCTCTGTAGGGTTTTCAGCAGTCTAGATTATTACACGTGGGGAGCATCTACCGGCCTCAACCTTTTATCAAAAGCAGGATCGTAATACACATGGCGGCATCAAACTTGATCTTCGGATTATATCATCAGCAGGAGATCCTTACACTTGGCAGCAGCATCGCTGGGCCGCATCCCAACAACAAGAGGAAGCCATCCAATTAATCATCATTTTAATTAGGAATCGTTTTTGAATTCTGACTGTTGGGTTTAATGTAGTATAAAAGGATTGGTTTAGCTGTAATGTTTTTTTTATGCATGGATAAATAAGATTAGGGCGGAACTACACATACCTAAAACTTACATAAAAACCACAAAAAGTGGGCCCATACATAATAAAAATATATTATTTGGCCTTTTCACACACCTAAAACACACAGAAAAGTAAGGTTTGGATTATTTTATTAGGTGTGGGGCCCACTTTTTGTGGTTCTTATGTATGACTTAGGTATGTATAGAATTATGTTTGTTCTTCCTTCTGCTTGGATTGTACTCTCTCTCTCTCTCTCTCTCTCTCTCTCTCTCTCTCTCTCTCTCTCACTCTCTCTCTCCATCAACTACCACCCTGATCTTCCTCCTTTATTTTTCTCATTGTTTCTCTTCTCTGGTAGGCCTGGTTCTCCAGTGAACTTCTCCACTGAATCGGAGGACCTAACATTGGTGCTCTCATTTCTTTGTACTCATCTTCCCGAATGGCAGAACATACACGATCCAAAGAAATGCACAACCAATTTCGTGATTTACAAGAATCTATCCATGCAGAGAAAGAGGCTCGAGCTACTCAACTCGCCGACCTTCGCGACGATTTTCAGACTAAGGAAACTTTTCTCGTATAGCAAATCGCGGAAACACGACGGATGTTGCGGACAAAATCGACACATTACGTAGTGATATGATGTCTCAATTCAAACAAATGCAGACATCCTTGGATATTCTACACGCCAGAACAACACCAACAGATTTCGGCCAAGAATCAACGTCCCAGGGCGTTTTTGGACATTCACCGAGCAGACCATCATCGCACTAGGTCGTTTCGTCCCTTTCAGATTTAAAATTTAATTGTACTCATTTTAGTGAAGACGACCCAACTGATTGGCTTTACAATTTACAACTCTAATTTCAATATCATAAAACAAATCAACGGGATTATCTTTTGATAACGACATGTCATCTTGATCGACCAGCATCAGGCTAGTATCAAGCCACACTACGCGATCTACCGAATATTACATTTCCATTTTTTGTAAACAGTTACTGAATACTAAAACTAGTTTGAAGAGCTTTTAACATGGGTACCTGGTCTTACACCAGGGTTTATAACTAGTACTCATTTTACTAATGTTTTTTTTATGCATGGATAAATAAGATTAATGTTTGTTCTTCCTTCTGCTTGGATTTTACTCTCATCTCTTTCTCTCGCTCTCTCTCTCTCTCTCTCAATCTCTCTCTCCATCAACTACCACCATGATCTTCCTCCTTTATTTTTCTCACTGTTTCTCTTCTCCGGTAGGCCTGCTTCTCCGGTGAACTTCTCCACTTAATCGGAGGACCTAACATTGGTGCTCTCGTTTCTTTGTACTCATCTTCCCGAATGGCAGAACATACACGATCCAAAGAAATGCACAACCAATTTCTTGATTTACAAGAAGCTATCCATGCAGAGCAAGAGGCTCGAGCGACTCAACTCGCCGACCTTCGCAACGATTTTCAGACTAAGGAAACTTTTCTCGTACAGCAAATCGCGGAAGCACGAACGGATGCTGGGGACAAAATCGACACATTACGCAGTGATATGATGGCAAAAATTCAAACAAATGCAGACATCCTTGGATATTCTACATGCCAGAACAACACCAATAGATTTCGGCCAAGCATCAACGTCCCAGGGCGTTCTATGACACTCACCGAGCGGACCATCATCGCACTAGGTCGTTTCATCCCTTTCAGATTTCCAATTTAATTGTACTCGTTTTAGTGAAGACGACCCAGCTGATTGGCTTTACAATTTACAACTCTATTTTCAATATCATAAAACAAATTAACGGGATTATCTTTTAATAACGGCGTGTCATCTTGATCGGCCAACATCAGGCTAGTATCAAGCCACACTACGCGATCTACCGTATATTACATTTCCATTTTTTGTAAACAGTTACTAAATACTAAAACTAGTTTGAAGAGCTTTTAACATGGGTACCTGGTCTTACACCAGGGTTTATAACTAGTACCTCGTTTACAATGGCACGCCCTAAATAACACGCAAGACATACCAAAACCCCAAATTCCACCCAAGTACCCAATACGTCGCCTATCAGCCGCTGAACGTCAACGACATCAAGACCTTAGCTTAAGTTATAGTTGAAACGAAAAATACACGTTTGGACATTGTTGTAAAGGGTCCGACACATTGTTGTATTTCCAGGGTAGATATGAAATCGAGAATCCAGACTATGCGACAGAAGACCCGATTCAAGAAGCAGTGGACCAGGGTGGATCAGTATGTCTTTATGCCCTCACCGGTGATCCCTCGGGCACGTGTTTAAGAGTGATATCACAAATAGGAATCCACTCCTTACAAACACTAATAGATAGTGGTAGTTCACACGATTTTATCTTGGAACGCGTGGCAAAGTTTTTACAATTACCTATACTCGCCATACAATATTTTAAAGTTTTTATGGGGAACGGTATGTCAATTTTATGCACAGGAAAATATGTGGATATAACCCTGCTCATTCAAACCACTATTTACAAAATAAATTTGTACGTTCTGGACCTTCACGGGGCGGATATCGTTTTAGGAGTACGATGACTTCGATCCTTAGGACCTGTGACCACTGATTGCTCAACCTTAACAATAACATATATCACAAATCAAGGTCCAATCACGTTATAGGGACAATCCACAAGCCCTGATAGGACAGTCTCATCATCGCAGGTGGCCCGATTAATGTCCCTGCAATCATCGTGTAACACCCCAAAAAGTACAGGCTAAGCGTTGACATGAGCTGGACGGAAATCGTTGAGCACAGCTCGATGAAAACGTTGAGCAAAGTTGAGCGGTGTTATGGCCCGTTCGACGAATTTCGTTCGACAACCTTGACCCCGTTCGACGAATTGTCGAATTAAGATGTCGCCAAAGTGGCGACTCATGTCAGGTGGCTGGTGTGCGGCCACTGAGCGGTGGTTGACTTTGTCAGCTCAAACCCGAGCAGTTGTTTTCTTTTTATGTGAAGAGATCGTATGGATAGGGGAAAACCCGAGGCCATATTTGCAGAGGGATGGATTGAGGAAGTTATTATTTCTTTTTCTCTCTCTCTCTTCCTTGCTTCCCAGTTCTGGAGCAGAGAACTTTCGACTGGTGCTATGATTTGGGTGAAACTTGAAGTTGCTAGAGAAGATCTGGTGGCTGGAATCAAAGGCCGAAGCTAGATCCGTGAAGAGGAGAGCGACGTGTTCCTTTCAATCAACGTAGAAAAGCTTCGCCATGTCCCCAAGGAGAATGTCAAGGGTAATGAGTTTCTCCCGGACAAGTGAAGTCCTCAATATGCATATTTGCATGGATACCCTCACCAAAAGGTGAAAAAGGGTGGATTCCATTTGGAAGATCGGTTTGATCCCCATATATTCCTGCATTTAGATCCGGAAATGTAGAGTACGGAATAGACATGCTCTGAGAAGCCCATCTGGACAAGTTGGTCTGGATTGGTGATATTTAATTTGCATGCTGGAGAAGACTCTATGGATATACGTGTTATGTACATGTGAAGTCCGGGGTCTAGGGGTGTGCAGGATGCTGCATCAAAGTACTGGAAGCATTTCCAGGAAAAGACCCAGTAATGGTGAGTACCCGCCTGAAATGGTAAATGTTGCTGTGAGCGTAAATTGCCCAGTAATGGTGAGTACCAGCCTGAAATGGTAAATGATGTTGTGAGATTAAATTGTCCAGTAATGGTGAGTACCAGCCTGAAATGGAAATTGTGTCGTGATGGCCAATTACTGTGCCATCAAGTTAAGTACATCTGAATGACAGAGTCGGTAAATTAAGTACCTCTGAATGGGCAGTGAGTCGTTAAGTTAATTACCTCTAAACGACATAGTCATCAAGTTAAGGACCTCTGAACGACAAAGTTAACCGTGAAGTACCTCTGAACGGTGGTGATACACGGGAAGACGTGGACATCGAAAATGTGCCCTGAGTGCACGGAGCGTGTGGCCATTGAGCCTACGTCTGTGATGAATGGTGCTTAAATTGAACTTTGTAAATGCCACGATATATATATATATGTATATGATGCCTTGTTTACAGGAATGGATAAATGCCGCCCCGAGTAAGGGGTAGGATCGTTATAAATGGGTCGGGAAAATGCTAACCGTTGCTTTGTTTGCCACGTTTTGGTTGGCCTTTTTATGCAGGTGCTGGAGAGCCAAGTGGGAAGTAGCGGGTTGAAGCCCATATGCTGCAATTGGCTGGCCCTTGAAGGCCCAAAGGTGAACATTTACGGTTTTCGTGTGTGGCTGGCCTGCGTGCCGATGTATGAAACCACTTTTTGTTAAGTGAAACAGTTATAATAAGGCTACGACCAAAACATGTGTTATGTGTATATATATATATATATATCATTCCTATTTTTTAGTGGACATTCGTGTTAAGTATGGGTTCATAAACTAAAATGCTTCCACTAGAATGCTCTGAGTTTAGGTGCGTTCATAATTGAACTTGAATTTGGAAACAACTTGTAATCTCCTTACCTGTCTGTAGTATATGGCGTCGGGCCCCGATCGGACCTTCTGTCATATGTTATACGACGGATGGAGGAGTTACACATCGGCACTGTGCATATTAACCAACGAGCTCCCACAAAACAGTACAAATGGCCTTACCGACCCAATTTTGGAACCAACCTTACCAACCCATTTCCGGTCTTTGTTGCTCGAATATAAAGTTTTATTCCAAGAAACTCCACTCCTTCCACCAAAACGTTCCATTGACCACACCATTCCCCTTCTGCCTAACTCACAACCAGTCAATGTCAAACCGTACAAATACCCTCACTATCAAAAAAACTGAAATTGAGAAGTTAGTTATTGAAAGGTTAAATTCGGGTCTTATACGCCCGAGTACATCTAGTTTTAGTTCACCAGTGATATTAGTTAAAAAAAGGACGGGTCATTGAGTTTTTACGTAGATTATAGAATTCTGAACAACTTCACAATAAAGAACCGTTTTCCGATTCCAACCATCGATTAATTATTGGACGAACTATTCCACGCCCGTTATTTTTCTAAATTGGACCTTAGATTGGGATATCATCAATTAAGAATGGTTGAAGAGGACATTAATAAAACATCCTTCTGAACACACCATGGACATTTCGAATTCACGGTCATGCCATTTGGACCAACAAATGCTCTGTCAAATTTCCAATCTTTAATAAACTCCATATTCCGGCCCTATTTACGCAAATTTATTGTTGTATTTTTTGATGATATACTTGTCTTTAGCACTACACACCAAAAAAATTTCTACCATTTAACTAAAGTTTTCAAAATACTATATAATAATGTAATGAAAATAAAAATTTTCATGTGTTTTTTCCTAAAGAAGAAATTGAATTTTTAGGCCACTGCATCACGAAAAGCACGGTGTTCCCCAATCAAACCAATATTTTAGCAATCGAACAATATTCCACACCTAAAACCCAAAAAGACGTACGAGCTTTTCAAGGCTTAGAAGGTTTTTACGGTATATTTATTAAAAACTTCTCTATATTAGCCGCACCATTATCAAATTTGTTGAAAAATAATAATTTGGCCTGGGATGACACACAGATAGGGCATTTCAGGCGTTAAAAAGGCTCTAATATCGAAACCAATATTGACATTGCCAAATCTTACTTAACAATTCACCATCGAAACGGATGCTTCAGGAATCGGAATAGGGGCGGTATTGTTACAAAACAATAATCCAATTGCTTACTACAGTAAGAAATTGACACCACTAATGCAAGGTAAATCTACTTACGTACGTGAACTGTACTCGGTGACTTCCGCAGTTGCCAAGTGGAGGCAATATTTACTGGGACATCGTTTTCAAATTCTGACAGACCATAAAAGCTTGCACAATCTCCTAACACAGGACTTACACACACCTGAACAACAAATGTTCTTAGCAAAACTGATTTGATTTGAATATACGAACAAATATAAACTAGGTAAAAATAACATAGTAGCAGATGCACGATCACGATCATGTTCGGAGCACTCTACCTCATCCGCAGACGCACCAGACAGTGCACAAAACACAACGGCACACCTCTTCCACATGACATTCTCTACACCCACATCTTCCTTAATGGAAGGTTTGCAACAAGATTATGCCATTGATCCATTCACCCAGCAAATTCTAGGCAAATTACACGCAAATCCTAATGCACGACCAGAATGGACACAAAAAGGAGATAAGATTTACTTCAAGCATCGGCTGTTCATACCAAAACACTCTCCAATAATAAATAAAATCCTAACCAATTCCCATAATACTCTCTATGGAGGGCATTCAGGGATTAGGGCAAGACTGCACAGAATCCAGAATAATTTCCATTGGCATAACATGAAACAACATATTACGGAATATATCAATCAATGTGAATTATGTCAAAAGGCTAAAGCTTCTAATCACTTAATCTGTGGGTTACTTCAACCTTTACCCATACCAACCCAAATATGGTCCGATCTAACTATAGATTTTATCACACAATTACCAAAATCTAATAATTTTACAATAATTATGGTGATAGTCGATAGACTGTTGAGAGCTGCCCATTTTTCAGCCCCGATTCCCCCATTAACTGGGCCCAATGCGGCTATCACGGAATACCTACTTTAATAATTTCTAATCGTGATTCAATTTTCTTGAGCAACTTTTGGACAGACTTATTTTCATTACTAGGTACCAAATTACTTTATAGTTTCGCCTATCACCCACAAGCTGATGGGCTGACGGAGCATACTAATAGAAGTCTACAATAATATTTACGAATGTTTACTCCTGAGCATCCAAAAAATGGTCTAATTATTTAATTTTAGCGGAATATCATTTCAACATGACTCTAAACACATCAACCGGCATGACTCAAATCGAGGCCATGTTCGGTCTCCTGCCCCCTGGGCTTCTTACCTACTGTGCAGGAACCAGTCGAAATGAAGTCGTAGACATAACACTCCAAACTAGAGACACTATAATACACCAACTCATAGAATAGCTACAGCAATCTCAACAGCATATGAAGACTTTTGCTGATAAAAGCAGACTCGAGAAACATTTTCAGATAAACAACTGGGTTTTATTAAAGCTACATCCATATCGACAGCTAACGCTCAAGCGAACGAGCTACAGGAAACTTGCTCTCTGATATTACGGACCCTTCCAAATCATGGAAGTCGTAGGAGAAATGGCATACCAATTACGACTCCCAGAGGATTGCAAAATACACCCGGTATTTCACATCTCACTGCTCAAACCTTATAAAAGCGACAACCTCAAGCAAATGACAACCTTACCAAAACAGAGCCACAAGAACATCCCCTTGCATGTTCCCTTAGTAATGGTGAGTCTGTGACAAATTGTACGCAACAATCTGTCGATCCAGCAAGGATTAGTCCAGTGGAAGGATCTTCCACCCGAAGACAGTACCTGGGAAGATCTAGATGATTTACCTACAGACCTATGGAAAATAGTCAGCGGACTCAAAACCACGCCGACAGACATGGAACTCTCAGATCTCCTCCCTGTACAATCCCATATTCGCTGAGTGAGACCCAAAGGCCTAGGGCCCCGGGTTTGAGTAGGCTTTAAGCTAAATCAGGTCAGGCGAGTAGTGCTTGTGGAAGGGTTCCCGCCTAGGGCTTGCAGGAAGGTTTACTCCCTGGCCGACGGGAGGCCCTCAGGGTTGGCGTTGAGTGATGCTTCTCCACTCAACATCCTAGTACCTGTAGTTGGCATTGAGTGATGCTTCTCCACTCGACGCCCTAGTCTCTAGAATCGCAAGGGTTCCCACCCAGGGCTGGCGGGGTGGTTTGCGCCCAGGTCAGTGGGAAGCTTCAGGATTGGCGTTGAGTGGTGCTTCTCCACTCAACGTCGTAGTTCTTGGCATTGAGTGATGCGTGACCACTCAACTCCTCAGTCCCCGGCGTTGAGTGATGCTTCTCCACTCAATGCCATAGTAGTGTCCAGAGGTAAATTAACATATATGCCCCCAGGGGTCTGCATGTAGCCCTTTTTGAACAGCGAAATTCCACTATCAGCAGACCAGACTCAAAAAACTATAAATAGACCCTTAAGGTACCTTGGAAAGAGGCAGGCTTTCTTCTTCCCCCAAGGTTCCTAGCTCAGGATTGGCTAGGGAGGGGAAGCACTCTAAGATCTGTCGGGTGTGTGGTGGGACCTCCGTGCTGCAATCTAGGGTCTATTCCTTAGTTCCGCAAGACAGCCCAAGTGTACTCGCTTGGGAGAAGTAGGTGCAATTTGCCCCCTTTGGGGACCCCAAACTCCACAGAAGCCGGATTTCGGTTTCAACTTCTTAATGCGGTGAGCGTGGAGCGCAACATGCATAAGAAAATTCTAGGCGAGCCCCATGGTTAGAAGTGAGGGATAGAAAGGCGAGATCCGGCTAAGCAAGTACTGGAGGAGGCGAGTACCAACTATATCGGCACGACTTAGGACAATTCAAGCTAAAATCAACTCGCAGGTACCCCCTCACTTATGTACCATCCCTATATACCCTACTTGCAATATGCAAGATTGATTGCGAGCACTCGGGGCACTAGGCGAGAGCTAGGAGAGTGCCTCCTTGGCCTGTGGCATGCGAGAGCCAGGCGAGTGCCTCCTTGGCTTGTGGCATGCGAGAGCCAGGCGAGTGCCTACTTGGCCTATGGCGTGCGAGAGCTAGTCAAGTGCCTCCTCGGCGAGTGCCATGCGAGTGTCATGCGAGAGCCATAGGAGATCCAGGCGAGTGCCTTCTCGGCCTAAGAGTGGCATGCAGTTCAAAGAAGGTGATCTGGTCCTGAAGAAGGTTGATGCTGCTGGAAGGTCCGTGGAGGTCGGTAAGCTCAACCCCGATTGGGAGGGACCCTACATTGTTGAGAAAGTACTTGGGTCAGGGGGATACAACCTCCAGAATGTGGAAGGGGTATCCATGAGTCATGCTTGGAGCAGCGACGATCTGAAGCATTTTTACCCTTAGTTGGGGTAAGCTTGTACATTCTATCATTAATGAATCCATTAAGTGATTACAAATTTGTTTTTTTCTTCCCGAGGCATGCAAAGAGTTTGTGATTTTGAAAGACCCCGAGAGGAACCTGCTATCAGGCTTCCATTAGCTAGCAGGGTTGGAAGGTGCGCTCAGCCCCGAGTAGACCCGATTTTCAGGCTCTCACTAGATTGCAGGGTCGTAGGCTCGCTTGGGGGGTAAGGGAAGACTTCGAGAGGATCCCGCTGTCAGGCTTCCATTAGCTGGCAGGGCTGGAAGGAGCACTCGGCCCCGAGTAGACCCGTTGTACAGGCTCTCACTAGCTGGCAGGGCAGTAGGATCGCTTGGGGGGCAAGATAAGACCCTGAGAGGATCCCGATGTCAGGCTTCCATTAGCTGGCAGGGCTGGAAGGAACACTCGACCCCGAGTAGACCCGCTGTTCAGGCTCTCACTAGCTGGCAGGGCCATAGGCTCGCTTGGGGTTAAAGGAGGGAAATTTTGTGACATTGAAAGACCTCGAGAGGATCCCGCTGTCAGGCTTCCATTAGCTGGCAGGGCTGGAAGGTGCACTCGGCCCCGAGTAGACCTGCTGTCCAGGATCTCACTAGCTGGCAGGGTCATAGGCTCACTTGGGGGGGTAAGGGAAGACCCCGAGAGGATCCCACTGTCAGTCTTTCATTAGCTGGCAGGGCTTGAAGGCGCACTCGGCCCCGAGTAGACCCGTTGTCCACGCTCTCACTAGATGGCATGGCCATATGCTCGCTTGGGGGATAAAGGAAGACCCCGAGAGGATCCTGCTGTTAGGATTCCATTAGCTGGTAGGGCTGGAAGGCGCACTTGACCCCGAGTAAACCCATTATCAAGGCTCTCACTAGCTTGCAGGGTCGTAGGCTCGCTTGGGGGGGGGGGTAAGGGAAGACCCCCAAGAGGATCCCACTATCAGGCTTCCATTAACTAGCAGGGCTGGAAGGCGCACTTGGCACCGAGTAGACCTGCTGTCCAGGCTCTCACTAGATGTAAGACCCCCCCCCCCTTCCAAGGAGGTAACCTGGTCTTATGCCCAGAACCTTTGCCTTACGGTGACACTAACACACGGGTTAGTCAACACCACTTGACGTCGATCCTGTCGGCTAGTACGATCATTCAACCTAATCGGCCAATCGATAAGAGAAGAGATATAATCAATTATATATCAAGTCCACATCATAGCATCATCATAATATAAATAAAATGAGAGATATAATAGTTCACAATGTGTACAGAATGAAAGAGAAAAGTTTGTATGCCTTATACATAGTAATCAAATCTCTCTCTCACAAAATCAAACTAAGCGATAACTATTCTATCATCAGTACACGCGTCATCACCTGACGTTGGGCTGTAGTAGTAGTATTAGTAGGTGGTACCAGCTCCTCATGTCCTGCCACCTCATCTTGCTTGTTGCGCTGGTGCTTCATATCCCCGAGCTCCTAAAATTATTCGGTCACAACCGACCGTTAGTCATAAAGATTAAGCCATTTTGTCCTCGCCTCACCCCCGCGACTCCTAGGTACCGAGAGGGAGGATGAAGCAGAGAAAAACAAGGGATATAAAAAGGAAAGCAGTTGACAGTGGATCTATTCTATCATGGTTATAGAATAATAATTGTATCTTTACACTAGCAGTTCTATAAGGTACAAGTAGAGTATGTAAAAGCTATACTGAAAAGAAGTGCAGTAAGCAAAGTAAAGTACTGAGCAGAAAAGTAAACTAACTACTACTACACTAACATAACAGAAGTGTCTGAACTTATATGAATGCCCAGACAAACTTATAAGTTAAGGTTTCACAAATATTACTTATCGTATAAAAGAGCTCATACTAATTTATATGATAATGATCTATGGAGCATACGTCCTAAGTATATATGAATGGTATGGCATGCAAGTTATGAATCATACAAGTGCAACTCACCCACACGACTCTGTGATCAACCTTTAGTTCCCACTTTGTGGAGTTAGCTTAAATCTCAGGTACTACCGTTGTGGCTACAGTAGCAGTGGAGCGGGCGTATCCACTCCTAGGCGGGTATACACACTACCAGGCCTAAACCTTCTGTACGCCTCTAAAGAACAAACCAGAGTCGGCACGTACAAAACCGCTGGCTAATCCACCAGACTCTTAGGTTGGGTGTGCGTTTTCGGGGATTGTCCTCTAAATCGCAGTATAAATAACCTACTGGACCCTCAAACCCTCACACCTCACTTCAGTCGCAGTACTGCCATCAGTGTGATGATTAGCCCAGTACCGCATGACTCGCAACTAATTTGTTTTATGCATATGTAATTTATTTCCAACCCAAGCCTCCAGCTCACAGTACAAAACCCATATTGTATCCAAACATCCGAGCCTCCAGCTCGCAGGACAAAACTCGTCCTGTATCCAAACATTCGAGTCTCCAGCTCGCAGGAAAAAACCTGTCCCGTATCTAAACATCAGAGCCTCCAGCTCGCAGGACAAAACCCGTCCTGTATCCAAATATCCGAGCCTCCAACTCGCAGGACAAAACCCATCATGTATCCTCTAACCTTATATGGGTGAGATTATAACATTATTCTCTTAACCTATTAGACTACTCTTATCTAATGCTTATTAGGCATATCAACTTATGGTTAGTCCTTGGACTGCCCAGGGCATACCCGATAAAGGGCTCTCGGAGGCACTAGGAACTATGATGGGCTGAAGCCCAAAGTTCTCTTTCTCAAGGACACTTACTTTTATTAGTGTTTACCCATTATTAATATCCAGCTCTCGATGTTTCTCTTGAGTGAACCTAATGACTTAAGGTATTATTTGGAGAGCGACGATCTTCCGCCGGTCTAGGTTCTAATTACTTTCCTTGGGCTTTGCACTCTAACACTCGTTACTATGTAGTGACCCACTTGATACAAACCAAGGTTCGAACTTCCCAATACACTTTTCAATCCAACCACTATCATATCCCTTGTGGGTCCTAATGTTATGTGTTACTTTATCTAAGCGCAACCCATGACCTAATTCCTCCCCAAATGAAATGACTTCCAATTCCTTGGGCCGAAGGCCCCTAACTATTTATCATGGGTTTTTCATATATATAATACCAACCATTCAAAATTTCATCATTTTTCTAAGTGTTTTAGAACCATAAATTAATTCATTTAATTAGGTGTCCTAGGTCACTTTGTACACGAGCTACTATATCCAATGGTCCATTATCTCTAAATAAATTATTTGAGGTTCATCTAGGTTAAAAATGTCTGTTCATCAAAAATCATGATTTTCCAATTTGAATTTCCATATATTTTCTATTTATGATTAAACTCATAAATAATCCATTTTTCAAATGAAGTACTTAAAATATACAACCAACAATTCCTAGAAAATTACTGGTGATCAAAATTGATATAATAATACTCATGACAAAAATTCATGATCTTAGTCAGTGATTTAGCCTAACATAATTTCATATGAATATTATTACCAAAATGCCACTACTGGGGTTTTCAACATATATAATCATCCAAAAATTCTCAAATAATTATATTGGGTTTTAATCACATAAATAGGATGCTATAAATTTTTCAATAATTTTCAATAGTATTTTCCCTTACTTTTAAATTAATTTAAAAAAAGGGTAAAATTGTAAATCTAGTATGTACATAAGATATAATCCTCAAATAGACTTATAACTTTTTCCAGAGATATAAAATGTCTTATTAGGGCATGTATCAAAATTGTAGAATTTTATATGGTCAATAGACCTATATCTCATTTTTATTTCTAAAAGAGCTTATTTTCAATTAATTCAAAATAATGGGATTTTTGTTCTCACTCTTTCTATGGGAGGTGTAATTCATCCATATAAGCCTTTGTCCAAAATACCATGGACATTCATTGGTCCAAATGGGCTAACTTCCCATTTTTACATTTTAGCACAATTTTTACAAATCTACCTCCACCATGCATGTTGGATTTCCCCAACATACAGAGGTCCAAATGACCTGAAACTTTTACCATGGTCATATAATGACCCAATGGCCATGCCACCCAAATTTGGAGGCATTTTGAAGAGGGAATCTTCTTATATTCCATTTATTTAATAATTGATATTTCTATAAACACTATAGGAAGTACATCCCAAAAATTCTGATTTTTGGACAAGACCTAAGTCTAGCATAAACACTAACATGTCCAAAATTTCACTACATGTGGACTTAGGATTTGACTTGGGCACTCATTTAAAAATCTTCCCTAGCCTAGGACCAGTCTTAGTAGAATGACCCTACAGGGAGCTATAGAGCTCTAACTTTCAAGTTTAGAGTATAAAATTAAAGGTAAGACCTAGATATACCTTTTTTTTATTTTGAGCATCATTTCTTCAAATGCCTCTAAGAGGCCTAAATAATCCATACAAGGTGACTGTATAAACTGGGACAGAAAATACACTTTTGATTATTTCATAAAAAAATCAAGGGCATCGGGTCATCTTCTCCAATGAGCCAATAGTCCAGATTGCCCCAACTTGGAACAGCTAGATCTTGCATTTCCCGGCCTTCTGGCTGCCTCCACTGCCGGCGATTGTCGCCACGACCTCCATTGAGGTGGTGGCTAGCATTTCCCGACAATATGGTCGTCGGAGGTGGCTCCTCCGACAAATCCGAGCAAGAAGAAATGCTCGAAATTCTCCCTCTCACATGGCATCAGGATCATTTGAGCCCGATATCTCTCTTAAAAGAGCTAGACAGCTAGCACAGTGGGAGGGGAGGAGAAACGGACCCTTAGACGAGCTTGACGGTGGGTTTGGTGGTGGTGCGCCAAGGCCTACCCTTGCTCTAGCGAGCTAGCTCTTTTCCCGATTTCTCCGACTAATCCTATGCTCCAACTGTCGGTTTCTGCTCCTTAGGGCTCACGGAAGGTGATGGTGGGGTGGAATGGAGGTGAGGCTGGATGGTTTAAAGGCTTTGACTTAAGAGGAGTGGTTGGGCATGGTCGGCCGTCATTAAGTATGATTCCTCCATGCCGCCACGTGTCAACATTCTATTGGACCGTCAATTATTGTTTAAAAAAATTATTCTTCTTGATATGATCAATAGATTTGCTGTAGAGATTAGATTCCAAATGTCCCATTACCATTTTATCCTGAACCCAGTTCAGCCCGTATATATGTGAACCGGTCAACAAAGCTTTTCAAACAGACAAATTCTCCAAGTACAAAAGCGTTGAGTGGTGTCTAGTTCACTCGATGCTTTGTCAAATGCCGTCGAGATCACTCGACACCTAAAGTTTCCGAGTATTTATAAGTTAAATTCATCGAGATCACTCGACGCCTTTTTGAATGGCATCGAGAAAACTCGACGCTTCAAATTTCTAGAATATTTTCTAAGTTAAATTCGTCTAGTGGCGTTGAGTCCACTCGACTCACTCGACGCTTCCCGAGCCTGAGTCAATTCTCTTGACTCAAAATGCGTGCGAGGGGTATATCACGAAATGGGATGTTACACTAGCTGGCAGGGTCATAGGCTCGCTTGGTGGGAAAGGAAAAAGGGTTTGCAGATTCGAAGGCCCGCTTGATGGCGCGACAAAGAATGTTTGGAATAATCAGATATGGAGCCGCTCCCGTTGTCAGGCTCTCATCTAGCTCACGGGGGAATTAGGCCCATGACGAGCATTACGGATCACTTTGATAACAGGTTTTTTAGATAGCTAACACCTATCCTAGATAAGGATGAGGTAATTCCGACCGATCTCAACATGACCCTATCGGCAGGGCTCTCGGCAGGGCTCTCGGCATGGCTCTCAGCGTATCTCTCTCAGCAGAATTTACTTGGTCAATTTAATTAGTTTTCCCCATCCTGAAGAGCGTGGGGTCTGCTCTCGCATGTGGGTCTGAGTCGAAGGCGGGGGGTTAGCTTCATCCGCAGCAGAAGGGCGGGAGCTGGACACGAGAGCAGGATGCTTTTCAGTGAACCTCTCGGGCGAGAGGGGAGGATATTGCGCGGGAACAACGGGGCTCTTGGCAGCGGGAGTCCTGGGACTCGGGTGGATGATGCCCCGGGTAGAGCCTATGGAAGACCAAATGAGCAGAGGAGTGCATAAACCAGACAGAAGCGAAAGCCAACATAAGATCATTACTGGGAGCACTTGAGTTCTTGACCAGGAATTTCGGAGGGACGACCGCCGAGACCCTCTGAAGAACTTCGCCATCGGACCGGACCGATTTGATACTTGCTGGAGGATCTCCAGCGAAGCCTTCTGGGACCGTCACCTGCGAAAAGGATCGCAAATCAGTTCGATGAGCCCGCTTTGGGAGGCTTTCACGTCAAGAAATTGGAGGAAGAGAAATACCACCACCAGAGCAAGAGGGTTCTCGCAGGTCGGGGTTGGAGTCGGCAAAGCCGATTTGCCCTTGGAACGGTCTCGCCGGACTGACTTGGCCTTTTTTCGGTGGTACGCGGAATTGGCCGATCTCTTGCCCATGAGCCAAGGAGCGAACCCTGTGCAATTGGCAAGGGCCCATTTCTGAGTGGCGGAGAGATGGTCTTGGACCTCTTGCGAGAGTTGCCTCATAGCTTGTTTAGCATACATCTTCGACAGGCGCTCGGAAGCTTGGGCGGAAGCCAGTGTCAACAACGATGGCTCGAGGACATCCCAGGGGGCGTGTATATATATAAGTTTGTGGTAGGGCCCGCAAAAGATTCTCTTCCAGGTCAGCAAGCACTCAGCGAATATTAGCGGTTGGAAGTTTCTTTTCGAGCATAAAACTAGCCCGCAAAGAGAGGGAATTGTGTACAACCCCATATTCGCTGTGTGAGACCCAAAGGCCTAGGGTCCCGGGTTTGAGTAGGCTTTAAGCTAAATCGGGTCAGGCGAGTAGTGCTTGCGGAAGGGTTCTTGCCTAGGGCCCTTGGGAGGGTTTGCGCCCGTGCTAGTGGGAGGCCCTCAGGGTTGGCGTTGAGTGATGCTTCTCCACTCAACTTCCTAGTCCTTGGAGTTTGCATTGAGTGATGCTTCTCCACTCAACGCCTTAGTCCCTGGAACTGAAAGGGTTTTCGCCAGGGCTGGCGGGGAGGTTTGCGCCCGGGTTAGAGGGAAGCCTTCAGGGGTGGCGTTGAGTGGTGCTTCTCCACTTAACGCCGTAGTTCTTGGCGTTGAATAATTCTTCCCCACTCAACGTCGTAGTCCCCGACATTGAGTGATGCTTCTCCATTTGACGCCATAGTAGGGTCCAGAGGTAAATTTACCTATATGCCCGCAGGGGTCTGCATATAGCCCTTTTTGAACAGCAGAATTCCACTATCAGCAGACCAGACTCAAAAAACTACATATAGTCCCTTAAGCTACCTTTGAAAGAGGCAGGCTTTCTTCTTCCCCCAAGGTGCCTAGCTCAGCATTGGATAGAGAGGGGAAGCACCCTAAGATCTTCCGAGTGTGTGGTGGGACCTATGCCCTACAGCATAGGTTCTATTCCTTAGTTCCGCGAGATAGGCCAAGTGTACTCACTTGGGAGAAGTAGGTGCAAGTTGCCCTCTTTGGGGACCCTGAACTGCACAGAAGTCAGATTTTGGTTTCAACATCACTATCTCTGAAGGAGGAAGTGAGGCGCTCTTTTATTGAAGAAGAGGTGAGAGAAGAAGAAGATTGATGCTAATTATGATCCTTCAACTTCTTATCAGCAAGAGGGGAGTGCTACTCCTAAGCGATATTGGAAGGAGTGGCTTAAATGCTACAAATGAAACCAACCAGTACACTTCAAGATGGACTGCAAGGTCAAGCTATAGCCTGGGCATGTTGCAGACAAGGAGGGATCTGATTCCAGTGCTAAGGAAGTCGAATGGGGAGGAGAATTCATGAAGGGCACATGTGTCCGGGCCTTGTCCACCGTTGACTACCAAGTTGACTGGATCATGGACTCAGGATGTGGTCACCACCTCACCGGGGATGAGTCAAAGTTCTCCTCTCTGCGGACATTCTCAGTTAACGAAGATATCATAACCACTGATGATAATGTTCATGCAGTAGAGAAGGAAGGTGTTATATCTTTGAGTAGTGATAAGGATCCACTCACATTGAGGAGTGTCTATCACATACCGAGCATGAAGAAGAACCTCTTCTCTATGACAAATGCGGTGGATGCGGGCTATCACGTTTTGTTTGGTCCAACAGAAGTGAAGTTTCTCCGCAACGTGTCAGCGGTTAAGGCTGACGTTGCTCATGTAGGGATGAGGGATAACGATAGTGCAGCTATCTAGCATGAGCGGCTGGGACATGTTGGGATGGATAAGCTAAAAGCCATGATAGTGAAGAGCCTTGTTAAAGGCTTGCCTAAGTTGTCATCCTTTGGCGACGGTCATGTTTGTGCGGAATGTCAATATATAAAGGCTCATCGCCTTCCATTTGACAAGTCGCTGACCATGTGTAAAGCGCAATTAGATTATATCCATGGTGATCTGATGGGACCGACCATCACAACCATCATTGGAGGCAGCGGGTATATGCTACTCCTGATTGATGACTACAAGAGGTACATTTGGGTGTACTTTATGAAGGAGAATTCAGATGCTTTCCATTTGTTGGTGGAATTCAAGGAGCTGGTGGAGGGTCAGCTTGGTCTGTAGATCAAGAAGTTAAGAACAAACAACGTAGGTGAGTTTGTTTCAATTGAGTTCTCAAGCTTCTCCAGGAAGCATGATATTTAAAGGGAGATCTCTTGTGCTCATACTCCACAACAAAATGGAGTAGCATAGCAGAATATCCATCATCTAACGGAAACGTGCAAGTGTTTGCTTCATGTTAAAGGCATTCTAAGGTCCTTCTTGGCTGAGGGAATGGCCTGCGCTACCTATGTCATCAATCGGATGCCTCTGAGTCCGATCAACTTGAAGTCTCCTCATGAGATGAAGTTCAAGGAGAAACCTGGCGTTGGACACCTTCGGGTGTTTGGATCTACCTACTACGAACACATCCCAGATGGCCTCAAGACAAAGCTGGATGTAAAGGCAAGGAAGCTTGTCTTTGTGGTCTATGATGAGCGGAAGAAGGGGTTGAAATGTATGAATCCAGTGACGAAGAAGTCCGTGGTTTCGAGAGATGTTGTCTTCGACGAGCTGACATCATATGAGGGTTGCTCCTCTGTGGAGCTGCAGGAGAGTAGGTTGGCAGACAGGCAAGAGGAGGCAATAAAGGATCTTCTGGTGGAGCTGTTTGTGTCACAAGGAGCTCCATGTGTTTCTAGCTTCGGGGCAGAGGCTTCTGGTTCAGGAAGCAGGGGGATAGATGCTCCAAGTTTGCTCGGGAACGGAGTTGATTTAGAAGAAGAAGTTGATGTGGTTAGCAAGGGCAAGACTCTTCGGAGATCAAAGAGGACCATCAAACCACCAGCTCGTTATAGCAAAGTAAATGCAGTGTGTTTGGTCTCTTGTTTCTTTGTAGGTCCTCTGGACGAGCGAGGGACTTCTAGCTTTGAGGATGCTACTGGAGTCAAGGAGTGGGAAGATGCCATGGATAAGGAGATGGATTCCCTCAGGAAGAATGAGATATGGGACCTTGTATCCAAGGTCGATGGTATTACTCCTGTGACATGCAAATGGGTCTACAAGTTGAAGAAGAAGACGAATGGGAGCATCGAGCGGTATAAGGATCGCCTTATAGCTTGAGGATTTTCTCAGCAATACGGATAAGACTATGAAGAGATGTTTAGTCCTATGATATAAATGACTTCAGTTCGGGTGGTGATGTCCTTGGCGGCTTGCTAGGGTTGGGAGATATGGTAGTTGGACATAAAGAATGCCTTTCTTTACGGAGAGATTGATAAAGACATCTTCATGGTTCAGCCACCTGGATACGTGTCTAAAGATCATCCAGAATACGTATATAAACTCTGAAAGGCCTTTTATGGTTTGAAGCAGGCTCTGAGGGCATGGTATGGGAAGATCGCAGAATACCTCCAATTCTACGGTTATTTTGCCTCAGACTCAGATTCGAGCTTGTTCATCAAGAAGAAGGGGGAGCTTCAGGTCTTGGTGCTGCTGTTTGTGGACGATATGATCGTCCTGGGAAACTCCAAAGAAAAGGTTGTCACAACCTGCATTTTCTCCGAAGAAAACGGATTATCAGAGTAGGAGAAAACACGCGTCATGATGCCACGTCGAGCAGGGGATAACTGCCGACGTTCAGGCAAACCACTATCAACTATACTTTATGAAAATTCATAAGTTATATGATTAGAAAATCGGTTATATCTTTAAAGTTCGTATCCCTCGGCTCAGTGGATCACCTAGTCCACAATTTAAAAACTATACTTATACGCTGCGGAAAATACTTTATTCAGGTTTGACATCCTAAAAGAGAGCATAAGTGCCCCTAGAAGTCAACTTATACTATGCAAGACCCTACATTTAATTTATACTATATATAAGAAAATTATCTTTTTACGTTGTTTGAAAAATAGTGTTTGATTTTTATAAAACATATTGATCATGAGATATACTTATAATAGTGTTTTTAGGTTAAAAAGTAACTAGCAACCTAGCATTAATTATCCCAAAAGCAAGTAGACTATCTCCAATAAAGGTAGCAGCAAAAACTAACATATATAGTATCAAGGTAAAAACTACAGTGGACGCCAACAAACTGACACGAACCCACTAACAAGTATGTATGTCTGTAAGAAAAACAACACCCAAACTATCTTGCAAAAACAAGGAACTGATCTCTATAGCACCAGAGACCACCAGCAACTGCACAGCACCACTAGCCGACAGAGCGGCTACTATCCAGAACCTGAGGCATTCAAAGAAGAAAGAATACCTCAGCAAGCAAAACTAGAAAACTGCTCGAAAGTGTCAATCAGATAAGTAAAATAGGAAAACAAAACAGTAACAGTCACAACTGCCCAAGGCAAGGCAAAAAAGCAAAGCACTAAGTGCGAGGAAACAACAACAACCCTGCCAAAAAATAAATCCTGCAGAGTTTACCAGGCTACAATTAGCCCCAAACATTGCAAATTTACAAAGGAAGAAACGTCTAACACACTAAGCTGTGAGAGATGGTAGTAGTAAAAACAACGCGGATCCGGGTTGGAGGAAAACTCAGTCCCCCAACCACCATTTCAAAGAAACCAAGCTCAGGGGTCTACATGTGAAAGCATTAGGGACCTCCCACCCCCTTGCCCATCCCGTACCTGGAGCAAGATAAAAGAAAAAGGGTGGCCTTGGCTAAATTACACAAAACCTCCCCAATTAAGAGCTTCAAACCACCACTACTAACCACGACCCACGATTCGGCCGTTTGGAAAGAAAACATAGCCGACAAGGAACCTCAAAATCAAGGAATTCACTCGGGGGTGAAAATCAAGGTAAGGGGAAAGCGTTGAGATGACTCAACACGGCTTGGCGTTGAGTGAGCCCCACTCACTCAACGCCTAACCAGACCTTGGCGTTGAGTGAGTTAGCCTCACTCAGCGCCAGAAACAACCATGGCGTTGAGTGAGGTTCACTCACTCAACACGCTCCGCAAGAACAGCTCTAGCGTTGAGTGAGCTAACCTCACTCAACGCCAAAATAGCTATGGCGTTGAGTGAGGTCCACTCACTCAATGCCTCCTGCAAGAAAACTCTGGCGTTGAGTGAGCTAACCTCACTCAACGCCAAAATAGCTATGGCGTTGAGTGAGGTCCACTCTCTCAACGCCTTCAGCAAAACAGGCAGTGGCGTTGAGTGAGCTAACCTCACTCAACGCCAAAACAGCTACGACGTTGAGTGAGGTCTACTCACTCAACGCCATAGCACTTTACCGCGGGAAAACCCAAAACTAACGCCATCCGGAAGAGGTCGGCGGGAATGCCGATCGATTCTTGCCGAATCGGCGGGAATGCCGACTGATTCTCACTAAATCGGCAGGAATGCCGATTGATTCTCGCCGAATCGGCGAGAATGCCGATTGATTCTTGCCGAATCGGCGGGAATCACTAATGATACTCGTCGAAGTCGGCGAGAATCACTTAGTGATTCCCGTCGATTTCGACTTAGACGAATTTTCTCACTCATTCGCCTCGCTACTTAGCCACAAAATAACAGACCAAACTATGGCTTTGAGTGTGTGCACCACACTCAACGCCAAACCCGGGCGGCTTTTGGATTTGAGTGTTTGCACCACACTCAACACCAAATCCCGAGAGCCTACCAAGACTGGTTCTAACCAGAGCACTACCACCGAAATCTACCTCTCTCTCTCTCTCTCGGCTCCACCCGTAATAGCACCAAACCAGAAGTAAAAATTTTGGAGTCTAAATGGTGAAAACAACCAGTGGGTTGAGCAAAAAAAGCACAAGGGGGAAGATCAAAACAGAATTTTAGGGTTAACCTAAAACTACTACACAGAATTTTAGCAAGCGGAAGAGAAAAACTTGGCTTCTATCCTAGGGCTAACCGGGTAGTTAAGAGGGGGAAAATCAAAACAGCAAGTGTAAGGACCACTTGCCTCGGTTTTTCAGCGAAGCTTCACTCGAGCCCTTCCTCTCCCTCGGCACCAGCAGCAGCAACACCTATCCAGCACATCCCGAGCTTTAATGGCGGAAAGAGCAAAAACCGAAAATCCAAATCTCCTAAAAAACCCTACGAAACTCAAATCTCTTACCGTAGAAACAAAGGTCTGAGCGAGAGCAATCCAGATCAACTCTCGGAATCGAAATCCATCCATAAATGCTCCCGAAATAGCCGTCCGAAGGGGTAGCAGGTCCGGCGGTTTTCCTCTGTTTTCCGCGAACAGGAGCAGGCGACGGTTTTCGGGAAGAAGAAGAATGGGACCGCTAATTTGGCTTAAGGCTTTTAAATAAATCTACTCACGCCTAATCAGCCTTAACCGCCTCCTAAGCCGCCGGTTCAAATCCCTTAGCCTAATAATTATAGTTCGCATTTATTATTAGCACACCCAAAACGACGCGAAAACCAAACTACCTCGGAATTTGATGAAAGTCGCACTGTAGCTAAATATCCATGCTACGAACGCAACGGCGAAGTCGAAATTAACTTTCGACGTACAGAACTCGAGTTATACCCACCCGAAGCCAAAATACAAGCATCCCCGAGAGGCCACACCGGGTCACCCAAAACGACTCGGCTTGCTAGGGAGATCTTGCCAATAGGCTACAAAATAGGCAACTCAGTTCTAAGGAGTTAAGACCACACTCCACAGATGAGACAAGCCAAGAAAATGCGTCGACGTAACGCCAAACGAGAATAAAATAATCGCAGAAAAACCGAGGGCGTTACAGTCACTCCCCCTAAAAGAAAGTTTCGTCCCGAAATGTTACACACAACGCCTCCCTAAAGAAGGAAAAGTAACAAGCCAAACATTACAAGAATAAAACAAACCAAACTAATCAGGGAAACAGTTGAGGGTGAGCCTCCCTCATAGCCGACTCTAACTCCCAAGTCGCGCTTTCCACTGATTATTCCATAGAACTTTGACCATCGGGATGGACTTCCTTCGCAGCACCCGATCTTGAGTATCCAAAATGCGGACCGGCACTTCAACAAAAGAGAGATTAGGCTCCAAATGGGGCACAACATCCAAGACTTGCCCACTACTGCGCACACACTTCCGCAATTGGCTTACATGAAATACATTATGAACACTTGGGAAGTTTGCTGGCATATCCAACCTATAAGCTGACATGCCAATCCGTTCAATAATCTTAAACGGGCCCACATACCTCGGGTCCAATTTCCAATTCTTACCGAACCTCTTTACTCCAACCATCAGGGAAACCTTAAGAACGCAAGGTCCCCTGTAGAAAAATCCAAGTCAGACCTACGCCGATTGTCGTTCTTCTCGTATCTCTCTTGAGCTATACAAAGCTTTTCTCGAATAAGCTTCACTGCGACTTCCATCTCCTCGAGCGCATCCGGACCCAACAAGGGTCTCTCACCTGCCTCAGCCCAAAACAGGGGAGTTCTGCAGCGCCTCCCATACAAAGCTTCAAATGGAGCCATTTGCAAACTCTCTTGATAACTGTTGTTGTATGCAAACTCCAAAAGTCGCAACCGCTCATCCCACGCTCCACCGTGGTCTAAAATGTAGCATCTGATCATATCCTCAACTATCTGGTTCACCCACTTTGTCTGCCCATTGGTCTGTGGGTGGTAAGCAGTAGAATATGAAATGCAACTAATGGCTAGGAAGGAGGAAGAAAGAAATACAAAAGGAGAGCATAGAGAAAGGTCTGTGGCCTTCAAGGTTTAAGCCACTAGAAAGAATAGAAGGATATCTCCATCACCCCCTAAGGAAGTTGCTTAAGTTATCTCAGAGAATTCAGACAATCAGAACTCAGATAGACGTGATTCAGATGCAGATTTTGCTGCCTTTACAAGACAGTTTCAGAGGTTCTTGAATAAGAAGCAGTGGAAGTCAAGGCCCTCCACATCACAGCCAGTTGATGACTACTATCAAAAGAGAAAATCATCAAGAAAGGAAAAGAGCAGGTCTAAGCCCAGCAAAGCTAAAACATCAAAAATTGTTTGTTATTGCTGCAATAGGCCTGGACATGTGGTGGCTGAGTGTCCAGAAAAGAGGAAGGAGTCAGCAGACAAAAAGAAGACTCAACAAAAGGGCAAGAAGGAGAAATCCTTTGTTGCTAAGAAGGAGAAGAGTCTTATAGATCAATCCTCCTCAGAATAAGAATCTGAAGCTGAAGCATACATTAAACTGTATGCAGCTAGTGAAGAAGATGAGTTTATGCAATTGCTGAATTCCATCTATGAACAAGAAGACAATCAGTGCATGGGACTGATGGCTGAATCAGAAGACAACAAGTGCCAGGATCATCCTGGCCCTAGCAAGGTACAATGTTTTTCTAGTAATTCAGTTTGTAGTACTAGCACAGAGTCAGATACATCTGCATCAAGTAATGTGGATGGATTTGAGTCTTAAGGTGATATTCATCAGCTGATAGATGAATATGGGGACTTGTTGCAGGCTCTAAAGAAAAGCAAGAACCTTGCCAAAACTCAGGCTAAGGAAATTGCAGATCTTAAGATGACTGCATCTGGCTTAGAGAAAGAATTGGATCAGAAAATGAATGAGGTTGTCAAGCTGAAAACTATTACTATTATTCAGATGGGTACAATCACATATAAAAATGATCTAATTAGAAGTCTGGAAGTCAGACTTCAAAAGGAGAAAGATTTGGTGGCTAGTTACTCTAAGCGAAAATCAGTCTTACCCTTAATAGATGAGTTTGTGGCTCAAAATGGTAAGGCAGGATTAGGCTTTAAAGGTAATACCAAGGCTATCAAATTCAAGAGAAAAGGCAAAGCACCTATCCAGCCAGTAAATTTTAAAGTGCCTGTAATGTTTAGAAAGGTATAAGTGCCTTCTAACAAATATGATATTGAAAATATTCATGGTCATAATAAGACTGATGTTCTGGATAACAAGGGTGTTAATGCCAATAAGTCAGCCCATGTCAATAAACCCCATGTTCCAAGGAAAACAGTGGGTGTAGCTACAGCAGCACCAGCACGGAATAGAAATTTTTCTACCAAAAATGTATCTAGACCTAGATACAACAAGTATGAATGCTGGTGCTGTGGCAAGACATGCCATTTTGCCTAAGACTGCTGACATAACATAAGTGTCAGGAAGAACAACAGTCTACAAGTTAGAAGAGCTGCTGGTAGATTTGATAAGAATGGTGCTAACTTGAACCAAGGACCCAAGACTTACTTGGGTTCTAAGGGAAAGTAATTCTGTATTGCAGGAAAGTCCAAGTTGTCATGCCCCTATATGGTACTTGGATAGTGGATGTTCCAGGCACATGACTGGAACAAAGGGGCTGCTGAAGGAGTACACACCTATCAAGGATGTGCCTAAAGTAATCTTTGGTGGATCTGAAAGAGGGATCATCAAAGGATTTGTTCATGCAGTATAACAGGTATAAGCAATAATATGGACAAGCTTTCGATTGTAGAAGGCTCAACTACAGATGTAGAATTGGAAAATGATGGCTACTGTCCAGGGGGAGTACAAGACTCTCTAGAAGCTGATGATAACCAAGAGGTGCAGCATAATGAAGAAACTGGAGGTGTTCAGCCAGAAGGAAGTCTACCTCCTGCTGTAAGACATCTAAAGGATCATCCAGCAAATAAGATAATTGGTGATCCAAGACATGAAGTGTAAACTAGAAGAAGAAATCTAAATATAGTCCTGCACTCAAGTTTTCTATCTCAATTGGAGCCAAAGAAATTTGAAGAAGCTATCCAAGACAAACACTTGATTAATACTTTGCAAGAGGAGCTTAATCAGTTTAGAAGATGCAAGGTCTGGGAGTTATTTCCTAAACTAAAAGACCACAACATCATTAATACAAAGTGGATTTTTAGGAACAAGTTGGATGAGAATGGTGTTATTGTGAAAAACAAAGCAAGATTGGTTGCTAAAGGATACAGGCAGGAAGAGGGAATAGACTTTGATCAAACATTTGCCCCAGTAGCAAGACTGGAAGCAATCAAGATGTTCCTTGCCTATGCAGCATATCAAGGCTTCAAGGTATACCAAATGGATGTGAAATCAGCATTCCTGAATGGTGATCTAAAAGAAGAAGTCTATGTAGAGCAGCCATCAGGTATTTTAGATTTTCTTAAACCTGGTTATGTCTATAGACTTAGGAAAGCATTGTATGGGTTAAAGCAAGCCTCAAGGGCTTGGTATGAAACCCTGTCTACTTTCCTAATTGAGAACAAATTCTCAAGAGGTAAAATAGACAAAACTCTACTCCTAAGGGAATTTAAAGGTAAGATAATCTTAATTCAGATCTATGTAGATGACATAATTTTTGGGTTTATAGAGAACAACCTTTGTAAGAAGTTTGCCAAACTTATGCAAGGGAAGTTTGAAATGAGCAGTATGGGGGAACTTAAGTTCTTCTTGGGACTCCAAGTAAGACAGACTGATGATGGCTTGTCCATATTCCTGTCTAAGTTCACCAAGGAGTTAATTAAGAAGTATGGTATGGAATCATCCTCCACCATGAGAACTCCTATAGGAACAAGTATGCCTATATGCAAAGATGATGCAGGTAAACCTGTAGATGAGTCTTTGTATAGAGGAATAATTGGCTCTCTATTATATCTCACTGCTAGTAGACCAGACATTATGTATGCTACATGTGTCTATGCTAGGTACCAAGCATGCCCTAAAGAATCACATTATACTACAGTCAAGAGAATTTTGAGATATCTAAAGGGCACACCTAATCTAGGCCTTTGGTACCTTAGGAATGGAGATTTTCTACTAACAAGTTATTCAGATGCAGATTTTGCAGGCTGTAGAGAAGATAGAAAAAGTACTACAGGTACATGCCAATTCTTAGGAGGAAGGTTGATATCCTGGAGCAGTAAGAAGCAGACTAGTGTGGCAATATCCACAGCTGAGTCTGAATATGTGGCAGCAGGAAGTTGTTGTGCACAACTGTTGTGGATTCAGCATCAGCTAAGGGACTATGGTATTCAAGTAAGTAGAACACCTTTACTGTGTGATTCTAAAAGTGCCATTTCTATTGCAAACAATCCTGTTTCATATAGTAGGACTAAGCATATAGAGATAAAATACCATTTTCTTAGAGAACATATAGAAAAAGAAGACATCTCATTAGAATTTGTTAAAACAGATTATCAAATTGCAGATGTATTTACTAAGCCTCTGGATGAAACTAAATTCAATAGATTTAAAATTGAATTAGGAATGCTGGCCATAGGTTAGTTTACCAAAAATTGGCTAAGTAGAATGGTATCGACACATTCAGTATTAAAGTGTCGACACAGAGAAGTTATGTCGACAATTCAGGGAAATTGTGTCGACACAGAGTAAAAGTGTTGACACCTAAGGGACTATATGTCGACACATCCAGACAAGCAGTGTCGACACATCCAGAAGTGTTGTGTCGACACATCCAGAGAAGTGGTGTCCTCACATTCAGTCAAGTGTCGACACTTCGAATAAGTGTCGACACAGAATTTTTGTTCTTAGTCTTCATAAGTCAAGTGTCGACACATCATCAATTTGTGTCCACACATAGAGGTCAACTTTGTTGTCGAGACATTAGGAGTTTGTGTCGACACATTCCAACTGTGTCGACACTTTTAGACTGTTTTTGCCCGTCTTTTGACCTTCTTTGATTAGAAGGGTATAAATAGGTCAAGAACATATTCTGTCGACACGCTCATCAGGGTTTCGAGACCAAAACCTTGTTTCGACAATCTCTCTTCTCTCCAACCAAGCTTTCTCTTCATTCCAATGACGCCCAAGGTTGAAGACAACATCAATGAAGGATATGAGTTGGTTAGGCATGCATTCGACGATGCCGCAACGGAGATCAAACAGGTCATTTCTCTTCTTGCAGACAACGGATTAAAATATCTTTTCTCGGAACCTACAAAGATATGGAATAAAGAAGTATTTGAGTTCTATACTGTTGTATCAATGGACTCAACTGGATTGAAGATCAAATCCACTATACATGGAGAAAGAGTCAAGCTGTCTCAAAAAAGGTTGAGCAAGATTCTCCATCTTCCTAGAATACATGATGAGGAAGAGGTCCCAGCCTCAAGGACCAGGGAGGCGCTTCAATGGTGTGGATTGGATCAAACATTAAAGATAGGAGCTGTCATCAATAGAAAAGGCATGAATCATCAAGGGAAATTCCTGTCTGAAATATTAGGAAAAGTGATCTTATGTAAACCAGGTGGCCATGATAGGATATCAGCCTATATGTTCAGCCTGATGATAAGGGTAATCTTTAAGATTCAAACTAATTGGTCTGCAGTACTGTTTGATAAGATAAAAGAAGGAATCAAGAAGCCAAACTTGGCTAGGATCATGAGTCTGTACCTGGCTGGAATAATTCTAGAGGTGATGCAACACATTCCTGGATCAAAGATAAATCACATGAGGAGAATGGACATATGGTTATTCTCAAGATGGGATAGAGTTCTTTCAAAGGAGATGCCTGATGTGGACAGGCAAGAGCTAACGGAAAAATCACCAGCACATGACCTTTCTGAGCATGGTCATGAAGATGCACAAGAACATGAAGCACAGGTTAGAGAACAAGTTCAGGATCAGACTGAGACTACCTAAGTCCAGGAAGAGACTATATCTGCACAGGTGCAGGGGGAGCCAATTACTGCACAGTTGCAGGGGGAGCCACATTCTGAATAGGTGCAAGAGGAAGAAAGAATCAATTTATCAGATGACATTGTTTCTCAAACTGATCTTGATAATTCTGGAGTTGCTACTGCTACTGAGAAAGTACTATCTCCTGCTCACACTCAACAAGAATTCACTCTTGAAGAGCTGTTTCCTGATCTTGAAGGAGCAGCAGATAAAATGGATACCCTAAGATTTGAGGGGGAGCGAGAAAGGTTTGAGGGGGAGCAGGTTGATATTGAGGAGGAGCAATATGGAGCTGAGAAAGAAATTCCTTTCACTCGTCAAGAGAGAGTTAATATTGAAAGTTCTTCAGAGTCTGAGCATGAAGAAGTCAGGGAGGCCAAGAAAAGAAAATTGATGGTTTTCAAGAGGAGAAGCCAAAGCTATAAGAAGGCTCTCTAAACAACTAATTCACAATCTACTTCTGATTTTGATTACAGCAAGCTTATGGTGAATTTACAAATGAAGCTGGATGAGCAGCGATTGGCTCTTGAAAAGTATGTGGATGAAAGCCATAAGGCTCTTCAATTTGATCTAGCCCAAGACATTAAGTCAATCAGATTTGAGGTCAACCAGAATAAGAAAGAGATGACAGATTGCTTCCACAAGGGGGGCAATGCTGTGGTATTTCTAGCAAAGCAACAAGCTGAAATAAAGAAACAGGTGGATGATATTGCTGTTAAACAAGGATATGTCCTTGAAAATCAAATAAGAATGAATGACAATCTGACTGAATCACATAATGGGATAGTCACTGAGTTTAAGAATACTGTTATTGCAATGACTGCTGCAAGGGCTATTGAAATGGAAGAATATGATAAGAAGCTACAGGCTGCCCTAGATTTAGTTAAAACTGCTATCACTTCATCTGAGAAGTTAATTAGTGACAAGCTTCAAAAGTTAAAGTCATTCTTTAAAGATGAAATCAATTACCTGGATGGACAAATCAGATTTCAGAAAGATGATTTAAGAGAACATGTGGCTAGAGAAGTCATAAAGGGGGAGAGGGTGTTAGTATATGCTGGCTCTGCTCATGCCAAATGGGTAACCAACAGTATTAGAGGAACTTTGGGATATCCACCCTTATGTGATGATGATAATATGGCTGAGTCAGGGGTGCAACCAACTCTACTTGAAGGTGATCAACCTGAGGTTGCCCAAGTTATTTACCCCCCTACAGATCTTGAAATGATACATCAACAAGTTCAGTCAATGTATAGCCTTCCTCCACCAGTTACTAATGTGATTATTGAAAAGGTTGATATGCCAGATACTGTTATCAAAGCTCAGCAAGATGCTCAGTTATCAAAGAAGAGATTTAGAGAGCAAGCAGAGCTAAATCTAGACTTTGAGCAGTGGAGCCCCACTTCAAGGAATATCATATTAACTGCCTAGAAATCTGTAAAAGATCAAGTATATGAAAGGGGTAAATGGTACAATGAGCAAGAATGGCAAAAGTATGAAGCCAGGCAGGAGGTCATAGTTCAATACAGGAGAAAGGCTAAGAGTGGGAAGCTACCTCCTGATGCTCAGGAGCCTAGCAAGTATTTCCCCAAGCCTTTTCATTATTTTGAAAGGCAAAGGATCAAGGCTGAAGCACAAAAGAAAGCTGATTTGAAAGGCAAGAAGCCCTTGGAAGATACGGAATCTCCTGTGCAGGCTCAGATTAAATCTGGAAAAGGAATAGTCATCAAGGAGCCAGCCCAGCCTTAGTCTAAGCTTTACTAGTTTTTGTCCAAGAACTATGTACTTGTTTGTTTGTTAAAGAAATCAATGTAAACAACTTGTAACAAGCATTTTTGAGTTAATATACAAAATATTGTTCTGTGATCATTTTCTTTTACATCTTTATTCTGTGATGTAACTATGATATGTGTTTTGTTTATATAGTACCCTATAATATAATGCTTATGTATATCATCATGTTTACTTTCTAAGTGGTGTATATCATTGGCTAAAGGGTTATGAATTCTCCAAATAGGGGGAGATTGTTGGGTACATTGGAAAATGTGTACTTGATTTGGACAAGCCAAACTTAGCTCAATGATATACATCAAGGTGTATTTGATGTTGTTTTAAGTTTATATGTGTAGGTTAAGAATGTGCTAAAATGCAAAGAAAAATTTCTAAGTCCATGTGTCGACACCTGAGGAAGCTGTGTCGACACTTCAGTAAGATTGTGTTGACACTTGGAAATGGCTGTGTCGATACTTCAGTGAATTTATGTCGACACCGGGAAGCTGTGTGGACACACAGAAGCATTGTCGACATCAACTGTGTCGACACCGGGAGGCAGTGCCGACACAAAGAAATAGTCAGTCAACATCAACTGTATCGACACCGGGAGGCTGTGTCGACACACAGAGGCAGAGTCAACAACAACTTTTTCGACACCTGGAGGCAGTGTTGACACACGCTATGTTCTAAGTCTACATCAACTGTGTCGACACACAGGACTTGTGTCGACACACAGCTGAGTCTAGACAAAGTTGATTGCTGATGAATGGTGAAGTGTTTGTGTCGACACAAATAATCAGTGTCGACACATTCTCAAGGTGCAGTGTCAAGAAGCTGTGTTGACATCAAGGCAGCTATGTCGAAACCACCAAAGTCTGTGTCGACACTTAAGTCACTTGTGTCGACACATATTGACAGATGGTCTCGACACTTTATGACAGACAGTCTCGACGCTTTGCTGATAAAGACAAAGGCTCAAGATCTGTTTGATGACTTGACAGTTGTGAGTTACAACAGGTGTACTGAAGCTGTCAGACTTGTCAGAAGTTAGTTATAAACAGGATCTGCCGGTTACCATGGATGAAGTCTATATATATAGATGGATTTAGAAGAAGAAACAACAACTTACTAATTCATTATTATTGACACACAAAAACACAACTATTGTGAGATAGATCTCTGATCAAAAAAGTGCAAGGCACAGAAGAAGATCTTCGTGAGAAGATCTAAGAAGACATTCTGAAGTGATCATCCACTCAGATTCAGTCTAAGTTTAATTCAATCAAGAATTTAGAAGTATCTTCAAGAGGTTTCGAGAGAGAGAGATCCAGCTATTTGAAGACAAGAGGGAGACAATCACTGGTCTCTCAAGAAGAAGATACTGAACTATTCTGTCAAGAAGATTCAGATCTATTTCTGGAATCTAAGGAGGAAGCTGCCAGTCAGTTATATTCAAAGGAAATCAACCCAACTAAATTCAGATTCAAGAAGCTTTGAAGAAAGCTAAGATCAAGTTGAGTTCAGCCATCAGCCTCTTCAAGAAGCTGATCAAGAAAGTTCTTATCCCTTCTCTCTCAACAGGGGTAAGAGATTATAAAATTCCTTATCAAAATTCTGTAGGATCTATTTATAGATCTGAGTTGTAAGACTGTTTTATAAAGGCTGAGTGTAGGAGATTTGTTCTCTAAGTGGTAGGGCTGTTTGTTCCTGAGTTGTAGGAGAAGGTATTCTCTGAGTTGTAGGCCTTGTGGCAAGGCTGAGGTAGGGCTTGTTAGTCTGAGTTGTAGGAACCTTATAGGGTTTTGAGTTGTAGGAACCTTTCAGGGTTCTGAGCTGTAGGATCGTAGGATCTGAGTTAAAGGAAGAAGTTAGGCCGAATCTAGCACACTGCTAGATAGGTGAAGGGGAAAGTGGATGTACCCAGACCTTTGGGAACCACTATAAATCTGTGTGTAATCTGTGATGTGTGTATGATTGTGATTGTTGTGCTGTGTTAGCTGTAGAAATATCTGATTTACTCAAAGAACTGTAGTTATATTCTGCCTTAAGTTAAAACAAGGAAAAGTACCTATTCACCCCCCCCCCCTCTAGGTGTTTAGGTAGTCTTGAAAGCAAAACTATCACCCGGGTCGCTTGCAAACAGAATAGGAAACATCCCTCCTAGGAGAACCCTGAATAGCATGAATTTGCTCCTTCTTCTGAGCTGCTTCCTTCTTGAAACACCTCTCGACAGGGTGGCCTGACCAGCCACAGAAGCTACACACTACCCTGCTCTTCTTTCCCAAAGCAGCATCGAAAACCTGGGGTTTCTTCTCCTCGACGGACTTCCTCTTATCCTTCCTCATTTGCTGGCCTCTGCTCTTTGCAGTCTCGATAGCCTCCACCTTCAGAGCAGCCTCCACTACCCCTGCATAAGTATCTGATCCATAAGCACTGGTCAACTATTGCACCTCGCTCCTCAAGCCACCCAGAAATCGCTTGACTCGATCAGCCTCAACACTCACCAACCCAGGAGAAAACTGGCTCAACTTGCTAAACTCTATCTCATACTCACTGACCGTGAGTTGCCTTTGCTTCAGGTGGAGGAAGTCGTTCATAAGACGGTCACACTCGACCGAGGGCAATAACTTCCTTAGCAGCATTTCCTTAAATACTCCCCAAGAGCATCCAGCTACCAAGCTCTCCTTTTCTCTAAGCCACCAAATCTTAGCCAAACCCTTAAGCTGATAGGCGGCTATCATCACCCTCTGATCGTCTGCAATACCGGAGTACGAGAACATCTCCTCCATGGAGATCAGCCAATCGTCTATGATCATGAAATCTGTCTTCCCATCATAAGTAGGAGGGCTAAGTCTCTAAAACTGCATGATGAATTCCATTTCTGCTGGCACCACCACTAGAGGTCTCAGGGGTGCAGGAGGAGGAGGAATAGCTAACCCTCCTGCAGGGCCTTGCACTCCCTAAGTCTACCCAGCTACAACTGCCACCAAAGACTGGATTTGAGCTCGCACCTCCACCAATTGCCTGCTTAAGGAATCGCTACTCTGTCGCAGGCTCTTAATTACCGCATCATTCTGCGCTCCCGATGACTCACCCTCAGATAGGGGGGTTGATCTAGTCGAAGGGCATCTCACCATCCTAAAATCATAGTCACCTTAGTCAGATCCTAGTACGACAGCTACAACTAACTACAAGTACAGACAATACATACATAAATATGAACTTAAAGCTGCTAAACTTGCTGTGGGAGTTTTTTTTTTACAAGAATTGATGTTATGCTTTAACCTAGGATGGTTAACCACCACCATACTAACTCTTGTGCCTAGATCGGGAATGCATGACTTTATATTATTTTTGACTCGAATACTTATGTGTGTACATATATCATCCTGCTAGTCTTTAGCTTGGCACGTTGTGCTTATGCAATGTTATGTTATGCATGTTTGTGCTATGCATTCTAAAAAGGCACTAATGCATGTTATGAGCGGCATACACATGAAAATGTTATGCATCTCATACTACATAACATCCTCATGCAATGAAAAAGGAAAACGAGCTAGTCGCAGCCATGTGGTGAGGTTATGCATCCCATACTACATAACCCTCACATGTTTCCCTTATGGTGGATCCATATACGAACACATATTATGCATCCCATACTACATAATATGCTCCGTATACTTCATGTTATGCTATGAGTGTAGTGTTCGTGCTTTTGCCAAGACGTGCTGATGACATATCGGTGTGTGAATGACATGATGTTGAACTACTAATGCAATGAAAAGGGAAGGTTGCCCGACTAGCCTTTCAAGCAACCTCCCTCTGATACCAACTGTCACAACCCGCATTTTCTCTGAAGAAAACGGATTATCAGAGTACGATAAAACGCGCGTCATGATGCCACGTCGAGTAGGGGATAACTGCCGACGTTCAGGAAAACAACTATCAACTATACTTTATGAAAATTCATAAGTTATATGATTAGAAAATCAGTTATATTTTTAAAGGTCGTATCCCTCAGCTCGGTGGATCACCTAGTCCACAATTTAAAAACTATACTTATACGCTGTGGAAAATACTTTATTCAGGTTTGACATCCTAAAAGAGAGCATAAGTGCCCATAGAGGACAATTTATACTATGCAAGACCCTATATTTAATTTATACTATATATAAGAAAATGATCGTTTTACGTTGTTTGAAAAATAGTGTTTGAGTTTTATAAAACATGCTGATCATGAGATATACTTATAATAGTGTTTTTAGGTTTAAAAGTAACTAGCAACCTTGCATAAATCATCCCAAGAGCAAGTAGACTATCTCCAATAAAGGTAGCAGCAAAAAGTAACATATCTAGTATCAAGGTAAAAACTACCAGTGGGCGCCAACAAACTGACACGAACCCACTGACAAGTATGTATGTCTGTAAGAAAAACAACACCAAAACTATCTCGCAAAGACAAGGAACTTATCTCTATAGCACCAGAGACTACCAGCAACTGCACAACACCACTAGCCGACAGAGAGGCTACTATCCAGAACCTGAGGCATTCAAAG
The DNA here is from genome assembly GCA_039513925.1 of Platanthera zijinensis. Classification (NCBI taxonomy): domain Eukaryota; kingdom Viridiplantae; phylum Streptophyta; class Magnoliopsida; order Asparagales; family Orchidaceae; genus Platanthera; species Platanthera zijinensis. The sequence goes on from CM077086.1 coordinate 57,720,212, forward strand.
AAGAAAGAATACCTCAACAAGCAAAACTAGAAAACTGCTTGAAAGTGTCAATCAGAAGATAAGTAAAAGAGGAAAACAAAGCAGTAACAGTCAAAACTGCCCAAGGCAAGGCAAAAAGCAAAGCACTAAGTGCGAGGAAACAACAACAACCCTGCCAAAAAATAAATCCTGCAGAGTTTACCAGGCTACCATGAGCCCCAAACATTGCAAATTTACAAAGGAAGAAACGTCTAACATGCTAAGCTGTGAGAGATGGTAGTAGTAAAAACAATGCGGATCCGGGTTGGAGGCAAACTCAGTCCCCCAACCACCATTTCCAAGAAACGAAGCTCAGGGGTCTACATGTGAAAGCACTAGGGACCTCCCACCCCCTTGCCCAGCCCGTACCTGGAGCAAGATAAAAGAAAAAGGGTGGCCTTGGCTAAATTACACAACACCTCCCCAATTAAGAGCTTCAAACCACCACTACTAACCACGACCCACGATTCGGCCGTTTGGAAAGAAAACATAGCCCACAAGGAACCTCAAAATCAAGGAATTCACTCGGAGGTGAAAATCAAGGTAAGGGGAAAGCGTTTAGATGACTCAACACGGCTTGGCGTTGAGTGAGCCCCACTAACTCAACGCCTAACCAGACCTTGGCGTTGAGTGAGTTAGCCTCACTCAGCGCCAGAAACAACCATGGCGTTGAGTGAGGTTCACTCACTTAACGCCCTCCGCAAGAACAGCTCTGGCGTTGAGTGAGCTAACCTCACTCAATGCCAAAATAGCTATGGCGTTGAGTGAGGTCCACTCAGTCAATGCCTCCCGCAAGAAAACTCTGGCGTTGAGTGAGCTAACCTCACTAAATGCCAAAATAGCTATGGCGTTGAGTGAGGTCCACTCCCTCAACGCCTTCAGCAAAACAAGCAGTAACGTTGAGTGAGCTAACCTCACTTAATGCCAAAATAGCTACGGCGTTGAGTAAGGTCTACTCACTCAACGCCTTAGCACTTTACCGCAGGAAAACCCTAAACCAACGCCATCCGGAAGAGGTTGGCGGGAATGCCGATCGATTCTCGCCGAATCGGCAGGAATGCCAACTGATTCTCGCTGAATTGGCGGGAATGCCAATTGATTCTCGCCGAATCGCTGGGAATGCCGATTGATTCTCGCCAAATCGGCGGGAATCACTAATGATACTCGTCGAAGTCGGCGAGAATCACTTAGTGATTCCCGTCGATTTCGACTTAGATGAATTTTCTCACTCATTCGCCTCGCTACTTAGCCGCAAAAGAACAGACCAAACTATGGCTTTGAGTGTGTGCACCACACTCAATGCCAAACCCGGGCGGCTTTTGGCTTTGAGTGTGTGCACCACACTCAACATCAAATCCCGAGAGCCTACCAAGACTGGTTCTAACCAGAGCACTACCATCGAAATCTCCCTCTCTCTCTCTCGGCTCCACCCGCAATAACACCAAACTAGAAGTAAAAATTCTGGAGTATAAATGGTGAAAACAACCAGCGGGTTGAGTAAAAACAGCACAAGGGGGAAGATCAAAACAGAATTTAAGGTTAACCTAAAACTACTGCACAGAATTTTAGCAAGCAGAAGAGAAAAACTTAACTTCTATCCTAGGGCTAACCGGGTAGTTAAGAGGGGGAAAATCAAAACAGCAAGTGCAAGGACCACTTTCCTCGGTTTTTCAGCGAAGCTTCACTCGCGCCCTTCCTCTCCCTCGGCACTAGCAGCAGCAACACCTAGCCAGCACATCCCGAGCTTTAATGGCGGAAAGAGCAAAAATCGAAAATCCAAATCTCCTAAAAAACCCTACGAAACTCAAATCTCTTACCGTATAAACAAAGGTCTGAGCGAGAGCAATCCAGATCCACTCTCGGAATCGAAATCCGTCCACAAACGCTCCTGGAATCGTCGTCCGAAGGGGTAGCAGGTCCGGCGTTTTTCCTCTGTTTTCCGCGAACAGGTGCAGGCGACGGTTTTCGGGAAGAAGAAGAATGGGTCCGCTAATTTGGCTTAAGGCTTTTAAATAAATCTACTCACGCCTAATCAGCCTTAACCGCCTCCTAAGCCGTCGGTTCAAATCCCTTAGCCTAATAATTATAGTTCGCATTTATTATTAGCACACCCAAAACGACGCGAAAACCAAACTACCTCAGAATTCGACGAAATTCGCACCGTAGCTAAATATCCATGCTACGAACGCAACGGCGAAGTCGAAATTAACTTTCGACGAACAGAACTCGAGTTATACCCACCTGAAGCCAAAACACAAGCATCCCCCGAGAGGCCACACTGGGTCACCCAAAACGACTCGGCTTGCTAGGGAGATCTTGCCAATAGGCTGCAAAATAGGCCACTCAGTTCTAAGGAGTTAAGACCACACTCCACAGATGACACAAGCCAAGAAAATGCGTCGACGTAACGCCAAATGAGAATTAAATAATCGCAGAAAAATTGGGGGCGTTACAGAGGTGGCTAGGCTCAGGGCAGAGCTAGCCATTCGGTTCGAGATGAAGGACTTGGGTGAGCTCCACCACTTCCTTGGACTCGAGGTAGAGAGGAAAGAGAGTGGCAAACTCATTTCTCAGAAGGGCTATGCGGATCGGATCGTTAAGTGATTCAGCATGCGGGAAGGGAAGAGTAGCTTTACTCCTCTCGATGTTGACATCAAGCTTCGGCGAGATGAGGGGAGGATTCTTCCAGATCCTTTACTGTTCCTGTTTGGTTTCTCTATGAGGATGGCACAACACTTGTGCACGCAGTGGAAGTAATAAAAATCAAGATCAACCCAAAGAGATTGGGATCGGGCCATGAATGTTGAATCAAGAAGTTAACAAACAACTAGGTAAAAGCTACTTTTCCGGTGTTGATTCAAAACTCAACAGAGATGCTCCAATCTTTGAGTCCTTGTCGCTGGCGAGTTCTACGTAGAATAACGTCTACGTCTCTGCAGAAATCCACACGAGCAGGAGAACACCGAGCTTCGTCGCACGAAAGGTCGGGAAGGAGATCAACCGCACCTTGCACTTCCACAGACTGCTAGGTCCGCTCCAGGAATAGCAACACCGGCGACTATCGCCGGAGAGAAGGTGATTGGCGGAGCGAACGAGGCGGCGGAAGCGGAACTCTTCCGTCGGCGGGGTTCGGGAATCGGCGGAGCGAGCAGTGGAACGCTTCCGTCGGGTTCGATCCAGTCACACGAGAAAAAGCCCGATCTTATTCTTCCCAAAACCCTAAGTCTCTATTTATACCAAAGGCATAAACAGACCTAAGAGTATCGCTATCCGCAGACCACCCAAAATAGGGTTTCAGAATCATTCGATGAGAATCAGCACAGGTTCGGCGAGAATCAGTCGGCGGGATCCAGAAGACATATTCGGCGAGAATCAACAGACAGATTCAGCGAGAATCAGCAGCCAGATTCGGCGAGAATCAGCAGACAGTCTCGACGACTCTGTCCTCGATTCTCGATGAATCAGCAGATTGATTCTCGACGACTTTGCCTTAGTCGGCGAGACATACTCGATGACTCCCGTCGACTCTCGACGACTTTGCCTTAGCCGGCGAGTCATACTCGATGACTCCCGTCGACTCTCGACGACTTTGCCTTAGTCGGCGAGTCATACTCGACGACTCTCGACGAAATTCCTTTGGCAACGTTTGCCCTACCCCCTTCATGTGAGGTAATTGGTAACCCTTACCAACACAGTCAATCTTCCAACTTCTCCACATGCTTTTATGTGCCACCCAGCAGGCTCATATCGCGTTGGCAGTGAGATTATATGTTTGACCACTTCTAGATCACCATGGTAACTTTAAAAGTCTCCCACTTGATCTTGAAAGTATCAAACCAAAAACCTCACAAACAATGAGCGGCATCTAGCAATGCATCATTGCTCCCCAAGCAATAAGAGTTCATAACTCATAAGCCTTTATGAACAATGTCCCAGCGTTGTCTTTGTCCCTTTGTCCCTTACATTCGGAAAGAACTAGAGGCATGGACCGTGTCACCCTCATAATAGCTCAATCCAAGTTTCTTGATCTAGAGCGGACTTCCAGAGAATGGTGAGTCCAATATCACATATTGACTCAACCAAGCATGGCCATGCATTTCTCAGTCCAGTTCAATCAAGGGGCTCATGGGTGCAAATCCTGTAATATAGGAGGACAAATCCCATATCTGCTCATACACAAACACCCAAATGATTTATAACGTTCCCAACAATCACCCTTATCATCAACCTTTCTCAAGGAAGACTTTAGATGGCATCAAAGCACGCTCTTCCTCACCTGATTAATGTTGTGACTTCAGGTTAAAGGACCACAACACCATTGTCAATTGAGACCTACTCGTGACACGTTAAAATAACAATCCACAGAGTAGTCTCAGGTTGGGTCTGTCCAGTACAACTTGTTCATTAACAAGTACCCACGTGATGACTTGATATCACAATATCATGACCTATGAGAACTGGCCATCAGTCAACACACGTGCTAGTCTTAATGTGTCATCATCACCCTTAGTTTCTATGATGATACAACGACCAAGGACCTTTCAAGAATGAATCTTCAAATAAATCATAGGCTCTCACATTCAAGTCACGTACTTGATGTCCTATGGAAACAAACATTCTAAGTGTATTTATTATGTTAACATTTAACTATCGCATAGAGAAACCATAATAAAAGAACATGCCATTAATTGTAAAAGAAAAATCTAGGTACATGATTCATCATATGAATAAACAATAAACAGCCAACACAATATATGTTTACATGCAACCCACAAGACTCTCACTAGAGTTGATCATTTAGGTATCGTATACCCATTGATCTAGTATGACCATCATGCTTTCTCTGCGCGAGAGGCTTTGTTAGTGGATCTGCAATATTCTCCTCAGTCGGCACAATGCAAATGTTCACATCTCCTCGTTCGACAATCTCACGAATAAGATGGAACCGCCGAAGTATGTGCTTGGAGCGCTGATGAGATCTAGGTTCCTTAGATTGTGAAATTGCACCATTGTTATCACAGTAGAGAACTACGGGACCAACAATGCTAGGAACTACATCAAGCTCGCCGATGAATTTCTTAATCCATACAGCCTCCTTCGCTGCGTTAGCTGCAGCGATATACTCGAACTCTGTTGTAGAATCAGCAACTATCTCTTGCTTGGAACTCTTCCAGCTCACAGCTTCTCCATTAAGGAAAAACACAAACCCTGACTGAGACTTTAAATCGTCCCTATCAGTTTGGAAGCTAGCATCCGTGTAACCATTTACAACGAGCTCTTCCTCTCCACCATACACCAAGAACACATCCTTTGTCCTTCTCAAGTATTTCAGGATATTCTTGACTGCAATCCAGTGACACTCACCGGGGTTTGACTGATACCTGCTAGTCATGCTCAAAGCAAAGGAGACATCGGGTCGAGTACATAACATTGCATACATGATTGATCCAATTGCCGAAGCATATGGAATCAACTTCATGCGGTCCTTATCTTCACAAGATTTTGGACACTGGTCCTTAGAGAGATTCACACCATGAGATATGGGTAAAAATCCTTTCTTGTACTCAAGCATGTTGAACCGCTTCAACACCTTCTCGATATATGTACTCTGGGTCAAACCCAACAACTTCTTCGATCTATCTCTATAGATCTTAATACCAAGTATATAAGTCGCTTCATCCAAGTCCTTTATAGAAAAGCAGTTCCCTAGGTTGTTCTTAACAACTTTCAAGGCAGGAATGTCATTCCCAATCAACAGTATGTCATCTACATACAATATCAGGAAGACAACAATGCTCCCACTAATTCGCTTGTAAACACAAGGCTCATCTTCATTCTTGATGAAACCAAACTCTTTGATTTTCTCATCAAAACGAAGATTCCAACTTCGAGAGGCCTGCTTCAGTCCATAAATGGACCTATTCAGCTTGCATACTTTAGTGGCTTCATTTGGGATTACAAAACCCTCGGGTTGTGTCATGTACACTTCCTCAAGGAGGTTTCCATTAAGGAAAGCCGTTTTGACATCCATCTGCTAGATCTCGTAGTCATAATACGCAGCAATAGCAAGTAATATCCTTATGGACTTTACCATGGCAACAGGGGAAAAGGTCTCATCATAGTCAATACCATGAATTTGCTTGAAACCCTTAGCCACAAGTCGCCCTTTGAATGTCTGTACATTCCCATCCATGTCGGTCTTCTTCTTGAAGAACCATTTGCACCCTATGGGCCATACCCCTTCAGGTGGTTCCACCAAGTTCAAAACTTGGTTTGCATACATGGAGTCCATTTCAGATTTCATAGCCTCAAGCCATTTGTCAGAGTCCGTTCCATTCATAGTCTCTTGGTAGGTTGCTGGTTCATCATCATGATCCATAAGCAACACAGTACCTATTTGAGACATGAGAAATCCATATCTCTCAGGATCAAATCTCGGTCTACCAGATTTACGTAGGACTTGTGTTTCTTGAGCAGGTTCTCTTGCTACAACATCTTGTAGTCCTGCCTCAGACCAATTCCGATTCATTCACTACTTGTGGTTCTTGAACTTCTTCAAGTTCTACCTTTTTAGTCTTTCTTGATAAGAATTCTCTTTCTAAGAAGACGTCAGTCCTTACGACAAACACTTTGCCCTCGGATGGTAGGTAAAAGTAATATCCTTTCATTTCCTTAGGATATCCCACCAGATAACATTTATCCGATTTGGGTTCCAACTTGTAAGGCATTTGACGTCGCACGTATGCCTCATAGCCCCAAATTTTAATGAACGACATACTAAGACGCTTCCCAGTCCATATCTCATATGGTGTCTTCAGAACCATTTTCGTGGGAGCGCGATTCAGTGTCATAGCAACAGTCTCTAAAGAAAAACCCCAAAAAGAAATAGGCAAGTCTGCATGACTCATCTTGCCTAACAAATAAGATTTGCATCGCTCAAATTATTCATAATCAAATGATTCCAAAAGTCCATCTTTATGGAGCTTGGATATGCGCTTCTCGTTTATATGGCCCAAACGACGGTGCCATAGATATGTAGGGTTTGAGTCATTTATTCTTAGTCTTTTATTATTTTCTACATTATAGATCAGATGGTCCAGGTTCAAAACATAAAGACCATTAAACAATTGGGCTACAGTATAACAAACATCATTCTTAAATATAGAACAACAGTTGTTCCTAATTATAAAAGAAAATCCAATCATGTCCAAGCATGAAATGGACATAATGTTTCTAGTTACGGCCGGAACAAAATAACAATTATCTAGTTCTATTACAATCCCACTGGGCAAAGAAAGACGGTAAACCCCTACGGCTACAGCAGCAACTCTTGCTCCATTGCCGACGCGCAGGTCCACCTCCCCTTTACTCAGCAATCTTCTCCTTTCAAGTTCTTGCACATTTGTACAAATGTGTGAACCCCATCCGGTATCCAATACCCAAGATGAAGGAGCAGAGAGGTTTATTTCTATAACATAAATATTTTAAGCGGAAGTCATACCTCCCTTCATTTTCTGCAGACCCTCAATGTAAGAAGGACAGTTCCTCCTCCAATGACCAGCCTTGCCACAGTGGTGGCATTTCCCATCCTTCACCGTGCTCTTCTTTTTCAGCAGTGCAGAAGACTTAGGCTCGAGATGTGACTTAGGTCCCACCTTCGTCTTCTTAGAGCCCTTGGCCTTGCCCTTGCCCTTATGCACCATCAGTATGGGGCTGGCAGGCTTGGCATTCTTCATATTGATCTCGGCAGTTCTAAAAGGCCTAGGAGCTCGAGCAGTGTCTTGTCTATTTCATTCATATTGTAGTTCAAGACAAACTGCTCGTAACTGTCCGACAATGATTGCAGGATCAGATCTGTGGCCAACTCTTGACCCAGAGGAAAACCCAGTCTTTCAAGGTTCTTTATATACCCAATCATCTTGAGTACGTGAGTCCCTACTGAGTCTCGAACTCCCATCTTTCACTGAAACAACGCTTTTGTGACGTCAAACCTCTCTTGACGAGCTTGACCTTGAAACATTTTCTTGAGATGCTCGTCAATCTCCTTGCACCCCATGTTCTCATGTTGCCTCTGAAGCTCAGAGTTCATGGTGGCAAGCATAAGGCATTCGATGTCTAAGGCTTCATCAGTATACTTCTTATAAGTATCCTTATCAGCACGGGAAGAATTCCCGGTCGGCACCTCGGGGGCTTCTTCTTCCAAGACATAGAGCTTTCGCTCTTGCCTGAGAAAAATTCTCAGGTTCCTGTACCAGTCCATGTAGTTAGTCCCATTGAGCTTATCCTTCTAAAGGATGGCTCTCAGAGACAGAGTGGAGTGTGAACCACTTTCCATGGAATTCTACAAGAATTCATGCAGAATAATATCAGTATCAAAATTTCAAAATACAATTTATTTTAAATTAGACTTCAATTAAAACTCCCATTATTTTATTCGAAATATTAGCCCTCATTATCAATTCGAAGAGTTCATGCGAGCTACTCTCTTAGTGGACAAGATCCGTATTTCACCATCACAATGAGTCAGCTTTGGATTTCCTCTCACGATGTGGTTATTTAGGTAGGCAACGCTTGCCAATTGCATCCTCATGCAATTCTTATATGGTTGGTGAATAACTCCTTATTCGCATCCATCATATGGTGCATGTCAACCCTATGCCTCTAGGCACTCAACCTTTGAGGTCACCTAGTTAAGTTAGACCCGATGTCGACAGTGGGATATCACAATTATCCGCTCGCACCCTTACCAAGATAGATTAATGTACCTTGCTTTGGCAAGCCCACACTTCATCGATCGAGGCAGGAAGAGTGACATCCATCAGAAGACATTCAAACACTTAATATTAGAGGAAGGGATTTTTGATTATTGGTTAACAATTAACCATGATCAACATTTGATCAATGTGCACATCCACAGAAAAACAATCTCTAAAAACAACATGCATCCCTTATGTGCACAACATGGTGCTATCAACATTTGATAGAAGAAAGGGCTAAGTCTGAACATCCGGACTCTTCCAAATCTTCAGATTTACATGCATTGGACAAAGACAAAGGCAACTCAACTTAAAGCAGTAGACAAGCTCGTCTCTCATTGTTGGATTCAAAATCCAAAACAATGCACTGGTTCATTAACCACTCGAGGGACGGTTACTGCTAAGGAGACAATAATTACTAACAATTATAAATTACAACGAAATCCCAGACGTTCCTGGCCGGGTTCCAAGGGGCAGAGCGCCTAACCTGTGGGTTATGGGCCCACCGATTTCCCTTGGAAAAACCATCAACAATTGATGTTCCAGGATTAAATCTAGACATTTAGAACGCTTCTAAATCCCTAGGTTTACACGTACTGGAATTACCTAACTTCCAAAACAACAATCATGGCCGCAACCTGCCTCTGATACCACTGTTGGGTTTCTCTATGAGGATGGCACAATGCTTGTGCACGCAACGGAAGTAATAAAAATAAAGAACAACCCAAAGAGATTGGGATCGAGCCATGAATGTTGAATCAAGAAGTTAACAAACAACTAGGTAAAAGTTACCTTTCCGGTGTTGAGTAAAAACTCAACAGAGATTCTCCAAGCTTTGAGTCCTTGACGGTGGTGAGTTCTACGTAGAATAACGTCTACATCTCTGCAGAAATCCACACGAGCAGGAGAACACCGAGCTTCGTCGCACGAAAGGTCGGGAAGGAGATCAACCGCACCTTGCACTTCCACGGACTGCTAGGTCCGCGCCAGGAATAGCAACACCGGCGACTTTCGTCGGAGAGAAGGTGATCGGCGGAGCGAACGAGGCGGCGGAAGCGAAACTCTTCCGTCGGCGGGGTTCGGGAATCGACGGAGCGAGCGGAGGAACGCTTCCGTTGGGTTCGATCCAGCCACACGAGAAAAAGCCCGATCTTATTCTTCCCAAAACACTAAGTCTCTATTTATACCAAAGGCATAAATAGACCTAAGAGTATCGCTATCCGCAGACAACCCAAAATAGAGTTTTAGAATCATTCGGCGAGAATCAACACAGGTTCGGCGAGAATCAGTCGGCGGGATCCAGAAGACAGATTCGGCGAGAATCAACAAACAGATTTGGCGAGAATTAGCAGCCAGATTCGGCGAGAATCAGCAGACAGTCTCGACGACTCTGTCCTCGATTCTCGACGAATCAGCAGATTGATTCTCGACGACTTTGTCTTAGTCGGCGAGACATACTCGAGGACTCCCGTCAACTCTCGACGACTTTGCCTTAGTCAGCGAGTCATACTCGACGACTCCCGTCGACTCTCGACGACTTTGCCTTAGTCAGCGAGTCATACTCGACGACTCTTGACGAAATTCCTTTGGCAACGTTTGCCCTACCCTATTCTGTGAGGTGATTGGTAACCCTTACCAACACAGTCAATCTTCCAACTTCTGCACATGCTCTTATGTGCGACTCTGCAGGCTCATATCGCGTTTGTAGTGAGATTACATGTTTGACCACTTCTAGATCACCATGGTAACTCTAACAGTTACGTGCTCTGGTGGGGAGCCTTATCTATTTGACGATTATGAGGCAAGACATTGCATATGCTATAGGCCGAGTAAGTCGGTATATGGCGGAACCTCGGAAGCCTCATCTGATGGTGGCAAGGAGCATTCTGAAGTATGTGAAGTCCACTTCTGATATGGTTCTCCTTTATGGGAGAGACACGAGCTTCAATCTGCACGGCTGTACAGATGTTGATTATGGGGGAGATTCTGACGACCAGAAGTCAACATTCAGTTACGTCTTCACATGTGGATCAGTGTGGATTTCTTGGTGCAGCAAGAAGCAAGATTCGGTGTAATTCTCTACTACGGAAGCGGAGTACAAGGCTTCGGCCTTGACAGCTCGAGAAGCCATCTAGCTTAGGAGGCTAGTAGAGGACATCCATGAAGAAGTGTGTGGTCCTACTCTGCTACGCGATGATAATGAGAGTTCCTTGAAACTAGTTAATAATCTAGTTTTGCACGCCCGGACGAAACACATTGAGATTGAGCACCATTTCTTTTAGGAGAAGGAGTTGGAGGGATCTCTTGTGGTTGGACATGTGCGAAGCGAGGACAACATCGTGGACATCTTCACGAAGCCGCTTTCGAAGGGACCATTTACTCGGTTATGTGGATTGCTAGGGCTGGTCTCCACTCCTCACTTCAATAGGGAGTGTTGAAATTGTTGAAGAGAAAGTGTCAACCTGGGCGATCTGTTCGGGTAAACTGTGCGGACTGTTTCGGCGGTCAGACCGTGCGGTTTGAGAGGACGGAGCTAGCGACTAGCTAGGTTGGCTATTATTTTGCAGCTTGTTCCCCAGGTTGTAGCCAGGCGAATAGGTTGTTATCCACAGTATTGTCGGGTTGGCCAGTCTTGTGGACTTGTCCTGGTTCTTCATCATGCCCAGGGTTGGTTGTTCAGGTTGTCGTGTGGTCTATGCGGACTGATGTTGTTGTCTGTCAAGCTCAGTAGCAGTCTGCTTTATGCGCCTTGGCTGCGAGCTCGGTTATTTGAGGTCTGGAGCTGTGTCCGCAAGTGGGCGGACTTGGGTGGTACTCGCTGAGTCTATATGTTTGGTGATCTAGTCTGGATGGGCTTGGAGGCTTGTTAGAGGCTTGGTATCCGGCCTTGGTGGTACAACCTTGGCTGTCTCGCTCTTGGCTAAGTCGCAACGGTCTGTTGTGTATCCACAACTTTTGTGAATACACTTGGTACTCGCACAGGATATGGAGGTTATCCTATCGTCTAGGACGGTGATCACACTCCTCTCCGCGCCTATAAATAGGACCCCCCCTCTGTCACATCTGAAGATATTGAGTGAATGGTAAGTGAACTCGTGGGAGGTTATTGCGGTTAGGGTTTTCTATCCACGCGGTTTGTTGAGTTTGACCGGTTTGTGTTGTACAAGTTATGTGAATTGTGCTGAGGAGTAAGGGACTTGATTCTGACTTCGGTCAGGGTCAGTGCGGATTCTGCGGTTTCAACCGGCGGTTAGCAGCAGGTTGCGGCTTGCGACCAGGAGGTCTCTCTTCTGCAACTTGTTTCCATGTTCAATAAGTTGTCCGCCTCAGGGCGGCTTGTTCAGTTCGGTGGTAGCAGTCCGCGTGATTTGGATGCTAGGCGACCTCGCGGTCAAGCATCTTGCAGTTCAGTGGACAAAGTTTCTTTCAGCACTGGAATAATGGTCAGTCCGCGCGGCTTGTTGCGATCATGCGACCATGCGGCTTCAGCGGACTTCTTAGCGGTTAGCAGCAGGGCCGGTGGTTACTCCTTGAGTCCGCACTGTTTGTTTTTGCTTTGTTTTTTTCCTGCTTCCATCGGATACATTGACAATCATGTCTCGTCATGTACGTCTTGCTTTGTAAAGTTTTTTGATAAGTATAAGACTCTTGCTCTTCTGGTTGTCTTTTGGTTTGCTTGGACTCAGTGTGATTGAGTGTTCCTGCACCTAGTGTCCCGATTTCCGCTATCACAAATCTTTTCACTAGATATAATAAAACCTAACTGCCAAATACTAGGAATTCTATATAAATACCTGTAAATAAGGTACTTAAATTATTGATTAATGAAATAAATGTTTGTTTTTTTCCTTTTATTTTGTGTCCGATCGGACGTGCCTTCTTCTACCTTCTCGCCATCAGGAACACAAAAGAACAAGTGCTCATGTTGAGCCCTTCTTCATGGAGGGATATTCATCGGGCGGTAACATGGGATGATTTGGAGTTACCTCACCTCCATTATATGGAACAAACCACCAATCTCAGCGATGCCATTCAAGCACATAACGCTCGATTCACCCAAGATCTACAAAAGGCTACTGCGTCGGTTACTCCAACCCATCAACAACAATAAACTCATGCGGCAAATCAGGATTTCTATCAAAAATTCAAAGAATTTCGCTCAAAGATTCAATTTTTCATTCGTTTGCTCACGGCCAATGACGCAGCTACTAATCTTCGTTTGCCTCCCCCAACCACAGCATCTGGAGGTTCTTCCTCAATATCGCAACAAATTAGTCCTCTAACACTTGCACTCGTGCCATCAGGAACACAAAAGAACATTTCAAATCCATGGTGCCGATTATTGAAATTGGTGAAATTTTTTAAAAATCTGGCATTCCAAATGTAACACCCCAAAAATCCATAAGTCCCAAAATGAGTCAGGATGGGTGACACGGCCTGGGACACGGGCGTGTCCCAGGGCGTGTCCAATGCATACGGCCTAGGACATGGGAATGTCCCAGGGCATGTCCATTACTATAGGCATCAACTCAAGTTCTCGAGATTGCATGGTCGACGATCGTCGAGAGGTGACACGGCCTGGGACACGGGCGTGTCCCAGGGCGTGTCCTGCTCGGGTGAATACCCGGGTGGCATTGAGTGGCGTTGAGTGGAGTGTGGAGCACGGCCTGTGACACGGGCATGTCACAGGGGCGTGTTTGGCACACGGCTAAGGACACGGGCGTGTGCCTTAGCCGTGTCCTCCTCGGGTGATATTGTCTTGTGTTGAAAGAGTGACACGACTAGTCACACAGCCGTGTGCTTTCTGACACGGGTGTGTCAGATGTTTGACACGGGCATGTCTAAGCCCGTGTTCTGGACTGGGTGAGTCGGTTCTGTAGCCCCTTCAGGAACACGGTCTGTGACATGGGCGTGTCACAACCCGTGTTCAGTCTAGGAAATCAGTTTAAGGGCTGATCTGATCTGTTCATTTTCTTTAACCAAGATTCAATAAACTAGGATCATCCCTGCGGTGATAAGGCCGACCTTAAGAAGGAGAAAGCTCATTTGAGTTATGCCTTGCTCTTTCTTAAGTAAGAGAGAGAGGAGAGCTTGAGGAGGAAGAAGAAGAGGAAGCCGGCTGCCAGTGGTGCTACGGTGGTTCAAATCGCGAGCCGAGTTCGGATTTGCGAAGGCAAGGCCGCTGCAAGAACCTTCATCCATTTACTTTTCTCCCTATGGCTCTGAAGCGTCTTCCAAGGGTAACGATCCCCTTCTAGGACAAGTGAAGTCCTTCTTTCCTGCATTTGCATAGGAATCCTCCAACAAAAGGTGGATGACAAAGAGATTCCCTTGGGATTGGTGGTTCATCCCTTGTTGTAGTGCATTAGAACCGGAAGTGTGAGTACGGTTAGGCATACTGTGTGAAGTCCATCCGGACATGTTGGTCTGGATTGGTGATGCTTGTTTGCACATCGGAGAAGACTTTGTGTTTATTGCTAGTGTGCATGAAATCTGTGGTGGATTTCTGTGGCTTGGTGCCGTAAGAAGTACTGGAGGAAGTCCAAGAAATGGTGAGAGTTGGGTCCAACTCTTGTGGCCGTGAGTGCCATGTGGTATGAAGTCTAGTCGTTAGGTTGCAACTGGGAAAAATGCCTTGGTGGCGAACGGGCAAGGTGAAGTTGTACCCGCATCAGTCCAGTCTTGAGTCTGACGATTTTGAGTAACAGGAAAGGTGGATCCGTACCCGCATTATGGTTGTCTAACCTTGGGTACTTAAGACCCTGTTAGGATCACATAGCGAGAGTCGATGGCTTGCATGCTAATCAAACTAGGAATGCTCAAGTTTGACCGTCATGTCTGGGACCTCTGAACGGTGGTGAGATCCGGTGTTTCCGGTACACCAGAATGTGCCATGAGTGCACGGAATGTCGGGTCATCGTACCGACATTTGTGATATGTATTGCCTTAGTGGCTGAATATATTTATGTGTGTGATGTCAAGTGCTATGCAGGGAAGGAATTCCGCTGTCCCGTGTCAGGGGCAGGGTCGTTATAATTGGTAAGATGAATGCTGATCGTTGCCCTGTTTGCCACCGGTTGGTGGAATGGTTCTTGAAGGTGCAGGTTGTGCTGGTCCAAGTGGGACTTAACGAGCTGAAGCCCAAGCTGCATTGCTGCACTCGAAGGCCTTGTTTTGCATAATCTTGTTCATGTGTGGCCGGCCTGCGTGCCGATGTATGTAAACCACACCTTATGTTCATAGAAACTTGTAAAAGCCATAAGGCTGTGTACGTGCTGTTTATGATTGTATTCATTCCTATTTTGTTATAGAAGTGGACATTTCTGTTAGTATTGAGTTCATGTTTTGAACCCTGAAGCTTTCGCTAGAATGCTCTGTGTTAGGGTGCGATTGTTCTTGGTATTATTTCGTGACGTATCCGCCTGTTTGTGGAATATGGTGTGGGGTCCCGGCCGGACCCTCTATTATATCCTACGTGATGGGTAGAGGTGTTATAATTTGGTATCAGAGGGAGGTTTCGATCCTCCTACCTGTGGATTATGGGCCCACCACGCTTCCGCTAGAATGCTCTGTGTTAGGATGTGATGGTTCTTGGTATTATTTCGTGACGTCTCTACCTGTTTGTGGAATATGGTGTGGGGCCCCAGCCGGACCCTCTATTATATCCTACGTGATGGGTAGAGGTGTTACAATTTGGTATCAGCTTGTTAGTCGATCTCTTCTGAATTCGCGGACGAATTCTTTTGAGGGGTGGCGAGCACGTGTCAGTGCTGCTATTATAACACATATATTGAACTCAATCATGTCCACTTAGGAATGTAAATACACTTGTTTGGTGAACCTGTGTGTTTATTTTGGGTTTGTTTGCCGTTTTTTTAGTCGCTAAATTGTGTTTTACACATATAGGTGACTAGAAGTGTTGCGGGTCAGTCGGAACCTCAGCATTCTGTTGAAAGTGCGTCACCGGCTGAGGTGCCCACACCTCCTCCATCTGTTGAAACTGTTCGTTTGATTATGGAGATAGTGATTGCAGTTATGAACGCTCAGCAAGTTGGGCAGGCTCGGCCTGCAGTGGTGCCAATGCATGCTGAGATAAGGCAAGAACCGGTGGAAGTGGTAGTTGATCCGCGGGCGGCAGATCAATAATTGAAGTTGTTCATGAGCTTCAATCCTCCTCAATTTACTAGGTCGGGTTCCCCAGCCCAAGCGGAGGATTGGCTCTCAAGGATTAAGAGGCTCTTAATAGCTATTAGAGTAGGGGAGGAACAGAAAGTCACACTACCCACTTTCGTGCTTGAGGGAGAGGCTCGGTTATGGTGGGACGAGGTAGAACTGCATCACTTGGCGGGCAGAAGGTTGGCGGGAGTCTCGATGGAAGAGTTCTCTCGAATGTTTTTAGCAAAGCATCTTCCGATGTAGCAAAGAATTTCCATGGAGTTGGAGTTCCAACGTTTAACTCAATAGGAACATAGTGTGGATGAGTATCTGCATGAGTTTACACGGTTGGGACGGTACGCGGGCAATATCTTTGCCGAAGAGGAGCGTAAGACCACTCAATTCTATGGGGAACTATGAGATGAGCTGCGGTATTTGCTATCGAGTTTTGTGAATCAGGGATTCTAAACATTGGTCTGTACGGCTCGGTCTTTGGAAAAGGATATGAAAAGAGGACAAGCAAGGGGGACCTTGGCTGTTACAAAACCGGAGTTTAAGCCGCCGCATCCAGAGAAGTCTGGGTACCGAAGGAGATGAAATAAAAAGTCCAAATCCTCTAGACAAGCTCCTTCAGCGACTGTGACAGAAGCATCATCTGGGTATGGATCTCGCGCTTGTTTTACGTGTGGGAAGTTGGGACACTTTGCACGTGATTGCCGAGTTGGCCCTCCGAAGGGTTAAAAGAAGATGGGAGCGTCTTATGCGGAGAAAGGGAAGACTGTGGTGGAGTCTTCTGCATCGCACGCGCAGCCCCGGGTCTTCAACCTTGGGCAACAAGAGGCCATTAAGCAGGCCGATGTCATCACAGGTGCGCACATGTTTAAATTTATTGTACGCTGTGTGCTGTGCTTGTTTTAATCTTGGTGTTATAGGTTTTGTCCTTATACGGGACTCTCCGGCATGAGTACTGTTCGATACAGGTGCTTCACATTCGTTTCTGTCGGAAGATTTCATCTTGTGAATCAGGGTGCCTATACGGACCGCGACAGACAGTCTGAAGGTGTTACTACCTAACGGATGTTTGTTGTGTGCGGATAAGTCTTGTTGTGTTGAGGTCAAGATAGGGAGTCGAGATTTCAAGGTGGAAACATTAGTATTGCCGATATCAGAGTTTGATATAATCTTTGGTATGGACTGGCTTTCAGAGCAGCATGCCTGTATAGATTGCACTTCAAAAGAGATTACACTGGGGAAAATACCGAACAAGAGACCAAGTTCAGTGGTATGTGAGGGATGAGTAGGGTATTGATATCTACTCTCCAAGTCGTTAAGGCAGCTCGGAAGGGTGCAGAGTTATTCTTCACACTCATTGAGGCGGTGGAGCCGAAGGCTAGTGTAAGTGAGGTGCTTATTGTATCGGAATACGCTGATGTGTTTCCAAAAGATCTTCCGGGGTTACCACCCAAAAGGGAAATCGACTTCGTTATCGAGATGGTGCCAGGTGCAAAACCTATGTCCTGCTCGCATTATCGAGTAGCGCAAAAGGAGACGGCGGAACTAAAGGTTCAGTTGCAAGAATTGCTAGAGCAAGGCTATATAGGCCCAAGTCAATCGCCTTGGTGCGCGCCGGTTCTCTTTGTGAAAAAGAAGGATGGTAGCTTGCGTCTACGCATTGACTATAGAGAACTGAACAAACTAACAGAAAAGAACAAGTATCCAATTCCATGGATTGACGACTTGTTTAATCAATTAGTTGGCTCGACTGTATACTCCAAGTTGGATTTCAAGGCAGGATACTGTCATTTGAGAGTTCGTGAAAGTGACATACCCAAAAGGGCATTTGGAACATGCTATGGTCACTATGAGTTCACAGTAATGCCGTTTGGGCTGTCTAATGCGCCATCGGTATTCATGGACTTGATGCATCGAACATTTAGGGAATACTTGGATCTCTTTGTGATCGTATTTATTGACGATATCCTCGTATATTACCAATCTGAAGAAGATAATGCAAATCACTTGCGGCTGGTGTTGCATACCCTGAGGAAGAATAAGCTCTACGCCAAGTTCTCTAAGTGTGAGTTTTGGCTTTCGTCAGTGGCTCTCCTTGGCCATGTGGTTAGTGGAGAGGGAATTGCGGTGGATCCTTCCAAGATAGTTGCTATACGGGAGTGGCATGTTCTTTCTTCAGTAGCATAAGTCAGGAGTTTTCTTGGACTTGCGAGCTACTACTGGTGCTTCGTAGAGAATTTCTCGAGAATAGCTTTGCCTCTCACCACACTGACGAGAAAGGATCAGAAGTTCATTTGGATGTCAGAGTGCGCTCGAGCTTTTGAAGAGTTATAAAGTCGTTTGACTGCGGCGCCAATCTTAACATCGTCGTGTGGTCAAGACGGCTTTGAGGTCTATAGTGATGCAACAGGGAGCGGCTTAGGCTGTGTTCTTTTACAATTCGGAAAAGTGATAGCTTATGACTCACGAGGTGCATGAACAAAATTACCCCGTCCATGATTTGGAATTGGCGGCAGTAATATTTGCACTTAAACTGCGGCGTCATTATCTATATGGCGTGAAGGTTGATTTATTCACGGACCATAAGAGCCTGAAATATCTGTTTGATCAGAAAGATCTTAACATGCGACAGAGAAGGTGGATGGAGTTTCTTGGTGACTACACATTTCAGATTCATTATACTCCTGGTAAAGGGAATGTAGTCATGGATGCCTTGAGTCGTCGGACTCCGGCAAAGGCAAGTTGGCTTTTAAGGCATGATGAAAGCCTAATTCGGAAACTGGAGGCATTAAATATTTCTTGTGTTGAAAGGAATGCCACTGCAGATGCGTGCTTAAACTGGATGGAAATACAGTGTGACTTGGCGGACAGAGTTCGGCAAGCAACAGAACTTGATGAAAGTCTACAACTCTATGCAGTGGAAGGTGCAGACTCTAGATTTTCATTTATTGATGGTCTTTTTCGGAAGGACGGTCGTCTGTGTGTGCCAAATAGGGGTAAGCTTCGTGAAGAGGCGATGTATGAAGGCCACTTCACCAAATATTCGGTTCACCCCGAGAGCACGAAAATGTATAAAGATATGAAGAAACTGTTCTGGTGGCCTGGAATGAAGAAAGACATAGCACACTATGTCGCTAAGTATCAAACGTGTGCTTTGATAAAGGCGGAATGCAAAAAACCGGGTGGTTTACTGAAGCTGTTACCCATCCCTGTATGGAAATTTGATGATATTTCCAAGGATTTCGTGCATGGATTATCGAGATCGCAGCGTGGAAATGATGCGGTATGGGTAATTGTGGACCGATTAACCAAGGTGTCACACTTCATCCCGAACCATAAAGACGATTCAGTTGAGAAATTGGCAAAGATGTACGTGGATACTATTGTACGATTGCACGGTGTGCTCCGTAGCATTGTTAGTGATCGAGATGGGCGTTTCACTTCGGGTGATTGGAGATTAGTCCACGAACTGTTGGGTACGAAATTACATTTCAGCACGGCCTTCCACCGTCAAACGGATGGTCAGACTGAGAGGACCAACAGGACGTTGGAGGATATGCTCTGAATGTGTGCGCTGGATTTCGGGAAGAATTGGGAAGATCATCTCAGTGTAGTTGAGTTCACCTACAACAACAGTTACCAAGCTAGTATCCAGATTGCGCCCTTTAAGGCATTATACGGTAGAAAATGTCGTACACCTTTGGCTTGGGCGGAGACTGACGAAACAAAGTTGTATCGGTGAAAAGAGTTAGATGATGCCAATGCATTTATACGGTTGATACGTGAAAGACTTGTGGTGGCTCAAGACAGGCAAGCAAAGTATTACAATGCCAAGCACCAGAACATGGAGTTTGTGGTGGGCGATTGGGTGTACTTGAAAATCAAACCATTCAAAGGTATGTCCAGGATACGGCGTTTGAAAAAGTTGAGCCTGAGGTATCTGGGACCGTTTGAGGTGGTCGAGCGTATTGGTGAAGCTGCCTATCAATTGGCACTTTCGCAAGAGCTGAGCGGTTTACATGATGTGTTTCATGTCTCGGTGTTGCGGAAAGTGGTAAAAGAACCAATCAAAGTGGTTGTTGCAGATCAAGTATCAGTCGACAGTGGGCTAACGACGAAAGTTAGGCCTATTCGAATTGAGGATTGAGCTGAAAAATAGTTGCGGAACAAGATGATCGGGATGGTCAAATTCCGGTGGGACAATTGTGGTCGTGAAGAGCTAACATGGGAGCGAGAGCAGACCATGCGAGCTGAGTTTCTCGAACTTTTTGTGTAAACTGTTGACCGTGTTCATTCTTTTGTAGCAAAACTGTTAGTGGAATAGCATTGGGATGTTTGTTCCCGTGCTGCGTACAAATTTCGGGATGAAATTTATTTTAAGGGGGGAGGATTATAACACCCCAAAAATCCCTAAGTCCCAAAATGGGTCTGGCTGGGTGACATGGCCTAGGACACGGGCGTGTCCAGTGCACACGGCCTGGGACACGGGCGTGTCCTTTACTGTAGGCGTCGACTTGAGTTCTCGAGATGGCACGGTCAACGATCGTCGAAAGGTGACACAGCCTGGGACACGGGCGTGTCCCAGGGCATGTCCTGCTCGGGTGAATACCCGGGTGGCGTTGAGTGGCGTTGAGTGGAGTATGGAGCACGACCTATGACACGGGCGTGTTATAGGGGCATGTTTGGCACATGGCTAAGGACACGGGCGTGTGCCTTAGCTGTGTCCTCCTCGGGTGATCTAGTCTTGTGTTGAAAGAGTGACACGGCCAGTCATACGGCCGTGTGCTTTCTGACACAGGCGTGTCTGATGTTTTACACGGGCGTGTCTAAGCTCGTGTTCTGTACTGGGTGAGTCGGTTCTATAGCCGCTTCAGGAACACGGCCTGTGACACAGGCGTGTCACAACCCATGTTCAGTCCAGGAAATCAGTTTAAGGGATGATCATATCCGTTCATTTTCTTTAACCAAGATCAAATAGTCTAGGCTCATCCATGGGGTGATAAGGCCGGCCTTTAGATGGAGAAAGCTCATTTGAGTTGTGTCTTTCTCTTTCTTAAGTAAGAGAGAGAGGAGAGCTTGAGGAGGAAGAAGAAGAGGAAGCTGGCTGCCAGTGGTGCTACGGTGGTTCAAATTGCGAGCCGAGTTTGGATTTGCAAAGGCAAGGCTGCTGCGAGAACGTTCATCCATTTACTTTTCTCCCCATCGCTCTGAAGCGTCTTCCAAGGGTAACGATCCCCTTCTTGGACAAGTGAAGTCCTTCTTTCCTGCATTTGCATAGGAATCCTCCACCTAAAGGTGGATGGCGAAGAGATTCCCTTGGGATTGGTGGTTCATCCCTTGTTGTAGTGTATTAGAACCGTACGTGTGAGTACGGTTAGGCATACTGTGTGAAGCCCATCCAGACATGTTGGTCTGGATTGGTGATGCTTGTTTGAACATCGGAGAAGACTCCGTGTTTATTGCTAGTGTGCATGAAATCTGTGGTGGATGCCTGTGGCTTGGTGCCATAGGAAGTACTGGAGGAAGTACAGGAAATGGTGTGAGTTGGGTTCAACTCTTGTAGCCGTGAGTGCCATGTGGTATGAAGTTGAGCCGTTGGGCTGCAACTGGGAAAAGGCCTTGGTAGCAAACGGGCAAGGTGAAGTTGTACCTGCGTCAGTCTAGTCTTGAGTCTGACGATTTTGAGCAACGGGAAAGGTGGATCCGTACCCGCATTATGGTTGTCTAACCTTGGGTGCTTAATACCCTGTTAGGATGACATAGCGAGAGTCGATGGCTTACGTGCTAATCAGACTATGAATGCTCAAGTTTGACCTTCATGTCTGGGACCTCTGAACGGTGGTGGGATCCGGTGTTTCCGGTACACCAGAATGTGCCCTGAGTGCACGGAATTTCTGGCCGTCGTGCCGACAATTGTGATATGTATTGCCTTAGTGGCTGAATATATTTATGTGTGTGATGTTTAGTGCTATGCATGGAAGGAATTCCGCTGCCCACTCCAGGGGCAGGGTCGTTATAATTGGTCAGCTGAATGCTGGCCGTTGCCCTATTTTCTACCGGTTGGTGGAATGGTTCTTGCAGGTGCAAGTGGCGCTAGTCCAAGCGGGACTTAGCGGGCTGAAGCCCAAGCTGCGTTACTTCCCTCAAAGGCCTTGTTTTGCTTAATCTTGTTCATGTGTGGCCGGCCTGCGTGTCGATGTATGTAAACCACACCTTATGTTCAGAGAAACTTGTAAAATCCATAAGGTTGTGTACCTGCTGTTTATGGTTGTATACATTCCTATTTTGTTATAGAATTGGACATTTTTGTTAGTATTGAGTTCATGTTTTCAACCCTGAAGCTTCCACTAGAATGCTCTGTGTTAGGGTGCGATGGTTCTTGGTATTATTTTGTGACATCTCCGCCTTTTTGTGAAATATGGTGTGGGGACCCGGCCAGACCCTCTATTATATCCTATGTGACGGGTAGAGGTGTTACACCAAATCCTATGAATACCAAACTATTTCATACCCAACCACATCACAATTACTTTACAAATACTCTACCTATCCCACCATTAATTCCTTCCAAATCCAATTTAAATTTTAAATTTCCTCCTTATTCTTCCCATTTAGGGACCAATTACCCACCCATTGAATCATGTTTAGAATCAAATCTTCAAGAAACCGCTATCGGTAAACCGTCCAAAGCACGTCTCGATTATCCCCATTTTTCCTGTGAAAATTTCTCACGGAAGCTGAGCAATGTCGCAGGAACACTCAATCAAAACCAAAGTCAAGTAAGAATCAATAACAACAGAAGTGCAAGAGTCTCAATATGAAATTATCATAAACTTCTTTACAATATGAGGTATACATTCTGAGACATGATTTCACAATGTACCCAATAGAAACAAAAAGCTACATGCATGAGTGAAATTGGCGGTCTGATGACAAAAACTACCCAAGCCGCAAACCATCAAGACAATCTGTTGAAACCGCCAAGTCGTCAGCCCGTAACACAAGCCGCGCATACTGCCTGTTATTAAAATGCCGATGAACTGGAAAAGAGTCTACCCGTTGATGAACTGGGCAAACTACTTGAACTATCCGCAACCTCGAGGAAGATACTTCAAGCCGTCTAAACCGCGACCTCCTATATACCACACACTGCTATCTGCAAACTATTCCACATTGAGCTTCCCAACTAGTTGTCTAGTCTCTCGTTGCTAGCCATACAGCCTGCACAGCACAAGTCAACTTCACTTAGCCTCTCGGTTAGAAAAACCTAACCGTAAGTTCAAAGCATGAGATGAGTTCTCACTGTTCCCATTATATAAGACGAGTCAGGAACTCCTATTTATAGGCCACAAGGAGAGTGTGATCACCCCCCATCGTGATAGGATAACCGCTCGTCATCATACAACTAGCACCACCAGTCTACACAAGAGTGTGGATACCATAGTCAAACAGCAAAGACATGCAGATAACATTCTCAATCAACATGGATTTGGCAATCAAGCTGACAACCATGCGTCCTGAGACAATCCGCGTCATGACGAACTGCGGACTTCACATCCAGTCTGTGCAGCATAAGAAATCTCCGGAAACTCCAGAACAGACCGCACAACTAGCATTCTCTATGAACTCCAGAAGCAGACCACACAACCAACGGTCTCCACAAACTAAGCAACACCATGGACTTAGCACATCACCGTGACCAAGTCCACACACACCATCGAAACCTGGCACCAGAACGCACAAGAAGAACATAGCAAACTTCATGCTAACCGTTTGCCTCTACGCAAGCCAGAGAACTTGCCAGCTCCAAGAAGACTCCGCGTCACAATCCAGATTGCGATATCCAAGGTTAGCCAATGCTAACCGTCTGGTTACCTCCCAGGGTACTTGTTGACCTAGACTGCAGAAAAAGGGAACAAAAAGTAAGAATCTTGATATCCGCCAACATCAGGCCGCCTACGAGCAGCGGACTCTGCGGTTTGTGTGGTCTGCCCAAACAAACTGCCCACTTCCACTTCAAAATTTCAACACTCTCCCATGAAGTGGGAAGTGGAAACCAGCCCTGACAAACCCTGTAACCGAGTAAACAATCCTTTCGACAATGGCTTTGTAAAGATATCTGCGACGTTGTCTTGTCTCAGCACATACTCAACCATCAAACACCCCTACAACACCTTCTCGCGAACTAAGTGATGCTAAATCTTGATATGATTTGTCCGCGCGTAACAAACTAGATTGTTAACCAGTTTGAGGGCACTCTAATTGCCACCGCGCAGCAGAGTAGGACCCCGCACCTCATCATGGATGTCTTCTACTAACCTCCTAAGATTCTTGAGCTTCCAAGGCTAAAGACTTGTATTCCGCTTTCTTATTAGAGACAGACACTGAATCCTGCTTCTTACTGCACCACGAAATAGCTACTGATCCACACATGAAGACATAACTAGACGTTGACTTTTGATCGTCTGAATCTCCCCCCAAAATAAGCATTTGTGTAGCCATGCAGATTGAAGCATGTGTCCCTCTTGTAAAAGAGACCCATATTCGAGGTGGATTTCACATACTTCAGGATATTCTTAGCCTCCACCAAATGAATCTTCTACAGCTTCACCATATACCGACTTACTCGGCCCACAACATAAGAAATATCTGACCTTATAATTGTCAAATATATGAGACTCCTAATGAGAGACCGAAATACCAAGGGATCTGGAAGTACCCTCCCTCATTACACCAAAGCTTGAGACCGACCTCTAGAGGAGTAGAGCTATTCTTCTCTTCCCACATGCCGAATCGCTTAATGATTCTCTCTGCATAGCCCTTCTAGAAAACGAGCGCACTACTCTTCTTCCTTTCCACCTCGAGACTAAGGAAATGGTGGAGCTCCCCAAGATCCTTCATCTCAAACCGGATAGCTAGCTCTACTCTGAGTCTAGCTAGCTTTTCCTTCGAGTTTCTCGTGACGATCATGTCGTTAACGTACAACATCACCAAGACTTTAAGCTCTCCCCTCCTCTTGACAAATAAACTCAAGTCTGAGTCTGAAGCAAAGTATCTGCAGAATTGGAGGTATTCTGCGATCTTTCTATGCAACGCTTGCGGCGCTTGCTTCAAGCCATGGAGTGTAACACCCCCATCCGTCGGTTAGAATATAACAGAATGTCCGGTCGGGGCCCTATGCCATATTACACAGACAGTCAGTGGAGTTACGTATTGAAATCAAAATTAAATCATGCATCCTAACTCAGAGTGCATTCTAGCGGAAGATAAATTAAATTGTAATAATAACACAACCATACAAATGTTCACTAAACCAAATTGGAATGATGAGATAAATACACAAATAGTTATGTCCTTAAGTCCTTACAAAGGTTTCCTGAAATAAAAATATTTTACATACTTCGGCACGCAGGACAGCCACACATGAAATAGTGAAAGTAAACACACTTCGCTTTGGCCTTCGAGGGTCAGCATAACTACCATGGGCTTCAACTTACTATTTCCCGCACGGCTCTGCTGCACGTGCACGAAACTATTTCACCCAATCGGTGTAAAACAAAACAACGGTCGGCATTAGCTGACCAAATTATAATGACCCCACCCCTCACTCGGGGTGGCGGTGCTCCTTCCCTGCAGGAATTTAGCATATATATAATGGCAAACAGAACGTACAACTTAAGCACCATTCACCACGGACGTTGGCATTACCGGCCATACGCCCTGTGCACTCAGGGCACATTATCGGTGTACTGGAAATACTTAGGGTCCCACCTCCATTCTCAATGACGGTTAACATAATTTGAGCATTCACTAGTCTTTCCGGGCCGAAGCAAAAGACTCACCCTATGCTACGACAAATTCATGGTGATCCCCCAGATTCACTCTTTGACTCACTCCAAGCCGAATGTCATAAGATTGGGTACAGTTCAAATCTTTCCCATTGCTCAAATGGTCGGACGCAACAAGCCACGATGTGGGCAAGCCTCCCCTTTCCCATTCTCAACATTACATAACTTTGTTATGTTCCAAGGCTGGCTCTCATGGCTGCCTAAGCTGCCCCCCCCCCCACGATGGGCTCTCAGCTCAACACATTGGCCCCTTGGTCTCCACGAGATAGGCCTAACAATCACAATGTCCCCCAAATCTCCAAGAGATAGACCTCACAAAACATTGCTCACTGGGAGCTACTACCGGCGGTAGCGTTACCGTCGCGCGATATGGGATAGACTATCGATTCTTCCCCTCCAAAAAAGTGTTTTTCTGGCGGCCCACTCTTGTACTCTCTCTATAGTAACCTACACATCCCATGACTCCGAAATCTATGCGCTTACCACGGAGTATTCTCTGGCATATAAATAATCATCACCAACCAAGACTAACCTGTCCGGATGGGCTTCAGACAATATGCATATT
Organism: Platanthera zijinensis; assembly: GCA_039513925.1. Lineage (NCBI taxonomy): Eukaryota > Viridiplantae > Streptophyta > Magnoliopsida > Asparagales > Orchidaceae > Platanthera > Platanthera zijinensis. The sequence goes on from CM077086.1 coordinate 57,746,566, forward strand.
CCGTACTTTGATTCCGGATTCTAAATGCAAAGACAACGGGGATACAACCGATCTACCCATAGAGAGAATTTCATCCACGTGCTCGTGGAGTGTCTACCCTCACATGCCAAAACAAAGGACTTCGTATGTCCAAGAAGAAGGATCGTTACCCTCGTCATTCATTTTGGCGCCATGGGAGAGAATCTAGCCGGAAAAGAATGACCGCAATGGACTTGCCTCCGCAGATCCGAACACAGCTTAAGAACCAGAGCTCTGAAACTCCAACGGCAACGAGATCTCTTTCCACTCACTCTCCTTTACTCTCCACTCAGACTGCTGATCAAAATAAGGAAGCCATAGAAGAAATGAAGTAATACTCACCAATCCCGACATTAAAACAAGATACCGACGCGCGGTAACTAGTTACCATCCCCCGGTACTTCAAACATCCAATTTGCAATTACACCACCCAAAACCTCCAATCCTGGGCCGACACGTGGATGCGCCGCAACTGCCCTGCTACCGTCGTGCGGTACCTCACTACCGCCGTGCGGTACCTCACTACCGCCGTGCGGTAGTTGATATGTCGCATCAACGCGCCGCTCTCGATGAAAAGTCATTATTGCCCCGCGGTATCACTACCGTCACGCGGTACCTCACAGAGAGGCATTTCAAATAAATTAGATTTACTACCACCGACATTAACCGTGCTCCCAAGCGATAGCTCACAGAGAGCTCTGTCAATAAATCGACAATACTACCGCTGCGCGGTATCAACCTACCGCCAGGCGATAACTCACTGAACGCTTCTGCTATAAATCCAGCATCATACCGTCAGCATTAACCCTAATGTCGGGCGGTATCTCACAGAAAACAACCTCCTACTTCGAGAAACTTGGGGCGTTATAAATCTATCCCACTTAAAGAAATTTCGTCCCAAAATTTACATGTTGAAGGAAAATATAGAAGTTTCAATATTACATAAGTATACCTCAAGGGAACAGCTCAGGATACACTACAACATTTTTGGTCTTTAGCAACATTTAAAAACTGTTGCCTAAAACCGCAAAGTGTTGCCAAAACATTGAAAACTGTTGTCATATGGGTGTATGCCTATGCCCGTGTTACCAAAGACCTAAGGCAACAGTTTTCACATGTTTAGGCAACATTACTTGAAACTGTTGCCTATATCCCTAGTAAAGGCAACATTTTTTACATGGACCTATTGCAACATTTTCAAAATGTTTAGAGTTACATTTAATAAATGTTGTCAAAACTATTTAATTAATAAAAAAATATAAATTTTAAAAAAACATGAAAATAAATTAGAACTTCAAAAACATACATGTTATATCATGAGATATTTTTTAGAACGCATAAATATATAACAATTTAACAAGACAAATATTTTCATTTAGAATATTAATGTTACACATGTTTTATCATTAAATTAACAACTCATCATTAACATCACAATTTACCAAAATACCTCAAAATAATTAAATATTACAGTACACAAACAAAATTATCTAAATCAACTTAAACATCAAATGTTCTTCATGAAATGGGTTCATCAATCATATTGCAACTCCGCATTTGTCTTCCCGATCCCGGCCAACATCAAGAACTTTCTGCACAAAGTAAAATAATATATATATAAATATAATGACATCAAGATCAATGAGCTGCATATGCAACTCGCTTAAATTCAGCACTTTAAAGAGTAGGACGTGCAGCTCGCTAAATTTCAGCGAGCTGCAGGTGCAACACCCTGAAATTCAGTGAGCTGTAGGTACAGCACGCTGAAATTCAGCGTGTTGCACCAACAGCTTGCTGAAATTAAGGGGCTTGCACTGCACGCTGAAATTCAGGGGCTTGCACCTGCAACACGCTGAAATTAACAAAAAGAAGTCAAGTTCAGTTCAGTTCTATGATTGGTTTGCATTGAAATTCAGGGGCCTGCAGCACGCTGTTAATTTGTAGAACAAGCATCTGAAATTCAGAGGCTTGCACTGCACGCTGAAATTTAGGGGCTTGCATCTGCAGCACGCTGAATTTAGGCTATGTTTGGTTTCAAATCACCGCATAAACATGCATCAAAGAAACCAAAATTCTTCTTTAAAATCAAAGAAGCCCTCTCAAGATGCAATCATTCCAGGTCTGATTCAAATCATGGAGAAGCTGGACTATGATTTCTCAGCTAGCCATAGCAACTTATAAGAAAGAAAGAAGACCATAAGATAGCAATGATGGAAATAAAGAGCAGGATTACATTCAAAACACTTAGATATATTAAGTTAAAGGCTGCTGCAATCAAGCAGAACACAAAACAACATAAAAAGAGCACTCTTTTCCTTCTGACATCATGCCACTATAGATTAGACCACCACTATATAAATATCATAAAGCTAGTATTAAGCAAACTTTCTGGACATAAGCTGCAGAAATAGGAAAAGTTGGATCAAGTGCTAACTCTGGGAGCTCGCATGCCAAATCCGCGCTTCAATCTTTCAACTCTGCTCAAATAATTAGAACATTGAATACGTTAAGAGAGTGCGCATAATCTATTACAAATGCAGTTTATATACTGAACATATGATAATATGTGGCTATGTGCTACAACATACAATTGTTTCTATTGCTTTGGATCTATCTAACATAACTACATTAGGTTAGAGTAATGTTAAGAGAACCAAACCAAAAGAAGGTGAAATCCTTGAATAGAAGTTGTTTTCTTGCTAAACCTTGCCTACGTACCCCAAAGTGAACTTTGTTTAACTACTTTGACTTAGTCCAGCAAGCCGATTTCATCAGTCATGGTTTTATTGATCCATGGACATATGGTTTCTTGCCGTCTTGCTCGAATTAAAATGATAGAAACAGAATCAAAAGGCAACAAAAAATTTCAATAACTTGCACTTATTCACATTCAGCTCACAAAAACCAACCAGTTAGACAATGTAATGTGATCAGAAGTATTTCATATATGCTTAAGAGGGTTATGAGATTGAAATTTGAAAGTAGAAAAGTAAACAAGAAGTTAAAAAACTCACGTGGGTGCAAGCTTGCCAAGACAATCAAGATCTTCCCCAGTTTCTTAGATGATTGTTTATGTGGTTTCTTAGATGCTTGTTCTACAAAAAGAAGTCCAGTTCAGTTCTATGATTGGTTTCAAATCTACAAATTAACAGCAACAAATTAACAACAACAAATTAACAGCAACAAATTAACAACAACAAATTAACAATGATTGGTTTCAGATCTACAAAAAGAAGTCAAGTTCAGTTTTATGATGAACGAAGTCCAGTTCTATGATCTAGAAAAAGAAGTCCATTCCAGTTCAGTTGATATAGGCTTAGGGTTCATAAACAAAGTAACAAAAATAGAAAAAGCGTTGCGATGAGAGAAAAGCCAGTGGAAAAATATGTGGCTATGGGGCTTAGGGTTCTTTATGTCTTAAGATCAATGTCGTACAAATTAAAAGCCAGTGGAAAAAATCAAAATAAACTGGCACAATAACAAATTATTTTGCGGCCTCCAAATAAGAAGCATGTTCCAGAGATTGTATCATACAGAGTGAAAATTTTGAGTAATTCTATTTGTAAACCATATTAAATCAAATCATACAATATTATAAATATTTTTCTAACTCAGTTAATGAGGAATTTTAGTAATTCTTAATTATCAAAATTATAATTTATGCATAATGATAGAAATGTAGTAAAGAAATATTTTTATGAGAACAACTAACTGAACATCATGAAACAAAATCAACTTCTATAGAAATTCTTATAAACAAACCTAAGCATCCCATATTCAACCCAAGAGATTAAAATAGAAAAACATACCAAACTGCATTCTCCTCGGACATTGGCCATAATAGAAGAGCCGCAAAGAAATTCATTGCCTGCAAGGCATGGATAACTAAACAACAATAGTATATTAATAACTGGAACGACACAAAAAACTAAAAATACAAATCATATGCCAAAAACTGGAGGTTTGTGTATTGTTCCAGATGTTGACGGCACAAATTCGGATAAAGTGATTATGACACATATCCTTTCTGTTCTTAGTAGACATGGTTGGTGATTTGCATTCTATAAATATGTTACTCAAGAAGAAGTGTTAAATACCATAGAAATGAAAAAGGCAAAATAAGCATGGATAACTAAACAACAATAGTATATTAATAACTGGAACGACATAAAAAACTAAAAGCACAAATCATAGGCCAAAACTGGAGGTTTGTGTATGGTTCCAGATGTTGACGACACAAATTAGGATAAAGTGATTATGGCACATATCCATCCACTTCTTAGTAGACATGGTTGGTGATTTGCATTCTATAAATATGTTACTCAAGAAGAAGTGTTAAATACCATAGAAATGAAAAAGGCAAAAAACTGCAACCAAATTCATCATCTAATCCTACTCAAGAAGAAGTGTTAAATATATTTACAATAATGAATGAACACATTTCTGAGAGTTGACATAATGAACACATTTCTGATGACCTAAACCAAGAGAATAAACATGTTTATGATTCTTCTAGAACAATGCAAGCTGATGGGGAAAGGCAGAAAACATGGCAATAGTAAATTGCAAAAAACATGGCAGTAGAAAACAAAGAATATTTCTAATTCATACGGAGGATAAAATCCAATTAGTAAATTGCAAATAACATGACGATAGTTAGAACATAAGCATACAACGGAACCTAATAGTTTGGCGGTAGGAGTAAATTGCAAAAAACATGGCAAAAAATTGGAACCATAAAGCACCGATAGATGAGAAATGGTTCTACCGACAGATTAGTAAAGAACCAAACAACCAAACATATGGAAAAAAGCAATGTTAGTATCTTACAGTGAGGAGTTTCGCAGTAGGAGGAGCACGCCAGAAGGTGAAATGGCTCATTTAGAAAGTAGAACAAACACCTTATGTGCTGTTTTTTAAAAAATAATGATTCAAAAATTTTGAACCTAGAACAGAAATCATGGCGTGAAGTAACAGTGACCAAACAGAGAAAAAGAGAATTCATAACTCATCAAACTAAGTTTTAATTGGTATGCGGCATATGGCTTAATAGATTGCACAAAATGAAAAGGTCTTACTTCCAAATAGATGCAAGGAGATCTGTGGAGAAGAAGAAAGCCGGAGATCCGGAAGGAACACACCGGAGATCTGGAACACACCGGAGATCTGAGCAGAAGAAAGGGGTTGTGACATTGGTGAGATCCAAGAGGAAAATGATTTAGATCTGCAGAAGGTAGAAAAAGGGAAGAAGGTGTACCGTGCTATAGTTCCGGAAAGCACCGGCGGCGGAGAGAGCACGCCGAAGATCAGTGAAGGAGTAGCGGGAAGGGAAGCCATGGATTTGGCGTAAACAGGGAAGCGAGGAAGGGGGATGTAAAGGCAGTCGGGCACGCCGAGAACGTCGTAGGAGGGCCGCCGACCCACCGGTTCGCTGATCCGAAAGTGTCGGAGATGGTGCTTGCGATGCCTGGAGGAAGGTTGCCGGCTGGATGCCCTATCTGCGCAGAAGAAATCACGGATATCATGTTTTTGAGGTGGGGAAAAACAGCAATGGCGTGGGGCTTCGTCCATTGAGTAGGGTTTGAGAACGATCGTGAATCGCTGAAGAAGCAGAGGTAGCGGGATTTTGAGGCGATGGAATAGTGCTGGAGTGCAAGAAATGACCGAAAAGTCCAGCATCTTAAAAAAAATGAGTTTAGGAGGGTAGTATGGTCAAAGAAATGTTACACCATTTGGAGGATATTATGGTCCAAAAAATGTTACACCAAGCCCATTTTCTCCTTCCTTATAGTATAAAGATAAAAAGGGCCTAAAATTTTCAAAATATTGATTTGTATATAGCCAATTTTGATTTGTCTATAACAATACCCTTTTTAAAAGTTAAAATTTGTGTGTTAATAGCGATTGATGGTGTACTTATAACATTGCTCTTTTTGTTTTGGGGAATTAAGGTAATTAAATATCGATTCGAATGGAAAACGAGAAGATATCCGTACACCTGGAAAACCGAAAATTGATTTTGTTTCGGGGACGTTGCCCCCGAACCCCCACCGGGGACGCTATCCCCTGGACCCCTGCCCGCTATCCGGACAGCGGGACCTCCGCCGGAGGCTGCCGCCCCCGGACCCCCGCTGTCGTCGGCTCCGGATATGTCTGAAGGATTCACACTTCGATTCCTCTAAGCTCACGTGAGCAAACCCGGTGTGAGAAACAAGAGGATCAGAAGTGTTCCACAACTCCAACAAATTAAAATCCTGATATAAGTTAATTAAAATCCCGGGTAGGTATATAGAAAATTAACAACGACCCTTTTAAAAATGTCTCAATAAATATGGAGTCACGATTGAACAAGCGTCGCCAAAAAACGTGGCTATTAAATAAAAAATTTGTAGTGTGGAGTCGGGAAAAGATTATCGAGGGTTTGTGTATGTGTTAGAAATATAGTTTTTATAAAAATAATTTTTAAATTAATAATTTGGCGTGAGAGAATAATAATTTTGGTTATTATTAAAGTAATATTTAGGCAACACTTTTAAAATATTGCAAATTAATTTTTAAGAAGACAACATATCATAATTGTTGCCTAAAATGAATCCTCAGGCTCAACATTTCAAAAATGTTCCCTATAAAGGATTAGAGAACAGTTTTTGAATGTTGCACAGAAAGTGTTGCCTAAATATGTAAACCTATTGCAACACTTCAAAACTGTTCTCTAACAAAGTTTAGGCAACATTTTTATAACTGTTGTCATGTCAGATGTTGCTAAAGACCAAAAATGTTGTAGTGATACTCTGCTCTCATGGTTTGCTCGCGTTCCCATGACAATTCTTCACGGACACAGTTGTCCCATCGGACCTTGACCATCCTGATCGAATTATTCCGCAGTTGCTTGACCTCCATATCCTCAATTCGAATGGGTTTGACCTTCGTTATCAAACCACAATCAATCGGCACCTGATCTGCAGCAACTACTTATGTAGTCTCTTGCACCGCCTTCTGTAATACGAATTTGTGGAATACATCGTGAAAACAACTTAGTTCCGTTGAAAGCTTCAATTAATATGCGGCTTCACCAAAGCTCCAATATCTCAAATGGTCCAAGGTACCTTGGACTTTGCTTTTTCAAGCATATAATCCTTAATACACCCTTGAATGATTTGATCTTCAGATATACCAAATTGCCCATGGCGAACTCAACATTTCTGTGCTTGGCATTATAATACTTAGCTTGTCTATACTGAGCGATTAGCAACCGCTCCCGGATTGTATGAATAGTCGAGGTAGCATCCTCGACTTCCTTCCGCTTAAACAACTTTGATTCGCCCATCTCCAACTATGACAAGGGAGTATGACACTTTCTACCATAGAGGTCCTCGAAGGGCGCCATCAGAATACTTGCCTAGTAGTTATTGTTGTAGGCGAACTCGATCAAAAACAGGTGGTACTCCCACCTCTTACTGAAATCTAGGGCGTTCATGTGAAGCATGTCCTCCATCATCTTGTTTACCCTCTCGGTCTGACCATCCATCTGTGGATGAAAGGTCATACTGAACTTCAATTTGGTACCCAACTGTTGATGAATAAGCCTCCAATCATTAGATGTGAAGCGCCCATGTCGATCACTAACGATGTTACGAGACACACCATGCAATCGTACAATATTATCAACGTAAAGCTTTGCAAGTTTTTCCACTGAATCGTACTTCCTATTCGGAATGAAGTGTGATACTTTTGTTAAACGATCAACCATCATCCAGATTACATTGTTCCCCTTCTGCCATCTCAGCAAACTGCGCACGAAATCCATAGATATGTCATCAAACTTCCACTCCAGTATAGGTAATGACTTCAGAAATCCACCGGGCTTCTGACCTTCGCCCTTTACTAGGGCACATGTCTGACACTTTTCCATATATAGAGCTATGTCCTTTTTAAATCCTGGCTACAAGAAAAACTTTTTCATGTCCTTGAACACATCTTTGTGCTCCCTGATTAGATTGAGTACTTCATGAAATGTGCCTCGTACATCAACTCCTCCTGCAATTTGCCCATATTTGGGATGCACAATCGATTGCTCCTCCATAAAAAGCCATCAATAATAGTAAATTGGGCATTTGACCCATCCAAAGACTCTACCAAATAGCGCTTCATGTTGTCATCCAGCTCAAGTGCTTGTCGAATATGATCTGTGAGGCATACTGCACCTCCGTCCAATTCAAACATGCTTTAGCACTAGCCCTCCTATCCACACAAGAAATCTTCAAGGCCTCCAAATCTCGAATAAGACGCTCATCATGTATCTGTATCCAGTTGGCATATGCAGGAATCCTGCGACTTAACGCATCCGCAACAACATTTCCCTTGTAAGGAACGTAGTGTATCTTGAATGTGTAGTCGCCAAGTAACTCCATCCACCTCTGCTGGTGCATATTCTTATCCTTATAATCTAATAGATATTTCATGCTCTTATGGTCTGTAAAGATATCGATCTTTATACCATACAAGTAGTGCCTCCAAAGCTTCAGAGCGAATATCACGACCGCTAACTCTAAATCGTGGACCGGATAATTTCTCTCATGCAGTTTCAACTAGTGTGAGTCATAGGCTATCACCTTCCCATATTCGAGTAAAATGCAGCCTAAGCGGCTCCCCGAGATGCCGTTGTAGATCCCATAGCCTTCCGATCCACATGGCAAGCACAGAATAGGCACTATTGTTAGACGACTTTCTACTCTTCAAAATCTTGCGTGCACGTATGTTACCAAATAAACTGCTGATCCTTCCTTGTCAGGGTAGTGAGGGGTAAGGCTATCCACGAGAAGTTCTCCACGAAGCATCTGTAGTAGCCGGCAAGCCCTAGAAAACTCCGGACTTCCGCCACAAAAGACAACACAGTCCACTCACGTATTACAGCTATCTTCGTCGGATCCACCGCAATACCCTCTCCACTAACGACATGGCCAAGGAACGCTATCGAAGACAGCCAGAACTCGCACTTAGAGAACTTTGCATACAGCTAACAACTCCTCAGGGACTCCAAAATAATGCGTGAATGATCCACATGTTCTTCCACAAACTGAGAGTATACCAGGATATCGTCAATAACGACTATAACAAACTATTCCAAGTATTCTCTGAATGTCTGGTTCATCAAGTCCATAAACACGGATGGCGCATTCGTCAGCCCAAACGGCATGACAGTGAACTCATAATGTCTATAGCGTATACTGAATGCCATCTTGGGAATGTCACCTTCCCTGATCCTCAACTCATAATAACCATATTTCAGATCCAGCTTCAAGTGCATCGTCGATCCAACAAACTAGTCGAACAAGTCTTCGATTCTTAGAATCGGGTACTTATTCTTCTCTCTCAGCTTTCTGATAATCGATGCACAACCGTAGAATTCCGTCCTTATTCTTCATGAAGAGGACTAGTGTGCACCAAGGTGACGAACTTGGACACACATAACCTTACTCCAGCAGTTCTTGAAGCTGTACTTTCAATTACGTCATCACTCTTGATACTAGATGGTACGGAGAGCGTGATATAGTCTTGGCACCTGACACTAGCTCAATGGCAAAATCGATCTCTCTCTGAGGTGGAGCTCCAGGGAGGTCTTCGGGGAAAATGTCAGCTAACTCTGATACCAGCAATATACAGATCAAACCAGGTTTGGGCTTCTTAGCCTCTAATAGGGTGAAGAATAATTCCATGCCTTCCCGTACTGCTTTGACTACTTGGAGAGCAGACATTAACGTCTTGCTCGATCCCTTTATGCCAAAGAAGGTAGTTTTATAACCCGTATTCAACCTCAGTTTGACCATCTTGAGACTGCAATCAATGTACGCACGTTGCTCCGAGAGCTAATCCATGCCAAAGATTACATCAAACTCTACTATCGGCAATAGTGATGCTTCCAAGTCAAACTCTTGACTCCCAATCCGCACCTTTACGCAATAAACTCTATCTGTATGCATCGAGCATTCATTAGGCAGCAACACATCCATTCTATACTTTGCCACAGAAGAAGGTACTCTGATACATGACAAGAAGTCCTCAGACAAAAATGAGTGCAAATCTCCTGTCTCAAACAGTGCTCTCACCGGACAGTCCAAGATTAATACAAAGCCTAATACAAGACAGTCATACAACCACTGCACAAGGTGTACGGTATGCAAAGAAATAAAGCTAAAGTCTAAATCATATTTATAACTACATCACCTTGCTTGATGGCCTCTTGCTACCCAAGGTTTTACACTCTTGGTTGGGCTGAAGTATGATGAGACGCAGTTGACTCCACTGTCTTCCCTTTCTCAGCATAAGATGATCCTGCCTTTTTCTCCAACTTGCCACTGCAACACTCGCGGACAATGTGTACTAGCTTGCCATAGTTAAAACAATGGATCAGTCCTCCTCTCCCAGACGATGCCCTAGAAGTAATAGATGAAGAAGCCGGTCCAGTAGATTTTGGCTTCTTATTCCACCTTCGGTACCCAGTCTTTGAAGAGCTTGGTACTTTAAATTCTGATCTCTTTAACGACAAATCATTTTTACGCTGTCACTCCTCTGTCTTTGTTGCCTACATGAACATCTTAACCCGAGAGAGCCAGTCCTAAGCTTGTGTTGGGGTTCCAGTCCCCATAAATATTGGAGGGTTAAAGCTCATCACATGTTTGAGCGACTTTTTAGTCGCACTTCTTTGCACTATGGGCCCTCCCACTACTTGATCCACACTATAAGTTCGGCTATGCCAAGCGGTACTTGACCCAATTCAAGAGCAGGAGGCTGCACTTGCCTCCCTGTTTGGGTATTTATCATGGCGAACACCACTTCAGCTACCAATCTTATGGTTTCAGCATAAGGAGGGGTCGCATGCATATCATTTGGTGCACTACTCTCCGTAGAGTGCTGACGTTGAGACTGCTCTGCACCACTTCTAGTTACCTATAATCGTGAAACACTAAATTAGGCGACCAACACATTGCCCAAAAGCAATAATAGGAACACGTAGATTTCTTAAACATGTGTATTTTCATTTTTAAGTGGACATTCATGGGTTCTATCATGTTATAACGGCAGCGCACATACACATGCTCACCATCCCTTAAAAGAATTTGTCCACAAATTCCAATAAGAAAGATCGATATCAGAGTCTGATACTAAATTATAACACCAACATCCGTCGGGTAGAATATACCAGAAGGTCTGGTCGGGGCCCCACACCATATTCCATAGACATTCAGTGGAGTTATGTATTGAAATCAAAATTCAATCATGCATCCTAACTCAGTGTGCATTCTAGCGGAAGATAAATTAAATTGTAATAAGAACCCAACTATACGAATGTCCACTAAACCAAACTTGAATGATGAGATAAATACACAAATAGTTATGGCATTAAGGCCTTACAAAGGTTTCCTCAAATAAAAGGGTTTTGCATACTTCGGCATGCAGGTTGGCCACACGTGAAACAGTGAAAGTAAACACTATTTGCTTTGGCCTTCGAGGGCCGGCTTAACTATCGTGGGCTTCAGCACGCTATTTCCCGGTCGGCTCAGCTGCACCTGCCCGAAATCATTACACCTAATGGTGGCAAACAAAGCAACAGTCGGCATTAGCATATCAAATTATAATGACCCAACCCCTCACTCTGGGTGGCAGTTATCCTTCCCTGTAGGCATTTAGCATATATATATAATGGTAAATAAAATGTGTAACTTAAGCACCATTCACCACGGATGTTGGCATTACCAGCCATATGCCCTGTGTACTCAGGGCACATTATCGGTGTACCGGAAATACCCAGGGTCCAACCTCCATTCTCAGCGACGGTTAGCAAAATTTGAATATTCTCTAGTCTTTATGGGCCGAAGCCATAGACTCGCCCTATGCTACGGAAAAGTCATGGTGATCCCTCAGATTCACTCTTTGACTCACTCTAAGCTAAATGCCACAAGATTGGGTATAGTTTAGCTTTTTTCTGTTGCTCAAATCGCTGGGCACAACAAGTAATGATATGGGTCAGCCTCCCCTTTCTCATTCATAATATTACATAACTTTATTATGTTCATGGCTGGCTCTTACGACCGCCTAAGCTGGGCCCCCCTATGGGCTCTCAGCTCAAAACATTATCCCCCAGGCCTTCACGAGACATGCCTCACAATCACAATGGCCCCCCAGATCTATAAGAGACAAGCCTCACAAAACATTGCTCACTAGGAGCTACCGCTGGAGGTAACGCTACCACCATGCGGTAGGGGGCAGACTATCGATTCTTCCCCTCCAAACGGGTGTTTTCTTGGAGGCCCACTCCAGTACTCTCTCTATAGTAACATGCACACCTCGTGACTCTGAAATCTACACTCTTACCACGAAATCTTATTAGGCATATAAACAATCATCACCAACCCAGACCAACCTATCTAAATGGGCTTCACACAACATGCTTATTCCGTACTTCGATTTCGAATTCTAAATACAAAGACAACGGCAATACAACTGATCTACCCATAGGGAGAACTGCATCCACATGCTCGTGGAGCGTCTACCCTCACATGCAAAAACAAAGGACTTCATATGTCCAAGAAGAAGGATTGTTACCCTCGACGTTCGTTTTAGCGCCATGGGAGAGAATATAGCCGGTTGAGAATGATCGCAACAGACTTGCCTCTACAGATCCGAACTCGGCTTGCGAACCGGAGCTTTAAAACTCCAACGATGACGAGATCTCCTTCCTCTCACTCTCCTTTTCTCTCCTCTCAGTCTGTTGATCAGAATAAGGAAGCCATAGAAGAAATGAAGTGAGACTCACCAATCCAGGCCTTAAACCAAGCCACCGCTGCACGGTAACTAGCCACCACCATGCAGTAACTAGCTACTGCCGCGCGGTAACTAGCTACTGCCATGCGATAACTAGCTACAGCTGCACAGTAACTAGCTACCGCCGTGCGGTAAATAGCTACCACAGCACGGTAACTAGCTACCGCCGCGGGGTAACTAGTTATCACCGCACGGTACTTCAAACGTCTAATTCGAAATTACACCACCCAAAACCTCCAATCCTGGGCTAACACATGGCCACTCCGGAAATGCCTTACTACTGCCGCGCGGTACCTCACTACCGTCTCGCGGTAGTCGATGTGCCGCACCAACGTGCCGCTCTCGACAAAAAGTCATTACCTCCCTGCGGTATCACTATTGCCACGTGGTACCTAACAGAGAGGCATTCCAAATAAATCAATTTCGCTACCGCTGACGTTAACCCTGCCGTCGGGCGGTAGCTCACAGAGAGCTCTGTCGATAAATCGACTGTGCTACCGCTGCACGGTATTAACCTACCGCCATGCAGTAACTCATTGAACGCTTCTGCTATAAATCGAGCATCCTACCGTTGGCGTTAACCCTAACGTCTGGCAGTATCTCAAGAAAACCACCTCCTGCTACGGGAAACTTGGGGCGTTATATAGAGGGTCTTCTTGAGCTTGTAGACGTGTCCTATATATTCTTCAGATACATAAATAGGTGACTGCACTATAAAAATATCCTTGTCAATCTCGCCATAAAGGAACACGTTCTTCACGTCGAGTTGTCAAATCCTCTACCCTTGGCAAGCTGCCAAGGCAATCACCACCCATACCGAAGTCATCTTTGTCACAAAACTAAACATCTCTTCATATTCTTCTTCATACTATTGTGAGAACCCTCAAGCTACAAGGTGAGCCTTGTACCACTCGATACTACCGTCAGTATTCTTCTTGAGCTTATTAACACACTTGTATATCACATGAGTGATGTCATCGACCTCGAGCACAAGATCTGAATGAGTTCAGTTGTCTACCTAAATCACCTAGAGGGGGGTGAATATATAAGTTTGACGTCTTTTTGCGGAATAAAATTTAGCGACTATGCACACAAATCAAACAAGCAATCACAGACGACAAAAGATTTATAGTGGTTCCCTAACCTTGGGTACATCGACTTTCCCTCACCGATCTAGCAAACCAATAGACTCGGCTACTCCACTATTTCGGATTGAAAACCAATCCTACACCTCGGAACAAAGTTCCTACAAACTCGATCCAAACAGATCTACACTCGGAAGATAAAACTTCCTACAACTCGGAGAAAAATCTCCTATAATAATTGAATATAGAGAATTTTGAAAATACAAACAATAATCTTAAAATCTTGAATCGATCTGCCTGGATCTTTTTCTTATAACTTGCGGCTCTGTCAGAATTGTTGAACAAGATAACTCGGCAAGAATGCGATCTGAAAACTTCTTTTGACTTCACCCGATCGGAGAGATGATGAAAAACGAACAATAATCCCGATCTTGAAATCAATCTTGATCTGAATCCTTGAATCGAAAACCCTAGCCCTTGCACGAAGAAGATCGGCAGCGGCGGCTTTCGTTTTGGAGAGAGAGAGATTCAGAGAACTTAGAAAATTATGACAGCATGTAAAATCCTTCTTAGGGTTAGTTGGTGTACAAGACCATATATAAGATCTCCCTAACGGTCATAATTATCCTTAATGACGTACACGTGTACCAATCACGTCGTGTCATTTAAAAATCCCCTCAAATCTGGACTTAACAAAATTTCTGCAAATCTGAACTGCATTTCTCGAGTGAAGTAGTATGACTCGAGAAGTGAAGCTATTACTCGAGTGGAAAAAGAAGATTACTCGAGAAGACGAATTTCTGAAATTAATCGAGAAGAAAAAATGCATTACTCGAGTACAAGATTGGTTCTCGAGAAGTGAACTTGAATTACTCGAGAAGAAGTTTAATAAGACCATTCGAGATAGAAAGAATTATTTCTCGAGTAGAAAGGAATTACTCGAGAACTGGAAATCTACTCGAGAAGTGGAATAAAACTTCTCAAGAACAAACACTTAGAAAATATTTTTGGATCTGGAAGAAGATTACTCGAGAACTAGAAATGATTTCTCGAGAAAAGAGGAACTTCTCGAGAACAAAATATAGAATTACTCGAGAACTATAAATGATTTCTCGAGAAAATAGGAACTTCTCGAGAACAAAATATAGAATTACTCGAGAACTAGGGATTGTTCTCGAGAACTACTCGAGAACTGGACTTAGAAAAATTCTGAGAAAGAAAAGATTGTTTTCACTCGAGACATGCTATCAACTACTCGAGTACAAGATAACTTCTCGGGAACTATACTTAGAAATTTTCTGAGTTAAGATCTGAACACTCGAGAGGTAGAGATGAAGTCTACTCGAGAACTAAACCCGGTTACTCGAGAACTAGAATAATACTACTCGAGAACCAGCTTTTGTACTTGAGTAATAAGACTAACTACTCGAGAACTTCAACTTATACTACTCGAGTACTAACAGTCTACTCAAGTGCTTGAATATGAAGTGTATCCCAATAGAGAGGCTACACATGAGTCAACACCTTGGATCACATAATGAAAGATTACATTGTATGGTCCTGTGTTTATGACCTACTGCAGACTAACATTAGTCTAAACTTAGCAATAGAGTCCTGCAAATACATAACTAAAATAGAAGATCAATACAACTTAATTCATCTTAGTTCAAGGGTGACTTCAAGCAAATCTGGGTTATTATGGATGAAATACCTAACAATATCTCCCTATTTGTAGAAGTCAGAACCCTCTACACTAAGGTGAATTATATCACAAGAGAAAGAACTGGATATGAAAAGATAAGAACAAGATAAAATGCAAGAAATAAAGAAAACACATAATCATCAAAATTAGAGATTATATAATTAGAATTGTTTTAGATTTCATTTCTACAAGCATTCAATCCTTAATCTCAAAAATCAAAAATTCAGTTCTAGCTTTGATGATGTTGATGATGTTTCTTGTCAAACTTTTCTTGTTGCCTCCTCTGATAGCTGAATGGCTTAGGATAGTACCTTGGAGGTCTTGGAGGTGCATTAGGGTTGTTCTTGCCATATTCTCTATCATAAATCCTTCTCATTATCATGTACTTCTCATAAAGCTCTCATTCAAAAAAACTATAATGGAGATCTCTGCTTTCATTGTAGTCCATTACAAGTTTCAGAGTATCTAGAATAAGGGACTTTGAAGTTGGGCTGCAAACTTCAGCAAATTCTTGAGTTTTTCTCTTTTCTGTTTCTGGATTGGGAACTGACTTACTGGCAGAAGGACCTTCTCCATATTTCCTTTTCTTTGGAATATGAATATCAGGTAAGTCCCGTGGAATAACATCTTCTCATACTTGAGTATATGATTCTGGAGGAAGAGTTTCATTAGAAGGCTTGGGAGAGAAGGTAGGCATTGGAGCAGGCATCTGAGCAGGCTGTCCTTCAGCAAGAGGATTGAGATAATGAGGAATGATGTTTGGTTCAGCTTGAAAATCTGGAAAGATCTGGTTATGCAACCAAATTGTAGTGTCATAGGTATGGAACTTCACTAACTGGATCTAAGCTAGCACATTGTTGTTGATTTCAGTTAACTTCTCAGTCCAGAGAGTTTTAGCACTTTCAGTAAACTTTTCTACAAGCTTTTCTACATGTTCTTTCACCAGAGTCTCCCCCTTTCTGAATTCTACACATAGTGTCCTTAGGGTATCATCTTTGAAAGTTCCAACTTCTTCACATACTTTCATAACATGTTCTTGGGCTTCCTTCTCAAGTTCAATTTGATTGTTGGCAAGAGTTAAAGATTGGTTGATCCCTTCACCAACACTAGTAATAGTGTGGTCCAGGGCTTTTCCACCTATCTAAAAAAGGTGTTTCAATTGATCTATGTTATGCTGAATCTCAACAAATCCTCTGCTCATCTCTTTCTCAAGAGCAGTAACTTTATCTTGCACAATTTTCAAGGAGTCATCAAAATTCTTTCTTTGATCAGCCAACATCTGTTCAATATTACTTATAATATCAGAAGAAGTGGATGTAGCAGAAACAGTAGCAGTAGCAGCAGGAGAAATTAAAGCTGGAGGAGGAGGAGCTTTCCATGGAATAATTTCTTTAATTACTACTGAGCTTTGAGCTCTTGTAGTATAGACAAGAACAACTTATTCCTCGCCAGTGAAGGTAGGAACAGAGAAGTCTAGGTTCCTCAAGGGAGCATCAACAGGCTCTGGAGAACTTTTATCTTCACCTGAAAGTAGAATAGTATCTGGTTTGTCTTTCTCAGTAGCTGGAGAATGAACAGTAGGTGACTTGGGAGATTGTAAAGGTGATGGAGTAGGTGCTGGAGATGGAGAAGGGACGGGAGTGGGTTGCTTGGGTTGTTCAGCAGATTGCTATTTTTAAAGATAGGGAAATGGTTCATTAGAGGAGAGTTCCTCAATAATTTTATTGTATCATCAGTGGTGGAGAGGATTGTTTCAACTACCTGTGCATCTGATTGAAGTTCTGCTGAAGTAGCTGCTTGTAAGGATGAATCTGGAGGAGGGGAAGAGATACTGTCTTAATGTTGTGCTGAAAGAGAAGAAGGAGAATGTACTCTGTTCTGCCTTGTACAGAGGGAGCAGGCTCCCCCTCAAATATTGTACCAGCTATGCCAGAAATTTTATGAAGAGAGGGAGATGGGGTCCTGTCCTCTGAGGCAGGGACTTCAAGAGCCTTAGCAGCTTGAGTAGGATTTTTCAGCTTTAATTCCCATCTTTTAACAGAAGAAATTGAGACCTTCTTCATATGATGTATGTGAGTACCTTTGGAAGTGTCAAAAACTTGAGGATTAATCTCACGAAGCATCAAAGAGATTATCCTTGCAAAACTAGGAGCCTTGATGCTCTCCCTGATCTTATCAAGAATCATCATGTCAAATTGGAACTTCTTCCTAAGATTATTACAGTCATAACATAAAATAAATCATATGAAATGAAACTTATTGAGGAGGTCTTGCACCAGAGAACTTTTCCAATGATCTCCACTAATAACTTGCTTTCATCATTCAGATCAGGCCTTTTGATAGAAGTAATCTCAGTAGAAATTCCACGGAAACTACAAGCCCTATCATTGTCCTCTGCGGTGAGATCGTCTTCTTCATCAACAATCGGCATTTTTAGAAGTTGAGATACAATGGTCTTGTTCAGCTTTATCTTAATACCCTTCACCCTGGACTTTAGAACTTTGACATTTCTCCTTACCTTAATGTTCTGGAAGAATTCTTCAACCTCGGGAAAGAGGATTTTGCAAGGTTCCTGTAGAACAAAGGTTAATCCAGCACTGTCTAGAAGAATCAGTAAATTCTTGAAGTCGTCTGATTGCTCAGCGATCCCTGCAATCACTAACTCACTTCCAACACTAATCTTGGACTGCAGCACCATCAATTTTTCAAAAAAGGATGATCGACAGACAGAAGAACGACGACGAAAGGGTTGCTCTGGTCCAGCGGCAGAAGACAAAGAGGTTTTCGAGAAATAGGATTTGAATGCGAGTAGGTTTATGAAATCTAAGATTTTCTATTTATATAAGTCTAGTAATGATAATTAGGGATAAATCAAGCCTTAGATTAGGGCAAAAATCATTCGTGAAGCGAAAGTGAAGAAATTGAAAAATTATGAAATGCGTCGGGTCATTTCTGGAGTGGAGACTTAGTTCTCGAGAGAGGGAATTTTAGTTCTCGAGAAATTAAAGCTTAGTACTCGAGAAATTAATTTACTTCTCGAGAAGAAGATTACTACTCGAGTAAAATTTCTTAGTTTCTCGAGAGGAAATGGATTACCCGAGTAGTCAGACATTACTTCTCGAGAAGTCATTCCTTGTCTCGAGAAATGAGGTCCACTAATAGAAATTTCTAACCTTTTTGACTTGTACTCGATTTCTGAGCTTTGAAATGATCCCACCTTATCTACTCTTCCTTATTGAGCATGCCAAGCTCAGTTTTGAAGAAGTTGAACTTGGCCTCGTCCATCGGCTTTGTGAAAATGCCTACAACTTGTCTATCTGTTGGAACATGCTACAGATCTACGTCCCCTTGCTCCACACGCTCCTGGATGAAGTGATATCTGAGCTCGATGTGCTTTGTCCGGTTGTGCGAGACTGGATTGTTGGCAATTTCTATTGCGCTGGTGGAGTCACAAAATAGTGGAATGTCTTTGACCTTCATATTGTAGTCTTTCGTTGATTCTTTAGCCAAAGCAACTGTGTACAGCAACTACCGGCAGAAATATATTCTGACTCGGCCGTTGAGATTGCGACACAATTTTGCTTTTTGCTACTCCATGAGATAAGTCTTCTTCCAAGGAATTGACAAGTCCCGGAAGTGCTTTTTCTATCATCTTTACTACCTGCAAAGTCAGCATCTGAAAAATCAATCAGCTCGCTGTCATTACTTCTTGGGTACCTTAAGCCAAGATTTGGTGTACCTTTAAAGTATCTCAAGATCTGCTTTGCAGCAGCGTAGTGAGATTACTTACAGTTCACTTAGAATCTAGCACAGACACATGTAGAGAACATTATGTCTAGTCTACTATCAGTAAGGTAGAGCAAGGATCCAACTATGCTTCTGTACTTGGTTTCATCAAAATGTTTCCCTTTCTCATCCTTGTCCAGAGACATGGATGAACCCATTGGAGTCCTCAAAGAGGTTGAGTTCTCCCTTTAGAATTTCTTAATTAGCTCCTTGGTGAACTTAGTCTGTGAGATGAAGATTCCATCTTCAGATTATTTCACCTGAAGCCCTAAGAAATACTTCAGCTCTCTCATGCTCCTCATTTCAAAATTCCCTTACATAAGTTTTGAGAACTTCTTGCAGAGGTTATCGTCAGTAGATCTAAATATAATGTCATCGACATAGATTTGCTCTAGCAAAATCTTGCCTTTTATTTTCCTAAGAAATAATGTCTTATCTAACTTTCCCCTTGTAAACTTGTTCTCAAGGAGAAAGCTAGATAGCGTTTCATACCAAGCTCGAGGAGCTTGTTTCAAACCGTATAATGCTTTAGATAAAAGGTAAACGTAATCAGGAGAGTTATAATCAACGGAACCTGGGGGTAGTTCCACGTACACTTCTTCCTTTATGTCACCATTAAGGAAGGAGGACTTCACATCCATTTGATAGACAGTGAAGCCTTTCAGTGCAGTATACGCTAAGAATAACCTGATTGCCTCCAGCCTAGCCTCTGGAGCATATGTCTGGTCAAAGTTGATTCCTTCTTCTTGACGATATCCTTTTGTGACGAGTCTGGCTTTGTTCTTTATGATCGTTCCATCTTCGTCCATCTTGTTCCTATAGACCCACTTTGTCTCGATGACATTCTTACCTTTGGGTCTTGGAACAAGTTTCAAGACTTTGCAGCGCTGAACTGGTTCAGTTCTTCTTCCATGGCTAAGATCCATGATGCGTCTGAGTTTGCTTCCTCAAACTTCTTTGGTTCAACCTGTGAGAGAAAACTTTAATATAAATTCTCATTAGTTGTACCTCTACGAGTTCTGACACCATCCCGGGGATCTCCTATGATTTGGTCCATTGGGGGATCCTTCAGATGTCTGAGCTCAAGAGTCCTTGCATCTTGAACTTCAACCATTTGAGTGACTTCATCAACTTGGACTTCTTCTTCATCTTGATCATCTACCTCTCTAATAGGGGTTGGAGCGGTGATCTTGATGAACTTTTCACCTTCATCTTTGTTTGGTTCATCCAAGCTAATTTCTTTCAACTTTGTACCTACATCTTCAATGAGCACACTCGAAGAGTTGCTTTACATCAAGCTCGTCTCATCAAATACAACATGTATTGATTCTTCTACAACAAGAGTTTTTCTTTTAAATATCCTGTATGCCTTACTATGGCTACTAAAACCTACAAAAATACCTTTAAAACTCTTTTTGCTAAACTTGGTAGTGTGATACTTACCATTGTTAAGCAAGAAGCATTTACAACCAAAAATTCTAAAATATGAGACAGTCGGTTTCCTACCCTTTAAAAGTTCGTAAGGTGTCTTATCATGGTTCTTATTTATGAGTGCTCGATTTTACACGTGGCATGCAGTGTTGATGGCTTTAGCCCAGAAGTACTCTGGTAGTGAAGCATCACTCAACATAGTCCTGCAGGCCTCTATGAGTGTTTTATTCCTTCTCTCAGCTACTCCATTTTTTTGTGGAGTGCGAGGAGAGAAAAACTCATGAAAGATTCCTAGGCTTTCACAAAATTTAGTCATGGCCCCAGACTTGAATTCAGTTCCATTGACACTTCTGATCTTGACTACGGAACAATTGTATTCATTCTGGATCTGTCAAACAAAATTTATAATACATCGAAGGTATCTTACTTGTGTTTCAGAAAGAACACCCACGCAAAGCACGAGTAGTCATCAACGATAACCAACGTATAATCCTTACCTCCTTGACTTCTAACTTGCAGTGGACCGAACAAGTCCATATGAAGTAAATGTAGACATCTATTAGAATCTTTGCCAATAACGCTTTTAAAGATAGCCCTTATTTTCTTGCCTTTCACACATGCATGACAAGGTATATCTTTGATGTGCTTGATATTTGGGACATCACGTACCAAGTTTAGTGAAAATAATTTATTAATAGTTTTAAAATTAATATGTGCTAGTCTCTTGTGACATTGGTCACCAAGAGACGCACTATCTTTTGTTAAATGGCGCACTGGTGTTGAAGAGTCTATATAAATGAAATTTAAACAAAATATATTCCTGCTTCGAGTGCCTGATAGAACCGTTTCTATATTTCAACAGACTTTATCAAACACTTGTCGGCATAGAATTCAACTATGTATTTTTTATCGCATAGTTGGCTTATGCTTATGAGATTGTGTTCCAATCCTTCCACAGAAGCTACATCCAAAAAGGATACACTATCGTTAGTGATCATACCGTAGCCTTTAGTGATTTCTTGGTCTGAACCTCCAAAGATGACCTTTGGTCCGTTCAACACTAGAGAGGAGTTCTGAAGTAGGTTTCTTGTCCCGCTCATGTGCCGAGAGCATCCACTATCCAAATACCAGATATGCACTTTGGTGGCCTTTGGACATACCTGCAATTATAATCAGTTTGCCTTAGGAACCCAAACACGTTCTGGTCTTTGGTATCATGTTAGAACACTCCCCCTATAAGGATTAGCATTATGAGTGGTCATTCTCATGTTGCCAACCTGAGGAGTTACAATATTTCTCGGATTAAACCACCAATCGATGGCAAAATGACCAATTCTGCCACAGCACCAACAGTCGAACCTGTTGTATCTTTGCCTTAAGTTCTCCTGCTTGACCTTCTGGGATAGTGGTCTAGCAGGGGTTGCATTCTTGTAGGAAGATGCTTCATGATGATGGCAATCACATGATTTCTTCTCCTTCACAGGCTTTTCCACAATGGGTTTTACCTTTGGTGCTTTCTTGAAGTTATGACCATGATCATAAGGACCATAGCCCTGAAGAATGACTTCTTCATAAGGTGCCTTAAAGACACTCTCACCAAAGTTTTTGGGGCGAGTCCATCCTTGGTAACGATACTTTGGCTCTACATAAGTAGGCCTAGTCAAGTGGCAATAGGATGAGTCAAGATCAAACTCATTAGTTGGAAAAATGACCTTCTTAAAGGTGGTCTGATCTTGAGGGGCCTTCCCCTTTTCTTTTGCCAAGGCCTTCTTGGCGGCCTTATTCTTTCTTTGAGTCTTATTCCTCCTAGAGGATTTACTAGGAGCTTCTACATTGCCTAGCCCAACACCCTTGGCCTTAGTTGAGAATTCAGTAATGAGAAGAAGGACAGTCTTAGGCTTCGAGAAACTTTCAACAAGTTTCTTTTCAGCAGCGAGTTGTTCTTCCAACTCCTTGATGATTTTCTCTTTTAAGTCAAGGTGATCTAGAGCCTTATTTTATTCTTCAATAGTATTATTGAAGTTCTCCTTGAGTGAGTCAATCTTAGCGACTTCCTCTCTCAAGGTGCTCTTTTTAGCTTTTAGAGACTTTATCTCTTTAGCTTGAGTTTTCACGACTCATCGACATTTGTCGTAAGCCTTGATTAACTCATTGTACTGGGACATGAGTTCAGACTCATCGTCAGAAGAGCTGTCCCCATTATCATGCTCAGAGGCTTCAGATTCTGAAAGAGGAGTGTGAGAGTTTACCTTACCAGTGAACTGGGGCTCTTGTTCATCATCTGTCTGAGCTATAAGCCCAAAGTAGGCTTCTTCTTCTTCACTCGACTCAGATAAGTCGGAGTCACTAAGATTTTTTCCCCTCTTGGCTATTAGGCTCTTCTCTGTCCTCTTCTTATTGTATGAGGACTTCTTTTCTTCTCTCTTTCCACCCTCCTTCTTCTTGTGGGGGCAATCAGCAAAGACATGACCTGGCATGTTACAACAATAATAAACTATGTCAGTCGAAATATGTTTGTTAGGTTTAGAATTATACCTGTCATGACTACTTGAGCCTTTCTTTCGTCGATCACCGTCATGTCGTGATCTTTTGTATGAGGCATCCTTGCCTCTCTGTTGTGTACATTGAAAATATGTACTAGATTGAGAGAAGCCTCATCTTGTTCAATGATATGCATCAATTTGTATTTGATAGATGTTTGAGTTACATTATGCAGGTTCAAGAATTTGAAGAAAAATTTCTAAGTACAAGTGTCGACACTTATGAAGAAGTTGTGTTGACACCTAGAACTTGAGTCGACACTTATGAAGAAGTTGTGTTGACACTAAAACTGATTCGGCACCTAAAGAAGCAGCCGTGTCGACACCCAGAATTGTGTCAACACCTGAGGCAGAATTTGTGTCGACACCTAATGCAGGAGGTGTGTCGACACCCAAGAGCTATGTCGACACTGGAAGTAGTTGTGTCGACACATTGGACTTGTGTCGACACATCAACTCTCAAAGTACTGTGTCGATATCAGAAGCAATTGTGTCGACACACAGGACTTGTGTCGACACACAAGACTTGTGTCGACACACACTCAACGCCGACTAACATACACTAAATTCCATCTGTCAGAAATAGATATGTCGAGAAATAAAGACTTATGTCGACACACTGGACTTGTTTCGACACATACAACAGAAGAAGTGTTGAGAAGCAGAAGAATGACTGTGTCGACACATGAAGAGTTGTGTCGACATCATGAAGACTTGTGTCGACACTTAGCCTATATGTGTCGACACATGTGAAGCAGTTTGTAGAGTGGAATGTGCTGAGTTGGAAAGTCTTTAGAGAATCAACTGACTTGACTGGTGACTCGACAGCTGTCATATCCAACCGGTCTGACACCTCTGTCAGAACTGTCAGAAGGTTGTTACAAACTGGATCAGCTGGTAACCATTGGGAAACTCTATATAAGAGTCAGATCTGTGACAACCAAAAACAACACAACATAAGAAGAAGAAGAACAACACTAGAGAATTCTTCAACAAAAATAGGGAAAACCCTTACAAAGGCAGATCCAGAGCTGTCTGCAAGAAAGATTCAGAATTCTTTCTGAATTTAAGGAAGAAGCTGACCGAATATCATCTTCTACATTAAGTGAAGATCCACCTTATTTTGTTCTATCAAGAAGCTTTGAAAAGCTAAGTCTGGTTGGATCAGAAGGGACAGTTGATTCAAGAACTGATCAAGAAGGCTACACCAATAGAGAAATCTAGCTGGTGATTTTTTTGTATCTTTATATCATTCAATTTCTTGTAGGATCTATTGTTAGATCTGAGTTGTAAGCCTGAAATTATAAAGGCTGAGGTAGGGCTGAGAGCCTGAGGTGTAGGACTTATGAAAATTCTGAGTTGTAAGCCTAGTGATAAAGGCTGAGGTAGGGCTGAGGCCTTAGGTAGGATTCTTGGGAAGAATCTGAGGTAGGACTTGTTTTATTCTGAGTTGTAGGAACCATTCTGGTTCTGAGTTGTAAGATCTACGGATTCGAGCAAGTGGAAGGAAGTTAGGCTGAATCCAGTTATCTACTTGATAGGCGAAGGGGGAAAGTGGATGTACCCATACCTTGGGGAACCACTATAAATCTGGTGTATACTGTGCTGTGAATTGTGGTCTGTGTTTTACAAGTTCTGTTTAAATATCCTAAAGTATTAAAAAAAAATTAGAACATATTCACCCCCCCCCCTAGGTGTTTAGGCTCTTGAAATCAAGTCTTTCAAGTGGTATCAGAGGGATGTTGCTCAAAGATTGACCTAACAGTATGAGTGAATCTCCAAGGCAAATAAACAGATATCAAGAATGGGTTCAAATAAGAATCAAAAAGAGTTTGGATCTATGAAACTGCCAATCTGCAGGAAAGAATCCTTTGGCATATGGAAGGAAAGGGTCAGGTTGTTTATGAAAGCATCTGATCCAAGAATCTATATCACAGTACAGGAAGGCCCCTTCATTCCAATGAAGGTATCAGTCCTAGATGTAAATGTGAAAACCCCAAAGAACTATTCTGAGATGAGAAAGGATGAAATCATCCTGGCAACTCTAGACAAAAGGGCACAGAATATCAATGTAAGTGTCATAGATGATGCCACCTTTCAGAATCTGGTGCACTGTAAAACCTCCAAGAAAATGCGGGACACATTGATTCTCTACATTGAGGGCATAAAAAAAGTCAGAGAGGACAGGAAGTCTATGCTGAATCAGGAATATGAGAGTTTTAGGCAGACCAAAACTGATAGCATAGCTGAATGCTATAAGAAGTTCTTCAGAATAGTGAATGACCTGATGACCTATGGAAGAGTCTTCAGCACTTATGAACTGAATGACAAGTTTCTTAGGTCCTTAACAAAGGATTGGGACACTAAGATATGTGTCATCAAAGAAGTGGCCAGGCTGGCTGATACACCTCCATCCACACTTTTTGGAAAGCTGTTATCCTATGAAATACAGCTAACTGCCAGAAAAGAGGAGGAGAGGGGCAGCAGATCTGATTATAAAGAAAAGTCAGCAGCCTTCAAGGCTAAAGGCACAAGAAAGGGTTGGAGAAAATCTCCTTCTCCACCTAGAAGGAGTGCTAAGGTATAAGAAGGAAATTCTAACAACAGCACATCAGATAGCCATAATTCTGATAAGGACTTTGCTGCCTTTACCAGGCAATTCCAAAGGTTCATGAAAAATAAGAAGTGGAGAACCAGGTCATCAACATCCTACTCCAAGGATGAATACTACAAGAAGAAGAAGACTCCCAAGTAGGACAGGTATGCCTCTAAACCTAATAAACAATCTAATACTAAGATTGTGTGTTATTGCTACAACAGGCCTGGATATATCATAGCTGACTGTCCTGACAAAAGGAAGGAGTCTAAAGACAAGAAGAAACAGCAAGTCTGAAAGTGAGGGTAAGATCTATCTCAACTTTAGAGGGGGGTGAATAGAGTATTTTAAAATAATTTTTCACAGTTGAAATAAACAGCACATATAAAATTCAATTTATGATATAGTGTAGAGTGCTAGTAAGAAGTTAAAAACCAAGAAGTAAAGAGCACAACACACAGCAGACAAATCACACAAACAAACCAGAAGACACAAGGAAATATAGTGGTTCCCCAAAAACCTGGGTACATCCACTCTTCTACCACCCTTGGTAGGAATCCACTCAGGATGAGTTGATCAGGTGTCCTGACACCAATGAGCTTTTGATAAGGTGCTCAAAAACCAAAACTGGATTTTTTGATAAGGTGTCTTACCACCACTGAGTTTTGACAAGGCTCTCAGAACAAGACAGAACCTTTGAAGGGAGTTCAAGAACCCTTTACAGCAGGAAAAAGAAAAAGGTAAAGAGGTGAGGTTGTCTTCTCTGTTCTCAAATCAAATGAGAGAAGACTAGTGGATCTTTTGTTGTCAAGGCTCCTCCTGAGATGTTGAATGAATCAGGAATGGAAGCTTTGCTCTAGGGTGATAGGTCTTCAGATCTGTAGATCTCCAGCAAAGAATTGTTTCAGCAAAGAGGCTGAAAGAAGAGGTGTCTGGAGTTCTTTGAGATGAGGCTTTGATCACTTTTCTGTAAGAAAGAGGATGGTTATCTTTCACAGCTTAATTCTTCTTGTTCTTCTGTAACAGTGTGTGTCTCTTGATTCTATCAAGTATTGACTCTGGATTAATTCTCTTGGAGAGTAGTGTTCTTGAAAGACAATCTTATTCTCTGAATATAATTCTTCCAAGATAGTCGTTATCAGACATTAAATGCCTTCCATAAATGATTTGTCTTCTAGAGGAAAGTCCAATGAAACATTCCTGAATAATTCCTTGAAACTTTTTCCAGAATAAATGAAAATGGCTGGCAAATCTTCTTGAAATTAAATGCTGGAAAAACATTCCAAAGACCGGGAGCATTTGAATCCTTAAGAACGTCGATCTCTCAAAATAAACGTCGATCTGAGCTCCACGATCGTCGACCAGAGCTCAGAGAAGGAATAGATCATTCTGACAGAAAACGTCGATCTGAGCTCCACGATCGTCGACCTGAGCTCAGAGATATTGAAGATAAGCAGTAGATAGAAAACTTCGATCTGAGATCGACTATCTAAGTTCTTGGTCTGGCAGAAATAGTCGATCTGATTAAGACAAAGATCGTCGACCTAGACTTCAACAGAAAACGTCGACCTGAAGCAAACAGAGATCGTCGACCTAAACTTTCCCAGAAATAGTCGACCCAAGCCACAGCCAGAGATCGTCGACCAAAGCTCGACGATCGTCGGACTGAAGCTCGACGATAGTCAACCAAAGCCAGCAATAAGCAGAAGGCTGAGGACATAAGTAGTCGACCTAAGCTCGACGATCGTCGACCTGAGCTCGACGATAGTCGACCGTCGTTCGACTATTTTTATCTCTTTACTTAGCTTGAAATCCTGAGCTTGAATGGTCCTTGGGGGCAGCTTCAAACCTAAGTTCTAAGCCCTAGACTCATTCTAGTGTTGACCTTTACACTATACAACTAGGTCAACCTGGTTTCCTAAGAGAAACATAGTGATCCTTGCCCAAATTAGTAATAGGGTGTTCCAACAATCTCCCCCTATTTGGGTTAGGATTACTATTTACAGACAAAAATAGGAAATAAATAAGCATACATCAACACAAAAGCTAAATCAATACTGCAGAGGAGATATATAGCAGCAATGCAGATCACAGATAAAAAGACAGCAAATATCCAAGGGAGAATGATGTTCAGCTTACATAGTTCACTTCTTTTCAGTTCCCTTTTTAAACAAAATTTCTCTGTTAGGATTCTGACTTTCTTTCTTTGATCTTCTGTCGTCCTCTGCACCTAGAGAAGTTTGAGATCTTGACCTTGGAACTACAGCCTCTGGGTGCAGCTTCATATAGTCTTCTGGATTAAAAAACTTTCTAGAAGCATATCTTTCCAATTCTTTCTTCCTTTGATCTGATAAAGTTGTTATATTGGAGATGTCCATGCCTTGCTCTCTGGCTTTCTTTAATTGATCAAGAGCAGCTAGTTCTTTCATTCTTGCTGTCCAAGATAAAGGATTGTTCTCAGGATCCTCAAAAGGAACAGGAGGTTCATACCTGTTGAGAGATTCAGAAGCAGGAGGAGTCCTGGAAACAATTGAGTCTTTCAACCTGTAAGGGAAAGGACCTGAAGAAGAGTCAGAGTGGCCTTGTCCTTCCCTTTGATAAGATCTTTGTCCTCTCTGATTTCCTCTATAATGACCTCTTCTGGATTGATATCCCCTTTGATGCTGTCCCCTTTGATAGGATCTCTGATAGGACTGGGAAGAACTGTGTCTGGAAACTGGAGCTTGAGGGGCTGAGCCTGAACCAGAATCTAGAGGAGGAGGAGGAGGAGGAGGAGGCTGATACTGAGAAGATCCTTTTTCATACTTGTCTAGCTTCCTCTTCTTCTTCATAGTCTTTAATTGGTTCTTGGAGTACTACATCCATGGCTCAGAAATGGGGCAATCATGCAGAATGTAGTAGGGAATATCATTGGAGTCCTTTGTTGTAGCTGGAGGAACTGACATCATGGCTTTGCTTCTAGCTTTCCTCTTCTTGGCAATGGTGCTAGCAGAATCATTAGAATCTGTCCTGTACTGATCACTCTCAGAACTCTGAGGTTGATCATACAGATCATCAATTCTTCTGATATACTCTTCTTGAGCTTTAAGCTTTGCAGAAACAGTAGGAGCAGGAGGAGAGGGAGCAGCAGCAGAAGTATCAACAAGCATATCAGAATCAACAGCAATATCAGCAGAAATATCTACAATAGCAGTAGCAGCATCATCAACAAGAGGCACAATGGCCTTAGTAGCAGCATCAGAGATGGACATAACAACATCCATAGCCTTCCAAGAATTTATATATGCTTCAATTTGGCTGGGATTACAGACAGAAATAGGCACAATGGCCTTAGACAGATCTTCAGTATGAGGAACTGGCAGGAATCTGAAGTATCCAGCATTAAACTTGGAGAGCAGGCTCTGGAGGTTCATTGCAAAAACTACTTCATATGGCATCTCCCCCTGCCTTGGTTCAGGGATAAGTGAATCAAGGCACCCAGAAGATGAAGTTGCCCGAGAGGGAATGAAAGAAGATAGCTTGGAAGACAGCTCCTTGACATGGGTCAGGAGTGGAGCCAGAGTGGTCTCCAGTAATGAGGTTAGCTTTGGAGATAACAGCTCATATAACCTGTCATCCAGGGCTGATAGATCTACATGCTCAAGAGGGGCTTGAGCAGAGGTAGGAGAGAAGGTTGTTGGAAGGATGTTGGCTGGAGCTGGTGGCATGGGGAAAGAGGAGATAGGAGGAGAGGGAATGGATGGTTCTGATATAGGGAAGGAGGAGATAGAATGAGGTGAGGTGGAGATAGAAGGGGTAAGAGAAGGAGTGAAGATAGGTTGAGAGAAAATGTCTTCCATCATTTGTTGGAATGAGGAGGTAGAGGGAGGCTCAGGAGGAGAGGAAGGATGAGAATCATCCATAAAGGATTCATCTAAAAGAGAATATGATGGAGTGGAAAAGGATGGGTAAGAGAAGAGAGGAAGGAATACCTCAGAGGTAGATGCTGGAGGGGATGAAACTGGTGAAGAAATGGTAATTGGGGAAGATATGGCTATGGTAGAGATTGGAGGTGAGGATGAAATGGCTGGGGTAGAGACAGCTGGAGGGGGAGGAGGAGCAGGCAACCCTTCTGCTGGTGCAGAGACTAGAGGTGGAGTGACTAAGACAGTCCTTGTGCCTGAAGCAGGAGTCGATGCAGCAGCTCTGGAGGGATTAATGATCTGCCTGTCCCATTTGCCAAAAAGGGCACAGGAGAGCCTCTTGGATGCATTAATGAACATCCCAGAAGAGGTTAGCAATTCAGGGCATCTGAAATGTAGATAGACCCCTAGAATTCTCCCAAAGCTGATAGCAGTCTTATTCAGCTTTTTCTTAATCAGATTGAAGAAAATTGATCCCCAGTTCAGATGTTTCTTATCCAGCAGAGCTCCCATCAGACAAAACTGATATCTTGAAATTGTATCATGGGCAGAGTGCTTGGCCAGCAGCACTTTCCCAACTACATCACCCAAAAACTGAAATTCCAATGACAGATTCTTCTTCAGCAGTTTATTAGGATTCACAGCATTGTGACCCATTCGATCAAGCATGGAATCATATTCTTCTTCAGATAACTCGATGGAATCTTCTCCAGAACTGAGATGAAACACTTCAGTTAAGAGAGCCGGGGACAGTTGTACCTGGGTCCCTTTTATGAGGCCGACGACAGAATTCTCATTCTCATCTGTCGCAGAATAGCACCATTCTTTTATTTCATCTGAAGCAATTTTCATTCTGGTAGTCATTATTTCCAACAGCTGCTGATCTCTGAACAAACTGAGAATATCCTTGAAGCGTTGATCGCTTCCATCAAACGAGCTTATATCGATATCAAAACCGGTGTCAAATTTCATCTTCGAAAGGTCGGCAACAGTTGAAGCCATCTGTACCTGCAAAGATTGAACAAACGCGACCAAGTGTAGAAGGTTTGGAGGGAAAAAGAATTTGCAGAGAGTATGAAGGCGTAAACGACGAGCGGCGGTCAGAAAATGATTTTATATTAGGGTTCGACGCGAAAAAGGAAAATCGTGGAGCTCAGTTCGAAGAAGCGTCGAACTCAGCTCGACGATTTGGGCTGCAGAAGGAATATGAAGAGACGTCAATATCGTCGATCTCCGTTCGACGATTGTCGAAGTATGAGACCGAGCGGTCTGGCGGTTTGAGCCTGGCGGGTTATTGACCGAGCGGTCTGGCGGATTGAGGTTGGCGGGTTGATTTCTAGACTGTCGCCGTATGGTATCCGGCGGTCTGACGGCTTATCTCTGACGGCTTGGAAACCGGCCGGTCTAGCGGTCTCCTACCGCATCTCTCCCTCTTGGTTCTGGCATTGCCGAGCGGTTAGAACATTGTCTAACCGCGCGGCCTATTCCGGTCTCTTATTCTAGCCGCCCAGATCTGTTGTATAGCTTTAGTCCCACATTGTTAGTTTGTATTCTTCTCTCTCTCCTCCATTCTATAAAAGGGAGGTCATACCTTTGTAAAATATATCTTTTTGGATAATAAAATTTCAATTATTCAAAGTTCCGGCTTGTTTTCTAGTCGTTTATTCTCTGCTCTAGTCGTTTGTTCGCTACTTTTAACATGGTATCAGAGGGATCGATCTTCTCCTCCTGATTCTGTGCGCCCTGTCCGCGCGGCTTGCCCCTTCTTCTCGCGACCTGTTCTCGCTGTTTGCGCCCTGTCCGCGCGTCCTCCTCCTCCTGCCTTTCTGTCGCAGCGACCTATCTCCTTGTTCGTCGCGACCTGCTTCTTTATTCGCCTTTTCCGTTCGCACGGTCTATCTTCTAGCCGTTCGACCTCTTCCCCGTCTTGGACCTGCGGCTTGGTCGTGGCTTCTCTGGCCGCTGGTGTCTAACATCGTGACCGCCGCAGCTCGTCTTCTTTCTATCCGCGCGGCTTATGTTCTAACCGCGCGGCCTCTCGCAGTTGTCTCCTATGGCCCTTTCTGAGACCTCCACCACCACCACTCCTATCGCCACTCCGGCGCCGCTTCCTACACCCTCTGGCAACCTTGGCACGGTTTCTAAACTTGTTGGCTCTAACTATCCGGATTGGAGCGTCTCCTTCACCTTTCTTCTCCGCTCTCAGCGCAAACGTCATCACCTCACCGATGACCCTCCTCCCTCAGACTCTGCTGAATTTGATGACTGGGATGCCAGTGATGCGCTTGTCCGCACGTGGTTGGCTAACAGCCTCTCCGATGAATGTCTTCCTGTCATACGCCATGATGAGATGGTCAAGACCGCGTGGCTTCACCTTGCTGCTCTCTACTCAAAGGGGGCCCAGACATCCCGCATTTATACTCTCTACGCGGATCTCTTCGCTCGCCCTTCCATGTCTCTTGCTGCGGCTTATCAGCAAGTTCAGGCTCTTGGAGCCGAAATCCTCCAGAATCGCCCCTTCTCCGCGGACTTGGCCGAACAGCACAAACACTTCCAGGAACTCCTGGTTGTTTGTTATCTTCTCCGGCTTCCTGAGTCTTTTGATATGATCCGCCAGCAGATCTTGGGCGAAGCCGAGTCTCCCACCTTGGATGCAACCGCAGCTCGCATAGCCGCGGTTACTTCACTGCTCCAACGTCCTCTATTGTCCTCCCCTCCTCCACCGGACTCCTATGCTCACCAAGTCCAGCGGGGTGGCAATAGTGGTCGCAGCCAATCTGGCACGCGCGGTCCGTCAAGGTTCCTCTGCTCTCACTGTGGTCGTACCGGCCACTCTGTTGACCGCTGCTGGCAGAAACATCCTCATCTTCGTCCCTCCGGTGATACTTCTTCCTCAACCTCCGCCTCCTCTCGGCAGTCTGCTTCTGTGGCCACCACCTCAGGTAGTGCACACGTCGTTACCCAAGGTAAATGGCTCATTGACTCTGGTGCTACAAATCACATGACCGGAAACCCTCACTGCTTCTCTCTCCTAGAGACGCATGATCGGTTACCCCCGGTTCTCGTTGCGGATGGTTCGCCTTCCCCGGTTCATGGAACGGGCATGGTTCAAGTCACTCCCTCGCTTCGCTTAGCGGACACTCTCTATGTCCCGAAGTTCCCTTGCAATTTACTCTCCGTTACTACTTTATGCAAGCAACTTCAGTGCTCTGTATTATTTACTCCTACTTGTTGTTTTCAGGACCCGAGAACCCAACGGACGATTGCTACTGGGACTGAGA
Organism: Platanthera zijinensis; assembly: GCA_039513925.1. Lineage (NCBI taxonomy): Eukaryota > Viridiplantae > Streptophyta > Magnoliopsida > Asparagales > Orchidaceae > Platanthera > Platanthera zijinensis. Next base: position 57,779,729 of record CM077086.1, read on the forward strand.
GCGGCGGCCTCTACTTCCTCGACAATGTTTCCGCTCTGTCCGCCTTCTCTTCCTCGTCTACTGATCTGCTTCAATGGCATCTTCGCCTTGGACATCCTCCTCCTCGGATTCTGCATCAGCTTCTTCCCCACTTACCTCAAACCAGTCCTCCGCTCAACTGCGATGCGTGTCAGCTTGGCAAGCATCACCGCTCCTCCTTCCCGCCGAAGCAAGGCCGTGGTTCCTCCCGCCCTTTTGATCTCATTCATTCTGATATCTGGGGTCCTGCTCCTACTCCCACCGTTGGTCGGGGTAGTTTTTACTTTGTAACTTTTATTGATGATTTCTCCAGATGTACCTGGGTGTATCTATTAAAAGATCGCTCTGAACTCCTATCTGTATGGCAATCTTTTTATAATATGATTAAAACTCAGTTTGCTATTTCTATTAAAGTATTGCGCTCTGATAATGCTAAAGAATATCTCAGTCATGAGTTTTCATCTTTTTGTATGCAACATGGTCTTATTCATCAGACCAGCTGTGTTTACACCTCCCAGCAAAATGGGGTGGCGGAACGTAAAAATCGCCATCTCCTCGATATCGCTCGCACTCTGATGACACAGATGCAGGTACCTCGCTCCTATTGGGGCTATGCTGTTCTTCTTGCCTGTTATCTCATCAATCGCATTCCCTCTTCTGTTCTTCACGGCAAGACCCCCTTCTCCATTCTCTACCCAACCAAGGAACCCTTTCCTCTTCCTCTCCGTATCTTTGGGTGTACGGCCTTCGTGCATGCTCCGTCTGCTACCCGCGACAAGCTTTCCCCCCGCTCCACCAAATGTGTTTTTTTGGGTTACTCGACAACTCAAAAAGGCTACTGTTGCTTTGATCCCGTTCTGCGCAAACAGTTTGTTTCCGCAGACGTCACCTTCTTTGAAAATGCTTCCTACTTTTCTTTCCCATCTTCACCTCCTCCTGCTGTCTCTGACTCTCCACCATCTCTCTGTGAGCCTTTCACACAAGTCGACGTCTCCCCTCCTATGTTGTCTCCTCCTCCGTCTCCTCCTCTCCCTATTATCTCCCCTCCTTCGTCTCCGCAGCCGTCTCTCTCTAGTCCCGGGCCAGCTTTCTCTGCCACGGATGCTCCGGTCCCTGAGGCACAAGACGACCTGGATCGTCCCATTGCCCTTCGCAAAGGGGTGCGGGCGTGTACCCAACACCCGCTTGCGGCTGTTGTTTCCTATGATCGGCTTACTCCCTCTCGCAGGTGCTTTGCTTTGGCCATCTCGGCTACCACCACTCCCCGCACTTACCAGGAGGCTCTTGTTATTCCTCATTGGAAATCTGCCATGGATGAGGAAATTGCCACTCTTACTGAAAGAGGTACCTGGAACCTTGTTCCTCCACCGATCGGTACTGATGTGGTTGGCTGCCGCTGGGTGTTCGTTGTGAAGTTTCGCCCGGACGGCACTGTGGATTGTTACAAGGCCCGCCTGGTGGCCAAAGGCTTTACTCAAACTTATGGAGTTGACTATTTTGACACTTTCTCTTCGGTTGCTCGCCTCAGCACCATCCGGGTTCTTCTTTCTGTGGCCGTCAACAGGGAGTGGGAAATTTCTCAACTTGACGTCAAGAATGCTTTTCTGTATGGGGATCTTCAGGAGGACGTCTATATGGAGCAACCTCCAGGGTATGTTGCTCAGGGGGAGACACGAGTATGCCAGTTGAAGAAGGCCATCTACGGCCTAAAGCAGAGCCCTCGGGCATGGTTTGACAAGTTTAGTGGCATTGTGGCTGCAATTGGCTTTGCAAGAAGTTCCGCCGATCACTCATTGTTTATTCGCAAAACCGCATCAGGCCTTGTGGTTTTGGCAGTGTATGTGGATGATATCCTTCTTACCGGCGATGACCAGGCTGGGGTGGACTTGACAAAGAAACACCTCCATCAACACCTTGTCACGAAGGATATGGGCTCCCCGAAATATTTTTTGGGGATAGAAATCTCTCGGAAGCCCGACTCGTTGGTTCTCTCCCAACGGAAGTATGCGCTTGATCTTCTACAAGAGGCAGGATTGACCGGGGCCAAACCGGCCCGGTATCCCATGGCCACTGGAGAAGACAAAACATGGACAGATGACTCACCGCTTATATCCGATGCCACGAGGTATAGACGTCTGGTGGGCAAACTCATTTATCTCACGGTGACCAGACCCGACATTGCCTATGCTGTAGGCAAGGTCAGTCAGTTCATGCAAGCTCCCAGGGAATGTCATCTTCAGTCTGCCTTGAAGATACTAGAGTATGTCAAAGCAGCACCAGGGAAAGGGCTACTCTTTCAGAAGCATGGTCATCTGAGAATTGAAGCCTACTCAGACTCAAGCTATGCGGATGATAAAGGTGACCGTAAATCTACATCGGGTTTCTGCACATTTGTTGGAGGTAATCTTGTAAGCTGGAAGAGCAAGAAGCAGTCTGTTGTCTCAAGGTCCAGTGCAGAAGCCGAATACCGGAGTATGGCGTCAACCACGTGTGAGTTAAAATGGCTGCGGGCACTCATGCTTGACCTAGGAGAGGTCTACAACTATCCTCTGTCTATGTTTTGTGACAACAAAGCTGCTATATACATATCCAAAAATCCGGTCTTCCATGAGAGAACGAAACATATAGAGGTCGACTGCCATTTCATCCGAGAAGAGGTTTTGAAGAAACAGATTTGCACTCCGTTCGTCACCTCCGACAAAGAGTTGGCTGATATCTTCACCAAGCCGGTTTCTACTTCCTTCTTCCACATTTGTGACAACCTGGGCATGATTGATATCTATGCTCCAGCTTGAGGGGGAGTGTCGAAGTATGAGACCGAGCGGTCTGGCGGTTTGAGCCTGGCGGGTTATTGACCGAGCGGTCTGGCGGATTGAGGTTGGCGGGTTGATTTCCAGACTGTCGCCGTATGGTATCCGGCGGTCTGACGGCTTATCTCTGATGGCTTGGAAACCGGCCGGTCTAGCGGTCTCCTACCGCATCTCTCCCTCTTGGTTCTGGCATTGCCGAGCGGTTAGAACATTGTCTAACCGCGCGGCCTATTCCGGTCTCTTATTCTAGCCGCCCAGATCTGTTGTATAGCTTTAGTCCCACATTGTTAGTTTGTATTCTTCTCTCTCTCCTCCATTCTATAAAAGGGAGGCCATACCTTTGTAAAATATATCTTTTTGGATAATAAAATTTCAATTATTCAAAGTTCCGGCTTGTTTTCTAGTCGTTTATTCTCTGCTCTAGTCGTTTGTTCGCTACTTTTAACAACGATGTTGAAACGCGTCGAGCTCCGCTCGACGGCCTCTAAACAGAAGGAGAAAAAGCCTAGATCTAGCGAAGACTCTGAACTCAGATCGACGACTTCGGGAACGTCGATCTTTGGTCGACGATTTTTGGAAAATCGTCGATCTTCGTTCGACGATTTCTGGGAAAACGTAGAGCGCGGTTCAGAGACAAAACTTGTTCTACAGACACAAAAAGAATTGATTTTTAGCCTAGTCTTGGTCTGTTTTAGCTTTTCAAAAACTTGTACTTTAGTTTAGGCTTCCTCCATCTAACATGCCTAACTGATTTAGGAAGAAGCTGTGTTTCTTTTCATCCAAAGGCTTGGTGAAAATATCTCCCCTTTGTAAATCAGTTGGGATATATTGAAGTTCAATTTTATTTTTCTCTACATTATCTCTCAGAAAGTGATGCCTAATTTCTATGTGTTTTGTCCTACTATGGAGGACTGGATTTTGTGCTATAGAGATAGCACTAGTATTATCACAGAAAATTTTTGACTTCTCTAAGTTGTAACCATAGTCTAGAAGCTGATTTTGTATCCACAATATTTGTGAGCAACAACTGCCTGCAGCCATATACTCAGCTTCAGCAGTTGAAGTTGACACAGATATTTGTTTCTTACAAAACCAAGAGACAAGTCTATCACCAAGGAACTGACAAGTTCCACTGGTGCTTTTCCTGTCTATTCTGCATCCAGCATAATCAGCATCTGAAAATCCAGTTAAATCAAATGCTGAATCTTTTGGATACCAAAGACCTAGATTTGGACAACTTTTAACATACCTAAGAATCCTCTTAACTAAGATTAAGTGTGACTCTCTAGGGCTAACTTGGAATCTAACACAAATACATGTAGCAAACATTATATCAGGCCTACTAGCTGTAAGGTACAATAAAGAGCCAATTATTGCTCTATATGTTGTCTGATCAATAGGTTTCCCATGTTCATCAGCATCTATTACAGCATTTGAGGGCATGGGTGTTTTCATATATGATGCATTAGACATACCAAATTTCTTAACCAATTCTTTTGCATACTTGGTTTGAGAAATAAATATGCCTTCAGCATGTTGCTTGACTTGCAGTCCTAAGAAGAAGGATAGCTCACCCATGCTACTCATTTCAAATTTAGAATGCATAAGCTTGGAAAACTTTTTGCACAAGTTTGAATCAGTAGAACCAAATATAATGTCATCTACATAAATTTGCACTAGTAGGGTATGGGACTTATGGGTTCTAATAAAAAGGGTTTGGTCTACTCTCCCCCTAACAAAATCATTTTCCAGAAGAAAGCATGCTAGGGTCTCATACCATGCTCTAGGAGCTTGCTTGAGACCATATAATGCTTTATGCAATTTGTAAATATAATCAGGGTAAGTTAGAGAGATAAAACCTGGAGGTTGTCTAACATAGACTTCCTCTTTGATGTCCCCATTGAGAAATGCACTCTTTACATCCATTTGGTACACTTTGAAACCTTTGTGAGCAGCATAGGCTAGGAATATTCTGATGGCTTCTAACCTTGCAACTGGTGCAAAGGTCTGATCATAGTCTATTCCTTCTTGTTGAGAGTACCCTTGAGCAACTAGCCTTGCCTTATTTCTGACTATAACTCCTTGATCATCCAGCTTGTTCCTGAATACCCACTTTGTTCCAACAATGGGATGATCCTTTGGCTTAGGCACTAGTTCCCAAACCTTGTTCCTTTCAAATTGATGCAACTCCTCTTGCATTGCAATGATCCAGTGTGGATCTTGCTCTGCATCTTGAATGGATTGAGGCTCAATTTGAGAGAGGAAGCAAGTGTGCATCAGGTTCTGGTTGACCTGATTTCTAGTTTGCACACCAGCTGAGATGTCTCCAATTACTTGAGAGATTGGATGGTTTCTTGTTGTTACTAGATCAACAGGGGGTGTTGATGGTTCACCAACCTGTGTTGTTGTTTCCTCTTGTGGAACAACAACTGGCTCTTCAAGGTGATTTTCTTCCAGATGTTGAACTTCTTCTTCATCATCACTGCTCTCATTCTTTTCAGCAACTTGCAATTTGTTCAAGTCTTCAGCTAGAGAATGTACCTGCAAAGGTTCTATGGTAGAAGCATTCTTCTCCTTGAAAGACATGTTAGCTTCATCAAAAATAATATGAGCAGATTCTTCAATTTTACAGGAAGATTTATTATAAACCCTATAGGCCTTGCTGATCATGGAGTATCCCAGAGACACTCCTTCATCAGCTTTAGCTTGAAATTTTGCTAGATATTTCTTGTCATTATTATGAATAAAACAAGTGCAACCAAAAAATTTAAAATAGCCTATTTTAGGTTTCTTCCCTTTGAGCAATTCATAGGGAGTCTTGCCCTTCAGTTTGTGTATCAGGCTTCTGTTCAACACATAGTTGGAGGTGTTCACTGCCTCAGCCCAAAAGGATAGAGGTAGGTGAGCATCTGCCAATAATGTAGTTGCAGATTCAATGAGTGTTCTATTTTTCCTTTCAGCTACCCCATTTTGTTGAGGAGTTCTAGGAGCTGAGAAAGTGTGCCTGATCCCTTCACTTTGACAGAACTCTTGCATGAGAAGAGAATCAAACTCTGTCCCATGATCACTTCTGATCAGGGCAATGTGAGTGTTGAACTCAATCTGAATGCATTTGAGAAAATCTGTCAAACACTTGAAGTTATCAGACTTCTTCCTCAGAAAGAATACCCAAGTGAATCTTGAGAAGTCATCTACAACCACTAAAGTATAGGATTTCCCTCCTAGGCTTTGTACAGATATAGGTCCAAAAAGATCCATGTGCAACAGGTACAAAATCCTAGGTGAATCACTCTTATTAATTGATTTAAAACTACTCTTAGTTTGCTTGCCTAATTGACAAGCCTTGCAAAGTCCTTCCTTCTTGTAGGGACCAGAAGGTAGTCCTCTAACAAGGTTGTCTTTGGATAGCCTAGCAATGGTTCTAAGGTTAATATGCCCTAGTCTCTTATGCCATAAAATATTAGATTTTGAAATGGAATTGAATAGGCAAATATCTACTACATGTGAATGAAAATCCACTAAGTAAATGTTACCTCTTCTGTTACCTGTCAACACAGTTGTATTGTCCTCTGACTTGACCTTGCATATGGCTTTGTTGAATGTCACTTGATATCCTTCATCACACAGTTGACTGATACTTATCAAGTTGTGCTTGAGTCCTTCAACATATGCCACCTTCTTGAAAGTGACTGAGCCAATTTGGACTGCACCATATCCTTTTGTAGTACCAAAGCTTGAGTCTCCAAAAATTACTTTGGGTCCAAGCTTGGCTTTGAAGGAAGTGAAGTTGTCCTTGTCCCCTGTCATGTGCTTTGAGCACCCACTATCCAGATACCATTGATGGTTTGATGCTGGATAGGTCTTCACCTACACAAGAAACAACTTATTTGTTTTTGACCCAGTTCACCTTGGGCCTAGGTTGATATCCCTTGAATTCTGAAATAAAAGACATCCCAGGTTGATCCTTATAACCTTCAGGATGGTATCTCCTAGGAGGTACTATCCATTCAGTATAGGGATTAAATCCTTGGGATGTGGGACTTCTAGGATTGAATCTAGATGTGCCATTGAAGGAATGTTCACAGTCCTGATTTCTGTTCGACGATCGTCGAACTGAGGTCGACGATCTTGGGTCAGATCGTCGATCTCTGTTCGAAGATCGATTATACTGAAGTTCAGAGTTTGGATATCGTCGAGCTGAGGTCGACGATCTGCGGTTAGATCGTCGAGCTCTGTTCGACGATCGTCGAGCTCTGCTCGACGCCATCTGTTGAACTGAATTTTTCTCTGACAGATCTGCATTCTTCCTAGCTACCTCTATTACTCCCTTTCCTTTGTCAGAGACAAATTTGATTGGAGTTGATAATATTATAGGTTGGCTGGATGAGGCACCCAAGCCCAATGTGCTATTAAATCTAGAGTTCACTGTGCTTGTGATGTCCATCAGTCTGATACTTCTCCCATTTAGGGATTCTTCAAACTTTTTGGCCTTTGATAGTTCACTTTTCAGTGAAGTTATCTCCTCCCTACAGCATTCTAACTCCTCAGAGAGTTTGAGGTTCTTTGAGTTTAGGACACTATGCTCAGATAATTGATTCCTGAGAGAGATTATCTCCTTCTCAAATTTTAATAAATCTAGGCACAGTGTCTTAAATTCATCTTTGAAGTCCTCAAAATTAAAATCAAAAGAGTTGATTACCTGATCTTCATCTGGTTGAGTTTCTGAATCTGATTCTGATTCTTCATCAGAGTTTTGCTGTGAGGCATTGATAGCCATCATGCAAAATTCTTTTTCATCTTCATCATCCTCATCATCACTGGAACTGGATGAGGCTTCAGATTCCTCTTCAGTCTCACTCCATGTCTCAGCAACAAAGTCCTTCCTTGTATATTTGTGTTTGTTCTTGCTGGAGGAGGCTTTGTCTGAGCTGTTCTTCTTGTAATCCTTTTCTTTTCTTCTTTCTCTTCTTTCCTTCTTGTCCTTATTCTTGTTTTCTGGACAGTCAGGCACAATGTGGCCTGGTTTCCTGCAATCAAAGCATATAATTTCTTTATTGTTATTTGATTTATCATACCTTGGTTTATCATGACCCTTGTATGGTCTCTTTTTGAAGTCTTTTCTGGCCATCTTGTAGAATATTTTGGCCAGTAGACTTATGAGCTCATCATTTCCTGTAGCTTTATCTTCAGGCTCCTCTTCTGCAGCTTTGAAGGCTATGGTCTTTTCTTTCCTTGTGGCTGGAGAAGTAGCCTTTTGTTCTTCTTCTCTATTTTTAATGAGCAGCTCATAGGATTTGAGCTTGCCCAGGAGAGCTTCAGTGGTAATCTCATTTAGACTTCTGGCATCTTTGATTGGCCAGATTCTTGAATCCCAAGTGCTGGGGAAGCACATCAGGATTTTGTCATTCAGCTCAGTCAGTGAGATTTCTTTGTCCAGGGTTTTTAACTCATTGACAATTAGACTTAGTCTATTGTACATGTCAGCCACTGATTCAGCTTCTCCCTTTTTGAAGTTCTCATATTGGCTTATCAGATGAGATCTTCTATCTTTCCTTTCATCAGCAGACCCTGAGACAATTTCAGAGAGCTTGTCCCAAATTCCTTTGGCTGAGTTGCAGTCAGCTACTTTCTGAAATATCTCATCAGACATTGTCTGAGCTAAGATGTTCATGGCCTTTGCATCTGCAGTTTTCCATTTCTTTATGTCTGCATCTGTTCCTGAGGGAGGTGGAACAGCATTTGTGCTTGAGCTTGCTGGTGGACTTGGACAAACTGTCAAGACAGAATTGAAAATATCTTCATCAATAGAATTCATGTATAATCTAATCCTTGCCTTCCAGAGTGCAAACTTGGAAAGGTTGCACACTGGTGGTCTGGTGCTTGCATAATCTTTGTTCTGTGCCATGTCTTTAAATAAATAGATAGATGTATAGAAAATAATCCTCTTAAGAGATTGATCTTATCAAGGATCTTTTGGTTCAGGTGTTAGCCTGTATGAGCAACCAACCTGCCTCTGATACCAATTGAAAGTGAGGGTAAGATCTATCTCAACTCTAGAGGGGGGTGAATAGAGTATTTTAAAATAATTTTTCACAGTTGAAATAAACAGCACATATAAAATTCAATTTATGATATAGTGTAGAGTGCTAGTAAGAAGTTAAAAACCAAGAAGTAAAGAGCACAGCACACAGCAGACAAATCACACAAACAAACCAGAAGACACAAGGAAATATAGTGGTTCCCCAAAAACCTGGGTACATCCACTCTTCTACCACCCTTGGTAGGAATACACTCAGGATGAGTTGATCAGGTGTCCTGACACCAATGAGCTTTTGATAAGGTGCTCAAAAACCAAAACTGGATTTTTTGATAAGGTGTCTTGCCACCACTGAGTTTTGACAAGGCTCTCAGAACCAGACAGAACCTTTGAAGGGAGTTCAAGAACCCTTTACAGCAGGAAAAAGAAAAAGGTAAAGAGGCGAGGTTGTCTTCTCTGTTCTCAAATCAAATGAGAGAAGACTAGTGGATCTTTTGTTGTCAAGGCTCCCCCTGAGATGTTGAATGAATCAGGAATGGAAGCTTTGCTCTAGGGTGATAGGTCTTCAGATCTGTAGATCTCCAGCAAAGAATTGTTTCAGCAAAGAGGCTGAAAGAAGAGGTGTCTGGAGTTCTTTGAGATGAGGCTTTGATCACTTTTCTGTAAGCAAGAGGATGGTTATCTTTCACAGCTTAATTCTTCTTGTTCTTCTGTAACAGTGTCTGTCTCTTGATTCTATCAAGTATTGACTCTGGATTAATTCTCTTGGAGAGTAGTGTTCTTGAAAGACGATCTTATTCTCTGAATATAATTCTTCCAAGATAGCCGTTATCAGACATTAAATGCCTTCCATAAATGATTTGTCTTCTAGAGGAAAGTCCAATGAAACATTCCTGAATAATTCCTTGAAACTTGTTCCAGAATAAATGAAAACGGCTGGCAAATCTTCTTGAAATTAAATGCTGGAAAAACATTCCAAAGACCGGCAGCATTTGAATCCTTAAGAACGTCGATCTCTCAAAATAAACGTCGATTTGAGCTCCACGATCGTCGACCAGAGCTCAGAGAAGGAATAGATCATTCTGACAGAAAACGTCGATCTGAGCTCCACGATCGTCGACCTGAGCTCAGAGATATTGAAGATAAGCAGTAGACAGAAAACTTCGATCTGAGATCGACTATCTAAGTTCTTGGTCTGGCAGAAATAGTCGATCTGATTAAGACAGAGATCGTCGACCTAGACTTCAATAGAAAACGTCGACCTGAAGCAAACAGAGATCGTCGACCTAAACTTTCCCAGAAATAGTCGACCCAAGCCACAGCCAGAGATCGTCGACCAAAGCTCGACGATCGTCGGACTGAAGCTCGACGATAATCGACCAAAGCCAGCAATAAGCAGAAGGCTGAGGACATAAGTAGTCGACCTAAGCTCGACGATCGTCGACCTGAGCTCGACGATAGTCGACCGTCGTTCGACTATTTTTATCTCTTTACTTAGCTTGAAATCCTGAGCTTGAATGGTCCTTGGGGAAGCTTCAAACCTAAGTTCTAAGCCCTAGACTCATTCTAATGTTGACCTTTACACTATACAACTAGGTCAACCTGGTTTCCTAAGAGAAATATAGTGATCCTTGCCCAAATTAGTAATAGGGTGTTCCAACAAAGTCAAAGACAAGAAGGAGAAATCTCTTGTTGCTCAGAAAAAGAAGAGTTGGACAGACTCTTCATCTTCAGAATCTGGAGAAGAAGATGCAGAAGCATATGTTGGGATGTTCTCAACAGAAGAGGATTCTATGGAACTATAATTCCTACAATTGCTGGACTCCATTAATGGAGTAGAAGATTACTGTTGTAAAGGGCTGATGGATCAATCAGAAGATGATCAGTGCCAGGATCAGCCTTGACTAAGTAAGGTATACAATTCTCCCTTAGATTCTGATTATTTTACTGGATCAGAATCAGTAGCATCAACTTCAAGAGAAGGGGATGGTTCTGATTCTGAGGGGGATGTACATCAACTCATTAATTAGTATGGTGGGTTGTTGCATGCTCTGAAGAAGAGTAAGTTTCTTGTCAAAGAGCAGACCAAGGAGATTGAGTCTCTTAAGCTGGCTGCAGCAGATTCAGCAAATCTGTTGGATTTAAAATTGAATGAGGTTGTCAAACTGAAAAATATTACTGTTATTCAGATGGGCACAATCTCTTTCAAAGAGAATCATATCAAGAAACTGGAGGCAAAACTTCAGCAAGAAAGAGAGCTAGTGGCTAAATTCTCCAAGACAAAATCTGTCTTACCCTTAATAGACAATTTCATTTCACAAAAAGGGAAAACTGGTCTAGGTTTTAAGGGAAGAACTAGGGCTACCAATTCACATAGAAAAGGTAAGGCCCCAGTTCAGCCTCTAGCTGCAAAACCCCCTATCTTCTTTAGGAAGGTGATGATCCTACAAACAGGTATGATCATGACACTACTAGTAGTCACTGTGAGTATGGAAATCTTATGGGCAAGAGTGCAAATGCCAATAGGCCACTCTATAAGCATGCCCATCATGTACTAGAGAAATTCTTGAAGTTTGTTGCTCCAGCACCAACACTTAACAAGACTGCTGGCAACAAAATAGCAAAGTCTGTACCTAAGAGAAGGTATAATAGATTTGAGTGTTCGTGTTGTGGCAAGGTGGGCCACTTTACCATGGATTATTGGTTTAACACAAGTGTTAAAACCAAGAGTAGTTTTCCTATTAGAACAGGTGCATGATTACAAACTAACAAGGACGTAGGACCCAATAGCAAATTGGGTTCTAAGGGTAATTGATTCTTTATTTGATGCAGGTGAATCCAAGTGACCATACCCCAATATGGTACTTGGATAGTGGTTGTTCCAGACACATGACTGGAACAAGAAAAATGTTGAGGGATTATGTACCCATAGAGAATGGACCCAAAGTAATCTTTGGTGGATCAGAAAAAGGAATCATCAAAGGATTTGGTAACATCTCTAGTGATTCAATTACTATCACTAAAGTGGCTTATGTGAAGGGTCTAAAACATAACCTGATTAGCATAAGTCAACTTAGTGATCTAGGTTATGACATCTCTTTTCTCAAAGGGGTGTGCCAAATAAGAAGGTCAAGTGATCAAGAGATCATTTTGACTGGCTCTAGAAAAGGAAATGTGTATTGCCTTAACCTAGAGTATGAGTTTAACAACTCACCCATCTACCTAGTTATAGGTGAGAAAGCTTTACTATGTGTCAAATGGCACAAGAGGTTAGCTCATCTGAACTATAAGTCTATAGGACTGCTGTATAGCATTGGTCTGGTGAGGAATGGTCCTCAAGTCAAGTGCATTAAAGAGGGAGTGTGTGCAGCTTGCCAAAAGGGCAAACAGACCAAGTCCTCTTTTCCTGTACTAGATACCAAAGATTCTTTGAGATGTTTATATCTCTTGCATATGGACTTGTTTGGTCCTATGCCAGTTCACAGTCTTGGTAGGAAAGCATACTCACTAGTTATTGTGGATGACTATTCTAAATATACATGGGTTTTCTTCTTGAGGCAGAAATCTGAAACCCCGACTATTTTTCAGACTTTTGTCAGACAAATTCAGAATGAATATAATAGTTCAGTGGTCAAAATCAGAAGTGACCATGGAACTGAATTTCAGTTTGAATGTATGACAAAATTCTATGAAGAACTTGTGATTTATCAGGAATTCTCTTCACCTAGAACTCCTCAGCACAATGGTGTTGCTGAAAGAAAGAATAGGACTCTAACTGAGGCCATTAGAACACTACTAAATGACACTACTCTCCCTGAATAATTCTGGGCTGAGGCAGTAAATACTGTATGTCATGTGCTCAATAGAGCCTCCATCAATAAGAAACACAAGATTACTCCCTACCAGATTTTGAAAGGCAGAAAACCAAACATATCTTACTTCGGAATCTTTGGTAGCAAGTGTTTTGTTCTAGTTAATTGTAAGCACTACCAAACAAAGTTTGCTGCCAAATCCCTAGAAGGGATATTTGTTGGGTACAGCAACCAAAGTAGGGCATACAGAATCTACAACTTGACTACCCAAGTTATAGAAGAATTTGTACATGTTGTATTTGATGAGTCAAAGTTTATTAATAGTGAATTGTCTAGTTATTCAGTTAGTTCTACAGGTCTAACAGATAGGCTGGACAAGCTGACCATCAATGAAGAAGTTCCTGCTAGGCTGGATGAAGAAAAAGATGTCAGCTATCTAGGGGAGAACAAGTCCTATTGGATGAAGAAGACAATGTGGGGCATCAAGTTGAGGAAACTGAAGAAAGTCATAATGCTGACAGATTTACTCCAGCAAGAAGATACTTGAAGGATCATCCAGCTCACTAAATCATTGGTGATGCAAGTCAAGGGGTTCTAACAAGGAGCAAGAGCATGAACACAGTTATATGTTCTAGCTTCCTATCTCAAATAGAACCCAGGAAGATTGAAGAAGCATTGCAAGACTCCAACTGGATTGATGCTATGCAAGAAGAGCTCAGTCAGTTCAGAAGATGTAAAGTATGGGAACCGGTGCCTAAACCTAAGGATCACAACATAATAGGAACTAAGTGGATCTACAGGAACAAGCTTGATGAGAATGGCACCATAGTCAAGAACAAGGCCAGACTGGTAGCTAAAGGCTACAAACAAGAGGAAGGTATTGACTTTGATCAAACCTTTACTCCAGTGGCAAGGCTGGAGGCTATAAGGCTATTTTATCCCATGCTTCCTATCAAGGGTTCAAGGTATACCAGATGGATGTGAAATCAGCATTTCTGAATGGGGATTTAAAAGAGGAAGTCTATGTTGAACAACCCTCAGGTTTTATAGATTCTCATTTTCCTGATTATGTATATAGGCTTAAGAAAGCTCTATATGGTTTGAAACAAGTTCAAAGGGCTTGGTATGAGACCTTGTCTGCTTTTCTTATTGAGAATAAATTCTTTAAAGGAAAAATAGACAAAACTCTATTCTATAGGGAATCTAAAGGCAAGATAATACTAGTCCAGATATATGTGGATGACATTATCTTTGGTTCTACTGAAAACAACCTTTGTAGAAAGTTTGTCAAACTTATACAAGGGAAGTTTGAGATGAGCAGTATGGGTGAGCTAAAGTTCTTCTTGGGACTTCAAGTTAGACAGACTGATAGTGGTTTTTCCATATCTCAGTCTAAGTTTACCATGGAGTTGATTAAGAAGTATGGCATGGACTCAGCTTCTACCATGAAAATTCCAATGGGAACAAGTATGCCTATAGGCAAAGATGAGGCAGGGAAACATGTTGATGAGTCTTTGTATAGAGGGATAATTGGCTCCCTACTTTACTTGACTGCTAGTAGACCTGACATCATGTATGCAACATATGTCTGTGCTAGGTACCAAGCTTGCCCAAAGGAATCACATTATACTGCAGTTAAGAGAATATTGAGATATCTTAAGGTCACACCTAATCTAGTCCTTTGGTACCCTAAGAATAGAGAATTCCTTCTAACTGGTTTCTCAGATGCAGACTTTGCTGGATGCAAAGAAGACTGGAAGAGTACTACAGGAACTTGTCAATTCCTTGGTGGATGACTGGTGTCATGGAGCAGCAAGAAGCAAACAAGTGTAGCTATATCAACAGCTGAATTAGAATATATAGCTGCAGGTAGCTGTTGTGCACAATTGATGTGGATAAAGCATCAAATTGAAGACTATGACATCTAGGTAAGTAGAATTTCACTATTTTGTGATTCTATGAGTGCTATTTCTATTGCTAAGAATCATGTATCACATAGTAGGACCAAGCATATAGAAATTAAGTTTCATTTCATCAGAGATCATGTTGAGAAGGAAAATATTAGCCTAGAGTTTGTGAAAATAGATAATCAAATAGCTGATATTTTTACAAAACCTCTAGATGAAACTAAATTCAATTATTTTAAAATTAAATTAGGTATGTTGAACCTAGAATAGGTTAGCACAAGCTTCCTTAAGTAGCATATGTAAGCACCAAATTTCTCTGGAAATTTGTCTAAGTACAAAGTTTGGGTCGACACACTCAGTATGTTGTGTCGACACAGAAAAAGGATATGTCGACACAGAAACAGTATCTGTGTCGACAGAAGAATTGGTGTCGACATAACTCTGTCGAGACTTAAGTGGCTTGTGTCGACACAGACACAAGTGTGTTGACACTAACGCAAGTATGTCAACACATAGATGTGTCGACTTAATATAAGTATTGTCGACTCAGACATTAGTATGTCGACACATAGTCGTGTCGACTTAACCTAAGTATTGTCGAGACCTAGGTCATTTCTGACGACACGTATGCTGATTTGTCGACTAAGGTCCGTCTTTTGACCTGCCCTTGACACTAATACTATAAATAGGTGAAGCCAAAATCTAGTCGACTAGGCTTTCAGAATTCTTGGCTCTGCACCTTCTGTCGACTAAGACCTTCTCTTCTTTTCTCTCTCATCTCTCTCGTCGATGGTGCCTTACCAAGAAGACAAAGTCAAGGAAGGATATGAGCTGGTTCGTGAAGGGTTCACGACAGCTTTA
Organism: Platanthera zijinensis; assembly: GCA_039513925.1. Classification (NCBI taxonomy): domain Eukaryota; kingdom Viridiplantae; phylum Streptophyta; class Magnoliopsida; order Asparagales; family Orchidaceae; genus Platanthera; species Platanthera zijinensis. The sequence goes on from CM077086.1 coordinate 57,795,174, forward strand.
GAAGAAATTCAGGGTGTCATTGCCCTAATTTCTGAGAATGGTTTGGAGTACTTGGTCTCTGAACCAACCAAGATTTGGAAGAAGGAAGTTTTTGAATTTTATTCAACAGCAAGCGTGGATACAGAAGGGAAGAAGATCAAGGCAACAGTTCAGGATTCCCAAATGAAACTTACACTGAAGACAATTAGGAAATCTCTTCAGCTTCCTTTAGTTAAGGATACAGATGAAATAACTCCATCCCTGACTATAGAAGCATTAAGTTGGTGCGGGCTGAGCCCTAATATTAAGGTTGGATCATCCATAACTCGGAAAGGGATGAATTCCCCGGGGAAGTTCTTGTCTGAAATAGTTGGGAAGGTGATACTATGTAAGACTGGTTGACATGATCGAATTTAAGTCCACATGTTAATTCTGATGACGCGGATCATATTCAAAGTGAAAACTGACTTGGCAGTAGTAGTGTTTGACAAGATCCAAGAAGGAGTGAAGAAACCAAACCTGGGAAGGATCCTAAGTTTATGTTTATCTTCAGTAATACCAGATGTTTTGAAACAAGTGGTTGGATCCAAAATCAATCACATGAGGAGAATGGATGTGAGAATTCTATCAAGGTGGCATAGGGTTCTAACCAAGGAAGTCACTACTCCTCAGAAACAAACTAAGAAAGATAAAAAAAAATAGAAGAAAGTTGTTCAATAAGAAGAATCCTCTAGTGATTCTGAAGAGGAAGTACTCTTCAGCTCAGATAAAGACCAGCAACCAAAAGAAGCCCAAGGTCAAGTGGTGGGCAGTGAGCCCCAAGAATAATAGATAGACTCCACTCCAGGGGGAGAAAATACTGAACAAACTGAGCTGCTTGCCCAAGGGGGATACATTGCTGAAGCTGCCCTTGAGAGTGAATTTGTTGTAGATACTGTCATGAACATAGTATCTGAAATCAATAATGCAGCACAAGACAATGTTGAGACAGAAGCTCAAAATGAGCCAGTAAGTATCTCCTCAACAATTTGGTGGTATCTAGTGATATTCTCTTCAGCAATGTTCCGGGAGAAACTTTTATTTTAAAAGCTAATCTTGTTCCTCCTGTACAGATACAGCTGGAGTTCATTATGGAGGAGCTATTCCATGATCCACCTGTAGTAAGGATTGGGGGTGAGGAACAAATTAAAGAAAAAGATTTACCAAGGACTGAGGGGGAGCTGTCTCAGCATGCCCTAACTGATAAGGACACAGGCTATATACAAAGTACATCTGAAACTTCTGATGATGAAGAAACCCCAATGGCTAAGAAAAGAAAAATAGTTGCCTTAAGGAAAAAGAGTTCTGGCTACAAAAAAAGCCTTGCAAATAGGCACAGCACCACCTGCTCCAAGCATGGACTTCAGTTCTCTACTGGTCCAAATACAAATTAAGTTGGATGAGCAAAGACAATCTCTGGAGAAATATGTGGATGAAACTCACAAGGAGTTGCAATTCCAATTGGCTTAGGATATCAAGTCTATTAGATTTGAAGTTATAATCAAAATAAAAAGGAAATGAAAGATTGCTTCCATAAGGGAGGTAATGTTGTGGTATTCCTAGCCAAACAACAGCAGGATCTGAAAGTACAAGTGGAAGATATTGCAGTAAAGTAGGGTTATGTACTAGAGAATCAACTAAGAATGAATGAGAATCTTAAAGATTCACACCATGCTATCTTGACAAAAATTGATGATCTAACAACTGTTGTCAAAGCTGAAGTCTCAAAGCAGATCAAGGAAGATATAGCTGCTGTTCAGGCCATATTTCAAGCCTCACGGAAGAATATATCTGATTTCTTGACAAAATTCAGAGCTTATTATAAAGAAGGAACTGACTATGTTATTAATCAAATTAGATTTCAAAAAGATGATCTGAGGGATCATATTGATAGAGAAGTCATAAAGGGGAGAGAGTAATAGTCAAAGCCTGCTCTGATCATGCTAAATGGATATCAAATAGCATCAGAACAACTCTTGGATATCCTCCCCTATGTGATGATGACAATGTAGCTGAGTCTGAAATACAACCTGCTCATACTGAAGGAGATCAGCCTGAAGTTGCTCAAGTGATTTACCCCCCAGCAGATTTTGAAATAATTCAAGAGGAAGTTCAGAAAATGTATAGTCCTCCACTAAAGGACCAAAATGTTATTCTGGAGAAAGTAGAAATGTCAGAAGTTGCCATAGAAGCTCAGATGGAAGCTCAGTTATCTAAGAAGAGGTTCAGAGAATAGGCTGAGTTGAAGCCAGACTTTGAGCAATGGAGTCCTACTTCCAGAAACATTATACTGACTGCCTGGAAAGTTGTGAAGGATAAAACCCATGATAGGGGTAAATGGTATTCAGAGCAGGAATGGAATAAGTATTAGGCTGGGCAGGAAGCCATTCTTCAACACAGAAGAAGTGTTAAGGTTGGGAAGCTACCTGCTAATGCTCAGGAGCAAAGCAAGTACTTCCCAAATCCATTTCACTATTTTTAAAGGCGGAGAATAAGGCTGAAGAACAAAATAAAAAAAGCTCTGAAAGGAAAGAATCCTCTGATGATACTGAATCTCCTTTGCAGGCAAAGATCAAGCCTGGAAAAGGCATTGTAATTAAGGAGCCTAGTCAGTGATAAGATAGCTAGGCGTATGTAAAAAAACAATATAATATTTTATTTTTTTTGTTCTAAAAGAAAATCTTGTAAACATATCATTTTTCTGAATTAAATGAAATCAGTTTTAGTATTAATTTTTGTTGTTTACAATGATTATATATTAACCTGCTGTGAAATTGATGTACATCTATTTCTATTATGTTTTATTATGAGAGATGTATATCTTTGACTAAGGATTATGACTTCTCCAAATAGGGGGAGATTGTTGGGTACATTGAAAAATATGTACCAGATTTGGAGAAGCCTCATCTTGATCAATGATATGCATCAATTTGTATTTAATAGATGTTTGAGTTACATTGTGCAGGTTAAAAATTTTGAAGAAAAATTTATAAGTACAAGTGTCGACACTTATGAAGAAGTTGTGTCGACACCAAGAACTTGAGTCGGCACTTATGAAGAAGTTGTGTCGACACTTAAACTGAGTCAACACCTAAAGAAGCAGTTGTGTCGACACCCAGAATTGGGTCGACACCTGAGGCAGAATTTGTGTCGACACCTAATGCAGGAGCTGTGTCGACACCCAGGAGCTATGTCGATACTGGAATAAGTTGTGTCGACACACTGGACTTATGTCGACACATCAACTGTCAAAGTGATGTGTCGAGATCAGAAGCAATTGTGTCGACATACAGGACTTGTGTCGACACACACTCAACTCCATCTGACATACACTTAATGTCATCTATCTGAAACAGATATGTCGAGACATAAAGACTTGTGTCGACACACTGGACTTGTGTCGACACATACAACAGAAGATGTGTCGAGAAGCAGAAGAATGACTGTGTTGACACATGAAGAGTTGTGTCGACATCATGAAGACTTGTGTCGACACATAGCCTATATGTGTCGACACATGTGAAGAAGTTTGTAGAGTGGAATATGCTGAGTTGGAAAGTCTTTGGAGAATCAACTGACTTGACTGGTGACTCGACAGCTGCCATATCCAACCGTTCTGACACCTCTGTCAGAATTGTCAGAAGGTTGTTACAAATCGGATCAGTCGGTAACCATTGGGTAACTCTATATAAGATTCAGATCTGTGACAACCAAAAACAACACAACATAAGAAGAAGAAGAAGAACAATACTGGAGAATTCTTCAAAAAGAACAGGGAAAACCCTTACGAAGGCAGATCTAGAGCTGTCTGCAAGAAAGATTCAGAATTCATTCTGAATTTAAGGAAGAAGCTGACTGAAGATCATCTTCTACATCAAGTGAAGATCCACCTTATTTTGTTCTATCAAGAAGCTTTGAAAAGCTAAGTCAGGTATGATCAGAAGGGTCATTTCATTCAAGAACTGATCAAGAAGGCTACACCAATAGAGAAATCTAGCTGGTGAATTTTCTGTATCTTTATATCATTCAATTTCTTGTAGGATCTATTGTTAGATCTAAGTTGTAATCCTGAAATTATAAAGGCTGAGGTAGGGATGAGAGCCTGAGGTGTAGGACTTGTGAAAAGTCTGAGTTGAAAGCCTAGTGATAAAGGCTGAGGTAGGGCTGAGGCCTAAGGTAGGATTCTTGGGAAGAATCTGAGGTAGGACTTGTTTAAGTCTGAGCTGTAAGAACCATTCTGGTTCTGAGTTATAAGATCTACGGATCTGAACCAGTTGAAGGAAGTTAGGCTGAATCCAGTTATCTACTGGATAGGCGAAGGGGGAAAGTGGATGTACCGATACCTTGGGGAACCACTATAAATCTGGTGTATACTGTGTTGTGAATTGTGTTCAGTGTTTTACAAGTTCTATATAAATTGCCTAAATTATTAAATGAAAAATTAGAACCTATTCACCCCCCCTAGGTGTTTAGGCTCTTGAAATCAAGTCTTTCACTATCCATTGCTTTTTTTGTTTAAGAATTTTTTGAACTGTCTTGAGAGCCGTGAGAACTCTTCTTCAGATAGCTCTAAGCCTGAAGTGTTTGGCTCAGATGATTCCACTTCACTTTCTTCTGGAGCAGGTGCAAGTGAGGCAGCTTTGCCCTTCCTTGAACTTTCTGCCTTTAAAGCAACAGACTTTTCTTTGAAGAGAATCGACTTTTCTCTTCTTCAGCCTTTCTGGAGTTTATCTGTAGTTCATAGGACATCAACTTGCCAAATAGGTTCTGAGGGTCTGTTTCAGCTAATTTGCCAAATTATCGGATGGCACAAACTTTGTTGTCCCATTCCTTTGTGAGGGACCTCAGAAACTTGTCATTTAGCTCCCAATTTGTGAAGACCCGACCATACACTCTTAGGCTATTAACTATCTTGAAGAAGTTCTCAAATCTATTAACAATGGTATCTTTAGGTCCTTGCCGGAAGGCTTCGTTTTTCTGATTCAGGAGAGATCTTTTATCATCCCTCACTTCTTCTGTTCCTTCCATCAAAGTGACAAGGGACTGCCACATCTCCTTAGCAGATTGGTAGTGGATTAAGTTCTGCAGCATTGAGTCATCGACTACACTTGCTTTTATATTCCTAGCTTTCTTGTCCAAGGAGACAAGTGCAATCTCGTCTTTTTCTAGATCCATCAATTTCTTTTGAACTTGCTTTGTTGGATCTATTGTGGAGATAGTCATGGGAATGTAAGTACCTTCTTCAACAATCATGAAGATCCTGGGATCCACAGCTTCCATAAAAAATTTAATCTTTTCTTTCCACATGGGAAAGCTAGTTTTTGTGCACAAAGGAAGCTTGGCAAAATCTTTAGCCATATCCATGCTTGGAAAATATCAAGAGACAACTAGAGAAGGAATTGATCAAGGTGTTAACCTTTTAGCGATCAACCTCCCTCTGATACCAATTTAATGAGTTCAGTTGTCTACCTAAATCACCTAGAGGGGGTGAATAGGTGAGTTGTGCGTCTTTTTGCGGAATAAAATTTAGCGACTATGCACACAAATCAACCAAGCAATCACAGACGACAAAAGATTTATAGTGGTTCCCCAGCCTTGGGTACATCCACTTTCCCTCATCGATCTAGCAAACCACTAGACTCGGCTACTCCACTATCTCATATTTAAAACCAATCCTACACCTCGGAACAAAGGTCCTACAAACTCGATCCAAACGGATCTACACTCGGAAGATAAAACTTCCTACAACTCGGAGAGAAATCTCCTACAATAATTGAATAGAGAGAAATTTGAAAATACAAACAATAATCTTCAAATCTTGAATCGATCTGCCTGGATCTTCTTCTTATAACTTACGGCTCTGTCAGAATTGCTGAAGAAGATAACTCGGTAAGAATGAAATATGAAAACTTCTTTTGACTTCACCCGATCAGAGAGATGATGAAAAATGAACAATAATCGCGATCTGGAATTCAATCTTGATCTGAATCCTTGAATCGAAAACCCTAGCCCTTGCACAAAGAAGATCGGCGGCGGCGGCTTTCTTTTTGGAGAGAGAGAGAGATTCATAGAACTTAGAAAATTATGACAGCTTTTAAAATCCTTATTAGGGTTAGTCGGTTGACAAGACCTTATATAAGATCTCCCTAATGGTCATAATTATCTTTAATGACGTACACGTGGACCAATCATGTCGTGTCATTTGAAAATCCCGTCAAATCTGGACTTAACAAAATTTCTGCAAATCTGAACTGCATTTCTCGAGTGAAGTAGTATTTCTCGAGAAGTGAAGCTATTACTCGAGTGGAAAAAGAAGATTACTCGAGAAGAGGAATTTCTGAAATTACTCGAGAAGAAGAATACATTACTCGAGTACAAGATTGGTTCTCGAGAAGTGAACTTGAATTACTCGAGAAGAAGTTTAACAGAACCATTCGAGATAGAAAGAATTATTTCTCGAGTAGAAAGGAATTACTCGAGAACTGGAAATCTACTCAAGAAGTGAAATAAAACTTCTCGAGAACAAACACTTAGAAAATATTTCTAGATCTGGAAGAAGATTACTCAAGAACTAGAAAGGATTTCTCGAGAAAAGAGGAACTTTTCGAGAAAATAATATAGAATTACTCGAGAACTAGAAATGATTTCTGGAGAAAAGAGGAACTTCTCGAGAACAAAATATAGAATTACTCGAGAACTAGGGATTGTTCTAGAGAACTACTCGAGAACTGGACTTAGAAAAATTCTGAGAAAGAAAGATTGGTGTCACTCGAGACATGTTATCAACTACTCGAGTACAAGATAACTTCTCGAGAACTATACTTAGAAATTTTCTGAGATAAGATCTGAACACTCGAGAGGTAGAGATAAAGTCTACTCAAGAACTAAACCCGGTTACTCGAGAACTAGAATAATACTACTCGAGAACCAGCTTTTGTACTCGAGTAATAAGACTAACTACTCGAGAACTTCAACTTATACTACTCGAGTACTAACAGTCTACTCGAGTAATGGACTTAGAAAATTTCTGACTTTCAGAAAGTTTTCCTTCTTGAATCTAATCATCACCAACACTTCATCCATTGATCCAAGTGCTTGAATATGAAGTGTATCACAATAGAGAGGCTACACATGAGTCAATACCTTGGATCACAAAATGAGGGATTACATTATATGGTCATGTGTTTATGAACCACTGTAGACTGACATTGGTCTACACTAAGCAATAGAGTCCTGCAAATACATAACTAAAATAGAAGATCAAATACAACTTAATTCATCTTAGTTCAAGGGTGACTTCATGCAAATCTGGGTTATTGTGGATGAAATACTCAACAAAATCCTCCTATTTGTATAAGTCAGAACCCTCTACACTAAGGCGAATTATATTACAAGAGAAAGAACTGGATATGAAAAGATAAGAACAAGATAAAATGCAAGAAATAAAGAAAAACACATAATCATAAAAATTAGAGATTATATAATTAGAATTGTTTTAGATTTCATTTCTACAAGCATTCAATCCTCAATCTCAAAAATCAAAAACTCAGTTCTAGCTCTGATACTGTTGATGGTGTTGCTTGTCAAACTTTTCATGTTGCCTCCTTTGATAGTTGAATGGCTTAGGATAGTACCTTGGTGGTCTTGGAGGTGCCTTAGGGTTGTTCTTGCCATATTCTCTATCATAAATCCTTCTCTTTGTAATGGACTTCTCATAAATCTCCCATTCAGAAATACTATAATGGAGATCTCTGCTTTCATTATAGTCCATTACAAGTTTTAGAGTATCTAGAATTAAGGACTTTGAAGTTTGGCTGCAAACTTCAGCAAATTCTTGAGTTTTTCTCTTTTCTAATTCTGGATTGGGAACTGACTTACTGACAGAAGGACCTTCTCCATATTTACTTTTCTTTGGAATATGAATATCAGGTAAGTCATGTGTAATAACATCTTCACATACTTGAGTATATGATTCTGGAGGAAGCATTTCATCAATAGGCATGGGAGAGAAGGTAGGCATTGGAGCAGGCATTGGAGCAGGCTATCCTTCAGCAAGAGGATTGAGATGATGAGGAATGATGTTTGGGTCAGCTTGAAAATCTGGAAAGATCTGGTTATGCATCCAAACTGTAGTGTCATAGGTATGGAACTTCACTGACTGGATCTGAGCTAGCACATTGTTGTTGATTTCAATTAACTTCTCAGTCCAGAGAGTTTTAGCACTTTCAGTAAACTTTTCTACAAGCTTTTCTACATGTTCTTTCACCAGAGTCTCCCCTTTCTTAATTCTACACATAGTGTCCCTAGGGTGTCATCTTTGAAAGTTCCAACTTATTCACATACTTTCATAACATGTTCTTGGGCTTTCTTCTCAAGTTCAATTTGATTGTTGGCCAGAGTTACAGATTGGTTAATCACTTCACCAATACTGGTAATAGTGTGGTCCAGGGCTTTTCCACCTATCTAAAAAAGGTGTTTCAATTGATCTATGTTATGTTGAATATCAGCAAATTCTCTGCTCATCTCTTTCTCAAGAGCAGTAACTTTATCTTGCACAATTTTCAAGGAGTCATCAAAATTCTTTCTTTGATCAGCCAACATCTGTTCAATCTTACTTACAATATCAGAAGAAGTGGATGTAGCAGAAACAGTAGCAGTAGCAGCAGGAGAAACTGGAGATGGAGGAGGAGGAGCTTTCCATGGAATAATTTCTTCAATTACTACTGAGCTTTGAGCTCTTGTAGTATGGACAAGAATAACTTCTTCCTCACCAGTGAAGGTAGGAACAGAGAAGTCTAGGTTCCTTAAGGGAGCATCAACAGGCTCTGGAGAACTTTTATCTTCATCTGAAAGTAGAATAGAATCTGGTTTGTCTTTCTCAACAGCTGGAGAATGAACAGTAGGTGACTTGGGATATTGCAAAGGTGATGGAGTAGGTGCTGGAGATGTAGAATGGATGGGAGTGGGTTGCCTTGGTTGTTCAGCAGATTGCTCTTTTTGAAGAGAGGGAAATGGTTCATCAGAGGAGATTTCTTCAATCATTTTATTGATATCATGATCAGTGGTGGAGAGGATTATTTCTAATACCTGTGCATCTGATTGAAGTTCTGCTGAAGTATCTGCTTGTAAGGATGAATCTTGAGGAGGGGAAGAGATATTGTCTTGCTGCTGTGCTGAAAGGGCAGAAGGAGACTGTACTCTGTGCAGCTGTTCTGACTGGTCAGGAGGAGAAGAAATTCTTTCTGGCTGTTCTGAATATGCAGGAAGAGGAGGAATTCTTCCTTGTACAGAGGGAGCAGGCTCCCTTTCAAATGCTACACCAGCTGTGCCAGAAATTTTATGAAGAGAGGGATATGGGGTCTTGTCCTCTGAGGCAGGGACTTCAAGAGCCTTAGCAGCTTGAGTAGGATTTTTCAGCTTTAATTCCCATCTTCGAATATAAGAAATTGAGAACTTATTCATATGATGTATGTGAGTACCTTTGGAAGTGTCAAACACTTGAGGATTAATCTCAGGAAGCATCAAATAGATTATCCTTGCAAAACTAGGAGCCTTGATGCTCTCCCTGATCTTATCAAGAATCATCAAGCCAAATTGGAACTTCTTCCTGCAGATTATTGCAGTCATAACAAAAAATAAATCATATAAAATGAAACTTATTGAGGAGGTCTTGCACCAGAGAACTTTTCCAATGATGTCCACTAACAACTTGCTTTCATCATTCAGATCAGGCCTTCTAATAGAAGTAATCTCAGTAGAAATTCCACAGAAACTACAAGCACTGTCATTGTCCTCTGCGGTGAGATCAACTTCTTTATCAACAATCGGCATTTTCATAAGTTGAGACACAATGGTCTTGTTTAGCTTGATCTTAATACCCATCACCCTTTACTTTAGAACTTTGCCATTTCTCCTTACCGTAATGTTCTGGAAGAATTCTTCAACCTCGGGAAAGAGGATTTCGCAAGGTTCCTGTAGAACAAATGTTTATCCGGCACTGTCTAGGAGAATTAGTAAATTCTTGAAGTCGTCTGATTGCTCAGCGATCCCTGCAATCACTAATTCACTTCCAACACCAATCTTGGGCTGCGACGCCATCGATTTTTCAGAAAAGGATGATCGAAAGACAGAAGAACAACAGCGAAAGGGTTGCTCTGGTCCAGCGGCGGAAGACGAAGAGGTTTTCGAGAAATAGGATTTGAATGTGAGTAGGTTTATGAAATCTAAGATTTTCTATTTATATAAGTCTAGTAATGATGATTAGGGCTAAATCAAGCCTTAGATTAGGGCAGAAATCATGCGTGAAGCGAAAGTGAAGAAATTCAAAAATTACGAAATACGTCGGGTCATTTCCGAATTGGAGACTTAGTTCTCGAGAGAGGGAATTTTAGTTCTCGAGAAATTAAAGCTTAGTACTCAAGAAATTAATTTACTTCTCGAGAAGAAGATTACTACTCGAGTAAAATTTCTTAGTTTCTCGAGAGGAAATTGATTACCCGAGTAGTCAGACATTACTTCTCGAGAAGTCATTCCTTGTCTCGAGAAATGAGGTCCACTAATAGAAATTTCTAACCTTTTTGACTTGTACTCGATTTCTGAGCTTTGAAATGATCCCAACTTGTCTACTCTTCCTTGTTGAGCATGCCAAGCTCAGTTTTGAAGAAGTTAAACTTGGCCTCGTCCATCGGCTTTGTGAAAATGTCTGCAACTTGTCTATCTGTTGGAACATGCTACAGATCTACGTCCCCTTACTCCACATGCTCCTGGATGAAGTGATATCTGAGCTCGATGTGCTTTGTCCGGCTGTGCGAGACTGGGTTGTTGGCAATTGTTATTGCACTGGAGGATTCGCAAAACAGTGGAATGTCTTTGACCTTCATGTTGTAGTCTTTCAGCTGATTCTTTAGCCAAAGCAACTGTGCACAGCAACTGCTGGCAGAAATATATTCTGACTCGGCCGTTGAGATTGCGACACAGTTTTGCTTTTTGCTACTCCATGAGATAAGTATTCTTCCAAGGAATTGATAAGTCCCGGAACTGCTTTTTCTGTCATCTTTACTACCTGCAAAGTCAGCATCTGAAAAACCAATCAGCTCGCTATCATTACTTCTTAGGTACCATAAGCCAAGATTTGGTGTACCTTTAAGGTATCTCAAGATCCTCTTTGCAGCAGTGTAGTGAGATTTCTTACCGTTCACTTGGAATCTAGCACAGGCATATGTAGAGAACATTATGTCTGGTCTACTAGCAGTAAGGTAGAGAAAGGATCCAACTATGCTTCTGTACTTGGTTTCATCAAAAGGTTTCCCTTTCGCATCCTTGTCCAGAGACATGGCTGAACCCATTGGAGTCCTCATAGAGGTTGCTTCTTCATTCCGAATTTCTTAATTAGCTCCTTAGTGAACTTAGTCTGTGAGATGAAGATTCCATCTTCAGATCGTTTCACGTGAAGCTCTAAGAAATACTTCAGCTCTCCCATGTTGCTCATTTCAAACTTCCCTTGCATAAGTTTTGAGAACTTCTTGCAGAGGTTGTCGTCAGTAGAGCCAAATATAATGTCGTCGAAATATATTTACACTAGCAAAATCTTGCCTTTTATTTCTCTAAGAAATAATGTCTTATCTATCTTTTTGAAGAGAGGGAAATGGTTCATCAGAGGAGATTTCCTCAATCATTTTATTGATATCATCAGTGGTGGAGAGGATTGTTTCTAATACCTGTGCATCTGATTGAAGTTCTGTTGAAGTATCTGCTTGTAAGGATGAATCTTGAGGAGGGGAAAAGATACTGTCTTGCTGCTGTGCTGAAAGGGCAGAAGGAGACTGTACTCTGTGCAGCTGTTCTGACTGGTCAGGAGGAGAAGAAATTCTTTCTGGCTGTTCTGAATATGCAGGAAGAGGAGGAATTCTTCCTTGTACAGAGTGAGCAGGCTCCCCCTCAAATGCTACACCAGCTGTGCCAGCAATTTTATGAAGAGAGGGATATGGGGTCTTGTCCTCTGAGGCAGGGACTTCAAGAGCCTTAGCAGCTTGAGTAGGATTTTTCAGCTTTAATTCCCATCTCCGAATAGAAGAAATTGAGAACTTATTCATATGATGTATGTGAGTAACTTTGTGTAACGGCCTCCCCAGCACCATGCTCGCAAGGACGGCCGCCGGCACCCCCGACACCCTCAGTTAAGGGGCCTAGAAGTAACATCCCATGTTACTTCTAGGCCCCTTAACTTAGATTTGGTTAGGCATGTGGTGAGCTAGGGGGAGGTTAGCTAGGTTTGACCCTAGATGGTGAGTTGTCACCAGATAGGACAACTACAGGACCAGGTCAGACTAGGTCAATCTTGACTAACTAAGGACCTTAGCCACACCATGACCCCCACCACATTGCCCTAACCCTAACTACAATCTAAGTAGACCCAAAGTCATGCCCTAGGTCAACACTTTGACCATAGTTGACCCAGGTCAACCTTAGGCCTAAAAGGGGTCAAACCCTACACCCTTGGGTCCAATTAGGTCAAGTAAGGCATCACCATGACCCAAGCCATGTTGGGTGATGATTTAGACCTCATGACCACTAGGTGGGGTCAACCCACACACCCATTTGACCAAGTCAACCCTAAAGTCAAACTTGGTCAATCTTAAGCTTAAATAAGGGTAAATGAAGACCTAACCCATTCCTAGTGGGCTAAGACCATCACCATGGCCCAACACATGCTTGGTGGTGACATGGAGTCCATGACCATCAAGTGGGGTCAGCCCACTCATCAAGTTGACCAAGTCAACCTAAAAAAGTCAACAAGTCAACAAAAGGCCTAAATGAAGAAAGTAAAGTCCAAGCCCATTCCCAATGGGCAAAGCCCATGAGCCAAGGACCATGACCAGCCCAAATGACCATTGACAGCCACTACCCCTCTGAAATTGGAGAGAGAGGACATGCACAAGGGTAAAGTGGGAAATTTGGGTGGAGAGGAGAGAGAGGGTAGGTGGAGATGAATTAAGGCCATTTGGCCTTCACCTCTGCAGCTTAAGAGCTGCTGGCAGACCCCTACACCACCTTTCAATGGGATTTGCTGCATGAAAGCAACTTGGCAGCCATGGTGGGCCAACAAAATGGCCAAACCGAGCTCACCCCGGCCATAACTTCCTGTACAGTCACTCCATGCAAAATCCAGCCCGGCCATCAGCTTCAGAAGGTCCTAGGGAGTTGAATTCGAGTCCTGGATCAAGGAATTCGGTGGAGAAACGGGAAATTGGGAAGGAGATCGCCGGAGCTAACTAACCATGGCCAATCGCCGCCACAGCCGCCGTCAAGCCACCATACAGGTCCGTTTCGCCTCATCTCTACCCGTACTAGTATCCTAGATCGCATAGGGGAGATATCGGGCTCAATTGAGCCCGATTCCATGGGAGAAAAACTCGGAATTTTCATGAAAACGCCACCTCTCGGGATCGCCGGCGCCGCCGCCTCCCGCCACCTCATCACCGGCAAAAGCTGGCCACCACCACCGTGAAGGTGGTGGCACCGTTGGCCGGCCACGGCGCCGCCTCAGGCGGCCGGAAATAGGCCCGCAAGGTGGCCCAGGCGAAATCAATCCCAGCCGTCCTTCTCTTGGGGACGATGACGGGATGCCGTTCGTTCCTCTGCGTTAAGATTTGTGCTAGTTTATTAAAGGAATTAAAATTAATTAATTTATGAATAGTAAGTTATTCTGTCACATTATAACAGTCAGTTTGCATGTTAATTTTAGGGTACCTAGAGACTTCACCATAGGTTGAGCCCTGAATGAAAAATGTAGGTGGATGTGCTATCTTTAATATGCCACCCTAATGATAGGTTTTGGTCCAGTAGTTTGTAGTGTAGGGCTATTTTCCTAGGGCTGGTCCTAGGCTAGGGCAGATTTAATTTTGAGTGCCCAGGCCAAACAAGTAAGCCACATGACCTGAAATTTTGGTCATGTGCATGTTTAGGGCATATCTAGCCCTTAACAAAAATTGGGAATTTTTGGAATACTTTTTCCTATAGTTTTATTCAAAATGTCATAAATTAAATAAATGGAATAAATAGAGTGTTAGGCCTCCAAATGGCCCCAAATTTTGGTGGCAAGTCCTCTGGGACATTGTTAGGGTCTGACAAAAATTTTAGCCCATTTAGACCTCTGCATGATGGGTTAACCCACTTGCAAGTGTAGGCTAGTATTAGCCTTGGTGTGCCAATAGCAAGTTTTACTATAATGTGAATTTATTCATTATGGAGCTTTTGTAGACCATGAAATTAATTCTAGAGGGCATTTAGGTCAAATGTAGTCCCTCAAAATTTTATGGGATTTTTGGGATCAAAAATCCCATTATTTGGATTTTTGGAAGTTATAGCCTTATTTGTATATTAAAATAAAAAATTGGAATTAATTAGGTAAAAATCTTCAAATTTGGCCCTGTTGTATAGTGGATCATAATTGATTAGGGGTAATTTTAATTTCTCTGTTTGAAGTCTTTTGAAGTAACATAGCATGAATTGACCATTTTACCCCTATCCTTTTTGTTTCATAAATCAATACAAATATGGGTCAGAAAAATTTGGGAATATTACTAGAGGTGTATACAGGTATGAGTCCATTGAATTATTTATTTCAGAATTTTTTAATGTACCTATAAATTTTAAATCATCATAATGGCACTTTGGTAATTATCCAATATAATGATTTGCAAGTCTATAACTTTGTTAAAGTTTATGAAACTTGGTCAGTAGCATTACTTTGATGAATTAGATTCCCTGTAAATTTATTGGAATTTTTGTGATTAAATTTCATATACTTCATTTGAAAAGTAGTAATTATGATGGCTTATGAAAATTAATATTTAAATACATAAATTTGGGGAGAAATTATGAATTTTGGAAAATAGTGATGATTCATCATGATAATGATAAGATAATTATTTTGCATCATTAGGACTATGCAACGACATACTTCATGTGTTAAATGACCTTGGGGAAATATTTGGAGAAAATAAAATAATTATAAAATAATAGAGAAAATTATGAAAATTACCATACACATTCTAGTAGATCATACCACATTAGGATAAATATTTGGGGTCTGGTGGCCCAAGGATTTGGAAGTTCGATTTCGGGGTGGTACTAGGCCATGGGGTGCGCATAGAAAAGGTAGGCTATACTATAGGCCACCAGGGAATGAATCAACAACTGAGTTAGAGTCTAAGATCGGAAGTATAACCCTGGGTGGCAGATGTATTCTAGAGACGAGAGTAATAGTGCAACCTTAGACTTATCTAGGAGGAGCCGACGGAAGACCGTCATTCCTCAACCCATAGCTTGAGTCACTAAGTCACTCTATGTAACAGGGAGAGAAAAAGGGGTTCTTGGTAGACATCAACTAAAGTAAATATCCTTGAGAAAGGGAGTTTTGGGATTCAGCCCATCGTAGCTCCTAGTGCCTCTGAGAGCCCTTCACCGGGAATACCTTGGGCAGTCCTGGGATTAACCTTAAGTTTCTAAGTATAATAATCAGTAGGCAAGAGTAGTCTAATAGGTTAAGTGAACTGGACATGTTCTCACTCGGGCCGGGTTGGAGGGACTTGGAGTCTATTGACTGTTTGCTCACCCGTGCAGAGTTGGAGGAAAGTGATTGACATATATATCCTCACCCGGGTAGGGTTGGAGGTTTTTGTAGCACATACTCACCCGTGACGGGTTGGAGAAATTTGGGACAGGATAGTCCTTCGAGCTGGAGGCTCAACATATAATACTTGCATGTGCATATACTAGTGGCGGGCCATGCGGTACTGGCCAGTCGTCACACCGACGGCAGTACGGTGGACCAGGCGGGTACGAGGGTTAGAAGGACCAGTAGGATGTTTATACTGGAGTCTGGAGGACTTTTCCTAATAACGCGCACCCGGCCCAACAAGACTGACGGGTCGTCAGCAAAGTGGTACGCAGAGACTCTAGAGTGCACTGGCGGTGTACAGAGGCGTACAAGAGAGGTCTAGGCCTGGTAGTGTGTATACCCGCCTAGAAGGCGGAGACGCCCGCTCCGCTGCTGCCGTAGCCACAACGGTAGTACCTGAGAGTGATGCTAGCTCTCGAAAAGTGGGAACTAAAGGTCTGTGATTACGGAGTCGTGTGTGTGTGTTGCACTGCATGTTCATATCATACCCACGATATAGCTGCATAACATTAACCTTCATAACAACTTAAGACACCTAATGTATAAGTGGTATGGGACGCTTATACATTAGGACCTGCTATACGATCCCTTAGCCTATAAGCTTGAGTGGGCAAGTTTATAGGTTGAGGTTACTTCCTTTTTATATGTATATTGCTTGTGACACCTGACACCCCATTGTATAAAATGGTATGTGACATTTTATACAATGGGAGCCCTGCAGAAGACCCCTTGCTTATGCGTACCCGTATAAGTGAAGGTTACCTTTCATTACTTACTTGGTTACATATTCTGCTTAGTTCCTGTCACCTGCTCCGCCTTTGTCACCCCTTGTTGTCCTCCGCTTCGTCCTCCCGCACGGTGCCTAGGAGTTGCGGGGCGAGGTGTGGAGTAAACGACTTAGTCTTTTTGACTAATGGTCGGTGACCATACTATTTTTAGGAGCTCGAGGAGATGGACCAGCACGACGAGGAGGCAGGACTTGAGGGGCAGATACCGGCTACTACTACTGGAGCACATGTTCAGGTGCGATGATTTGAGATGATAGATTCCGCTGCTGTTAGTGAGAGAGAGATTTGATCATGATGTACTGGGAATAAGCCCTATTTACTTTCATTTTACTGTACTCATTGTGGACTGGCATGTGTATTTCCATTTGATATATATATATGTGATGTGGCTGTGGACTTCTACTGCGTTTACTCTGTTTCTATACTTTTATTCTCATATTGGCCGACAGGTTATGATCGTACTAGCCGGCAGAATCGGCGTCTTGCGGTGTCGACTAACCCGTGTGTTAGTGTCACCGTAAGGCGGCGGTTCTGGGCATAAGATCCGGGTTAGCCTCGGAAAGGGGGAGACAGGATCTTACACTTTGGAAGTGTCAAACACTTGAGGATTAATCTCACGAAGCATCAAAGAGATTATCCTTGCAAAACTAGGAGCCTTGATGCTCTCCCTAATCTTATCAAGAATCATCATGTCAAATTGGAACTTCTTCCTACAGATTATTACAGTCATAACATAAAATAAATCATATGAAATGAAACTTATTGAGGAGGTCTTGCACCAGAGAACTTTTCCAATGATCTCCACTGACAACTTGCTTTCATCATTCAGATCAGGCCTTTTGATAGAAGTAATCTCAGTAGAAATTCCACAGAAACTACAAGCCCTGTCATTGTCCTCTACGGTGAGATCGTCTTCTTCATCAACAATCAGCATTTTTAGAAGTTGAGATACAATGGTCTTGTTCAGCTTTATCTTAATACCCTTCACCCTGGACTTTAGAACTTTGCCATTTCTCCTTACCTTAATGTTCTGGAAGAATTCTTCAACCTCGGGAAAGAGGATTTTGCAAGGTTCCTGTAGAACAAAGGTTAATCCAGCACTGTCTAGGAGAATCAGTAAATTCTTGAAGTCGTCCGATTGCTCAGCGATCCCTTCAATCACTAACTCACTTCCAACACTAATCTTGGACTGCAGCACCATCAATTTTTCAAAAAAGGATGATCGACAGACAGAAGAACGACGACGAAAGGGTTGCTCTGGTCCAGCGGCAGAAGACGAAGAGGTTTTCGAGAAATAGGATTTGAATGCGAGTAGGTTTATGAAATCTAAGATTTTCTATTTATATAAGTCTAGTAATGATAATTAGGGCTAAATCGGCATTTTCATAAGTTGAGACACAATGGTCTTGTTTAGCTTGATCTTAATACCCATCACCCTTTACTTTAGAACTTTGCCATTTCTCCTTACCATAATATTCTGGAAGAATTCTTCAACCTCGGGAAAGAGGATTTTGTAAGGTTCCTGTAGAACAAATGTTTATCCGGCACTGTCTAAGAGAATTAGGCTCCACATGCTCTCGGATGAAGTGATATCTGAGATCGATGTGCTTTGTCCAGTTGTGCGAGACTGGGTTGTTGGCAATTGCTATTGCACTGGACATGGCTGAACCCATTGGAGTCCTCATAGAGGTTGCTTCTCCATTCCGAATTTCTTAATTAGCTTCTTAGTGAACTTAGTCTGTGAGATGAAGATTCCATCTTCAGATCATTTCACGTGAAGCTCTAAGAAATACTTCAGCTCTTCCATGCTGCTCATTTCAAACTTCCCTTGCATAAGTTTTGAGAACTTCTTGCAGAGGTTGTCGTCAGTAGAGCCAAATATAATGTCGTCGACATATATTTACACTAGCAAAATCTTGCCTTTTATTTCTCTAAGAAATAATGTCTTATCTATCTTTTCCCTTGTGAACTTGTTCTCAAGGAGAAAGCTAGATAGCGTTTCATACCAAGCTCGAGGAGCTTGTTTCAAACCGTACAACGCTTTAGATAAAAGGTAAATGTAATCAGGAGAGTTAGAATCAATGAAACCTGGGGGTTGTTCCACGTACACTTCTTCTTTTATGTCACCATTAAGGAAGGCGGACTTCACGTCCATTTGATAGACAGTGAAGCCTTTTAGTGCAGCATACGCTAAGAACAACCTGATTGCCTCCAGCCTAGCCACTAGAGCATATGCCTGGTCGAATTCGATTCCTTCTTCTTGACGATATCCTTTGGTAGTGAGTCTGGCTTTGTTCTTTATGATCGTTCCATCTTCGTCCATCTTGTTCCTGTAGACCCACTTTGTCCCGATGACGTTCTTACCTTTGGGCCTTGAAATAAGTTTCAAGATGTTAAAAGTAGCGAACCAACAACTAGAGAGCGAACAAACGACTAGAAAACAAGCCAGAACTTTGAATAATTGAAATTTTTATTATCCAAAAAGATATCATTTACAAAGGTATGGCCTCCCTTTTATAGAATGGAGGAGAGAGGATAGAATACAAACTAACAATGTGGGACTAAAGCTATACAACAGTTCCGAGCGGCTAGAATAACAGACCGGAACAGGCCGCGCGGTTAGACAATATTCTAACCGCCCGGCAATACCAGAAGCAGGAGAGAGATGCGGTTGGAGACCGCTAGACCGCCTGGTTTCCAAGCCGCCGGAGATGAACTGCCAGACCGCGAGACACCACAGCAACAGTCTGGATATCAACCCGCCGGACACAAACCGCCAGACCGCCCGGTCTACAACCCGCCAGGCTCAAACCGCCAGACCGCCCGGTCTCATACTTCGACACTCCCCCTCAAGCTGGAGCATAGATATCAATCATGCCCAGGTTGTCACAGATATGGAAGAAGGTAGTAGAAACTGGCTTGGTGAAGATATCTGCCAACTCTTTGTCGGAGGTGACGAACGGAGTGCAAATCTGTCTCTTCAAGACCTCTTCTCGGATGAAATGGCAGTCGACCTCTATATGTTTCGTTCTCTCATGGAAGACCAGATTTTTGGATATGTATATAGCGGCCTTGTTGTCACAGAACATAGGCAGAGGATAGTCGTAGACATCTCCTAGGTCAAGCATGAGAGCCCGCAACCATTTTAACTCACACGTAGTTGACGCCATACTCCGGTATTCGGCTTCTGCACTGGACCTTGAGACAACAGACTGCTTCTTCCTCTTCCAGCTCACAAGATTACCTCCAATGAATGTGCAAAAGCCCGATGTAGATTTACGATCACCTTTATCATCCGCATAGCTTGAGTCTGAGTAGGCTTCCACTCTCAGATGTCCACGCTTCTGAAAGAGTAGCCCTTTTCCTGGTGCTGCTTTGACATACTCTAGTATCTTCAAGGCAGACTGAAGATGACATTCCCTGGGAGCTTGCATGAACTGACTGACCTTGCCTACAGCATAGGCGATGTCAGGTCTGGTCATCGTGAGATAAATGAGTTTGCCCACCAGACGCTTATACCTGGTGGCATCGGATATAAGAGGTGAGTCATCTGTCCACGTTTTGTCCTCTCTAGTGGCCATGGGATACCTGGCCAGTTTGGCACCGGTCAATCATGCCTCTTGTAGAAGATCAAGAGCATACTTCCATTGGGAGAGAACCAACGAGTCAGGCTTCCGAGAGATTTCTATCCCCAAAAAATATTTCGGGGAGCCCATATCCTTCGTGACTAAGTGTTGACGAAGATGTTTCTTTGTCAAGTCCACCCCAGCCTGGTCATCGCCGGTAAGAAGAATATCATCCACATACACCGCCAAAACCATAAGGCCCGATGCGGTTTTGCGAATAAACAATGAGTGATCGGCTGAACTTCTCGTAAAGCCAATGGCAGCCACAATGCCACTAAACTTGTCAAACCATGCCAGAGGGCTTTGTTTTAGGTCGTAGATGGCCTTCTTCAACTAGCATACTCGTGTCTCCCCCTGAGCAACATACACAGGAGGTTGCTCCATATAGACATCCTCCTGAAGATCCCCATAGAGAAAAGCATTCTTGACATCAAGCTGGGAAATAGCCCACTCCCTGTTGACGGCCACTGAAAGGAGAACCCGGATGGTGCTGAGGCGAGCAACCGGGGAGAAAGTGTCAAAGTAGTCAACTCCATAGGTCTGAGTAAAGCCTTTGGCCACCAGCCGGGCTTTGTAATGATCCACAGTGCCATCGGGGCAAAACTTCACAACGAGCACCCAGCGGCAGCCAACCACATCAGTACCGATCGGAGGAGGAACAAGGGTCCAGGTACCCCTTTCATTAAGAGTGGCGATTTCCTCATCCATGGCAGATTTCCAATGAGGAATAACAAGAGCCTCTTGGTAAGTGCGGGGAGTTATAGTAGCCGAGATAGCCAAAGCAAAACACCTGCGAGAGGGAGTAAGCCGATCATAGGAAACAACAGCCGCAAGCGGGTGTTGGGTACACGCCCGCACCCCTTTGCGAAGAGCAATGGGAAGATCCAGGTCATCTCGTACTGTAGGGACCGGAGCGTCTGTGGCGGAGAAAGCTGGACCGGGACTAGAGAGAGACGGCTGCGGAGAAGAAGGTGGGGGTATAATAGAGAGGGAAGGAGACGGAGAAGGAGAGGACATAGGAGGAGAGACGTCGAGCTGCATGGAAGGATTATTGAGAGATGGTGGAGAGTGAGAGAACGCAGGAGGAAGCGGGGATGGAGAAGAAAAGTAGGATGCATTTTCGAAGAAGGTGACGTCCGCGGAAACAAACTGTTTGCGCAGAACGGGGTCAAAGCAACAATAGCCTTTTTGAGTGGTCGAATATCCCAAAAAGACACATTTTGTGGAACGAGGGGAAAGCTTGTCACGGGTAGCCGACGGGGCATGCACAAAGGTCGTACACCCAAAAATACGAAGAGGAAGAGGAAAGGGTTCCTTGCCCGGGTAGAGAATGGAGAAGGGGGTCTTGCCGTGGAGAACCGAAGAAGGAATGTGATTGATGAGATAGCAGGCAAGAAGAACAGCATAGCCCCAGTAGGAGCGAGGCACCTGCATCTGCGTCATTAGAGTGCGAGCGATATCAAGGAGGTGACGGTTTTTACGCTCCGCCACCCCATTTTGTTGGGAGGTGTAAACACAGCTGGTCTGATGAATAAGACCATGTTGCATACAAAACAAGGAAAACTCATGACTAAGATATTCTTTTGCATTATCGGAGCGCAGCACTTTAATAGATAAAGAAAACTGAGTTTGAATCATATAATAAAAAGATTGTCATACAGATAATAGTTCAGAGCGATCCTTTAAAAGATACACCCAGGTACATCTAGAGAAATCATCAATAAAAGTTACAAAATAAGAACTACCCCGACCAACTGTGGGAGTAGGAGCAGGACCCCAGACATCAGAATGAATGAGATCAAAAGGGCGGGAGGAACCACGACCTTTCTTCAGCGGGAAGGAGGAGCGGTGATGTTTGCCAAGCTGACACGCATCATAGTTGAGCGGAGGATTGGTCGGAGGTAAGTGGGGAAGAAGCTGACGAAGAATCCGAGGAGGAGGATGTCCAAGGCGAAGATGCCATTGAAGCAGATCAGTAGACGTGGAAGAGAAGGCGGACAGAGCGGAAGCATTGTCGAGGAAGTAGAGACCGCCACTCTCAGTCCCAGTAGCAATCGTCCGTTGGCTCCTCGGGTCCTGAAAACAACAAGAAGTAGGAGTAAATAATACAGAGCACTGAAGTTGCTTGCATAAAGTAGTAACCGAGATCAAATTGCAAGGGAACTTAGGGACATAGAGAGTGTCCACTAAGCGAAGTGACGGGGTGACTTGAACCATGCCCGTCCCGTGAACGGGGGAAGGGGAACCATCCGCAACAAGAACCGGGGGTAACCGATCATGCGTCTCTAGGAGAGAGAAGCAATGAGGGTTTCCGGTCATGTGATTTGTAGCACCAGAGTCAATCAGCCATTTACCTTGGGTAACGACGTGAGCACTACCTGAGGTCGTGGCCACAGAAGCAGATGGCCGAGAGGAGGCGGAGGTAGAGGAAGACGTATCATCAGAAGGACGAAGATGAGGATGTTTCTGCCAGCAGCGGTCAACAGAGTGGCCGGTACGACCACAGTGAGAGCAGAGAAACCTTGACGGACCGCGCTTGCCAGACTGGCTGCGGCCACTATTGCCACCCCGCTGAGCCTGGTGAGCATAGGAGTCCTGTGGAGGAGGGGAGGACAATAGAGGACGTTGGAGCAGAGAAGTGACAGCGGCGATGCGAGCAGCGGTGGCATCCAAGGTGGGAGATTCTGCTTCGCCCAAGATCTGCTAGCGAATCATATCAAATGACTCAGGGAGTCGTAGAAGCTAACAAACAACCAGGAGTTCCTGGAAGTGTTTGTGCTGCTCGGCCAAGTCTGCGGAGAAGGGGCGATTCTGGAGGATTTCAGCTCCAAGAGCCTGAACTTGCTGATAAGCCGCAGCAGGAGACATGGAAGGGCGAGCGAAGAGATCCGCATAGAGAGTATAAATGCGGGATGTATGACCCCCCTTCGAGTAGAGAGCAGCAAGGTGAAGCCACGCGGTCTTAACCGTCTCATCATGGCGTATGACAGGAAGACATTCATCAGAGAGGCTGTTAGCCAACCACGTGCGGACAAGCGCATCACTGGCATCCCAGTCATCAAATTCAGTAGAGTCTGGAGGAGGAGGGTCATCGGTGAGATGATGACGTTTGCGCTGAGAGCGAAGAAGAAAGGTGAAAGAAACACTCCAATCCGGATAGTTGGAGCCAACAAGTTTAGAAACCGTGCCAAGGTTGCCAGAGGAAGTGGGATGCGGGGCCGGAGTGGCGATAAGAGTAGTGGTAGTGGAGGTTTCAGAAAGAGCCATAGGCAAAAAATAACGAGAATCCGCGCGGTTAAAAGACAAGCCGTGCGGATAGAAACCAGCGAGAAGCCGCGCGGTAAAAACAGACAAGCCACGCGGATAGGAGGAAGAGGTACTGCGGCGGTCACGATGTCAGACACCAGCGGCCAGAGAAGCCACGACCAAGCCGCAGATCCAAGAAGGGAAAGAAGTCGAACGGCTAGAAGATAGTCCGCTCGAACAGAAGGGAGGAACAAACAATGCAAATGAGGAAGCAGATCGCAGCGATCAAAGTAACAGGTCGCTGTGACCGATAGGCAGGACAGGGCGCAAGCAGGCGGAAGAGACAAGCCGCGAGAACAGGTCGCGAGAAGAAAGGGACAAACCGCGCGGACAGGGCGTAGAGAATCAGCAGGAGAAGATCGAGTCCTCTGATACCATGTTAAAAGTAGCGAACCAACAACTAGAGAGCGAACAAACGACTAGAAAACAAGCCAGAACTTTGAATAATTGAAATTTTTATTATCCAAAAAGATATCATTTACAAAGGTATGGCCTCCCTTTTATAGAATAGAGGAGAGAGGATAGAATACAAACTAATAATGTGGGACTAAAGCTATACAACAGTTCCGAGCGGCTAGAATAACAGACCGGAACAGGCCGCGCGGTTAGACAATATTCTAACCGCCCGGCAATACCAGAAGCAGGAGAGAGATGCGGTTGGAGACCGCTATACCGCCCGATTTCCAAGCCGCCGGAGATGAACCGCCAGACCGTGAGACACCACAACAACAGTCTGGATATCAACCCGCCGGACACAAACCGCCAGACCGCCCGGTCTACAACCCGCCAGGCTCAAACCGCCAGACCTCCCTGTCTCATACTTCGACACAAGACTTTGCAGCGCTTGAACTTGTTAAGTTATTCTTCCATGGCTAAGATCCATAATGCGTCTTAGTTTGCTTCCTCAAACTTCTTTGGTTCAACCTTTGAGAGAAAACTTAAATATAAATTCTTGTTAGTTGTATCTCTATGAGTTTTGACACCATCCCGGGAATCTCCTATGATTTGGTCCATTGGGTGATCCTTCATATGTCTGAGCTCTAGAGTCCTTGCATCTGGAACTTCAACCACTGGAGTGACTTCATCAACTTGGACTTCTTCTTCATCTTGATCATCTACCTCTCCAATAGGGGTTGGAGTGGTGATTTTGATGAACTTTTCACCTTCATCATTTTTTGGTTCATCCAAGCTAATTTCTTTCAACTTTGTACCTGCATCTTCAATGAGCACACTAGAAGAGTTGCTTTGCAGCAAGCTCGTCTTATCAAATACAATATGTATTGATTCTTCTACAACCAGAGTTTTTCTATTAAATATCCTGTATGTCTTACTATGGCTACTATAACCTATAAAAATACCTTCAAAACTCTTTTCGCTAAACTTGGTAGTGTGATACTTATCATTGTTAAGCATGAAGCATTTACAACCAAAAATTATAAAATATGAGACAGTCGATTTCCCGCCCTTTAGAAGTTCGTAAGGTGTCTTATCATGGTTCTTATTGATGAGTGCTCGATTTTGAACGTGGCATGCAGTATTGACGGCTTCAGCCCAGAAGTACTCCGGTAGTGAAGCATCACTCAATATAGTCCTGCAGGCCTCTATGAGTGTTCTATTCCTTCTCTCAGCTACTCCATTTTGCTATGGAGTACGAGGAGAGGAAAACTCATGAAAGATACCTAGGCTTTCACAAAATTCTGTCATGGCCCCAGACTTGAATTTAGTTCCATTGTCACTTCTGATCTTGACTACGGAACAATTGTATTCATTCTGGATCTACCTAATAATATTTGTAAAGATATCGAAAGTATCTGACTTGTGTTTCAGAAAGAACACCCACGCAAAGCGCGAGTAGTCATCAACGATAACCAACGTATAATCCTTATCTCCTAAAATTCTAACTTGCAGTGGACCGAACAAGTCTATATGAAGTAAATGTAGACATCTATTAGAATCTTTGCCAATAACGCTTTTAAAGGTAGCCCTTACTGTCTTGCCTTTCACACATGTATGACAAGGTCTATCTTTGACGTGCTTGACATTTGGGGCATCACATACCAATTTCAGTGAAAATAATTTATTAATAGTTTTAAAATTAATATATGCTAGTCTCTTGTGTCATTAGTCACCAAGAGATGCACTATCTTTTACTAAAAGGCACACTGGTGTAGAAGAGTTTATACAAATGAAATTTAAACAAAATATATTACTGCTTCGAGTGCCTGATAGAATCATTTCTATATTATCAACATACTTTATCAAGCACTTGTCGGCATGAAATTCAACTATGTATCCTTTATCGCATAGTTGACTTATACTTATGAGATTGTGTTCCAATCCTTCCAAAGAAGCTACATCCGAAAAGGATACACTACCGTTAGTGATCATATCGCAGCTTTTAGTGATTTATTGGTCTGAACCTCCAAAGATGACCTTTGGTCCGTTCAACACTAGAGAGGAGTTATGAAGTAGGCTTCTTGTCCCGGTCATATGTCGAGAGCATCCACTGTCCAAATACCAGATAGGCGTTTTGGTGGCCTTTGGACATACCTGTAATCATAATCAGTTTGCCTTAAGAACCCAAACACGTTTGGGTCCTTGGTCTCGTGTTAGAACACTCCCCCTACGAAGATTAGAATTATGAGTGGTCATTCTCATGTTTCCAACCTGAGGAGTTGCAACATTTCTCGGATTAAACCAGCAATCGAGGGTAAAATGACCAATTCTGCCACAGCACCAACAGTCAAACCTATTGTATCTTTGCCTTAAGTTCTCCTGCTTGACCTTCTGGGATAGTGGTCTAACAGGGGTTGCATTCTTGGAGGAAGCAACTTCATGATGATGGCAATCACATGATTTCTTCTCCTTCACAGGCTTTTCCATAATGGGTTTTACCTTTGGTGCTTTCTTGAAGTTATGACCATGATCATAAGGACCATAGCCCTGAAGAATGACTTCTTCATAAGGTGCCTTAAAGACACTCTCACCAAAGTTTCTGGGGTGATTCAATCCTTAGTAACGAGACTTTGGCTCTACATAAGTAGGCCTAGTCAAGTGGCAGTAAGATGAGTCAAGATCAAACTCATTAGTCTGAAAAATGACCTTCTTAAAGGTGGTCTGATCTTGAGGGGCCTTCCCCTTTTCTTTGGCCAAGGCCTTCTTGGCGGCCTTATTCTTTCTTTGAGTCTTATTCCTCCTAGAGGATTTACTAGGAGCTTCTACATGGCCTAGCCCAGCACCCTTGACCTTAGTTGAGAATTCAGCAACGATAGGAAGGACAGTCTTAGGCTTCGAGAAACTTTCAACAAGTTTCTTTTCAGCAGCGAGGTTTTCTTCCAACTTTTTGATGATTTTCTCTTTTAAGTCAAGGTGCTCTAGAGCCTTATTATATTCTTCAATAGTATTATTGAAGTTCTCCTTGAGTGAGTCAGTCTTAGCAACTTCCTCTCTCAAGGTGCTCTCTGATGGCGACGTTACTGATGCGGCCGTTGATCCCCGACATAGAAAGTTCGTGGATTGGGACGGTCGTTGCCGCAAGCTTGAAGATGAGAGTCTACCACGACGTTTCTTCGCCAACGCCGCGACGTTCTTCGCCAACGCCGCTACATATTTTGCACGACGTCCGCTGCTGCCATTTTAAAATAAAATATATAATTATAAATTAAATAATTATAATTATATATTTTATTATTTCATCATTTATTATTATGTCCTATTTTATTATTTCAAGAGTATCTTTTATTTAGTATCTTTTATTTCATGCATGTATTATTTTATTTTATGCATTATATGTTTAGATTGTTTTCCTATTTTATGTATGGTGGAGATTGAGTGGTGTAAGGCTATATAAAGCCATGCTTGTTGTTGATTTGGATAGTGAAGAATGAAAAAGAAAACCTAAGAAATTCAAAGTGAATTTTTCCCCCCTCTTGGCAATTTTCGGCCTCCTCTTTCTTCTCCCCTCTCTTGGCTGCCGGCCACATCTCATTCACCTCTCTATCTCGGCCTCCTTTTCTCCTCCCTCCTCCTTCTCCAAGATCGTTTCCGGCCACCCTCCTCCTTTTTCCCAAAACCCGAGCAGCCTCCTTCCACAAAACTGCCGGCCACCACATCTCTCCCCTAGCTGCCACCCCCCATCATATTGAGAAAATTATTTTCTCATCACCTTTTCTCTCTCTCCCTATATAATTACTGGACTTTTCAAGGAACTCCCTCTTCTAGGGTTTTGCGAAGGAAGACGGCTTGCGTTTTCATCATCCGGCGCGGAATCGTGGAGTTGCGTGGGAATAGAATCAACCACCGTCGTGTGCGCATCCTCCACCCATCTCGTGGACGGAATTCTCGTGGGATTTTGGGTAACGATTTCCTATACCATCTCTCGTGTGATTCTTTCTAAACTATTGTGAGTTTTGGTGAAAACAGAAGGCTAGTATTTGGTCCTGATTTATATTGAATATTGTGCTTAATTAAAATCTAAATTTTCAAGCCTAAATCATCCGAATATTCTCATGAAAATTGGAACGGGTAAGCAACCCTCGTATTAATTAATTTTTGGGGATTATTTTGGACTTAGTTTTAAAATCACGTATTTAGTCCGGATATTCTTGTATTGGTCTTGTGAATGTTTGGGCGTAACTTAGTTTGATTTGCTAATTGTCGAATCTAAGAACGCGTAGTTTAATCCGTCGAAACCATGGGCCTGCATCAATTTGGTATCAGAGGGAGGTTCTCGTCAATTTCCTAATTGGCACTCCTCCCCCTCTCAAAATTTAAAAATTCAAATTTCAAATTTAAAATTTCCAGTTTCGAATTTCAAATTTCGAATTTCAAATTTCAAATTTCAAATTTCGAATTTCGAATTTCAAAATTCAAATTTCAAATTTCAAATTTCAAATTTTAAATTTCAAATTTCAAATTTCGAATTTCAAAATTCAAAATTTGAAATTTCAAATTTCAAATTTTAAATTTCGAATTTCAATTTCAAATTTCAAAATTTAAAATTCAAATTTCAAATTTCAAATTTCCAATTTCGAATTTCAAAATTCAAATTTAAAAATTCAAATTTCAAATTTCAAATTTCAAATTTCAAATTTCAAAATTAAAATTTCAAATTTCAAATTTCAACTTCAAATTTCAAAATTTAAATTTCAAATTTCAAATTTCCAATTTTGAATTTCAAATTTCGAATTTCAAAATTCAAATTTAAATATTCAAATTTCAAATTTCAAATTTCGAATTTCAATTTCAAATTTCAAAATTTAAAATTTAAATTTCAAATTTCAAAATTCCAAATTTCAAATTTTTCTCCAAATTAAAACAAAAAAAAATAATTTTGTGGTCTGCCAATAGCCGGCTAAATTTTATTTTTGCAATAAAAAAAAATTCAATTTTTTTTTTTATAATCTCTTATTTATTTTCAGTAAGAAAATCCAAAAAAATATATTTTATTGCCTTAGTTATTAAGCGGGAATAAATCCATCTGTTAGATTTTATATAGGGTCTGATTTATTATTCATTGCACGTGCACCAGTTCCGGGTGAGTTTTCTCTCCGGTTCTCATTATTATGGCCTATGATGTGTATGCTCCCCGTTTAGATTATTGGTATGTTAATCCCATGGCTAAACAAAATCCAGACTTGCCTTCATACCATAGGAATATCAACCATCCCCACGTTTATCCTCCCACTAGAATTGAGGAACCTACTTATGACGGTTTAGGGTATCCCCAAAATTTTAAAGACTGGCTTAAAGGATTAGAAAATTATTTTAGGTGTCATGTATGGGATGACCACCAAAAGGTTAACATAGCCCGAGATCGATTAGTTGGTCGAGCCCGCGTGTTTTGGCTAAACGAAGAGCGTCGTGTTGGTAGTTATAAACATGTTTGGCCGGCAATGCGTAGCCTACTCGCGGATCAATTTGATCCCGCCTATCTCCGCACTACTAACACCAAGCCTGTGAGTGAGTATCATTGTGGAGCTAGACCCGTAGCTATTCATAGGAGTTACCCTATGCCTCAGGTTAGATCATTTCCCCACAACGATAGGACTACACCCAGTGTGCCTAATTCCACTCCTAGGGAAAGTACGCAGCCTAAACCCAATATTTTTGAATCAAAAAATGTTACTACTAGGGTTATGCCTCCGTTAGCCTCGATGAATAAGCCCAATGAGATAGTGAATGTTACCTCTGAGGATGCTGATGTTGATATACTATCTCTGGATTTTGAGGATGACCCTGTAGGTGATAGTATTCTGACATGTTCGCTAGTGCCTGACGATTCTGAGGTGTCTGAGTCTGAGGGAATCCCTAGTGATTTAGAAGACGATGTATGGGATGATTACGTACCATTCTGTGAGAGTATTGTGAAGCATATTATTTGCCCTACTAGCGCTGTGACTATTCACCCTAGTATTGAGAGCCCTCTCCAGGCTATGATCCCCATCGTATTAGAGCCTACGATTACACATGCTGAGATTATATCTGAGTTACCTGAGGAGTCTGACTGTGTAGATGTCCCCATTACTATTGTGGCTGAGTTACCATGTGAGGGAGGGTAATTTTGGACGATTCTGTTGTTGTACACCCGGATGAGAGTACTTTGATGTCGTCACCGTTGGGTGAAATTTCTACTGATTTTAATTTTATCCCGGGCTTGATTTTACCGACCCTTCCCCCTGCTTATTTACCCACAGATGTTGACCTTTTAGGACGAGGAACCAGAATACCTAGTTTGATTTATGGTGTCACGCCCATTTTATCTCCTACTTTGACGTTGACGCAACGTGTAGATATTACTATGTTAAGCGCACTAGTATTTAGACTTTTCACCGCACCTCATAGGAATGACTACATGTCACTTTTGCCTGCTCATTTTTCTATGTGTCCGTCTACGGTTCGGTACCCTACTATGACTGATTCTGATTTGTCGACAATTGTGCCTCTGGATGTGGTATCCCATAGATATACTTATATACCACACCCGGTCGAACACATTTACCCACCGCCTTTTGATGACCCTCATTTACCCACGTTTGTGACTATAGTTGGGTCTCTTGAGTTGTCTCGCTCGCACATCTTTTCACATTCGGGAGCGTCCAATTCTATTGTATGTGATGAGCGGTTCACCTTGGCATGTCTTCATGCCAAGCGTGAAAATATTAAAATTAAAATTAAGACTACTGTTTTGGAGCCCATGAAATTCTTCCCTGATTTAAAAGCTCTCGTGCCACCTGACTTAACCCCCTTATCCTCCGTATTTGGGTCTAGTCATGTAGCACATGGATTCTCTCCTCATGTGTTTTGGACGTTAGTATATCCCCTTAAGTTATGTCGTACACACTTCCACTCCTTTCTGAGACTGTCCGACGCTAGAGCTAGTGATTTGGGTTTAGTCTGGTCAGTCCCCGAGCGGATACCTTCTGTCTCCGTTAATAAATTAATATGTAGGAACGCCGACCCATCCAAAATTATGAAGAACGTCGGATTTTATGCTTTTATTCTAGATTTTTATATAGCACAGAGTGTTTCACTTTATTTCAAGTTTCCGGACTTTTTACTGTACGTCTCTGTTCCACCTGAGTGTATTTCTCCGTCGTTTCTTCCTACCACTAAATATTCTTTTGGGTTGGGGAGTGTTAGCCTTATCGTGTCTATTTTCCACGTTGACTCCTTGGTTCTTGAACCGGATGGTAAGATTCAAGTTTTATTTCTTTTTCTTAACACCCTTTCGAGTTTCCTCGAAAGTCTTGTTGTTTCTATGCCTGACAGGTTCACCGTACTGATGGAAGTTCATGCTACTACGACATGGATTGTGGGGCCAGATTTGCCCGATGTTGCTGCTGCTTTTGAGTGTTCCCCCCTCACGGGCCACTCATCGGAGATGAGTAATTTTGAGTGGGGGAGGATTGATGGCGACGTTGCTGATGCGGCCGTTGATCCCCGACATAGAAAGTTCGTGGATTGGGACGGTCGTTGCCGCAAGCTTGAAGATGAGAGTCTACCACGACGTTTCTTCGCCAACGCCGCGACGTTCTTCGCCAACGCCGCTACATATTTTGCACGACGTCCGCTGCTGCCATTTTAAAATAAAATATATAATTATAAATTAAATAATTATAATTATATATTTTATTATTTCATCATTTATTATTATGTCCTATTTTATTATTTCAAGAGTATCTTTTATTTAGTATCTTTTATTTCATGCATGTATTATTTTATTTTATGCATTATATGTTTAGATTGTTTTCCTATTTTATGTATGGTGGAGATTGAGTGGTGTAAGGCTATATAAAGCCATGCTTGTTGTTGATTTGGATAGTGAAGAATGAAAAAGAAAACCTAAGAAATTCAAAGTGAATTTTTCCCCCCTCTTGGCAATTTTCGGCCTCCTCTTTCTTCTCCCCTCTCTTGGCTGCCGGCCACATCTCATTCACCTCTCTATCTCGGCCTCCTTTTCTCCTCCCTCCTCCTTCTCCAAGATCGTTTCCGGCCACCCTCCTCCTTTTTCCCAAAACCCGAGCAGCCTCCTTCCACAAAACTGCCGGCCACCACATCTCTCCCCTAGCTGCCACCCCCCATCATATTGAGAAAATTATTTTCTCATCACCTTTTCTCTCTCTCCCTATATAATTACTGGACTTTTCAAGGAACTCCCTCTTCTAGGGTTTTGCGAAGGAAGACGGCTTGCGTTTTCATCATCCGGCGCGGAATCGTGGAGTTGCGTGGGAATAGAATCAACCACCGTCGTGTGCGCATCCTCCACCCATCTCGTGGACGGAATTCTCGTGGGATTTTGGGTAACGATTTCCTATACCATCTCTCGTGTGATTCTTTCTAAACTATTGTGAGTTTTGGTGAAAACAGAAGGCTAGTATTTGGTCCTGATTTATATTGAATATTGTGCTTAATTAAAATCTAAATTTTCAAGCCTAAATCATCCGAATATTCTCATGAAAATTGGAACGGGTAAGCAACCCTCGTATTAATTAATTTTTGGGGATTATTTTGGACTTAGTTTTAAAATCACTTATTTAGTCCGGATATTCTTGTATTGATCTTGTGAATGTTTGGGCGTAACTTAGTTTGATTTGCTAATTGTCGAATCTAAGAACGCGTAGTTTAATCCGTCGAAACCATGGGCCTGCATCACTCTCTTTAGCTTTTAGATACTTTATCTCTTTAGCTTGAGTTTTCACAACTCGTCGACATTTGTCGTAAGCCTTGATTAACTCTTTGTACTGGGACATGAGTTCAGACTCATCGTCAGAAGATCTTTCCTTATTATCATGCTCAGAGGCTTCAGATTCTGAAAGAGGAGTGTGAGAGTTTACCTTCCTAATGAACTGGGGCTCTTGTTCATCATCTGTCTGAGCTATAAGCCCAAAGTAGACTTCTTCTTCTTCACTCGACTCAGATGAGTCGGAGTCACTAAGAGTTTTGCCCTTCTTGGCTATTTGTCTCTTCTCTGTCCTCTTCTTATTGTATGAGGAATTCTTTTCTTCTCTCTATCCACCCTCCCTCTTCTTGTGGGGGCAATCTGCAATGTCATGACCTGGCTTGTTACAACAATAACAAACTATGTCAGTCGAAATATGTTTGTTAGGTTTAGAATTATACCTGTCATGGCTACTTGAGCCTTTATTTCGTTGATCACTGTCATGTCGTGATCTTTTATATGAGGCATCCTTGCCTCTCCATTCCCTCTTTCTTGTTCAAGAATTTCTTGAACTGTCTTGAGAGCAGTGAGAACTCTCCTTCAGATAACTCTGAGCCTGAAGTGCTTGGCTCAGATGATTCCACTTCACTTTCTTCTAGAGCAGGTGCAGGTGAGGCAGCTTTGCCCTTCCTTGAACTATCTGCCTTTAAAGCAACAGGATTTTCCTTTGAAGAGAATCGACTTTTCTCTTCTTCAGCCTTTCTGGTGTTTATCTGCAGTTCATAGGAAATCAACTTGCCAAATAGGTTCTGAGGGTCTGTTTCAGCTAATTTGCCAAATTCCCGGATGGCACAAACTTTGTTGTCCCATTCCTTTGTGAGGGACCTCAGAAACTTGTCATTTAGCTCCCCATTTGTGAAGACCTGGCCATACACTCTTAGGCTGTTAACTATCTCTAAGAAGTTCTCAAATGTATCAATAATGGTATCTTTAGGTCCTTATCGGAAGGCTTCGTATTTCTGATTCAGGAGAGATCTTCTATCATCTCTCACTTCTTCTATTCCTTCCATCAAAGTGACAAGGGACTGCCACATCTCCTTAGCAGATTGGAAGTGGATCAAGTTCGGTAGTATTGAGTCATCGACTGCACTTGCTATTCTATTCTTAGCATTCTTGTCCTAGGAGACAAGTGCAATCTGGTTTATCTAGATCCATCAATTTCTTTAGAACTTGCTTTATTGGATCTATTGTAGAGATAGTCATGGGAATGTAAGGACCTTT
This sequence comes from Platanthera zijinensis, assembly GCA_039513925.1. Taxonomy (NCBI): domain Eukaryota; kingdom Viridiplantae; phylum Streptophyta; class Magnoliopsida; order Asparagales; family Orchidaceae; genus Platanthera; species Platanthera zijinensis. Next base: position 57,829,035 of record CM077086.1, read on the forward strand.
TTCAACAATCATGAAGATCCTGGGATCTTGTTGGGTACATTGGAAAATATGTACCTGATTTGGACAAGTCAAACTTAGCTCAATGATATACATCAAGGTGTATTTGATGTTGTTTTAAGTTTATATGTGTAGGTTAAGAATGTGCTAAAATGCAAAGAAAAATTTCTAAGTCCATGTGTCGATACCTGAGAAAGCTGTGTCGACACTTCAGTAAGATTGTGTCGACACTTGGAAATGACTGTGTCGACACCTCAGTGAATTTGTGTCGACACCGGGAGGTAGTGTCGACACATAGAAATAGTCAGTCAACATCAACTGTGTCGACACCAGGAGACTATGTCGACACAGAGAGGTAGAGTCGACAACAACTATGTCGATACCTGGAGGCAGTGTTGACACACGCTATGTTCTGAATCTACATCAACTATATCGACACACAGGACTTGTGTCGACACACAGCTGAGTGTAGACCAAGTTGATTGTTGATGAATGGTGAAGTGTTTGTGTCGACACAAATAATCAGTGTCGACACATTCTCAAGAAGCAGTGTCAAGAAGCTGTGTCGACATCAAGGCAGCTATATCGACACCACCAAAGTCTGTGTTGACACTTAAGTCACTTATGTCGACACATATTGATAGATGGTCTCGACACATATTGATAGATGGTCTCGACACTTTATGACAGACAGACTCGACGCTTTGCTGACAAAGACAAAGGCTCAAGATCTGTTTGATGACTTGACAGTTATAAGTTACAACAGGTTTACTGAAGCTGTCAGACTTGTCAGAAGTTAGTTATAAACCAGATCAGCCGTTATCATGGATGAAGTCTATATATAGATTGATTCAGAAGAAGGAAAAGACAGTTAATGAATGATTCATTATTGACACAAAAACACAACTATTGTGACAAAGATCTCTGATCAAGAAAGTGCAAGGCACAGAAGAAGATCTTCGTGAGAAGATCTAAGAAGACATTCTGAAGTGATCATCCACTCAGTTTCAGTCTAAGTTGAATTCAATCAAGAATTCAGAAGTATCTTCAAGAGGTTTGGAAAGAGAGAGTTCCAGCTATTTGAAGTCAAGAAGGAGACAATCACTGGTCTCTCAAAAAGACAATACTGAACTATTCTGTCAAGAAGATTCAGATCTATTTCTGGATTCTAAGGAGGAAGCTGTCAGTCAGTTATATTCAAAGGAAATCAACCCAACTAAGTTCAGATTCAAGAAGCTTTGAAGAAAGCTAAGATCAAGTTGATTTCAGCCATCAGCCTCTTCAAGAAGCTGATCAAGAAAGTTCTTATCCCTTCTCTCTCAACTGGGGTAAGAGATAATAAAATTCCTTATCAATTTCTGTAGGATCTATTCATAGATCTGAGTTGTAAGTCTATTTTATAAAGGCTGAGTGTAGGAGATTTGTTCTCTGAGTGGTAGGGCCGTTTATGCCTGAGTTGTAGGAGAAGGTATTCTCTGAGTTGTAGGCCTTGTGGCTAGGCTGAGGTAGGGCTTGTTAGCCTGAGTTGTAGGAACCTTATAGGATTCTGAGTTGTAGGAATCCTTCTGGATTCTGAGCTGTAGGATCTGAGGATCTGAGTTAAAGGAAGAAGTTAGGTCAAATCTAGCACACTGCTAGATAGGTAAAGGGGGAAAGTGGATGTACCCAGACCTTGTGGAACCACTATAAATACTGTGTGCAATCTGTGAATTGTGTAGCTGTAGAATCTGTGATTGTGTGTGCTGAGTTTGCTGCAGAATTTTCTGTTCTATATTACAGCATTGTAGTTATATTCTGCTTTAAGTTAAAATAAGAATTAGAACCTATTCACCCCCCTTTAGGTGTTTAGGTAGTCTTGAAAGTAAAACTATCAAGTGATATCAGAGGGAGGTTGCTCAAAGAAGGACTTAACAGTCTGAGTTAGATCCCTAAGGCAGAATCAAGAATCAAGAAAATTGGTTCTGGAGAGAATCACAAGGAACTATGGTCAATAAAATTACCTATCTGCAGGAAAGAGATTTTTTGAATCTGGAAAGAAAGGGTTAGGTTGTTTATGGAGACCTCTGACCCAAGGATATATATCACAGTAAAAGAAGGTCCATATATCCCAATGAATGTGTCTGCTCTAGATGAAAATCAGAGAACTCCCAAGGATTTTTCTGAAATGACTAAGTATGAGATTATACTGGCAACTATGGATAAAAGAGCTCAGAATATCATAGTGAGTGTAACACCCCTATCCGTCGCATAGTATACAGCAGTAGGTCCGGCCGGGGCCCGATGCCATATACTACGGACAGACCGGTTGGTTGGGGGGAAACGTTTACCGGTCAACGTCAATCCGAAGCGGAGAGGAAAGGAAAGGGCTCCTTCCTAAATGCAAGGAGCGCTTTACTAGTAGCTTCGAAGCGGAGAGTAAAGAAAGCTCCTCACCAAGGAACGCTTTACTAGTAGCGCTAGAGCATAGAGTAAAGAAAGCTCCTCACTAAGGAGCGCTTTACGAGTAGCGCCAGAGCATAGAGTGAAGCGCTTGGGAAGCGCTTTACTAGTAGCGCCAGAGCATAGAGTGAAGCGCTTGGGAAGCGCTTTACTAGTAGCGATCTACCCCCCCCCCCCCCCCGAGGGGCAAGAGGGTAACGGTCCTTTCTTAATGTGTTTTAGCTCGCGATCAAGGGGGGTGCCTTTCTATCTATCTCTCAATCTCTAATACTACAAAACTGAGTGCCCAAATCCGTATAGTACTAACCCTGGTATACTATACGGATTTGGGCGCATATCCGCTGTTGAGTCATTTTCTAGAGGGAAATTTGGGACTGAACAACCGATTCGCGCCCCTTTAACACCCGATTCGCGCCCCTCAACAACCGATTCGCGCCCCGAAAATTAGGGGACTTTATCGTGGTTTCCATTGGTTGGGGGGCTCTCCTCCTCGTGGGGCTGACTCAAAGTGCTCGACGGAAAGAGAAGGGCCCTTACAAGAGGGAAGAGAAGGGCCCTCTTCGCTTCGCTCGAGCTACTTCGTATCCTCTTCGCCGCGTTGAAACTATTCAACCAATTGCACGCCCTACACAACACCTAGCGGAAGCATTAAAATTAAGTTGCACAATTAAGAACCCTGCCAACAGCATGAATGTCCACTACCATAACACCCGTAGGAATGTTCCAATACACAGAAAATAGGAATGACAGTAAGGCCTTACATAGCTTGCTTGATATAAAAGTGTTTTCATACTTCGGCTCGCAGGCTGGCCACACATGGTCACAATGAAACACTCAAAATTAGGCCTTCGAGGGCCGGCTCAGCAACATGGGCTTTAGCCCGCTATTTTCCGCTCGGCTCCACAGCACTTGCAAGCACAAACCACCGCCCAGTGGCAAATAAAAGCAACGGTCAGCTATGCTGACCAAATTATAACGATCCCGCCCTTTATTAGTATAGGCAATTTATTAGTGTAAACACACAGCATCACAGGCGTAGGCTTGCACGGCCACACACCTCGTGCACACAGGGCACATTCACGGCGAACCGGCCAATGTCACGTCAATTCAAGCCATGGACGTTCCCGTTCCACCACCGCCCCTTGGACGGCCAACCATATGAGCATTTTGTCTTCTTGGCCTTGGTCACGACAATTTAAGCTATAGACCGTCGAAGACTCTCATCCATGCCAACAGTCCCACCGAACGACATAGATCGGGTACGGTTCCTCCTGACCCGTGCTCATATCGCAATGGTAATTAAAGCCATATGCGCAGGTCAAGACTCACCGAGTCCCGTTTCCGCCACAACAATCACATAACCCAGTTATGTTCACGTTGGCTCCCCGGTCATCGTGTTGGCAAAAATCGCTTTTACCCAGTTTTCCGGGTGCACCTTGGAGTTAATCTCCAAGGCTCCCTGTTGCAATCTACTACATAGAAAACCCGAAAAATGCCCAAACACCCAGAGTCTTCCCCGGTTCATATGCAATGCAACATCACCGATCCGGCTCTACATGTCCGGATAGGCTTCACACAAAATGCTTATGTCCGTTTTCGCATACGGACTCTATACAAGGGGGACTTTACATATCTACCCCAAGAAATGCTCCAACTCTTCGCTCACTCGCGAGAGAGGGCTTCCTATGCAAAGGGAAAAAGGGATTCACATTCCCAAGGATGAGAAATTGTTACCCTTGCATTCTTCCGCGGCGCCATGAAAAACTATGGGGTTGGAAAGCACTGCAACGGCGTCACCTCCGTGGATCTGGACTCGAATCGCGATTCGGAGCTCCGATGCTCCACCGACGGCCGGATCTTGGTCTCCAACCTCTCACCTTTCTCTCCCCTCTCTCTAGGATTTAGAAAGAGAATGGAAAAAGAGAATGAGGGTTTTGAAACCCTTATCCTGGCTAAAACCACCCAGGAGCAGCCCCCCACCGTCGGATCCAAAGCCAAGGAAATGAACAGCCACGATTAGGCCTCAAATTAGAAAATCTGGGCCGAACACGGGTTGCAACACGGCCGTGTGCATGGCCGTGTCACCCATTCGCCGTCTCGACCGACTCGAAAACCAGCACACGACATTCGACACGGCCTCCGACACGCCCGTATCATAGGTGACACGCCCGTGTCGATACCCGTGTCACGCCCCCCCCCCCTCGTGTGCAATCGGCCAGCTTTCCCAACCCGAGAGGGACACGACCTGTAACACGGCACCCGACACACCCGTGTCGCATGTGATACGCCCGTGTCATGGCCCATGTGTATGACTCAGAAAATTGCCCAAAGTGGCACGCCCTGGGACACGCCCGTGTTCCAGGCCGTGTGCCTCAACTCGACGATCTCCGATCGTCAAAACGTCGACCACATGACTTGTGGCCGAACACGCCTGTGTCACGCCCGTGACACGCCCGTGACATGCCCGTGTCACGCCCGTGACACCTGCTCCGAAATTCAAGCTGGGCTCAAAACGTCACACGTCCCTCCTTTGAGTTTCGGGGTGTTACAACTCTCTCCCCCTTAAAAGAATTTCGCCCACGAAATTTACTGAAGGAAAGCAATAGAAACTTAAAGCTTTTTAACGGTACCTGAGCAGAATAACTCCGGGTACTCCTCCAGCATAGTTTGTTCCCTTTCCTAAGAGAGCTCCTCCCGACCGCAATTATCCCACCAGACCTTAACCATCCGGATCTCCTTGTTACAGAGCCTCTTGACCTCAGAGTCTTTGATACGAACGAGCTTGACCCTAGTCGTCAACCCTTCGTCCACCGGCACTTGATCAACTGCAATCACTAGCGAAGGCTCTTGCACCGCCTTCCGCAACACAGAGATGTGGAACACATTGTGTAGCCCACTCAACTCCACCGATAGCTTCAAACGGTATGCAGCTTCGCCGACTCGCTCCAGAACCTCAAAAGGTCCAAGGTATCTTGGGCTCAGCTTCTTCAAGCGTCTCACCCGCGAAACCCCCTTGAACGGCTTTACTTTTAAGTATACCCAATCGCCTACCGCGAACTCCACGTTCTGGTGCTTGGCATTGTAATACTTCGCCTGCCTGTCCTGAGCGATCAACAAGCGCTCACGAATGATCCGCACCAACGAGGTAGCACTCTCCACCTCCTGCTTCTTGTACAACCTTGCCTCACCCGTTTCTAACCAAGACAACGGCGTACGACATTTTCTACCATATAGGGCCTCAAAGGGCGCCATTTGGATGCTCGCCTTGTAGCTATTGTTGTACGCGAACTCCACCAAATACAGGTGGTCCTCCCAATGCTTCCCGAAGTCTAGAACACACATGCGGAGCATGTCCTCCATCGTTCTATTGACTCTCTCGGTCTGCCCATCCGTCTGCGGATGGAAGGCTGTGCTGAACTTCAACTTCGTCCCCAGCATCTGCTGCACCAACCTCCAATCATTGGACGTGAAATGCCCATCGCGATCACTGACAATGCTGCGAGGCACACCATGCAGTCTAACTATATTGTCCACATATAGCTTCGCCAACTTCTCCACCGAGTCGTCCTTCCTATGCGGAATGAGATGTGACACCTTAGTTAACCGATCTACGATCACCCAGATGGCGTCGTTCCCCTTCTGCGACCTTGGCAACCCATGCACAAAGTCCATAGATATGTCATCGAACTTCCACTCCGGTATAGGCAAAGACTTCAGAAATCCTCCCGGCTTTTGGCACTCCGCCTTCACCAAGGCGCACGTTTGGCACTTAGCCACAAACAACGCTACGTCTTTCTTAAGCCCCGGCCACCAAAACAGCTTCTTAAGGTCACGATACATCTTTGTGCTCCCTGGGTGGATTGAGTACTTGGTATGATGAGCCTCGTACATAAACTACGCCCGTAGGTTACTCCCGCTTGGGACGCACAACTGATGATCCTTCCTTAACAACCCATCTTCCACTGAAAATTGGGAATTTGACCCATCCAACGCTGCCACCATAAGCTCCTTCATGGAGTCATCTAACTCCAATGCCTGCCGAACCCGATCAGTCAGGTCATACTGGACCTCTGTCCAGTTCAACATTGCTTTGGCGCTCGCCTGCTTTTCAATGCAACAGATCTCAAGTTCCTCCAACTCCCATATCAGTCACTCATCATGCACCGACAACCAGTTGGCTTGGGCGGGAGCCCTGCGACTCAACGCATCAGCAACTGCATTGCCCTTCCCGGGTACATAATGAATCTTGAAGGTGTAGTCCCCCAGGAACTCCATCCACCTCCTCTGCCTCATGTTAAGATCCTTCTGATCCAATAGGTACTTCATGCTCTTGTGATCGGTATATATATCGACCCTTACACCATATAGGTAGTGCCTCCACAGCTTAAGTGCAAATATCACAGCCGCCAACTCCAAGTCGTGGACCGGATAGTTCCTTTCATGCACTTTTAGCTGACGCGATCCATAAGCTATCACGCTCCCATGCTGCAGCAGCACGCAGCCCAAACCACTACCCGAGGCATCACTATAAACCTTGAAGCCCACGGTCCCACTCGATGAACTAAGCACTAGCGCCGTGGTCAACTGTCTCTTCAGTTCCTCAAAAGCTTGCTCGCACTCCTGCGTCCACAAGAATCTCTGATCTTTCCTTGTCAACTTCGTGAGAGGTAGCGCTATCCGCGAGAAGTTCTCTACGAAGTGCCTGTAATATCCGGCAAGCCCGAGGAAACTACGGACTTCCGCGACAGAAGACAACGCAGACCACTCCCGTATCGCAATGATCTTCGCCGGATCCACCGCTATACATTCCCCACTGACAATGTGACCAAGGAATGCTACTGAGGGTAGCCAGAACTTGCACTTGGAGAATTTCGTATACAGCTCATTCCTCCTCAAAGTCTCTAACACTAGATGCAAGTGCTTGAAGTGATCTTCTTCGCACTGCGAGTACACCAATATATCGTCAATAAAAACGATTACAAAGCAGTCCAGGAAATCTCGGAACATCCTGTTCATCAAGTCCATAAACACTGATGGCGCATTCGTTAGTCCAAACGGCATGACCGTGAACTCGAAATGCCCATACCTTGTGTTGAACGCCGTCTTCGGGATATCACACTCCCTTATCCTCAACTGGTAGTACCCCGACTTCAAGTCCAACTTAGAATATACCGACGATCCGACCAACTGATCGAACAGATCATCAATCCTCGGGATCGGGTACTTGTTCTTCTCCGTCAGTTTGTTCAACTCTCTGTAGTCGATACACAACCGCATACTACCATCCTTCTTCTTAACGAAGAGGACTGGTGCGCTCCAAGGCGACGAGCTCAGACGCACATAACCTTGCTCCATCAGCTCCTCTAGCTGAACTTTCAACTCTGCCATCTCTTTAGGCACCTATACGGAGCACGTGACACCGGTTTGTCCCCCGGTACGAGCTCGATGGTGAAATCAATCTCCTGCTGCGGTGGGGCTCCGGGAAGGCTATCCGGGAACACATCGGGGTATTCACAAACCACGGGGATGCTATCCAACGTGGACTTTGGCTCCACAGCCCCCACTATTGCGAAGAACAGCTCTGCACCAGCCCGAACTACCTTTACCACCTGAAGAGCAGACATCGGCGTCTTGCTCGACCCCTTGAGTCCCTCGAATGTTGTCCCCTGCCCAATACCCAGCTTGACCTCCTTCCAGTCGCAGTCAATCCAAGCTTTCTGCTCCGAAAGTCAATCCATCCCAAAGATAATGTCAAACTCTACTAGCGGCAGCAATGATGCTAGCAAGTCGAACTCTTGGCTCCCTATACGAACCTTTATGGCGCACACTCTGTCCGCACGCATCGAGCACCCATTCGGTAGCAGCACATCCAACTTGTCCTTCGCCATCGAAGAAGGGACTCCGATGCGCGATATAAAATTTTCGGACAAGAAGGAGTGTGAAGCTCCCGTATCGAACAGTGCCCGTGCCGGACTATCGCTAATCAAAACAAAGCCTATGCAAACCATATTAGGCTAACAAGCAATAAACAACAGTATCTAAGTTAACTTGCTATAAATTAACTCGTACCTGTCACCACATCCGCTTGTTTAATAGCCTCCTGTTGCACCATGTTGTAGACTCTAGGCTGAGTCGGAGCATAGTGGGACGCGGTTGACTCCACCGCCTTGCCCTTCTCTTCGTAAGTAGCTCCTTGCTTTCTCTCGTACTTTGGGCGTCCTCTCCAGCAATCGCGGGCAAAGTGCCCCGTCTTTCCACACGTGAAACAAGCGCCCGGGGTTCGATTGGTAGTTGCCCCCGAGGCACCTGTAGAAGAAGCTGGACCTGACATCCTAGCCTTCTTGTAGAATCTTCGATAGCCCGACTTCGACGTAGTCGGCGCCTTGAACTCTGATTTCTTCCCACCAGATTCCTTCTTAGCTTGCACATTTCTCATGTCCTTCTCCAAGGACCGGGCCGAGTTGACCAAGGTTAGGAAACCCTACGCCATAGGCCCCGACAGTAGCAACCTCAGCTCATCTCTTAACCCTTCATAGAAGCGGTTAGTCTTTCGCTCCTCGTCGGCAAAGGTAGCGCTAGCATATCTCCCCAACCCAGTAAACTCGTGGAGGTACTCGTCTACAGTGCTATCTCCTTGCACCAACTTTTGGAACTCGTTCTCCAATGCGATCCTCTGCGTTGAGGGAAGGTATCGAGCCATGAACAATCTTGCAAACTCCACCATAGGAACTTTGGCCAACAGCCTTCCCCTCAACTGGTGTAGCTCTAGGCCTTCCCACCATAACCTTGTGTCCCCATCCAAAAGGAACGTCGCTATTGTGGTCTTCTGCCACTCTTCCGTTTCAGTTACTGTCATCACCCTATTGACTCTTGAGAGCCAATCTTCAGCCTGGGTCGGGGTTCCCGTTCCCGAGAACACCGGTGGGTGGAAGCCCATCACATGCTTCAACTGTCTTTCAGTTGCTCTCCGAGGCAACTCCGACTCCACCGCCACCTGCTCAACCCTTCTAGGCTCCGCCGCTTGGAGCGGCACTTGCTCCTCTGCAGGAGCAGGCTGCTGCACCTGTCTTGCAGGTTGAGCATTAATAATCGCCATGACAGCTTCTGCCACCAACCTAATGGTCTCGGCAAACGGAGGTGTTGCAGGCGCTTCACTTGACACACTGCTTGCCTCAGAACCTGGCCGTTCTGACGGCCCAGCACCACTTCTGTTCACCTATAATCGTGCAAAACACCGATAAGCGACCAAAAATTATTGCAAACAGCAATTATAGGAACACGCAGGTTCCTCAAACATGTGTATTTTCATTCCTAAGTGGACATTCATGGGTTCTTTTCATGTTATAACGATGACGCACACATGTGCTCACCACCCCTTAAAGTGAATTCGCCCACGAATTCATTTAAGTTTGAACGAAACCAGTAGTCTGATACCAATTTGTAACACCCCTATCCGTCGCATAGCATATAGCAGTAGGTCCGGCCGGGTCCCGACGCCATATACTACGGACAGACCGGTTGGTTACGCGTTGAAACCATTCAACCAATTGCACGCCCAACACAACACCTAGCAGAAGCATTAAACTTAAGTTGCACAATTAAGAACCCTGCCAACAGCATGAATATCCACTACCATAACACCCGTAGGAATGTTCCAATACACAGAAAATAGGAATGACCTTAAGGCCTTACATAGTTTGCTTGATATAAAAGTGTTTTCATACTTCGGCTCGCAGGCCGGCCACACATGGTCACAATGAAACACTCAAAAATAGGCCTTCGAGGGCCGGCTCAGCAACATGGGCTTTAGCCCGCTATTTTCCGCTCGGCTCCGCAGCACCTGCAAGCACAAACCACCGCCCGGTGGCAAACAAAAGCAACAGTCAGCTATGCTGACCAAATTATAACGATCCCGCCCCCAAAATCGGGGCGGCGATGCTCTTTCCATGCACTTTATTAGTATAGGCAATTTATTAGTGTAAACACACAGTATCACAGGCGTAGGCTCGCACAACCACACACCTCGTGCACACAGGGCACATTCACGGCGAACCGGCCAACGTCACGTCAATTCAAGCCATGGACGTTCCCGTTCCACCACCGCCCCTTGGACGGCCAACCATATGAGCATTTTGTCTTCTTAGCCTTGGTCACGACAATTTAAGCCATAGACCGCCAAAGACTCTCATCCATGCCAACAGTCCCACCGAATGACATAGATCGGGTACGGTTCCGCCTGACCCGTGTTCATATCGCAACGGCAATTTAAGCCATATGCGTAGGTCAAGACTCACCGAGTCCCGTTTCCGCCACAACAATCACATAACTCGGTTATGTTCACGTTGGCTCCCCGGCCATCGTGTTGGCAAAACTCGCTTTTGCCCAGTTTTCCGGGTGCACCTTGGAGTTAATCTCCAAGGCTCCCTGTTGCAATCTACCATGTAGAAAACCCGAAAAACGCCCAAACAACCGGAGTCTTCCCCGGTTCATATGCAATGCAACATCACCGATCCGGCTCTACTTGTCCGGATAGGCTTCACACACAATGCCAATGTCCGTTTTCGCATACGGACTCTATACAAGGGGGACTTTACATATCTACCTTAAGGAACTCTCCAACTCTTCGCTCACTCGCGAGAGAGGGCTTCCTATGCAAAGGGAAAAGGGGCTTCACATGCCCAAGGATGAGAAATCGTTACCCTTGCATTCTTTCGTGGCGCCATGAAAAACTATGCGGTTGGAAAGCACCGCAACGGCGTCACCTCCGCGGATCTGGACTCGGATCGCAATTCGGAGCTCCGACGCTCCACCGACGGCCGGATCTTGGTCTCCAACCTCTCACCTTGCTCTCCCCTCTCTCTAAGATTTAGAAAGAGAATGGAAAAAGAGAATGAGAGTTTTGAAACCCTTATCTCGGCTAAAACTACCCAGGAGAAGCCCCCACCGTCAGATCCAAAACCAAGGAAATGAACGGCCACGATTAGGCCTCAAATTAGAAAATCTGGGCCGAACACGGGTTGCAATACGGCCGTGTGCATGGACGTGTCACCCATTCGCCGTCTCGACCGACTCAAAAACTAGCACACGGTATTTGACACGGCCTCCGACACGCCCGTGTCACATGTGACACGCCCGTGTCGATACCCGTGCCACGCCCCCCCCCCCCCCCCCCCCCCCCCCGTGTGCAATCGGCCAGCTTTCCCAACCCGAGAGGGACACGGCCTGTGACACGGCACCCGACACGCCCGTATCGCATGTGACACGCCCGTGTCTGGGCCCGTGTCATGGCCCGTGTGCATGACTCAGAAAATTGCCCAAAGTGACACGCCCTGGGACACGCCCGTGTTCCAGGCTGTGTGCCTCAACTCGACAATCTCTGATCATCAAAACGTCGACCACATGACCCGTGGCCGAACACGCCCGTGTCACGTCCGTTACACGCCCGTGACACCTACTCCGAAATTCAGACTGGGCTCAAAACGTCACCCGTCCCTCCATTGAGTTTCGGGGTGTTACAGTGAGTGCCATAGATGATTCTACTTTCAAAAATTTGATTCACTGCAAAACCTCCAATGAAATATGGGATACTTTGATTATCTACATGGAGGGTTCTGAAGAAGTTAGACAAGACAGAAAGTCTATGTTCAATCAAGAATATGAGAGTTTCAGACAAGGGAAGTCTGATAGCATATCTGAATGCTACAAGAAATTCTACAGGATAGTGAATGAACTAATGTCCTATGGAAGGGTCTTCGGTACATATGAGCTGAATGACAAATTTCTAAGATCCCTGACAAAGGATTGGGATACCAAGATTTATGTCATTAGAGAAGTGGCCAAACTAGCAGACATTTCTTCTCCAACCTTATTTGGAAAGTTGTTATCATATGAAATGCAAATAATGGCTAGGAAGGAGGAATAAAGAAATACAAAAGGAGAGCATAAAGAAAGGTCTGTGGCCTTCAAGGTTTAAGCCACTAGAAAGAATAGAAGGATATCTCCATCACCTCCTAAGGAAGTTGCTGAAGTTATCTCAGAGAATTCAGACAATCAGAACTCAGATAGCAGTGATTCAGATGCAGATTTTGCTGCCTTTACAAGGCAGTTTCAGAGGTTCTTGAAGAAGAAGCAGTGGAAGTCAAGGCCCTCCACATCAAAGCAAGTTAATGACTACTATCAAAAGAGAAAATCATCAAGAAAGTAAAAGAGCAGGTCTAAGCCCAGCAAAGCTACAACATCAAAAATTGTTTTCTATTGCTGCAATAGGCCAGGACATGTGGTGGCTGAGTGTCCAGAAAAGAGGAAGGAGTCAGCAGACAGAAAGAAGACTCAACAAAAGGGCAAGAAGGAGAAATCCTTTGTTGCTAAGAAGGAGAAGAGTCTTACAGATCAATCCTCCTCAGAATCAGAATCTGAAGCAGAAGCATACATTGGACTGTATGCAGCTAGTGAAGAAGATGAGTTCATGCAATTGCTGAACTCCATCTATGAACAAGAAGACCATCAGTGCATGGGACTGATGGCTGAATCAGAAGACAACAAGTGCCAGGATCAGCCTAGGCCCAGTAAGGTACAATGTTTGTCTAGAAATTCAGTTTGTAGTACTGGTACAGAGTCAGATAAATCCGCATCAAGTGATGTGGATGGATCTGAATCTGAAGGAGATATTCATCATTTGATATATGAATATGGGGACTTGTTGCAGGCTCTAAAGAAAAGCAAGAACCTGGCCAAAACTCAGGCTAAGGAAATTGCAGATCTTAAGATGACTTCATCTGGCTTAGAGAAAGAATTAGATCAGAAAATGAATGAGGTTGCCAAGCTGAAAACAATTACTGTTATTCAGATGGGTACAATCACATATAAAAATAATCTAATTAGAATTCTGGAAGTCAGACTTCAAAAGAAGAAATATTTGGTGGCTAGTTACTCCAAGCCAAAATCAGTCTTACCCTTAATAGATCATTTTGACAGGATATAGAAAGAGAAATGTTTATTGTCTTGATTTTGAGTGTGAGAACAAATTTTGAGTGTGAGAATAAAGGTTCTCCTATTTGTCTTGTAGCTGATGAGAAAGCATCTCATTGTGTCAAATGGCACAAGAGGCTAGCTCATCTTAACTACAAAACAATTGGCCAACTCTTTAGCAAAGAGTTAGTGAGGAATGGTCCTCAAGTTAAGTGTATAAAGGAAGGGATATGTTCAGCTTGTCAAAAGGGCAAGTAGACAAAATCCTCCTTTCATAGCCTTGAAAATAAGGATTCAGTGAGGTGTCTATACCTCTTACATATAGATCTTTTTGGTCCTATGCCAGTTCATAGTTTAGGTAGGAAGGTCTACACTTTTGTGGTTGTAGATGACTATTCTAGATATTCCTTGGTGTTCTTTCTAAGACAGAAATCTGAAACCCCAAGTGTTTTACACAGTTTTGTCAGACAAATTCAGAATGAACTGGACAGTACAGTGGTCAAAACAGAAGTGACCATGGCACTGAATTTCAATCTGAAAGTATGAAAAGATTGTGTGAAGAGTTTAGGATTTTTCAAGAATTCTCCTCACCTAGAACACCTCAGCAAAATGGTATTGCTGAAAGAAAGAATAGGACATTGATTGAAGCTGGTAGAACTCTATTGAGTGACACTTCTCTCCCAAAATATTTTTGGGCTGAGGCAGTAAACACTGCATGTTATGTGCTCAACAGGGCTTCTATCACCAAGTACCACAAAAAGACTCCCTATGAGATCATGAAAGGTAGAAAACTAAATCTATCCTATTTTAGAATCTTTGGTTGCAAGTGTTATATCCTTAACAATGGCAAGTCTTATCGAACTAAGTTTGCTGCCAAATCACAAGATGTGATATTTGTTGGGTACAGCAATAATAGTAAGGCTTATAGGGTCTACAACTTGATTACACAGGTTGTAGAAGAATCTGTATATGTTGTATTTGATGAAACTAGATTAATAAATAGTGAGTTTCCTTATAGTTCATGCAGTCCAACAGGTATAAGCAATAGAATGGACAAGCTTTCCATTACAAAAGGCTTAACTGCAGATGAAGGATTGGAAAATGATGGCTACTGTCCAGGGGAGTACAAGACTCTCTAGAAGCTGATGAAAACCAAGAGGTGCAGCATAATGATGAAACTGGAGGTGTTCAGCCAGAAGAAATTCTACCTCCAGCTGTAAGACATCTAAAGGATCATCCAGCAAATCAGATAATTGGTGATCCAAGACATGGAGTGCAAACTAGAAGTAGAAATTTGAATACAGTCCTGCACTCAAGTTTTCTATCTCAACTGGAGCCAAAGAAATTTGAAGAAGTTATCCAAGACCAACACTAGATTAATGCTATGTAAGAGGAGCTTAATCAGTTTAGAAGATGCAAGGTCTGGGAGTTGGTTCCTAAACCAAAAGACCATAACATCATTGGTACAAAGTGGATTTTTAGGAACAAGTTAGATGAGAATGGAGTTATTGTGAAGAATAAAGCAAGATTGGTTGCAAAAGGATACAGGCAGGAAGAGGGAATAGACTTTGATCAAACATTTGCCCCAGTAGTAAGACTGGAAACAATCAGAATGTTCCTTGCCTATGCAGTATATCAAGGCTTCAAGGTATACCAAATGGATGTGAAATCAACATTCCTGAATGGTGATCTAAAAGAAGAAGTCTATGTAGAGCAGCCATCAGGTTTTGTAGATTCTCTTAAACCTGGTCATGTCTATAGACTTAAGAAAGCATTGTATGGGTTGAAGCAAGCCCCAAGGGCTTGGTATGAAACCCTGTCTACTTTCCTTATTGAGAACAAATTCTCAAGAGGTAAAATAGATAAAACTCTATTCCTAAGGGAATATAAAGGGAAGATAATCTTAGTTCAGATCTATGTAGATGACATAATTTTTGGGTCTACAGAGAACAATCTTTGCAAGAAGTTTGCCAAACTTATACAAGGGAAGTTTGAAATGAGCAGTATGGGGGAACTTAAGTTCTTCTTGGGACTCCAAGTAAGACAGACTGATGATGGCTTGTCCATATCCCAGTCTAAGTTCACCAAGGAGTTAATTAAGAAGTATGGTATGGAATCATCCTCCACCATGAGAACTCCTATGGGAACAAGTATGCCTATATGCAAAGATGATGGAGGTAAACCTGTAGATGAGTCTTTGTATAGAGGAATAATTGGCTCTCTATTATATCTCACTGCTAGCAAACCAGACATTATGTATGCAACTTGTGTCTGTGCTAGGTACCAAGCATGCCCTAAAGAATCACATTATACTGCAGTCAAGAGGATTTTTAGATATCTAAAGGGCATACCTAATCTAGGCCTTTGGTACCCTAGGAATGGAGATTTTCTATTAACAGGTTATTCAGATGCAGATTTTGCATGTTGTAGAGAAGATAGAAAAAGTACTACAGGTACATGCCAATTCTTGGGAGGAAGATTGATATCTTGGAGCAGTAAGAAGCAGACTAGTGTTGCAATATCCACAGCTGAGTCTGAATATGTGGCAGCAGGAAGTTGATGTGCACAGCTGTTGTGGATTCAACATCAGCTAAGGGACTATGGTATTCAAGTAAGTAGAACACCTTTATTGTGTGATTCTAAAAGTGCCATTTCTATTGCAAACAATCCTATTTCACATAGTAGGACTAAGCATATAGAGATAAAATACCATTTTCTTAGAGAACATGTAGAAAAAGAAGACATCTCATTAGAATTTGTTAAAACTTATTATCAAATTGCAGATGTATTTACTAAGCCTCTGGATGAAACTAAATTCAATAGATTTAAAATTGAATTAGGAATGCTGACCATAGGTTAGTTTACCAAAAATTGGCTAAGTAAAATAGTGTCGACACATTTAGTAATAAAGTGTCGACACAGAAAAGTTATGTCGACAATTCAGTAAAATTGTGTCGACACAAAGTAAAAGTGTCGACACCTAAGGGACAAAGAGTCATCACATCCAAAAATGTAATGTCGACACAACCAGAGTAATGGTGTCGACACTTACAGATTTTGTGTCGACACTTGTAATAAGAGTCGACACAGAATTTCTGATGAACTACTAAGTATCTCCAGTGTCGACATATCATCAATTGGTGTCGACACATAGTAGTCAGCGCCGTGGTCGAGACAATAGAAGTTTGTGTCGACACTTTTTAACAGTGTCGACACTTTTAGACTGTTTTTGCCCGCCTTTTGACCTTCTTTGATTAGAAGGGTATAAATAGGTCAAGAACTTATTATGTCGACACGCTCACCAGGGTTTCAAGACAAAAACCTTGTGTCGACAATCTCTCTTCTCTCCAACCAAGCTTTTTCTTCATTCCAATGGCGCCCAAGGTTGAAGACAACATCAATGAAGGATATGAGTTGGTTAGGCATACTTTCAACGATGCCGAATCGGAGATCAAACAGGTCATTTCTCTTCTTGCAGACAACGGATTAGAATATCTCTTCTCTGAACCTATAAAGATATGGAAGAAAGAAGTATTTGAGTTCTATACTGCTACAACAATGGACTAAACTGGCTTGAAGATCAAATCCACTGTTCATGGAGAAAAAGTCAAGCTGTCTCAGAAAAGGTTGAGCAAGATTCTCCATCTTCCTAAAATACATGATGAGGAAGAGGTCCCAGCCTCAAGGACCAGGGAGGCGCTTCAATGGTGTGGGTTGGATCAAACCTTAAAGATAGGAGCTGCCATAAACAGAAAAGGCATGAATCATCAAGGAAAATTCCTGTCTGAAATAGTAGGTAAAGTGATCTTATGTAAACCAGGTGGTCATGATAGGATATCAGCCTATATGTTCAGCCTGATGACAAGGGTAATCTTTAAGATTCAAACCAATTGGTCTGCAGTACTGTTTGATAAGATTAAAGAAGGAATCAAGAAGCCAAACTTGGTTAGGATCATGAGTCTGTACCTGGCTAGAATAATTCCAGAGGTGATGCAACAGATTCCTAGATCAAAGATAAATCACATGAGGAGAATGGACATAAGGTTATTCTCAAGATGGGATAGAGTTCTTTCAAAGGACATAACTGAAGTGGAGATAGTAGCAAAGTCACCAGCATATGACCTTTCTGAGCTGTGTCATGAAGATGCTAAAGAACATGAAGAACACGTTAGAGAAAAGGTTCAGGATCAGACTGAGACTACCCAAGTCCAGGAAGAAACTATATCTATACAGGTGCAGGGGGAGCCACACTCTGAACAGATGCAAGAGGAAGAAAGAATCAATTTATCAAAGGACTTTGTTCCTCAAACTGGTCTTGATAATTCTTAAGTTGCTGCTACTGCTGAGAAAGTACTATCTCCTGCTCACACTCGACAAGAATTCACTCTTGAAGAGTTGTTTCCTGATCTTGAAGGAGCAGCAGATAAAATGGAGACCCTAAGATTTGAGGGAGAGCAAGTAAGGGTTGAGGGGGAGCAGGTTGATATTGAGGAAGAGCAGAATGGAGCTGAGAAAGAAATTTCTTCCACTCCTCAAGAGAGGATTAATATTGACAGTTCTTCAGAGTCTGAGCATGAAGAAGTCAGGGAGGCAAAGAAGAGAAAACTAATGGTCTTTAAGAGAAGAAGTCAAAGCTATAAGCAGGCTTTACAAGATACTTCTTCCCAACCAGCTCCTGCAATTGATTACAACAAACTTTTGGTAGATTTACAAGTCAAAATGGATGAGCAGAGATTGGCTCTTGAAAAGTATGTGGATGAAAGCCATAAGGCTCTTGTATTTTATCTGGCACAAGATATAAAATCTATTAGATTTGAAGTTAATCAGAATAAAAAAAGAGATGACAGATTGCTTCCACAAGGGGGGAAATGCTGTGGTATTTCTTGCAAAACAACAAGTAGAAATAAAAAAGCAAGTGGATGAAATGGTTGTTAAACAAGGCTATGTCCTTGAGAATCAAATAAGAATGAATGACAATCTGACTGAATCACATAATGTGATAGTCACTGAGTTCACAAACACTGTTATTGCAATGACTTAAGCTAAGAATAAGGAAAAAGAAGAATATAATCAGAAGCTATAGGCTGCCCTAGATGTAGTTAAAACTTCCATTACTTCATCTGAGAAGATAATTAGTGACAAGCTTCAAAAATTAAAGTCATTCTTTAAAGATGGAATCAACTATCTGGATGGACAAATCAGATTTCAGAAAGATGACTTGAGAGAGCATGTGGCTAGAGAAGTCATAAAGGGGGAGAGGGTGTTAGTCTATGCTGGCTCTGCTCATGCCAAATGGGTAACCAACAGCATTAGAGCCACTCTTAGATATCCACCCTTGTGTGATGATGATAATGTGGCTGAGTCAGGGGTGCAACCAATTCTACTTGAAGGTAATCAACCTGAGGTTGCCCAAGTTATTTACCCTCCTGCAAATCTTGAGATGATACATGAACAGGTTCAGTCAATGTACAGCCCTCCACAACCAATTACAAATGTGATTATTGAAAAGGTTGATATGCCAGATACTGTTATCAAAGCTCAGCAAGATGCTCAGTTATCAAAGAAGAGATTCAGAGAGCAGGCAGAGCTAAAACCTGACTTTGAGCGGTGGAGCCCCACTTCAAGGAATATCATTTTAACTACATGGAAGGCTGTAAACGATCAAGTACATGAAAGGGGTAAATGGTACAATAAGCAAGAATGGCAAAAGTATGAAGCTAGGAAAGAAGCCATACTTCAACACAGGAGAAAGGCTAAGAGTGGGAAGCTACCTCTTGATGCTCAGGAGCCTAGCAAGTATTTCCCCAAGCCTTTTCATTATTTTGAAAGGCAAAGGATCAAGGCTGAAGCACAAAAGAAAGTTGATTTGAAAGGCAAGAAGCCCATGGAAGATACAGAACATCCTGTTCAGACTCAGATAATATCTGGAAAAGGGATAGTCATCAAGGAGCCAGCCCAGCCTTAGTCTTAGCTTTACTAGTTTTTTTGTTCAAGAACTATGTAATTGTTTGTTTGTTAAAGAAATCAATATAAATAACTTGTAACAAACATTTTTGAGTTAATATACAAAACATTATTCTGTGGTCATTTTCTTTTTCATCTTTATTCTGTGATGAAATTATGATATGTGTTCTGTTTATTAAGTACCCTGTAATATAATGCTTATGTACATTATCTTGTTTATTTTCTAAGTGGTGTATATCATTGGCTAAAGGGTTATGACTTCTCCAAATAGGGGGAGATTGTTGGGTACATTGAAAAATATGTACCTGATTTGAATAAGTAAAACTTAGCTCAATGATATACATCAAGGTGTATTTGATGTTTTTTTAATTTTATATGTGCAGGTTAAGAATGTGCTAAAATGCAAAGAAAAATTTCTAAGTCCATGTGTCGACACCTTAGGAAGCTGTGTCGACACTTCAGTAAGATTGTGTTGACACTTGGAAATGGTTGTTTCGACACCTTAGTGAATTTGTGTCGACACCGGGTGGCAGTGTCGACGCACAGAAATAGTCAGTCGACATCAACTGTGTCGACACCGGGAGGCTGTGTCGACACATAGAGGCAGAGTCGACAACAACTGTGGCGACACCTGGAGGCAGTGTCGATACACGCTATGTTCTGAATCTACATCAACTGTGTCGACACACAGGACTTGTGTCGACACACAGCTGAGTCTAGACCAAGTTGATTTCTGATGAATGGTGAAGTGTTTGTGTCGACACAAATAATCAGTGTCGACGCATTCTCAAGAAGCAGTGTCAAGAAGCTGTGTCGACATCAAGGCAGCTATATCACACCACCAAAGTCTGTATCGACACTTAAGTCACTTATGTCGACACATATTGACAGATGGTCTCGACACATATTGACAGATGGTCTCGACACTTTATGACAGAAAGACTCGACGCTTTGCTGACAAAGACAAAGGCTCAAGATCTGTTTGATGACTTGACAGCTGTAAGTTACAACAGGTTTACTGAAGCTGTCAGACTTGTCAGAAGTTAGTTATAAACCAGATCAGCTGGTTACCATGGATGAAGTCTATATATTGATGGATTCAGAAGAAGGAAAAGACAGTTAATTAATGATTCATTATTGACACAAAAACACAACTATTGTGACAAATATCTCTGATCAAGAAAGTACAAGGCACAGAAGAAGATCTTCGTGATAAGATCTAAGAAGACATTCTGAAGTGATCATCCACTCAGTTTCAGTCTAAGTTGAATTCAATCAAGAATTCAGAAGTATCTTCAAGAGGTTTGGAAAGAGAGAGTTCCAGTTATTTGAAGTCAAGATGGAAACAATCACTGGTCTCTCAAGAAGCAGATACTGAACTATTCTGTCAAGAAGATTCAGATCTATTTCTGGAATCTAAGGAGGAAGCTGCCAGTCAGTTATATTCAAAGGAAATCAACCCAACTAAGTTCAGATTCAAGAAGCTTTGAAGAAAGCTAAGATCAAGTTGATTTCAGCCATCAGCCTCTTCAAGAAGCTGATCAAGAAAGTTCTTATCCCTTCTCTCTCAACTGGGGTAAGAGATAATAAAATTCCTTATCAATTTCTGTAGGATCTATTCATAGATCTGAGTTATAAGCCTATTTTATAAAGGCTGAGTGTAGGAGATTTGTTCTCTGAGTGGTAGGGTTGTTTATGCCTGAGCTGTAAGAGAAGGTATTCTTTGAGTTGTAGGCCTTGTGGCTAGGCTGAGGTAGGGCTTGTTAGCCTGAGTTATAGGAACCTTATAGGGTTCTAAGTTGTAGGAATCCTTCTGGATTCTGAGCTGTAGGATCTGAGGATCTGAGTTAAAGGAAGAAGTTAGGCCGAATCTAGCACACTGCTAGATAGGTGAAGGGGGAAAGTGTATGTACCCAGACCTTGGGGAACCACTATAAATACTGTGTGCAATCTGTGAATTGTGTAGCTGTAGAATCTGTGATTGTGTGTGCTAAGTTTGCTGCAGAATTTTCTGTTCTATATTACAGTATTGTAGTTATATTCTGCTTTAAGTTAAAACAAGAATTAGAACCTATTCACCCCCACCTCTAGGTGTTTAGGTAGTCTTGAAAGTAAAACTATCAGATCCACAGCTTCCATGAAAAATTTAATCCTTTCTTTCCACATGGGAAAGTTAGTCTTTGTGCACAAAGAAAGCTTGGAAAAATCTTTAGCCTTGTCCATGCTTGGAAGATATCAGGAGAACTAAAGAAGGAATTGA
The DNA here is from genome assembly GCA_039513925.1 of Platanthera zijinensis. NCBI lineage: Eukaryota > Viridiplantae > Streptophyta > Magnoliopsida > Asparagales > Orchidaceae > Platanthera > Platanthera zijinensis. Next base: position 57,850,663 of record CM077086.1, read on the forward strand.
TCAAGGTGTTAACCTTTTAGCGATCAACCTCCCTCTGATGCCAATTGAATGAGTTCAGCTTTCTACCTAAATCACCTAGAGGGGAGTGAATAGGTGAGTTCTGCGTCTTTTTGCGGAATAAAATTTAGCGACTATGCACACAAATCAACCAAGAAATCACAGACGGCAAAAGATTTATAGTGGTTCCCCAACCTTGGGTACATCTACTTTCCCTCACCGATCTAGCAAACCACTAGACTTGGCTACTCCACTATCTTGGATTGAAAACCAATCCTACACCTCAGAACAAAGTTCCTACAAACTCGATCCAAACGGATCTACACTCGGAAGATAAAACTTCCTACAACTCAGAGAGAAATCTCCTACAATAATTGAATAGAGAGAAATTTAAAAATACAAACAATAATCTTCAAATCTTGAATCGATCTGCCTGGATCTTCTTCTTATAACTTGCGACTCTGTCAGAATTGTTGAAGAAGATAACTCGGTAAGAATGAGATCTGAAAACTTCTTTTGACTTCACCTGATCGGATAGATGATGAAGAACGAACAATAATCCCGATCTGGAAATCAATCTTGATTTGAATCCTTGAATCGAAAACCCTAGCCCATGCATGAAGAATATCGGAGGCGGCGGCTTTCATTTTGGAGAGAGAGATTCAGAGAACTTAGAAAATTATGACAGCTTGTAAAATCCTTCTTAGGGTTAGTCGGTTGACAAAACCTTATATAAGATCTCCCTAACAGTCATAATTATCCTTAATGACGTACACATGGACCAATCACATCGTGTCATTTGAAAATCCCGTTAAATCTGGAGTTAAAAAAATTTCTGCAAATCTGAACTGCATTTCTCGAGTGAAGTAGTATTACTCGAGAAGTGAAGCTATTACTCGAGTGGAAAAAGAAGATTACTCGAGAAGAGGGATTTCTGAAATTACTCGAGAAGAAGAATGCATTACTCGAGTACAAGATTGGTTCTCGAGAAGTGAACTTGAATTACTCGAGAAGAAGTTTAACAGAACCATTCGAGATAGAAAGAATTATCTCTCGAGTAGAAAGGAATTACTCGAGAACTGGAAATCTACTCGAGAAGTGGAATAAAACTTCTCGAGAATAAACACTTAGAAAATATTTCTGGATCTGGAAGAAGATTACTCGAGAACTAGAAATGATTTCTCGAGAAAAGAGGAACTTCTCGAGAACAAAATATAGAATTACTCGAGAACTAGAAATGATTTCTGGAGAAAAGAGGTACTTCTCGAGAACAAAATATAGAATTACTCGAGAACTAGGGATTGTTCTCGAGAACTACTCGAGAACTGGACTTAGAAAAATTCTGAGAAAGAAAAATTGTTGTCACTCGAGAAATGTTATCAACTACTCGAGTAATAGATAACTTCTCGAGAACTATACTTAGAAATTTTCTGAGTTAAGATCTGAACACTCGAGAGGTAGAGATAAAGTCTACTCGAGAACTAAACCCGGTTACTTGAGAACTAGAATAATACTACTCGAGAACTAGCTTTTGTACTCAAGTAATAAGACTAACTACTCGAGAACTTCAACTTATACTACTCGAGTACTAACAGTCTACTCGAGTAATGGACTTAGAAAATTTCTGACTTTCAGAAAGTTTTCCTTTTTGAATCCAATCATCACCAACACTTCATCCATTGATCCAAGTGCTTGAATATGAAGTGTATCCCAATAGAGAGGCTACACATGAGTCAACACCTTGATCACATAATGAGGAATTACATTGTATGGTCCTGTGTTTATGACCCATTGTAGACTGACATTGGACTACACTTAGCAATAGAGTCCTGCAAACACATAACTAAAATAGAAGATCAAATACAACTTAATTCATCTTAGTTCAAGGGTGACTTCATTCAAATCTGGGTTATTATGGATGCAATACCCAACAAGATCCCAAGTCTAGTTCTTCCTAAGGGCAGTCATCTCCGCATCCATAACATCTTCCCACTCCTTAATGCCCGTAGTATTCTCAAAGCATAACAGCTCTCGCTCATCCAAGGGGCCTACGAAGAAACATGAGACAAAACTCACCATGTTCTCGTCAATATACCAAGCTGATGGAATAGTAGTCCTTTTGGACCTCCGCTGGGCTTGACTCTGATCCACCACTTCTGCTGCTTCTTCTGAGCTAGATCTGATCCCGGGCACACTTATACCATTGCTCCCCTACTTCTTGATCCAGAAGCACCTGCCCTAGATCTAGAAGTTACCAGAGCACCTGGTGATACAGGAAACTCTACTAGAATATCATGTGCAACTTCACCTTACCCTCCGTCTCCCATGCTCTCCTATAGTTCAACAGAGGAACTATCTTGGTATGATGTTGGCTCGTAAAATACTACATCCGTAAAGACCACAAACTTCTGCGTCTCAGGATCCATGCATTTCCATCCTTTCTTCCTCTCATCATAACCGATGAAGATTAGCTTCCTTGCTTTCACATCTAGCTTTGTTCTGAGAGCATTTGGGACATATATGTAGCAAGTAGACCCAAACACCTGAATATGTTCCATACTTGGCTTCTCCTTAAACATCAGCTCATGTGGAGACTTCATATTTTTGGGACTGAGGGGCATCCAGTTGATGACATATGTCGTACAGGCCATTCTCTCCACCCAGAAATCTATGGGAATACCTTTAGCATGAATCCAGCACTTGCAGGTCTCCGTCAAATGACAGATCTTCCGCTCTGTAACTCCGTTCTATTGTAGTGTATGCACACAAGTATGCTCTCACCAGATACCGTGTTTTCTGTAGAAGTTGGAGAACTCATTTGAGTTGAAGTTTCCTCCATTATTAGTTCTCAACTTCTTGATTTGCGGACCGAGCCAACCCTACACGAGCTCTTTTAACTCCACGAACTTCTTGAACACCTCAAACTTCTCCTTCATAAAGTATACCCAAGTATATCTTGTAAAGTTATCAACTAGAACCAGTATATACCCGCTACCTCCAATACTGGAGGTGACGGGCGGTCATGTTAGGTCACCGTGGATGCATTGCACCGATTCCTTGCATCTGGTCTGTGATTTATCAAAATGGAAGGCGATGAGCCTTACCATACTGACATCCCACACAGACATGACCGTCTCCAAAAGATGAAAGACTAGACAGACCATGCACTAGACCTCTCTCTATCATAGCTTTCAGCTTATCCATCCCAACATGCCCCAACATCTCAAGCAGGATAGCAGCACTTTTATTCACCCTCATCTTATCAACATAGGAGTTTTTCACCAACCCGCCTTATCAACATGAGTGACGCCAGTCTTCATAGCTAGCATATTTTGTAGAAATTTCACTTCTGTTGGGATGAAGAAATCGTGATACCCAGCATCCACCATATTATTCACCGAGAAGAGCTTCTTCTTTATTCCCGGCATGTGATACACACTCCTCAATGTGAGTAAACCCTTATCACTACCTAAAGAGACTATCCCCTCCTTCTCAACTGTATGTACAATATTGGCAGTCATAATAATAGCATCATTATCTTAGTACTCTTGCAGAAAAGTGAACTTTGACTCATCCCCGGTGAGGTGATGTTCGCACCCCGAGTCAACGATCCAGTCCTCCTGATAATTGATGAAGGATAACACACGAATATAAGTGTCCATCATGAAAGCACTCCCACATCCACCTTCATCAGCCCTAGATTCAGACTCTTCTTCTCCTGCAGCATGCCAGACTGAAGATTGACCATGCAATCCTTCCGGATGTGACCAAGCTTATTGCATCTGTAGCACCATGGTCCTCCTCTTTTCCTCCCTTCATCCTACTTAGGAGCCTTGCTCCTCTCCTATTAAAATGAAGTAGATGGACCATTGATGACAGGTGGCTTTTTCTTCTTGTCCCATATATTATTTTTGTCAGAGTAAAGAACCTTGCTCTCTACGGCCCCTTGAGACAAATACTCCAGTAATTTGCCTCGCCAAACTCTCCTACAAAGCTAACAGGTTCTCTAGTTCGAGCAACGATGGCTGATTCCAATCCTTCATAGAAGTCACGAAGGCAACATACTCCTTCTACAACTCGTGGATGATGTGCCTCTTCAGCTTCGCCTCTAAGATAAGCTATTCTAGGTCCAGTGTCAATATCTCAGCGCAGAGGTTTTTCATCTTCAGAAAGAAGGATAATATGGACAGATCACCCTGAGTGGCTTTTGTCAGCTCAATCTCCAAGAACTGTAGTCGAGCTACGTTATTCTTGTTAAACAGTCCATCCAGATCTCAGTAGCTGACCGAAATCCAATGATGTGGTCAAAAAGCTCTGGTGAGATAATCTGCTTTAGTGTGAACTCTGTCTTAGCATTTGTCCTCCTCCAAACTCTCATCGCCTTAACATTTGTTGGGTACATTGGAAAATGTGTACCTGATTTGGAGAAGCCTCACTTAGCTCAATGATATACATCAAGGTGTATTTGATGTTATTTTGAGTTTATATGTGTAGGTTAAGAATGTGCTAGAATGCAGGAAAAATATTCTAAGTTCATATGTCGACACCTGAGGAAGCTGTGTCGACACTTCAGTAAGATTGCGTCGACACTTGGAAATAGTTGTGTTGATACTTCAGAGAATTTGTGTCGACACCGGGAGGCAGTGTCGACACACAGAAGATTATTGTCGACATCGGCTGTGTCGACACCGGGAGACAGTGTCGACACACAGAGGCAGAGTCGACAACAACTGTGTCGACACCTGGAGGCAGTGTCGACACATACTATGTTCTGAGTCTACATCAACTGTGTCGACACACAGGACTTGTGTCGACACACAGCTGAGTCTAGACCAAGTTGATTGCTGATGAATGGTGAAGTGTTTGTGTCGACACAAATAATCAGTGTCGACACATTCTTAAGATGCAGTATCAAGGAGCTGTGTCGACATCAAGGAAGCTTTGTCGACATCACCAAAGGCTGTGTCGACACTATAGTCATTTGTGTCGACACATATTGATAGATGGTCTCGACACTTTATGGCAGACAGACTCGACGCTTTGCTGACAGAGTCAAAGGCTCAAAAAGTTTTTGAAGACTTGACAGATGTGGGTTATGACAGGTTTACTGAAGCTGTCATACTTGTCAGAAGTTAGTTATAAATCGGATCAGCCGGTTACCAAGGATGAATTCTATAAATAGATGGATTCAGAAGAAGAAACTGTAAAAATATAATAACATAACAACAATATAGAGAAGGAGTATTGTCACCACTAACACAATTAGAGATTATTCTCTGATCAAGAAAGTACAAGTAACAAAGAAGAAGATCTTCGTGAGAAGATCTAAGAAGACGATCTGAAGTAGTTTACTATTCAGATTCTGTCTAAGTGGAATTCAATCAAGAATTCAGAAGTATCTTCAAGGGATTTGGATAGAGAGATCCAGCTATTTGAAGACAAGGAGGAGAAATTCACAGGTCTCTCAAGAAGTAGATACTGAACTAATCTGTCAAGGAGATTCAGATCTATTTCTGAAGTCTAAGAAGGAAACTGCCAGTCAGTTTTATTCAAAGGAAATCAACCTAACTAAGTTATGATTCAAGAAGCTTTGAAGAAAGCTAAGATCAAGTTGATTTCAGCCATCAGCCTCTTCAAGAAGCTGATCAAGAAAGTTCTTATCCCTTCTCTCTCAACAGGGGTAAGAGATTACAAAAACTCCTTATCAAATTCTGTAGGATCTATTCATAGATCTGAGTTGTAAGCCTATTTTATAAAGGCTGAGTGTAGGAGATTTATTCTCTGAGGTAGGGCTGTTTATGCCTGAGTTGTAGGAGAAGGTATTCTCTGAGCTGTAGGCCTTGAGGCAAGGCTGAGGTAGGGCATGTTAGCCTGAGTTGTAGGAGAAGGTTTTATCTGAGTTGTAGGCCTTTTGGATTCTGAGCTGTAGGATCTGAGGATCTGAGTTAAAGGAAGAAGTTAGGCCGACTCTAGCATACTGCTAGATAGGTGAAGGGGGAAGTGGATGTACCCAGACCTTGGGGAACCACTATAAATCTGTGTGCAATCTGTGATGTGTGTATGTTTGTGATTGCTGTGTTGTGTTAGCTTAGTTATATCTGATTTATTCAAATAACTATAGTTATATTCTGCCTTAAGTTAAATCAAGGAAAAGTACCAATTCACCCCCCCCCCCCCCGCTAGGTGTTTAGGTAGTCTTGAAAGTAAAACTATCAAGTGGTATCAGAGGGAGGTTACTAAAAGAAGGACTTAACAGTCTGAGTTAGATCCCTAAGGCAGAATCAAGAATCAAGAAAATGGGTTCTGGAGAGAATCACAAGGAATTAGGGTCAATGAAATTACCCATCTGCAGGAAAGAGATTTTTGGAATCTTGAAAGAAAGGGTTAGATTGTTTATGGAGGCCTCTGACCCAAGGATATATATCACAGTAAAAGAAGGTCCATATATCCCAATGAATGTGTCTGCTCTAGATGCAAATCAAAGAACTCCTAAAGATTTTTCTTAAATGACCAAGGATGAAATTATATTGGCAACTATGGATAAGAGAGCTCAGAATATCATAGTGAGTGTCATAGATGATTCTACTTTCCAAAATCTGATTCACTGCAAAACCTCCAAGGAAATGTGGGACACTTTGATTGTCTACATGGAGGGTTCTGAAGAAGTTAGACAAGACAGAAAGTCTATGCTCAATCAAGAATATGAGAGTTTCAGACAAGGGAAGTCTGATAGCATATCTGAATACTACAAGAAATTCTACAGGATAGTGAATGAACTGATTTCCTATGGAAGAGTCTTCAGTACTTATAAGCTGAATGACAAATTCCTACGATCCTTAACAAAGGATTGGTATACCAAAATTTGTGTCATTAGAGAAGTGGCCAAACTAGCTGACATTTCTCCTCCAACCTTATTTGGAAAGTTACTATCATATGAAATGCAACTAATAGCTAGGAAGGAGGAAGAAAGAAATACAAAAGGAGATCATGGATAAAAGTCAGTGGCCTTCAAGGTTGAAGCCACTAGAAAGAGCAGGAGGATTTCTCCATCACCTCCTAAGGAAGTTGCTGAAGTTATCTCAGAAAATTAAGAAAATCAGAACACAGATAGCAGTGATTCAGATGCAGATTTTGCTTCCTTTACAAGGCAGTTTTAGAGGTTCTTGAATAATAAGCAGTGGAAGTCAAGGCCCTCCACATCACAGCCAGTTGATGACTATTATCAAAAGAGAAAATCATCAAGAAAGGAAAGGAGCAGGTCTAAGCCCAGCAAAGCTACAACATCAAAAATTGTTTGTTATTGCTGCAATAGGCCAGGACATGTGGTGGCTAAGTGTCCAAAAAAGAGAAAGGAGTTAGCAGACAGAAAGAAGACTCAACAAAAGGGCAAGAAGGAGAAATCCTTTGTTGCTAAGAAGGAGAAGAGTCTTACAGATCAATCCTCCTTAGAGTCAGAATCTGAAGCTGAAGCATACATTGGACTGTATGCAGCTAGTGAAGAAGAGGATTTTATGCAATTGCTGGACTCCATCAATGAACAAGAAGACCATCAGTGCATGGGATTGATGGCTGAATCAGAAGACAACAAGTGTCAAGATCAGCCTGGTCCCAGCAAGGTACAAAGTAATTCTAGAATTTCTGATTATAGTACTTATTCAGAGTCAGATTCATCTTCATCAAGTGATAAGGATGGATCAGAATCTGAAGGAGATATTCATCAGTTGATAGATGAATATAGGGACTTATTGCAGGCACTTAAGAAAAGCAAAAACCTTGCCAAAAATCAGGCTAAGGAAATTGCAGATCTTAAGATGACTGCATCTGGTTTAGAGAAAGAATTGGATCAACAAATGAATGAGGTTGCCAAGCCTAAAACTATTACAGTTATTCAGATGGATACAATCACATATAAAAATAATCTAATTAAAAGTCTGGAAGTCAGACTTCAAGTAGAGAAAGATTTGGTGGCTAGTTACTCTAAGCCAAAATCAGTCTTACCCTTAATAGATGAGTTTGTGGCTCAAAAGGGTAAGACAGGAATAGGCTATAAAGGTAACACCAGGGCTTCTCATTTAAAGAGAAAGGGCAAAGCACCAGTTCAGCCATTGAATTTTAAAGTCCCTGTAGCTTTTAGAAAGGTGCATGAGCCTTCTAACAAGTATGATCTTGAAAACATTCATGGTCATAATAAGACTGAGATTCTGAATAACAAGGGTGTTAATACCAATAAGTCAGCCCATGTTCATAAACCCTATGGTTATAAGAAACCAGTGGGTGTAGCTGCAGCAGAACCAGCACAGAACGAAAATTCTTCTGTCAAAAATAAATCTAGACCTAGATACAACAAGTATGAATGCTGGTGCTGTGGCAAGATAGGCCATTTTTTCTTAGACTGCTGGCATAACATAAGTGTCAGGAAGAACAACAGTCTACTAGTTAAAAGAGCTGCTGGTAGTTTTGATATGAATGGTGCTAACTTGAACCAAGGACCCAAGACTTACTTAGGTTCTAAGGGAAGGTAATTCTGTATTGTAGGAAAGTCTAAGTTGTCATGCCCCTATATGGTACTTAGACAGTGGATGTTCCAGGCACATGACTGGAATAAAGGGGCTACTGAAGGAGTACACATCTATCAAGGATGGGCCTAAAGTAATCTTTGGTGGATCTGAAATAGGAATCATCAAAGGATTTGGTAACATCTCTTCCAACCAAATTACTGACTCAAGTGGCTTATATAAAAGGTTTGAAACACAACCTGATAAGTATAAGTCAGTTGAGTGATCTAGGATATGACATTTCATTTGTTAAGAATTGAAGTCATATTAGGAGGTCAAGTGATCAAAAGGTCGTATTGACTGGATATAGAAAGAGAAATGTTTATTGTCTTGATTTTGGGTATGAGAACAAAGGTTCTCCTATTTGTCTTGTAGCTGTTGAGAAAGCATCTCATTGTGTCAAATGGCACAAGAGGCTGGCTCATCTTAACTACAAGACAATTGGCCAGCTCTTTAGTAAAGAGTTAGTGAGGAATGATCCTTAAGTTAAGTGTATAAAGGATGGGATATGTTCAGCTTGTCAAAAGGGCAAGCAGACAAAATCCTCCTTTCATAGCCTTGAAAACAAGAATTCAGTGAGGTGTCTATACCTCTTACATATGGATCTTTTTGGTCTTATGCCAGTTCATAGTCTAGGTAGGAATGTCTACACTTTTGTGGTTGTAGATGACTATTCTAGATATTCCTGGGTGTTCTTTCTAAGACAGAAATCTGAAACCCCAAGTGTTTTACACAGTTTTGTCAGACAAATTCAGAATGAACTAGAAAGTACAGTGGTCAAAATTAAAAGTGACCATGGCACTGAATTTCAATCTAAAAGTATGACAAGATTGTGTGAAGAGTTTGGGATTTTTCAAGAATTCTCTTCACCTAGAACACCTCAGCAAAATGGTATTGCTAAAAGAAAGAATAAGACATTGATTAAAGCTGGTAGAACTCTATTGAGTGACACTTCTCTCCCAGAATATTTCAGGGCTGAGGTAGTAAACATTGCATATCATGTACTCAACAGGGCTTCTATCACTAAGTGCCACAAAAAGACTCCCTATGAGATTATGAAAGGTAGAAAACAAAATTTATCCTATTTTAGGATCTTTGGTTGTAAGTGTTATATCCTTAATAATGGCAAGTCTTATTTAACTAAGTTTGCTGCCAAATCCCAAGATGGTATATTTGTTGGGTACAGCAACAATAGAAAGGCTTATAGGGTCTACAACTTGATTACTCAGGTTGTAGAAGAATCTGTACATGTTGTGTTTGATGAAACAAGATTAATCAACAGTGAGTTGCCTTGTAGTTCATGCAGTCCAACAGGTATAAGCAATAGAATGGACAAGCTCTCCATTGCAGAAGGCTCAACTGCAGATAAAGCATTGGAAAATGATGGCTACTGTCCAGGGGGAGTACAAGACTCTCTAGAAGCTGATGATAACCAAGAGGTACAGCATAATGAAGAAACTGGAGGTGTTCAGCCAGAAGAAAGTCTTCCTCCAGCTATAAGACATCTAAAGGATCATCCAGCAGATCAGATAATTTATGATCTAAGACATGGAGTGCAAACCAGAAGTAGAAATCTGAATACAGTTCTGCACTCAAGTTTTCTATCTACATTGGAGCCAAAGAAATTTGAAGAAGCTATCCAAGACAAACACTGGATTAATGCTATGCAAAAGGAGCTTAATCAGTTTAAAAGATGCAAGGTCTGGGAGTTGGTTCCTAAACCAAAAGACCACAACATCATTGGTACAAAGTTGATTTTTAGGAACAAGTTGGATGAGAATGGAGTTATTGTGAAGAATAAAGCAAGATTGGTTGCAAAAGGATACAGGCAGGAAGAGGGAATAGACTTTGATCAAACATTTGCCCCAGTAGCAAGACTGGAAGCAATCAGAATGTTCCTTGCCTATGCAGCATATCAAGGCTTCAAGGTATATCAAATGGATGTGAAATAAGCATTTCTGAATGGTGATCTAAAAGAAGAAGTCTATGTATAGCAACCATCAGGTATTGTAGATTCTCTTAAACCTGGTTATGTCTATAGAATTAGGAAAGCATTGTATGGGTTAAAGCAAGCCCCAAGGGCTTGGTATGAAACTCTGTCTACTTTCCTTATTGAGAACAAATTCTCAAGAGGTAAAATAGACAAAACTCTATTCCTAAGGGAATCTAAAGGTAAGATAATCTTAGTTCAGATCTATATAGATGACATAATCTTTGGGTCTACAGAGAACAATCTTTGCAAGAAGTTTGACCAACTTATGCAAAGGAAGTTTGAAATGAGCAGTATGGGGGAACTTAAGTTCTTCTTGGGACTCCAAGTAAGACAGAATGATGATGGCTTGTCCATATCCCAGTCTAAGTTCACCAAGGAGTTAATTAAGAAGTATGGTATGGATTCATCCTCCACCATTAGAACTCCTATGGGAACAAGTATGCCTATAAGCAAAGATGATGCAGGAAAACCTGTAGATGAGTCTTTGTATAGAGGAATAATTGGCTCTCTATTATATCTAACTGCTAGTAGACCAGACATTATGTATGCAACATGTGTCTATGTTAGGTACCAAGCATGCCCTAAAGAATCACATTATACTGCAGTCAAGAGGATTTTGAGATATCTAAAGGGCACACCTAATCTAGACCTTTGGTACCCTAGGAATGGAGATTTTCTAATAACATGTTACTACAGGTACATGCCAATTCCTAGGAGGAAAGATGATATCCTGGAGTAGTAAGAAACAGACTATTGTGGCAATATCCACAATTGAGTCTGAATATGTGGCAGCTGGAAGTTGCTGTGCACAACTATTGTGGATTCAGCATCAGCTAAGGGATTATGGTATTCAGGTAAGTAGAACACCTTTATTGTGTGATTCTAAAAGTGCTATTTCTATTGCAAACAATCATGTTTCACATAGTAGGACTAAGCACATAGAGATCAAATACCATTTTCTTAGAGAACATGTAGAAAAAGGAGATATCTCATTAGAATTTGTTAAAACTGATTTTCAAATTACAGATGTATTTAATAAGCCTCTGGATGAAACTAAATTCAATAGATTTAAAATTGAATTAGGAATGCTGACCATAGGTTAGTTTACCAAAAAATTGGCTAAGTAAAATGGTGTCGACACATTCAGTGATAAGGTGTCGACACAGAGAATTCATGTCGACAATTCAGGGAAATTGTGTCGACACGGAGAAAATGTGTCGACACCTAAGGGACAAAGAGTCGACACATCCAGAAATGTAGTGTCGACACAACCAGAGTAATGGTGTCGACACTTACAGATTTTGTGTCGACACTTATAATAAGAGTCGACACAGAATTTCTGATGAACTACTAAGTATCTCCTGTGTCGACATATCATCAATTGGTGTCGACACATAGTAGTCAGCGCCGTGGTCGAGACAATAGAAGTTTGTGTCGACACATTCCAACAGTGTCGACACTTTTAGATAGTTTTTGCCCGCCTTTTGATCTTCTTTGATTAGAAGGGTATAAATAGGTCAAGAACTTATTCTGTCGACACGCTCACCAGGGTTTCGAGACAAAAACCTTGTGTCGACAATCTCTCTCCTCTCCAATCAAGCTTTCTCTTCATTCCAATGGTGCCCAAGGTTGAAGACAACGTCAATGAAGGATATGAGTTGGTTAGGCATGCATTCAACGATGCCGAAACGGAGATCAAACAGGTCATTTCTCTTCTTACAGACAATGGATTAGAATATCTAGTCTCTGAACCTACGAGAATATGGAAGAAAGAAGTATTTGAGTTCTACACGGCTGCATCGGTGGATTCAACTGGATTAAAGATCAAATCAACCGTCCATGGAGAACGAGTCAAGCTAACTCAGAAAAGATTGAGCAATATCCTGCATCTTCCTAGAATACAAGATGAGGAAGAGGTACCAGCCTCAAGGACCAGGGAGGCACTTCAATGGTGTGGATTGGATCCAACCATAAAGATAGGATCTGCCATCAACAGGAAGGGCATGAATCCTCAAGGGAAATTCCTGTCAGAAATTATAGGAAAAGTGATCTTATGCAAACCAGGTGGCCATGATAGGATATCAGCCTATATGTTCAGCCTGATGACTAGGGTGATCTTTAAGATTCAAACAAATTGGTCTGCTGTACTATTTGATAAGATTAAAGAAGGAATCAAGAAGCCAAACTTGGCTAGAATTTTGAGTATATACCTGGCTGGAATCATCCCAGAGGTAATGCAACAGATTCTTGGATCCAAGATCAACCACATGAGGAGAATGGACATGAGGTTATTCTATAGATGGGATAGAATTCTTTCAAAAGAGATGCCTGAGCATGGTCATGAAGATGCACAAGATCAGGAAGAGCAAGTTAGAGCACAAGTTCAGGATCTGACTGAAAGTGCAGGATAAGATCAATCCTAACTCTAGAGGGGGGTGAATAGAGTTATTTAAAATAGTTTTGCAAATAAAAACTTGAGTGGAGAGAAAGTTTAGATTTACTTAGTGTATAGTGCTATAGCAAATAATCAGAGTAAAAAGAAATTCACAGCACAAAGCAAAACACAAAGAAACAAGCAATCCAGACGACACAAGGAGCTATAGTGGTTCCCCAAAATCCTGGGTAGTCCACTCTTCTATCACCCTTGATAGGAATCCACTTCAAGATGAGTTGATCAGGTGTCTTGAGCACCAGAGAGTTTTGAACAGGTTCTCACAACCAAAGGAGCTGATTTTGACCAGGTTTCAGCAAAACCAAAGGTAACTTTTGAAGGGAGTTAAAACCCTGTACAGAAAGAAAAAGAAAAGGGGTGATGTTGTCTTCTCTATCAACAAGTAGAGAGAAGCAAAGTGGATCTGTAGATGTTGTCAAAGCTCCCCCTGAGATCAAGAAGTAGTTCAGGAAGGAGAGCTCTGCACAAGGGTGACAGGTCTTCAAAGATCTGATTTGCTCCAGCAAGGGATGATCCAAGAAAGTTGGATGGTTGTGTCTGAAGCAATCAGAATTCCTGTGAGTGAGCTTTCAAAACAATATCACAGAGAGAGAGCCGAAGTCCTGTATTGTTGTTCTATATATCTCTGTCTAGCTGAGTGAAATAATATATCTGAGTCTTCTTCTTCCTTTTTCTTTGATAGCCGTTGGCAGTCAGCATTAAATGCTTTCCTTAAATGTCCATACCTCAAAGGAAATGTCAGGCAGACATTCCTTAGAAAATTCCTTGAGCCATGCACCAGATATGCTGTAACGGCCAATAAATCTTCAGCATTAATTATCTGACAGAAGGAATTTGAATTCCTATTCAAAACTGACGGAAGTCTGGAAAACGTCGAGCTCACAGTAAAACGTCGATCTGAGCACGACACACGTCGGCCAGAGAGTGTTTTCTGTAAGCAGAACTGGGTTCGACGGAACGTCGAGCTGAGGTCGACTCCACGTCGAGCTGAGGTCGACTCTGCGTCGAGCTGAGATCGACTCTGCGTCGAGCTGAGGTCGACTCCACGTCGAGCTGAGATCGACTCTGCGTCGAGCTGAAGTCGACTACGCGTCGAGCTGAAGATTACTCTAACTAGCCTATGTGACCTTTATAACAACAAGGAGGTCACAACACAAAATCCCTATAGAAATATAGTCATCCTGATCCAAATAGTAATAGGGTGTTCCAACAATCTCCCCCTATTTGGATTAGGATTACTATTTACATGAATTTAGGGATTCAAAGAGAAGTAAAGCAAAAATACAATACAATACAACTAGACATATGACAGAATAAAAAGCAGCATATATATAACACTATATAGCAGCAGTAATGTTTAAATGTCCTGTGTCCAGCAGATAGAAAGAATTAAAACACCTTACTTTACTTTTCCTGTGGGGCTTTGTCTTGATCACCTTTCTTGAAGATAATTTCTCTGTTAGGATTTGAAGCCTCCTTCTTGGATCTGTAATCATCAGCTGCACCTAAGGATTTCTGATCTCTTGCACTAGGTGGTACAGCTGCAGGATGGAGTTGCATATATCTGTCTGAGTCAAAGAACTTCTTTGAATTATATTTCTCCAATTCCTCTCTCCTTTGGTCTGACATTGTGCTGATGTGAGAGGTGTCCAGACCTCTTTCTCTAGCTTTGTTAATCTCATTTAGAGCAGCCATCTCAGTCATTCTAGCTTTCCAGTAAGCTGGAGTTTTGGTGGGATCTTCAAAAGGTACTGCTGGTTCAAATCTGTTGGAGGAGAGTTCTTGAGTAGTTCTTGGGGTGAGGTCAGCTCTAGGTCTGTAAGGATAGGGACCAGAGGTTGGATCAATGGATCTTCCCCTTTGATAAGGTTGAGAACCTGATCTTCCTCTGGACTGCCTGCCTCTGTTGTGTCCTCTTTGCTGATTTCCCCTTTGCTGACTATCTCCTTGGGATCTTCTTGATTGATAGGTCTTTCCATGTAGAGATGATGGGGCTGGATTGGAAGATAGACTTGCACCGGCACCTGCATCTGGAGGAGGTGGAGGTGGAGGCTGATGGACAGGCTTGGTGGGTCCTTCATTGAATTTTCTTTTCTGTTTCATTGCCTTTCTTTGATTTTGAGAATACTGCATCCATGGCTCTGTAATTTCACAGTTGTATTTGATGTAATAGGGGATGTCATGGTCTGTGGCTCTAGCCATTGGAACTCTTTTCAAAGCTTTTGATCTTGCTTTCCTCTTCCTTGCAATGGTTGCAGAGGAGTCATCAGAATCAGTAGCAAACTCATCTTCTGAACTCTGAGATTCATCATAGGGATCTATGTACTTTCTTTTGGAGATCGGAAAAGTGATGGAGGCTGGAGCTGCTGAGGAGGTGACTGGAGGAAGATCTGCTGTCAGTGGGGAGGAGGAGTCTACCACTGCAGGAGAGGGAATAGCCTCAGGAGCCATAGAGACTGAAGAGGCTGGTTCCTGAAGGCCTGGTTCCTGAGGGCCTTGGGAGACATGGGTCTCAACTGCATCAGGTGTCTCAATTACTTCACCTGAAGTTTCAGCAGCTACAATTATTTCAACTTCATCACTAGTAGGAGCCACTGCTACCACTGCTACATCAGGGATCATGGTCTTCTGAAAAGGGATAATAGCCCTAGACAGGTCTTCTTGAAGCTGTTCTGAATTTTGAGGAGGAGACTCAGATGCTATCTGAACTTCTGCTGCTGAGACTGTCTCTGAACAAGTCTGTACAAACTGAACTATTGAAGGATGCAGCTCTTCTTCTGCTGACATCTCCCCCTGCCTAGAATTAGTGGCAGCTGACTCCAGGCCCCCAGAAGAAGGGCATGCCAGATGAGAGGAGAGGGAGGAGACAGAGGCAGAGAGAGTTCTCGGGGAAAGGAGGAGAGGAGCCAGCTTGGCATCCAAGAGGGAGGAGAGCCTAGGGGCCAAAAGGTCAAAAATCTGATTGGCCAAGGGCAGGAGAGTTACTTGCTCAAGTGGGACTTGAGTAGAGGTAGAGAGAGTAGCAGAAAATGTAAATGTAGAAGATGTTGTGGGTGGTGCAGACAAGGGAGGGGTAACTGGTTCATGGATGGAGGAAAAGAGCAGTTCTGAAAATGTGGATGAATGGTGGAAGTCATGAGGAGAGGAGGTAGAGGCATCCATGAAGGAGTCTTCATGAATGTCAAAGGAGAAGAGGTCCTCATGAGATGAGGAATCCAAGCTTATGGGAAGGAAAGTTGTGTGTGGTGGAAGGGAGGATGCAATAGTGGAAATGGATGAAGGAATGGGTTGAGTGGATGAGAGGATTGTGGTTGAGGGGATGAAGGTGGATGGGAGGGAGAGGGAGGGAGATGGCAAAATCCCTGCTTCTGGACCAGTGGACTGAGGGAGAGTGACCTCTACAGTCCTGGTGTCTGCAGAGGTCCTCATTGCTGCTGCTGCCCTGGGATTCACAATTTTTCTGTCCCACTTGCCAATCAGTGCACAAGTGAGCCTCTTGGAAGCATTGATGTGCTTCTTTGAGGACACAAGCAGCTGGGGGCAGCAGTGGTTTAGAATCAACCCAAGAACCCTTCCAAAGTGGACAGAGTTCTTATCCAATTTCTTCTTAATCATTTCAAAAACAATCAATCCCCAGTTGGGATGTTTCTTATCCAAGATTGCAGCCATAAGGCAAAACTGATGCCTAGTAATGGCATCATGTGCAGTCCTCTTTGCACAGATTACTTTGCCTGTGATGTCTGCTAACAACCTATACTCAATAGCTAGGTTAACTTTTAGGAGTTTAGAGGGGTTACCAGCAGCATGCCCCATCCTGTCCAGCATCAAAGCATACTCTTCCACAGAGAGTTCTATTCCATCATCTCCAGCAGTAAAACTGAAAACTTCTGAGATGATTTGAGGTGAGATGGCTACCTCATTCCCTGAAATTTTCCCGGTCAATGTATTGTTATCTGAGTTAACTGCTGTAAGAGTCCATTCTTTGATTTCCGACTCTGGAAGAGGGATCCTGGTTGTCATAAAGTTGACCAGGTGCTGCTCCTTGAGAAGTTCCAGAATATCCAGAAAGTACTGTGGTGATCCATCAAATGAGTCGAAGTCGATGTCGAAGCCTGAATCGAACTTCATGGCCGCCAAAGCACCTGCAGTGATTGCCATTTTCCTGCAAAAAAAATACCTTCCAAGATCAAGAGTAAAGTATTTGGAGGGAGAAAGCTTGAGCAGAAAATATGAAAGCGCAACTGCGAACGACGGAGAAAAATGATTTTATACTTAGGGTTCGACGCAGAAATGGAAAGAACGTCGAGCTCAGTTCGACGCTCTAAGGCTCTAGGAGAACTGAAACGATTCAACAGCGTGCAGCTTAGGTCGACGTTCGACGCTTGGGCTGATGCTATACGTCGAGCTCAGGTCGACGTTGAACGAAAACGTCGACCGGAGAGAGAGAAACTCAAGAAGCCAGGGAGCTGTGAACTTAGTTCGACGCTAGAAGTTGAGTTTGACGTTCGACGCTTTTGAGGGCGACGGACCGTCAATCTCCGTTCGACGCAGCGTCGAGCTTAGTTCAGAGCTCAGAAAAACCACTCAGACAGGGAAATCTTGAAATGAAATTTTTCTTATTCCTGTTAATTATGGGTTTCAAAATCTTGGAGTTTTAATTTATGCTGTCTCCATCTAGCATTCCCAACTGATTGAGGAAGAAGAAGTGCTTCTTTTCATCCAAGGGCTTGGTGAAAATATCTCCTCTTTGTAGTTCAGTGGAAATGTATTCTAGTGCAATTTTCTTCTTTTCTACATTATCCCTTAAGAAGTGATGTCTGATCTCTATGTGCTTGGTCCTACTATGGAGAACTGGATTTTGAGCAATTGATATTGCACTGGTATTATCACAAAAGATTTTAGACATCTCTAAGTTGTAGCCATAGTCTAGGAGCTGGTTTTGAATCCACAAAATCTGTGAGCAACAACTGCCTGCAGCCATGTATTCAGCTTCAGCAGTTGATGTGGACACAGAAGTTTGTTTCTTACAGAACCAGGAGACAAGTCTATCACCAAGGAATTGACAAGTTCCACTGGTGCTTTTCCTGTCTACTCTACATCCAGCATAATCAGAATCTGAAAATCCAGTTAGATCAAATCCTGAGTCATGTGGATACCAGAGACCTAGATTAGGACAACTTTTTACATACCTAAGAATCCTCTTAACTAATGTGAGGTGGGACTCTCTAGGGCTTACTTGGAATCTAGCACAAATGCATGTGGCAAACATTATATCTGGTCTAGTAGCTGTTAGATAAAGTAATGAGCTAATGATTGCTCTATAGCTTGTCTGATCAACTGGTTTTCCAGATTCATCAGCATCTAAAACAGCATTTGTAGGCATAGGTGTTTTCATAGAGGATGCTTCAGACATTCCAAATTTCTTAACCAGTTCTCTTGCATACTTGGTTTGAGAAATGAAAATGTCATCCACATGTTGTTTAACTTGCAATTCAAGAAAGAAAGCAAGCTCACCCATGCTACTCATTTCAAACTTTGAGTGAATAAGTTGTGAGAACTTTTTGCATAAGTTTGAATCAGTAGACCCAAATATGATATCGTCTACATAAACTTGTATTAGTAGGGTATGGGACCTATGGGTTCTAACAAAGAGAGTTTGGTCTACTCTACCCCTTTTAAAATCATTTTCCAACAAAAAACAAGCTAAGGTCTCATACCATGCTCTAGGGGCTTGCTTGAGACCATATAAAGCTTTATGCAGTTTAAAAACATGATCAGGAAAGGTTGGAGAGATAAAACCTGGAGGTTGCTTTACATAAACCTCTTCCTTGATGTCTCCATTGAGAAAAGCACTCTTGACATCCATCTGATATACCTTGAATCTCTTGTGAGCTGCATATGCAAGAAAGATTCTTATGGCCTCCAACCTTGCAACTGGTGCAAAGGTTTGATCATAATCAATTCCTTCTTCTTAGCAATATCCTTGTGCAACAAGTCTTGCCTTATTTCTCACAATTATTCCTTGATCATCCAACTTGTTCCTGAATACCCATTTGGTTCCAACAATTTGCTGGTTCCTTGGTCTTGGTACTAATTCCCAAACTTTATTCCTTTCAAATTGATTCAACTCTTCCTGCATTGCAATGATCCAGTTTGGATCTTGCTCTGCATCTTGTATGGTTTGAGGCTCAATTTGAGAAAGAAAGCAAGTGTGCATAATATTTTGATTAACTTGATTCCTTGTTTGCACACCTACTGAGATATCTCCAATTACTTGAGACATTGGGTGATCTCTTGTTGTTGCAAAGTCAACAAGGGGTGTTGATGATGCACCAACCTGTGTTGTTGTTTCCTCTTGTGGAACAACAACTGGTTCTTCACTTTGTTGGCCTTTTGAACTTTCCAGAACCTGAGATTCCTCTTCATTGTCACTAAGTTCAGTGTCTTGCTGAATTGTTGAAGGTAATGACCCTTTGTCTGTGATGGTAAGCTGCTTCAGATTTTCTGAAATTGAATGTTCCTGCAAATTGCTTATGGTAGAAGTCTCCTTCTCCTTATAAGACATGTTAGTTTCATCAAATGTAACATGCATGGATTCTTCAATTTTATTTGAGCACTTGTTAAAAACCCTATAAGCCTTGCTAGTCATGGAGTATCCCAGAAACACTCCTTCATCAGCTTTGGCTTCAAATTTAGCTAGGTATTTCTTGTCATTATTGTGAATGAAACAAATACAACCAAAGATTTTGAAGTAATTTACTTTAGGTTTCTTCCCTTTGAGTAACTCATAGGGAGTCTTACCCTTTAGTTTATGTATCAGGCTTCTATTCAAAACATAGTTGGAGGTGTTCACAACCTCTGCCCAAAAGATTAGAGGAAGGTGAGCATCTGTCAACAATGTTGTGGCAGATTCAATAAGGGTTCTGTTTTTCCTTTCAACTACCCCATTTTGTTGAGGAGTTCTTGGAGCTGAGAAAGTGTGCCTGATACCTTCCTTCTGGCAGAACTCTAGCATAAGAAGAGAATCAAACTCTGTCCCATGATCACTTCTGATCAGGACAATGTGAGTATTGAACTCAATCTGTATGCCTTTGAGAAAATCTGTCAAAATCTTGAAGTTATCAGACTTCTTCCTCAGGAAGAACACCCAAGTGAATCTTGAGAAGTCATCTACAACTACTAAAGCATAAGATTTCCCTCCTAGGCTTTGTACATTAATTGGTCCAAAAAGGTCCATGTGCAATAAGTACAAAATTCTAGGTGAGTCACTCTTATTAAGTGACTTGAAACTATTTTTAGTTTGCTTGCCTAACTGACAGGCCTTGCAAAGTCCTTCCTTCTTGTAGGGACCAGAAGGTAGTCCTCTAACAAGGTTGTCTTTGGATAACTTAGCAATGGTTCTAAGGTTCACATGACCTAATCTTTTATGCCATAGTTCATTAGGTTTACTAAGGGAGTTAAATAAACAAATATCTACTTTAGATGAATTGAAATCAACTAGATATATGTTATCTTGTCTATTACCAATTAAAACAATGTTGTTATTTAATGCAATATTGCATGCTGAGTTGGTAAACCAAACCTGATAACCAGCATCACATAGCTGGCTGATGCTGATTAAGTTGTGCTTTAGTCCTTCCACATAGGCCACTTTCTTAAATGTGATTGACCCTATCTTGACTTGGCCATAGCCTTTTGTTTGTCCAAAGTTTGAATCTCCAAAGATTACTTTGGGTCCATGTTTAGCTTTGAAGGACACAAGGTTCTCCTTGTTGCCAGTCATGTGCTTTGAGCACCCACTGTCCAAGTACCACTGCTGGTTCTCAATTGGATAGGTCTTTATCTGCACATACAACAAATCAATTGTTTTTGACCCAGTTTACCTTGGGCCCTTTTTGATATCCTCTAAATTCTGAAATAAAAGACATCTCAGGTTGACTCTTATAGCCTACAGGATGATATCTCCTAGGAGGTATGATCCATTCAGCATAAGGGTTAAAGTGATGAGATGTGGAGCTGGAATTGAATTTTGAATTAACCCCTGAGAACTGACTTTTGCTCTGAACTTGGCTCGACGCACGTCGAGCTTCGGTCGACGGACTCTGGTGAGTGCGTCGAGCTCCATTCGACGGCGAAGGCTTGCTTTGTTCAGAGGGTAGAAGGCGTCGACCTGAGTTCGACGTTTTCTTGTGATTACGTCGAGCTCTGGTCGACGTCCGTCGAGCTTCGTTCGACGCTTTTTGTCCAGTTTCCTGGGTTAAGTCAGCATTCTTCCTAGCCACTATCAAGACTCCTTTACCTTTGTCACTGGTAAATTTGATTGGAGTTGTCAGCACTATGGGTTGGCTGGATGAAGCACCCAAGCCCAGTGTACCATTCAATCTTGAGTTCACTGTACTTGTGATGTCCATTAATTTGATACTTCTCCCATTAAGGGTTTCTTCAAATTGTTTGGCCTTAGATAGCTCACCTTTCAGTGAAGCTATCTCCTCCCCACACTGCTTCAACTCTTCTAAGAGTCTAAGATTATCTGAGTTAATGGATTTGCATTCAATTAATTGTTCTCTGAGAGTTTTAATCAACTTTTGAGATTCAATCAAGTCAATGCACATAGATTTGAACTCAGATTTAAATTCATCAGAAGTAAAATCAAATGAATCTATTACCTGATCCTCAATAAGTTCCTGATCAGATAGGTAGTCAGCATCAGGCTCTGAATCAGTGTTCTTTTGAGATGCACTGATGGCCATCATGCAGAATCCTTTTTCTTCTGCATCATCCTCATCATCACTAGAGCTGGATGATGAATCAGACTCATCAGAGTCACTCCAGGATTCAGCCACAAATCCTTTTCTGGTGTGCTTGCTGTTGCTGGAGGAAGGCTTGTCATGGTACTTCCTTGACTCCTTATCCTTCCTTTTATCTTTTCTTTCCTTCTTGTCCCTTCTGTCTTTATCTTGATTTTCTGGACAGTTGGGGAAAATGTGTCCTGGTTTCCTGCAGCCAAAACAGATAACATCTTTATTAGTAGATCTGTCATACCTTGGCTTGTCTTTGTCTTTGGATGACCATCTTCTGAAGTTCTTTTTATTCAGCTTATTGAACCTTTTGACGAGTAGGCTCATAAGCTCTTCATCTCCCAACACCTTTTCTTTAGGTTGTTCTTCCTGTGCCTTGAAGGCAATGGTTTTCTCAACCTTTTTAGTTGGTGTGGATATCTTCTGCTCTTCTTCTCTCTTCTTCATGAATTGCTCATAACTCTTGAGTTTTCCTAGAAGAGCTTCTGTGGATAACTCACATACATTCCTTCCATCTTTAATTGACCAGATTCTTGAGTCCCAAGAGCTAGGGAAACAAGTCAGTATCTTGTCATTTATCGCAGTGAGAGATATGTCCTTTTCTAGTGATCTAAGCTCACTGATGATTAGACTCAGTCTGTTGTACATGTCAGCAACTGACTCAGACTCTGCCTTTTTGAAGTTCTCATACTGGGTGATGAGGTAGGATCTTCTATCCTTTCTTTCATCTGCAGAACCTGATACAATTTCTGAAAGTTTTTCCCAGATCTCTTTGGCAGTATTGCATTCAGCTACTTTCTGGAAAATGTCATCTGACATGGTTTGAGCCAAGATGTTCATGGCTTTAGCATCTGCTGCCTTCCACTTCTTTATGTCAGCATCAGTTCCTGAAGGAGGAGGAATAGCTGATGTACTTGTTTCTGTGGGAGGCCATGGACAATCTGTCAACACAGAATTAAAGATGTCCTCATCAAATGAATTCATGTAAAGTTTAATCCTTGCTTTCCATAGTGCAAACTTAGAGAGATTGCACATAGGAGGTCTGGTGCTAGCAAAGTCCTTGTTTTGTGCCATGAGTTTTAAAGATAAGTAAAACTAAAAGAAATAACCCTTTTGAGAGAAATGATCTTATCAGAGATCTTTTGATCCAGGTGTTAGCCTGTATGAATGATCAACCTCCCTCTGATACCAATTGAAAGTGCAGGATAAGATCAATCCTAACTCTAGAGGGGGGTGAATAGAGTTATTTAAAATAGTTTTGCAAATAAAAACTTGAGTGGAGAGAAAGTTTAGATTTACTTAGTGTATGGTGCTATAGCAAATAATCAGAGTAAAAAGAAATTCACAGCACAAAGCAAAACACAAAGAAACAAGCAATCCAGACGACACAAGGAGCTATAGTGGTTCCCCAAAATCCTGGATAGTCCACTCTTCTATCACCCTTGATAGGAATCCACTTCAAGATGAGTTGATCAGGTGTCTTGAGCACCAGAGAGTTTTGACCAGGTTCTCACAACCAAAGGAGCTGATTTTGACCAGGTTTCAGCAAAACCAAAGGTAACTTTTGAAGGGAGTTAAAACCCTGTACAGAAAGAAAAAGAAAAGGGGTGATGTTGTCTTCTCTATCAACAAGTAGAGAGAAGCAAAGTGGATATGTAGATGTTGTCAAAGCTCCCCCTGAGATCAAGAAGTAGTTCAGGAAGGAGAGCTCTGCACAAGGGTGATAGGTCTTCAAAGATCTGATTTGCTCCAGCAAGGGATGATCCAAGAAAGTTGGATGGTTGTGTCTGAAGCAATCAGAATTCCTGTGAGTGAGCTTTCAAAACAATATCACAGAGAGAGAGCCGAAGTCCTGTATTGTTGTTCTATATATCTCTGTCTAGCTGAGTGAAATAATATATCTGAGTCTTCTTCTTCCTTTTTCTTTGATAGTCGTTGGCAGTCAGCATTAAATGCTTTCCTTAAATGTCCATGCCTCAAAGGAAATGTCAGGCAGACATTCCTTAGAAAATTCCTTGAGCCATGCACCAGATATGCTGTAACGGCCAATAAATCTTCAGCATTAATTGTCTGACAGAAGGAATTTGAATTCCTATTCAAAACTGACGGAAGTCTGGAAAACGTCGAGCTCACAGTAAAACGTCGATCTGAGCACGACACACGTCAGCCAGAGAGTGTTTTCTGTAAGCAGAACTGGGTTCGACGGAACGTCGAGCTGAGGTCGACTCCACGTCGAGCTGAGGTCGACTCTGCGTCGAGCTGAGATCGACTCTGCGTCGAGCTGAGGTCGACTCCACGTCGAGCTGAGATCGACTCTGCGTCGAGCTGAAGTCGACTACGCGTCGAGCTGAAGATTACTCTAACTAGCCTATGTGACCTTTATAACAACAAGGAGGTCACAACACAAAATCCCTATAGAAATATAGTCATCCTGATCCAAATAGTAATAGGGTGTTCCAACACTGACTGTGACTACCCAAGTCCAAGAATAGACTATAATTGCACAAGTGCAGGGGGAGCTGGAAAGTATACAAGTCCAGGATAGTATTGAGAATGCACAGGTGTAGGGGGATCCAGAGCCTGAACAGATACAAGAGGAAGAAAGAATCAATTTATCAGAGGACATTGTTTCTCAAACTGATCTTGATATTTCTGGTGCTGCTGCTGCTGAGAAAGTACAATCTCCTGCTCTCACACAGCAAGAATTTACTCTTGAAGAGCTGTTTCCTGATATTGGAGAAGAAACAGATAAAATGGAAACCCTTAGGGTTGAGGGGGAGCAAGGTGCTGTTGAGGGGGAGCAAGTACATATTGAGGGGGAGCAACATGATGCAGAGAAAGAAATTCATACCACTCCTCCAGAAAGAGTTAATATTGAAAGTACTTCAGAA
Source organism: Platanthera zijinensis (assembly GCA_039513925.1). Classification (NCBI taxonomy): domain Eukaryota; kingdom Viridiplantae; phylum Streptophyta; class Magnoliopsida; order Asparagales; family Orchidaceae; genus Platanthera; species Platanthera zijinensis. The sequence continues at coordinate 57,875,349 of CM077086.1, forward strand.
TCTGAAAATACAGAGGTCAGGGAGGCTAAGAAAAGAAAGCTAATGGTCTTCAAGAGGAGAAGTCACAGCTATAAGAAAGCTCTCTAGACAACAACTCACCAAGCCACTGCAGATTTTGATTACACTAAATTTATGATAAATTTACAGGTCAAAATGGATGAGTAGAGATTGCTTCTTGAAAAGTATGTGGATGAAAGTCAAAAGGCTCTTCAATTTGATCTGGAGCAAGAGATAAAATCTATAAGATTTGAAGTTAATCAGAACAAAAGAGAGATGACAGATTACTTCCACAAGGGAGGCAATGCTGTGGTTTTTCTTGCAAAGCAACAAGCAGACATTAAGAAGCAAGTGATTATTGAAAAGGTTGATATGTCAGATACTGCTATCAAAGCTCAGCAAGATGCTCTATTATCAAAGAAAAGATTTAGAGAGCAAGCAGAATTAAAGCCAGACTTTGAGCAGTGGAGCCCCACTTCAAGGAATATCATTTTAACTGCATGGAAGACTGTAAAAGATCAAGTACATGAAAGGGAAAAATGGTACAATGAGCATCAATGGCAGAAGTATGAAGCCAGATAAGAAGCCATAGTTCAACACAGGAGAAAAGCTAAGATGGGGAAGCTACCTCCTGATACTCAGGAGCCTAGCAAGTATTTTCCCAAGCTCTTTCATTATTTTGAAAGACAAAGGATCAAGGCAGAAGTACTGAAGAAAGTTGATCTGAAAGGCAAGAAGCCCGTGGAAGATACAGAATCTCCTGCTCAGGCTCAGATAATATCTGGAAAAGGGATAGTCATTAAGGAGCCTGCCCTGCCTTAGTTCTAGCTTTACTAGTTTTTGTTCAAGAACTATGTAATTGTTTGTTTTTTAAAAGAAATCAATGTAAATATTTTGTAATAAACTTTATGAGTTAATATATAAAACATTGTTCTGTGATCATTTACTTTTACATCTTTATTCTGTGATGTAATTATGATATGTGTTTTGTTTATATAGTACCCTGTCATATAATGCTTATATACATCATCATGTTTATTTTATAAGTGGTGTATATCATTGACTAAAGGGTTATGACTTCTCCAAATAGGGGGAGATTGTTGGGTACATTGGAAAATGTGTACCTGATTTGGAGAAGTCTCACTTAGCTCAATGATATACATCAAGGTGTATTTGATGTTATTTTGAGTTTATATGTGCAGGTTAAGAATGTGCTAGAATAAAGGAAAAATATTCTAAGTCAATATGTTGACACCTGAGGAAGCTGTGTCGACACTTCAGTAAGATTGTGTCGACACTTGGAAATAGTTGTGTCGACACTTCAGAGAATTTGTGTCGACACCGGAAGACAGTGTCGACACACAGAAGATTATAGTCGACATCGGCTGTGTCGACACCGGGAGGCAGTGTCGACACACAGAGGCAGAGTCGACAACAACTGTGTCGACACCTGGAGGCAGTGTCGACACATACTATGTTCTGAGTCTACATCAACTGTGTCGACACACAGGACTTGTGTCGACACACAGCTGAGTCTAGACCAAGTTGATTGTTGATGAATGGTGAAGTGTTTGTGTCGACACAAATAATCAGTGTCGACACATTCTCAAGATACAGTATCAAGGAGCTGTGTCGACATCAAGGCAGCTTTGTCGATATCACCAAAGGCTGTGTCGACACTTAAGTCATTTGTGTCGACACATATTAACAGATGGTCTCGACACTTTATGACAGACAGACTCGACGCTTTGCTGACAGAGTCAAAGGCTCAAGAAGTGTTATAAGACTTGACAGCTGTGGGTTATGACAGGTTTACTGAAGCTGTCAGACTTGTCAGAAGTTAGTTATAAACTGGATCAGCCGGTTACCAAGGAAGAAGTCTATAAATAGATGGATTAAGAAGAAGAAACTGTACAAACATAATAACATAACAACAACATAGAGAAGGAGTATTGTCACCACTAACATAATTAGAAATTATTCTCTGATCAAGAAAGTACAAGTAATAAAGAAGAAGATATTCGTGAGAAGATCTAAGAAGATGATCTGAAGTAGTTTACTATTCAGATTCTGTCATAGTGGAATTCAATCAAGAATTCAGAAGTATCTTCAAGGGATTTTGATAGAGAGAGATCCAGCTATTTGAAGACAAGGAGGAGACATTCACAGGTCTCTCAAGAAGCAGATACTGAACTAATCTATCAAGGAGATTCAGATCTATTTCTGAAGTCTAAGAAGGAAGCTGCCAGTAAGTTTTATTCAAAGGAAATCAACCTAACTAAGTTCAGATTCAAGAAGCTTTGAAGAAAGCTAAGATCAAGTTGATTTCAGCCATCAGCCTCAGCTTCAAGAAGCTGATCAAGAAAGTTCTTATCCCTTCTCTCTCAACGGGGGTAAGAGATTACAAAAACTCCTTATCAAATTCTGTAGGATCTATTCATAGATCTGAGTTGTAAGCCTATTTTATAAAGGCTGAGTGTATGAGATTTATTCTCTGAGGTAGGGCTGTTTATGTCTGAGTTGTAAGAGAAGGTATTCTCTGATCTGTAGGCCTTGAGGCAAGGCTGAGGTAGGGCTTGTTAGCTTGAGTTATAGGAGAAGGTTTTCTCTGAGTTGTAGGCCTTGTGGCAAGGCTGAGGTAGGGCTTATTAGCCTGAGTTGTAGGAATCCTTCTGGATTCTGAGCTGTAGGATCTGAGGATCTGAGTTAAAGGAAGAAGTTAGGTCGACTCTAGCATACTGCTAGATAGGTGAAGGGGGAAAGTGGATGTACCCAGGCCTTGGGGAACCACAATTAATCTGTGTGCAATCTGTGATGTGTGTATGTTTGTGATTGTTGTGCTGTGTTAGCTTAGTTATATCTGATTTATTCAAATAACTATAGTTATATTCTGCCTTAAGTTAAATCAAGGAAAAGTACCTATTCACCCCCCCCCCCCCGCCCCTTTAGGTGTTTAGGTAGTCTTGAAAGTAAAACTATCAACATTCCCTGTATCAGTAACCACCTTTCATATATTGTCTCCACCGACGACCACCTAAAGGTCCTCACCAAGAAGATAGCTCTCCATGTAAGACCTTCACTACTTAATGTTGGTCTGCATTAAGAGTTCAATCTCAAGTCATCTTGCATAACCGTCTTCCATTACTTTACCCTAATTTACTTGAACTTTTTAAGGATAGCATGCCTCTAATGTTAATCAACTTCTAACTCCTTAACACCCCTCTGATAGCATGTGAAAATTTCTCATGGAAGCTGAGCAAGATCGCAGTAAAACTCAACCAAAATCAAAGACAAGTAGAAATCAGCAACAACAGAAGCAATCTCAATAAAGAATTATAATCAACTTCTTTACAAAGCGAGGTATATATTCTGAGACATGTTTTCGCAATGTACCTGATGGAAACAAAAAGCTACAAGAAAGAGTGAAACTGGCGGTCTGATGACAAAAACCGCCCAAGCCGCAAACTGCCAAGACAGTCCGTTAAAACCTCCAAGTCTCCAACCCGCAACACAAGCCGCGCGGACTGCCTATTATTAAATTGTTGATGAACTGGAAAATAGTCTACCAGCTGATGAATTGGGCGAACTATTTGAACTATCCGCAACCCCGAGGAATCGACTTCAAGCCGCCTAAACAGCGACCTGTTGTATACCGCAGACTGCTATCTGCAAATTATTCCGCACTGAGCTTCCCAACTAGTTATGTAGTCGCTCGGTGCTAACCTTACAGCCTGCACAACACAAGTCAACTTCACTTAGCCGCCCGGTTAGAAAACCTAACCGCAAGTTCAAAGCGCGAGCTGAGTTCTCACTATTCCTGTTATATATGACGAGTCGGGGACCCCTATTTATAGGTGACAAGGAGAGTGTGATCACTGCCCGTAGTGATAGGATAACCGCTCGTCATCCTGCAACTAGCATCACTAGTCCGCACAAGAGTGCGGATACCAGAGTCAGACCGCAAAGACATGCATATAGCATTCTCAGTCCGCGTGGACTTGGCAATCAAGCTGACAACCACGCATCCTGAGCCAATCCGCGTCATGACGAACTACGAACTTCACATCCAGTCCACACAGCATAAGCGGTCTCCACAAACTCCAGAACATACCGTGCAACTAGCGGTCTCCGCAAACTCTATAAGCATACCACGCAACTAGCGATCTCCGCGAACATGACAATACCATGGACTTGACACATCACCATGACCAAGTCCACACACACCAGCAAACTCTGCCACCAGACCGCGCAAGCAGAACACAGCAAACTCCGCGTTAATCTCCTGCTTCTATGCAAGCCAGAGAACTTCTCAGCTACAAGTGGACTCCGCGGTCTCACAATCCAGACCGCGACATCCGCGATTACCCAATGCTAACCGCCTGGTTATCTCCTAGGATACTTGTTGACACAGCCCGCAAAAAAAGAGAACAAAAAGGCAGAATTCGCTATCCGCCAACACCAGGCCACCTATCAGCGGCAGACTCTGCGTTCTGTGCGGTCTGCCAAAACAGACCGTTCACTTCCACTTCAACAATTTCAACATTTTCTCTGGCGACCCAACTGATTGACTATCCAAAGCCCGATTGGATTATTGGTCATAATTTTAATTCTGGACTTAAACCACACATTAAGTGGCAATCACTACACAACCAGCCACCTCACTTTATAATACGTATACATTGGTACGTCTTTTCCAAGATCAATTTCCTGTTGAACGGAAATTTAACAAATCGGGGGATTCAAAATTCTATACAAAAAATTTCAAACATAAAAGTTACAGAAAAAATCGATATGAAACATTTATCACCAAGTGAAATTCAAATTCAACGGGAAAAGAGCAATGTTTTACATGCCATCAAAATTATTCAAAAGATCATAAATGTAAAAACTGATCCTCCATATACTTCTTTGAAGGCGAATAGGATGAACCAGGTGAATCCTTAGATAATATTGGCGGATCACCTAATTCTTTGATCGAATCAGAAATAACTGTTAATGCATTAACTGAAAAATTTTCGGCAAAATCTTTGCGAGTTGAGGGTTAGATAGGATATTTCAAAGTTCAAATTTTCTGGATAATGATAACACGCATAATTTCATCATCAAACGTTCTGCAAATTATCATAAATTACCTATTTCTTCATGCACACCTTTTAGAATTCACATTGGAAATGATAATATTATGTTATGACACGATGTCTGTCTTAATGTCGCATTAATAATTCAAAATATAAATTTCTTGGTAAATCTTTTTCTAACAGTTGTTCATGAAATTGACATCATTTTAGTTTTTCAATGGTACGTTAAGGCTCTATTTGGGGGGACTTATTTTCACCGGTCAAGCGGTTACGATCGCGTGAATTGGATCCTAATTAAGATCCGGTTCATGCGGTCGTAACCGTTTGACCGGTGAAAATAAGTCCCCTCAAACAGAGTCTAAGGCTCCGTTTGGAAGGACTTATTTTCACCGGTCAAGCGTTCATGACCACATGAATCGAGACTTATTTTAAGAATAATGATAATGAATAAGTCGCAAACTGAAAATTGATTCATGCATAGAAATTTTTAAAATCAATGATGAATAAGTAGTCGACTGTTTGGATAGTTTGATCATAAGTGCTTATCTAAAATTTGATTCATTCATAAGAGTCTGTTCGTTTAGACGCGTTTTTTTCGCTCGCACGTGATTTATTCGTACAAGCGCGTTTTGTCCACGTGGTCACGATATTTTTAGCTCGGTCGTGATTTTTTTTCTCCCGAGCTCGATTTTTTTGCTCAGACGATTTTTTTAGCTCGGGCGCGATTTTTTCACCTGGTCGCGGTTTTTTTTGTCGGATCGCGGTTTTTTTTCACACGAGCTTTTTTTTTGCCCGGACTTGTTTTTTTCGCCCGGTAGCGCTTTTCCGCCCGGTCGCGGTTTTTTTCGTCCGGGCGCGATTTTTTCACTCGGTCACATTTTTTTCGCCCGGACGCGTTTTTTTCTCCCGGACGCGTATTTTCACCTGGGCGCGTATTTTTCGCCCAGACGCGTTTTTTTCGCTCTGGAGGGTTTTTTCTCCCAAGCGCATTTTTTTCGCTCTGGAGGGTTTTTTCTCCCAAGCGCATTTTTTTCGCTCGGGCGCGTTTTTTTCGTCCGGACGCGTTTTTTTCGCTCTGGCGCAATTTTTTCGCCCCTATGCGTTTTTTTTTAAAAGCGCGTGTTTTTTCTCTCGAGCGCAATTTTTTCACCCCGACACAACTTTTTTCTCCCCAACACAATTTTTTAGCACGGGAGAACGAAAAAAATGCGTCCGAGTGAAAAAAATCACGCCCGGAAGAAAATACAGTATCCAGAAAAAAATCTCTTATGGGAAAAAAATCGCGCCCGGACGAAAAAAATCGCGCTCGGACGAAAAAATCGCACCCGATGAAAAAATTGCGTCCGGGCGAAAAAATCGCTCCAGGGGAAAAAAACGCATTGAGGCAAAAAAATCGCGTCAGGGCTAAATAATTGCACACAATCAAAAAAAATCACGCCCGGGCGAAAAAATCACGGTCGGGCGAAATAAACTCGCACGGGGCAATAATATCGCACCCGAGCGAAAAAACGCTCCAGGGCGAAAAAATCACTATGACAAAAAAATTGTTTCCGGGCGAAAAGATCGTGTCCGGGCGAAAAAATCATCAACCGGTCGAAAAAATTGCGCTCGGGTGAAAAAATCACGCCCGGGCGAAAAAACTGCTTGCGAAAAAATTTCGCCCGATCGAAAAAATCGCGTTTAGGTGAGAAATTCTCTCGCGGACGGGTGAAAAAATTGCGTCCAGATTATAAAATCACATTTTGACCAAAAAATCATACAACTGATTTTTTAAAGAGATAAGCGCTTATGAGAAGCCATAGGCTGGACCCGGATAGCTTATTAAAAATCAACTTATCATCAATTTTAAAATAAATGATTTTATATAAGCTGCACAAACAAACAACTATAAAACTGCTTTTACGTTATAAATAGAAATTATTAATCAGCATAAGCTTTCCAAACAGAGCCTAAGGCTCTGTTTGGAATAGCTTATGATGATGAATAAGCCGCTAATTGATAATTGATGTTTGTATAGAGATTTTATAAAATCATTGATGATTAAGCAGTCGACTGTTTGGATAGTTTGTTCATAAGTACTTATCTAAAATTTTATTTATGCATAAGGATTTGTTTGTTTGGACGCGTTTTTTTCGTCCATGCACGATTTTTTTGTCAGGACGCGATTTTCCGCTCTTGCGTGTTTTTTCGCCCGTCACGATTTTTTTCGTCAGGTCAAGATTGTTTTGCCCAAGCTCGATTTTTTTCTCTCGGACGTGATTTTTTTCGCCCGGACGCGGTTTTTTCGTCCAGGCGTGATTTTTTCGCTAGGTCGCGTTTTCTCGCTCGATCGCGTTTTTTTTGCCCGCCCGATTTTTTTCCATCGGGGGCATTTTTTTCACGCGAGCGCGATTTTTTCGCCCGACCGCGCGATATTTTCGCTCGGACGCGTTTTTTTCGCACGGACGTGTTTTTTCCCCATCACAGTTTTTTCGCTCGGTTGCGGTTTTTTCACCCGAGCGCGTTTTTTTCTCCTGCTCGTGTTTTTCGCCGGGTGCGTTTTTTTCGCCCGGGCGCGAATTTTTCGACCGGCCGCGTCTTTTGTCCCGGGCGCAATTTTTTCTCACAGGCGCGATTTTTCCCCAGCACAATTTTTTCAACCCGAAACAATTTATTTGCCCCGATGCAATTTTTTCGGCCGGAGAAAAAATCATGCCCGGGCGAAAAAAACACACCCGGGCAAAAAAAATACGCGTCCAAGCGAAAAAATTACTTCTCGTTGCGCTTGGGCGAAAAAATCGTTTCCGGGCGAAAAAATCGCATCCGGGCGAAAAAATCGATTTCGGGTGAAAAAATCGCTTCCGGGCGAAAAAAATGCTTCTGGCCGAAAAAAACGCGTCCGGGCGAAAAAATCGCGCTCGGGCGAAAAAATCGCACCCGGGCGAAAAAACCGCGCCCGAGCGAAAAAATCTCCCGCGGGTGAATATCGTGCTCGGGCGAAAAATATCGTGCAGGGCGTAAAAAACTCTCCCGGGTGAAAAAAAACGTGTCATAGTGAAAAGATCGCGTCCGGCCAAAAAGATCGCGCTCTTGCGAAAAAATTTTGCCCGGTCAAAAAAATCGCGCTCGAGTGATTAATTCTCTCGCGGCTGAGAAATTCGTGTTCGGGCGAAAAATTTGCGTTCGGCTAAAAAAATCACGACTTAGTGAAAAAATCGCATCTGAACGAAAAAATCACATCCGGACAAAAAATCGCTCATGACTTTTAAAGAAATAAGCGGTTATGAGAAGCCATAAGCTGGACCCGAATAGCTTATAAAAAATCAACTTATCATCAATTTTAAAATAAGTGCACAAACAAACAGTTATAAAACTGCTTTTTCGTTTTAAATAGAGATTATTGATCAGCATAAGCTGTCCCAAACAGAGCCTAAGTCCGAGAACTTTAGATTATAAATCATTGCAAATCAGATTTAATTACAACAACAAAAACTGCACCATCCTATTCGTAGCCTTACACACTCTTAATTCGGGTAATATTTCAACAACCCAATTTAATAAGCTAATCCCTCAATATTCAATTGAGAGAATTCTCCATTGTAGACAATCTGATTCACCCAGTGCACTTGATACAACCGATAATTCCACCTCACCATACACTATCCAAATTACTAAACTTTAAGAGGAATCTCCCCTTATATTTTCTAAACCGTGGGCACTTCTCCCTGGCTTGCATTTTGGATCATAAAATACCATTAATATATGAAACTAAAATAACTAAAGTAAAACCGTATCGATACCCATATTTTCATAAGAATGAAGTAGAATGATTGATAGATAAAATGTTGCAAATGGACTAATACAATCTAGTACTTCTTCTTTTAGTTCGTCAGTCCTTTAAAGTAAGAAAAAAGATGGTATTTGGCGGGTTTGTGACGACTATCGCGTATTAAATGCTCTTATCTTAAAAGATAATTTCTTCATGCCCACTATTGAAGAATTACTTGATGAATTGTATGGTGCTAATTTTTTTTCTAAATTAGATTTTCATTCCGGGTACAATCAAATTCATATGCACCACGAAGACATACACAAAACTGTTTTCAGAACACATCAAGGACGGTATGAGTTTTTGGTTATGCCCTTTGGGCTAACTAATGCTCCAACAACATTTCAGGCACTATTGAATTCACTAGTTCGCTCTTATTTAGGTCAGTTTGTGGTTATTTACTTTGATGATATTCTTATTTACAACCCAATAACTACAGATCATTTACACCATTTATCAGTTGTTTTCAAAATATTAACACAAATTGTCTATTCTTAAAAAGGAACAAAATGCATCTTTGTTGTCCCTGAAATAGAATTTTTAGGCCATATTAATTCCCCTCAAGGGATCCTTCCAAATCCATCCAAATTAGAAGTTTTTCAAAACAGGTCAGAATCAAAAAAAATGTCAAACAACTACTAAAGAATTTGCTTATGTCACCTCCTGTACTTTCTTTACTTAATTTTGTTACTTAATTTTGTTTTGCCATTTATTTTAGAATGTGATCCATCCGATATTGGTATAGGTGTTGTGTTATCTCAAGAAAATCACTCAATTGCATATTTTAGTAAAAAGTTGACCTCTAGGGAGCAGGCAAAATCTACATATTCGTGTGAATTGCTTGCAGTCACCCTGCTATAAAGCAAGTGGAAATAACATTTGATCGGGATATCATTTACAAGTTTGACGGACCATAAAACTCTTCATAACCTCTCCTCACAAGTTTTAAAAATGCCCGAACAATAAAAATGGTCCAAAATGCTGGGTTTTAATTATATTATAAAATACAAAGCAGGGCAAGATAATACAACCTAATTTTTTGAAAGAGGGGCTTCTTTGTGGCGTCATAGATCAATCTGAGCAATCAGATTTGCATAATATTTCATTTTCGGTTTCAACATTATTTCAAGATTTAAAATTGTTATATAACCAGAATCCTCTCACTACAAAAATTCTTAGGGCCTGTTTGGCTAAGCTGTAGCTGTGCAGGAAGAAGTGGTGAGAAACAGTGGTGCAGGAATCAGCTGTTTTGCAGTGGTGGAAAAATTTATAAAACTGTTTGGAAAACTGTATTTGTAGTGCTGTGTGAAACAATTGTGCAGAACTAAACAGTAATGAAAATTAAACATGTATAAAATTAAAAATAATTTGCTCAACATTAATTTTATTTAATTATAAAAGTAAATATATTAATATTGATGAACTTTCTAAAATATGTTCGGACGAGCCATAGATTGTTTTCCCGATCTTGTCCGGCTCGACGCTACAATTCCAAACGGACGTCAAGACGCACGTATGCGCACTCGATTCACTCACGAGTGCGGACGATTCATTTTTGACCGATTCACGAGCGTCTCGAGTAGGGGTGCAAACGAGTCGAGCTCGACAAGCTCATTTATCCCATATCAAGCTCATGAACTTTATTTTACTTTTTTTTTTTGAAAATGTATAAATAAAAAGCTCGCGAGCTCATGAACACAACTACATGAGCTCGAGCTCGATTACGAATCAAGCTCGAGTTCGAGCTTTTTTCGAGCCGACTTAACTCAACTTGCACCCCTAATCCCGAGTGATCCGCAATAACAATTATTAAACATTTAAATATTAATTAATTATTATACATTAATATTTTAATTAATTATCAAACAAATTTAATGATATATAATTTATTAAATACTTATTAATATAATTTTTATATAATATAAATAATTATTAATATAAATGCATATAAATTATAGATTAATATATATATATTATTTATTCTTATATATTTAATATTTTATTAATTATAAAATATTTTATATAATATTATATTTAATATTATATATTATAATTATATAATATATTATATAAAAAACAGCGCTGCAGCCCTTAAAAAAGGGCTGCAACGCTGTGCTGCCGCCGTGGGCGGTGGCTTCTTGCCACCGCCCACACGCCAGATTACTGTTTGGCGGGCCGGCAGCAAAATCGGCGGCATGTCGCTGTGCTGCCGCTCCGCCAAACAAGCCCTTAGCATACTAGTAACACATCCCTCAAAGATTTCGAATTGGGTTCAAATTGGCTCCAAATTATTTTATAAATCAAAACTATAAATTTCCGAGTCTTCTATTCATTCTATCCTAATAAACGAAGCACATGACACAAAAATTAGCTGACATTCTAGAGTCAACCACTTTCAAACTACTATCTCATTATTTTTGGTGGCTAGGCCTTCACAAAAACATTCAGGATTACCTTCAGCGTCGTGACCTTTGTCAAAAGGCTAAAGGTCAAAATTCACACCCTTCGTCCTAGTGTATCTTTTACCCGTCCAAACACAAGATTTGGACAGAAATATCTATTGATTTTATCACACACCTCCCGTCATCTAAATCCTACACAACAATTTTAGTTATGGTCGAACAATTATCAAAGGGGGCACAATTTGCTCTCTTACCCACTCACTGTACGACTCCGCATGTTGAACAATTGTTTTGGGATTACTGTGGAAAGCTCCATGGACTACCCAAGACAATTGTCTAAGATAGAGATTCTAATTTTCTAAGTCATTTTTGGCTGAATATTTTTAAGACTAACGACACAAAACTAAGGTTCAGCTCAGCCCACCATCCTCAGACGGATGATCAGACAGAGTGCATAAACTGCTACATAAATCAATACTTACAGTTATTTTCATTCCAGCATCCTCGACATTGGGCCCAACTATTAAGTTGGTTTGAATATCAATACAATATGACATATCATCATTCTACTGGAATGACACCATATTGTTGAATTTTCTCAAGTTGATCAGCAAGGTAGTCCAAACACCAAATCAATATCTTCGGCACTACCCAGATCACAACTTGAATCGCGGAAATCAGGAAGCAACTCAGATAACCAAAACCAAAGACAGAAGCAAGCAGATCAAAATATTATTAATCTTCTTTACAGGGCGAGGCATACACGGCGAGACATGATTTCGCCAGTACATGAAAAAGAAGAAACACAACACAACTAAGGCGGATAGACTACAGAGACCGCCAAGACCGCCGAGACCGCCGAGACCGCCGAGACCGCTGGTAGTCGCCGAGACCGCCCGAGCCGAGCTGAAACCAAACAGAACACGGAGTCCGCCGAGACCACGAGGTCGCGCGGACACGCCGTTATTCGCCGAACTGCTGCTGAACAGAGGAACAAGCCTCCTACCCGCCGAGACCGCGAGGTCGCGCGGACAGGTTATTGAACTTGAGCGAAGATGCTAAAACAGGTAACCGCTGGAACAGCCCGCCAACTCCACTGAGATCAGAACCAAACTCTTGGTTTCACAGTGTTAGCTGCGCCACCTGCACACAGCAACCAGTTAAGCAAGCAACCCGCGCGGATACAAAAATCGAGTCCGCAGCCGAAACTCAAACCCAACTTACTGTTCACTCTGTTGAAAATGATTTGTCGGGGGGGTCCTATTTATAGGCCAGGTGAGGAGTGTTGTCACCACCCTATGAGATAGAGAGACCGCCCCATGGTCGCAGCTAACAATGCCAATCCGCTGAGTCCTCCCGCACGAAGCAAACCAAAACGCCAAGTCCAGGCGAGATGGCGAACTGCTTAAGGCAGTCCGCCCAGTCCGCAGAAACAAAGCAGGACTAGCCGAACGCAAGAGCCACTTGCCGAGTACAATGCCAGTCCGCCGAAGAGGCAACACCGCACCTGTCCGCAACCACCAGTCCCCGACCACAGGCAAACTGCCCGGTCACCGCGGACTCTGCGGATACCAACCCAGCTCGCAATGTCCATGACCACAGGCAGATCACCCGGTCACAGCGGACACTACGGAAACAACTCCACCTCGCACAGTCTGCGACCACGGGCACAAAAAACCGTGTCACAGCGGATACTGCGGATACCACCGAACTTCACAGAAGTGCAAGTCCAGACTAGAAAGCGCGAGCTCGGCGGATACCAAGCCAGTCCGCCAGCTCCAAGGCCAGACCGCAGCTCACCGCAACTCCAAAGAAGAAGCGCGGACTCAGAGCCCAGTCCGCACAGGTCGCCCACACCACCTTGCAGAGCTCAGCTCACTGCCGGACTAAACCAGTCCGTGCAGTCCGCCAAACCAGACCGCAGCCGACTACGTAGGTCGTCAACCACCAACCCGCCGAACAAGAGACCAGTCCGTGCGGTCAGTCCGCCCAGGCCGCCCGGACTGCCCGACCACCCACTTTCACTTCACCAATTTCAACACATATGAAACATTTTTTGGCTGAAGGCCGCCATGTTTGTGTCGATCCCAGTCGTCAATATAGCTCAACCAACCGACCCATTAGACCCACATAACAGATCTGTACTATTGCTACAATTACAACATAACTTACAGCTATCATAGCACCAAATGAAAAAATTGGGCAGATATAAAAGGAAAGACAAAAGTTTCTAAGTGGGAGAGCTGGTTCTACTCTGATTGTACACATACCGTCAGCGAACCCTATATAAAACCAAATGCAAACGTTTTAGTCTATTATATTATGGCCCATGTAAAATTTTAGAACAAATCGGGACCATTGCTTATCGTCTAGATCAACCCTAGGCCTGTAAAATTCACCCGGTCTTTCATGTTTCACATCTTAAGCTCTATTTTTTTATTCTTGATTTTACCATCCTTCATATACCTACACCTATGACACATTCACAAATCAAGCAAACAACATTAGAAATTTTGGAGTATCAAGAAAACAAACAATCGATTAACCAAGCTCTCACTCATTGGGAAGGATGTTTACCAGAGGAATCTACTTGGGAAAATATGGTCGATATCAGTCCCCATGTATTACAGTGCTTAATTACAAGAGGGATGCACATGCACCCAGTAACCATCAAACAAAGATGCAAGCGGGACGGGTACATCAACCCCCGCGGAAGACACATATTACATAAGGAGACTTCTCGGCACAGTTCTTCTGCAGTCATCCTCCCTAATACATCAACTTTTATTTCTAAAATTGTATATGACCACTCTAGTATTAGATCACAATATTTCTACCCCTTTTGTCTCTTTCTGATATCTTATATATATATATATATATATATATATATATATATATATATATATATATATATATATATATATATATATATATATATATAATATTATATATATATATATATATATAAATATAAGTGTTATCCTTTCTCTTTTTGCTCTCTCCCGTGCTTTACAGGAACTTGTGGCTGGACCATTTTGGATATAACTCCTTCTCTGTTCTCCTGTGAGAGAGCAGCTGTTCTTCTACTCCATTTTTCTATTCTTCCTCTTATTCCTCTACTTGCTGTTTAGATTTGCTACCTGCAAGAATAACAAAGATCTCAGGTTATTGTAGTTATGTTTTTCTAACATGGTATCAGAGGGAAAGGCTTGCGCCATCAGACGATCCGGTGTAGCATCTCAAATCATCTTGTGATTCGTTTTTTTTGGATCTCATCATATGGCGGCGCCGTCTGGATCTCAAACCTTCCTGTACTCACAAACAGGGATTCTTATTTTCGAAGGTGAATCGTGTGACTACTGGAGTAAGCAAATGAAAATCTTCTTTGTTTCCCAAGGTTTATGGGATCTTGTACATGATGGGTACTCTGCTACTACAACCGCAGCAAAAGAAAAAGCATCAGATGCTAAAGAAGAAACATCAACAGCCTCTGCCCTGATGGAAACTCAGAGAAGGGATGCTAAAGAAATTCTTTGTATCCAATAGGGAGTGGGCAGGTCTATTCTTCCTCTTATCATTGATGCAGAAACATCCAAACAGGTATGAGACATTTTGAAAGAAGAATACAGGGGTAACGAACGAGTTATTTCCATGAAGTTGACTCTCCTTTGGAGAGAATTTGATACCTTCACTATGAAAGACTGTGAATCAGTTCAACAATACATTTCAAGGATTTCAATGATAGTAAACCAAATAAGAACATATGGTGATGAACTCCCTGAGCGTCGTCTTGTCTCGCATATACTGGGAAGTCTCACTACAAGTTTTGAGCATGTGGTGGCTGCTATCCAAGAGGCCAAAGACATCAAGAGCATGACCATTACAGAACTCATGGGATCACTCCAGGGACATAAAGCTCGAATGAAAAACAAGGATATACAGTTAGAACAAGCCTTCCAGAGCAGGTTAGCTCTCTCTTCTTCTAGGACTAATGCTGGCCCATGGGGTTCTCATGGCAGAGAAAGGGGAATAGAGGAGCGAGGTACCTGGCATCAACCTCACAAAGACAAAGGGACTGAACATACATTTAAACCGTTTTGCAAACTGTGCAACAAAAATACCCATTCTACAAAAGAGTGTTTTTCAAAATATAAAAGGTGCAAGAATCCTAGCCACTTGCAGAAAGACTGTTGGTCCAGAGATAATCGAGCAAGAGAAGAGGCCAACTTCTCTAACAATCCTGAATCATTGTTTTACTCATGTCCCAAATCCCTTAGCCCGAGCTCAGAAATCTTGTTCCTTGATAGTGGTTGCTCCAATCATATGTCCAATAATAGGGAAGCCTTCATCCAACTTGATGAGTCAGAAAAGTCGGAAGTTATCATGGGGGATGGAACTGTGAGAAAGATTGAAGGAAAAGGGGTGATTGCTGTAGAATTAACTTTAGGAGAAACAAACCACATCCATGATGTGCAATATGTCCCAAGCCTCTCCCAAAATCTGCTCAGTGTAGGTCAGCTGCTCAAAAAAGGGTACAAGCTTGTGTTTGACAAAGATGAGTGTAGTATACATGATGTCAGACTTCATAGGCTTGTCACAACTGTGAAAATGTCAACAAACAGAATCTTCCCCCTAAAGTTACAACTACCCTGTGAAGAAATGAGCCAGGCAAATGCTGCCAGAAGAACAGATAACACAATGTTATCGCATTGCATGTATGGTCATCTTAACTTTGGAGATCTTCACAAATTAAAACACATAGTTGCAGGAGCTTTGGGAAATATAGACAATAAAAAGTTCTGTGAAGTGTGTGCTACAAAAAAAATTTATAGACTACCTTTTCCAGTACAAAGCCAAAGCAGAGCCAGTGTGCCCCTAGAGCTAATTCATGTTGATGTATGGGGTCCGGCAAGTACTCCAATCTGGGCTGGTAACAGGTATTATCTTCTCTTAGTGGATGATTGCACACGAATGATGTGGATATATTTTCTCACACTCAAATCTGAGGCATTTCACACATTTGTGAAGTTCAAAAAACTTGTTGAGAATGAACTAGACAGCTCAATTAAAGTGCTTAGGACAGACAGGGGGGGTGAATTTCTCAGTAAGGAATTCAATTCCTACTGTGAATCACAAGGTATTAAGCGACAGCTAACGGTACCTCAAACTCCTCAGCAGAATGGTGTCGTGGAGAGAAGGAATCGCACAGTGGTTGAAATGGGACTGAGTATGCTACGATAGAAGAAGATGCCTAAACAGTTTTGGGGTGAGGCCATAAGCACAGCCATCTACATTCTTAACAGAGCACCCACCAAAGCTCTTGAAAACTCCACTCCATATGAAGCTTGGCACAAGCAAAAACCATCCATAAGTCATCTAAAGATATTTGGAAGTCTTGCATATGCCATTACAACAACTGCACATAGCGATAAGTTAGAGAAAAAAGGTGAAAAATACATTTTTGTAGGTTATAGCCAAGTATCCAAGGGGTACATGCTCTGCAACCCACGAAATTAGAAATTGGTCATTAGCCGGGATGTTGTTTTTGATGAGGAAGGGAGCTGGAATGACTGGGAAATCACAGGGGATCCGAATACCTTATTTCATGATACTGTGTAGGATGTCATGGATGAACCCACTGGAGTTGTCTCACGGCCGCCCAGTCCACATGCCTCAGATGATCTAACTTTGGATAACAGGTTAGAATCCTCATCTCCCCCTCCAAAATTTCGATCCATTGTTGATATATATCAATCCTGCAATGTGGCACTGCTATGTCATGAACCCATAAAATTCTCTGAGCCCGTCACTGAACCACTATGGGTTGAGGCAATGCAAGAGGAAATAACAATGATAAATAAAAACGATACATGGTGTATGATACCAAAACCAGCAGAAAGACCCATAATTGGTCTTAAATGGGTGTATAAGCTAAAACTGAATGAACAGGGAGAAGTTGAAAAACACAAAGCTAGGTTAGTTGCAAAGGGATATTCACAACAACCTGGAAGGGACTTTAAGGAGACTTTTGCCCCAGTTGCTCGCATGGAGACAATAAGAATGCTTCTCGCCTTCTCTGTGCAAAAGAGGCTGAAAAATTCACCAATTAGATGTGAAATCTGCATTCCTAAATGGTGAGCTTCAAGAAGAAGTGTATGAACATCAACCAGAAGGATACATTGTGAAAGGTAGTGAAGATAAAGTCTACAGATTAAAGAAGGCTTTGTATGGTTTGAGGCAGGCACCCCGGGCATGGAATTACAGAATTGATTCTTATCTAAAGAGAAGTGGCTTCACCAGAAGTCCATATAAAGCCTCACTCTATGTCAAACATCCGTCTCATGATAGTTTTGTTATTTCTTGCATCTATGTTGATGATTTGTTGGTCACTAGGTCTTCCTTCCAACTGATAGAAAAATTCAAAGCAATCATGAAACATGAGTTTGAGATGAGCGACCTCAGGGTCTTGAGTTATTTCCTTGGACTACAGATTGTGCAATCCCCGAATTTCATCTTCCTATATCAACAAAAATACATAAGAGAACTACTGCGCCGATTTGATATGCAAGATTGCAAACCTACCTCAACACCTATAGCAACGGGTGAGAAACTACTGAAGAATTATCAGGAGGAAAAGGTGTATGAGAAAACCTATCGTAGTGTGGTCGGTGCCCTTATCTACTTAACCAACAGCAGACCAGATATTGAATATTCTGTGGGCATAGTCTCCAGATTTGCCAACAACCCGACGGTAAGTCATATGCAAGCAGTGAAGCGAATTTTACGGTACTTACAGGGGACCAAAGAGTTTGGGATCATCTTTAAGAGAGAAGAAGATAAAGAAGTGAGTATTATTGGATATTCAGATAGTGATTGGGCTGGAAGTGCAGATGACTGTAAGAGTACCAGCGGTTTTCTGTTCCAGTTAGGGCAAATGACCATATCCTGGAATTCAAGAAAGCAAATGAGCATTGCTCTCTCCTCGGCGAAAGCAGAATATGTTGCAGTGGGAGAGGCCGCAAAAGAAAGAGTGTGGCTCAATCGTTTGCTCACCTCCCTGGAACAGAAAGAATTGCACCCTTTTACTCTCATGGTCGACAACACCTCCGCGATCTCCATCAGCAAGAACCTTGTTCTACACAACCGTACAAAACACATCCAAATTAAGCATCATTTTGTGCGAGAGCTAATAGAAGAGAAGGAGATGAATGTAAGCCATTGCAACAACAAAGATCAGTTAGCAGATGGGATGAAGAAGGCGCTATCGGCAAAGAAATTCCAGATATTCAGGAGGGCCATCAGCGTCATAAGCAGAGCAGATGTTGACCTAGAAGACAACGGGGACAAAACTAAGGAGTATTAGATCACAATATTTCTGCCCCTTTTGTCTCTTTCTGATATATATATATATATATATATATATATATATATATATATATATATATATATATATATATATATATTGTTGGGTATTGTATCCACAATGTACCTGATTTGAAGAAGCCCCTGTGCAAGCCAAGGTAAATAGACAGTGTGTTTGATGAAATCTTTTAAGTTGTGCTTGCAGTTATTCCACGCTAAGTACACACCAATGTCAGGGTGCAGTGGGTCAATATACACGGGTCTGTGCAACGTAATCCCTCGTTGAACAGATCAGTGTGTTGGCCTACGTGTACTCTCTCTATTGGGGTGTACTTAATTTCAAGTACAGGGCTATGATAAAGCAAGAGCAGACAAGGAGCAAGGATGGGCTAAAGACCAGCTCACGGGTTGAAAGACGAGAAACGTCTAAGTGTAAATCATCGAGAATCACTACGTGATTCTCGCCGATTCGTCGAGAATCACTAGTGATTCTCGACGAGTCGTCGAGAATCACTAGATGATTCTCGACAGGTTGGGCCGGCTGTCTCGACGCAGTCAGAAAAATCTCTAAGGCAAAATCGTCGAGAATCACTAAGTGATTCTCGCCGATTCGTCGAGAATGACTTTGCATTCTCGACGATTCGGCGAGAATCAAATGTGATTCCCGCCGATTCTCCCCAGCCTCTATAACCTGTGCAGCCAGAATTCGCCAAGTAGAATTCGGCGAGAATCGTAAGTGATTCTCGCCGATTCGTCGAGAATCACATACGATTCTCGCCGAATTTGACTTGGGCAAATTTCCGACAATTCCTGGACCGGTCCAGGTTTCCAGCGGTATTTCGAACCGGACTTAGGTCTTTGCTTTGGTGGGGCCCACAACGGTCATCTTTATGACCTAGTGTATAAATACACAAGTATTGGTGTACAGTGTTTTTGACAAATACAGAATACGAAAGCCGGGCCGCCGTCAAACCCTAAATCCGCGAATTAGCTCCGCCGATCGTCTCCTCCGCCGCTCGTGCAGTAGTCACCGTAGCCGATCTCGATCTCCTCCAGATCCACGGTGACAGAAGCCAAGTCTTGCACAGCGTCTCACGCGTTTAACCAGAGATCTTTTGTCTCTTGATTTGAGATAGGGAAATCCATCCCCGTCCGAATCGATCGAGACGATTGATCCTAGTGTGACCGTTGGAAGAACTTGCCGACTTCGCTAAGAAGATTGAATCTCCAGTGCATCGCCGCTGCTTTCAGTTGCCGTCGCCATCACCGAGAGCCTTGCCGCCGCCCGTTGCCGCCGCCGGTCTCGGGGAGATTCTCTCCAAGAAAGATCTAGGGTTGTGGACTTTTCGTTGCCTACAAGAACAAGTAGTCTAACGAAAAGGGACACCTAGATCTTCAAGTTGTTTGTATTTCTTATACACTCTAATTTCCTTTTCATTGTAAAGGAACATTTGGTTCCTAGTTGTAGGGTTGGGTGCAACCCGTGTTGTGGGAGTGTTGACTCCTACGTGTGGAAGGGTTCCTTCCGATAGTGCAAGGATTGGATTTCAATCCTATTGGTGAAGTGACTGAGTCGTCCCTGGTTGGGAGATAGGTCGAAGGGGGAAAGTGGACGTACCCAAATCGGGGAACCACTATAAATTGCCTGTGTTATTTTCTGTGCTGTGTGGTTTGTTTTGATTATGCAGGTACAATTTTAATTTCGCAAATAAGCTGCAAGTCACCTATCCCCCCCATAGGTGAAGCTAGTTGGCACTAGGTGGACTTTCAAGTGGTATCAGAGGGAGGTTACTCATCAAAGGGGTTAACACCTCGAGTAAGTTCCTGCATCTAGTGTCAACAAGAAGATCAGACTCAAGCATGGAGTTGGATTATGATGTCCCTCCTCTAAGACTCCCCTCATGTACAAAGGAGTACTATCCTGTATGGAAGATAAGAGTACTATTTCATCTGGAGGTCATCGACCCTCGAGCATCACTCATTCTGGAAGAGGGTCCCTTCATTCCCATGAAGGCCTCCTGCTCTGGAAAGGATATACAGATCCCCAAGGAGACTACTGAAATGTCTGAGATTGAATTCTCTCTTTTCAACTTGGATAAAATGATTCGTAAAATCATCCTGGATGTCTGGACTGGACATTCCCGGTCAAGACTTGAAAAGTGTAAGACGGCCAAGTCCTTGTGGCAAACTGTATCAGACCTCATAGAGGGATCAGACAGAACAGGGATAAGTCGTCAGCAAGAGGATGAGGCATATATGGGGGTCAGCATTTCTGAAGAAGAAAGTGATGACCAATTTCTCAGTATCAGGGCTCCTGTGTCCTTATCAGAGACTGAGGAGGAAGTTGATGAAGACTGCACAACTGAAGATGACTCAGCTGCCCCGGTCAGTCCTAACACTATTCTTGATCAGCTAAGTCAGGACCAGGTAACTTCTTCACCTTGCCCCTCTCTTCCTTATGTTCCTGAAGACAGGAATATTTTGGATGATTGCCCTCCAGAAAATCTTGATGCCCTGAAGAGTGTCCTTCAGAAAAGTAACCTGATTGTTGAGGAGCAAGCTCAGGAGATTGCTCGGCTGAAGATCTTATTGGTTCTCCAATTGGCATCCAATAAGGTTAAGGACTCTAAAATCTCAGATCTAGAGAGTAGTCTAGAGAATGAGAAGAGGATAGTATCCAACTTTTCCAAGGTTGATGCTCTCAAAAGAAAGGAAGAAAATGGGTGGATCTCCCGAATTATCAATTCATGGAGAAATGGGGAAACGATATTTAGACCCCCCACTCCAGAAAGGAAGGGTACTCATCATGCCTACAGGTATGATCACAGGAACAACCGTGGTCACTGCAAGGGTGATCTGCCCTCATGTGGAAACACCCATAATGCAAGGGCTGTCATGGACACCCTTGAGAGAATGCCTAAGGCTCGTTCTGAACCCTTTGTATTCTCGGCCACAGCCCCAACTCTGCATGAATCTGCTGATATCAGCTTTCACTGCGCCTCTCACCACCCTAGGACACAAAAAAGGGGGGTTAGAAGTCATGCAGTTAGTGCTCATGGGGCCTCTGAAAGGGTGCTGACTGAAAGGAAGGCACCACCTCCCAGGCCTCATGACGCTCACTACATGCCTTCCTTCCACCCTTCCAAGTATCGCGATGGAAGAGGCAATTTTGAGAGCAGATCCGGCTTTATCCCGTTTAGACCTAGGTCCTTGACTACCTCAGCCACCGGGTCAGGTCAGAAACGGAGATACAACATTCACACATGTTGGTGCTGTGGCAAGGTGGGTCACTTTGCCATAGATTATTGGCATAACCCCTCTGTGTCAAGGGCAAGGGCGTTTCCACCTCCTCTGGGCAGAGGTAGTCTTTCTGACAGGATTTCTGAGGGAAGGCACTCGTGTTTTTATGCTGACAAGAACCTAGGACCCAATACATATTGGGTTCCTAAGGAAAGGTAATTCTTTTTTGCAGGATAGTCTAGGTACCCAGGTACATGATGGGACCTAGACAAAAGATGTTCCAGGCTTGCCATGGAACAAGATTAAGGGAAAAGAGATAACGCTAACTACGGTGAAAGGCTTGAACGGCTAAGTTTAGATGAGACTGCTAAAGGTGCAACTCCCAAGTACGTCAAGGTTTCCACCTCGACGTCAGCTGGATAAGTTGACGAGCAGGATGGAGAAAATCTTCCGGAAGAAGGAGAAGCCCGAGAAGATGTCAAAGCTCCAGATGCCAGACTCCTAGAGCTCCGACACGTGAGGGATCATCCTAGAGAACAGATCATCGGAGATCCTCGTGACGGTGTCAGAACTCTAAGAGGAAGCAGGGATGACAGGAAAAGCACTTCCAAGACGTGTCAATTCCTCGGAAGAAGGCTTATCTCATGGAACCGCAAGAAGCAGAATTGTGTAGCAACTTCCACAGCAGAGTTTGAGTACATTTCGGCTGGGAGCTGTTGCGCACAACTTCTATGAATCAGAAATCAGTTAGCAGACTATGATCTCCAGTTCAAGAAAGTACCGATGTACTGCGACTCCTCCAGTGCAATTGCTATTGCCAATAATCCGGTATCGCACAGCAGAACGAAGCATATTGAAGTGCGCTACCACTTCATTCGGGAGCACGTGAAGAACAAGGACATCTCTCTCTGCTTTGCCCCCACGGACAAGCAGATTGCAGATATTTTCACAAAGCCCTTAGACGAGGCCAAGTTCAGTCTCTTCAAAACTGAATTGGGGATGCTCAACTATGAGGAATGAAGACTCCAGAAGCTCCTAGCTCGTGCGTCTAGGGGAGCATCTGCCAGGAACTCAAGTGTAAGCATAGGTGCAAGAACTGAGGGGGAGCATGGTGTCAAATGCACCAGACCCAGATTTACAGAAGCCGAAAAGGGGGAGGTTACCCTCTCGGCTAAGGCTAAAGTGGGCCCAAGTTTGCTCTCAAGTAATTCTAAAGTGGCTCCAAGTTTGCTCTCAAGTAATTGGTAATGAATATCTCTCTCAACTCAATTTTAAGTTTATGATTTTCATTCCTATATGCTCTATTCACCTTAGCTTGTAGGGTTTTGGCTTCTTCAAATATGGGGAGATTGTTGGGTATTGTATCCACAATGTATCTGATTTGAAGAAGCCCCTGTGCAAGCCAAGGTAAATAGACGGTGTGTTTGATGAAACCTTTTAAGTTGTGCTTGCAGTTATTCCACGCTAAGTACACACCAATGTCAGGATGCAGTAGGTTAATATACACGGGTCTGTGCAACGTAATCCCTCGTTGAGCAGATCAGTGTGTTGGCCTACGTGTACTCTTTCTATTGGGGTGTACTTAATTTCAAGTACAGGGCTATGATAAAGCAAGAGCAGACAGGGAGCAAGGATGGTCCAAAGACCAGCTCACGGGTTGAAAGACGAGAATCGTCTAAGTGTAAATCGTCGAGAATCACTATGTGATTCTCGCCGATTCGTCGAGAATCACTAGTGATTCTCGACGAGTCGTCGAGAATCACTAGATGATTCTCGACAGGTTGGGCCGGCTGTCTCGACGCAGTCAGAAAATTCTCTAAGGCAGAATCGTCGAGAATCACTAAGTGATTCTCGCCGATTCGTCGAGAATGACTTTGCATTCTCGACGATTCGGCGAGAATCAAATGTGATTCCCGCCGATTCTCCCCGGCCTCTATAACCTGTGCAGCCAGAATTCGCCAAGTAGAATTCGGCGAGAATCGTAAGTGATTCTCGCCGATTCGTCGAGAATCACCTACGATTCTCGCCGAATTTGACTTGGGCAAATTTCCGACAATTCCTGGACCGGTCCAGGTTTCCAGCGGTATTTCGAACCGAACTTAGGTCTTTGCTTTGGTGGGGCCCACAACGGTCATCTTTATGACCTAGTGTATAAATACACAAGTATTGGTGTACAGTGTTTTTTGACGAATACAGAATACGAAAGCCGAGCCGCCGTCAAACCCTAAATCCGCGAACTAGCTCCGTTGATCGTCTCCTCCGTCGCTCGTGCAGTAGTCACCGTAGCCGATCTCGATCTCCTCCAGATCCACGGTGACAGAAGCCAAGTCATGCACAGCGTCTCACACGTCTAACCAGAGATCTTTTGTCTCTTGATTTGAGATAGGGAAATCCATCCCCGTCCGAATCGATCTAGACGATCGATCCTAGTGTGACCGTTGGAAGACCTTGCCGACTTCGCTAAGAAGATTGAATCTCTAGTGCATCGCCGCTGCTTTCAGTTGCCGCCGCCAACACCGAGAGCCTTGCCGCCGCCCGTTGCCGTCGCCGGTCTCAGGGAGATTCTCTCCAAGAAAGATCTAGGGTTGTGGACTTTTCGTTGCCTACAAGAACAAGTAGTCTAACGAAAAGGGACACCTAGATCTTCAAGTTGTTTGTATTTCTTATACACTCTAATTTCCTTTTCATTGTAAAGGAACATTTAGTTCCTAGTTGTAGGGTTGGGTGCAACCCGTGTTGTGGGAGTGTTGACTCCTACGTGTGGAAGGGTTCCTTCCGATAGTGCAAGGATTGGATTTCAATCCTGTTGGTGAAGTGACCGAGTCGTCCCTGGTTGGGAGATAGGTCGAAGGGGGAAAGTGGACGTACCCAAATCGGGGAACCACTATAAATTGCCTGTGTTATTTTCTGTGTTGTGTGGTTTGTTTTGATTCTGCAGGTACAATTTTAATTCCGCAAATAAGCTGCAAGTCACCTATCCCCCCCCCATAGGTGAAGCTAGTTGGCACTAGGTGGACTTATATATATATATATATATATATATATATATATATATATATATAAATATAAGTGTTATCCTTTCTCTTTTTGCTCTCCTGCGTGCTTTACGGGAACTTGTGGCTGGATCATTTTGGATATAACTCCTCTGTTCTCCTGTGAGAGAGCAGCTGTTCTTCTACTCCATTTTTCTGTTCTTCCTCTTATTCCTCTACTTGTTGTTTAGATTTGCTATCTGCAGGAATAACAAAGATCTCAGGTTATTGCAGTTATGTTTTTCTAACATCTAGGACATTTCAATCAGATCAACTGATTCAAAACTCAGACAAAGAAATTCAAGTTGGCCAGCTCGCAAACGACACTTCCAAAACTGAATCAGTTGTTGCACATCAGAACAGGGAGGATCTCTCAAAACAAACTGACGATTTCATCATTCCTAAATTAATACAAAATACTTCTAATATGTATTCTAATAATATATGCAGGAACAGTTCCAGCTCACTGACGACCAACAAACACCAGAGTTACAAAAATCCTGCTACCGCCTACAAGACAGAATGATTTTCTTATAATTAAGTTGGATATCTCAAATTCAAACACATTTGTCTTCCCTCCGAATATTTTAGAAAAAAAAATCTGTACATGACCTTCATTCCACAAGGACTCGTCAGAACATTAATAAGCCACGGATCTATGGGTCTCTTGTTCAGAAAAACATCAGGACGTACAAATATGTACAACAAAAACAGTTCAAAACTCGAGGACTATTACAACTCAACTACCAAACAATGGATCGAGCACGAAGACAACCAGAAAATAGCTAGCAAAACAAGGAACAAACAAATTTGTTGATGCCCGCAGAAGTTCTGCATCTACAACACAGAAAAGGCGGTCTGCACACCTTCAACATGGCCTTTTACGATCTCTCCGACTGCTGCATATTCAATTTCCTCCACAACGATAACGAACGACGCAACCCTTCTCGAAAATACGTTCAGATTTAGGGTTGGAGAATGTTTCACATTGTTTTTCGGTTTTTTTGCAAAGTGCATTCTCGAAATATTGGTTTTTGACAAAATGTATTCTGAAAGTTTAAAATTGGAAAAATGCACCACTCAAAATAGTTTTTTGACAAAGTGCACCCTCAATAGGCAAAAAATAAAATGGCCAAAATGTACACTCTAGGGTGCACTTTGCCAAAAAAAATCATTTTGGGGATATATTTTGTCAATTTTAAATTTTCGGGATGTATTTTGCCAAAAGCCTATATTTCGAGGGTTCATTTTACCAAAAAGTCTTGTTTTTCTACTCTCGGCATCGCTGAACAAAATCATAATGGTCCAGAAGATGTACAATCGACAATATATTAGCCAACTAGATTTAATAAATCAAAATGGTCAAATGCTAGGAAGCCAATATAAATACTTGTAAATAAGACAGTTGGATTATTGATTAATGAAAAAAAGGTTTGTCTTCTTCCTTTTATTTTTAGTGTCCCATCCGACGTACCTTCTTCTACCTCCTCACTTGGGAAAAATTTTTTGTTCAGGACTTCGGACGATCCGTATGGTCCGGATTTAAATACTCATTTGGCTGTGGGCCCCATGAAAACACTCCTCGAAATTTTTCTGAGCTTCCCGTTCCGCGCGCCTCACCGTGCTCTCCCCGTGCCCTAGCTTTTCCCCGTATCTCCGCCTCTTCCGCAGTCGTGCCTCTTCCTTCTTCCTCAGCTCCTGGCCGGAAAAATGGAGACCTAGCTGCTTGAGCTTCGTTCACCCATCTCAACTCACTCCGGCACTAGAACCTGCAGTTTGTTCCGACAAGGAGCTGACGAGACTCGGCAAAGCTTAGGCCTGCAGGAAAATAGATCGGTGAGTGCATGAGAAAGTCTCACTAGGCACCCTACACCTTCCTTGTATAGTTTTCATAGCTCTTTTCATGGTCATTGTTTTTAGGCGTTGTATTTACTCGGAAATGCCAGTTGATGGAGCAACAAATATACAAGACTCCTCCAACAATGATCCTGTGGTAATGTCCACTGTTAGTTGTTTTTTTATCTTGTGTTGTAAGTTTAAATTTTTCTAAATATTTCTACTCCCAATAGGAGAAGACAACTTTCATTTTATGTTTTAAACTGCATTTATAATAAGAAATACAACTGCAATTCAATGCAACTGTTTTTTGACCTTTATTTGCAGTTCCTTTTCAGTCTCTGAATAAACTAACCATTTATTCTATTTTATTAGGTCGACAGACAGCCGGTTATTTTCCCAATTGTGCATTCAAAAGACGAGCCGTATCATATGTATTGTGAGTATGCCCACGGCATGGGATTCAGTGTTTGGAAAGAACATTTGAGCTACTGGACACACACAAAGATTATTAAATGTCGAGAGTTTACCTGCGCTAAAGCTGGATTGAGGAAGGTGAGACCCTCCCCAAAAAAGTATCGTAAATTAGAAACACGCACGAGTTGTCCAGCCTGTATTTTTTTTACAACTGATAGAGATGGTAGGAATTGGACAGCAACAAAGTTCATTGAGGAACACAATCATCCGTTAGCGATGGAGAACGAGCAACACCTTTTGAGATCTCATTGCAGCATTTCTAAAATGCAGGGTGACCTTATTAAGAACCTGACAGATGCCGGAGTTAGGACAGTTCATGCGTACAACTTTTTATCTAACCAAGTTGGTGGGATTGAGAATGTTGGTTTCACTAAATCCGATGCCTACAACTTTGTGCACCGGGAAAAGAGGGCGCTAATAGAAAGTGGTGACGCTCTTAGTTTGTTGAAGATACTACAGGAGAAACAGTTAGAGGACAACATGTTCTCATATGATATTCAAATCGATGAGTTGAATAGGTTGACCAGCTTCTTTTGGATGGACGGATACAGCAAGATTGATTATGACTGCTACGGCGACGTAATTATTTTTGACACAACATTCAGATTGAATAAGTATAACTTGGCTTGTGCACCATTCATCACTGTCAACAATCACTGACAGAATGTATTTGTCGGTGGAGTTTTTATTTCTGAGGATACTATCGATACATTTTGTTGGCTCTTCAACACATTTCTAAAATTTGTTGGGGACAAACAACCAACAACAATATTCACGGACCAAGATCAAGTCATGACCGTCGCTATATAAAGAGTTTTTACAAGGACTCGTCACTGGT
The DNA here is from genome assembly GCA_039513925.1 of Platanthera zijinensis. Classification (NCBI taxonomy): domain Eukaryota; kingdom Viridiplantae; phylum Streptophyta; class Magnoliopsida; order Asparagales; family Orchidaceae; genus Platanthera; species Platanthera zijinensis. The sequence continues at coordinate 57,903,419 of CM077086.1, forward strand.
TATGTCAATGGCATATCTCCAAGAAAGTGTCTACTCGTCACTGGTTATGTCAACCGCTTCCATGTACTTTATAAAGAAGACTCCACGATCCCATGTGTTGTCCTGCTTTGGCAAGCCAATGACGTCCTCTAGCGACCACTTAGCAAATCCTTATGGAAATATTGTCGAAACATCATCAACTAGGGCCTTCAGTTGCAGTATATGTGATAATATAAAATTAATTAACCACAATAAACATAATGGTCGATGTTCAACATAAAGTCAAATCTTTGCACATACGTTATCATGCACCCCGACCCGATGAAGGCTGTTCGGCATCGAATCGTAGTACTCCCAACGTTTCTCCATTATCCAGCACACCAGCAATGCCCAGTGGCTACCGAGGTGGCAAGGCATAAGAATTATGTCGGCAGAATTAACCATCTCGGGGGTGATGTGACTAATAAGCCTGGTATAGTTTTTAGCTTTACATCTTCTATTGTACTGCACAATAAAATATAATATTTTGATTGAAATTATTTCCCAAAAAAATGTTAATGTTCAAGTAACATACCTCGTGATTGGAAGACACAGAGAAAATTTCTAGCACTTTTGGGCGTTTTTTTTCTTGGCTCCAAGGACAATAGAGTACGCGTTCAAATGGTTATCCTGAATTCATCCTTGACCCAAAAGAATATCTAATTCCTCTCGGCACATTGTAATGTTTCTGCTTTGAAAAATTAACATATCCCTGCTAAGAATAAAATTATCATTTAATTAGCACTATCTGCTTAATAAGATATATGAAACTCTTATTTAAACATGCTAAAGACAAAGAAAATTCAAAAGCATAAGCATCGATTAATGATAATATTGTTCTGATTGTAAATAAAATAGAAGAAAATACTTGTCTGTAAATGTGTTCAGGACAAAATCAACACTTTTTCTAGCACTATCTGTTAGAAGTAATCTCCCAGGATAGTCAGGGTGTGTACCAGAAATGTTAACTACCCATATACATTTAATACCCTTTGTGACCAACCTTGCGCTACTTCTAATTATCATCGGAGAAGAGCGTTTTGTTTTTGGAACAGTAGTGTGCTTTGGAGTAGAAGTGATCTTTGACTTATTCTAGAGTGTGCTAATTCATGCTTTGGAGGATGTACTCTTGTATGTTCGTACAACCACACATTCAAAAATAAAATATTATTAGAGCAATAAATATTAAACATAATATAATAAATATAATGTTGGTTAGAACATCAAATACCAGCAATAATGTAGTGAAGCCTTCCAGAGAACCAATGTTGCTACCTGCACTTCGGATAGCACTGACACGGCTTAATTGATCAAACTGTACATGAAAAAACCCATGAATGTTAAGCGGCCAGCTATATTTCACGAACTCACGAACACATGTTATCTTGGTAATACAGGATGGAACCTTCAAGCTCTTCAACGAGAAAAAAACATAGCTAATAAATATTTTATCAGCAAACTTATTCTTCTATCCTCGACTCCCTCGACTGTGGGAGACCTATCCTCAGTTGCATCTCCATGAAGTTCTTCAGTTAAGCTCTTGTGGGTTATGTCCAGGAGGGGTGTTCTTGAAAAAGTAAAGCGACGACCCGTATTTGGGAGACCTAATATAAGGGCCACTTCGTTGACCGTCATCTTCACAAGGCAATTCCCGAGCTGGAAGGCTTCCCTATCCCTGTTGTATAACCTCAGAAGAATGTACAACATCGGTATGTTTTGGGGATAGGTTGGCATTCGAAATAGGGGAAGGAGACGGGCATCCCTAAGTGATACAATAGATTCCTCCGACAACCTACTCAAGAGAGGTGTCACATTTGCTATGAAGGTGTTAGGAGCGCATCTACAACTTAAGTACTTGCTCCCGAGCATGCTTCACCTATAAAATCAGAATGTTTCACTAAATGCAACTGCATCTATGTACTAAAAAGCGACTGCAATCTTTACTTTAAAATAACTACAAAATCGTGTTAAAAAGAGACTGCATGCTAAGTTTTTTTATAGCACAACTCCAAAAACATATTAAAAACGACTGCAATCAAGGTTTCCCAGAAAAATGTTGAGAAGCTAGAAAAACATGATTTCATATGTAAGAAACACACGATTTGATATATAAACAATCCTAAATATACATGCTAGTTTGGACCAGAATGCTTCACTAAATTCAAATTCAACTGCATCTATGTACTAAAAAGCGACTGAAATTTTTACTTAAAAACTTTATTAAAAAGCGACTGCAAGCTATGTTTTTTATAAAGTAACTGTAAAAACATATAAAAAACGACTGCAATCAAGGTTTTCCAGAAAATGATGAGAAGCTCGAAAAACACGATTTCATACCTAAAAACACGGGGATAGCACGGCGACGGAAGAGGCACGGCGGCGAAAGAGGCGATTTTCGGCGGCGGAAGTAGGAAGAGGCACGACGGAGGAAGAGACAATTTTCGGCGGCAGAAGAGGCGGAGACGCGGGAAAAAGCTAGGGCAGGGGAGAGCACGACGAGGCGCAGTGAAAATGATCCCAGAAACCTGAAACGCCGCGATTTCCGACGGAGAAAGAGGCGAAGAAAACCTAGGGCTCGGAGGGGCGCGGATGTTGCAGAAATGAAAAATTTTGAAATGTAGCGGGTTGGGCCCACCACAAATAATATATTTATTTCCGGACCATGCCCATGGTCCGGAATCCTGACCAAAAAAATTTCCCCACACTGAACCTTGGTCAGACGGTTTTCCAATTACCAAAATTTTTTGTAATACAACTACATTGGGAATCATGAAGGTTGGGCAGGCCCAAAAGAGTGTGACATAGTGATAGTGAGTTTTCTTGGAACTCATTGTGATCGGAGGAACAGATCGCTGGTAAAGGTAGTTCGGAAAGAAAAATCATATTTTTAACTCTTTGACACCTATTTGTAGGGATAAGTGAGAAGTCAAAACATTTCAAGCCTCAAAAGTTATCTTGCATTAGCTGAATCATCACCTCATAGAACCATTAGATACATTTGTTAGAACACCCTATTACTATTTGGACCAGGATGACTATATTTCTATAGAGATTGTGTGCTGTGACCTCCATGTTGTTATAAAGGTCACATAGGCTAGTTAGAGTAGTCTTCAGCTCGACGCATAGTCGACTTCAGCTCGACGCAGAGTCGATCTCAGCTCGACGCAGAGTCGACCTCTGCTCGACGCAGAGTCGACCTCAGCTCGACGCAGAGTCGACCTCAGCTCGACGTGGAGTCGACCTCAGCTCGACGTTCCGTCGAACCCAGTTCTGCTTACAGAAAACACTCTCTGGCCGACGTGTGTCGTGCTCAGATCGACGTTTTTCTGTGAGCTCGACGCCTTCCAGACTTCCGTCGATTTTGGATAGGAATTCAAATTCCTTCTGACAGACAATTAATGCTGAAGATTTATTGGCCGTTACAGCATATCTGGTGCATGGCTCAAGGAATTTTCTAAGGAATGTCTGCCTGTCATTTCCTTTGAGGCATGGACAGTTAAGGAAAGCAATTAATGCTGTCTTCCAACGGCTATCAAAGTAAAGGAAGAAGAAGACTCAAGTATATAATTCTTTTTCTTTCAATTCTACAAAGACACAGAGAATATACAGAACAAAAAAAGGAGAACAACAATACAAGACTTCAGATCTCTTTGCTCTCTGTGACATTATGTTGAAAAGCTAACTCACAGAAAATCTGATTGCTTCAGACACCTCCATCCAACTCTCTTGGATCATCCTTTGCTGGAGCAAATCAGATCTTTGAAGACCTGTCACCCTTGTGCAGAGCTCTCCTTCCTGAACCTCATCTTGATCTCAGGGGGGAGCTTTGACAACAACTTCAGATCCACTTCTGCTTCTCTTTGCTTGTTGAATAGAGAAGACAACATCATCTCTTTTTCTTTTTCTTTCTGTACAGGGTTTTAACTCCCTTCAAAAGTTACTTTTGGTTTTGCTGAAACCTGGTCAAAATCAGCTCTGTTGGTTTGTGAGAACCTGATCAAAAACTCTCTGGTGCTCAAGACACCTGATCAACTCATCTTGAAGTGGATTCCTATCAAGGGTGATAGAAGAGTGGATGTACCCAGATTTGGGGAACCACTATAGCTCCTTGTGTCGTCTGGATTGCTTATGCTCCTTGTGTTTTGCTTTGTGCTGTGAATACCTTTTTACTCTGATTATTTACTCTAGCACCTTACACTAAGTAAATTCAAACCTTCTCTACACACAAGTTTTTATTTGGAAAATTATTTTAAATAACTCTATTCACCCCCCTCTAGAGTTAGGAGTGATCTTATCCTGCACTTTCAATTGGTATCAGAGGGAGGTTGATCATTTATACAGGCTAACCCCTGGATCAAAAGATCCCTGATAAGATCATTTCTCTCAAAGGATTATTTTCCTTAGTTTTACTTCTCTTTAAAACTCATGGCACAAAACAAGGACCTTGCTAGCACCAGACCTCCTATGTGCAATCTATCTAAGTTTGCACTATGGAAGGCAAGGATTAGGCTTTACATGAACTCTTTTGATGAAGACATTTTTAACTCTGTGTTGACAGATTGTCCAAGACCTCCCACAGGAACAAGCACATCAGCTGTTCCTCCTCCTTCAGGAACTGATGCTGACATAAAGAAGTGGAAGGCAGCAGATGCTAAAGCCATGAACATCTTGGCTCAAACCATGTCAGATGACATTTTCCAGAAGGTAGTTGAATGCACTACTGCCAAAGCAATCTGGGAAAAGCTGTCAGAAATTGTATCAGGTTCTGCAGATGAAAGAAAGGATAGGAGATCCTACCTGATCACCCAGTATGAGAATTTCAAGAAGGCAGAGTCTGAGTCAGTTGCTGACATGTACAACAGACTGAGTCTGATCATAAGTGAGCTTAGATCACTAGAGAAGGACATATCTCTCACTGAGATAAATGACAAAATACTGACTTGTTTCCCTAGCTCTTGGGACTCAAGAATATGGTCAATTAAAGGTGGAAGAAATGTCTGTGAGTTATCCACAGAAGCTCTTCTAGGGAAGCTCAAGAGTTATGAGCAATTCATTAAGAAGAGAGAAGAAGAGCAGAAGACATCCACACCAACAGAAAAGGTTGAGAAAACCATTGCCTTCAAAGCACAGGAAGAAGAACCTAAAGAAAAGGTGTTGGGAAATGAAGAGCTTATGAGCCTACTGGTCAAAAGGTTCAATAAGCTGAATAAAAGGAACTTCAGAAGATGGTCATCCAAAGACAAAGACAAGCCAAGGTATGACAGATCTACTAATAAAGATATTATCTGCTTTGGCTGCAGGAAACCAGGACACATTTTCCCAAACTGTCCAGAAAATCAAGACAAGGACAGAAGGGACAAGAAGGAAAGAAAGGATAAAAGGAAGGATAAGGAGTCAAGGAAATACCATGACAAGCCTTCCTCCAGCAACAGCAAGCACACCAGAAAAGGATTTGTGGCTGAATCCTGGAGTGACTCAGATGAGTCTGATTCATCATCCAGCTCTAGTGATGATGAGGATGATGCAGAAGAAAAAGGATTCTGCATGATGGCCATCAGTGCATCTCAAAAGAACACTGATTCAGAGCCTGATGCTGACTACCCATCTGATCAGGAACTTACTGAGGATCAGGTAATAGATTCATTTGACTTTACTTCTGATGATTTCAAATCTGAGTTTAAATCTATGTGCATTGACTTGATTGAGTCTCAAAAGCTGATTAAAACTCTAAATGAACAATTAATTGAATGCAAATCCATTAACTCAGATAATCTTAGACTCTTAGAAGAGTTGAAGCAGTGTGGGGAGGAGATAGCTTCACTGAAAAGTGAGCTATCTAAGGCCAAACAATTTGAAGAAACCCTTAATGGGAGAAGTATCAAATTGATGGACATCACAAGTACAGTGAACTCAAGATTGAATGGTTCACTGGGCTTGGGTGCTTCATCCAGCCAACCCATAGTGCTGACAACTCCAATCAAATTTACCAGTGAGAAAGGTAAAGGAGTCTTGATAGTGGCTAGGAAGAATGCTGACTTAACCCAGGAAACTGGACAAGAAGCGTCGAACGAAGCTCGACGGACGTCGACCAGAGCTCGACGTAATCGCAAGAAAACGTCGAACTCAGGTCGACGCCTTCTACCCTCTGAACAAAGCAAGACCTTGCCGTCGAACGGAGCTCGACGCACTCACTTGAGTCCGTCGAACGAAGCTCGACGTGCGTCGAGCCGAGTTCAGAGCAAAACCCAGTTCTCAAGGGTTAATTCAAATTTCAATTCTAGCTCCACATCTCATTACTTTAACCCTTATGCTGAATGGATCATACCTCCTAGGAGATATCATCCTGTAGGCTATAAGAGTCAACCTGAGATGTCCTTCATTTCAGAATTTAAGGGATATCAACCTAGGCCCAAGGTTAACTGGGTCAAAAACAAATAAGCTGTTTTTGTGCAGGTGAAGACATATCCAGCATCAAACCATCAATGGTATCTGGATAGTGGGTGCTCCAAGCACATGACAGGGGACAAGGACAACCTCACTTCCTTCAAAGCCAAGCTTGGACCCAAAGTAATTTTTGGAGACTCAAGCTTTGGAACTACAAAAGGATATGGGGCAGTCCAAATTGGCCCAGTCACTTTCAAAAAGGTGGCATATGTAGAAGGACTCAAACACAACCTGATAAGTATCAGTCAATTGTGTGATGAAGGATATCAAGTAACCTTTAACAAAGTCATATGCAAAGTCCAGTCAGTGGACAACACAACTGTGTTGACAGGTAACAGAAGAGGTAACATTTACTTAGTGGATTTTCATTCACCTGTAGTAGATATTTGCCTGTTTAACTCCATTTCAAAACCAAACATCTTGTGGCATAAAAGATTAGGACATGTGAACCTTAGAACCATTGCTAAGTTATCCCAAGACAACCTTGTTAGAGGACTACCTTCTGGTCCCTACAAGAAGGAAGGACTTTGCAAGGCATGTCAATTAGGCAAGCAAACTAAAAACAGTTTCAAGTCACTTAATAAGAGTGACTCACCTAGAATTTTGTACTTACTGCACATGGACCTTTTTGGACCAATTAATGTACAAAGCCTAGGAGGGAAATCTTATGCTTTAGTAATTGTAGATGACTTCTCAAGATTCACTTGGGTGTTCTTTCTGAGGAAGAAGTCTGATAACTTCAAGATTTTGACAGATTTTCTCAAAGGCATACAGATTGAGTTCAATACTCACATTGCCCTGATCAGAAGTGATCATGGGACAGAGTTTGATTCTCTTCTTATGCTAGAGTTCTGCCAGAATGAAGGTATCAGGCATACTTTCTCAGCTCCCAGAACTCCTCAACAAAATGGGGTAGTTGAAAGGAAAAAACAGAACCCTTATTGAATCTGCCACAACATTGTTGACAGATGCTCACCTTCCTCTAACCTTTTGGGCAGAGGCTGTGAACACCTCCAACTATGTTCTGAATAGAAGCCTGATACATAAGCTAAAGGGTAAGACTCCCTATGAGTTACTCAAAGGGAAGAAACCTAAAGTAAACTACTTCAAAATTTTTGGTTGCATTTGTTTCATTCACAATAATGACAAGAAATACCTAGCTAAATTTGAAGCCAAAGCTGATGAAGGAGTGTTTCTGGGGTACTCCTTGACTAGCAAGGCTTATAGGGTTTTTAACAAGTGCACAAATAAAATTGAAGAATCCATGCATGTTACATTTGATGAAACTAACATGTTTTATAAGGAGAAGGAGACTTCTACCATAAGCAATTTGCAGGAACACTCAATTTCAGAGAATCTGAGGCAGCTTACCATCACAGACAAAGGGTCATCACCTTCACCAATTCAACAAGTCACTGAACTTAGTGACAATGAAGAGGAATTTCAAGTTCTGGAAAGTTCAAAGGGCCAACAGAGTGAAGAACCAGTTGTTGTTCCACAAGAGGAAACAACAACACAGGTTGGTGCATCATCAACACCCCTTGTTGATCTAGCAACAACAAGAGATCACCCAATCTCACAAGTAATTGGAGATATCTCAGTGGGTGTGCAAACAAGGAATCAAGTCAATCAAAATATTATGCACACCTGCTTTCTTTCTCAAATTGAGCTTCAAACCATACAAGATGCAGAGCAAGATCCAAACTGGATCATTGCAATGCAAGAAGAGTTGAATCAATTTGAGAGGAATAAAGTTTGGGAATTAGTACCAAGACCAAGGAACCAGCAAATTATTGGAACAAAATGGGTATTCAGGAACAAATTGGATGATCAAGGAATAATTGTGAGAAACAAGGCAAGACTTGTTGCACAAGGATATTGCCAAGAAGAAGGAATTGATTATGACCAAACCTTTGCACCAGTTGCAAGGTTGGAGGCCATAAGAATCTTCCTTGCATATGCAGCTCACAAGAGATTCAAGGTATATCAGATGGATGTTAAGAGTGCATTCCTCAATGGAGACATCAAGGAAGAAGTCTATGTAAAGCAACCTCCAGGTTTTATCTCTCCAACTTTTCCTGATCATGTATTCAAACTGCATAAAGCTTTATATGGTCTCAAGCAAGCTCCTAGAGCATGGTATGAGACCTTAGCTTGTTTTCTGTTGGAAAATGATTTTAAAAGGGGTAGAGTAGACCAAACTCTTTTTGTTAGAACCCATAGGTCCCACACCCTACTAGTACAAGTTTATGTAGACGACATCATATTTGGGTCTACTGATTCAAACTTATGCAAAAAGTTCTCACAACTTATGCACTCAAAGTTTGAAATGAGTAGCATGGGTGAGCTTGCTTTCTTTCTTGGATTGCAAGTTAAACAACATGTGGATGGCATTTTCATTTCTCAAACCAAGTATGCAAGAGAACTGGTTAAGAAATTTGGAATGTCTGAAGCATCCTCCATGAAAACACCTATGCCTACAAATGCTGTTTTAGATGCTGATGAATCTGGAAAACCAGTTGATCAGACAAACTATAGAGCAATCATTGGCTCATTACTTTATCTAACAGCTACTAGACCAGATATAATGTTTGCTACATGCATTTGTGCTAGATTCCAAGTAAGCCCTAGAGAGTCCCACCTCACATTAGTTAAGAGGATTCTTAGGTATGTAAAAAGTTGTCCTAATCTAGGTCTCTGGTATCCACATGACTCAGGATTTGATCTAACTGGATTTTCAGATTCTGATTATGCTGGATGTAGAGTAGACAGGAAAAGCACCAGTGGAACTTGTCAATTCCTTGGTGATAGACTTGTCTCCTGGTTCTGTAAGAAACAAACCTCTGTGTCCACATCAACTGCTGAAGCTAAGTATATGGCTGCAGGCAGTTGTTGCTCACAGATTTTGTGGATTCAAAACCAGCTCCTAGACTATGGCTACAACTTAGAGATGTCTAAAATCTTTTGTGATAATACCAGTGCAATATCAATTGCACAAAATCCAGTTCTCCATAGTAGGACTAAGCACATAGAAATCAGACATCACTTCTTAAGGGATAATGTAGAAAAGAAGAAAATTGCACTAGAATACATTTCCACTGAATTACAGAGAGGAGATATTTTCACCAAACCCTTGGATGAAAAGAAGCACTTCTTTTTCCTCAATCAGTTGGGAATGCTAGATGGAGACAGCTTAAAATAAAACTCCAAGATTTTGAAACCCATAACAAACAGGAATAGGAAAAATTTCATTTCAAAATTTCCTGTCTGAGTGGTTGTTCTGAGCTCTGAACTAAGCTCGACGCTGCGTCGAACTGCGATCGACGGTCCGTCGAACTCCAAAGCGTCGAACGTCGAACTCAACTTCTAGCGTCGAACTAAGTTCACAGCTCCCTGGCTTCTTGAGTTTCTCTCTCCCCGGTCGACGTCTTCGTTCAACATCGACCTGAGCTTGACGTATAGCATCAGCCCAAGCGTCGAACGTCGACCTAAGCTGGACGCTGTTGAGTCGTTTCAGTTCTCCTAGAGCCCTTGAGCGTCGAACTGAGCTCGACGTTCTTTCCTTTTCTGCGTCGAACCCTAAGTATAAAATCATTTTTTCTCCGTCGTTCGCAGTTGCGCATTCATATTTCTCTGCTCAAGCTTTCTCCCTTCAAATACTATACTTTTGATCTTGGAAGGTATTCTTTCTTTTGCAGGACAATGGCAATCACAGCAGGAGCTCTGGCGGCCATGAAGTTCGACTCTGGTTTCGACATTGACTTCGATTCTTTTGATGGATCTCCACAACACTTTCTGGATATACTGAATCTTTTCAAGGAGCAGCAACTAGTCCACTTTATGTCTACCAGGATACCCCTTCCAGAATCAGAAATTAAAGAATGGTGTCTTACAGCAATCGTTTCAGATAACAACTCTTTGACTGGGAAGATTTCAGGAAATGAGGTAGCCATCTCACCTCAAGTCATTACAGAAGCTTTCAACTTTGCTGCTGGAGATGATGACAAAGAACTATCAGTGGAAGAGTATACCTTGATGATGGACAGGATGGGGCATGCTGCTGGTAACCCCTCTAAACTCCTTAAAATTAACCTAGCAATTGAGTATAGGTTATTAGCAGATATAACTGGAAAAGTGATCTGTGCAAAGAGGACTGCACATGATGCAATAACAAGGCATCAGTTTTGCCTTATGGCTGCACTAATGGATAAGAAACATCCCAACTGGGGATTAATTGTGTTTGAAATGCTTAAGAAAAAGTTGGATAAAAACTTTGTCCATTTTGGAAGAGTTCTTGGGTTGATTCTCAACCACTGCTGCCCCCAACTGCTTGTGTCCTCAAAGAAGCACATCAATGCTTCCAAGAGGCTCACATGTGCTCTAATTGGCAAATGGGACAGGAGAATTGTGAATCCCAGGGCTGCTGCAGCAATGAAATCCTCTGCAGACACCAGGACTGTAGAGGTCTCTCACCCTCAGTCCACTGGTCCAGAAGTAGGGACCATGCCAGCCCCCTCTCTCACCCTTCCATCCACCTTCATCCCCTCAACCACAATTATCTCATCCACTCAAACTCTCCCCTCCTCCATATCTATCATTGCCTCCTCTCTTCCACCTCTCACTACTTTCCTCCCCATAAACTTGGATTCCACCCCTCATGAGGATCTCTTTTCTTTTGACATGCATGAAGACTCCTTCATGGATGCCTCTACCTCCTCTCCTCATGACTTCCTCCATCCCTCTACTTTTTCAGACTTACTCTTCTCCTCCATTCAGGAACCAGTTATACCTCCACTGTCTACACCACCCTCCACCTCCTCTACATTCTCAGTTTCTGCTACTCCCTCTACCTCTACTCAAGTTCCACTTGAGCAAGTAGCTCTCTTGCCCTTGGCCAATCAGATCTTTGATCTCTTGGCCCCTAGGCTCTCCTCCCTTTTGGATGCCAAGCTGGCTCCTCTCCTTCTTTCCTTGAGAACTCTTTCTGCCTCTGTCTCCTCCCTTTCCTCTCAGTTGGCATGCCCTTCTTCTGGGGGCCTAGAGTCAGCTACCACTGATTCTAGGCAGGGGGAGATGTCAGCAGAAGAAGAGCTGCCTCCTTCTTCAGTTCAGCTTGCTCAGACTTATTCAGAGACAGTATCAGTTGCTTGTTCAGAGACAGTGTCTGTTGCAGAAGATCAAACAGTTTCAGCTCAGCAAATCAGCAGTGCCTTAGACATTCAGTCTTTGGCAGCTTCTGTTCAGAGCTTCTCTCCTCCAGCTTCAATACAAGAAGATCTGTCCAGGGCTATTGTCCCTTTTCAGAAGGCCTTGACTTCTGATATAACAGTGGTAGCAGTGGCTCCTGCTAGTGTTGAAATTGATTTGTTAGCTCCTGTTGAGACTTCAGGTGAAGTGATTGAGACACCTGATGCTACAGAGGCCCATATCTCCCAAGCCCTTCAGGAACCAGCCTCTTCAGCCTCTATGGCTCCTGAGGCTGTGTCCTCTCTTGCAGTGGTTGCTTCCTCCTCCCCACTGACAGCAGAGCTTCCTTCAGTCTCCTCCTCAGCAGCTCCAGCCTCCATCAGCTTTCCCATCTCCAAAAGAAAGTATATAGATCCATATGAAGAATCACAAAGTTCTGAAGATGAGTTTGCTACAGATTCTGATGACTCCTCTGCAACTATTGCAAGGAAGAGGAAAGCCAGATCAAAAGCCATGAAAAGAGTACCTCCTGCCAGAGCTACAGATCATGACATTCCCTATTACATCAAATATAATTGTGAAATCACAGATCCATGGATGCAGTACTCTCAGAATCAGAGAAAAGCTATGAAACAGAAGAGAAAATTCAATGAGGGACCAACTAAACCAGTCCATCAGCCTCCACCTCCACCTCCTCCAGATGCAGGTGCAGGTACTGGTCTATCTTCCTCTTCAGCACCTTCAGCTCTACATGGAAAGACTTATCAAGCCAGAAGACATCAAGGAGATAGCCAGCAAAGGGGAGGTCAACAAAGAGGAAATTATAGAGGCAGGCAGTCCAGAGGAAGATCAGGCTCTCAACCTTATCAAAGGGGAGGAGCCATTGATCCAACCTCTGGGCCCTATCCTTACAGGCCTAGAGTTGACCTCACCCCAAGAACTTCTCAAGAAACATCCTCTAACAAATTTGAACCTGCAGTACATTTTGAAGATCCCACCAAAACTCTTGCTTACTGGAAAGCTAGGATGACAGAGATGGCTGCTCTAAATGAAATTAACAAAGCCAGAGAAAGAGGAATGGACACCTCTCATATCAGTACTATGTCAGAACAAAGAAGAGAGGAATTGGAAAAGTATAGCTCAAAGAAATTTTTTGATTCATACAGATACATGGAACTCCACCCTGCAGCTGTACCACCCAGTGCTAGAGATCAAAAGTCTTTAGGTGCAGCTGATGACTACAGATCCAAAAAGGAAGCTTCCAATCCAAACAGAGAAATCATCTTCAAAAAGAGTGATCAAGACAAAGCATCAAAGGACAAGTAAAGTAAGGTACTCTAACACTTTCTATATACTGGACTCAGGACATTTGAACAATTCTGCTGCTATATAGTGTTTTATATATGCTGCTTATTATTCTGTCATGTCTGGCTGTATTATATTGTGTTGTATCTGCTTTATTTTTTTTTGAATCCCTAAAATTCATGTAAATAGTAATCCTAATCCAAATAGGGGGAGATTGTTGGAACACCCTATTACTATTTGGACCAGGATGACTATATTTCTATAGGGATTGTGTGCTGTGACCTCCATGTTGTTATAAAGGTCACATAGGCTAGTTAGAGTAGTCTTCAGCTCGACGCATAGTCGACTTCAGCTCGACGCAGAGTCGATCTCAGCTCGACGCAGAGTCGACCTCTGCTCGACGCAGAGTCGACCTCAGCTCGATGCAGAGTCGACCTCAGCTCGACGTGGAGTCGACCTCAGCTCGACGTTCCGTCGAACCCAGTTCTGCTTACAGAAAACACTCTCTGGACGACGTGTGTCGTGCTCAGATCGACGTTTTTCTGTGAGCTCGACGCCTTCCAGACTTCCGTCGATTTTGGATAGGAATTCAAATTCCTTCTGACAGACAATTAATGCTGAAGATTTATTGGCCGTTACAGCATATCTGGTGCATGGCTCAAGGAATTTTCTAAGGAATGTCTGCCTGTCATTTCCTTTGAGGCATGGACAGTTAAGGAAAGCAATTAATGCTGTCTTCCAACGGCTATCAAAGTAAAGGAAGAAGAAGACTCAAGTATATAATTCTTTTTCTTTCAATTCTACAAAGACACAGAGAATATACAGAACAAAAAAAGGAGAACAACAATACAAGACTTCAGATCTCTTTGCTCTCTGTGACATTGTGTTGAAAAGCTAACTCACAGAAAATCTGATTGCTTCAGACACCTCCATCCAACTCTCTTGGATCATCCTTTGCTGGAGCAAATCAGATCTTTGAAGACCTGTCACCATTGTGCAGAGCTCTCCTTCCTGAACCTCATCTTGATCTCAGGGGGAGCTTTGACAACAACTTCAGATCCACTTCTGCTTCTCTTTGCTTGTTGAATAGAGAAGACAACATCATCTCTTTTTCTTTTTCTTTCTGTACAGGGTTTTAACTCCCTTCAAAAGTTACTTTTGGTTTTGCTGAAACCTGGTCAAAATCAGCTCTGTTGGTTTGTGAGAACCTGATCAAAAACTCTCTGGTGCTCAAGACACCTGATCAACTCATCTTGAAGTGGATTCCTATCAAGGGTGATAGAAGAGTGGATGTACCCAGATTTGGGGAACCACTATAGCTCCTTGTGTCGTCTGGATTGCTTATGCTCCTTGTGTTTTGCTTTGTGCTGTGAATACCTTTTTACTCCGATTATTTACTCTAGCACCTTACACTAAGTAAATTCAAACCTTCTCTACACACAAGTTTTTATTTGGAAAATTATTTTAAATAACTCTATTCACCCCCCTCTAGAGTTAGGAGTGATCTTATCCTGCACTTTCAACATTGCTAAAGGTCAACTCTAGAAAAATTCTTCATTATCTTACTCTAACTAAGTTTATAAATAATAGATCATCGATATCTACAAAGAGAAAGTGTTAAACTTGAGAAAGCAATAGAGGAGAAAGACAAATCAGAGAAAAATGAAGGAGAAAAATCACATATGCGGATGTTTTTCTTGTTGCTTTTGAGAAAGATTGTCATTATAAATACATAGTTTTTGTTGAAGCCAAAAATGACCCCAACGAATGTTCACAAACCAAAGTGCAGCCGACGCCTACTTCTCTCTTACCTCGACCCTTGACTGGCTGCTAAGGTCAAAAGACTGACCTAAAGCCTCAGCTGGGAGGTCCCACCACACCCGGAAGATCTCTAAGAGCTTCCCCTCCAAAGCCAAATGCTGGGCTGGGAGCTCCTCAGAAGGCACTAGAGTTGGAGAATAATGAAAGCCCGCTGCCTTCCAAAGAGCCCCTATGGGTCTTTTTATAGTCTTCCTTTGACCTGAAAATACTGAAATACCCCTGAGGGGTCTGCCAATAGCCAAATCCCGCTGTCATCCCAAGGGCATTTGGGTAATTTTACCTCGGGATAATATATTATAAAATAATCCCCTTTACGAGCGCCGGGCCCTACCACGTGGGCCCACTTGGCGAGAACCCTGGCCGTGAAGGCTCTTGCCGGACCCCCACCTGGGCCAACCCTGGCGAGACCCCTTGCCAGGGAGGTTCGCGCCCTTCACGGTCTTGAAATTACCGCGACTGAAGGCCTACTTGGGGCCTTCTCGCCTCCCCTGGGCGGGAGCTTTCCCTAAGGCGGAAGCTTCCGTGGTCGACGATCTCTCCTACCGAGAGCTCGAGTATCTGCTTTGGTTGGTCGACGATCTCTCCTGCCGAGAGCTCGACTATCTGCCTGGGTCGGTCGACGATCTCTCCATCTTTTCCCTGCCCTTGGCGGGAGCTCCTACGGGACGAGAACTCCACAAGTATGCCTTAGGGTTAACCCAAGGCTAACCTGAGGCTAGCCCAATTCCTCAGTGGTGTCTTCGGGTCCCACCCAGCGAATATGGGGTTGTACACAATCCCCGCTCTTTTCGAGCTAGCCCTGCGCTCGACAAGACAAGTCCAACCCCCGAAATATTCGCTGGACACGTGCCCGCCTACCGATGGAATCTTCTGGGGGGCCCCACTGCGGCTATAAATATGCACTGATAGGCGTCCATACGCCCTGCCCTTGAAGTATGGTTTTCCAGCTGAGCTCTCGCCTCAGGGATTTTTGCGCGAGCTTACCATGCATCCCAAACGTGCTGCCAAACCGCTTTCGCAAGACCTCCAAGACCGGTTAGCCGCTGCCCATGCGCGGGCCTTGGCTAACTGTGCGGCGGTGGCTCCATGGTTAGCGAGAAAGACTTCAACCGTCGGGCCTTCCGAGCCGAAGAAGAAGGAAAAGAAAAGGGCGAAGGTTGTCCGGCGGGACCTTTCTCGCGAGAACAGGGATCCTCCTTCCCCCACTCCCAATCCTGCGGGGAATCCTTCTCCGCAGAAGGTAAGCCTTTCAACCGTTCCTATCGAGCTGATTGTGCACTAGATCCGACGGTTAAAGTAAGCTTTCGCAGGAATCCGCTCCTAACGATGACGCCGAGATCCCGCCAAGTTCTTCGAACCTGCCCGCTCATTCACCCAAGGACCAAACGCGGGTCTCGGACAGGATTCCTCCGGCCGAAACCGGAACGATAGGTACATTTTCCCTTGTCAATATTTCAACCCGACCCTTTCTTTTCTGAACCGTCTTCTCGCAGTGCCAACTCCCGCCGACCCGGGTCTAACCACCCGGGAAGATGAAGCGAGAACCGTTGAAGTGCCTCCTGCGGTGGCCAATCCTATCCTGCAGGCGGAAGGGGCGGCTTCTGAACCTTCCGCTACTCTCAAGGATGCTGATCGTCCCTTGAGAGAAGACAACTCCCCTCATGCTTCCGGCCAGGCCGGGATCATCGTGCGCGAGCCCTTCCGCCCGGGGCTGGGCAAGCCTCTTCACCTCCTTTATGGAACCAACGGAGGGGCCGGGCCTTCTCGTCCAACTTTGGTTGACGGTTCTCGCCCAGCCGCAGGTATGCAAAAACTTTTCTGGACTGTTGATTGTCATGCCTTGACCAAAATTCTCGTGTGTTTCTTTCGCAGGTGATCCTGGCTTGCGGTCGGGAGTCAACGAGGAAGGAGAAGAAGAGGAAGAAGAAGAAGAAGAAGAAGAGGATGAAGAGTCCCCCCTCCCCTCGTCTGGCGAGATAGAAGAAACCTTGAACAACGCTGGGAGCGCGAAGGGGAGAAGGAGGAAGATCTCGATCATTTTGGCCAAGCTTATCCGGCGAGACCGTGCCCATACTGCCGCGGCGAAAGCATTCCGCGAATCCGTGGAGCAAAGGCTGGAGGCTCTGGAGCGGGATTTCTTCTTGGGCGAGACTGATTGCCCGGGAGGGCCTTCTGCCGAGTCTTCGCCAGGGAGGAGCATCTCGCAGATCCGGGATCACGCCAGGCGGATCAACCTTGGGTGTACCACCCTATCGTCCTACTTCAACCCGTTGGCGCCCCCAAGAACTAGGCGGCGAGAACGAGGACGATGGAGCTGGAAGCCCTATTAGCCTTCCCGCTCTGAATCTCAATGTACCTCTTTTATTAGTGTATCTCTTTTCATCGATGTATCTGTAATAAACATTACTGTTAATTAGGTTTATCCAGCTTGCGCTAGCGAGGATCTTGCTTCTACCCATGTCTCTCTTTTCTTTTTCTTTTTATTGCTCTGCGAGGCTTTTAAATTAAGACGCTTACACCAATCTAGGATGCTTGCGCCAATCTAGGAGGCTTGCGTCAATCTAGGAGGCTTGCGCCAATCTAGGAGGCTTGCGCCAATCCGGATAGTCGCGTCGAAACCAGGAACGACCGTTGACCGCTGCCATCCCGAGGGGGAAAATCGAGGCGCCGTTAGCCCGGATTCTGACAACTGTACTCCGCTGTCACTTTCTCTCTCTGTCGGATGGATTCATGATGATTACGATTCTCTATAAATAGAGAAGTCTACCAACCGCATTTACTTCTTCGATCCGGAACCTCAGCCTTCCTTCCTTGCTCTCGCGTTCTTGCTTCCGCTTCGACCTCTTTTCAGCTCTCGCTCCCACTCGCAAACCCACCATGCCTGGCGAGAACAAGGGTCGCGCCCACTGCACGGAAGCTTTTCAAAAACATCTCTTCCCTTCCTGCAAGCTCACCCTCGACGAATATAACATGATCGTTGACCGCTACATCCCCGCCGGCTTCTCGGCGCGGAACCCGGGAAACCACGATAAGGTGAATACTCCGGAGCCGGGAGAACTCGCCATCCCCCTCGAGCATTTCGAGGTGGGCTTCCGCCTTCCCCTTTGGCCGGAGGTTCGGCTTGCTCTTCGCTATTATGGGGTGGTTCCCGCCCAACTGAACCCGAACTCGGTCGCGATCCTTATAGCATTCATATGCTATATGCGATCCGAGAGGATCGAGTTCAGTTTGCCCATCTTCCGGAAGCTATTCAACTTCCGCGCCAAGGGAGGGGTGGTTTTCTTCTCCGGGCAACTGCTCGAGGTTACCGGTCTCGCCAACAAGCACCACCACTGGGGCGAGAAATTCGTTTATGTCAGCGGAGACTTCGGCAACGTCCCGCTTCAGCCCGTTCAGTACGAGGACGCTGCCTACAAGCCGCCTACTCTGGGATCGCGCGAGAGCGCAATCCTGGAATTCTTTGGGACCAAGGAGTTCGATGTTCCCTACCTCAGGCGAGACGTCGACTCCCTCCCACTCGTTCACTCGGGCGAAGGTATGGTCTCGCCTCGGATTCCCTCTTTTATCGAAGATCTTCTCGCGCTGAAGCGTTTTAACTTTGCAGGAGAGCGGGAGGTCCCTCTGTGCCAACCCTTCGCTGAAGGCCGGAGCGTCGAGGGTCTGGCCGCGGGAGGCTCCCTTGTGCTCGCAGAAGCTAGCGCCATCGCTTGCCGAAACGATCCAGCCCCCCCTTTGCCGCCACCAGCCAAGAAGCGGAAGGTCACCCTTCCTCCTCTCCGAACGCTGAAGAGGCCAAAACCTTCTGCTCTCGAGAAGGGGAAGGCCCCGGCCGTCTCGCCTGTCCAACCCCTTCCCGCAGGCAGCTCCTTCGAAGCGATCCTCCAGAGGGCCAGCGAGATGGATGCCGCCGCCAAGAGCCGCGCCGAGGCTTCCACCGGGAACCCACCGGCCGCAAGCGAGGCTGGGGGAGTGTGCTCGCCGCCGAAACCTCCGCCCGAGCTCCGCCCCGGGAGGTGCCGAAAGGGCACAGGAACTTTGGCTTCGGCGTGAAGTACGTCGACGCGGAGGGGAAGCCTCAGATGGAATGGGACCCTGAGTCAAACTTGATCAAGGTTACGACGCTCCTTCCCAGTTGGGCGGAGGGGGAAGATGTGACTGGCGAGGCCTTTTCGCTTGGATATGGCCTTTACAGCCGAGAGGATGCCAGCGTGTTTGACCAGATGTCCACTCGCCTTATAGCCTTCGATGCCATCCGGGCTCTATTGCGCGGGTTCGAGCTTGCGCATATGTGTGCGCGCCGAAGCATCACCCTCGACAAGAATTTCACCGATATGCGCAAGGCAAGGGAGGACGCGGTGGCTCGAGCGCACACCGCGGGAGAAGAACTCGCGAAAGCTCAACAAGAGCTTGCGGATGCTCGACTGGCGCTGTCTCTACGCCCCGCGACTGAGGTAAGCGAGACCCTCCTGAACCCTTGCTTTCGTTTCTCAAAGTTACGATGGTGCAATGTTTCCAGACTGAACTCTTTTTCCACAGGATTCTGCCCAAGTCAAGGAGCTTCGCGCAGAGCTGGCCAACGCGCGCTGCGAGAGCGTCCTCTTGAGGGAACAGCTCCGCGCAGAGCTGGCGAAGGTCCCGCCTCCGGAGCTAGATGCGAGGCTGCGGAGTCGTTACCTCTCGGAGTACGACGTTGACAAGCTGCTCCAAGCCAACGCTCAGGCAACCGTCAAGCTGACGCTCGAGACGCTGCGAGACGTCAAGCTGCTTCGGGAGGACGGCGCGACCATCGACGCTCGCCAACTTCTTCCTTGGCACTACGATCCAGTTCCCAAACCTCCGGGCGCGCCGGACTCGCCTCCCTCAGACATCCCGAGGTCTTCTACCGCCGCTGGCGAGACATCTGAAGAGGGCTCTGGCGATGATTCAAGCGAGAGCACCAGCGGGAGTTACAGCGCGTCCCCCTAAGCTTCTTCTTTCTTTTTGTTTCTTTTGTAATGAGCGAGAGGCTCCAACTTTTTGTAATTAATTTTATGTAAAGTAATGTTTCATCTTTCATTTTCAGTGTGTGCTTGAAAGTATATTGTTCTGCCGAATGGCTTCCGCGCGAGCTTCCGCCGAGACCCTTAGTCTCTTTAGGATAACCTCTTAGAAATCCGTTAGGCGGGAACCTCGCGTCGTCAATTAAGTTGTCCTGCTCAGGTCCGCCGGGAGCCTCCTTTTGCGAGAACCCCCCTTTGACCGAGGCCTTTACTGGCCGAGACCTTTGAGCCGAGACTTTTGAGCCGAGACCTTTGAGCCGAGACCTTTGAGCCGAGACCTTTGAGCCGAGACCCTTACTGGCCGAGACCTCCAAATCGAGGCCTTTACTGGCTGAGACCTCTGAGCCAAGGCCTTTGGGGTCTTGCCTCCGGTCTAGGTCAGGGCCCTGCCCGCATATTTTTTCCAACCAATTAAACCCCCACCCCACCAGCGAGCCGTCGGACCTGCTAGCTTATATGAGAGCCTGCGCAGCGGGTCTACTGGGGTTCGAGCCGAGCTCGTGGTGTCGTAGAAGCGGCTAAGAACAAAGTATCACAAGAGCCAACCTTTCCCCCACAGGCGAGCCTTCGGACCTGCCAGCTTGATGAGAGCCTGCGCAGCGGGTCTACCTGGGGCCGAGCCGAGCTCGGGGTGTCGTAGAAGTGGCTAAGAACAAAGTATCACAGGAGCCAACCTTTCCCCCACAGGCGAGCCTTCGGACCTGCCAGCTTGATGAGAGCCTGCGCAGCGGGTCTACCTGGGGCCGAGCCGAGCTCGGGGTGTCGTAGAAGTGGCTAAGAACAAAGTATCACAAGAGCCAACCTTTCCCCCACAGGCGAGCCTTCGGACCTGCCAGCTTGATGAGAGCCTGCGCAGCGGGTCTACCTGGGGCCGAGCCGAGCTCGGGGTGTCGTAGAAGTGGCTAAGAACAAAGTATCACAGGAGCCAACCTTTCCCCCACAGGCGAGCCTTCGGACCTGCCAGCTTGATGAGAGCCTGCGCAGCGGGTCTACCTGGGGCCGAGCCGAGCTCGGGGTGTCGTAGAAGTGGCTAAGAACAAAGTATCACAGGAGCCAACCTTTCCCCCACAGGCGAGCCTTCGGACCTGCCAGCTTGATGAGAGCCTGCGTAGCGGGTCTACCTGGGGCCGAGCCGAGCTCGGGGTGTCGTAGAAGTGGCTAAGAACAAAGTATCATAGGAGCCAACCTTTCCCCCACAGGCGAGCCTTCCGACCTGCCAGCTTGATGAGAGCCTGCGCAGCGGGTCTACCTGGGGCCGAGCCGAGCTCGGGGTGTTGTAGAAGTGGCTAAGAACAAAGTATCACAGGAGCCAACCTTTCCCCCACAGGCGAGCCTTCGGACCTACCAGCTTGATGAGAGCCTGCGCAGCGGGTCTACCTGGGGCCGAGCCGAGCTCGGGGTGTCGTAGAAGTGGCTAAGAACAAAGTATCATAGGAGCCAACCTTTCCCCCACAAGCGAGCCTTCGGACCTGCCAGCTTGATGAGGGCCTGCGCAGCGGGTCTACCTGGGGCCGAGCCGGGCTCGGGGTGTCGTAGAAGTGGCTAAGAACAAAGTATCACAAGAGCCAACCTTTCCCCCACATGCGAGCCTTCGGACCTGCCAGCTTGATGAGAGCCTGCGCAGCGGGTCTACCTGGGGCCGAGCCGAGCTCGGGGTGTCGTAGAAGTGGCTAAGAACAAAGTATCACAAGAGCCAACCTTTCCCCCACAGGCGAGCCTTCGGACTTGCCAGCTTGATGAGAGCCTGCGCAGCGGGTCTACCTGGGGCCGAGCCGAGCTCGGGGTGTCGTAGAAGTGGCTAAGAACAAAGTATCACAAGAGCCAACCTTTCCCCCACAGGCGAGCCTTCGGACCTGCCAGCTTGATGAGAGCCTGCGCAGCGGGTCTACCTGGGGCCGAGCCGAGCTCGGGGTGTCGTAGAAGTGGCTAAGAACAAAGTATCACAGGAGCCAACCTTTCCCCCACAAGCGAGCCTTCGGACCTGCCAGCTTGATGAGAGCCTGCGCAGCGGGTCTACCTGGGGCCGAGCCGAGCTCGGGGTGTCGTAGAAGATTCCTTCAACCAGGGCTATTCTATCATTGAGATGAGGAGTCATAGCCGGTTAAAACAAAAAACATAAAGATTGCCTACTCAGAGATAGTCAATATTCTGAAATAAACTTATTGAAAATGCAATAGTTATTTACAACATTACAATCCTTCTTCCCCTCTTACGGGTAGAAGCGCTTCAGATCGTCACCACTCCAGGTGTGACTCAAGGTCCTTCCCTCCGCATCCTGGAGATAGTAGCCTCCGTTGACCAGAGCCTTCTCTACTATATAAGGCCCTTCCCAGCTAGGGTTGAGCTTACCAACCGCGGCCGACCTTCCTGCAGCGTTGACCTTTTTCAGTACTAGATCCCCCTCGGCGAATTGCTTGACTCTGATGTGCTTGTCGAAGTACCGAGCCATTCGCCGTTTTACTTCCTCTTGCCTGATGGCGGCAACATCCCGCAGCTCTTCCACCATATCTAATGAGAGGCGCAACCCTTCCTCATTCTCCAACCTCCAAGCTTCGCTTCCCTCAGCCGCGGCCGCAACCCTTGGGGACCGAACCTCGAATTCCACCGGGAGGACAGCCTCACACCCATGAGAGAGCTTGAATGGGGTCTCCCCTGTGGCCGTGTTCGGAGTCGTTCGCAAGGCCCACAGAACGGAAGGGAGCTGTTCCACCCAGTTACCCTTCAGGTTCTCCACCTTCTTTTTGAGCAAGCTGACAATGATCTTGTTGGCCGCCTCCACCTAGCCATTGCTCCGAGGATGATAGGCAGAGGCGAACCTGAGGTCAATCCCCAATTGGGTGCAAAAACTGATGAATTCTTCACTGGCAAACTGAGGACCGTGGTCTGTCACTATCGCTTGGGGCAATCCGTGCCTGCAAATGATTCCCCCACAAACGAAGTTCCTGATGACCTGGGAGGTTACCTTGGCTAACGGCTTGATCTCCAACCACTTGGAGAAGTAGTCAATCATAACTAGGAGGAATCTCCTCTGCCCGCTAGCTGGAGGAAAGGGTCCAACCAGGTCCATTCCCCAAATGGCGAAGGGCCATGGCGCCGTGATGCTTCAAAGCCTTTGGGCGGGCAAGAGCTGGAGGGGAGCATGTACTTGGCACTTCCGACATCTCCTTGCGAACTCAGCTGTATCCTTCCTCAAAGTCCGCCAGAAATATCCTTGCCTTATCACCCTTGCTTCCAATGTCCTTCCCCCTGAATGACTGCCGCATTCTCCGGAATGCACCTCTTCCAGGATCCCTGGGACTTCCTCCTCGGTCACGCACCTCGCGAGGAGTCCTGACAACATCTTCCGATGCAAGCTCCCTTCCAGCATCAGGTAATGAGCCGCCTTATGCCTGAAGCTCTTGGCATCCTTGACTTCTTCCGACAGTTCTCCTGTGGTCAAGAAGGTCACCAATGGATCTACCCATGAGGACCGCCGATTCACCTCCATCACCTCCCCCTCTTCAATGGCTGGCCGAAATTGTTCGGTGAGGGTACCTCCACCCTGAGGCCCGAACTTTGCTAATCGGTCAGCTGTCATGCTTTCCTCCCTGGGAACATGTTGAATAGAAAAAGAACGGAAACCTCCAATAATAGTTCTTACCTTTGATAGATATCTTGCGAGGGTAGGCTCCCGGGCCTCGAACTCCCCTCGGATCTACGATGTCACCACCACTGAGTCTGTGAAGGCCTCCACATCCTGAATTTCCAACTCCTTTGCCAGTCGGAGACCGGCTATCACGGCTTCGTACTCCGCCTGATTATTGGTTACAGGGAAGTGGAAAGCCACTGCTTGTTCTATGGTAACCCCTTGGGGACTTACCAGTACCATACCTCCTCCCAGGGAGTGCCTTCCTGAGGCTCCATCGACCATCATCTTCCATGCCTCCGACGGCCTCGGCTCTTCTTCCTCGGCCTCAGTGACATAATCCGCCAAAAAGTCCGCCACGGCTTGGGCTTTGATGGAGAGCCTTGGGACGAAAGAAATGTCAAACTCGCTTAGCTCGATGGACCACTTTGCCCACCTTCCTGAATGCTCCACCCCCTCAAAGACCTTGCGAAGAGGATGGTCGGTTACCACCCTAATCGAGTGCGCCTGAAAGTAAGGGCGAAGCTTCCTAGCTGAGATGACCAAAGCATACGCTAGCTTCTCCAGGATGGGGTATCGGATCTCTGCCTTTTTTAAGATTCGGCTTACATAATAGACGGGCAACTGTTTCTTCCCCTCCTCCCTAACCAAGACGGAGCTCACTGCCTCTACCCCCACTCCGAGATACAAGGCTAGGTCTTCCCCTTCCTTCGGGCTTTGAAGTAACGGAGCTTGGGAGAGTTGCCTCTTCAGCCCCTGGAATGCCTCTTCACATTCGGCCGTCCATTCAAACACTTGGTTACCACGAAGTACTTTAAAGAAAGAGGAACACCTATCCCCTGACCGAGAGAGGAACCTGCTTAGCCCGGCCAACTTTCCGGTCAAGCGCTGGACTTCCTTGGCACTGCGAGGTGATTCCAGGTCTAGAATAGCCTTAACCTTATCGGGGTTAGGTTCTACCCCCGCGGGAGTCAAGAGGTGTCCGAGGAATTTCCCGCGACTAGCCCCGAAGACACACTTCAAGGGATTCAACCTCATCTTGAACCTTCGCAGGGTGGCAAACGTTTCTGTTGGAACACCCTATTACTATTTGGACCAGGATGACTATACTTCTATAGGGATTTTGGTTTGTGACCTCCTTGTTGTTATAAAGGTCACATAGGCTAGTTAGAATAATCTTCAGCTCAACGTAGAGTCGATCTCAGCTCGACGCAGAGTCGATCTCAGCTCGACGCTGAGTCGATCTCAGCTCGACGCTGAGTCGACCTCAGCTCGACGCAGAGTCGACCTCAGCTCGACATAGAGTCGACCTCCGCTCGACGTTCCGTCGAACCCAGTTCTACTTACAGAAAACACTCTCTGGCCGACGTGTGTCGTGCTCAGATCGACGTTTTATTGTGAGCTCGACGCTTTTCAGACCTCCGTTAGTTTTGAATAGGAATTCAAATTCCTTCTGTCAAACAATTAATGCTGAAGATTTATTGGCCGTTATAGCATATCTGGTGCATGGCTCAAGGAATTTTCTAAGGAATGTCTGCCTGTCATTTCCTTTGAGGCATGGACATTTAAGGAAAGCAATTAATGCTGACTTCCAACGGCTATCAAAGAAAAGGAAGGAGAAGACCCAGATATATAATTAATTTCTTGGATATACAGAAAACAGAGAAGAACATACACAGGACTTCAGCTTCTTTCTCTGTGTGATATTTTTTTGAAAGCTCACTCACAGGAATTCTGATTGCTTCAGACACAACCCTCCAACCTTCTTGGATCATCTCTTGCTGGAGCAAATCAGATCTTTTGAAGACCTGTCACCCTTGTGCAGAGCTCTCCTTCCTGAACTTCTTCTTGATCTCAGGGGGAGCTTTGACAATAACTACAGATCCACTTTTGCTTCTCTCTGCTTGTTGATAGAGAAGACAACCTCATTCCTTTTTCTTTTTCTTTCTGTACAGGGTTATAACTCCCTTCAAAAGTTACTTTTGGTTTTGCTGAAACCTGGTCAAAATCAGCTTCTTTGGTTTGTGAGAACCTGGTCAAAAACTCTCTGGTGCTCAAGACACCTGATCAACTCATCTTGAAGTGGATTCCTATCAAGGATGATAGAAGAGTGGATGTACCCAGATTTGGGGAACCACTATAGCTCCTTGTGTCGTCTGGATTGCTTGTCTCTTTGTGTTTTGCTTTGTGCTGTGAATTTCTTTTTACTCTGATTATTTGCTATAGCACCATACACTAAGTAAATACAAATTTTCTCTGCACACAAGTTTTTATTTGCAAAATTATTTTAAATAACTCTATTCACCCCCCTCTAGAGTTAGGATTGATCTTATCCTGCACTTTCAATTGGTATCAGAGGGAGGTTGATCATTCATACAGGCTAACACCTGGATCAAAAGATCCCTGATAAGATCATTTCTCTCAAAGGGTTATTTTCCTTAGTTTTTCTTATCTTTAAAACTCATGGCACAAAACAAGGACTTTGCTAGTACCAGACCTCCTATGTGCAATCTATCTAAGTTTGCACTATGGAAGGCAAGGATTAGACTTTACATGAACTCTTTTGATGAAGACATTTTTAATTCTGTGTTGACAGATTGTCCAAGACCTCCCATAGGAACAAGTACATCAGCTGTTCCTCCTCCTTCAGGAACTGATGCTGACATAAAGAAGTGGAAGGCAGCAGATGCTAAAGCCATGAACATTTTGGCTCAAACCATGTCAGATGACATTTTCCAGAAAGTAGCTGATTGCAATACTGCTAAAGAGATCTGGGAAAAACTTTCAGAAATTGTATCAGGTTCTGCAGATGAAAGAAAGGATAGGAGATCCTACCTCATCACCCAGTATGAGAACTTCAAAAAGGCAGAGTCTGAGTCAGTTGCTGACATGTACAACAGACTGAGTCTAATCATCAGTGAGCTTAGATCACTAGAGAAGGACATATCTCTCACTGAGATAAATGACAAGATACTGACTTGTTTCCCTAGCTCTTGGGACTCAAGAATCTGGTCAATTAAAGATGGAAGAAATATCTGTGAGTTATCCACAGAAGCTCTTCTAGGAAAGCTCAAGAGTTATGAGCAATTCATTAAGAAGAGAGAAGAAGAGCAGAAGACATCCACACCAACAGAAAAGGTTGAGAAAACCATTGCCTTCAAGGCACAGGAAGAACAACCTAAAGAAAAGGTGTTGGGAGATGAAGAGCTTATGAGCCTACTTGTCAAAAGGTTCAATAAGCTGAATAAAAAGAACTTCAGAAGATGGTCGTCCAAAGACAAAGACAAGCCAAGGTATGACAGATCTACTAATAAAGATGTTATCTGTTTTGGCTGCAGGAAACCAGGACACATTGTCCCCAACTGTCCAGAAAATCAAGATAAGGACAGAAGGGACAAGAAGGAAAGAAAAGACAAAAGGAAGGATAAGGAGTCAAGGAAATACCATGACAAGCCTTCCTCCAACAACAACAAGCACACCAGAAAAGGATTTGTGGCTGAATCCTGGAGTGACTCTGATGAGTCTGATTCATCATCCAGCTCTAGTGATGATGAGGATGATGCAGAAGAAAAAGGATTCTGCATGATGGCCATCAGTGCATCTCAAAAGAACACTGATTCAGAGCCTGATGCTGACTACCTATCTGATCAGGAACTTACTGAGGATCAGGTAATAGATTCATTTGATTTTACTTCTGATGAATTTAAATCTGAGTTCAAATCTATGTGCATTGACTTGATTGAATCTCAAAAGTTGATTAAAACTCTCAGAGAACAATTAATTGAATGCAAATCCATTAACTCAGATAATCTTAGACTCTTAGAAGAGTTGAAGCAGTGTGGGGAGGAGATAGCTTCACTGAAAAGTGAGCTATCTAAGGCCAAACAATTTGAAGAAACCCTTAATGAGAGAAGTATCAAATTGATGGACATCACAAGTACAGTGAACTCAAGATTGAATGGTTCACTGGGCTTGGGTGCTTCATCCAGCTAACCCATAGTGCTGACAACTCCAATCAAATTTACCAGTGAGAAAGGTAAAGGAGTCTTGATAGTGGCTAGGAAGAATGCTGACTTAACCCAAGAAACTGGACAAGAAGCGTCGAACGAAGCTCGGCGGACGTCGACCAGAGCTCGACGTAATCGCAAGAAAACGTCGAACTCAGGTCGACGTCTTCTACCCTCTGAACAAAGCAAGCCTTCGCCGTCGAATGGAGCTCGACGCACTCACCAGAGTCCGTCGACCGAAGCTCGACGTGCGTCGAGCCAAGCTCAGAGCAAAAATCAGTTCTCAGGGGTTAACTCAAGATTTAATTCCAGCTCCACATCTCATCACTTTAACCCTTATGCTGAATGGATAATACCTCCTAGGAGATATCATCCTGTAGGCTATAAGAGTCAACCTGAGATGTCTTTTATTTCAGAATTTAAAGGATATCAAGAAAGGCCCAAGGTAAACTGGGTCAAAAACAATTGATTTGTTGTATGTGCAGATAAAGACCTATCCAATTGAGAACCAGCAGTGGTACTTGGATAGTGGGTGCTCAAAGCACATGACTGACAACAAGGAGAACCTTGTGTCCTTCAAAGCTAAACATGGACCCAAAGTAATCTTTGGAGATTCAAATTTTGGACAAACAAAAGGCTATGGCCAAGTCAAAATAGGGTCAATCACATTTAAGAAAGTGGCCTATGTGGAAGGACTAAAGCACAACTTAATCAGCATCAGCCAGCTATGTGATGCTGGTTATCAGGTTTGGTTTACCAACTCAGCATGTAATATTACATTAAATAACAACATTGTTTTAATTGGTAATAGACAAGATAACATATATCTAGTTGATTTCAATTCATCTAAAGTAGATATTTGCTTATTTAACTCCCTTAGCAAACCTAATGAACTTTGGCATAAAAGACTAGGACATGTGAACCTTAGAACCATTGCTAAGTTATCCCAAGACAACCTTGTTAGAGGACTACCTTCTGGTCCCTACAAGAAGGAAGGACTTTGCAAGGCCTGTCAGTTAGGCAAGCAAACTAAAAACAGTTTCAAGTCACTTAATAAGAGTGACTCACCTAGAATCTTGTACTTATTGCACATGGACCTTTTTGGACCAATTAATGTACAAAGCCTAGGAGGGAAATCTTATGCTTTAGTAGTTGTAGATGACTTCTCAAGATTCACTTGGGTGTTCTTTCTGAGGAAGAAGTCTGATAACTTCAAGATTTTGACAGATTTTCTCAAAGGCATACAGATTGAGTTCAATACTCACATTGCCCTGATCAGAAGTGATCATGGGACAGAGTTTGATTCTCTTCTCATGCTAGAGTTCTGTCAGAAGGAAGGTATCAGGCACACCTTCTCAGCTCCAAGAACTCCTCAACAAAATGGGGTAGTTGAAAGGAAAAACAGAACCCTTATTGAATCTGCCACAACATTGTTGACAGATGCTCACCTTCCTCTAACCTTTTGGGCAGAGGCAGTGAACACCTCCAACTATGTTTTGAATAGAAGCCTGATACATAAACTAAAGGGTAAGACTCCCTATGAGTTACTCAAAGGGAAGAAACCTAAAGTGAATTATTTCAAAATTTTTGATTGCATTTGCTTCATTCACAATAATGACAAGAAATACCTAGCTAAATTTGAAGCCAAAGCTGATGAAGGAGTGTTTCTGGGATACTCCATGACTAGCAAGGCTTATAGGGTTTTTAACAAGTGCTCAAATAAAATTGAAGAATCCATGCATGTTACATTTGATGAAACTAACATGTCTTATAAGGAGAAGGAGACTTCTACCATAAGCAATTTGCAGGAACATTCAATTTCAGAAAATCTGAAGCAGCTTACCATCACAGACAAAGGGTCATTACCTTCACCAATTCAGCAAGACACTGAACTCAGTGACAATGAAGAGGAATTTCAGGTTTTGGAAAGTTCAAAAGGCCAACAAATTGAAGAACCAGTTGTTGTTCCACAAGAGGAAACAACAACACAGGTTGGTGCATCATCAACACCCCTTGTTGATCTTGCAACAACAAGAGATCACCCAATCTCACAAGTAATTGGAGATATCTCAGTGGGTGTGCAAACAAGGAATCAAGTTAATCAAAATATTATGCACACCTGCTTTCTTTCTCAAATTGAGCCTCAAACCATACAAGATGCAGAGCAAGATCCAAACTGGATCATTGCAATGCAGGAAGAGTTGAATCAATTTGAAAGGAATAAAGTTTGGGAATTAGTACCAAGACCAAGGAACCAGCAAATTGTTGGAACCAAATGGGTATTCAGAAACAAGTTGGATGATCAAGGAATAATTGTGAGAAACAAGGCAAGACTTGTTGCACAAGGATATTGCCAAGAAGAAGGAATTGACTATGACCAAACCTTTGTACCAGTTGCAAGGTTGGAGGCCATAAGAATTTTCCTTGCATATGCAGCTCACAAGAGATTCAAGGTATATCAGATGGATGTCAAGAGTGCTTTTCTCAATGGAGACATCAAGGAAGAGGTTTATGTAAAGCAACCTCCAGGTTTTATCTCTCCAACCTTTCCTGATCATGTTTTTAAACTGCATAAAGCTTTATATGGTCTCAAGCAAGCCCCTAGAGCATGGTATGAGACCTTAGCTTGTTTTTTGTTGGCAAATGATTTTAAAAGGGGTAGAGTAGACCAAACTCTTTTTGTTAGAACCCATAGGTCCCATACCCTACTAGTACAAGTTTATGTAGACGATATCATATTTGGGTCTACAGATTCAAACTTATGCAAAAAGTTCTCACAACTTATGCACTCAAAGTTTGAAATGAGTAGCATGGGTGAGCTTGCTTTCTTTCTTGGATTGCAAGTTAAACAACATGTGGATGGCATTTTCATTTCTCAAACCAAGTATGCTAGAGAATTGATTAAGAAATTTGGAATGTCTGAAGCATCCTCTATGAAAACACCTATGCCTACAAATGTTGTTTTAGATGCTGATGAATCTGGAAAACCAGTTGATCAGACAAGCTATAGAGCAATCATTGGCTCATTACTTTATCTAACAGCTACTAGACCAGATATAATGTTTGCCACATGCATTTGTGCTAGATTCCAAGTAAGCCCTAGAGAGTCCCACCTCACATTAGTTAAGAGGATTCTTAGGTATGTAAAAGGTTGTCCTAATCTAGGTCTCTGGTATCCACATGACTCAGGATTTGATCTAACTGGATTTTCAGATTCTGATTATGCTGGATGTAGAGTAGACAGGAAAAGCACCAGTGGAACTTGTCAATTCCTTGGTGATAGACTTGTCTCCTGGTTCTGTAAGAAACAAACCTCTGTGTCCACATCAACTGCTGAAGCTGAATACATGGCTGCAGGCAGTTGTTGCTCACAGATTTTGTGGATTCAAAACCAGCTCCTAGACTATGGGTACAACTTAGAGATGTCTAAAATCTTTTGTGATAATACCAGTGCACTATCTATTGCTCAAAATCCAGTTCTCCATAGTAGGACCAAGCACATAGAGATCAGACATCACTTCTTAAGGGATAATGTAGAAAAGAAGAAAATTGCACTAGAATACATTTCCACTGAACTACAAAGAGGAGATATTTTCACCAAGCCCTTGGATGAAAAGAAGCACTTCTTTTTCCTCAATCAGTTGGGAATGCTAGATGGAGACAGCATAAATTAAAACTCCAAGATTTTGAAACCCATAATTAATAGGAATATGAAAATTTCATTTTAAAAATTTTCCTGTCTGAGTGGTTGTTCTGAGCTCTGAACTAAGCTCGACGCTGCGTCGAACGGAGATCGACGGTCCGTCGCCCTCAAAAGCGTCGAACGTCGAACTCAGCTTCTAGCGTCGAACTAAGTTCACAGCTCCCTGGCTTCTTCAGTTTATCTCTCCCCGGTCGACGTCTTCGTTCAACGTCGACCTGAGCTCGACGTATAGCTTCAGCCAAAGCGTCGAACGTCGACCTAAGCTGGACGCTGTTGAGTCGTTTCAGTTCTCCTAGAGCCTTAGAGCGTCGAACTGAGCTCGACGTTCTTTCCTTTTCTGCGTCGAACCCTAAGTATAAAATCATTTTCTCATCGTCGTTCGCAGTTGCGCTTTCATATCTTTCTGCTCAAGCTTTCTCCC
The DNA here is from genome assembly GCA_039513925.1 of Platanthera zijinensis. Classification (NCBI taxonomy): domain Eukaryota; kingdom Viridiplantae; phylum Streptophyta; class Magnoliopsida; order Asparagales; family Orchidaceae; genus Platanthera; species Platanthera zijinensis. The sequence continues at coordinate 57,934,989 of CM077086.1, forward strand.
TCCAAATTCCTTACTCTTGATCTTGGAAGGTATTCTTTTTGCAGGAAAATGGCGATCACAGCAGGAGCTCTGGCGGCTATGAAGTTCGATTCTGGATTCGATATCGACTTCGACTCTTTTGATGGATCTCCACAATATTTTTTGGATATACTGGACCTCTTCAAGGAGCAGCAACTGGTTAACTTTATGTCAACCAGGATCCCTCTCCCAGAGTCAGAAATCAAAGAGCGGAGTCTTACAGCAGTTATTTCAGATAACAATACATTGACTGGGAAAGTTTCAGGAAATGAGGTAGCCATCTCACCTCAAATCATTACAGAAGTTTTCAACTTTGCTGCTGGAGATGATGGCATAGAACTATCTGTGGAAGAGTATGCCTTGATGCTGGACAGGATGGGGCATGCTGCTGGTAACCCCTCTAAACTCCTCAAAGTTAACCTAGCCATTGAATATAGGTTATTAGCAGACATTACAGGCAAAGTGATCTGTGCAAAGAGGACTGCACATGATGCAATTACTAGGCATCAGTTCTGCCTTATGGCTGCACTTATAGATAAGAAACATCCCAACTGGGGATTGATTGTGTTTGAATTGATTAAGAAAAAATTGGATAAAAACTCTGTCCACTTTGGAAGAGTTCTTGGGTTGATTCTCAACCATTGCTGCCCTCAACTGCTTGTGTCCTCCAAGAAGCACATCAATGCTTCCAAGAGGCTCACATGTGCCCTAATTGGCAAGTGGGACAGAAGAATTGTGAATCCCAGGGCAGCAGCAGCAATGAAGTCCTCTGCAGACACCAGGACTGTAGAGGTCACTCCCTCTCAGTCCACTGGTACAGAAGCAGGGACTGTGCCTTCTGACTCTCTCACCCTCCCATCCACTTTCATCCCCTCAACCACAGTCATCTCATCCTCTCAACCTCCCCCTTCCTCCATCTCTACCATTGCCTCCTCCCTTCCACCTCACACTACTTTCCTTCCCATAAGCTTGGATTCCTCCCCTCATGAGGATCTCTTTTCTTTTGATATGCATGAAGACTCCTTCATGGATGCCTCTACCTCCTCTCCTCATGAATTCCCCCATTCATCTACTTTTTCAGAGCTACTCTTTTCCTCCATCCATGAGCCAGTTACACCTCCACTGTCTGCACCACCCTCAACATCTTCCTCATTTACAGTTTCTGCTACTCCATCTACCTCTACTCAAGTTCCCCTTGAGCAAGTAGCCCTCCTGCCCTTAGCCAATCAAATCTTTGACCTTCTGTCCCCTAGGCTCTCCTCCCTCCTGGATGCCAAGCTGGCTCCTCTAATTCTTTCCCTGAGCACTCTTTCTGCCTCTGTCTCCTCCCTCTCCTCTCAGTTGGCATGCCCTTCTTCTGGGGGCCTAGAGTCAGCTACCACTGATTCTAGGCAGGGGGAGATGTCAGCAGAAGAAGAGCTGCCTCCTTCTTCAGTTCAGTTTGTTCAGACATGTTCAGAGACAGTATCAGTTGCAGAAGTTCAGATAGTATCTGAGGCTCCTCCTCCAGCTTCTGTTCAGAGCTTCTCCCCTCCAGCTCAGATTCAAGAAGATCTGTCCAGGGCTATTGTCCCTTTTCAGAAGATCCCTGATGCAGCAGTGGTAGCAGTGGCTCCTGCTATTAATGAAATTGAAATGTTAGCAGCTGTTGAAACTTCAGGTGAAGCAATTGAGACACCTGATGCAGTTGAGACCCATGTCTCCCAAGCCCTTCAGGAACCAGCCTCTTTAGTCTCTATGGCTCCTGAGGCTGTGCTCTCTCCTGCAATGGTAGACTCTTCCTCCCCTCTAACAGCAGCTCTTCCTTCAGTTTCCTCCTCAGCAGCTCCAGACTCCATCAGTTTTCCTATCTCTAAAAGGAAGTACATAGATCCATATGAAGAATCTCAAAGTTCAGAAGATGAGTTTGCTACAGATTCTGATGACTCCTCTGCAACTATTGCAAGGAAGAGGATAGCTTGATCAAAAGCTTTGAAAAGAGTTCCAATTGCCAGAGCTACAGACCATGACATTCCCTACTATATCAAATACAATTGTGAAATCACAGAGCCATGGATGCAGTACTCCCAAAATCAGAGAAAAGCAATGAAGAAGAAAAGAAATTTTAATGAAGGACCATCCAAACCTGTCCATCAGCCTCCACCTCCACCTCCTCCAGATGCAGGTGCAGGTGCTAGTCTATCTTCCAATCCAGCCCCTTCAGCTCTACATGGAAAGACATATCAAGCAAGAAGATATCAAGGAGACAGTCAGCAAAGGGGAGGTCAGCAAAGAGGAAACTATAGGGGCAGGCAGTCCAGAGGAAGATCAGGTTCTCAACCTTATCAAAGGGGAGGAGCCATTGATCCAACCTTTGGTCCCTATCCCTATAGACCTAGAGCTGACCTCACCCCAACTACCTCTCAAGAACTCTCCTCTAACAGATTTGAACCAGCTGTACCCTTTGAAGATCCCACCAAAACTCCAGCCTACTGGAAAGCTAGAATGACAGAAATGGCTGCTTTAAATGAGATTAATAAAGCTAGAGAAAAAGGTCTGGACACCTCTCATATCAGTACAATGTCAGACCAAAGAAAAGAGGAATTGGAGAAATATAAGTCTAAGAAATTCTTTGATTCAGACAGATATATGCAACTCCATCCTGCAGCTGTACCACCCAGTGCAAGAGATCAAAAGTCTTTAGGTGCAGCTGATGATTACAGATCTAAAAAGGAAGCTTCAAATCCAAACAGAGAAATCATCTTCAAAAAGAGTGATCAAGACAAAGCCTCAAAGGGAAAGTAAAGTAAGATGCTTTAATTCTTTCTATATATGCTGGACTCAGGACATTTGAACATTTGTGCTGCTATATAATGTTATATATGCTGCTTTTTATTCTGTCATGTCTGGTTGTATTGTAGTGTATTGTATCTGCTTTATCTTTCTTTGAATCCCAAAATTCATGTAAATAGTAATCCTAATCCAAATAGGGGGGGAGATTGTTGGAACACCCTATTACTATTTGGACCAGGATGACTATACTTCTATAGGGATTTTGGTTTGTGACCTCCTTGTTGTTATAAAGGTCACATAGGCTAGTTAGAATAATCTTCAGCTCGACGTAGAGTCGATCTCAGCTCGACGCAGAGTCGATCTCAGCTCGACGCTGAGTCGATCTCAGCTCGACGCTGAGTCGACCTCAGCTCGATGCAGAGTCGACCTCAGCTCGACGTAGAGTCGACCTCCGCTCGACGTTCCGTCGAACCCAGTTCTACTTACAGAAAACACTCTCTGGCCGACGTGTGTCGTGCTCAGATCGACGTTTTATTGTGAGCTCGACGCTTTTCAGACCTCCGTCAGTTTTGAATAGGAATTCAAATTCCTTCTGTCAGACAATTAATGCTGAAGATTTATTGGCCGTTACAGCATATCTGGTGCATGGCTCAAGGAATTTTCTAAGGAATGTCTGACTGTCATTTCCTTTGAGGCATGGACATTTAAGGAAAGCAATTAATGCTGACTTCCAACGGTTATCAAAGAAAAGGAAGGAGAAGACCCAGATATATAATTAATTTCTTGGATATACAGAAAACAGAGAAGAACATACACAGGACTTCAGCTTCTTTCTCTGTGTGATATTTTTTTGAAAGCTCACTCACAGGAATTCTGATTGCTTCAGACACAACCCTCCAACCTTCTTGGATCATCTCTTGCTGGAGCAAATCAGATCTTTTGAAGACCTGTCACCCTTGTGCAGAGCTCTCCTTCCTGAACTTCTTCTTGATCTCAGGGGGAGCTTTGACAACAACTACAGATCCACTTTTGCTTCTCTCTGCTTGTTGATAGAGAAGACAACCTCATCCCTTTTTCTTTTTCTTTCTGTACAGGGTTATAACTCCCTTCAAAAGTTACTTTTGGTTTTGCTGAAACCTGGTCAAAATCAGCTTCTTTGGTTTGTGAGAACCTGGTCAAAAACTCTCTGGTGCTCAAGACACCTGATCAACTCATCTTGAAGTGGATTCCTATCAAGGGTGATAGAAGAGTGGATGTACCCAGATTTGGGGAACCACTATAGCTCCTTGTGTCGTCTGGATTGCTTGTCTCTTTGTGTTTTGCTTTGTGCTGTGAATTTCTTTTTACTCTGATTATTTGCTATAGCACCATACACTAAGTAAATACAAATTTTCTCTGCACACAAGTTTTTATTTGCAAAATTATTTTAAATAACTCTATTCACCCCCCTCTAGAGTTAGGATTGATCTTATCCTGCACTTTCAGTTTCCTCCAAGTCCCGTAAGTGGGAATCAACACACTTGCTCTTGACCATGAGGTCGTCCACGTAGACCTCCAGGTTCCTTCCCCTTTGATCTCGAAAGATTCGATCCATCATGCGTTGGTACGTTGCCTCTGCGTTCTTCAACCCGAAGGGCATCATCTTATAGCTGAAGCATCCCTCTCTTGTGATGAAGGAAACATCCTTGACATCAGGAGGGTGCATCCGGATCTGATGGTAACCTGAAAATGCATCTAAAAAACTCATAAGAGAAAAACCGACGGCTGAGTCAACCAGCGCGTCGATTCGAGGTAAGGGGTAGCAATCCTTGGGACATGATTTATTTAATAAGGAAAAATCAATACACATGCGCCATTTTCCTCCTCCCTTCTTTACCATTACCATGTTGGAGATCCAGCCTGGATACTGGATCTCTGAGATGAAGCCTGCCTCCAGGAGCTTTTTGACCTCCTCTCGGATGGGGGCTTCTAGCTTGGTGGCGATGGCCCTCATCTTTTGGCGTATGGGGAGGGCTCTGGGATCCAGGTTCAAGCGATGACAGGCCACGTCCGCGTCAATGCCTGGCATGTCTGCCGCGTTCCAAGCGAAGATGTCGACGTTGCTTTGGATGCAGGCTCGCATCCGCTCCTGATCCTCGAGGCTCAAGCCTCCGCTGATCCGAATCCTTTGCACCTCCCCCGCTCTTGTAAGCACCTCCATCTCCACCACTTCTTCGGCCGGCTCCAGCCCCGACCGCTCCCAACTTACCCTTGCCTCTTCCTGCTCAAACTCGAGCTCCTCTCCCCCAACCTCAACAACTTCCATTGCCTCCTCCAGGCTCTCCTCCTGCCTCTGCTCTTCTTCATCCATCACTACTCTCGCCTCTTCTAGGCTGATCTCCTCCACCTCTGCCAACTCCTCAACAACCTCCATCGCCTCTCCCAGGCTTATCTCCCCTTTATCAACCCCTTCCTGCTCAGCCATCTCCTTCTCCAACTCCTATGCCTCCGCCATCCACGACACGGTATTAACCGCCGTCACATAGCATTGCCTTGCCATCTTCGGATCCCCCCTGATCCTAACCTGCACCCCTCCATTGTTGAACTTGAGGCATTGGTGGTATGAGGAGGGTACGCAGCGAAAGGCGCTGATGAGGGGACGTCCAAAGATGGCATTGTAACTACTCGGGGCGTCTACGATCACGAACCGACAGTTCCGTGAGACGCCCCCAAGCCTCACATGCAGGCCCACTCCCCCTTCCACTTCTTTCCTTTCTCCGGAGAAGCCAAAAAGCGGTCCATCAGAAGCCAGGACCCTTTTTCCTTCCACCCTCATCTCATCGAAGGCCTTCTTGAAGATCACATTCACCGAGCTCCCATTGTCCACCAGTATCCGGGAGACGGTGTAGTTTTCTATCGCTGTCTGGATCACAAGCGCGTCGCAGAACGGATCCTCGTAGTCTGGTATATCCGCGGATGAGAAGGTGATCTTCTCCTCTGGGGGGGAGCCAGGGAGGTTGAGGCGACCCCTCGGCGGAACATGGTTTGAAGGCTCCCCTTGCGGGTTGCCTCGATCCCCACTCCCCCATAGATCACTCCGATCCCTCCTCGGGTCCCCACGTCTACCCTGTCTTCACACCTGTCCTCAGCCTCTTCTCGCTGTACTTCGACGATCCTTACAGGCGGATCCTGCCTTCCGACCCCTCTGGCCCCTCTGATCTCCAGAAACTCTGGGCAGGTGGCCGTTGCGTGACCTTCCTCCTGATGGAAGTCGCAATAAGGCAACGCCACCCTGCCCCCTCTTCCTTCTCCTCCTCCCCTTCTTCCGGCTCCCCGAATTCTTCCTCCTCTTCCTCTTCCCACCTCCATGGCCTCCTGCGGCGGTGGGAAATGACCCCTTGGTCCTTGTCGCCATCCTCCCTGCTCCAGCCTTCTTTGCTCCCGGAAGTTATCTCTTCCCTGAAGCCCTCCTTGGCCCTGTGGGCGACCCTCCTGAGGCCTCCAACCCAGTCGGTTGTTCGGCTCCCTGGCCCCCCCATGCTGCTGCCCCTGCCCTCGGGGCTCTTCTCTTCTTCTATCTTCCCTCAGCTCCCTCTGCTCCCTCTGCTCCTTCTGCTCTCTCGGCCTCCCCACTACCGGCTCCCTCACATCATCCTCGGCCAACCTGGCCAGCTTCCTCGCAAACGCAGGGTTTGCCCTTTCAAAGTCTATCTCCTTCGCCGCCCTCTCCATGAGCTCCTCAAAAGAGAGAGGGGGCACCCTCTTCAACTCCATGCTGAAAAACCCTGGTCTCAGCCCCAGGGTGAAGACAAGTATCAGCGCGTACCCCGGGACCTCCTGGACCAGGAGAATCTCCTCTTGGAACTGGTCGACATAGTGACCCAGCGTCTCCTCCGGCCCTTGCCTCACTGCAAATAGGCATTCAGCCTCCTTCTTCCTTTTCTTCGAAGTTGAGAATCTCAACAGAAAACCCCTCCGCAGATCCTCAAAGCTGTAGATGGAACTCGCCGGCAACTGGTGGAACCAGTCCCTGGCCTTCTCTTTCAGAGTGATGGCAAAAAGCCTACACTTGAAGGCATCCGACATTTGTCTGATGGACACCACGTCCTCGAACCATTGCACGTGCTGAACCGGGTCATCCTTCCCGGTGTAGTAGGTCATGTCCGGCTCCCGGAACCCCTCCGACACTGGAGCCGAGACAATGAGCTCACTAAAGGGGGTCTCGCCTCCCGCCTGGCGAGAAGGCACATCTCGCGACCTCGGTTGGCTGGACCGATCCGCGAGACCATGCCCAGGGAAGAGTTCCCGCACCGTCGCCTCCTTCTCGCCCAGATCCGCCGGAAGCTCCTTCTCGAGACGCTGGCCTGGGAAAAGCTCCCGCGCGGCTACGTCCCTCTCGCCTGCCTCCACCGGGACCTCCTTCCCGGGGCGCTGCCCTGGAGCGTTCTCGCCTAGCAGCGGAACCACCTCCACCGGAACCTGCGGCGTCTCCCACTCATTCCTTGCCGAGAAGGCCAAGTTGATCGTCTGCATGACTTCCCGCCTGAAGTCCTCAAACATCTTCTTCGTCGCCTCGTCCACCCGGGTGGGGGATCCTCCTGCGCCTGATCCTTCACCTTCGCCTCCTGCCATGGGACTTAACTCGAGATTTTCTTACACCGGCTGCTTCCACGCTCACCGCACCAGAACTGTTGAAGCTAAAAATGACCCCAACGAATGTTCACAAACCAAAGTGCAGCCGACGCCTACTTCTCTCTTACCTCGACCCTTGACTGGCTGCTAAGGTCAAAAGACTGACCCAAAGCCTCAGCTGGGAGGTCCCACCACACACCCGAAAGATCTCTGAGAGCTTCCCCTCCAAAGCCAAATGCTGGGCTGGGAGCTCCTCAGAAGGCACTAGAGTTGGAGAATAATGAAAGCCCGCTGCCTTCCAAAGAGCCCCTATGGGTCTTTTTATAGTCTTCCTTTGACCTGAAAATACTGAAATACCCCTGAGAGGTCTGCCAATAGCCAAATCCCGCTGTCATCCCAAGGGCATTTGGGTAATTTTACCTCGGGATAATATATTATAAAATAATCCCCTTTACGAGCGCCGGGCCCTACCACGTGGGCCCACTTGGCGAGAACCCTGCCGTGAAGGCTCTCGCCGGACCCCCACCTGGGCCAACCCTGGCGAGACCCCTTGCCAGGGAGGTTCGCGCCCTTCACGGTCTTGAAATTACCGCGACTGAAGGCCTACTTGGGGCCTTCTCGCCTCCCCTGGGCGGGAGCTTGCCCTAAGGCGGAAGCTTCCGTGGTCGACAATCTCTCCTACCGAGAGCTCGAGTATCTGCTTTGGTTGGTCGACGATCTCTCCTGCCGAGAGCTCGACTATCTGCCTGGGTCGGTCGACGATCTCTCCATCTTTTCCCTGCCCTTGGCGGGAGCTCCTACGGGACGAGAACTCCACAAGTATGCCTTAGGGTTAACCCAAGGCTAACCTGAGGCTAGCCCAATTCCTCAGTGGTGTCTCCGGGTCCCACCCAGCGAATATGGGGTTGTACAGTTTTTGCTATTGTATCTTAATTCTATTTCCTAAAATAGTTGCTGAGAATCCTGCTAATTAAGTGTAACTGCCTAAACATATTCTATCACCATAACTGCACAAAAACTAAATATAGTATGTTAAATAACACCAAATCTGTAAAGGCTCTAATATCGGTGGAGCATGCGGATTAGAAATGCCCAACTTGGAGAGTAAAAACTGAAACTGTCGTGTTCCCAATGACTTTGTGAAGATGTCGGCATGTTGGACCGAGGTATGGACATAAGATGGTAGGATGGTGCCATCGAGAATCACATCATGCACAAAATGACAGTCTAATTCAATATGTTTTGTGCGTTCGTGGAATACCGGATTATGAGCTATATGTAGGGCAGATTTGTTATCGCAATGGATATAAATTGCAGCAGGGTGATGAATTCCAAGACTGTAAAGAAGACCCTTCATCCATTTTAATTCACAAGTGAGGGACGCCATGGAACGATACTCAGCTTCGGTTGAAGATCATGCAATTGTAGATTGCTTTTTGGTTTTCCTTAAGAGAGGAGAGTGCCCCAAAAACACTACCCAGCCAGTAAGAGACCGGTGTGTAAGAGGACATGCAGCCCAATCAGAATCACACCATCCGGTGAGAGAAAGACAGCTGTCATTTCGAAGTAATATATATACCTTGTCCGGGGGAACCCTTGAGATACCGAACAACACGTAACGCAGCCTCCCAATGTTCTTGACGAGGCTGGTGCATAAATTGAGAGAGAATATGAACGGGATAAGCCAAGTCCAGACGTGTGACAGATAAAAAGATCAAGCGACCAATCAAACGGCGATATGCGAGTGGATCTTGGAGCACGACTCTAGTGGCATGAGCAAGACGGTGGTTTTGTTTGAGAGGAAACAAAGCTGGTTTGGCGCCAAGAAGACTAGTCTCAGAAAGAATATCAAGAGTATATTTTCGTTGACAAAGAAAAATACCGGTATGATTCCTTATCACCTCAATCCCAAGGAAGTATTTGAGAGGGCCCAAATCTTTCATGTGGAAGCAAGTACTTAAGTAGTTTTTGAGTTGCGTCAAGGCGAGAGAGGTATTACAAGAGATGATTAAGTCGTCAACATAAACTAGAATATTGAGTTGTATAGTGTCACGATGATATGTGAAGAGAGTGTAATCAGCATGAGATTGCACGAAACCATAAGCATTTAAAGCCCGAGTGAGCTTAGCAAACCAACAACGAGGAGCCTATTTTAAACCATACAAAGATTTATGAAGACGGCAAACCATGTCTGGCCGAGAGGCCTCAAATCCAGGGGGAAGTTTCATATACACCTCCTCGTCAAGGTCCCCATATAAAAACGCATTGTGAACATCCATTTTGTGCAGCTCCCAATTTTTTATTGCTGCAACGGCTAAGAAAGTACGCACAGTGACCATTTTGGCGAGGGGAGCAAAAGTCTCATGATAGTCGAGGTCAGCCACCTGATGATTACCAAAAACGGCTAAACAGGCTTTGAACCGTTCAATGCTTCCATTGGAGTTGTATTTGATTTTGTACACCCATTGATTGCCAAGAGCACGTTTACTAGTGGGAAGCGGGGTCATGGTCCAAGTGCCATTAGCTTCTAATGCATTTATTTCAGATTGCATTGCTTGATGCTATCGAGCATCTTTCGTAGCTTCTTTAATGGATTTTGGCTCACATTCCGTAGTGATCGCAGCGAGAAAATGCCTATGCTTAGTAGAAAAATTGGCATAGTTAATATAATGTGTTATAGGAAACAAAGTACCGGAGGAGACGGATTTGGGTGAACGTGAAGATGAACTTTCTGAAAGAATTGTGTTGGTCACATAATCCTAAACTCGAGAAGAAGGAATTTTGTTCCGAAAGCCACAACCCAATGGAGCATCAATCAGTGGAGGAGGCAAAGATTCCTCACCTTCCTGTTCAGCTGGGAGATTCGTAGATGTGGTGGACTCACTAGGAGAAGCCGGTGGGATGTCTGGGTTGACATCTGGGATGGGTTCGAGTGGTTGAGTAGGGATCGAAACACCAACAGTCGCATCCTCAAAATCATCTGAGGGCGGAGGGAGGCTTGGAGCAGGAATGACAATAGTATGTTGATGAAGTGCTTGATCGACAAAGGGAAATTGATCCTCAAAAAATTGAACGTCACGAGAAACAAAGTAACGCTCTTCTTCAAGATCAAAGAGACACCAACCTTTCTTACCAAACGGATACCCAATAAATATACATTTGCGGCTCCTACTTGCAAATTTGTCACTTTTAGCCCGTTGATCATGTGTGTAACATAATGATCTCAACACACGTAGGTCATCAAACACCGGCAAAGTGTTAAACAAAATTTCATGAGGCGTTTTGCCACCAAGTATCTTAGAAGGAGTGTGATTTATAACGTGAGCGGCCGTTAAAATGCACTCACCCCAAAATTTTAACGGAAGATGAGCCTGAAACCTTAAGGCACTAGCTACTATAAAGATATGTCGATGTTTGCGCTCAACCCGGCCATTTTGCTGAGGAGTGCTCACACAAGATGTTTGAAATAATATGCCATTAGAAAAAAAATATGATGGACAATTGAATTCCGTGTCATTGTCGCTACGAACAATTTTTATTTTTTGAGCAAATTGTTGATCAACCATAAAAATAAAGGACAAACATTTGGAACACTTCAATTTTATCTAGAAGCAAGTAGACCCAGACCGCCCTCGAAAAATCTTCTACAATGGTTAGAAAATACCGTGCCCCACAGGATGAAACCGTATTTTAAGGGCCCCACAAGTCACAATGAATTAATTCAAAAATCTGGGAAGCCTTGTGTTCACTTTTTGGAAAAGGAGAACGAGTTTGTTTGGCTCGGGGACAAATGTCACAAGCTTTATTAAAAGTTCCAATACAAGTACGAAAAAAAGGCAAAGCTTTTACAGTTTTTTCGAAAGGATGCCCAAGACGTCGATGCCATAAATCCAATGATAAGCCACTCCTACTGACAGCGTGCACAACTAGCGTTTGCTTTAGATAGTAAAGTCCATATCTCCGTTCACCCATTCCAATCAGCCTCTTCGTACGAAGCTCCTGAATAACACACATATCTGGGGTAAATAGCATAAGACACTGTTTATCGTCAATAAGTTGAGCAACCGAAATCAAACTGCATTTCAATTCAGGAACATAGAGCACATTTTGAAGGCCCAATGTTTCAGAAAAACAAACCGAGCCTTTGTTCATGACACCAATTTGTTGTCAATCGGGAAGCCCAACCGAACAGGTGGGAATAACCCGTATATTATTAAGACACGAAGCGTCTCCTGTCACATGATTAGAAGCTCCCGTGTAAATTATCCAAGAATAACTATTTGGCTTACCTTGCAACCGGTTAGTGTGAGGCGTCTTATTATCACCAATAATTGTTGCAATGCTCTCCCATTGGGATGAGCTTAAATTTGAGAACAAAGAGGTTGCAGCCCCCATCGCCGCCATATTAGGGTTCATAGAACTTGCGGAATGAGGATCCGCCACCACTGCTCTCACGGTGGCATTTTTGCCACGCCAGGCTGCTGTGCGAATTCATTGTTGTGGTTCCCTCCTTTCACGCGTCCGGCGGGCCCTCCTTGGGTGCGAGGACGATCACCCCACTAGTCCGGATAACCAAGAAGACGAAATCAGGTTACCACATCATGTCTAGATCGGTTGCAATGAGAGCGCATCAATCCAGATTTGTCTGGTTTCTCCGTTTTGGGCTGGCCACGGCCTTTTGTCCAGACGGAGAAACCCACCCCTTATTGTACAGAGACCTATGTATTCTGCTTCTCTCTAAGTCATTCCTCCTGATTCACTTGTTGATACGCACGATCTAGAGAAGGCTGTGGATCTTGGGACAACAAAGTAGTACGTAACTACGAATAATATTCAGAATTTAAACCCATCAAAAACTGATGGAAACGCTCATTACTCCGGCGTTCCTCATGAATTTTGGCCACATTGCATGAACACTTTCCACATTTGAATGTATAACCCTATATTCGCTGGAGGGAACCCAGTGACACCAACTGTCAGGATTGGACTAGCTTCGGGCTTCAGACCGGAACCGTTTGCGCCTTGGTAGAGCTCCTGCCTATAAGCAGGCAGGATCGTTTGCGCCAAGCCTCAGCCAAGACCCACTGATGACCAAAGGCGGGCGAGAAGGCGTTGAGTCCACTCGATGCCAAAATCCAAGCAGCAAAGGCATCGAGTCCACTCGACGCCACATTAAGTAAGCTCCACTCACTCAACGCCGCGTTCAACAGTAAAGGCGTCGAGTCCACTCGACGCCGCGTTGAGTAAGCTCTACTCACTCAACGCCACGTTCGGCAGCAAAGGCATCGAGTCCACTCAACGCCGTATTGAGTGGAGGTGGGAAGGTTCTCGGCTCAGGGTTCTCGCCGCGGCTCAGGGTTCTCGCCGAGGCTCAGGGTTCTCGCCGAGTGGGGCCCAAGGCCCAGGATAAAAATACTTAATTATCCTCTGGTAGAATTACCTACATACCCCCAGGGGCTGTATTTAGTATTTTATAAACAACGGGATTTGGCTATTGGCAGGCCAGGAAGGGGTATTTCAGTAATTTAAGGTCAGCAAAAGGCTCTAAATAGACCCATAAGGGCTCCTTAGAAGGCAAGCTTTCATTATTCTCAAAATCCCCAAGTGCTTTCTGAGGAGCTCCAAGCCCAGCTTTGACTTTGGAGGGGAAGCTTTCAGAGATCTTCCGGGTGTGAGGTGGGACCTCCCTGCTGAGGCTTTGGGTCAGTTCTAGGTCCCTTGCAACCAGTCGAGGGTCGAGGCTTTAGAGAAGTAGGTGTTGGATGCGCCCTGGTTTTTGAACATTCGTTGAGGTCATTTTTGGCTTCAGCAGTTCTGGTGCGGTGAGCGTGGAAGGCAGCCGATACAAGAAAGCCTTGTATTTGGTCCCATGGCTGGAGGTGATGGTGAAGGGTTTGGCTCAGGAGGTTCCCCCACCCGGGGAGAGGAAGCAACGAGGAAGATGCTGGAAGATTTTAGGTGAAAGGTCTTGCAAACCATCATCTTGGTCTTCTCGGCGAGGAGTGAGTGGGCGACACCTCAAGTTTCGGTGGAGGTGGTCCCGCTTTTGGGCAAAAACGCCCCTGGGCAGAGTCCCAGGAAGGAGGTCCCGGCAGAGGTTGGCGAGAGAGACGTTGCGGCGTGGAAGCTCTTCCCAGGCCAGCGCCCCGGGAAGGAGGTTCAAGTAGAGATGGGCGAGAGGGAGGCGGCAGTGCGAGAAATCTTCCCTGGGCACGGTCCTACGGATCGAGCAAGCCAGCCTAGGCCGCGAGACGTACCCTCTCAGCAGGCAGGTGGCGAGAGCCCTTTCAGTGAGCTCATCATCTCGGACCCGGTACCGGAGGGGTTCCAGGAGCCCGACATGTCTTACTACTCAGGAAAAGACGACCCTGTACAACACGTGCAGTGGTTTGAAGACATGGTTTCAATAAGGCAGATGATAGATGCCTTCAAGTGTCGGCTATTTGCCATCACGTAGAAGGAAAAGGCTCGGGACCCGTTTCATCAGTTGTCGGCAAGCTCGATCGACAGCTTTGAGGACCTACGTCGGGGGTTCCTGTTGAGGTTCTCGATCTCGAATAAGCGGAAGAAGGAGGCGGAGTGCCTGTTTGCAGTGAGATAGAAGCAGGATGAGACGCTGGGTCATTATGTTGACCGGTTTTAGGAAGAGATCCTTCTGGTCCAGGAGGTCTCAGGGTACGCACTAATGCTTGTCTTTACCCTGGGGCTGTGACAAGGCTTCTTTAGCATGGAGTTGAAGAGAGTGCCTCCCCTCTCTTTTGAGGAGCTCATGGAGAGGGCGGCGAAAGAGATAGATTTCGAAAGAGCCAATCTGTCTTTCGTTAAGAAGCTGGCCCGATTGGCGGAGGACGATGTGAAGGAACCAGCAGCAGGAAGGCAGAGGGAGCAGAGGCAGGCAAGGGAGTCGAGAGAAGAGAGGAGAAGGGAAGAACCCCGAGGGCAGGGGCATCACCAGGGATGGGGGTCTCGGGAGTCGAACAACCGGTTGAGTTGGAGGCCTCGGGAGGGTCGCCCCAAGGGTCAAGGAGGAGGCTTCCAGGGAAGAGACAACCTCCGAGAGCCGAGAAGGTTCGATCAGCCGACGTGGAGGCAAGGACCGAGGGGTCACTTCCCGCCGCCGCAAGAAGCAATAGAGATTGGTAGAGGAAGAGGAGGAAGAAGAGTCTGAGGAGCTGGAAGTAGGGGAGTTGGAGAAGGAAGAGGGGGCAGGGTGGCGTTGCCCTTCTATGACTTTCACCAGGAGGAAGGTCACACGACGGCCACCTGTCTAGAGTTCTTAGAGATAAGAGAAGCTAGAGGAATGGGGAGGCAGGATCCGCTGGTAAGGATCGTGGAAGTGCAGTAGGGAGAGGGAGAAGATAGGTGTGAGGACAGAGCAGATGTGGGAAACCGAGGAGGGATCGGGGTGACCACGGAGGAGTAGAGATTGAGGCAACTCGCAAGGGTAGCCTTCAGACCATGTTCTGAAGGGGGGTCGCCTCGAACTCCTTGGCTCCCCCCCCCCCAGATGAAAAAAAATCACCTTTTCATCAGCTGACATGCCGGACTTTGAGGATCCGTTCTGCGATGCCCTCGTGATTCAGACAGCAGTGGAGAACTTCACGGTCTCCAGGATACTGGTGGATAACGGGAGTTCTGTGAATGTGATCTTTAAGAAGGCTTTTGATGAGATGAAGGTTGAGGGGAAGAGGGTCCTAGCTTCAGATGGACTGATGTTTGGGTTCTCAGGAGAGAGGAAGGAAGTTGAAGGGGGAGTAGGGCTGCACGTGAAGTTGAGATGCGTGTGACGAAACTGTAGGTTCGTGATCGTGGACGCCACGAGCAGCTACAATGTCATCTTTGTGCGTCCCCTCATCAGCGCCCTTTGCTGCGTCCCCTCCTCGTTTCATCAATGTCTTAAATTCAACAACGGAGGGGTGCAGGTCAGGATTACGGGGGGTCCGAAGGTGGAGAGGCAGTGCTACGTGACGGCGGTCAACACCGTGTCTTGGATGGCCGAGGTGGAAGAGTTGGAAAGGGAGATGGCAGAGTAGGGAGAGGATGTCAAAGAAGAGTAGGTGAGCCTAGGGGAGACGAGGAAGAAGAGCGCGGAGGAGCAGAGAGAAGTTGAACAGGAGGCCTTGAGGGGCGTGGAAGTCGAGCAGCAGTAGGAGAGCCTGGAGGAGGTGATGGAGGTGGAGGAAGAGCTAGCAGCAGGAGTTGAGCATGAGAGCCTGGAGGAGGCGATTGAGGTAGAGGAGAAGCGAGCAGTGGGAGTTGAGTAGGAAAGCCTGGAGGAGGCGATGGAGGTGGAGGAAGAGCTAGCAGCAGGAGTTGATCAAGAGAGCCTGGAGGAGGCGATGGAGGTGGAGGAAGAGCGAGCAGCAGGAGAGGCCGAAGGAGGCAGCGGAGGTTGAAGTAGGAAGGAAGGAGGAGTTGGAGATAGAAGAATGTAAGAAACGAACTAGAAACAAGCCGGAACGGGTATAACTGAAATTTTATTATCAGAAAAAGGTATCTATTACAAAGGTATGGCCTCCCTTATATAGAATGGAGGAGATGGGAGAGAATACAAATACCCAATGTGGGACTAAAAATACAAAAGACAACATCTACAAAGTTAACCGCCAAACCGCCAAGCAGACCGCCTAACCGTGTGGTTAGTAGGAACTAACCGCCCGGTCACTACCAGAGAACACTCAGCCGACCATCAAGATCCCAGAGACTAGCCGGCAGACCGCCTGGCTACCAAACCGCCAGACCGCCAGACTGCCCGGCTACCAAACCGCCAGATTAGCCGGGCTGACCGCCCGGCTACCAGACCGCCAGTCCTAGCCGCCTGTCCGCCCAGGTCTATACAGCAACACTCCCCCTCAAGCTGGAGCATAGATGTCAATCATGCCTAGCTTGCTGCAAATGTGGAAGAAGGAGGCGGACACAGGTTTTGTGAATATATCTGCCAGCTCTTTCTCCGAGGTAACAAACGGAGTGCAAATCTGGTTCTTCAACACTTCTTCCCGAATGAAGTGACAATCAACCTCTATGTGCTTTGTTCGCTCATGGAATACCGGATTTTTGGAAATGTAGATCGCGGCCTTGTTGTCACAGAACATGGGAAGAGGATAGTTATAGACCTCTCCTAGATCCAGCATGAGAGCCCGCAACCATTTTAACTCACACGTGGTTGATGCCATGCTATGATATTCTGCTTCCGCACTAGACCTGGAGACGACTGACTGCTTCTTGCTCTTCCAGCTAACCAAGTTTCCTCCAATAAACGTGCAAAATCCGGAAGTCGACTTGCGATCCCCTTTGTCGTCCGCATAGCTAGCGTCGGAGTACGCTTCGACTCTTAGGTGACCGTTTTTCTGAAAGAGAAGACCTTTCCCAGGTGCGGACTTCACATACTCCAATATCCTTAGAGCAGATTGAAGATGACATTCCCTAGGCGACTGCATAAACTGGCTGACCTTTCCCACTGCATAGGAGATGTCTGGTCTGGTCACCGTAAGGTAGATGAGTTTGCCAACCAGACGCCGATACCTCGTAGTATCCAATAGAGGAGGTGATTCGTCTGTCCATGTCTTGTCTTCTCCAGGAGCCATGGGACACCGGGCAGGTTTAGCACCCGTCAATCCTGCCTCTTTCAACAAATCAAGAGCATACTTCCGTTGGGAGAGAACCAAGGAACACGGTTTCCGAGAGATTTCAATTCCCAAGAAGTATTTTGGAGAACCCATATCCTTCGTGACTAGGTGTTGGCGGAGATGGACCTTCGTCAAGGCTACACCAGCTTGATCGTCGCCAGTAAGAAGAATATCGTCCACATAAACAGCTAGCACAACCAGACCCGAAGATGTCTTGCGAATGAACAAGGAGTGATCAGCCGAACTCCTGGTGAAACCAATAGCCCTAACGATGCTACTGAACTTATCGAACCACGCCCTGGGACTTTGCTTTAGGCCATAGATGGCCTTCTTCAACCGGCATACTTGAGTCTCCCCCTGAGCAACATACCCAGGAGGTTGCTCCATGTAGACGTCCTCGTGAAGGTCACCATAGAGGAAGGCATTCTTGACGTCCAACTGCGAAATAGGCCAATCTTTGTTGACCGCCACCGATAAAAGGACCCGAATGGTGCTGAGGCGAGCAACTGGCGAGAACGTGTCAAAGTAATCAACACCATATGTCTGAGTAAACCCTTTTGCAACAAGACGGGCTTTGTACCGGTCCATACTGCCATCAGGACGGAACTTGACGACAAACACCCAGCGACAACCAACCACATCCGTGCCAAAAGGAGGAGGCACAAGGGTCCAAGTGCCCCGGTCAGAGAGAGTAGCAATCTCGTCATCCATGGCAGCCTTCCAGTGAGGAATATCAAGGGCTTCCTGGTAGGTGCGAGGGGTGGTAGTCGCGGAGATGGCTAGGGCGAAGTCCCTGCGAGAAGGTGTTAGCCGATCATAAGAAATAACAGCTGCCAGCGAGTGCTGGGTGCACGTCCGAACCCCTTTGCGAAGGGCAATGGGCAGCTCCAGGTCCTCGAGTTCCTCAGTCGCCGGTGCATCCGTGGCGGAGATCGCTGGCCCGGGAGGAGAGAGAGACGGCCGAGGGGACGAGGGAGAAGGATCATGATCAAGAGAAGGAGCGGCTGGTGGAGGTGGGGATGGAGGAAGCTCAAGAGGAGTGGATGTGGTGGAGAGAATGGGAGGAGAGGTCGAGTCGGTAGGAAGAAGAGGGAGGTTCGATCCATCGACCTGTGGGAGATCAGAAGAGAAGTAGGCGGCATTCTCAAAGAATGTCACATCCGCCGAGACGAACTGCCTGCGATGAACAGGGTCAAAGCAGCAGTAACCTTTTTGAGTTGTGGAGTAACCCAAAAAGATACACTTCGTAGCACGAGGGGACAACTTGTCGCGAGTTGCGGCAGGGCTATGAACAAAGGCAGTGCACCCAAAAATGCGGAGAGGTAAGGGAAAGGGGTCCTTGGAGGGATAGAGGATGGAAAAAGGGGTTTTGCCTTTGAGGACGGTAGAGGGAATGCGATTGATGAGGTAGCAGGAGATGAGGACCGCGTAGCCCCAATAGCTACGAGGAACCTGCATCTGCGTCATGAGAGTGCGAGCTACATCGAGGAGGTGACGGTTTTTACGTTCCGCCACCCCATTTTGCTGGGAGGTATAGATGCAGCTAGTCTGATGAATGATGCCATGTTGCGTACAGAAAGAAGCAAAATCACTACTCAGATATTCTTTTGCATTATCAGAGCGAAAAAGTTTGACAGAGGCATCAAATTGATTTTTAATCATATAATAAAATGAAGTCCATACAGAAAAAAGTTCGGAGCGATCCTTTAATAGATACACCCACGTACAGCGAGAATAATCATCAATAAAGGTTACAAAATAGGAACTTTCACGCCCGATGGTGAGGGTAGGGGAAGGTCCCCAAACATCCGAGTGAATAAGGTCGAAGGGCTTGGAAGAGCCACGACCTTGCTTAGGAGGAAAGGGGGAACGGTGATGCTTGCCCAGTTGACAAGCATCACAGTTGAGAGGAGAGTCCTGCTGAGGGAGGTGAGGAAACAGCTGGTGGATGAGACGCGAGGGAGGATGCCCCAGGCGAAGGTGCCACTGAAGAAGATCTGTAGAAGCGGGAGAGAAGACGGTAAGAGCAGATACATCATCAAGGAAGTAGAGACCACCCCTCTCAGTCCCAGTAGCAAACGTCCGCTTGGAGTCCGGGTCCTGAAACGAACAAGAAGAAGGAGTAAATGTTACCGAACACTGAAGTTGCTTGCAAAGAGAAGTAACCGACAATAAATTGCACGGAAACTTGGGCACATAAAGAGTATCCTCCAGGCGAAGGGATGGAGTAACTTGAACCATGCCTGTTCCATGCACCGGAGAGGGAGAACCATCCGCAACGAGAACAGGGGGCAACCGATCATGTGTTTCTAGGAGAGAAAAGCACTGAGGATTGCCCGTCATATGATTAGTGGCGCCAGAGTCGATTAGCCATTTACCTTGGGTAACTACGTGGGCACTACCTGAAGTCGTGGCCACGGAGGCAGATGGCTTGGAAGAAGGAGGAGTATCACCAGCGGGACGAAGATGCGGATGCTTTGTCCAGCAGCGGTCAACCAAGTGTCCTGGGCGGCCACAATGAGTACAGAGGTAGCGAGAGGGGCCACGCCCGCCAGAGTGGTTACCACGACCACTAAATCCACCACGATGAGCCTGGTGAGCATAGGAATCCGGAGCCGGAGGAGCGGCAAGCAAGGGGCGTTGGAGTAGAGAGGTAACAGCAGCAATGCGGGCAGCAGTAGCATCGAGGGTAGGAGACTCAGCCTCTCCAAGAATTTGCTGCCGGATCATATCGTATGAGTCCGGAAGCCGCAGAAGGTAACAGACCACTAGGAGTTCCTGGAAGTGCTTCAGCTGAGTGGCCACATCTGCCGAGAGAGGACGATTTTGTAGAATCTCAGCTCCAAGGGCTTGGACTTGTTGGTAAGCTGCAGGAGGGGACATGGACTGGCGAGCAAAGAGATCCGCATAGAGAGTATAGATGCGAGACGTTTGTCCCCCTTTGGAGTAGAGAGCGGCCAAGTGATTCCAAGCTTGTTTTACTGTCTCATCGTGACGGATGACAGGAAGACATTCATCAGACAGGCTGTTTGCCAGCCAAGTACGAACCAGCGCATCATTCGCATCCCAGTCAGAAAACTGGGCAGAGTCCGCAGGCGGAGGGTCATCGGTAAGATGATGACGCTTGCGTTGAGAGCGGAGAAGAAAAGTGAATGAGACACTCCAGTCGGGATAATTGGGCCCCAAAAGCTTAGAGACGGTGCCAAGATTCCCTGAAGCAGGAGGAGGAGGAGGCGACGGTGGGACAACGACAGTAGACGAGGTGGAGCCATCAGAATTGGTCATCCTGAAGAGAGGTCGCGCGGTTAAGAAGGGAAACCGGGCGGGAAGAAAAAGAAGCCGCGCGGATAGAGAGAGCGAGAAGATCGCGCGAACAAAAAGCAAACCGCGGCGGGCAGAGAGGCCTCCTAAACAAGGCAGAACTCGCGCGAACAGAGAGAAATCGCGCGGATAGGAAGAAAATGATCTGCAGCGGTCACGATGTCAGACACCAGCGGCCAGAGAAGCCACGACCAAGCCGCAGAACCAAACAGAGGGAGAGAAGTCGGGCGGCTAGCAGACAGACCGCGCGAACAGAAGAGGAGGATAGCAGACAGACCGCGAGTAGGGGGCAGAGGTCGCACAGACAGAAGAGAACACAATCAGGAGGACTAGATCGGGTCCTCTGATACCATGTAAGAAACGAACTAGAAACAAGCCGGAACGGGTATAACTGAAATTTTATTATCAGAAAAAGGTATCTATTACAAAGGTATGGCCTCCCTTATATAGAATGGAGGAGATGGGAGAGAATACAAATACCCAATGTGGGACTAAAAATACAAAAGACAACATCTACAAAGTTAACCGCCAAACCGCCAAGCAGACCGTCTAACCGTGCGGTTAGTAGGAACTAACCGCCCGGTCACTACCAGAGAACACTCAGCCGACCATCAAGATCCCAGAGACTAGCCGGCAGACCGCCTGGCTACCAAACCGCCAGACCGCCAGACTGCCCGGCTACCAAACCGCCAGATTAGCCGGGCTGACCGCCCGGCTACCAGACCGCCAGTCCTAGCCGCCTGTCCGCCCAGGTCTATACAGCAACAAAGAAGAAGCAAGGGTTGGCTGGGAGCAGTCATGGCTGGAGCCGGCCGAAGAAGTGGTAGAAATGGAGGTCTTCACTAGCACAGGACAGGTGCAGAGGGTGCGGATCAGCGGGGGATTAAGTCCCGAGGACCAAGAGCAGATGAGAGCTTGCATCTAGAGCAATGTCGACGTCTTCGCTTGGAGCGCGGCGGATATGTCGGGCATTAATGCAGATGTGGCTTGCCATCGCCTGAACCTAGACCCCCAGACTCTCCCCATATGCTAGAAGATAAGGGTCATCGCCACCAAGCTGGAGGAGCCTATCCGCGAGGAGGTCATGAAGCTCCTGGAAGCCGGCTTCATCTCAGAGATCCAGTATCCAGGCTTGATCTCCAACGTGGTAATGGTTAAAAAAGGGGTGGGAACTGGCAAATGTGTATCAATTTCTCTTTGTTAAATAAATCATGCCCTAAGGATTGCTACCCCCTACCTCGAATCGACGCGCTGGTTGATTCAGCCGTCGATTTTTCTGTTATGAGTTTTTTGGATGCTTTTTCAGGTTATCACCAGATCCGGATGCACCCTCCCGTTGTCAAGGATGTCTCCTTCATCACTAGGGAGGGGTGCTTCAGTTATAAGATGATGTCCTTCGGGTTGAAAAACGCAGGGGCTACATACCAGTGCATGATGGATTGGGTCTTCCAGTGCCAAAGGGGGAGGAACCAGGAGGTCTACGTCGATTACCTGATGGTCAAGAGCAAGTGTGTGGATTCGCACCTACGGGACCTAGAAGAGATGTTCGCCACCCTGCGGAAGTTCAAGATGAGGTTGAACCCCTTGAAGAGTGTCTTCGGGGCAAGCCGCGGGAAGTTCCTTGGGCATCTCTTGACTCCGACAGGGGTAGAGCCCAATCCAGATAAGGTGAAGGTCATTCTAGACTTGGAATCACCTCGCGATGCCAAGGAGGTCCAGTGCTTGACAGGTAAGTTGGCCGGGCTAAACAGGTTCCTCTCCAGATCAGGGGACAAGTGTTCATCATTCTTCAAGGTGTTGAGGGGTAACCAAAGATTTGAGTGGACCGCCGAATGTGAAGAGGCCTTCCAAGGACTAAAGAGATAGCTCTCCCAGGCTCCTCTACTTCAAAGCCCGAAAGAAGGAGAGGACCTGGCCTTGTATATAGGGGTGGGAGTGGAGGCTGTGTGCTCTATTCTGGTCAGGGAAGAGGGGAAGAAGCAGCTACCCATCTATTACGTGAGCCGGATTTTGAAGAAGGCGGAGCTCCGTTACCCCCATCCTGGAAAAGCTGGCATACGCTCTGATCATCTCGGCAAGGATACAACCATATTTCCAAGCCCAATAGATTAGGTTGGTGATCGGCCATCCTCTTCGCAGGATCTTTGAAGGGGTAGAGCACTCGGGAAGGCTTGCCAAGTTGTCCATCGAACTAAGTGAGTTTGACATCTCTTTCGATCCAAGACTCTCCATCAAGGCACAAGCAGTGGCGGATTTTCTGGCGGACTATGTTGTTGAAGTCGGGGAAGAGGAGCCGGAGCCGTAGGGAGCGTGGAAGATGATGGTTTATGGGGCCTCGGGGAAGCATTCTCTTGGGGGAGGAGTGGTGTTGATAAGCCCCCAGGGGGTTGCTATAGAGCAGGCGGTGGCCTACCACTTTCTAGTGACCAACAACCAAGCAGAGTACGAGGCTGTGATAGCCGGCCTTTGTTTGGAAAAGGAGCTTGAGATCCAGGATGTGAAGGCCTTCACAGACTCGATGGTGGTAGCATCACAGATCCGAGGGGAGTTTGAAGCTCGGAAGCCTACCCTTTTAAATTACCTATCCAAGGTAAGGGCGATCATCGGAGGGTTTCGATCGTTCTAAATCCAGCATGTCCCCAGGGAGGAGAGCCCAGCCGCCGATCGATTTGCAAAGTTTGGACCTCGGGGGGGGGGGGGGGGGGAGGGACCCTCACTGAACTATTTCGGCCAGCGATCGAGGAAGGGGAGTTGATGGAGGTAGGTCAGCGACCCTCGTGGGTGGATCTATTGGTAACCTTCCTGACCACTTGCAAGATGACGAAGGAGGTTAAGGATGCAAAAAGCTTCAAGCGCAGGGCAGCTCAGTACCTAATGTTGGAAGGGGTTGCATCGAAAGATGTTGTCGGGGCTCCTGGCGAGATGTGTAACTGAAGAAGATGTCCCGAGGATCCTGGGGGAGGTACACTCCGGCAAGTAAAGCAGCCACTCAGGAGGAAGGACGTTGGAAGCAAGAGTGGTAAGGTAGGGGTACTTTTAGCAGACCCTGAGGAAGGATGCAGTAGAATTTGCAAAGAGATGCCAAAAATGTCAGCTATATGCCCCCTCCAACTCTTACCTGCTCAACGACTTAGGATCATAACGTCTTCATGGCCTTTCTCCTTCTGGGGGATGGACTTGGTCGGGCCTTTCCCTCTAGCTAGTTGGCAGAGGAGGTTCCTCCTAGTCATGGTCAATTACTTCTCAAAGTGGCTGGAGGTTAAAGCATTGGCCAAAGTCACCTCGCAAGTTATAAGGAACTTCGTCTGGGGGGAGATCATATGCAAGCACGGGCTACCCCAAGAAATAGTGATAGATAACGGTCCCCAGTTTGTCAGTGAAGAGTTTATCAGCTTCTGCGCCCAACTGGGGATAGACCTCAGGTTTGCCTCTGTCCACCACTCCCGGAGAAACAGCCAGGTGGAAGCGGCAAATAAAATCATTATGAACTTACTTAAGAAAAAAGTGGAGAACTTGAGGGGGAATTTGGTGGAGCAGCTTCCCTCAGTCCTGCGGGCCTTGCGAACGACCCCGAACACGGCCACCGGAGAGACCCCCTTCAAGCTTTCTCATGGATGTGAGGCGGTCCTACCAGTGGAGTTTGAGGTCCGGTCCCCGCAGGTCAAGGCCGCGAGCGAAGGAGATGAGACTTCAAGGTTGGAGAATGAGGAAGGGTACGCCTCTCGCTAGACATGGTAGAGGAACTGCGGGATGTTGCAACCATTAGACAGGAGGAGATCAAACGACGAATGGCCAAGTATTTCGATAAGCATATCAGGATCAAGCAGTTCGCCAAAGGAGATCTGGTGCTGAAAAAGGTTGACGCGGCGGGAAGGTCGGCTTCCGTGGGCAAGCTCAACCCAAATTGGGAAGGGCCTTACATTGTAAAGGAGGTCCTTGGAACCGGAGGTTACTACCTCCAGGATATGGAGGGAAGAACCTTGAGCCACACCTAGAGCGGTGATGATCTAAAACGCTTCTACCCGTAAGAGGGGGAAGGTGATTGTATTAATACTTTCAAGTGCTATCATAATATATCCCTTACCTTTGATCCATTGTCTACTCTTTTATCTTAAAGTTAGAATAGCGTTTGAAAACTTCATCGACACCCTGAGCTCGGCTCGGCCCCAGGTAGACCCGCTGCGCAGGCTCTCATCTAGCTGTCAGGTCCAAAGGCTCGCTTGTGGGGGAGAGGTTTTGTTTTGAGAACTTCATCGACACCTCGAGCTCGGCTCGGCCCTAGGTAGACCCGCTGCGCAGACTCTCATCTAGCTGGCAGGTCCGAAGGCACGTCTATGGGAGAGGTTTTGTTTTGAGAACTTCATCGACACCCCGAGCTCGGCTCGGCCCCAGGTAGACCCTCTGCGCAGGCTCTCATCTAGCTGACAGGTCCGAAGGCTCGCCTGTGGGGGAGAGGTTTTGTTTTGAGAACTTCATCGACACCCCGAGCTCGGCTCATCCCCAGGTAGACCCGCTGCGCAGGCTCTCTCATCTAGCTGGCAGGTCCGAAGGCTCGCCTGTGGGGGAGAGGTTTTGTTTTGAGAACTTCATCGACACCCCGAGCTCGGCTCGGCCCAAGGTAGACCCGCTGCGCAGGCTCTCATCTAGCTGACAGGTCTGAAGGCTCGCCTGTGGGGGAGAGGTTTTGTTTTGAGAACTTCATCGACACCCCGAGCTTGGCTCAGCCCCAAGTAGACCCGCTGCGCAGGCTCTCATCTAGCTGGCAGGTCCGAAGGCTCACCTGTGGGGGAGAGGTCTTGTTTGTGAAAACTTCAGCAACGCCCCGAGCTCGGCTCGGCCCCAGGTAGACCCGCTATGCAGGCTCTCATCTAGCTAGCAGGTCTGAAGGCTCGCCTATGGGGGTGGAGGTTTGGTCCTTGGAAGTACTTCCACTTGGATGTTCTGCGCTGGACAAGAGACACACCAAGAAGGCAGAACAAAGTGGTTGAGGATCTCCTCGGCCGGGAAAGGTCTCGGCCGGAAAAGGTCTCGGCCAGGAAAGGTCTCACCAAAAGAAATTCCCGGCGGGAAGGCCTTTAGGGCGAGGGATCCTTGGCCAGACAGTGGGAAGATCTAGGCAAGAAGTTCCGCCCGTTCGCGCAAGGTATAGAGGGGCGGTCTTCCCTTAAAGGGCCTACGGACAACGCTCCCGCCAAATGTTCTCGACAGATGTTCTCGGCAGAGCGCGGAAACGAAACTTGCGCTCTGGTTTTTGAACATTCGTTGAGGTCATTTTTGGCTTCAACATTGACATAATAATTGGTTCATGATGTGCTAATTCATCCCACAAGGTTTTTAATTTACCAAAATATATATAAACTGAAATAGTTTTTGTTTGCGCACATTTGGCTAGTCATATTTCAACTGGTTGATTTTTGGTCCATTCACAACAGAGTAACGAGCCTTCAATTAGTCCCACAATAATTTTGCATCGTCGTAGAAAGAGATCATAGATTTAATCTCTGGATCAATCGTGTTCAGCAGCCAGGAGATAAGCATCGAGTGAATTGTTAACCAATCCTCTTCTGTAAATGGAGATTTAGGTTCAAGAATTGTGCCATCTACGAAGCCAAATTTTCGTCGTGACAGCAAGGCCAATCGCACAGATCTGGCCCATTCTTCATAATTGTTGTGCCGGAGACGAACCAGAGTAATCAGATCTACGGGTCTGTCCTGCGATTCAAGGTAGAAAGGAGAGGTATGAACCGCCATTCACCCAAGCGGAGAGGTATGATCATTGTTGGTTTGTTTAGAGGATTCGTCCGCCTTTGACACAAGCGTTTCTTAGCCGTGAACCTCTGATACCATGATAAACTTGAGATAGCAATAGAGGGGAAAGACAAATCAGAGAAAATGATGGAGAAAAATCCCATATGCGAATGTTTTTCTTGTTGTTTTTTAGAAAGATTGTCACTATAAATACATAGTTTTTGCTATTGTATCTTAATTCTATTTCCTAAAATAGTTGCTGAGAATCCTGCTAATTAAGTGTAATTGCCTAAACATATTCTATCACCATAACTGCACAAAAACTAAATATAGTACGCTAAATAACACCAAATCCGCAAAGGCTCCAATAGAAAGACATGATCAAAAATTAAACTTGTTTAAAGAGATCAAACTCACCAAACAAAAAAACACATCTCAAATTCATTAAGCTCGTATAAGCACAAAATTAGGTTTTTCTCACATTTGTGAATAAAAGTTCATTATTATATACTTATGATCTTAGGAAAAAAAATATTTTCATAAGAGGGAGTCCTTACAGCCATGGAGAATGTAGAGCCTAATATGCCAAGTTGGTGACAGACCGAAAAGATGTTGTGACCCACATAAGTTATTTTTATCCTTGACAAACAAATTCAAGCACACAGAACTGCTTCATAGCCATCACAAAGGAGCGCGTGACGCCTGCAAAGTCGGCAGTTAGAAACTCAATATGACATTCACCTCGCGGACCTTGACCCTTATGAATCTAATCTAGTAGTTGCGGTGCTTTGAATGCACTAGCAAATGCTAGAGCATTCTCATCCTCCGTCACAAGGGCGGATTTAGAGGGGGGCTCGAGGGATACTGGCACCCCCATTATTTTTCAAAACGGTTAGTGTATTTGAATTTCTCTCGTCGAGGTAATGGATTTTGACTACTTATACGTCAAAAACGGTGGCAAGATGAGGAAAATACAGCTCCGATAAGATTGAAACGTTCAAATTTTTTTTTTAAAGTAAGTTGATGTCTAACCCTCCATATTAAAATTTTTAAAACACAATGACACATTCAAAAAAATTTTATGCACCCCCATTATCAATTTGTGCACCCTCATTATTAATTTTCTGGATCCGTCACTGCTCCGTCAATGTCATATAAGGCTGCGGGTTAATAATAGAGCTTTAAAGGTTAGTGAGTTCGAGGATTGTCATCCTCACCTCAAAAGCAATAACAAAGGAGAGCAGATGATTCTAATGTTCTCCAACAACGGTCGGACCACTGATCAAAATAGGGAGGGAATCAACATAATCATATTCTCACCCGTCAAATTGTGGCAGTTGTGAAAAATCCACATTTCATATCTCACTACACACCGATAAGCTTCTAGAAGGAACACTTGCTAGAGAGCACACGGTCAATAAGAATCATGTCGCAAATATCGCCCAAACATCTGGAAATCTAACTAGGATCATGCAGGTCGGGAGGAGCTCCTCCAACCACATCCTTTCGCTTGGAGAATTGCTAACGATCTTTTTCTTGAAGAGTCACGGGAGGATTCGACCCGCCTTGTTAGGAGAGATTGGTGGGGAAAACAGAACCCCGCATGTCAATGTCTCCCAAACAAATCGAGGAATTAGTTTAATGGCAAAATCATAGATCATAAATCAATCACATCATTGATTCATATAAAGGTCTCTAGTACATCGCCTACCTCTGTTTCCTTCAGGCCGATCAACTTGCTTGGCTAGTCCACATCGTGGACCTCGTTCATGTCATCCTGCTCAATCACATGAAGAAAACCTCATATATTAAGAGTGCTGTTACTAGCAAATTCAATTTGATTTCTAGCAAATCATTATTATTAACAAACCCTCGTTTTTCAAAATGGTTATTTGAAAACCATTTTGTTACTAGCAAACCAACATAATTTAAAAAAAAAAAATTTATTTAAAACATTCATTCTTTCAAAATAACCCGCTGCATATAATGACATTACAAATGATTTCAAATGTATTCATTCAACCAATTATGTTTGCATTATAGATGAGTCAAAATATCGCAAATGTTTAGTATGTTCAAAACTGTTTTTTCAACAAAATATTATTATCTGCACCAAAATCTTTAAACAAAATATAGGTCGGTTTAGAAATATATTTGATTTCTAATTCCTATAAGAATGTGTTGTATATACGAGTTAAGTGTAGATAAGAATATATACATCTTTTTGAACTGCGTCTTATAAGTACAATTTCATGAGAAGTGTTCAACATAAAAGTTGGAGATCTACAATTTTCATGTTAAACACTTTTTGATTTGAAGCACTTTAGACCCCCGAATTGGCCCCTGAAAAAGTTACGTCGTACATATGTACGGACGCCCGGGATCGGCGTGACTTTTTTGGGGGGACAAATCGGAGGCATAAACGGCTTCAAATCAAAAAATGTTCAACATTAAAGTTGTAGATCTCGTCGAGATCTACAACTTTCATGTTGAACACTTTTTGATTTGAAGTCGTTTAGACCCCCAATTTGGGCCCCGGAAAAAGTCACGCCGAAAATCTGTATGTTCCGTGAATGTCTTTTTTAGGGCCCAAATTGGAGGCATAAACGGCTTCAAATAAAAAAAACGATCAACATGAAAGTTGTAGATCTTGATGAGATCTACAACTTTCATGTTGATCACTTTTTCAAATGAGAAATATTTGAGGCTCAAAATTCAACCATACAAAAATTATCAAAAAGCAAGATTGGTTTGCTAGTAGTAATTTTTGGGAAGAGAAAAAAATGCAAAAAATGACAGAATCTATTTTTTTCTGATTTGCTAGAAACGAAAATGAGTTTGCTAATAACAGCACCCTATATTAATAATGAACTGATTTGTAGGATTTAGTATTCAACAAAATACCCAATCATTGACAACATTCTCCTCCACCTCACTCCTTGCAACATCACTAACGGGATGAAAGGGGAGAGGTGTCAAAAGGATCATCACCTAGTCTCTGTTCCATAGAGTATTGCTTCTCGGAAGCCTCCCACCACACCCCACCACACCCTCGAAAGGACTAATATGTTTTCTTTTAATCCTTCTTATGGACAAGGTATTCACGAAGTGGCTCATGAAAGTAGTAAGATTCCCAACAGTTATTTTGATCGAGTTCAAGAAGCGTAAGAATTGTGCAAAGCCTAAGGGCTATTTAAAGAGGAACGAACAACTCACCAAGTCATAGGTCTTGTGTAGTTTTTCGGACCTCGAAACGAGCTAAAAAAGTGGGGATTATATACGACCCCTACTCGTCGGGACTAATAAAGAACAATAAAAATGACAATTACCAAAGGGGCCAACAAGGAGAGCTCTCAGTAAGCTTACCGCCACCTCATCGAGGACATTTCTTCACCACATCCGGCGGCAGAAACAACTCAGTACAGCTCGCCAATAACGAGATAGACCTCACACAGGGGTGGGTTTTAGGGGTTTAAGTAAGGACCTGTATGAGTTGTTCGCATCCCCTATCTCCCTCAACAATGAGTCCTATTTATAGGCGCATTGCAGAAAATAAGATAATTTTGGAGATCATTTTGAACTTTGAGTAATATGGTAGACCAAAATTTGATCTCTCGTTGATCAGTTTTTGATTTCTAGATATCGTTGATCAGTTTTTGATTTCTAGATATCAAAATAAATAATTTTTATCACCCTAATTTTTTGAGTGCAGGGGCGGATCTAAGAGCCCCCCCCCCCCCCCCCCCCCCTTCTCTATTTTTTTTAGCAATATTAAATTTAGATTTCTCTCATCGAGGCAATGCATTTTGACTGCTTGTGCATCAAAAATTGGGGTCAGATGAGAAATAAAAGACTCTGAAAAGGTGGACACATTCAAATTTCTTTTTAATTGAAAGAGAGGGAATATGACATAACAACAAACCGGTTTAACTAATTTTTGTACAGCAGACACATGTAAATCTAGTTGAGATAGTCGCAACGAATTTTGACCTCGCCGACTCCACCTTCTTTACTCATAGCGTCTTCGATATCTCTGAAAGAAACACCACTACCTTCGACACGATATAGTGTGATAACTTCTCAAGGCACAACACAATCATCTTTGTTTTCGTCTGCGGAGGTCCGACGAAGCACACTTTCATGTTTCAGCAGAAGCAAACCAAAATTACTATTTTCTAAATCTGAATAGGTGGATTTCTTTCATTATTTTCAGCCAATAATCACTTATTAGTAAATACTATACATTATACATAGATTTAAAAATTAGGATTCATTTATATAAATAAATATTGGTGCAAGTAGAAGATTTGCATGAATTCATTTAAACGGGTGAAATCTTTTTGTCGGTGTATACAGTGGCGGAACTAGGATTTAAATCCGACCCGGGCACCATAGCAATAATATTAATTTATGATGACTTTT
The DNA here is from genome assembly GCA_039513925.1 of Platanthera zijinensis. Taxonomy (NCBI): domain Eukaryota; kingdom Viridiplantae; phylum Streptophyta; class Magnoliopsida; order Asparagales; family Orchidaceae; genus Platanthera; species Platanthera zijinensis. The sequence goes on from CM077086.1 coordinate 57,965,507, forward strand.
AATTCAAAGTTCAAAGAAAATATTGCAAATGATAGTAATAAAAATGAAATCCAGAAAATAATATACTTAACGTTATTAACAAAATCACAACATTGCACAAACGGGAAATTTGTAATTGATCATAATAGATAATATAGTAAAGCTAGACATTACATAAAGAAATTTTTTGATAGTAAAGTGTTAAAAGAACTTACAAATCAAAAAAAACACTTTTCTTGAGCACATATTTTGAAAACGCTGAATACTTTCATCATTTGTAATGTTGTCTGCAATATATTTCTCAATATATGCTATGAGACAATCATTCATGTTGGGTCCATTGACCCCAATATTCCAGATTTATAAGAAGTCAAACTGGTTAATGACATACACACATAGATGTATTTGATGTGTGCTCAAGTTCATGCATGCAGGTTGTCCTTGATTGGATAGGTGAACAAAAAGAGTAAGCTGGAAGTTAGCTAATTTGACTAAGGCAAAAAGAGTTGAGTGATGAAAACACACTCAACGCTTTCAACGCCAGAGACAACTGAGAAGAATGTCTAAGGCAAAAGCGTCGAGACATCTGAGATAGTTGAGAAGAATGTATCAGCATAACCGCTGAGACAGCTGAGAAGCTCAACACAAAACGTTGAGAGAAATGTTGGTCCCAGCAAAATCGCTGAGACGGGAGATAGTCTCAGCTGTGAAGAAGAAACCGCTGAAACAGTTGAGGAAAAACCGCTAAGACAGAAGATAGTCACAGCTGTGAAGAAGAAAATGTTGAGACAGTTGAGAAGGAACCGCTGAGACAAAGCCAGCAGAATTTCTCTAAGTCCAGAAGCGTTGAGTGAGGCAAGCTCACTCAACGCTTCTAAAGAAGAGCTCAGTTCAGAATTCATCGAACTGAATTCTGAGTTCGTCAAGCTGAGCTCACCTTTCGTCGAGCTCAAGCTAAAGTTTGAAGATTCTGAGTTCGTCGAGCTCAGTTCAGAATTCGTCGAACTGATTCAGAATTCGTCGAACTGATTCAGAATTCGTCGAACCCAGCTCACCTTTCGTCGAGCTCAAGTTAAAGTTTGAAGATTCTGAGTTCGTCGAGCTCAGTTCAGAATTCGTCGAACTGATTTAAGAATTCGTCGAACTCAGCTCACCTTTCGTCGATCTCAAGTTAAAGTTTGAAGATTCTGAGTTAGTCGAGCTCAGTTCAAAATTCGTCTAAATGATTTCAAAATTCTTCGAACCCAGCTCATCATTCGTCGAGCGCAGTCAGAGTATATCGCGCCGTTGCGGGAAAGCTACAGCAGCGCCGGAAAGTACTATTTGTCCTCTTCTGAGGGAGGTGACGCTGACCATCCTTGGCTGGACCCACATTCAAATTGTGTCGTTGATTCAAATCAACAGATATAAAATGAAGAGAGAAAAGGGGATTAGGGTTAATGTTGGGTTCATTGCCCACAATGTCCTTGATTTGAGTGAAGTCAATCTTATCAATGACATACACATATCAATAGATGACTATGATAGGTCAAGTAGCCTAAGTGGCTAAGTCAGGTAAACACTTACCTAAGGTGTGGGATGACAGAAATATGTCTAAGTCACAGGCGTTGAGTGAAGGAACATCACTCAATGTCAAATGACTTATAGCACTGAGTGTAGTCTATACTGTCATAACCTATGTTGGAATGAGCTGAAATGTGGCTAAGTCCACAGATGTTGAGTGAATTCAACTCACTCAATGTCATGCTACTAAAAAGTAATTTGGCTAAGTGTTTTGGCGTTGAGTGATGAATACACACTCAACGTCATACAGCAAAAAGGCTGTAAGTTGAACTAGTTGAACCATGTTCAAATTCGTCGAATTGAGTTCAGAGTTCGTCGAGCTCAGCTCACCATTCGTCGAGCTAAGTTCAGAGTTTGAGATTCTGAGTTCTTCGAGCTCAGTTGAGAATTCGTCGAACTGAGTTCAAAGTTCGTCGAGCTCACTTCACCATTCGTCGAACTCAGAAAGACAGTCTAAGCCTAGTGTTTTTTTAAACACAGAAAATTGGCTAAGGTAGAAAGCGTTGAGTGAGGCGTGTCACTCAACGCTCTCAACGCTTAAGTTGTTGAAAAAGCAAAAATTTGGTTAAGGCTAAAAGCGTTGAGTGGAGGTTACCGACTCAACGCTGTCAACGCCTAGTGCAGACAGAATTTTTTCTAAGGGGTTTGGAGTTGAGTGATGCTTACTCACTCAATGCCAAGAAGTAGAAAGCTGATAAAGCAAGTTGGCGTTGAGTGAAGCTGAATCTCTCAACGCCTAGAAACAGACTTTATATTCTAAGTAGTTTGGCGTTGAGTAAAGGTTACTCACTCAACGCCAAGAGACAGTAAATCTGTCTAAGTGTTTTGGCGTTGAGTGATGCTTACTCACTCAACGCATATTCTCTAATGCTCGATTTTGGCTAAGTCCACAGGTGCTGACGTCAGTAAAATCGACAAAATCAACTTAGGTCAAATCAGGTATGAGTAAGATCCAGTACACAACAAATATTGTCGTGAAGCTACTGTATGCCTTCTTCTGTTAAAGCAAGGCGCAGCTGGAAGCTGTAGGTGGGGCCCATCGATCTCTAAGAGCAGATAGTCGGCGAACTATAAAAGGAAGAGATGGGGCAAAGAGAAAGACAACTTTTAGGGCATAAAATATTAAAAAAGGAGAGCAGCCGTCTTCATCTTCTTCGTCATTGCTGCATCTGAAAAGCTTGAAGCTCTCCAGCAAGAAAAATTCAGTTTGTTGTGCTAGTCTCTATCTGCCACAGCAAATTCAGAGTCTGTTCTGAAGAAAGAAGGACCTTCATCCTTAAGCAAGTTCAGTGAGTTGTTGGAAGACTCAAGATCAAAAGATCTTTAGCCTTTCACAGCAAGTTCAGAAGTTAACTTCTGAGTTCTTTCAGTAATTCTTTTCCCTGCTGTGAGGAGAGTTGGAGCAGAAATTTTTTCTGCTCAAGTTGTAGACACAAAAAATTCTTTGTGTTAGATTAAATTAAACTATTTCATTTTGTAGGATCCTTCTGGATCTGAGCTGTAGGACCTTTGGGTCTGAGGTAGGACAAATTTGACTGAGCTGTAGGAGAGTGCTGCTCTTTGAGGTAGGTGAGTTTTGCTCACTGAGTAGTAGGGAAGTTTTTCCTGAACTGTAGGAGAGTGCATCTCTCTGAGTTGTAGGAGCAAGTATGCTCTGAGGTAGGGCTATCCTCCATATCCTGAGTGGTAGAGCTTAATTGCCTGAGGTAGGTTATACTTGTATCACTGAGTACAGACCTTTGTAGCTGAGATGTAAGACTTGGAGGAGACTAAGAGATCCTGAGGGATCTAAGGTGTAAGCTCCTTAGAGCTTTGGTTTGGAGAAGTGTCTTAACTAACAGGAAGTTAGCAATGTGGGAGGAGAGTGGATGTACCCATAATTTTGGGGAACTACTATAAAATACTTGTGTGCTTTTCTGTATTTGCTTTTATTTTCTTAATTGCAGGTGTTAAGGACAAGCTCTAGATCACTCTAAGCTGAAAGCTAAAAGAAATAAACAAGTGATTTAAAAGACGATCAAAAGACCTAGTCAAACCTATTCACCCCCCCCCCTCTAAGTTGCTAGCTATCTTGAAAATAAGATCTTTCAAGTGGTATCAGAGGGATGTTGCTCAAAAAATATTTAACAATCTGAATGATCCTCTAAAGTAGCTGTTGTTAAGTGGTCATGGGCTCAAGAGAGAGCCAGAGAGAGCTGAGTTCTATAAAACTCCCCATCTGCAGAAAGGAGTAGTTTGGAATATAGAAAGAGAGGGTGAGGCTATTCATGAAAGCCTATGATCCAATAATTTTTTCAACTGTTAGGGAGGGACCTGTCATTCCTATGAAGTTATCTGCTCTGGATTCCAACATCTAGATACCAAAGACACTCTCTGAAATGACCAAAGATGAGGTCATATTAGCTGTCCTGGACAAGAGAGCACAAAATATCATTGCCAATGTTGTAGATGACTCAACCTTCCTGAACATGGTTCACTACCAGGCCTCCAAGGAGATGGGGGATACCCTTGTGGTCTACATGAAGGGTACTGATGAGGTAAGAGATGATAGGAAGTCTCTACTCAACCAAGAGTATGAGACTTTCAGGCAAATCCTGAAGTAGAACATAACTACCTATTATGAAAAATTCTTCAGGATCATAAATGAGTTGAAGACCTATGGAAGGGTCTTTAATAATTATGAAATAAATGACAAGTTTCTCAGGTCTCTTACTAGAGACTGAGATACTAAGATCTGTGGCATAAGAGAGATAGTCAAGCTTGCTGACACTCCTCCCCAAATATTGGTTGGGAAGATGCTCTCCTATGAGATGCAGCTAGCTGCCAGAAAGGAGGATGATGCCACCAACAAATCACTAGCCAAAGAAAAGTCCTTTGACTTCAAAGTTGAAAGCACAAGGAAAGGTAAGGAAAGGATTCCTTCTCCACCAAGGAAACCAGCTGAGTCAGATAGCTTAGACTAAGAGGCATCAGACAGCAACATGTCTGATGAAGATTTTGCAGCCTTTTCTAGACAACTCCAGGGTTAATGAAGAAGAATCATTGAAAGAAGAGGCCTTCCAATTCCACTCACACAGAAAGAACCAGTCCAAGACTGACATGTATGGTTCTAAACATAATAAATATAACTCCTTTAAAGTAATTTGCTACTGTTGCAGCAAGCCTGGGCATGTGATAGCTGACTGCCCAAAAAATAGGAAGGAGACTAAAGAGAAGAAGCAGCACCAGCACAAAGGAAAGAAGGAAAAGTACTTCATTGCCAAAAAGGAAAAGAGTTGGACAGACTGATATCCCTCTGAGTCTGAAGAAGAGGAAGTCTACATTGGGCTAGTTGCTGCTGCTGTTAAAGATGAAGCTATTGCAGTAAGAGAAGTCAATCCTCCAGGGAGGATAGGAATCAGGGCCCCCCTAATACTGTCAGACAGTGAGTCAGAGGTGGATGAAGATATCCACAGCTACAGAGGGCTGATGGCAATGACAGATGAGGAAGGCAACCAGGATCAACCTGGTCAAAGTAAGGTACATCCATCACCTAACTCTGCTTATTTGTCTGAGTTTAAGACTAGTCCTTGCTCAGAAGCCTCTTCACCCTGTGGTGAAGAAGATTCTGTATCTGAAGGAGATGTCAATTAATTGATTGACAAGTATAGAGAACTTCTGAATGCCTTCAAGAAGGTCAATAAGTTGTCTAAGAAGCAAACTAAAGAGATTTCATCTCTTAAGCTTGCAGCTTCCCAGCAAACTGTAACAACAAATCTGCTTGACCAGAAAGCTATGAAAATTAGCCAACTGAAGTCCCTCTTACCTCCATCAAGCACAAGAAATGTCTCATCAGGGAGCTTAAAAATAAGCTTGAGAAGGAGAAAAGATTAGTGGCTAGCTATTCTAAGACAAGTATTGTCCTCCCCTTGATAGACTCCTTCTCCTCTCAAAAGGGAAAGAAGGGGTTGAGATTCAAGGAAAGCACAAGAGTTGCTCCTTCCAACAGGAAGGGCACAGCTCCAGCTCCAGCTCAGCCTATTATTTCTAAGCCTCCCATTATTTTCAGAAAAGTTTTGATACTTTCTAACAAGTATAACCAAGAAAGCTCTTATGGTCCCTGGGAGAAGGGTTGTTCATCTGGAGTGAACAAAGATGTTCATTGCCATGATGAAAGTTTTGGCAGTGTGTGTGCAGTCAAGGCTGCCAATAAGAAATTTCAAATGGCCCAATCTGAACCATTAGTCTTTGGTGCTTCTGCACCAACTCTCAAGAATGTTATTGCAGCCAAGGCTCAGAGTCTGACAACAAAGGTTCTGACTAAGAGCAAGTCCAAGAGTCAGGCTGATCTGAGCATATCTAAAGCCATCAGAAGCATGCTTTCTAAAAAGAAGCTAGCTACTGTTGGCACTCAGGGCAGACCAAATCAGCCAACTATAAGACTTACTTTCAGTCAAATTCTGGCTGAAAGAAATCAGAAAAAGGTTGTATCACATCTTCCTCCTGTCAAGATTGCTGCTCATCAAGTTGTAGGGCCTTCACAGAAAAGAAGATATAACATAAATGATTGTTGGTGCTGTGGTAAGATAGGGCATTTTGCCATTGATTGCTGGCACAATCCCAATGTGGCCAGAGCTAGGGTCAGTTCACTAGTCAGAAATTCTGCTGGTGGACATGTTCAGTTTCATGATACCATGCATTTAGGACCCAATAGATATTGGGTTCTTAAGGTTAAGTAATATGTATATTGCAGGATAGTCCAAAGTTTCATACCCATATATGGTACTTGGACAGTGGTTGTTTCAGGCACATGACTGGAATAAGGAGCAACTTGAAGGAGTTTACTCTAGTAAAAGATGGACCCAAAGTCATATTTAGAGGTTCAGATAGATGTGTAACCAGAGGATATGGTAAGATTACCAATGGCATAATCACCATCACCAAGGTGGCTTATGTTGAGGGGTTGCAACACAACCTTATAAGCATAAGCCAACTTTTTTGATCTTGGCTATGTTATTGTCTTCCACAAGGATGAGTGCCTAATTAGGAGGTAAAGTGACCAAGAGGTTATCTTGACAGGCACTAGGAGTGGAAATATTTATTGCTTGAACTTTCTATGTCTAAACAGATTCTCCTATCTATTTAGTGGAAAATGAGAAAGTCTCCTACTTTGTCTAGTGGCAAAAGAGATTAGCTCATTTGAATTTCAAGACTATTGACAAGCTCTTCAGTCAAGAGCTAGTTAGAAATGGCCCCAATGTGAAGTGCTCTAAAGAGGGCATTTGCTCAGCTTACCAAAAGGGTAAGCAGACAAAAGTCTCCTTCAAGGGTATTGAGGCCAAAGACTCTGTGAGGTGCTTATACCTCTTGCACTTGGACCTATTTGGTCCTATACTAGTTCACAGTCTTGGTAGGAAAGTCTACACTTTTGTGGTAGTTGATAACTATTCCAAGTTTACTTGGGTGTTCTTTCTTAAGAAAGAGGATGAAACCCTTGATGTCTTCATGAGGTTTGCCAAGCAAATTCAGAATGAGCTTGGCAGTTCTGTAGTCAAAATCAGAAGTGACCATGAGATTGAATTCCAGTCTGATAACATGATAAAATTTTGTGAAGAGCATGAGATTCATCAAGAATTCTCTTCTCCTAGAACACCCCAGCAAAATGGGATAGTTGAAAGGAAAAATAGGACTCTCATAGAGGCTGGTAGAACACTATTGAGTGACACATCTTTCTCAGAATATTTCTGGGCTGAGGCAGTAAATACTGCATGTCATGTCCTCAACAGAGCCTCTATCACCAAAGGCCACAAGAAGACTCCCTATGAGATCTTGAAGGGCAGAAAACTAAATCCGGGCTATCTCAGAATCTTTGATAGTAAATGTTTTGGGCTTCACAATGGCAAATCCTATGTGACTAAGTTTGCTGCCAAATCCTATGAGGGAATATTTGTTGGGTACAACAATCATAGCAAAGCCTATAGGATCTACAACTTGAAAAGCCAATTTGTAGAATAATCAGTTCTTGTAGTCTTTGATGAGTCTGCCATGATTAACAATGGACTGCCTAGTTCCTCTTATAGTACTGCAGGTACAGAACAGATGATGGACAAGCTGATAATTAAGGAAGCATCACTAGTCATCCAAGATGATATGGATACTCCAAAAGATCTACCTAGCACATTATGAGTGGATGAAGATCAACAAGAAGATGCCCCTATTACTGAAAGAAGACTGCCACCTACAGTCAGACATATGAGAGATCATCCAACACACCAGATCATTGGTGAGGTAAGTCATGGAGTAATGACGAGGAGCAGAAGTCAGAACACGGTCATGTATTCAAGCTTTCTATCCCAAGTAGAGCCCAAGAAGTTTGAAGAGGCCAACATAGACCAGCATTGGATTGGAGATATGCAGGAGTAATTGAACCAATTCAAGAGGTGCAGGGTCTGGAAGCTGGTTCCCAAACCTCATGTCATAATTTCATTGGAGTCAAGTGGATCTACAAAAATAATCTTGATAATAATGACATTATAATTAAGAATAATGCCAGACTAGTAGCTAAGGGGTACAAGTAAGAAGAAGGGATTGATTTTGATCAAACATTTGCCCATATATCAAGATTGGAGGCCATCAGATTGTTCCTTGCATATGCAGTACACAAGGGATTCAAGGTTTACCAAATGGATGTGAAGTCAGCCTTCCTAAATGGTGACTTAAAATAAGAAGTCTATGTTAAGTAGCCTCCAGGTTTTGTAGTTCCTAACTCACCTGATTTTGTTTATAGACTTAGGAAAGCTCTATATGGGCTAAAGCAAGCCCCTAGAGCATGGTATGAGACATTGTCTAGTTTCCTCATTGAGAACAAATTCTCAAGGGGAAAAATAGACAAGACCATATTCCTAAGGGAATCTAAGGGTAAGGTCATCCTAGTACAGATCTATGTAGATGACATTATCTTTGGATCTACTGATGACAACCTCTGCAAAAATTTTGCTAAACTTATGTAGGGAAAGTTTGAGATGAGTAGTATGGGTGAACTTAATTTTTTCTTGGGCCTCCAAGTAAGACAGACTGATGATGGTTTGTCCATATCCCAGTCTAAGTTCACTAGGGAGTTAATCAAAAAATTTGGCATGGAGAATTCCTCCACCATGGGAACTCCCATGAGGTCAAGTATGTCTGTAGGCAAAGATGAAACAGGGAAACCTGTTGATGAAATTTTGTATAGAGGGATAATTGGCTCCCTTCTATATCTGACTGCAAGTAGGTCAGACATCATGTATGCTACATGTGTTTGTGCTAGGTATCAGACTTGCCCTAAAAAATCTCACTACTCTGCAGCTAAGAGAATTTTGAGGTATCTTAAGGACACTCCAGATTTTGGCCTTTGATACCCTAGGAATTGGGAGTTTGAACTAACTAGCTATTCAGATGCAGATTTTGCAGGCTGCAAAGAGGACAGGAAGAGCACATCTGACATCTGTCAGTTCATGGGAGGGAGACTGGTATCTTGGAGCAGCAAGAAACAAACCAGTGTGACAATATCAACTGCAGAGTCAGTGTACATCTCAGCAGGAAGTTGATGTGCTCAGTTGCTGTGGATCCAGCACCAGCTTCAAGACTACAACCTTCAGATAAGTAGAACTTCTTTATTCTGTGATTCTACTAGTGCAATCTCTATTGCTAGGAATCCTGTCTCCCATAGTAGGACTAAGCACATAGAGATTAGGTATCATTTCATTAGGGAGGATGTGGAATATGAAGACATCACCCTTGAGTTTGTCCCAACCGACAATCAAGTGGTTGACATCTTAACTAAGCCACTAGATAAAGACAAGTTTAACACCTTCAAATTTGATTTGGGTATGTTAAACTTAGTATAGCTTCAGTTGCTCCTCATCTGGTTGCAAACTATTTGGCATTATGCAGATAGGATGGTCTTTTAAAGAAATGAAGATCCTCCAATTGAGAGGGAGCAAGTCCGGCACAATTCCAACATTTCACTGCTGTCTAATTGAGGTGGAGCAGGTGATAAGATGATTAGTTGATCAGATGCATCCTACCAGCTATTTGCTGCAGTCAAAAAGGGGGAGGATAAGATGATCAGATGATTAGATAAGTAAAGCAGCAGCAAGGCAACAACAATTCAGGGGAAGCAGATGGCAGATGCAGTAATGTTCCATTCTGCAAGCAAGGAAGTGTGGTAACTATAGATCACCTCTCAATTATTTAGTTTTCATTTATTATGTCTTATGCTGCATGGTTCTGTGTATGTCATTGACTCATTTGATCAAGAGTTTTGACTTTCTCAAATAGGGAGAGATTGTTGGGTCCATTGCCCACAATATCCTGAATTTGAGTGAAGTCAATTTTATCAATGAAATTAAAATTAAGGCCAAGTTATTGAAATTGAAATATAGTATAGATAAAGTATTGATGAAAGTATAGAACAATTCCTGGACCAACTATTGAAATTGAAATTCATAAAACAGAAATTAAAATTCATATAACAGAAATTGAAATTTGATGAAATTATAACAGGAATTGAGATTTGATGAAATTATAACAGAAATTGAGATTGAGAAATTATAACATAAATTGAGATTGAGAAATTATAACAGAAAATGTCAGAAATTGAAATTGAAAAAGAAGAAAAAGAGGAAGTTACCAGGCAAAAACAGAGAGCGGAAATGATGGCTGATCCTTGACAGGCTAGCAGGGCGGAAATGTTCAACCAATCCTTGACGAGCTACGCTGCGGCGGGAGCAGCGGCGGGCTAGGGCACGCGATCAGCCGATCCTTGACGACTGACGAGGCTAGGGAGCTGCGTCGGGCTAGCAGCGGTGGGCTAGGGCAAAAATAGAGGGCAAAAATGAAAGTGAATAGCGAGATGCGGTGATAAATTGGTCTCCCCCGATGAGAATCGCGGAAAATCACACCCGGGCACGTGCCCGGGTGTGTCCGAAGGTGGGTCCGCCCCTGAGTGTATATATATAGATGATTTTGTAATTTTCAACTATATTCTTATAAATGAATGACTTAGGCTCCGTTTGGGAGGACTTATTTTTACCGGTCAAACGGTTACGACAACATGAACCGGATCTTAATTAAGACCCGGTTCATGCGATCATAACCGCTTGACCGGTGAAAATATATCCCCCCAAACGAAGCCTTGATATCTTACAAATGATTCTAAAATTGAGATAAATTTTTAATTAATACATTTATCTATAGTCATCTAACTAATATTTTAACATAGATATATGCTTTAAATATATAAATATTCTCTTACCTATACTTTTTAATTAGTGTCCCTCACATATGCACAAAATTGCTATGAAACTTCATTTATCTTTGAAATACAAATCTTAGCATTGTCTTTGATGACTACTAATTTTCTAAACTTCTTGGGCGATTTGTATCAGTCCCAAAAATTCTGCAGGTATGAAGAGTATTATTATTTATAAACTTTGCATCCAAACATAATAAAATGTCAACGTAAAATATAATTAATAAAATAATTAACATTTAAATATTTTGAAATTACATAAACATAATGAATTACTATCTTAACTACTACTATTATTATTATTAATACTACTTTCTGGTGCTTACTCAATTCCAAAAATCTAACGGACACATTTTTGCCCGACAAAAACCAGTACAAGAAACTCATCAATTCCCATATCAATTTGAGAAGCCGTGGTATGCTTAAAGAACCCACCATCTTAGCTCTACTGATCCAAACATACGCGCGATCAGGGAAGCTCCAAAAGGGCAAGCAGCTCCATGCTCGCCTCCTCACGTCCGCCGGCTGGCCCGCCACCACCTTCGTCGCCAACCATCTCCTCAGCATGTACGCCAAGTGCGGCGATCTCCCACACGCCCTCTCCCTGTTCGACGTAATGCCGCACAGAAATCTCGTCACCTGGACAGCAATGATCACCGGATTCTCCCACAACGCCAGGTTTTTTGACGCACTAACAACCTTCTCCTCCATGCTCGCTGCCGGCATTCAACCAACCCAGTTTGCGTTGTCCAGCGCCATCCAAGCCGCCACCGCTCTCCACTCTCTGCCGTCCGGGAGGCGGCTGCACTCAATTAGCCTGAAGCTGGGATTCCACACCGAGCTCTTCGTCGGCAGTAACCTCGCCGACATGTACTCCAAATGCGACTCTCTGGCCGCTGCCCGCATGATTTTCGACGAGCTTTCGGACAAGGATGAGGTTTCCTGGACCGCCATGATCGACGGGTATGCGAAGAACGGCGATTTCGAGAACGCTTTGGTGGTTTTTCGTGACGCCATTCAAGACGACACCGTGGCGGTTGATCAGCATCTCATTTGCAGCGCTGTCAGCGCTTCTTCGGGGCTGAATGGTGGGGGGAACATCGGCCAATCAATTCATGGCTGCGCAGTGAAATCTGGCTTTACCGCAGACGATGCCGTCATCAATTCACTCACAGACATGTACTCTAAAACTGGAGACATGGGGAGCGCTTCAGCACTTGTCAACGCCTCTTCTAATGGCTGGAACATCGTGTCCTGCAGCTCGTTGATCCACGGTTATGTCGAAATGGATCAGATAGAGGAAGCCATTACCGTATTCTTGGAATCCAACAGGCGGGGAATCAGCCCTAACGAGTTCACCTTCTCGAGCTTGATCAAAGGTTGTGCCGGCGGCGCCGTCCTGGAGCAAGGCATCCAGTTCCATTCTCAGGTGATCAAAACCAGCTTCATCCTCGACCCCTTTGTCTGCGCTGTTCTAGTGGACATGTACGGCAAATGCGGACTTATCTCCTCTTCCACTAAAATCTTCGAAGAAACACAGAGCCCGACGAACATCACCTGGAATTCCATCGTCAGCGTGCTTGCACAGCACGGCTGCGGCCAGAAGGCCGTAGAGGCATTTCATCAAATGGTTGGAAGACATGTGGAGCCCAACCATGTAACATTCGTCAGCCTTCTCGTGGCCTGCAGCCACTCCGGGCTTGTAGAACAGGGGCTTCAATTCTTCAACTCGATGCAGGAGAAGTTCGGCGTGGAGCCCAGAGACGAGCACTACTCGTGCGTCATCGATATGCTCGGCCGGGCGGGACGGCTCGGGGAAGCCGAAGAATTCATCGGCCGGATGCCTGCGGAGCCCAACGCCTTCGCGTGGTGCTCTCTGCTCGGCGCCTGCAGGATCCACGGGCACAAAGCCCTTGGCGAACTGGCGGCGGAGAAGCTGATGGAAATAGAGCCGGAGAACACCGGAACCCACGTCCTGCTCTCGACCATCTATGCCGGCGCGGGCCAGTGGGAGGACGTGAAGGCCGTGAGGAGACTGATCAGGGATAGCGGGATGAAGAAGCTCCCGGGGATGAGTTGGGTTGAGGTGGAGAAGAAGACGCATGTGTTTGCTGCCGACGATTGCTCGCATCCAAGGAAGGATGAGATATACGAGAAGATGGAGGAGCTATGGGCGCGGATCGGAGAAGCAGGGTACGTTCCGTACACCGGGGCAGTGGCGAGTAATGTGGAGGAGAGGGAGAAGGAGAGGATTTTGAAGCATCACAGCGAGAGAATCGCGGTGGCGTTCGCGCTTATAAGTTTGCCGGCGGGGAAGCCGATCATTGTGATGAAGAATCTGAGGGTTTGCGTGGACTGCCATGCCGCCATTAAGCTTATCGCGAAGATCGAGAAGAGGGCGATTATTGTTAGGGATAATGCTCGATTTCACCATTTTCTTGAAGCTGGGGAATGCTCCTGTGGGGATTATTGGTGATTTCTAATTAAAAACTGATGACAGATCTTACCTCCTTTTCTTTAAAACTGTCAGGTTTATTTAGTCCATAGAAATGTTGTAATTTTAGATATTTTAGTGAAATTTTTAATGGAAACTTAGGTTTTGTTTGGGGGATTTATTTTCACCGGTGAAGCGGTGACGACAAGGTAAGATTCATACGATCGTAACTATTTGACTGGTGAAAATAAGTACCCAAAACAAAGCCTTAGATCTCATTTTAAAGATTACCTTAAATTTAGGTATTATATTTTTGGGGCAATGTTAAAGGCAGACCCATTTTGATTATGGGCACCCACGAAATAAACAAAAATAAACTCATTTAGGCTCCGTTTGGGAGGACTTATTTTCACCGGTCAAGCGGTCACAACCGCATGAATCGGGTCTTAATTAAGACCCGATTCATGCGGTTGTGACCGCTTGACCGGTGAAAGTAAGTCCTCCCAAACGGAGCCTTAGTCAATCCCTTCCCATTGAAATTAAATCTGGTCTTCTGACAACACTAAATCAAAGAAACTTTCCTCCTTCGCGCTCAACACAGGCAACCAGTGGAAGGTTTTACGTTGATTTTTGTCACCGCCTCCTTCAGCAATTTCAGACACCGCCTCCTTCAGCGATTCCGGACGTCGCTTCCTTCTCCCTAGTTGTGCGATCTCCTCGTTTCCGCGACTTGTCGATCAAGCAAGTACCGAAACCTACTCCTTCCCAGTCCTTCGTGCAGAAGAATTGAATGTCGTGTTTTGTGCTGAACACCGAAGTTCAATTTCCAGTGTTCCGTTTGAGACTGGCCGCCCAAGCTCCGACAAATTTCAGAGACCCAGGAGTCCCAATGTCTTAATCAAACGCCTTGATATCACTGTTGCAACCTCGACATTAGTGAACTTGAATTTCTTCGTCATTTTCCTCTTCTTTCTCCCTCTTGGTTATTTTGAATTCTACTGTTAGAATATTGGGATTGTACAACCCCATATACGTACGCCGAGTGGGATCTAAGGGTCAGGGACCCAGGTTTGGGCGTGCTTTAAGCTAATCAGATCAAGCAAGTGGGGTAGGCGGAAGGGCTCCCTCCCGGGGCTTGCGGGAAGGCTTGCGCCCGGGTAGGCGGGAGGCCCTCGGAGCCGGCGTTGAGTGATGCATTTCCACCCAACGTCTTCTGACTTCCGGCACTGAGTGATGCTTTTCCACCCAACACCATCTGGTTTCTGGCGTTGAGTGATGATTTTCCACTCAACGCCTTCTGGATTCCGGCATTGAGTGATGCTTTTCCACTCAACGCCTTCTGGTTTCCGGCATTGAGTGAAGCTTTTCCACTCAACGTCTTCTGGCTTCCGGCGTTGAATGATGCTTTTCCACTCAATGCCTTCTGGTTTCCGGCGTTGAGTGATGCTTCTCCACTCAACACCTTTGGGTTTCTAGCGTTGAGTGAGGCTGCTCCACTCAACGCCTTTTGGCTTCCGACGTTAAGTGATACTTTTCCACTCAACGCATTTGAGTTTCCGGCATTGAGTGAGGCTTCTTCACTCAACGTCTTTCCGCTTCTTGCGTTGAGTGACGTTTCTTCACTCAACGCCAGGGGTGTAATTACCTTTATACGCTTAGAGGTCTACATTTAGCTCCTCAGAATAGCGGAGCTAGGCTGTTGGCAAACAAGTTTTCTGGATTCTATAAATAGACCCACAAGGTACCTTAGAAGATAAGCTTTCTCACTTTTCTAACTTCTAGTAGCGCTTTTTTAGGTGTTCTTAGTTCAACATTTGACTAAGGAGGGGGATCGCTCTGAGATCTCTCAGGTTAGTGGAGGGACCTCCAAGCTGTAGCCCAGGGTCTGTTCTTTAGTTACAAGTCATTGGTCAAGGGTTTGGGTTTGGGAGAAATAGGTGTTAGCTACACCCCAAGGTCTGAATTCTCGTTGGGGCTAATTTTTGGTTCCAATATTTCTGGTGCGGTGAGCGTGGACCGTAGCTAATAGAGGAAAATCTCAAGCTTAGTCTCATGGCTAGAGGTGAGGAAGAAGGAGCTGGCTCAGGAGGTTCCCCATGCCAGGCGCGTGGGGTGACTTTGGGGATGTTGGAAGACTTCAGGCGGGAAGTCTTGCAGACTATCCACTTGGCCTTCTCGGCAAGGAGCGAGTGGGCAACGCCCAAGGTTCCGGTGGCGGCCGTTCCGTCGTTGGGCGAGAACGCTCCCGGGCATCATCCCATAAAGGAGGTTCCGGTATAATTTGTGAGAGGGATGTCGTCAGGCGGGAGCTCTTTCCAAGACAGGCTAGCGTTGAGGGGCTCAGCGAGCCGAGATCCCGAGACGGGCCCTCTCGACAGGTGGTGGGCGGAAGCCCTTTCAGCGAGCAGATCATCTCGGCCCCAGTTCCAGACGGGTTTCAAGAGCCTGATATGTCTTACTATACGAGCAGGGACGACCCCGTGCAGCATGCTCAGTGTTTCGAGGACGCCGTTTCCATAAGGCAGATGTCAGACGCCTTCAAGTGTAGGCTTTTTGCCGTCACTTTGAAGGAAAAGGCTAGAGACTGGTTTCACCAGTTGCCAGCGAGATCTATCTACTACTTTGAAGATCTACGTCGTGGGTTCCTGTTGAGGTTCTCTACGTCGAAGAAGAGGAAGAAGGGGGCGGAGTGGTCGTTCACCATCAAGCAAAAGCCGGAGGAGACACTGGGATGTTATGTGGATAGGTTCCAAGAGGAGATTCTACATGTGCAGGAGATTCTAGGGTACACGATGATGCTTGCCTTCACCCTAGTGCTGAGGCCAGGTTTCTTCAGCATGGAGCTGAAGAGAGTTCCCCCCTCTCTTTCGAGGAGCTGACAGAGAGGGAGGCGAAGGAGATAGAGATCGAGGCAGCCAACCTGACATTCGCGAAAAAATTGGCCAGGTTGGTGGAGGAAGATGTGAAGGAGCCAGGGAAGCAGAGGGAGAAGAAGGAGCAGAGGGAGGAGAGGAGAAGAGAAGATCCCCAAGGTCAGGGGTACCAGGGACATCACCAAGGTTTGGGGAGCAGGGAGCCGAATAACGGTTGGGTTGTAGGCCCCAAGAAAGATACCCCCATGGCCAGGGGGAGGCTTCCAAGGCCAAGATAACTTCCGCGAGCAGGGAAGGTTCAATCAGCCTGCGTGGAGGCAGGGACAGAGGGCCCCCCTCTCGTGGCAGTAGGAGGCAATGGCGATCGCTAGGAGAGGAGGAAGAAGAGGAGCTAGAGTAGGAGGAAGGAGGGGAGAGGGGAGGGTGGCGTTGTCTTTCTGTGACTTCCATCAGGAAAAGGGTCACACGATAGCCACCTGTCCGAAGTTTCTAGAAGTGAGGGAAGCCAGAGGGTGAGTTCAGCAGCAGCAGCCGGTGAGGATCGAGGAAGTCCTGCCAGAGAGAGATGAGGACAGGTGCAAGGGCAGGGCCGATGTGGGGGGTCGAGGAGGGATATGGGTGATCTATGGGGGAGTTGGGATTGAGGCCACCTGTAAGGGTAGTTTCCCGACCATGTACCGAAGGAGCGTCACCTCGATCTCCCAGGCTCCCCCCCACTGGAAAAAATCACCTTCTCTTCAAAGGACATGCTCGACTACGAGGACCCATTCTGCGACGCCTTGGTGATTCAGATGCCCGTAGAGAATTTAACCGTCTCCCAAATTCTGGTGGATAACGGAAGCTCGGTGAATGTGATCTTCAAGAAGGCGTTCGATGAAATGAAGGTAGAGGCGCAGAGGGTTTTGGCCTCGGATGGACCCTTGTTCGGGTTTTTGGGGAGAGGAAGGAAGCAAAGGGAGGGTTTGGACTGCACGTGAAGTTTGGGGGAGTTTCAAGGAACCGTCGGTTCGTCATCGTTGATGCTCCGAGCAGTTACAATGCCATTTTTGGGCGCCCCCTCATCAGTGCTTTCTATTGCGTCCCCTCCACGTTCCACCAGTGCCTTAACTTCAATAGCAGAGGAGTCCAGGTCAGTGTCAGGGGGGACTAGAAGGTGGCGAGGCAGTGCTATGTGACTGTCGTCAACACCATATCCTGGATAGCGGAGGCAGAGGAGTTGGAGAAGCAGTTGGCGGAGTAGGAGGAGGTTGTAGAGGGGGGGGGGAGTGATCCAGGGTGAGGCTTGAGACAAGGCTTCAGAGGAGTTCTAGGGAGAAGGAGAAGTTGAAAGTGAAGGGATAGATACTACTCTAGAGGGGGGGGGGGGTGAATAGAGTTATCAAATTTTGCACTAGACAAAACTTAATGGTCTACCCAACTCCCTTGGAGTGAAGTGCGGAATGGAAAGATTATAGATATTGATTTAACCTTAAAGCCTAACACAAGTGATGTGCACAAACTCAAGCTAACTGTAATTACAGTTAAGGCTTGGAAAACCTAATCAGCAACTAGCAATCCTAGTTATATCTATTCACAGCCACAATGCAGGAATTAAACAAGTGAATCCAGACGACACAAGGAAATTTATAGTGGTTCCCCAAACAACTTGGGTACGTCCACTCTTCTACCCAAACGGTAGGAATCCACTCAGGTTTTTGATCAGGTGCCCTGCCACCAACAGGATCTGCTTCAGGTAGATCCAGAAACCCTTTAGACTTTTGATCAGGTGTCTAAAAACCAAGCACAGGTTTTTGATCAGGTGCCCTGCCACCAAGGGATACTTTTGAAGGGAGTAATAACCCTGTACAGGAGGGGGAAGAAGGTTAAGACGTCTTCTCTATTTTACAAAGATTAGAGAAGCACAAAAACTTGCACTGAGCTAGAAAGCTCTAAGGAATCAAGGCTCCCCCTGGCTCAAAGATGTCCAGGTGAAGTCTTGCTTCAGTGTAGAAAACTCTTCAGAAAGTTCTGAAGGAAAAACTACAAGAAGATAAATAATAAAGTTAAAGATCTTCAAGCAGCTATCTTCTTCTTCTTCTTCTTCTTCAAAGGAACTCTGAGTTTGAACTTCCTGAAAGCAGGAGAACTCAGGATGAAGAAGAGTAGAAGATCTTAACACTTCTCAGTTAGATGGAAATTGCTGAGAGCAGAAAGCTTGATCTTGATGAAGGCTTGAATGCTTGAAAATATCTGGATCACTAGTTAGCTATATGCTAGCTTGAATCCTTCTTCAAAGGGTCCTTTATATAACATCAACAAGCAACGGCTCTCTTCAGTTTGAATAATTTGTCTTCTTCTGAGACTTGAGACCTGAGCTGTAAATATCAAGAAGACAGAACAAACTCTGCAGCAGAAACATTCTATAAAAGGAATAACCCTTTTTCTAGGAAGCTGCAGGAAACAATTTGATAATAAAGTACTAAATAAAGTCATATCAGAAACAAACTCTTTATAACAAAAAGAAGACTTTTCAGTCTAACGGCTATAAAGGGCTGACAGCAGATAAAGTAATTTATAATGTCAGCTAATAAGACAAACAACTTTATCTAAAAAGATTTGACTCAGGCAAAAAGAATAGAGCAGATATGGCTGGAAATATTATCATAAAACTCAAAACAACTTGCCAGAAAATGTATTAATTAATTAAATATAATAAATAAATACAAAATATAAAGGCAGACAGAAAGCGTCGAACGACCCTCGGAGATCGTCGACCGACGCACGGAGATCGTCGAACTATCGGACAGATAGTCGAACGATCCAGATAGTCGAATTATCAAAGGAGATAGTCGAACTATCACAGCAGATAGTCGAACTACCAGAAGATAGTCGAACTATCAGATAGTCGACCTATCAACAGATAGTCGAACTATCAGGGCAAAACAGATAGTCGAGCTATCAACAGATAGTCGAGCTATCAGATAGTCGACCTATCAATCAGATAGTCGAACTATCAAGAACAAACAGATAGTCGAGCTATCAACAGATAGTCGAGCTATCAGATAGTCGACCTATCAACAGATAGTCGAACTATCAAAGACAAACAGATAGTCGACCTATCAACAGATAGTCGAACTATCAAAAACAAACAGATAGTCGACCTATCAACAGATAGTCGAACTATCAGATAGTCGACCTATCAACAGATAGTCGAACTATCAAAACCAAACAGATAGTCGACCTATCAACAGATAGTCGAACTATCAAAGACAAACAGATAGTCGACCTATCAACAGATAGTCGAACTATCAGATAGTCGATCTATCCAAGCAGATAGTCGAACTATCAAAGCAGACAGATAGTCGAACTATCAACCGATAGTCGAACTATCCTCGCAGACTGAAAGTCGAACAACTGATAGACGATCGTCGAACAGTTAGTCGACGATAGTCGAGCGGCGTTCGACGATAGTCGAACGAACAAACAACTTAACCAAATTCTTAATCTGGAAAAGTGAGGACTCTACAGCTAGACTACTAACCATTGACCATAGATAATTCTTGGGTCAAGGAGCACAAAGGAGAGGACTAAACTCAAATCAAACTAGGGTACCAACAATCTCCCCCTATTTGAGTTAAGTCTCTCAAAAACTAAAACATACAGCTAGCTATAGAACACTAAAATTAATGCAGGAAATAGTTAACAATTAACTAGCAGATTATCAAACAGATAGATAATAAACCAATATAACACAGCAGTCAATCAAACTATTAAGAATCTACAGAGTCTGGCAAGGGGGCAGAGGAACTAGGAACAAAAGAGATTTTCCTTAGAGGATCATCAGATTCTTTCTTTGATAGCTTCAAGTCCTGCACGCCAATGATCTTCAATTCTGCAGCTCTTGGGAGTACTGCTTCAGGATGCTTTTCCATATATTTTGAGGGATCAAATACATCAGGATTGACTTGGAACTTTTCAAACTCTTTCTTTCTGAAAGCAGACATGGTGGTAAAACCAGTAATATCTTTTCCTTCTGCTTTTGCTTTTCTTATTTGAGCAGCTCCAACTAGTTCGTGAAAACGAGCCATCCTAAAGTTAGGATCTAGCTCTGGACTTTCATAAACAGGCTCAGGAGGAGCAGCATCTGATTCTTTATCTAGATAAGATATTGGAGCAAACTTAGCAAAAGGTTCTTGCTAGAATTTTAAAACAAAGTAAACTACTTACCTTTTAAAATAACTTTCTCAGACTGAACTGGTGCAGCAGTTGAAACCTTTCTCTTAGGAGAAGGAGGAGGCGAAAAAGTTGGCTTTAGATACACAACCTCCTTAACTTGTTCTTTCACTTCTGCTTCATGCATTTGACTGCCAGAATGAGACTTTCCATGAGAGCTGTGAGAGCTTTTCCTTGATTGATGTTGAGACGAAGCAGATCTTGCTGATGGAGCAGATTTTCCTGAAGATACAGAAGGGTTGGCAGAAAGATTACCAGAAGCTCCTGCACCTGGAGGAGGAGGAGGAGGTGATGGCGACGGTGATGGCGACGGTGATGGCGACGGCCACCAGGACGGCCAAATGGAGCATGAATATGTTGAAGATGTACCGGCAAAGGACGTGCGACGTCGTAGCGGTCATGGCTACAAGCTTCGCCCTCGCAACAAGAAAGCGGTCATGGCTACAAGCTTCGCCCTCGCAACAAGAATCATATTTGATATTTTTTTGTTTTGGTGTGCTAATAGCCGTTTCATGATGGCTCTTTAAAACGTTATTTAATTTATGCATTTTTTATTTATGTGGTGTGCCTTTAGCCACATGATTTTTGCTTTGAGATGTAAGCCTATATAAGGGCCTTAAACTCTTCATTATGTGGTAGAATATTATTGAAATCAAATTTTGAATTTGCCTAATCTTTCCCCCTCTTTCTTCCCTAATTTCCCCCTCTTTCTTCTCAAAACCGCCGCCCCCTCTTTTTCCTTTCTTCCTCCAAGCCGCCGGCCCCAAGGCCCTCCTCTTCCCTAAGTGCTCGGCCTCCACCATTCCCCCTCTTGCTCTAGGCCGCCCCATCCTCTTAGTGCTCGGCCGCCCTCATCTTTTCTTGCTCTCGGCCAACCGAGATCTACTCTTGAATGGTGTTGCCGGCCCATGCATGAGAAGTTGCTTGCTTGCAAGGAAGAAGAAAGGTGTTTCCCTCCACGGCATGAAGTGAAGGAGATTAGCACGTTCATCATCCGTAGCGCGTTTCCCGTGGACGTTCAAAGGAGGAGCGATCAAACTTGGTAGATCCACGCACCACGGATCTACAAAATCCGAGAGGGGTAACGAAAATTTCTACCAAGAGTTTTCTTTCTCTAGATAGTTCTTGTGGTGGACGGATTTTGCGTTATTTTTCCGATTTGTTTTCTTCACGGTTAATCAAATAATAGATCGGTATTTTTCGTTTGGATTTTCGCAAGATTCGTAAGAGGATTGGCGATCCTCGCTTTTCTTTGTTGGGATAGATTCTACCATCTTTCGAATCATTTTGTTCTTGGTGGATCTATTTTGGTACAACCCCAAAAGCTCGCTCGGGATCAACATTATCCCATTTAGCCGGAAAGAGTTTGGCCTATAGCCAACACTCGATCTATTTGCGGAACGGCGATCCGTATTGTTAGCGCGAACGATAAATAAAATAATTGTTGTGGCTGCGTTTACGTTAGCGTGCGGGTTAGAGGGCGTAGATCGTGTCATAAGCGTCGTCGTGGCCTCCGTGACGACTCTCAAGGATATTCCCTACATCAATTTGGTATCAGAGGGAGGTTCTCGTCAATTTCCTAATTGGCACTCCTCCCCCTCTCAAAATTTAAAATTCCAAAATTCAAATTTCAAATTTCAAATTTCAAATTTCAAATTTCGAATTTCAAAATTCAAATTTCAAATTTCAAATTTCGAATTTCAATTTCAAATTT
Organism: Platanthera zijinensis; assembly: GCA_039513925.1. Classification (NCBI taxonomy): domain Eukaryota; kingdom Viridiplantae; phylum Streptophyta; class Magnoliopsida; order Asparagales; family Orchidaceae; genus Platanthera; species Platanthera zijinensis. Next base: position 57,987,553 of record CM077086.1, read on the forward strand.
CAAAATTTAAAATTCAAATTTCAAATTTAAAATTTCAAATTTCAAATTTCAAATTTCAAAATTTAAAATTTAAAATTTAAAATTTCAAATTTCAATTTTCTCCAAATTAAAACAAAAAAAAAATTATTATTTTTCATCAAGTACTTATTTTTATTAATTTATTTGAAAATTTAGTATTTTGGTGTGCCATTAGCGGCCTAGATTTTTATTTTCTAAATAAAACAATTCCAGCAAAATTTTTTAATGTTCCTCCTCTTTTTCCAGCAAAAACCCTATCTTATAATCTTTAAAACCCTAGTGGTTAAGCGGGAACAATTCAACTTTTAAAAATTAATTAGCTACAGGCTTTTAATTTATTTGCATGTACGCGGTTTCTTGCACCTATGGCGGGTTGTTGGAATCTCATTCCTTCACCTTCCCCGATTGGAGCTTTTTGCAAGGACGTGAATCGTCAATGTGAGGACGTTATGGAATTGATATCACAACTTAGAGGTCATCCCACCTCTAGGCGTGTTAGAATTCCTGCTCCAACCTATGATGGTTTAGGAGGGTTTCGAGTGTTTCTACTCTGGGTAGAGGATATGGAACGATATTTCGAGCAGTATCGTATTGGGGATCCCCACAGGATTCCCGTTGCGAGACTCCAGTTATTTGGTCGAGCGCTTACCTTCTGGATCAATGAAGAGAGACGTTATGGGCCATCAATCGCCGACTCTCTTGTAGGCTGGAAGATTATGAAGAATCTTCTAATGGATAAGTATTACCCTCCCTACTGTCGTGTCCAGTCTCCTGATTATGTGAGTGATTCGACGCCTAAATTTTTGCCTACAACGAACCAGTATGTCCCCTCGTACTCCCATACTAGAACGTCACCTAAGATTCATTCTCCCGCCAGGTCCTTTCCCATTGCCATGAATATGCGGGATAAGAGTGTTGTTATCAAAGTGATTGAGTTTGAGGCTGTGATTTCTAGTGTGCCCGTCACTGCCGACGAGGCTATTGACATTGACAATTTGAGTGACGACGAGGAGATTGGTTACCCCAGTGACCTGGATGACGAATTCTCCTCTGAGGAATTATCTCTGCTTCCCCTCGTCGAGGTTTCTGAGAATGATACTGATTCTGATTTGGGCGAAGTAACTTATGAGTTGATAGAATCACCCTATGATGAATGTTTCTCTGATTGTGAGTTAGGTGAAGACGAGCCAGATGAGTTTACTGTGAGGGAGAATCCTGTGTTTGAATTATCCTATGATTTTGATGACTTGCACCCGGAGGATTACACTTGGACGAAAAATCCATATTTTGACTTTCGGCATGATTTAGCCCCTCCTCTGGAGTCTATTGATGCGCCCATTCATGAGAATTGTACGGCTGCTAATATAGTGATTTATGAGTTGGAAGAGTTACCTTATGGTGAGAGCTTACCCGTTCGTGATTTATGCGATGATACGTTAGGACATGAACTGGTTATCTTTAGCCCAAGACATATTGTAGAGCCACCTTCTGAGATTTTTACCGCTACTGCTGACGTGACCGATGTGTTTGGAGGAATACCAATCGAGAGAGTTATTATTTTAGAGGACGATATTGAGGTCAACCCGGGTGAGCGTCCCCTGATGCAAACTCCGTGGCATGAATTTAATTGCATTATTAACTCTCCCCTCGTATTAGTTTTACCGGCTATCCCCACCATTTTGTTGACCCGACCTACGGATCCGTTTGGATATGAGATTATTTTGCCTGTTTGGAGTCAATTTGTTTTATCTTCCACGATGGATCCTCCTTGGGACATGTCACATAGTGTGAAGATAGATTTTGTATGTGGTCATGATGAAAGTCTCATAAATTCGGTACCCTCTCGACTTCCTAGGATTGACAAATTTTTCGAGAATCCATTAATGATGTGGTCATCGTTTGTCCCATCGGATTGCATTCAGTTAGTACCACATGATTTAATTCGACTACTACCACCGGATCTAGTCCCGTTTTTGCCACCTGTTCGCATTATGTTGGTGCCACCTGATCCCGTTAGGATGATACCCCCTGATGAAGTCTCGTTAGCGCCACCTGATGTTATCATATTGGTGCCACCTGATGTAGTTCCGCTGGTGTCACCCTACTTATTTCTGTTAGTGGCCACGGTATGGCCCCATGAGTCGTCTCGCTCGCACCTCTTGTCACACCTGAGAGCGTCCAACTCTATTAGTATTTATGATGCGCAGATTCCCTTGGCATATCTGCATGCCAAGTGTGGTCATAATAATTCTCGAATTAGAACTGCGACTTTGGAGCCATTTGAAGTCATCCTTGATGTGAAGGCTCCCGTCCCCCCTGACTTAACCCCTATATCCTCCGTATTCGGGTTGAGTCACGTAGCCCATGGTTTCACTCCCCACGATAGTATGATTCTTAGGCGCACTTTAAAAGAATTAATCACTCTTGTTGCGTCTCTTTATTTTCCCTCTAGTTTGTCGCCGAATGAGATAGTGCATGGTTATAAGGCGCCAGTGCCTCTTGACTTGGTTCCGTTACCGCCTTCTATTAAGACAAGTCAATTTGCACAGGATTTCGCTTCACACGTTCACACTCTCCATGAGCACATTGGCAAGACGTTAGCTAAGCAATATTCTATTTATCAATCGAATGCTAACGTACATAGGCGAGCAGTCTCCTTGAACATTGGCGATTTGGTTATGGTTCGTCTTATCCCTGAACGGATGCCTTCGGGCACCATAAAAAAATTAGCGAACAAGAAAGCCGGTCCTTTTCGAATTTTGAAGAAATTAGGCGAAAATGCTTATTTATTAGAATTACCCGTTGATTGGGGAATCTCCCCTGTGTTTAACATTTCGGATTTAACGCTTTTTGTTGCTCCACCACCTGAACTGTCTGTCTCTCCGTTTAATAATTCCACTATACAATCTAATGGGGTGGGGGGTGAGCTCAATTCTGGATCGTTCTCTCCTTCGAATTCTACGGGAGGTATGCCGTCTATTGATAATGACACTTGTTTTTCTGCTTCACCTAACGTTTTTCCGAGGTTTCCCCGGACAGATTTCTTGCCTGACAGGATTTTGCAGGATGATATGTTTCCCACCCCCGACGGCGACATTCACAGGTTTTTGGTTCGTTGGTGTGGTCGTCCGGCTTCAGACGACTCTTGGCTCTCTGCTGCACAGATGGATCTTCTTGACGCGGACCTCGTACGCCGTTATATGTCAGCCCGCTCATCGGAGATGAGCCCTTTTGAGCGGCGGAGGATTGATGGCGACGGTGATGGCGACGGCCACCAGGACGGCCAAATGGAGCATGAATATGTTGAAGATGTACCGGCAAAGGACGTGCGACGTCGTAGCGGTCATGGCTACAAGCTTCGCCCTCGCAACAAGAAAGCGGTCATGGCTACAAGCTTCACCCTCGCAACAAGAATCATATTTGATATTTTTTTGTTTTGGTGTGCTAATAGCCGTTTCATGATGGCTCTTTAAAACGTTATTTAATTTCTGCATTTTTTATTTATGTGGTGTGCCTTTAGCCACATGATTTTTGCTTTGAGATGTAAGCCTATATAAGGGCCTTAAACTCTTCATTATGTGGTAGAATATTATTGAAATCAAATTTTGAATTTGCCTAATCTTTCCCCCTCTTTCTTCCCTAATTTCCCCCTCTTTCTTCTCAAAACCGCCGCCCCCTCTTTTTCCTTTCTTCCTCCAAGCCGTCGGCCCCAAGGCCCTCCTCTTCCCTAAGTGCTCGGCCTCCACCATTCCCCCTCTTGCTCTAGGCCGCCCCATCCTCTTAGTGCTCGGCCGCCCTCATCTTTTCTTGCTCTCGGCCAACCGAGATCTACTCTTGAATGGTGTTGCCGGCCCATGCATGAGAAGTTGCTTGCTTGCAAGGAAGAAGAAAGGTGTTTCCCTCCACGGCGTGAAGTGAAGGAGATTAGCACGTTCATCATCCGTAGCGCGTTTCCCGTGGACGTTCAAAGGAGGAGCGATCAAACTTGGTAGATCCACGCACCACGGATCTATAAAATCCGAGAGGGGTAACGAAAATTTCTACCAAGAGTTTTCTTTCTCTAGATAGTTCTTGTGGTGGACGGATTTTGCGTTATTTTTCCGATTTGTTTTCTTCACGGTTAATCAAATAATAGATCGGTATTTTTCGTTTGGATTTTCGCAAGATTCGTAAGAGGATTGGCGATCCTCGCTTTTCTTTGTTGGGATAGATTCTACCATCTTTCGAATCATTTTGTTCTTGGTGGATCTATTTTAGTACAACCCCAAAAGCTCGCTCGGGATCAACATTATCCCATTTAGCCGGAAAGAGTTTGGCCTATAGCCAACACTCGATCTATTTGCGGAACGGCGATCCGTATTGTTAGCGCGAACGATAAATAAAATAATTGTTGTGGCTGCGTTTACGTTAGCGTGCGGGTTAGAGGGCATAGATCGTGTCATAAGCGTCGTCGTGGCCTCCGTGACGACTCTCAAGGATATTCCCTACATCAGGAGGACCTCTGGGAGTCCATCTTGAACCAGGACTATCATATCTTTTAGATCTTTTCCTTTCTTTCTGCTGGTTCTTTGAGAACCACATCCAATGCTGAAATTCCTTTGACTTAGGGTCAATGCCCTTCAGAATGTAATAAGGAGTATCATTGTCTTTACTGGGAGGAGGAGGAGGAGCAGCTTTTCTCTTCTTTTGAACAACTTTCTTTCTCTTTGAATTTTCAGATACATCAGAATCATCCTCATCATCAGAGTGAGATGATGGGGGATTATCATACGGATCATAGGCTTCAGAAACAGCCTTTTCTTTAAGCTTCAGAGCAGATTTCTCTCTTTCCTCTTCCATGGCATCCAGAGCCAGAAGGGAATCTAAGTCCAACCCTGGTGAGTCATCCCAGATGGTTGACTTTTCAACTTGCAGCTCTTTTTCTTTCTCTTTTAAAGACTGTACTCTTAAATCCCAGGCAGCTCTTGCTTGTACTTCTTCCATACTCAGAGCAGGAGTGTCATCTTTGACTTCATCTTGATTCTCAGGCTCATCTTCTCTATTATCTAAAAATGATTCCAATTCTGGATCTACTTGGATATCAGGAACACTTGGGGCAGCCTCTGAGACAATTACTATTATCTGAGCAGATAAATCCTCTCTAATAAAATCTGTAGAATTATGAATACATATCTGCTAAATAAGCAATAATCATTCCTTCAAGGTATTCACTAGCAAGTAAATGAATTGACTCGTCAATAAATCGAATAAGTGAATTACCTTCATACTTGACCATCTCCCATGATTCATCTAGATATGAAGTTATAATTCCTTCTAGGAATCTAGCAACCACAGGAGTGGTGAGATCTTCTAGGCAGACTTTTACTGCAATTTCAGATAGCATGATTCCATCAGCTATTTCCTTATCAGATAACACTGGAACTATTTCTTTCTCAGCTGGAGCAGACTCTTCCAGGGCTGTCATCACAATATCTGTTATAGCTGGAAGGGAGGCAGGAGGTTCTGAGGCATCTTCATAGAACATCTCTCCCTGCCTGATTTCAGTGGAGACTGAAACCAGGCCCCTTGAGGAAGATGGCTCAGCAGATTTTGAAAGGGATTTGATGGAGGCAGTTAAGATATCAATGGAGGATGCAAGGGGAGCGATTGCCTCTTCAATCATGGTTTTGATTGACGGGGTAATCAACTCCACAATGCGGGAGATAAGTTCAGGAGTAATCTCAAAAGATGATGGATGTGAAGTGGATGGAGCTTCAGCAGATATGGTTGAAGTGCTGGGATGAAGAATGATGTGGACAGGGGATTGAACAGGAGATGGAGCTGGAGAGTTAATTGGAGAATTAACTGGGGAATGAATGGGAGACAAAGGAGGAGTAGGAATTCTCTCAGATCCTAACAAATCAAAGCTAGGAGCAGATATCCTAGTCTGATGAGAAGGAATTGGAGAAGCTGGAGGGGAAAGAGGAACAACCGTAGTTGTTTCTGGAGCAGAAGAGGGAGAAGGTCGTACTTCAGCTGAAGTTGATGGAACTTCAACTGAAGCAGACAGCAAAGCAGAAGAGGAGGAGGGAAGAGCTGAGCCAGCATCGACAGGGTGAGGAGTGACTGATTCAGTCCTGGTGTCCTCAGATGTTGCTGAAGCAACCCTTGTGAGAGCGGGTTTCACAAAAGTTCTCTTCCATTTGGAGAATAGGTTAGGATCCATCTTCTTGCTTGCGTTAATTGTTGTTGCGGTTGAACTCAGCAGCTGGGGGTATTTTTCCTTCAGGAAGATTCCAATAACCCTTCCGAGGGTAACTTCCTTCTTGCCATTCTTTTTCCTTATTAAATCAAACATCACTGCTGCCCAATCTATCCTTTTCCGATTAACAATCGCACACATCAGTGCGAATTGCTGCCTTGTGATATTATCGTGAGCAGAGTGCTTACCCAGGAGCACTTTTCCTACCAACTCAGCAAGAAACTTGATCTTGAAAGGAAAATTTACTTTGAGCAGCTTCGTGGGAATGCCCTCAGCATGTCCCAGCTCAACTAACATTCTTTCGAAATCTTGAGCATCTTGCTCATAATCCTCTTCACCATTTATTAAACCAAAAATATCAGTCAAAACGGCCGGAGTTAGGATTACCTCTTCTCCATCGATGGTACCAGTCATCGATTCGTCGGTGGAAGACGACGTGAAGGCCCATTCCTTGATCTCTGGGATGTTTATCTTAATCCTTGCAGACATTAACCTCTCGAGTCCTTGATCCCTGCATAGCTGAAGAACTTCTACGATCCCGGCATCGCAGCTACTAAACGCGTCGAAATCCACGCTAAAGCTAGCATCAAACTTCACAACTGCTAGAACTGCTGGAGAGACCGCCATTGATTCGCTGGAGAAAGCTCGAGAAAGCTGGAGAGGACGAAGAAGACGAAACAGCCGAAAATCGCAAGCGGGAAGGCAGAATGCGAAAAGACACGCTCCGTCGACGATAAAACACATGATCTTTTAACCTAGGTCGACTATCGACTTTATATTAGACCGGAAATAGTCGATCTATGAAAAAGATACTTGACCCGATAGTCGAACGGCCGTTCGACGATCGGCTCAGAAGCAGAGTAGTCGAATCATCGTTCGACTATTTCTGGCTTCACAAACAATAAGCTTTCGTCATCTAGAGATCGACGATGAGCTCGACTTGTTCGACGATGGTCGAACGCCGGTTGACGATCTTCAGACAGATAAGCCATCATCAACCAGAGGTCGACAATAGACCTGATCCGTTCGACGATCTTCGATCATCGTTCGACGATCTTCAAACAAGTTTCAACATAGGCAGATACAGTCACACTTAGTCTCGTCCATTAATCATGCCTAATTGAACTAAGAAGAACAGATGCTTCTGTTCATCTAAAGGCTTGGTGAATATATCACCTCTCTGAAACTCAGTGGATATGAACTCAAGACATATCTTGTTCTTTTCCACACAATCTCTCAGGAAATGGTGCCGAATCTCAATGTGCTTCGTTCTAGAGTGGTGCACTGGATTTTGTGCAATTGAGATAGCACTGGTACTATCACACATGATTTTGGTGTTCTTGTGTGAGTAACCATAATCCACAAGCTGGTTTTGAATCCACAGGATCTGTGAACAACAACTAGCAGCTGCTATATATTCAGCCTCTACAGTTGAAGTTGAGACAGAAGCCTGCTTCTTACAGAACCAAGAGACCAATCTCTCTCCCAGGAACTGGCAAGTTCCTGAGGTGCTCTTCCTGTCAACTCTGCAACCAGCATAATCAGAATCAGAATATCCAATTAATTCAAATTCTGACTCAGCTGGGTACCAAAGTCCTAGATCTGGACATTTCTTCAGGTATCTCTGGATTCTCTTTAGAAGAATCAGATGAGATTCCTTGGGGTTGACCTGGAATCTAGCATAAAGGCATGTAGCAAACATTATATCAGGCCTACTTGCAGTTAGATATAATAGGGAACCAACAATGGCCCTATAATTCTTTTGATCAACTGGCTTGCCGTGATCATCAGAGTCAATAACTACATTAGTAGCCAAAGGTGTAGGCATTGCTGAAGCATCAGCCATCTCAAATTTCTTTACCAATTCCTTGGCATATTTGGATTGGGAGATGAAGATACCATCAGCATCTTGCTTAACTTGGAGACCAAGAAAGTAAGACAGCACACCCATACTACTCATCTCAAACTTAGAGTGCATCAGGTTAGAGAACCTTTTGCAAAGTTTGGGATCAGTGGAGCCAAATATAATATCATCTACATACACCTGAACTAACAGGATTGTGTCCTTGTGATGCTTGACGAAAAGGGTTCTATCAACTACTCCCCTAGTAAAGTTGTGCTCTAACAGGAAACTAGCTAGAGTCTCATACCAGGCTCTGGGGGCTTGCTTTAGACCATATAGAGCTTTCTGCAACTTAAAAACATGTGAGGGCTGAGTTGAAGAAACAAACCCTGGTGGTTGTTCAACAAACACCTCTTCCTTAAGCTCACCATTTAGGAATGCACTTTTGACATCCATTTGGAACACCTTAAACTTCATGTAGGCTGCATAGGCCAAGAAGATCCTTATTGCTTCTAGCCTTGCAACAGGAGCAAAGGTTTGGTCATAGTCTATACCTTCCTCCTGTCTGTAGCCCTGAGCTACAAGCCTAGCTTTATTCCTTACTATAATTCCATTTGCATCTAACTTGTTTCTATACACCCACTTGGTGTCTATGATCAGTTGGCCTTTAGGTCTTGGAACCAAAGTCCAAACTTTACATCTCTCAAACTGATTGAGCTCCTCTTGCATTGCAATGATCCAGTGGGGATCTAGCTCTGCATCTTTAAAGGTGAGGGGCTCAACCTGTGAGAGGAAACAAGCATGCATCACATCCTGTCTTAATTGGTGTCTTGTTTGTACACCAGCTGATATGTCTCCAATCACTTGAGATGTGGGGTGATCTCTAAGTGTGACAATATCAGCAGGTGGGATGTGATCTTCAGCAACAGTTGGGATTAATTCCTCAGGAGGAATTTGATCTACTGTTGGTGGAACAACAACTGCTTCAGCAAAGTCTTCATCACTGTCTGATTCAGTGATCTGAAGAGTTGATAGTTGAAGAATTTCTTGAGGGGCATCAGGTACCTGCAAAGAACTGGAGGAAGGAGAATTTTCTTTCTCCTTGTAAAACATCTGATGCTCATCAAATGATACATGCACAGATTCTTCAATCTTACAGGTTGATTTGTTATAAACCCTATAAGCTTTGCTTACTTGGGAATATCCAAGCATGATTCCCATTGAAGCTTTTGCTTCAAATTTTCTAATATATTCTTTATTATTATTATGAATATAAACAATACAGCCAAAAACTCTAAAGTAATTAATTTTAGGTTTCTTTCTTTTAAGTAACTCATAAGGAGTTTTACACTTAAGTTTGTGTATCAAATTTCTATTCAAGACATAATTGGCTGTACTAACAGCTTCTGCCCAATAGGAGAGAGGCATGTTAGCTTCTGCCAACAATGTGCTAGCAGCTTCAATGAGTGTTCTATTCTTCCTTTCAACTACCCCATTTTGTTGAGGAGTTCTAGGAGCTGAGAAGCTATGTTTGATACCTTCTCTCTCACAGAATTCTTGCATGAGAAGAGAGTCAAACTCAGTACCATGATCACTTCTGATCAAGGCCACATGAGTAGAGTACTCAGTCTGCACACATAGTAGAAAGTCTGTAAGGGCTTTGAAGTTATCAGACTTAGTTCTCAAAAAGAAAACCCAACTAAACTTAGAGAAGTCATCTACAATTACTAAAGTGTAATACTTCCCTCCTAAACTCTGTACATTTATTGGGCCAAAAAGGTCCAAGTGTAATAAATACAGGATTCTAGGAGAATCACTCTTATTTACAGATTTAAAGGAGTTTTTGGTTTGCTTGCCTAGCTGACAAGCCTTGCATAGGCTCTCCTTCTTGTAGGGGCAAGAAGGTAAGCCTCTAACAAGGTTGTGTTTAGATAACCTAGATATATTTTTAAGGTTTACATGGCTAAGCCTCTTATGCCATAAAGAATTGTTATTAAGGGTTACTTCATTAAACAGGCAAATTTCAGAATGAGATGAATTGAAATCTACTAAATAGATATTGCCTATTCTAATACCTACTAAAACAACATTATTATTTAAAGTGATATTGCAAGAGAAGTTAGAAAATGAAACCTGGTAGCCAGCATCACATAGCTGGCTGACTGAAATCAAATTGTGCTTTAGTCCATTGACATATGCAACTCTCTTGAAAGTAACTGCTCCAATTGTGATCTTGCCATAGCCTTCTGTCTGACCACAGCTGGAGTCTCCAAAGATAACCTTTGGGCCGAGCTTAGCTTTGTACTTTGACAGAAGATCTTTATTTCCTGTCATATGCTTAGAGCATCCACTATCCAAATACCACTTATTTTGAGTGATTGGATAGGCCTTCACCTGCAAGACAATTATTTAGACAGTGTGGACCCAGGTAACCTTGGGTCCCTTGTTTTTCACATAAGAAAAACTGGAAATATATGAGAATGCAGGCTGAGGGTGATAACCTAGTGGGTGAGATCTCCTAGGTGGGATTCTCCATGCAGATGATGGGTCAACAAACCTAGGGTTTCTATATTCATTTAGGTTTCTATGGTACTGATTATGATTTTGAAAATCATGTTGAAATCGTCGATCGATGTTCGACGATGGGCGCTCAGATCGTCGAGCTTCGTTCGACCATTGAGCTTCCGATCGTCGAGCGGCGTTCGACGCTCTTTGCATTTCTTTAAAAAATTTCTTTCTCTTTTCTCTCTTAGCTTTATTTAAGGTTTTATTAACTAGATTTACTTGCTCAGTGTTCTTCATTCCACTAGCTGAAATGAAGTTTACTGGAGTTGAAAGATTATTTTTAAGAAGAATTGGGGGTTCACTGGGAGAAGCTCCTAAGCCTAGTTTGTCATTACCTGACCTAGTGTTAGTCATGCTGGTAATTTCTAACAACTTAAGGCTTCTACCATTAAGTGATTCTTCTAGTCTCTTAGACTTAGCTAACTCTATTTTAAGAAATTTAATTTCTTCACTACAAGTAGTGAGATCTTCCTTTAACCTAATATTTTCAGTAGCTATTGATTCTGAGTCAGCTAACCTATTTCTAAGTTCTTTTATTTCCTTTTCTGAACTAATCAGATCTAAGCATAAAGATTTAAAGTCTAATTTAAATTCTTCTGAAGTAAAATCATAAGAAGAAAGTACCTCATCTTCTGTAGGCATCTCCTCATCAGAATCAGAACTCTCTGCAGCAGAGTGGTTGCTGCAGGCATCTATTGGCATCAGGCAAACTTCTTTTGCCTTCTTCTCTTCCTCATCCTCACTGGAGCTTGATGAGGAGGATTCTTCATCAGAATCACTCCAGGTTTCAGCAATGAAACCTCTCTCCTTCTTCTTATTTTTGTAGGAGGATGGCTTGGAGTGCTTCCTGTGTTGTTCTTTTTCTTTTCTCTTTTCTTTGTTCTTCTCCTCTGGACACTCTGGCAAGATGTGTCCAGGCTTCCTGCAACCATAACAAATAATTTCTTTAGCAGGAGAGCGATCATACCTTGGTTTGTCTTCATAGCGTGAAGACTTCTTTCTGAACTCCTTTCTACCCATCTTGAGAAACCTCTTGGCAAACAATGCCATTAGAAACCTCTTGAGAAACCTCCCTCTGATACCAATTGAAAGTGAAGGGATAGATACTACTCTAGAGGGGGGGGGGGGTGAATAGAGTTATCAAATTTTGCACTAGACAAAACTTAATGGTCTACCCAACTCCCTTGGAGTGAAGTGCGGAATGGAAAGATTATAGATATTGATTTAACCTTAAAGCCTAACACAAGTGATGTGCACAAACTCAAGCTAACTATAATTACAGTTAAGGCTTGGAAAACCTAATCAGCAACTAGCAATCCTAGTTATATCTATTCACAGCCACAATGCAGGAATTAAACAAGTGAATCCAGACGACACAAGGAAATTTATAGTGGTTCCCCAAACAACTTGGGTACGTCCACTCTTCTACCCAAACGGTAGGAATCCACTCAGGTTTTTGATCAGGTGCCCTGCCACCAACAGGATCTGCTTCAGGTAGATCCAGAAACCCTTTAGACTTTTGATCAGGTGTCTAAAAACCAAGCACAGGTTTTTGATCAGGTGCGCTGCCACCAAGGGATACTTTTGAAGGGAGTAATAACCCTGTACAGGAGGGGGAAGAAGGTTAAGACGTCTTCTCTATTTTACAAAGATTAGAGAAGCACAAAAACTTGCACTGAGCTAGAAAGCTCTAAGGAATCAAGGCTCCCCCTGGCTCAAAGATGTCCAGGTGAAGTCTTGCTTCAGTGCAGAAAACTCTTCAGAAAGTTCTGAAGGAAAAACTACAAGAAGATAAATAATAAAGTTAAAGATCTTCAAGCAGCTATCTTCTTCTTCTTCTTCTTCAAAGGAACTCTGAGTTTGAACTTCCTGAAAGCAGGAGAACTCAGGATGAAGTAGAGTAGAAGATCTTAACACTTCTCAGTTAGATGGAAATTGCTGAGAGCAGAAAGCTTGATCTTGATGAAGGCTTGAATGCTTGAAAATATCTGGATCACTAGTTAGCTATATGCTAGCTTGAATCCTTCTTCAAAGGGTCCTTTATATAACATCAGCAAGCAACGGCTCTCTTCAGTTTGAATAATTTGTCTTCTTCTGAGACTTGAGACCTGAGCTGTAAATATCAAGAAGACAGAACAAACTCTGCAGCAGAAACATTCTATAAAAGGAATAACCCTTTTTCTAGGAAGCTGCAGGAAACAATTTTATAATAAAGTACTAAATAAAGTCATATCAGAAACAAACTCTTTATAGCAAAAAGAAGACTTTTCAGTCTAACGGCTATAAAGGGCTGACAGCAGATAAAGTAATTTATAATGTCAGCTAATAAGACAAACAACTTTATCTAAAAAGATTTGACTCAGGCAAAAAGAATAGAGCAGATATGGCTGGAAATATTATCATAAAACTCAAAACAACTTGCCAGAAAATGTATTAATTAATTAAATATAATAAATAAATACAAAATATAAAGGCAGACAGAAAGCGTCGAACGACCCTCAGAGATCGTCGACCGACGCACGGAGATCGTCGAACTATCGGACAGATAGTCGAACGATCCAGATAGTCGAACTATCAAAGGAGATAGTCGAACTATCACAGCAGATAGTCGAACTACCAGAAGATAGTCGAACTATCAGATAGTCGACCTATCAACAGATAGTCGAACTATCAGGGCAAAACAGATAGTCGGGCTATCAACAGATAGTCGAGCTATCAGATAGTCGACCTATCAATCAGATAGTCGAACTATCAAGAACAAACAGATAGTCGAGCTATCAACAGATAGTCGAGCTATCAGATAGTTGATCTATCAACAGATAGTCGAACTATCAAAGACAAACAGATAGTCGACCTATCAACAGATAGTCGAACTATCAAAAACAAACAGATAGTCGACCTATCAACAAATAGTCGAACTATCAGATAGTCGACCTATCAACAGATAGTCGAACTATCAAAACCAAACAGATAGTCGACCTATCAATAGATAGTCAAACTATCAAAGACAAACAGATAGTCGACCTATCAACAGATAGTCGAACTATCAGATAGTCGATCTATCCAAGCAGATAGTCGAACTATCAAAGCAGACAGATAGTCGAACTATCAACCGATAGTCGAACTATCCTCGCAGACTGAAAGTCGAACAACTGATAGACGATCGTCGAACAGTTAGTCGACGATAGTCGAGCGGCGTTCGACGATAGTCGAACGAACAAACAACTTAACCAAATTCTTAATCTGGAAAAGTGAGGACTCTACAGCTAGACTACTAACCATTGACCATAGATAATTCTTGGGTCAAGGAGCACAAAGGAGAGGACTAAACTCAAATCAAACTAGGGTACCAACAGAAGTGAAGCTAAGGGAGAGCCTGTTAGAGGCGATGGAGGTGGAGGAAGTAGGAGGGGAGGAAGAGTTCGGTCAGGAGGAGGAGCCTAGGAGCGGCGGAGAGTAGTCCCGGCTAGAGCCAGCGAAGGAGGTTGTGGAAATGGTGGTCTTCACCGGGGCGAGGAAGGCAGAGAGGGTACGGATCAACGGTGGTTTGAGCCTTGAGGATCAGGAGAGGATGCGGGAGTGCATCCAAAGGAACGTCGACATCTTCTCCTGGAACGCGACCGACATGCCGGGCATTGACGCGGACGTGGCATGCCACCACCTGAATCTAGATCCATCCGTGAAGATGTCAAGAAGATGAGGACCATCGCCACCAAGCTGAAGGAGCTCATCCGCGAAGAGGTCAAGAAGCTTCTTGACACAGGTTTCATGTCGGAGATTCAATATCCAGGCCAGGTCTCCAATGTGGTAATGGTAAAGAAGAGAGAAGGGAAGTGGCGTAAGTGTGTAGAATTTTCTCTTTTAAATAAATTATGTCATAAGGATTGCTACCCCTTGCCTCAGATCGACACACTGGTTGATTCAGCCGTCGGTTTTTCTATTATGAGTTTTTTGGATGATTTTTCAGGTTACCACCAAATTCACATGCATCCCCCTGATGTTAAGGATGTCTCCTTCATCACAAGCGAGGGATGCTTCAGCTATAAGATGATGCCATTCAGGCTAAAGAATGCAGGGGCTACATACAAGCGTATGATTGACCGGGTCTTCTGGAGTCAGAGGGGTAGGAATTTGGAGGTGTATGTAGATGATCTCATGATAAAGAGTAGAGATGTGGGTTCACACCTACTCGACCTGGAGGAGACATTCACAACCCTTAGAAAGATCAAGATGAGGCTAAACCCCCAGAAGTGCGTATTTGGGGCAGGCTGAGGAAAGTTCCTTGGCCACCTCCTCACCCCAACAGGGGTGAAGCCTAACCCGGATAAGGTGAATGTTATTATGGAGTTGGAGTCTCTGTGTAATCCAAAAGAGGTTCAGCGCTAGGTGGGCAAGCTCGTCAGGCTAAGTAGGTTTCTCTCCCGGGCCTGGGAGAAGTGCTCACTTTTCTTTAGGGTGCTGAGAGGAAATCAGAAGTTCGAATGGACAAAGGAGTTGAAAGATGGGGGTTAGATCTGATTTACTCTAGGGGGGGGGGGGGTGAATAGAGTATTTGTTGGGTGCTTTGGAAAATGTGTACCTGATTTGAAGAAGCCTAACTTAGCTTTATGATATACATCAAGGTGTATTTGATGTTATTTTGAGTTGACATGTGCAGATTAAGAAAGTACTAAAAGTACAGGAAATTATTCTAAGTCCATGTGTCGACACCAGAAAAGCTATGTCGACACTTCAGAATAATTGTGTCGACACTTGAAGAAGCCTGTGTCGACACAGAGAAAGATAGTCGACCACATTTATGTCGACACTGGGAAGCAGTGTCGACTCACAGAAGTATAGTCGATCTCAACTATGTCGACACTGGGAAGCAGTGTTGACTCACAGAAGTATAGTCGATCTCAACTGTGTCGACACATTGAGGCAGAGTCGACACATAGAGGCAGAAGTCAACAATACTTGAGTCGACACCAGAAGACTGAGTCGACACATATTGGCAGAGTTGACAATTGCTGTGTCGACACCTGAAGGCAGAGTCGACACATATTATGTTTTGAATCTACAACAACTGTGTCGACACACAGGACTTGTGTCGACACACTGCAATGTCTAGACCAAGTCATTTTCTGAAGAATGATGAAGTGCTTGAGTCGACACAAATATTCAGTGTCGACTCATTCTCAAGATGAAGTTCTGAAGAAGCTGAGTCGACTTAAAGGCAAATCAGTCGACATCATCAAAGGCTGTGTCGACACCTAAGTTACTTGTGTCGACACATATAGACAGTTGGTCTCGACACTTTCTGACAGTCAGTCTCGACACTTTGCTGTCCAAGACAAAGGCACAGGATCTGTTTGAAGATTTGACAGCTGTGGGTTGCAATAGGTTAACTGAAGCTGTCAGACTTGTCAGAAGACAGTTAGAAACCGGATCAGCCGGTTACCATGAAGAAGGTCTATAAATAGACAGATTCAGAAGGCGATATTAATGATTTGATTTTAAGAGCAACAAACATACAAACTGATTGAAGAATCAAATCAAGAAAGTGCAAGGCTCGGAAGAAGATCTTCATCAGAAGATCTAAGAAGACGATCTCAGGTTCTGTCTAAGAAGAGTTCTATCAAGAATTCAGAAGTATCATCAAAGGTGTTGGATAGAGAGGGATCCAGCCACTTGAAGAAGAAGAAGGAAGCCGTCACTGGTTTCTCAAGAAGCTGTTTGGGAAATCAACTCAGCTAAGTTCAGATTCAAGAAGCTTTGAAGAAAGCTCAGATTCAGTTGATTTCATTCATCAGCTGATCAAGAACTGTCTTGTCCTTTTCTCTCTCATCAAGGGCAAGATAATACAAACTCTTTTCTAATTTCTATAGGGTCTATCAATATAGATCTGAGTTGTAAGCCTATGCTATAAAGGCTGAGTGTAGGAGAGTTGATCTCTGAGTGGTAGGGCTGTTGCCTGAGTGTAGGAGAAAGTTTTTCTCTGAGTTGTAGGCCTTGTGTTAAGGCTGAGGTAGGGCTGTTGAGCCTGAGTTGTAGGAACCATTCTGGGTTCTGAGTTGTAGGAACCTTTCCAGGTTCTGAGCTGTAGGATCTGCTGATCTGAGTTAAAGAGGAAGTTTGGCCGAATCTAGCACACTGCTAGATAGGTGAAAGGGGAAAGTGGATGTACCCAGACCTTGGGGAACCACTATAAAACTGTGTGCAATCTGTGTTGTATGAATTTCTGTGATTGCTGTGCTGTGTGATTTAATTCAGTTATTATATTCTGCATAAAAGTGAGAACAAGCATTAGAACCTATTCACCCCCCCTCTAGGTGTTTAGGTAGTCTTGAAAGTAAAACTATCAAGTGGTATCAGAGGGAGGTTACTCAAATAAGGACTTAACAGTCTGAGTAAGATCCCTAAGGCAGAATCAAGATTCAAGAAAATGGATTCTGGAGAGAATCACAAGGAGTTAGGGTCAATGAAATTACCAATCTGTAGAAAAGAAATCTTTGGAATTTGGAAAGAAAGGGTGATATTATTCATGGAGGCTTCTGACCCAAGGATATACATTACAGTACAGGAAGGCCCCTTCATTCCAATGAAGGTATCAGTTCTTGATGCAAATATCCAAACTCCAAAGAGTTATTCAGAAATGACAAAGGATGAAATCATTTTGGCAACCATGGATAAAAGAGCACATAACATTATTGTAAGTGCCATAGATGATTCTACATTCCAAAATCTGATTCACTGCAAAACCTCCAAAGAAATGTGGGACACCTTGATTGTCTACATGGAGGGTTCTGAAGAAGTAAGACATGATAGGAAGTCTATGCTCAACCAAGAGTATGAAAGTTTCAGACAAGGAAAATCTGATAGCATAACTGAATGCTATAAGAAATTCTACAGAATAGTGAATGAATTAATGTCCTATGGAAGGGTCTTCAGTACCTATGAACTGAATGACAAATTCTTAAGATCCTTGACAAAGGATTGGGACACCAAGATCTGTGCCATAAGAGAAGTGGCTAAACTGGCAGAAATTTCTCCTCCAACCTTGTTTGGAAAGTTGCTATCTTATGAAATGCAACTAATGATGAGGAAGGAGGAAGAAAAGAATTCAAAAGGTGAGCATAGAGAAAAATCTGTGGCCTTCAAGGCTGAAGCCAATAGAAAGAATAGGAGGATATTTTCATCTCCTCCTAAGGAAGTTGCAGAAGTTAATTCTGAAAATTCAGACAGTTAGAGTTCAGAGAGGAGTGATTCAGATGCAGACTTTGCTGCATTCACAAGGCAATTCCAGAGGTTCTTGAAGAAGAAGTAGTGGAAGTCTAGACCCTCCACATCACAGCAAGTTGATGACAATTATCAGAAGAATAAGTCATCAAGGAAGGAAAGGAACAGAACTAAGCCCAGCAAAGCCACTACATCAAAGATTGTCTGCTATTATTGCAATAGGCCTGGACATGTAGTGGCTGATTGTCCTGATAAGAGAAAGGAGTCATCAGACAAGAAGAAGACTCATCAGAAAGGCAAGAAGGAGAAATCCTTTGTTGCAAAGAAGGAAAAGAGCCTTACAGATCAATCAACTTCAGAGTCAGAATATGAAGCTGAAGCATATATTGGACTGTATGCTGCTACTGAAGAAGAGGAGTTTATGCAATTTCTGGACTCCATCTATGAACAAGAGGACCATCAGTGCATGGGACTGATGGCTGGATCAGAAGAAGACATGTGCCAGAATCAGTCTGGTCCTAGTAAGGTACATTGTCCTTCTATAAATTCAGTTTGTAGTACTAGTGCAGAATCAGCTTCATCTGCATCAAGTGATGTAGATGGATCTGAATCTGAAGGATATGTCTATCAGTTGATAGATACGTATGGGGACTTGTTGCAGGCCCTTAAGAAAAGCAAGAACCTAGTCAAATCTCAGGCTCAGGAAATTGTTGATCTTAAGGTTGCAGCAACTGAGTTGGAAAAAGAAATAGATCAAAAGTTGAATGAGATTGCCAAACTGAAAAATATAACTATTATTCAGATGGGCACAATCAGATATACTAATGATCAAGTTAAGAGTCTGGAGGCCAGACTAAGAATAGAAAAAGATTTAGTGGCTAGTTACTCAAAGCCAAAATCTGTCTTACCCTTGATAGATGAGTTTGTGGCTCAAAAGGGTAAGGCAGGATTAGGCTTCAAAGGTAACCCCAGGGCTGCCCAATTCAAGGGAAAAGGCAAAGCTCCTGTCCAGCCACTAAACCTTTCAGTCCCTGTTAAGTTTAGAAAGGTGCAAGTGCCTTCTAACAAATATGATCTTGAGAATATTCATGGTCATATTAAGACTAATGTTCTGATAAACAAAGGTGTAAATGCTAACAGGTCTACCCATGTTCATAAACCCCATGGTTATAAGAAACCTGTGGGTGAAGCTGCTGCAGCACCAGCACTGGATAGAAATTCTTCTGTCAAGGGTGTATCTAGATCTAGATACAACAAGTTTGAATGTTGGTGTTGTGGCAAGAGAGGCCATTTTGCCTTAGACTGCTGGCACAACACAAGTGTTAGGAAGAACAATAGTCTACCAGTTTGAAGAGCAGCTGGTAGTTTTGTTGGTGCTAACCTGAACCAAGGACCCAAGACTTACTTGGGTTCTAAGGGAAAGTAAATCTGTATTGCAGGTGAGTCCAAGTTGCCATGTCCCTATATGGTACTTGGACAGTGGATGTTCCAGGCACATGACTGAAACAAAGGGGCTACTGAAGGAGTACATATCTGTCAAAGATGGACCTAAAGTAATCTTTGGTGGATCTGAAAGAGGAGTCATCAAAGGGTTTGGTAACATTTCTTCTAACCTAATTACTATTACCCAAGTGGCTTATGTACAAGGTTTGAAACACAATCTGATAAGCATAAGCCAGCTGAGTGATTTAGGATATGACATTTCATTTGTTAAGGATGGATATCATATCAAAAGATCAAGTGATCAAGAGATCATTTTGACTGGGTATAGGAAGAGAAATGTATATTGTCTTAATTTTGTATGTGAGAATAAAGCTTCTCCCATATATCTTGTAGCTAATGATAATGCATCTCATTGTGTCAAGTGGCACAAGAGGTTGGCTCATCTTAATTACAAGACAATTGGCCAACTCTTTAGCAAAGAGTTAGTGAGGAATGGTCCTCAAGTTAAGTGCATAAAGGAAGGGATATGTTCAGCCTGTCAAAAGGGCAAGCAGACTAAATCCTCCTTTCATAGCCTTGAAAACAAGGATTCTGTGAGGTGCTTATACCTCTTGCATATGGATCTTTTTGGTCCTATGCCAGTTCATAGTCTAGGTAGGAAGGTCTACACTTTTGTGGTTGTAGATGACTATTCTATATTTACATGAGTGTTCTTTCTGAGACAGAAATCAGAAACCCCAAGTGTCTTACTTAGTTTTGTAAAGCAAATTCAGAATGAACTGAACAGTACAGTGGTCAAAATCAGAAGTGACCATGGCACTGAATTTCAATCTGAAAGTATGACAAAATTATGTGAAGACTTTGGGATTCTCCAAGAGTTCTCCTCACCTAGAACGCCTCAGCAAAATGGAATTGCTGAAAGAAAGAATAGAACATTAATTGAAGCTGGTAGAACACTATTGAGTGACACCTCTCTTCCAGAATATTTCTGGGCTGAGGCAGTAAACACTGCATGTCATATAATCAATAGGGCTTCTATCACCAAGAGCCACAAAATGACTCCCTATGAGATTATGAAAGGTAGAAAACCAAATCTATCCTACTTCAGGATCTTTGGTTGCAAGTGCTATATACTTAACAATGGCAAGTCATATTTGACTAAGTTTGCTGCCAAATCCCAGGAAGGGATATTTGTTGGATACAGCATAAATAGTAAGGCCTATAGAGTCTTCAACTTGACTACTCAAGTTGTAGAGGAGTCTGTTCATGTTGTATTTGATGAAACAAGATTAATCTACTGTGAGTTGTCTTGTAGATCAAATGATTCAACAGGTATAAGCCAAAGGATGGACAAGCTTTCCATTGCAGAAACATCAAAGGAAGATGGAGCATTGGAAAATGAAGGCTACTGTCCAGGGGGAGTACAAGAATCTTTAGAAGCTGATGAAAACCAGGAGGTACAACATAATGAAGGAGCTGGAGATGTTCAACCTGAAGGAAACCTTCCTCCAGCTACAAGACATCTTAAAGATCATCCAGCTAATCAGATTATAGGTGATCCAAGACAGGGAGTGCAGACTAGAAGCAGAAATCTGAGCACAGTTCTGCATTCAAGTTTCCTATCTCAAATGGAGCCTAAGAAGTTTGAAGAAGCCATCCAAGACCCACATTGGATTGATGCTATGCAAGAGGAGCTGAATCAATTCAGAAGGTGCAATGTCTGGGAGCTTGTTCCTAAACCAAAAGGCCACAATATAATTGGCACAAAATGGATCTATAGGAACAAGTTGAATGAGAGTAGAATAATTGTGAAGAATAAAGCTAGGTTGGTTGCTAAAGGATACAGGCAGGAAGAATGGATTGACTTTGATCAAACATTTGACCCAGTAGCAAGGCTGGAGGCAATCAAAATGTTCCTTGCCTATGTAGTATATCAAGACTTTAAAGTGTACCAGATGGATGTGAAATCAGCATTCCTGAATGGTGATTTAAAAGAGGAAGTCTATGTAGAGCAACCATCAGGTTTTGTAGATCCTCTTAAACCTGATTATGTTTATAGGCTTAGGAAAGCTTTGTATGGGTTAAAGCAAGCCCCAAGGGCTTGGTATGAAACCCTATCTACTTTCCTTATTGAGAACAAATTCTCAAGAGGGAAAATAGATAAAACTCTATTCCTTAGGGAATCTAAAGGTAAGATCATCTTAGTACAGATCTATGTAGATGACATAATCTTTGGATCTACTGAGAACAACCTTTGCAAAAAGTTTGCCAAACTTATGCAAGGGAAATTTGAGATGAGCAGTATGGGGGAACTTATGTTCTTCTTGGGACTCCAAGTAAGACAGACTGAAGATGGCTTGTCCATATCCCAGTCTAAGTTCACCAAGGAATTAATTAAGAAGTATGGTATGAAGTCATCCTCCACCATGAGAACTCCTATGGGAACAAGTATGCCTATATGCAAAGATGATGCAGGTAAACCTGTTGATGAATCTTTGTATAGAGGAATAGTTGGCTCTCTACTATATCTCACTGCTAGTAGACCAGATATTATGTATGCTACATGTGTCTGTGCTAGGTACCAAGCCTGCCTTAAAGAATCTCATTATACTGCTGTCAAAAGGATTCTGAGATATCTTAAGGGCACAACTAATCTAGGCCTTTGGTACCCTAGGAATAGAGATTTTCTACTAACAGGTTATTCAGATGCAGATTTTGCAGGCTGTAGAGAGGATAGAAAGAGTACTACAGGTACTTGTCAATTCTTGGGAGGAGACTGATATCATGGAGCAGTAAGAAGCAGACCAGTGTGGCAATATCCACAGCTGAGTCAGAATATGTTGCTGCTGGAAGCTGCTGTGCACAGCTATTGTGGATACAACATCAATTGAAGGATTATGGTATTCAAGTAAGTAGAACACCTTTATTGTGTGATTCTAAGAGTGCTATTTCTATTGCTAATAATCCTATTTCTCATAGTAGAACTAAGCATATAGAAATCAAATATCATTTTCTTAGAGAGCATGTAGAAAGAGAAGACATCTCATTGGAATTTGTTAAAACATATTATCAAATAGCAGATGTATTTACAAAGCCTCTGGATGAAACAAAATTCAATAAATTTAAAATTGAATTAGGAATGCTGACCATTGACTAGTATATCAATAAACTTTCAAGTGGTATCAACAAACAAATATTGGCTAAGTAAAATGGTGTCGACACTTATGGTGATAAAGTGTCGACTCAGTGAAGTCTGGTCGACTAGTCAGAGAAATTATGTCGACACAGAGAATATGTGTCGACACTTAAGGGTCAAATAGTCGACTCATCCAGAAATATAGTGTCGACTTCACCAGAACATTGGTGTCGACACTTACAGATTTTGTGTCGACACTTGAACAAAGAGTCGACACAGAATTTCTGATGCTCTACTATGTATCTCAGGTGTCGACATATCCTCAATTGGTGTCGACACATAGTAGACAGAATTGTTTGTTGAGACAATAGAAGTTTGTGTCGACACATTCCATCTGTGTCGACACATTTAGATTGTTTTTGCCCGACTTTTGATCTTCTTTCTTTAGAGGGTATAAATAGGTCAACAACGTATTCTGTCGACACGCTCACAAGGTTTTCGAGACTAAAACCCTGTGTCGACATTCTCTCTCCTTCTCTCAAGCCTTCTCGACTGATTCAATGGCGCCTAAGGTTGAAGATAACGTGAATGAAGGATATGAGCTGGTTAGGGCTGCGTTCGACACCGCCGCACCAGAATTCAAACAAGTGATTTCCCTTATTGCTGAAAATGGATTGGAATTTCTGGTTTCTGAACCAACGAAGATCTGGAAGAAGGAGGTACTTGAATTTTACACTTCTGCATCAGTGGATTCTTCTGGACTCAAGATTAAATCCATAGCTCATGGCACCAAGGTCAAACTTACTCTACGAAGTTTAAGACAAATTCTTCAATTGCCAAGCATTGAGAATGAAGAAGAGGTTCCAGCCTCTAAGACAAGGGAGGCTCTCCAATGGTGTGGGTTGGATCCAACCATAAAGATTGGAGCAGCCATCAATAGAAAAGGAATGAATCACCAGGGCAAATTTCAATCTGAGATAGTTGGAAAGGTGATTTTGTGCAAACCTGGAGGACATGATAGGGTCTCAGCCTATATGTTCTGCCTTATGACAAGAATTGTTTTCAAAATTCCAACTGACTGGTCAGTAGTTGTATTTGATAAGATCAAGGAAGGGCTTAAGAAGCCAAATCTGGCTAGGATTGTGAGTTTATACCTGACTGGAGTCATCCCAGAAGTTATGCAACAACTTCCTGGGACTAAGATTAATCACATGAGAAAGATGGATATGAGATTATTCTCAAGATGGGATAGAGTTCTATCCAAAGAGATGTCTGAGGTGGACAGGCAGGATTCACCTGAGAAATCCCCAGGTCATGAACAAGGTACTGAGCAGCATCAAGAAGAACAAGTTAGAGAACCAGCTGAGGACCTGACTAGATCTACTCCAGCTCAGAAAGAAACATTACCTGCACAGGAGCAGGGGGAGAAAGTTCATTCTCCTGCTCAGGATATTACTGATCCTGCATAGGTGCAAGGGGAGCAAGTTCATTCTCCTGCCCAGGACATTCCACATACTGAACAAGTGCAAGAGGAAGAACAAATAGATTTATCTAAAGATTTGAATAGTGCTGATCTGGATGATTCATCTTCTGTTCAAGCTCAGAAGGAATACACTCTAGATGAGTTGTTTCCTAATGTTGAAATTGCTACTGATAGAGTAGAGGAGGAGCAAGACATTGAGAAGGCAATAGACATGGAGATAGAGCAAGCAATTGAGATAGAGCAAGAAGTTGAAAAGGAACAAGAAATTGAGGAGGAGCAAGTTATTGTGGGGGGAGCCTGTGAATGTTGAGGATGAACAATATATCACTGAGACATACATTCCTCCTCCTCCTCCTGAAAGAGTTCAGATAGAAAGGTCATCAGATTCTGAGAATGAAGAAGCCAGAATGGCTAAGAAGAGGAAACTTATTGTCTTCAAGAGAAGGAGAAACAGCTATAAGCAAGCACTACAGACCACAGCTCACCAATCTCCATCTGAATTTAATTACAACAAGTTCATGGTAGATTTGCAGGTGAAGCTGGATGAACAAAGAGTAGCTTTAGAGAAATATGTTGATGAGAATAATAAGTCACTTCAGTTTGACTTGGCTCAAGATATTAAATCTATCAGATTTGAGGTGAATATGAATAAAAAGGAAATGACAGATTGCTTCCATAAGGGAGGTAATGTTGTAGTATTTTTGGCTAAACAATAGCAGTCCATTCTTACTAAAGTAGATGATATTGCTTTGAAGCAAGGTTATATTTTGGAAAATCAGCTGAGGATGAATGATAATCTGGCTGAATCTCACCATGAGATTCTCAATAAGGTAGTAGATACTGCTGCAGGGCTGTCTGCTGCAAGAGCTAAAGAAATGGAAGTGTATGATCAGAAACTCAAGGAGGCTATCACTTCAGTTCAAACTGCTATCACAACCTCTCAGACAGAGATATCTACTAAGCTTCAAAAGTTGAAACCCTATTTTAAAGAGGGTGTGAATTATCTTGATGGCCAGATCAGATTTCAGAAGGATGATCTCAGAGACCATATTGAAAGAGAAGTCCTAAAGGGGGAGAGATTAATAGTTCATGCTGGCTCAGAACACACCAAATGGGTGACTAATAGTATTCGAGCCACATTGGGATATCCACCTTTATGTGATGATGATATGGTGGCTGAGTCAAGAATTCAACAAGGTTTACTTGAAGGCAATCAACATGAGGTTGCCCAAGTCATTTACCCCCCTGCAGATTTTGATATGATTAATCAGCAAGTACAGGCTATGTATAGTCCTCCACAAGAGGTTACAAATGTTGTTATTGAGAAAGTTGATAAGCCTGATGCAAGATTGAAAGAACAACAAGATGCTCTACTGTCCAAGAAAAGATTTAGAGAGCAAGCTGAACTTAGGCCTGACTTTGAGCAATGGAGTTCCACTTCAAGAAACATTATACTAACAGCATGGAAGGCTGTAAAGGATCAAGTCCAGGAAAGAGGAAAGTGGTATAATGAGATTGAATGGCAAAAGTATGAAGCTAGGCAGGAGGCTCTAGTTCAATATAGAAGAAAAGCCAAGATGGGGAGGCTACCACCAGATGCTCAGGAGCCAAGCAAATATTTTCCAAAGCCCTTTCACTACTTTGAGAGGCAAAGGCTCAAGGAAGAAGCTTAGAAGAAAGCTAATCTGAAAGGCAAGAAGCCTGCTGAGGTTGCTGAACCAGCTGTGAAGGCTCAAATTCAATATGGCAAAGGAATTGTCATAAGAGAGCCTGATCAGTCTTAGCTTAAACTTACCAGTCCTTTCAATTGTTTTGTAATGTTTTGTTAAGTCATTCAATGTAAACATCTGTAACAAACATTTCCAAGTTATAAACAAAACATTGTTCTGTAATCATTTATTAATGTTCATCTTTATTCTGTGATGAATTTGCTGTATGTTTTGTTTATTAAAGTATTCCTGTAATGTCATGCTTATATATATCATCATATTATATTTTTTTAAATGGTGTATATCATTAGCTAAAAGTATTATGACTTCTCCAAATAGAGGGAGATTTTTGGGTACATTGGAAAATGTGTACCTGATTTGAAGAAGCCTAACTTAGCTTTATGATATACATCAAGGTGTATTTGATGTTATTTTGAGTTGACATGTGCAGATTAAGAAAGTACTAAAAGTACAGGAAATTATTCTAAGTCCATGTGTCGACACCAGAAAAAGCTATGTCGACACTTCAGAATAATTGTGTCGACACTTGAAGAAGGCTGTGTCGACACAGAGAAAGATAGTCGACCACATTTATGTCGACACTAGGAAGCAGTGTCGACTCACAGAAGTATAGTCGATCTCAACTATGTCGACACTGGGAAGCAGTGTCGACTCACAGAAGTATAGTCGATCTCAACTGTGTCGACACATTGAGGCAGAGTCGACACATAGAGGCAGAAGTCGACAATACTTGAGTCGACACCAGAAGACTGAGTCGACACATATTGGCAGAGTCGACAATTGCTGTGTCGACACCTGAAGGCAGAGTCGACACATATTATGTTCTGAATCTACAACAACTGTGTTGACACACAGGACTTGTGTCAACACACTGCAATGTCTAGACCAAGTCATTTTCTGAAGAATGATGAAGTGCTTGAGTCGACACAAATATTCAGTGTCGACTCATTCTCAAGATGAAGTTCTGAAGAAGCTGAGTCGACTTAAAGGCAAATCAGTCGACATCATCAAAGGCTGTGTCGACACCTAAGTTACTTGTGTCGACACATATAGACAGTTGGTCTCGACACTTTCTGACAGTCAGTCTCGACACTTTGCTGTCCAAGACAAAGACACAGGATCTGTTTGAAGATTTGACAGCTGTGGGTTGCAACAGGTTAACTGAAGCTGTCAGACTTGTCAGAAGACAATTAGAAACCGGATCAGCCGATTACCATGAAGAAGGTCTATTAATAGACATATTCAGAAGGCGATATTAATGATTTGATTTTAAGAGCAACAAACATACAAACTGATTGAAGAATCAAATCAAGAAAGTGCAAGGCTCGGAAGAAGATCTTCATCAGAAGATCTAAGAAGACGATCTCAAGTTCTGTCTAAGAAGAGTTCTATCAAGAATTCAGAAGTATCATCAAAGGTGTTGGATAGAGAGGGATCCAGACATTTGAAGAAGAAGAAGGAAGCCGTCACTGGTTTCTCAAGAAGCTGTTTGGGAAATCAACTCAGTTAAGTTCAGATTCAAGAAGCTTTGAAGAAAGCTCAGATTCAGTTGATTTCATTCATCAGCTGATCAAGAACTGTCTTGTCCTTTTCTCTCTCATCAAGGGCAAGATAATACAAACTCTTTTCTAATTTCTGTAGGGTCTATCAATATAGATCTGAGTTGTAAGCCTATGTTATAAAGGCTGAGTGTATGAGAGTTGATCTCTGAGTGGTAGGGCTGTTGCCTGAGTGTAGGAGAAAGTTTTTCTCTGAGTTGTAGGCCTTGTGTCAAGGCTGAAGTAGGGCTGTTGAGACTGAGTTGTAGGAACCATTCTGGGTTCTGAGTTGTAGGAACCTTTCCAGGTTCTGAGCTTTAGGATCTGCTGATCTGAGTTAAAGAGGAAGTTTGGCCGAATCTAGCACACTGCAAGATATGTGAAGGGGGAAAGTGGATGTACCCAGACCTTGGGGAACCACTATAAAACTGTGTGCAATCTGTGTTGTATGAATTTCTGTGATTGATGTGCTGTGTGATTTAATTCAGTTATTATATTCTGCCTAAAAGTGAGAACAGCATTAGAACCTATTCACCCTCCCTCTAGGTGTTTAGGTAGTCTTGAAAGTAAAACTATCAGTATTTAAAACTTTGGCTATTTTAAAGTTTTATATAAAAGTTTAAAATAGGTGATACCAATAATAATATAGAAGGAAATAAAAGACTGGTTAAACTAATCTATCTATCACAGCACAACAAGAAAAAAAAAAGAAAATGAACAAAACCAGACAACACAAGAAATTTTATAGTGGTTCCCCAACCTGTGTACATCCACTCTTCTACCACCCTAGTAGGAATCCACTAACAGGTTTTTGATCAGGTGACTGCCACCACAAGATCTATTTCCAGGAAGATCTCATAACTCTTTAGGCTTTTGATCAGGTACTCAAAAACCAAGAATAAACTTTTGAAGGGAGTTAATAAACCCTTTGTACATGAGGTGAGAGAGGGGTGATGAGGTCTTCTCTTTTCTCTAAACAACAGAGAAGACAAGTGGACTTGCTGGTGTCAAGACTCCTTCTGAAATGATGTTCACTCAAAAAGATGGAACCTTGCTCAGGGTATAGGTCTTCAGCCTTGTCTAAAAACAATCCTGGAACTTTCTGATTGAATAAAGATGAGTTGTCCTTGAATGTTCCTTGAGGAGAAGGTTGAAGAAGACTCTTGATAGTGATGGATGTTCTTCTTCAGTCTTCAGAATGGACAAGGAGGAAAACATAATGTTTTCTTTACTAGGAGAGAGTTCTGAATGTTCAGTGTCTGACTCTCTGTATTCTTTGTGTGTTGTATATTCTCTTCTAAAGTCTAGCTGAGTGTATTGACTGAAAAGAGAAAATCTCTTTTATATTCTATAGTCAATAATTTCTCCTTTGAAATTTGAAATGCTGGCATTAATTGCTGATTGCCTTGGAGAAAGAAACGGCTGGAATATTGACTTAAATGAGTTTCTCAAACTGTCCCTAATAAAATAAGCAAGTAATTAACCTGATGAAGACCATAATTAATGCTACTAATAATGACTATATTCAGGGGAATATGAGCATTAATTACTCAGGAATATTACTGTTAAATAATATAGAAGGTAAAGGACAGACGTATGGAAAACTTCTCATTCTGGCTCGAGACAGAATTCGTCGACCTCTGAATGGAATTTGTCGACCGGAGTTCCAAGTTCGTCGACCTGAAGATTCCTGTTCTTCGACCTGAGCTCTTTGAACTACATTCAAAGAATAACTTGCCAATTCTGTACTCTGAGTTCGTCGAGCTGAGAATCTGTCTAAAAGAATCGATCGTCGACTTGAGCTCGAATATCGTCGAGCTCAGCTCAGAGAAATAACTCTTAGTTCATCGATCTGAGATCGACGATCGTCGAGCTGAGTTCAAAGAACTTCGAACTGATCATTCTGTTCTCTGAATCTTCTAAGTCTTGAGACTACTGACGTCCTCTAATGGCTGGTCCATGAAGGTTGAACCTAATGACTAGCCTAAACTCTAGGATTACTATGTAACACCCCTATCCGTCACATAGTATATAACAGTAGGTCCGGCCGGGGCCCGACGCCATATACCACGGACAGACTGGTTGGTTACGCATTGAAACCATTCAACC
The DNA here is from genome assembly GCA_039513925.1 of Platanthera zijinensis. Lineage (NCBI taxonomy): Eukaryota > Viridiplantae > Streptophyta > Magnoliopsida > Asparagales > Orchidaceae > Platanthera > Platanthera zijinensis. Next base: position 58,016,877 of record CM077086.1, read on the forward strand.
AATCACAACGTCCTACACAGCACCTAGCGGAAGAAATTATTAAGTTGCACAAGTAAGAACCCTGCTAACATGAATGTCCACTGAACCAAAAAGCAGGAATGTTTAATACGTGAATATTGGCCTTATAGCCTTACAAGAGGTTGCTTAATAAAAAGTGTCTTCCAAACCTCGGCACGTAGGCCGATCACACATGAGTACAAAAGGAAAACACTCAAAACTTGGCCTTCGAGGGCCGGCACAGCAACTCGGGCTTTAGCCTGCTATTTACCTCTCGGCTCCGCAGCACCTGCAAGCAACAATCCACCGCACGGTGGTAAACAAAGGCAACGGTCAGCTATGTTGACCAAATTATAACGATTCCGCCCCCAAACAGGGGTGGCAAAGCTTCTTCCCTGCACTTGTTAGCAAAAAAGAACCATAGCAAAATAAGCATCATATCACAGGTGCACGCTCACACGGCCGTACACCCCGTGCTCTCACGGCACTTACTCGGCGGGCCAGTCCAAACCCCGTCCGGTCCTTGACTCCGCCACCACCCCCAGGGTGGCAACCTCGTGAGCATTTAGTCCTTTCAGCCGTAGACTAGACTCAATCTCCAAACCTCGGTAAGTCCCACGTAAAACTTTAGGTCGCTTTAACCGAGCAGGTGGAGTGGGTAGGGGTCCACCAGTCCGTTGCTCACCCCGCTGTTGCCAATTGGCCTTTGACGCGGACTAAGCTTCCCCAGTCCCAAATACCGTTCAAACACAGTACATAGCCCCGCTATGTACCCGGTTGGCTCCCAGGCCACCGGTATGACAGAAATGCGTTTCCGTCCAGATTTCCGGGTGCACCTCGGGGTTAATCCCCCAGATTCCCTGATGTATTATACCGCATAGCAACCCGAAAACAATCAAAATGCTCGGAGTCTTCTCCGGCTAAAAATGCACAGCAAATCATCACCGATCCAGACCAACACGTCCGGGTAGGCTTCACACCTCATGCCTATGTCCGTACTACGATTCAAGACTCTAACAAGGGGGACTTTACATATCTACCCCAAGGAATACCACAATCTCGCCGCACACTCGCGGGAGAGGGGTTTTCCCATGCAAAGGAAAAAGAGCTTCACATGCTCAAGAAGATAATCGTTACCCTTGCGTTCTTCCGCGGCGCCATGAAAAACTACGCGGTTGGAAAGCACCGCAACGGCGTCGCCTTCGCGGATCTGAACTCGGATCGCGATTCGGAGCTCCGAAGCTCCACCGGCGGCCGGATCTTGGCCTTCCTCCTCCTCCTTGCTCTCCCCTCTCTCTAAACTTTAGAAAGAGAACCAAGGGGATGAAATGAGGGATTGCAAACCCTATTTCCGGGTTTAAACCGCCAGCATCCACCCCGAGCCGTCGGATCCCAAGCCAAGGAAATCGAACGGCTGCGATTCAGCCCAATTTTACAAAATCTGGGCCGAACACGGCCTGTGACACGCCCGTGTCCAGGGCCGTATCGCCCATTCGCCATCTCGATCGACGCGATAACCAGCACACGACATTTGATACGGCCTCCGACATGCCCATGTCGCATACGACACGGCCGTGTCATGACTCGTGTCACGCCCCGTGTGCAACGACCAACCCTCTTTTCCTGAGAAGGACACGGCCTGCGACACGGCACCCGACACGCCCGTGTCACATGTGACACGCCCATGTCTGTGCACGTGTCATGACCCGTATACATGACTCAAAAAAATCCCAAGCGTGACACGCCCTGGGACACGCCCGTGTCCCAGGACGTGTGCCTCAACTCGACGATCGCCAATCGTCAAAACATCGACCACATGACCCATGGCCGAACACGCCCGTGACACGCTCGTGTCACGCCTGTGACACGCCCGTGTCATGCCCGTGACACCTGCTCCAAAACCCAGACTTGGCTTAAAACGTCACCCGTCCCTCTTTTGAGTTTCGGGGGTGTTACATACTAGACTTGACCCTGACTATACAATGTGGGTCAGACTCAACCTAATTTAGTGAACCTAGCCCAAATCCAACTAGGGATCCAACAATCTCCCCCTATTTGGATGAGATCACTAAAACAAGATAAAAGAAATAGTTATAAAGCATAAAAACATACATCTGACAGAAATAAAATATTCAACAGATATTTATAGAAGGTGCTTCATGATTAAACATACAGAGTTCAAAAAAAGAACAAAACATAAGCAAAATCATTTGTTATGCTTGGGCTTTTCTTTCTCAGGCTTCTCAGAAGGCTGTTTGAAAATGATTTCTCTATTAGGATTGGCAGCTTGTTTCTTTGACATGGTCATATCAGATGCACCAATTATATTGAGATATGTTGCTCTTGGAACTACAGCTTCTGGGTACAATTTCATGTAATCATCAACATTAAAGAATTTGTTTGTCTTGGCATACCTTTTAAGTTCTTCCTTCCTGTATGAAGACATAGTTGAGAATTGAGAGGTATCCTTTCCTTCAGCTTTTGCTTTGTTAATTTGAGAAAGTGCTATTAGTTCCTGAAATCTGGCCATTTTAGCTGTTGTTTCCTGCTCTGGATCTACAAATGGTATTGGAGGAGATGCTGACCTTTTAGGACTTGAGTCCTTCTGTGAATCATCAAGGGAATCTGTAGTACTTCTCTTATATGTAGCTGGAGGAGGTTGGCTCTGAGATGACTACTGCTGACTACCTAGCTTGGAATGTCTCTGATAAGTTTTTGTGACAGGTGCAGATCTTTGAGATACATTTCCAGAGGCCCCTGAAGATGGAGGAGGAGGAGGAGGGTCTTTAATAAATTGCTTAGGAGGAGACATGTACCTCCTTCTCTTCTTCCTTTCTTTCTGCTCATTCTTTGATAGCCACATCCACTGTGGTATCCCTGGGTATGGAGCAATCTTTTGCAAGATATAGTACGGAGTATCATTTGTGGGATTGGGCTTAGGAGCAGCCTTTGGAGAACTTTCCTCTTCTTAGTAACCTTCTTCCTGGCCTTGGGATCATCAGAATCATTAGAATCATCATCATCTATGTCATCATCAGAAGAACCTTGAGGATTATCATACATGCATCTATCTCCTTTAAAGTTTCCTTTGAGATTTGTTTTACAGCCTGAGGAAGTGCTTGAGGTTCAGTAACTTCAGGTGGAGCAGTATTCTCAGTGATATCATGTGATAATCTTCTATATCTTTATTTGTCAACAGAAATTCATTCAAAGTAAGATCATTCTGAATAAGTGCAAATTCTTGTGCCACATCCTGAGCAATCAAATCATCTAAATTTGGGATTAGGCTATTATCCATAATATAAGTTGGGCCTGATGGTTCCTTAATTATTTTAATAGCAAAACTTGCCTTTAGTTGTTTAAAAACTTCAGGACTTATTTGAGGAGTGTAACACACTATAGCCAAGGATGGTTCTGAGCAAACTGCTGGAAGATAATTTATATATCCATAAACAAAAGGTTTCAATAAATTAAACAAATCTACTGTAAGATTGATAAAACAATCACTAACAGTCACAATCTCTGGGGGAGCAACTTGCTCATCTGCACTCAACATATCAGAATCAATTGATTCAGCCTCTGTAATAATCTGTATATCTATTGCTGTGAACTCATTTATCTGCAAAACTGGAGATTTTTCGTCTTCTTCTACTGTTGCTGCTGGAGGAGAAACTGGAGCTTTTTCCCTGGATATCTCCCCCTTCCTAGCTGCAGAGGGTCCTGTAGCCATCCCCCCAGATGAAGGGACAGAAAGGGCAGTAGGCAGAAGAGCACAGAGGGTGGAAATGGATTCAGCAAGAGGTTTAATAGCCTCTACTATTAGATTTTTTGAGTAGAGGAGTGATGATGTGCAGAAGAGAGGAAATGGAAGGGGTATCCATTTGCATGAACTCAGAGGGTTTCTGAGTTGATATAGAAGGATTGATGGATGAGGTTGAAGGGAAGGGAGTGGAATCTGGCATGGGCTCATCAGTAGATGATGGGGAATTGATGGGGGATGACAGCAGATTAAATGATGGTATGGATGATATGTTTTGTAGAGGGATGTAAGCAAGATGTTGAGGAAGAGGGGACTGAGGAGGAGTGAAATGCTCTAGGGTATGAGGTGGAGTTGCATGTACTGGGGATTGGGGTGGAGATGGTTTATGTTCAGGAGTATGAGTTGGTGAAGGATGTTAGAGTGGGGAAGCAGGAGGTGTTGGTGTATGGGCTTGAGACGTGGATGATTGTTGGAGGGTTGTTGAGGGTGTTAGAACTTAAGGAGGTGTTGGTTGTTGAGATGAAGATGGAGGGGATGGAATCCCAATGGAAGGAACATTTTCAGGGGGTGGGGGAGCAGCTGATACAACTCTGGTATCCTCAGAAGTCCTGGAAGAGGAAGAAGCCTTGGATGGCTTGGGGATATTCCTCTCCCACCTACAAAATAAGGCGCAAGTGAGCCTCTTGGAGACATTAATGAATATGGTCGGGGAGACCAGGGATTCAACAGCCTTTGCTTGATGGAAGATTCCATGAATCCTTCCAAAGCACACCTCTTTCTTTGTATTATTTTTTTTAATCATCTCAAACATAATCTTAGCCTAGTTATCTGGCTTTTTATTCACTACTGCACACATTACTAGGAATTATTTCCTAGTGATATAGTCATGGGCAGTGTGCTTCCCAAGAAACACCTTACCCATAACATCTGCCAGAAACTTATATTCAGAAGACAAGTTTTTCTTCAGAAGTTTATTGGGGTTTTCTCAGAAAAAATGGCAAAAAAAATGGCAGAAAAAAACTCATATTCAGTGTTGTCTATTTCCATTCACTAGACCAAATATCTCAGAAAAAATGGCGGGGGTGAGAGAAACTTGTTTACTCGATATTGTTCCCATCATTGTTTTAGCATCTGGTGAGGAGGAGGTGAATACCCATTCTCTAATTTCAGTTGCGGTAATCCTTATTCTTGTTGTCATCAGGTTCTTCAACTACTGATCTTCAAACAATTTCAAAATGTCAAGAAAGACTTGGTTCGAATGCTGGAATGACTCAAAATCGATGTCGAATCCAGTGTCAAACTTCATCGCTGCGATGGTGCTAGCCGCAATCGCCATGATCGCTTGCACAAGGAAAAATAGAAAGATCAAGTGCAAAGGAAACAAAATGCGTGGGATGGAGCTCAAAGAAAACCTAGATATAAGGTTTTTCAGAATATGAAACGACAATCTCTGTCTTGCGAAATAAAAAAAATTCTTCAATCTGAAGTCGACGAAATATTTTATTAACAAAAGAGTTCGCCAATCTCAGTCTGAAGAAGGGAAAATTTTTCGTTGTTCTCAGGTCGACGAAATTTTCTGAAGCCAGATCGTTGATCTCAGGTCGACAAAACTAGCTCACACAGAGAGTTCGTCGATCTTAGGTCGACGAATTTTCTCAAAAATGTTTCTCAGTTCGTCAATCTCCGGTTGACAAACTGTGGAAAATTCTTCGACCACAGACAGAAAGTTAAATTAAAGCTTCTCCATTGATCATACCAAGCTGATTTAAAAAGAACAGATGGTTCCTCTCATCCTAGAGTTTGGTGAAGATGTCTGCTCTTGCAAATCGGTGTAGATGTAGACAAGATTAATTTTCTTTTTGTCCACACACTCTCTAATGAAATGATGTCTTATCTCTATATGCTTTGTTCTACTATGATGTACTGGATTTTGGGTAATAGAAATTGCACTAATATTGTCACAAAGTAGAGTTGAATTATTTAAGTTGTATCCATAATCTAGGAGTTGGTTTTGAATCCACAGCATCTGTGAATATCAACTGCCAGCTGCTATGTACCCAACTTCTGCTGTTAATGTAGATATAGATGTTTGTTCTTTGCAAAACTAGGAGACAAGTCTAGCACCAAGGAACTGGCATGTTCCTGATGTGTTTTTCCTGTCCACTCTACATCCAGCAACATCAGCATCAGAGTATCCAGTTAACTCAAATTCTGACTCTGTTGGATACCAGAGTCCTAAATTAGGGCAACTCTTTATATATCTTAAAATCCTTTTTAGCAAAATAAGGTGAGATTTTTAGGGTTCACCTGAAACCTAGCACAAAGACAGATAGCAAACATAATATCTGGCCTACTTGCTATGAGATATAACAGGGACCCAACAATGGCCCTATACAGTTTTTGATCAACATGTTTCCCATGTTCATCGAAATCAACCACAACATTTATAGCCATAAGTGTTTTCTTAGCTGAGGCATCAGCCATCCCAAACCTTTTTATCAGCTCTTTAGCATACTTAGATTGGGAGATGAAGATACCATCAGGTGATTGCTTCACTTGGAGACCAAGGAAATATGAGAGTTCACCCATGCTACTTATCTCAAACTTTGAATTCATAAGGTCAGAAAATCTTCTGCATAGTTTGGGATCAGTTGAGCCAAATATTATGTCATCTACATAGATTTGAACTAACAAAATTTTATCTTTATGATGTCTAATAAAAAGAGTCCTATCTACAATACCTCTAGAAAATTTATGCTCTAACAGGAAGCTAGCTAAGGTCTCATACCAAGCTCTTGGAGCTAGCTTTAAACCATAGAGAGCTTTATGCAATCTAAAGACATAAGAGGGATGAGTTAGTGAGATAAAACCTTGTTGTTGCTCCACATATACTTCCTCTTTGAGTTCACAATTGAGGAAAGCACTCTTTACATCCATTTGGTAGACTTTGAACCTTTCTAGGCAACATAAGCTAAGAAAATTCTTATGGCTTCAAGCCTTGCCACTGGAGCAAAGGTCTGGTCATAATCAATTCCTTCCTCCTATAAGTAGCCTTAAGCCGCTAGCCTTGCTTTATTCCTTATAATATTACCATCAACATCCAATTGATTTCTGAACACCCATTTGGTTCTAATGATTGGGTAGTCTTTGGTCTAGGAACCAAATTCCAAACTCTACATCTCTCAAATTGATTAAGCTCCTCTTGCATTGTAATGATCCAGTGGGGATCTTGTTCTGCATCTTTGATGGAATGGGGATCAAGTTGAGAAAGGAAATAAGCAAACATCAAGTCAGGGTTGAGTTGATGCCTTGTTTGCACACCAACTGATATGTATCCAAGCACTTGAGATATAGGATGATCTCTAAGTATGACTAGATAAGTGAGAGGAGTTTGAGTAACAGCTTGAGGGATTAATTCCTCTTGTGGAATTGGTTAGCTGTTTGGAGAGTGTTAGAAGCATCCAAGTTATCTTCTTCACTATCATCTTCAATATCTTGTGGAGAGGGATTAGATGGAACCTCTTGAGTGAGATTTATATCATCTAATCTCTCACATAAGTGAGGTACCTGCAATGAGCTACTGGTAGAAATTTCTTTCTCCTTGTAATACATGTTAGCTTCATCAAAAGTCACATGGACTGATTCCTCAATTTTTAAAGTAGATTTATTAAAAACCCTATAAGCCGCGTTGACTTGGGAATATCCTAGAAAAATTCCCTCTACAACTTTGTCTTCAAACTTTCTAATATGTTTCTTGTTATTATTGTGAATATAGCATATACAATCAAATACTTTAAAATAAGTGATTTTAGGTTTCTTCCCTTTAAGCAAATCTTAAGGAGTCTTATTCTTAAGTTTATATATTAAATTTCTGTTCAGTACATAGTTTCCTGTGCTCACAGCCTCTGCCCAAAAGTAGAGGGGCATGCAAGCATCTACAAGTAATGTGCCTGTAACTTCAATTAGGGTTCTATTCTTCCTTTCAACTACCCCATTTTGTTGAGGAGTTCTAGGAGCTGAGAAGCAATTCCTGATACCTTTCTTATCACAGAACTCTTGCATAAGAAGAGACTCAAACTCAGTACCATGATCACTTCTGATCAATGCAACTGGATTAGAGTACTCAATCTGTTTGGTCTTGAGAAAATCTGTAAGAACCTTAAAGTTATCTGACTTAGATCTCAAAAAGAACACCCAAGTGAATCTTGAGAAGTCATCTACAATAACTAAAGTATAGGATTTCCCTCCAAGGCTTTGTACAACAATAGAGCCAAAAAGGTCCATATGTAGCAAGTACAAGATCCTAGGTGAATCACTTTTATTTATAGATTTAAACCTAGATTTAGTTTGCTTGCCTAATTGACAAGCCTTGTAGAGGCCTTCCTTCTTTTAGGGGCCAGAAGGCAATCCTCTAACAAGGTTATCCTTACATAACTTATCAATGTTTTTAGATTTACATGTCCTAATCTTTTATGCCACAAATCATTTTGATTGCTAACCTAATTAAAAAGATAAATATCCGAAACAACTGATTGAAAATCTACTATGTATATATTGTCTTGTTTATTTCCAATTAAAATAATTTTGTTTTTTTAGAAGAAATAATACAAGAGCTTGAGTTAAAAGATACCTGATAACCTTCATCACATAATTGACTTATGGAGATGAGGTTATGCTTTAGTACACTTACATATGCAACATTTTTGAAGGTACTGCCCTAACCATGATTTCTCCAAAGCCTTCAGTCTGGCCACAATTGGAGTCATCAAAGATCACCTTTGGTCCCAGCTTGGACTTGTAATTTATTAAGTTGTCCTTGCTGCCAGTCATATGCTTGGAGCATCCACTGTCCAGATACTATTGTTGTTTCAAAGCTGGATAGCTCTTCACCTGCAAAAATAGAAATTAGTTGTTCTTGACCCAGGTTACCTTGGGTTCTTGTTGATTTACATAACTGAAGCTGGAAATATATTAGTATTCTGGTTGATTCTTGTAACCTAAGGGATGATATTTCCTGGGTGGAATTATCCATTGGTTAAAGAGATTAATGTTTTATCTTTGTTGATTAAAAGTCCTGTTAGAATTAAAGTTTCTGTAATTACAAACTAGGGTCGACGAATTCTAGTCGTTCGTCGATCTGAGGTCGACAAATGGGGATGAGTTCGTTGAACTCCACTCAGAGAATGAAAGTATTCATTTTCTAGGCCCCAATTTCGTCGATCTCTGGTCGACAAACCATACTGGTTTCGTCGATCGTAGTTCAGAGAATAGTTATAATAGAAGTTTGCGTTCTTAGTTTGTCGACTTGAGTTCGACAAACTATACACATTTCGTTGATCTGAGTTCGACGAAATCTACAGAACATGGTTCTTGATAATATTTTTCTTACTCTTTCTCCTTTTCTTATTCTTGTGTTTAAGTTCTGTTTGATTAAGATTGTTATCTTCTATTTTCTCTTTACCTTTTCAGAAACAAATTTTATAGGGGTTGTTAATATGTTCTTCTAAATCAGTGGGGGTTGGCTTGATGAAGCACCTATGCCCAGCTTGCCATTGAGTCTGGCATTCACTATGCTTGTGATGTTCATCAGCTTGATACTGCTCCCATTTAGGGATTCTTCAAGTTGCCTAGCCACAGATAATTTAGTCTTTAATTTAATGATTTGTTCATTATTTAGAGTGATTTCATCCTTTAACTTATTATTTTCTGAAAGTAGGTTTTCTTGTTCATTTAATTTCTCTCTAAGTTGCTTAATTTCTTTTTCAGAATTTATTAAATCAAAACATAGGACTTGAATTCAGTTTTAAATTCTTATGAATCAAAATCAAAAGAAGACAGTACCTGATCTTCTTCAGATTCAGAGTCTTCATTGTCTGATTGTTCAGCTTCTGAACAATTTCCTTATACATTGATCCCCATCAGATAAATCTCCTTTGCCTTTGCTTCTTATTCATCTTCACTGGAGCTGCAAGATGAAGATTCATCTTCAGTTTCACTCCAGATCTCAACCACAAAGCCTTTCTCCTTTCTTTTTTGCTTACTGGAGGAGGGCTTGTTGTAGTGCTGTTTCCTTGTTTTTTTTCTCTTTTTATCTCCTTCTTTTGGTTCTCTGGACACTCTGAGATAAAGTGTCCAGACTTCCTGCACCAAAACAAACAACTTCTTTAGTGGGAGTCTTATCATACCTGGGCTTATCATCTTGCCTTGATGACTTCCTCCTGAAGTCTTTCTTGCCCATCTTGTAGAATCTCTTGGCTAAGAGACTCAGAAATTCTTCATTGACTGTTGGGGCTTCTGATTCTTCATTTTCTTTGAATGCAATACTTTTCTCCTTTCTGCTGACTTTATCAATTGCTCATAAGACTTGAGCTTTCCAAGTAGAGATTCTGTGTAGATCTCATTTAAACTTCTGGCTTCCTTGATAGGCCAGATTCTTAAATCCCATGAGTTGGGGAAGCACCTGAGGATTTTGTCATTAACTTCAGTCAGCGTGATGTCTTTGTCTAGAGTTTTTAGCTCATTGATTATTGAGTTCAGTCTGTTGTACATGTCACCAACAGACTCTGATTCATCCTTCTTAAAGTTCTTATATTGTGAGATGAGGTTTGATCTCCTATCCTTTCTCTCATCAGCTGAGCCAGCAACCATCTGGTTAAGGGAATCCCAGATAGCCTTGGCTGATGTGCACTCAACCACTTTCTGGAAAATGTCGTCAGACATTGTTTGAGCAAGAATATTCATGGCCTTTGCATCAGCTATTTTGGCCTTTTTCTGAGCATCTGTCCACTCAGGTGGTGGAACAACATGTGTTATAGAACTAGTAGTAGTTGTTGCCACTAGAGCTGGTGGTCCTGTCAAAATAGAATTAAAGATGTCCTCATCAATAGAGTTCATATACAATTTGATTCTTGCCTTCGAAATAGCAAACTTATTTAAGTTGCAAACTGGAGGTTTGGTGCTTGCATAGTCTTTGTTCTGTGCCATTATGTGATAATAGAAAAACTCGGAAAGGAAAATCAGATCTAGCAAGGATCTTTTGGTTCAAGTGTTAGCTTGTACAACCAAAGGAACAACCCTCTGATACCAATTAAAAGATGGGGGTTAGATTTGATTTACTCTAGAGGGGGAGGGGGGTGAATAGAGTATTTAAAACTTTGGTTATTTTTAAGTTTTATATCAGAGTTTAAAATAGGTGATACCAATAATAATATAGAAGGAAATAAAAGACTGGTTAAACTAATCTATCTATCATTGCACAACAAGAACAGAAAGAAAATGAACACAACCGGACAATACAAGAAATTTTATAGTGGTTCCCCAACCCTGGTACATCCACTCTTCTACCACCCTAGTAGGAATCCACTAACATGTTTTTGATCAGGTGACTGCTACCACAAGATCTATATCCAGGGAGATCTCACAACCCTTTAGGCATTTGATAAGGTGCCCAAAAACCAAGAATAAATTTTTGAAGGGAGTTAATAAACTCTTTGTATAGGAGGTGAGAGAGGGGTGATGAGGTCTTCTCTTTTCTCTAAATAACAGAGAAGACAAGTGGATTTGCTGGTGTCAAGACTCCTTCTAAAATGATGTTCACTCAGAAAGATGGAGCCTTGCTAAGGGTGTAGGTCTTCAGCCTTGTCTGAAAACAATCCTTGAACTTTCTGACTGAATCAAGATGAGTTGTCCTTGAATATTCTTGGAGGAGAAGGTTGAAGAAGACTCTTGATAGTGATGGATGTTCTTCTTCAGTCTTCAGAATGGATAAGGAGGAAAAGAAAATGTTTTCTACACTGGGAGAGAGTTCTGAATGTTCAGTGTCTGACTCTCTGTATTCTTTGTGTGCTGTATATTCTCTTCTAAAGTCTGGCTGAGTGTATCGACTGAAAAGAGAAAATCTCTTTTATATTCTACAGTCAATAATTTCTCCTTTGAAATTTTAATTACTTGCATTAATTGTTGATTGCCCTGGAGAAAGAAACGACTGAAATATTGACTTAAATGAGTTTCCCCAACTATCCCTAATAAAATAAGCAAGTAATTAACCTGATGAAGACCATAATTAATGCTGCCAATAACGGTTATATTCAAGGGAATATGAGCATTAATTACTCAGGAATATTACTGCTAAATAATATAAAAGGTAAGGGACAGAAGTATGGAAAACTTCTCATTCTGGCTCGGGACAGAATTCGTCGACCTCTAAACAGAATTCGTCGACCGGAGTTCCAAGTTTGTCGACCTGAAGATTCCTGTTCTTCGACCTGAGCTCTGCGAACTGTATTCAGAGAATAACTTGCCAATTCTGTGCTCTGAGTTCGTCGAGCTGAGAATCTGTCTGAAAGAATCGATCATCGACCTGAGCTTGAATATCGTCGAGCTCAGCTCAGAGAAATAAATCTGAGTTCGTCGATCTGAGATCGACGATCGTCGAGCTGAGTTCGAAGAACTTTCGAACTAATCATTCTGTTCTCTGAATCTTCTATGTCTTGAGACTACTGATGTCTTCTGCTGGCTGGTCCATGAAGGTTGAACCTAATGACTAGCCTAAACTCTAGGACTACTAGACTTGACCCTGGCTATACAATGTGGGTCAGACTCAACCTAATTTAGTGAACCTAGCCCAAATCCAACTAGGGATCCAACAGGAGTGCGAAGAGGCTTTCCGGGAGTAAACATATGAGAGAAAAAGCGAACAAGAGGTAAATAACCGCAAATTTTATTGCTCCAAAAAAGTAAGTGTGACATAAGTATGCCCCCTTATTTATAGAAAATGGGGGAGGTGAGAGAGTACAATACACGATGTGAGACTAAATTAAATTCGGGCGGCTTGTGCGGTTTGGCATTCCCAATCCGCACACTACTTAAAATACAACAATACAACTTGCGGCCACTGGATGAGACCACCATAATCTAAGACAGTCCTCTAGATAAGTCTCCAGGCCACACATGCGGCTGCCACCAGACCGTAGTACGGCTACCCATCAAACCAAAGCTCTTGCAATCCTCCTAGCTGCAAACTACGGTCCTCCACCTGACCACTGCAACTTCACCAGGCCATTGCGGCTAACAATTAGACCGCTGCGACTAACCAACCAAGGAATAACTGCGAGCTCAAACTAGTTTGCTGGACACCCAAATCTTCAGCTCGTTGTGCCAATCCTCTATAAGGCCGACCAGACAGACCGTTGTGGCTAGATTGTCTAACCGCCCGAACTGAGTTCCAACACTCCCCCTTAAGCTAGAGCATATATGTATACCATGCCCAGCTTACTACAAACCTTTGTGAACGAAGTAACCGGTTTCGTGAAGAAATCTGCCAGCTCTCTATCTGAAATAACGAATGGAGTACATATCTGATTCTTCAGAACCTCTTCTCTAATAAAGTGGCAATCAACCTCGATATGCTTCGTTCTCTCATGAAATACCGGATTCTTCGAAATGTATAAAACTACTTTATTTTCACAGAACATCGGTAGGGGGTGATCATAAAACTCTCCCAGATCCTGTAAGAGATTTTGAAGCCACTTCAGCTCACAAGAAGTCAGAGCCATGCTTCTATACTCTGCTTCTGCACTCGATCTGGCAACTACAGCCTGCTTCTTGCTCTTCCAACTGACTAGATTTCCTCCAATGAAGGTGCAAAAACCCGATGTTGACTTCCTGTCGCCCTTATCATCTGCATAGCTTGCGTCAGAATAAGCCTCTACTTTTAAATGTCCCCTTTTTAGGAACAAGTGACCTTTCCCTTGTGCACCTTTCACATACTCGAGAATCTTTAGAGCTGACTCCATATGACACTCCCTAAGGGCTTGCATAAACTGACTCACTTTCCCAACTAAATAGCAAATGTATGGTCTCGTAATAGTTAGATAGATTAGTTTACCAACAAGACGTCTATACCTAGTGATATCTTCAAGGAGAGGAGAAGACTCACTCCAGCATTTGTCATCTCAGACAGCCATAGGAGACCGAGCAGGTTTAGCTCCAAGAAGACCTGTCTCTTGTAAAAGATCCAGAGCATACTTCCTCTGTGAAAGAACCATTGAACCAGGTTTTTGAGATATCTTAATCTCCAGAAAGTACTTAGGATACCCCATATCATTAGCTACAAAATGTCGGAGCAGATACTGATTTGTCATATCAATGCCTTTCCTATCATCCCCAGTAAGAAGGACATCATCCACATATACCATAAGAATTACCAGCCCAGATGAGGTTTTTCGAATAAACAAAGAGTGATCTGCAGCGCTTTGAACAAACCCAGCAACAAAAATAACCTCGTTAAATTTTTCAAACCAGGATCTAGGACTCTGTTTAAGACCATAGATATCTTTCTTCAACTTACACACCTGAGACTCCCCCTGAGCAACATACCCAGGATGTTGCTCCATATAAACTATCTTGTTCAAATCCCCATAAAAAAGGCATTATTGACGTCTAAATGAGACATTTCCCAATCTCTGTTCACAGCCACAGAAAAGAGAACACGGATTGTAGTAATCCCAGCAACAGGAGAGAATGTATCAAAGAAATCCACTCCATAAGTTTGCGTAAATCCTTTGGACACAAGACGAGATTTGTAACGATCAACTGTACCATCAGGAAGGTACTTGATAACAAAGACCCAATGATAGCCAACCACATCAGCACCAGGAGGAGTAGGAACAAGAGACTAAGTACACTGTTTAGTTAGAGTTTTTATCTCCTCATCCATAGCAGCTTTCCAATGTGGAATAATAAGAGCATCATGATAAGACGCTGGAAGAACATTGGTCAAGAGGTAAAAAGCAAAACTCTGTGCCCGAGGAGACAGTCTGGTGTAAGACAACACACCAGCAAGAGGATGCTGAGTGCACGAACGAACACCTTTCCTGAGAGCAATTGGAAGATCAAGATCAGTCTTGTATACTTTCTTAAATCCATCCAAAGGAGAGACAGGCAAACTAGGAACCATGGGCAACGACTCAACAGAGGAATCTGGAAGAGAAGGAGAGTTATAAGAAGAAGAAGAAATAGTAGGCTCAGCACAAGGTGCAGAAATAACAGGAGAAAGAACTGAATCATCTGAAGAAGGAAGAATGGAGGAGGAAGGAGAAAAGAATGGAACAGTCTCAAAGAAAGTGACATCGGCATAAATATACTGCCAGCAGAGAACATGATCATAACACCTATATCCTTTCTGAGTCGTACAATAGCCTAGAAAGATACATTTAATCGAGCGAGGTGACAGTTTGTCACGACCAGAAGAAGGAGAATGAACAAAGGCAGTGCACCCAAAGACACGAGGAGGCAAATGGAAAGGGTTCACTTCAGGATGCAGGATAGAAAAGGGAGTCTTTCCACTGATAATAGAGGAGGGAACACGATTAATAAGAAAGCAAGAGAGAAGAACTGCATGCCCCCAATAAGACTTGGGAACATGTATCTGAGTAAGAAGGCTTCGAGCCACATCTAGCAGATGACGATTCTTTCGTTCAGCAACACCATTTTGTTGCGATGTATAAGGGCAAGTGGTTTGATGAACAATACCATGATCCATACAAAACGATATAAATTGATGACTAAGATACTCCTTAGCATTATAAAATTGAAAGATTTTAAAAGAAGTATCAAACTATGTATGAATCTCATTATAAAAAGCTGTGAAAATATAATAAAGTTAGAAACGTTCGCGCATCAAATATAACCATGTACAACGATATAAATCATCAAAAAATGTCACAAAATATAAGCTAACCCTACCAACAGTTTGAGTAGGAGAAGGCCCCCATATATCAGAATGGACAATATCAAACGGACGAGAAGAACTACGTCCATTGCTGGTAGGAAAAGAAGAACGATGATGTTTCCCAAAATGACAAGCTTCACAATGAAGCGAAGAATCTCCCCGAGGTAAATCAGGCAGAAGCTGATAGAGGATCCGAGGAGGAGGATGTCCAAGCCAAAGATGCTACTGAAGGAAAGGAGAGGAGGCAGAGAAAGCAGAAGAAGTATCAAGATAGAACAAGTCGCCGCTCTCAGTCCCAGTAGCTACCATCTCCTTGGACTGAGGAACCTGAAAGGCACAAGCAGTAAAAATCGCTTCACAGCCCAATTGCTTACAGAGAGCAGAAACATAAAGAAGATTGCAGGGAAAGTTGGGGACATAGAGAGTGTCCCAAAGCTGAAGTGAAGGAGTAACATGCACAGTGCCAGTCCCATGAACCTGGAACAGAGAACCATCAACAATAAGAATAGGAGGTAAGTGGTTACTTGTAGTAAAAGAATAAAAAGCTGAGAATTCCCTATCATATGATTGGTAGCATTAGAATTAATAAGCCACCTACCCATGGTAGCTAACTGAGCAGCACCCGAAGCTGCAAGAGAAGTAGCAGACTTTCTGACAGAATCAGCAGAAGCAGGACGAAGATAAGGGTGTTTGACCCAACAACGATCAACTAGGTGGCCAGTCTTGCTATAATGAGAATAGAGAAACTTCAAATAACAACGACCGCCAGTACGACTACCCCGACCACCAGAATTATCATGGCGGGCAGTATGAGCAAAAATATCAAGAGAGAGAGAAGGAAGCAAGGGATGCTGAAGTAGAGTAGTAACAACAGAAATACGAGCAGCAGTAGCATCGAGAATCGGAGTGTCCTCCTCTCCGAGAATCTGTTGGCGAATCAGGTCATAGGAGTCAGGGAGACGAAGCAAGTAGAAAACCACAAGAAGCTCCTAAAAATGTTTTTGTTGCTCAGCAAGATCAACAGAAAAGGGCCGGTGTTGAAGAAGTTCAGCCCCAAGACTCTGGACCTCTTGATAAGCAGCAGCAGGGGTCATAACAAGGCGAGCAAAGAGATCAGCATACAGAGTATAGATACGCGAAGTCTAAGACCCTTTAGAATACAAGGCAGCCAGATGATTCCACGTAGCTTTGAATGTTTGATCTTGTCGGATGACAGGAAGACACGCATCAGACAAACTGTTGGCCAACCAACTGCGGACCAAGGCATCAAAAGCATCCCAATCATCATAAGCAGCAGAGCCAACAAGAGGAGGGTCATTAGTCAAGTGAGAGCACTTATGCTGAGAGCGTAAGAAGAAGACAAAAGACACACTTCAGTCAGGATAATTTGGGCCTGTAAGCTTAGACACAACACCCAAATTACCCGAAGTAGAGACAGAAGGAGAAGAATGAGAGAAAGGAACCGAGAAAGTAGCAGAAGATGACAGAGTATCCATGAAGAAAGCAAGCAAGCCGCTCGGCCAAGACAGAAACTATGCGGACAGACAAGAACAGAAGAACCCGCGTGAACAGAAAAAACAAGCCGCCCGGTCTCGGTGGAAACACACCAGCAACAAAAAGAAGCTACGACCCACAAGGCAGAAAGAAAGGCAGAAACCAGAAGAACCAGACAAAGATGCAGAACCCGCAACGGTTAGAGAAACCACAGCGAGAAAAGAAAGAAAGAGGAGGAGAAGCACGCAGACAAGGAAAAACCGCCCAGTCTCGGAGCGAACACATCAGCAACAGGCGAAATGATGCAACCCAAAGGCAGTAAAGCCGTGCAAAAGGAAAGAAGAGCAAGAGACCGCGCGAACAAGGGAAAACCGCGCAACCAAAAAGAAAGAAAGGGAGGGGAGAAACCGAAAGAAGGGAGGAACAGAAAAGGCAACTCGTGCTGTTTCAAAAGACAAACCACAAAGAGCACGGAGCAACAATTTTGGAGCAAAGGACCGGTTTTCCTTTGATACCAAGTAAAAATATGAGAGAAAAAGCGAACAAGAGGTAAATAATCGCAAATTTTATTGCTCCAAAAAAGTAAGTATTACATAAGTATGCCCCCTTATTTATAGAAAATGAGGGAGGTAAGAGAGTACAATACACGATGTGGGATTAAATCAATGTCGTGCGGCTTGTGCGGTTTGACATTCCCAAACCGCACAATACTTAAAATACAATAATACAACTTGCGGCCACTAGATGAGACTGCCATAATCTAAGACAATCCGCAAGACAAGTTGCCAGGCCGCACCTGCGGGTGCCACCAGACTACAGTGCAGCTACCCTTCAAACCGAAGCTCTTGCAATCCTCCTGGCTACAAACTGCGGGCCGCCACCTGACCACTGCAACTTCACCAGGCTACTGCGGCTAACAATTAGACCGCTGCGACTAACAAACCAAGGAATAACTACGGGCTCAAACTAGTTCGTTGGACACCCAAATCTTCAGCTTGCTGTGCCAAACCATCACAAGGCCGACCAGACAGACCGTTGCGGCTAGAATGTCTAACCGCCCGAACTGAGTTCCAACACCGGGCATTGAAGAGCCAGCTCTCCCAAGCGCCGCTTCTGTAGAGCCCAAGGGAGGGGGAGGATGTAGCCTTGTACCTCGGGGTAGGGGCGGAGGCCTTCAGCTCTGTCCTAGTCAGGGAAGAGGGGAAAAAGCAGTTTCCCATCTATTATGTCAGCAGAATCTTGAAGAAGACTGAGCTTCGTTACCCCATCTTGGAGAAGCTGGCCTTATCCATGATCGTCTCGGCTAGGAAGATCAGGCCCTACTTACAGGCCCATTACATCAAGGTGGTGACGCACCATCTCCTGCGTAAGATTTTTGAAGGGGTGGAGCACTCGGGGCGGCTGGCCAAGTGATCCATCAAGCTAAGTGAATTTGATATCAGTTTTGTGCCGCGACTCTACATTAAGGCTCGAGTTGTGGCCGATTTCATGGCCGACTACGTCGTCGAGGTAGAGGGTGAGAAGACGCCACTGCGGGAGGCTTGGAAGATGTTGGTCGATGGAGCCTCAGGGAAGCAGTCTCTTGAGGGAGGGGTAGTGTTAGTAAGCCCTCAGGGGGTCACCATAGAGCAGGTGGTGGTCTTGCGTTTCCCAGTCACAAACAATAAGGCAGATTACGAGGCCGTCATAATAGGGATGCGTCTAGCCACGGAGCTCGGGGTACATGACGTGGAGGTGTTCACATACTCGTTGGTTGTAGCGTCGCAGATCGGGGATGAGTATGAGGCTAGGGATACTACCCTCATGAAGTACTTGTCCAAGGTAAGGGCAATGATCGACGGGTTCCGAGCGTTCACCATCCAGTATGTCCCTATAGAGGAGAGCGCAGCAGCTGATCGGTTGGCTAAGTTTGGGCCCCGGGGTGGAGGAACTTTAACCGAGCTGTTTCACCCAGCCATCGAGGAGAGAGTTGATTGAGGTAGATCAATGACCCTCGTGGATGGACCCCTTCGTAGCTTTCTTGACTACCGGTACGCTACCATAAGGGAACAAAGATGCAAAGGGCTTCAGGCACAAATCAGCACATTATATAATGCACGAAGGAGGGTTGCATCGGAAGATTTTATCAGGGCTTCTGGCATGATGCGTAGTGGGAGAAGAGATCAAGCGGATCCTGAAGGAGATACACTCAGGCAAATGCGACAGTCATTCGAGGGGAAGGACCTTGGAGGCAAGGGTGGTCAGGCAGGGGTACTTTTGTCCATCCTTGAGGAGGGATACGACAGAGTTTGCAAGGAGGTGCCAAAAATGTCAGCTCTACGCCCCCTCCAACACTTGCCCGCCCAAAGGATTCAAAGCATCACAGCACCATGGCCTTTCGCCATTTGGAAGATAGATTTGGTTGGGCCTTTTCCCCCGACAAGCAGACAGAGAAGGTTCCTTCTAGTAATGATTGATTATTTCTCGAAGTGGCTGGAGGTCAAGGCATTGGATAAGGTGACCTCAAAAATCATCATGAATTTTGTATGGGGGGAGATCATCTATCATCATGGGTTGCCTCAGGCCATTGTCACAGGCAATGGAACCCAGTTTGCAAGCGAAGAGTTCATCAGTGTCTGCACCAAGCTGGGGATTGACCTCAGGTTTGCCTCCCTTCACCATCCTAGGAGCAATGGCCAGGTAGAAGCGGCAAACAAAATTATAGTGAATCTACTTAAGAAGAAGGTGGAGAACCTGATGGGGAGTTGGGTAGAGCAGCTCCCCTCAATATTGTGTGCTCTGCAAACAACCCCCAACACCGTCACTGGGGAAACTCCCTTCAAGCTTTCGCATTGGTGTGAGGTGATCTTGCCCGTAGAGTTTGAGGTTTGGTCACCGCGTGTCGCAACCGCTAGTGGCGGAGATGAGGAATGGAGGGAAGAAAATGAAAGGGAGCTTAGGCTCTCACTAGATATGGTGGAAGAGCTTTGAGATGTGGCTATCGTCAGGCAGAAGGAGATTAAGCGGCGGATGGCCAAATACTTTGACAAACAAGTCAGGATCAAGTAGTTCAAAGAGGGAGATCTAGTCCTGAAAAAGGTCGAGGCTGCAGGCAAGGTGGCAGCCATTGGGAAACTCAATCCAAACTGGGAAGGCCCCTTCATAGTTGAAAAGGCCCTGGGGTCGGGCGGCTACCATCTCCAGAATGTTGAGGGGGTAACCCTGAGGTATACCTGGAGTGGTGACGTCCTGAAGCGTTTCTACCCTTAGTTGGGGGGTAAGATTGTAAATTCTATTCTAGTAAATTCATTGAATTATCTCATGTTTGTTTCTTTTGAAAGTGGCGAAAAGGTTGGTGACTTAGCAAGACCCTGAGTAGACCCGATGTCAGGTTCTCACTAGCTGGCAGGGTTGTAGACTCGCTTGGGGGTAAGGGAAGACCACGAGAGGATCTCGTTGTCCAGGCTCCTATTAGCTGGCAGGGTTGGAAGGCGCACTCAGCCCCGAGTAGACCCACTATCACTAGCTGGAAGGGTCGTAGGCTCGCTTGGGGGGAAAGGAAAAGGTTGGTGATTTAACAAGAACCTGAGAAGATCCCGTTGTCTAGGCTTCCATTAGATGGCAGGGATGGAAGACACACTTGACCCCGAGAAGACCAGTTGTCAGGCTCTCACTAGCTAGTAGGGTCGTAGGCTCGTTTGGGGGGGGGGGTAAGGGAAGACCCCAAGAGGATCCCGCTGTCCAGGCTACCATTAGGTGGCAGGGCCTGAAGGTGCACTTGACCTCGAGTAGACCCATTGTCAGGCTCTCACTAGCTGGCAGGGTCATAGCCTCGCTTAAGGGGAAAGGAAAAGGTTGGTGACTTAGCAAGACCTCGACAAGATCCCGCTATCCAGGCTTCCATTAGCTGGTAGGGCTGAAAGACACACTCGACCTCGAGTAGATCCGCTGTCAGGCTCTCACTAGCTAGCAGGGTCGTAGGCTCGCTTGGGGGGTAAGGAAAGACCCCAAGAGAATCCTGCTGTCCATGGTCCCATTAACTGGTAGGGCTGGAAGGCGCACTCGGGCCCGAGTAGACCCGTTGTCAGGCTCTCACTAGCAGGCAGGGCCATATGCTCGCTTGGGGGGGGGGGGGAGGAAGGAAAAGGTTGGTGACTTAGCAAGAACCTTAGAATATCCCGCTATCAAGGCTTCCATTAGCTGGCAGGGTTTGAATCCATACACAGCCCCGAGTAGATCGACCCACTGTAAGGCTCTTACTAGCTGGCAGGGTCGTAGGCTCTCTTGGGGGGTAAGGGAAGACCCGAGATGATCTCGCTGTTTAGGCTCCCATTAGCTGACAGGGATGGAAGGTGCACTCAGCCCCGAGTAGACCCGTTATCAGGCTCTCACTAGCTGGCATGGTCGTAGGATCGCTTGGGGGAAAAGGAAAAGATTGGTGACTTAGCAAGACCCCGAGAAGATCCCGTTGTACAGGCTTCCATTAGCTTGCAGGGCTGGAAGGCTCACTCGTCCCCGAGTATGTTAGGCTCTCACTAGCTGGCAGGGCCATAGGCTCGCTTGGGGGGAAAGGAAAAGGTTGGTGACTTAGCAAGACCCTGAGAAGATCCCGCTGTCCAGGCTTCCATTAACTGGCAGGGCTAGAAGGCACACTCGGCCTCGAGTAGACCCATTGTCAGGCTCTCACTAGTTTGCAGGGTTGTAGGCTCGCTTGGGGGGGTAAGGGAAGACCCCGAGAGGATCTCGATGTTTAGGCACCCATTAGCTGGCAGGGCTGGAAGGCGCACTCGGCCCCGAGTAGACCCGTTATTAGGCTCTTACTTACTGGCAGGGCCGTAGGCTCGCTTGGGGGGAAAGGAAAAGGTTGGTGACTTAACAAGACCCCGAGAAGATCCCGCTGTACAGGCTTCCATTAGCTGGCATGGCTGGAAGGAACACTCGGCCCCGAGTAGACTCGTTGTCAGGCTCTCACTAGCTGGTAGGGACATAGACTCGCTTGGGGGGTAAGGGAAGACCCCGAGAGGATCCCGATGTCCAGGCTCCCATTAGCTGGCAGGGTTGGAAGGCGCACTCTACCCCGAGTAGACCCGCTGTCAGGCTCTCACTAGCTGGCAGGGTCGTAGGCTCGCTTGGGGGTAAAGGAAAAGGTTGGTGACTTAGCAAGACCCTGAGAAGATCCTGCTGCCCAGGCTTCCATTAGTTGGCAGGGCTGGAAGGCACACTTGTCCCCGAGTAGACCCGCTGTCAGTCTCTCAGTAGTTGGCAGGGCCGTATGCTCTCTTGGGGGGTAAGGAAAGACCCCAAGAAGATCCCACTGTACAGGCTTCCATTAGCTAGCAGGGCTGGAAGACACACCCGGCCCCGAGTAGACCTTATGTCAGGCTCTCACTAGCTGGAATGGCCATAGGCTCGTATGGGGGGGGGGGTAAGGTAAGTGTAACATCCTGACTTTTATTGGGCCACCAGAGCCCTAGTGGGCCCAATAAAAGAGACACAAGCCTCTACCCGTGGCATATACCAAGGTAGGAGGTAACCGTAGACAGGGATATCGAGCTAGAAATCTATGATTTGAGTTCTGTTAATTATTATGGCTTCGTATAGTCGATAAAGATGCATTGGAACTCGTTGCGTTGTGATCCAAAGTCTAATGATGAATTTATGCATTTTGACCGTTTTAGCGCACTACGACGCACATATTTAGGATATTTAGCAAACGAACTCTGATTTGACCTCGGTCAGTGACATTGGACTTGTATGGTCAATACAAGGTCAAGAGAAGTTGTTCCAGGCAATTTTGATGACAAATAGTCAACTCGAGGTCAAATCAAGCAAATTCATGCATCGAAAAGCGTGCGCACACAAATTGTAACACGACACCCCAACTTTGACCCGACCCTGATGTTTTGGACCCACTTTGACTTTGACCAGCATGGGAGACCCATCCTAGGGTTGACATTGGTCAAACCCCCCTAAAATTCAATATTTGGATTTTAATATCCAAAGGGGTGTTCACCCTTCTTCCTTAATTGGTTAAGGCTACCCCTCTCACCACTTGGGCCACTCAATTAGCAAACTAGTGGGGTGAGTTATGGGCCAAGGAAGGCCCAAGCTCTCTCCTTTTTCTTTTTCCCCTCCCACTAATACATTTGTAATGCCCCCAAACCTTTGGCCGAGTCGGGCCAGAGGGGCACTACTTGTCCAGGACGTTCATCTAGTGCTCCTAAGGGGTAACGAACTTCCCTATCTAAGCACTATTTGGTCGCCCTGCACAGCTAGAATCATAACATTCATAATACATCAGAGATACACGGAAGCATTAACAGGAAACCACTAATAAATATATATAATACCAAATATATTTACATGAGTACTAGGATCGTAGCCTAAGTTCTTATATAAACCCATAGGCTGTACAAGTTCTACTCATAGCATCTCACTCTCACTCTCTATCCAGCTCACAGGTACTCACGTCTCGAAACTCTGAAGACATCAGTGGTGCTTCTGCTCAGGTAGTCCTAACAACTAGGGTGTTCTCCTACAGCAGGGGGTTGCTACGGTGCTTCGTCTCCTGTGAATGGTCATTTAAATAACCATTAGTCACATGGCTAAGTGGAAGCAAATCCCCTCCCTTGATCCATATCCTAGGGATGAGCACACACGTACCCAGTAATATAAGATAGCCAAATCATGAGAGGGTTAGCACAGTATTTTGTATTTTTAATCTAGGAGCAGCAATAAAAGAAGGTTAGCATAATTGAAATGGCAGCAATATTAACATCAATTATGATAAGGGCTCTACTAGTATACAACCACACTAGATATTCACCTCTTGTATCTTATCGCAGGCATTCACAGCTACACACACACATCCTTTCACAGGTATTCACAGTCGCACACACACATCCTATCGCAGGCATTCACAGCCGCACACACACATCCTTTCGCAGGCATTGGCATCCGCACACCCACATCCTATTACAGGCATTCACATCGCGCACACACATCCTATGTCGACATAGTATGGACTGCTTCTGTTCCAATAGGGTAGCGAGCCCTGCGGGCCTCACCGATATGGCCTTCGGTGATAGTGGCCAGTCCTGCCACTTCTGGGGGTGGTCGTACTGTACAACCCCAGGCACCAACATACAACCTCGTGTACTATTGGATGTGAGTGACATCCAGCGATATGATATTTTGGCTGACCAGTGGAGGAAAACCCAACGAGAAAAAATAACGGTCGATCACCCGTGGTACCCATCTCTTCTATCACCTTGAGTCATCAACCTTCCTGTACCAGTATGAACGGTCTGCGGAAGTGACCAACCCGCCACAAAAAAAGTTTGGATATTACAATCCAATAAAAATTAAACGATTTTCTTCCCCAAAAATTTGCTTGAAGTAGGGGGAAGGGAGTGACATACTTGGGGAAAAGAGCTCTGGGTGTTTTTCACGGACGAGTGCCTCCGGTTCCCAAGTATACTCATCTCGTCCGCTATTCAATCACAATATCTTGACTATTGGGATGACCTTAATACACAGATTCTTCACTTTATGATCTACGACCCTGATTGGTTCAAGCTGGATGGATCTATCTGACTGCAGTTGCACTGGTGGTATAGGTAGATGCTTCTTCTGGTTGTCTAATAACTCATCTCAAGGAAGAGACATGAAACACATCATGAAGATTTCCCAATTCTGGAGGCAGGGCTAATCGATAGGCAATATGGCCAACACGCTCTTTCACATGATAGGGGCCTAAATAGCGGGGATCTAGCTTCTTCTGTTTTCTCAACCGGGAGACATCATGCATGGGTTTAATTTTTAGGAACACCATTTCCCTCACGCGGAACTCCACCGGTCGGTGTTGCGCATCATAATACTTGGCCTACAGGCTCTGCTCCTCCCGCATCTGTTCTTAGATTAGTCGTATTGCTGCCTTAGTGTCGTCAATATAAGCCACTCCTAAGGCCTCTGGGTCCTCTTAGTGAGCCCATACCAATGGGGTTCGGCAACGCCTTCCGTACAATGCTTCGTATGGGGCCATCTTGATGCTAGCCTGGTAGCTATTATTGTAAGAAAACTCAACTAGAGGTAATAGCCGCTCCCAAGGCTCATTGTGTTCCACTATGCAAAGTTGAAGTAGATCCTCCATCGTTCGATTTGTCCTTTCCGTTTGTCCATCTGTCTGTGGGTGGAAGGCAGTGCTAAAGGACAACTTGGTTCCCAAGTATGCCTGCAATCGTCTCCATTCCTTGGACGTAAATCGCCCGTCATGATCCGACACAATGGACTTTGGTGCTCCGTGGAAACGGACTACTTGCTCTATGAATATCCTGGCCAGAATATCAACTCCGTCTCCCTATCGGTTTGGAATGAACTGCGCCACCTTGGTAAGTCGATCCATAATAACCCATATGGAGTCGTTTCCAGTACGGGATTGTGGTAGGCCGTGGACAAAGTCCATGGAAATGTCCTAAAATTTCCATTCGGGTATATGCAGTAGCTGCATCAGACCCCCGGGCTGCGACATTCAGCTTTAAGATTTTGATAGGTCTGATACTGGGCTACGGAGTTGGTGACGTCTTTTTTCATTCCAGGCCAGTAGATGGTTCTCCGTAGATCGACATACATTTTTACCACACCAGGGTGGATGGAATACCTTGACTGGTGCACTTCTTGCAGAATCTCTTCATGAATACCCCTAGTAGTGGGAATGAATATATGATGCCTGAATTGAAAGATCCCATCGTGTAGGTTAAACTCCTCATGTGCCCCATCTTGTAGGGATCGTATGATCGGAACCACCTCTTGATCAATCTTCTGGCTTCTCGTATCCGATCTCGGATGTCGCATTGGATCTCCATCCAATATAGTTGGGCAGGGTATTCCTCTGGATATCTTTGGGCAACCAGGGTAATTTCCAAGTCTATCAAAGACTTGAACTGTCTTTTTGGGATTTTCTCCATCCAACTCCTAGCTACCGAAGGCTGGTGGCTTAAAGCATCGACAACTCTATTAGCCTTCTCGGGGTGATATTGGAGAGCGAAGTCATAATCGCATAGGAATTCTAACCATCGGCACTGTCGGAGGTTTAGCTTTTTCTGAGTGAATATGTATTTGAGGCTTTTGTGGTCGGAGAAGATCTTGTATTTTACCCCATACAAGTAATGCCTCCAGATTTTGAGGGCTAAGAAGACTGGGGCCTAATTCTAGATCATGAGCTGCGTAGTTCAACTCGTGCGGCTTTAATTGGCGAAATGAGTAGGCCACCACCTTGCCGTGCTGCATTAAAACAGCTCCTAATACTTTTAGGGAGGCATCAATGTAGATCTGGAATCCCTCGGTCCCTGCGGGAATTGTAAGGACTGGTGTAGAGGTCAACCGTTTCTTTAACTCGACGAACACAATCTCGTATTCTGGTGTCCATCGAAAGGTAACATCCTTCCTGGTAAGGGCGGTGAGGGGTAAAGCAATCTTGGAGAATCCATCCACAAACTTCTGATAATACCCGACAAGACCAAGGAAACTTTGTATATCTACCGTCGTCCTGAGCGATGGCCAATTTTGTACTGCCTGGATTTTGGCCTGATCCACAGCTAATCCTTTCCTGTTTATAGTGTGTCCCAAGAATCCGACTTCTTCTAACCAGAACTCACACTTACTGAATTTGGCAAAGAGGGAGTGCTCTCGAAGTTTCAATAACACCATCTGCAGGTGTCTAGTATGATCTGCCTTGGTTCTTGAATAGATCAAAATATCGTTAATTAAGATGACCACGAAGTGGTCTAGGAAAGGATCAAAGACTTTATTCATTAAAGATATAAAGGCGGAGGGTGCATTGGTGAGCCCAAAGGGCATTACCAGGAACTCGTAGAGACCGTAACAGGAGCTGAAGGAAGTCTTGGGAATATCTTCCTTCTGGATTTGAAGCTGGTAGTAGCCCGATCTCAGGTCCATCTTGGAGAAAATGGATGCACCTTGTAACTGATCGAATAGTTCGTCGATCCTAGGAAGGGGGTATGTGTTTTGTATTGTAAGCTTATTTAGTTCCAGGTAGTCTATGCACAGACATAATGTCTTGTCCTTCTTCTTTTCAAACAGTACTGGTGCCCCCTAGGGCGAGGAGCTGGGGCGAACGAATCCAACATCTATTAGATTTTGCAGTTGAATTTTTAACTCAACTAGTTCTCTTGGGGACATCCGATAGGGTGCTCGACACACTGGTCGAGCCCCGGTCATGAGCTCTATCGGAAAAACAACTTCTCGCTGGGGTGGAAATCCTGGGAGGGACTTGGGGAAAATTTCTAGGAAATCGCGTACTACTGGGACCTCGGTGAGCACTTGAGTTTTATTCTCCATTTCAAAGTAAATAAGGTACACCTCATCCTTCTGCCAGACTGATTTTATAATCTGTGCAGAAGTTAAAATTATACGAGAGATAGAGGGTACACCTGTCAACGTAATTTCCTGTCCACTTTGGTTCTGTAGTCGGAATTCTCATGTTGAACAATTTATTTGTGCCTTGTGCTCGGCCAGCCAGTCCGTTCCCAATATAATATCAAATCTGGTTATTGCCAAGATTGTCACATAGACCCCAAATTCCACATCCCCTAGTATAGCCTGGAACGAGCAACTTTGTTGACATCATGTCCGATCCATCCGATAGACGGATTCATATAGACAATCTGAACGAGCGGACAACATTCTCCTTAGTCGTAATAAAATCATGGGATACGAAGGAGTGCGCTGCTCCAGTATTGAAGAGGATCTTGCCGGGGTGTCCTTCTACCAACAGAATTCCTGAGAGAATAGAGAGCATATATATATATATATATATTTTAATATACAAGATGTAGGTATATATATATCCTAGTTTAGTACAAGTAGTAACATGTGGCATATCTCTATCACTTAATATATATACCTATCACTACATCGAGGGCTGGCTCATGCTGTAGATCCAATGTATAGGCCTCCAGGGGTACTGCTCGGCCCTGTTGGCCTCTCCTGCCAGCTCTTCCTCGGCGGCCTCTCTGACCCTGTCCCCGTGCTGGCTGACCACCTTGTACAGCTCCTAGTCCTGGCCTTCCCACTTCCTGTGAGAAGAAGGCCTTATATACCCTGGCTGCTGACACAAGAAGAAGTTCCCTGTGAAGGGAACACCACGTCGGGCTACTGGTGCGGGCTGCGGTATTGGAGCTGGTCTGACATCCTGCTACGGTGTTGGGGGTGCTGGTGGGTGCCTATAAGGTTGTCTACGGTGTATCTACCTGCGCTCTTTATCCTGTCGGTGGGGAGAGGCTCCTCTGTCTTGTCTTTGACCTCTAGGGTCCTCGGGCCGTCCTCTGTGCCGCTGGGAAACCATTCGTTCCACCCTCCCCTAGCTTATAAAAGTCCCTACCTGGCCCCCTCCCCTACATACACACCAACCCAAGCCAAGGGAGCCCTCACTGAAGGATCAAGCGCATACCCAACTGCACCAAAAGCCCGGACTGTTGGAGAGGGCGCTACTTAATTTCTTAAATAAGTAGCAAAGTGCCACGGGTCAAGTGAAGGAATGCCGGACCAGACAATCCCCCCCGGCGTCCAGCACAACCCGTCGGCTCAGAGGTGGGGTTACCACATGGCCCACATGGCTCAGAGGTGGGGTTACCACATGTCCACGGTTTGCCTGACCCACCAGACCCACACAGGTAGAAGGGAAAAATCAGGATTTAATAGCGCCCCCCCAGTCTTGAACCCTTGACCTCCTCTGATACAAATTGAAGGATCAAGCACATACCTAACTACACCAAAAGCTCGGACTGTTGGAGAGGGCGCTACTTATTTTCTTAAATAAGTAGCAAAGCGCCATGGGTCAAGTGAAGGAACGCCGGACCCAACAATCCCCCCGGTGTCCAGCACAACCCGTCGGCTCAGAGGTGGAGTTATCATATGGCCTACCTGGCTAAGAGGTGGGGTTAACACATGTCCACGGTTGCCTGACCCGCCGGACCCACAAAGGTAGAAGGGAAAAATCAGGATTTAATAGCGCCCCTAGTCTTGAACCCGTGACCTCCTCTGATACTAATTGAAGGATCAAGCGCATCCCCAACTACACCAAAAGCGCAGACTGTTGGAGAGGGCACTACTTAATTTCTTAAATAAGTAGCAAAACGCCACGGGTCAAGTGAAGGAACGCCGGACCCAACACTCACCCCCCCTAACTCACTGGAAAACATCAACCCAAGCCAAGCTTCTCCACTACCTTTCATGGCCAAGCAAGCTAACCCCTTCCGAGCTCCTCCTACATAGGTAGAAGCTTTCTCCTCCTCCTTTCCCATCTTCTGGACGACCTGCATGGGCCTCCCGCCAGCCGTAGCGCCGCAGACACCACCCGACCCATGATCTAGTTTGGGTGGTATCCGCTGGAAGTCTAGCCCCTCCCAGTGCTGGTAGTGGTGCTGGAGAAGGGCTAAACCACAGGGGATGACTTTCCCTGGTGGTGGAAGGCCAGGGTACCGCCGGAAAATGCTGCTCTGGCGGCACCCTAGAAACAGAGTTTTTTTTCTCTATTTTAACTCTGGTGGCCGCCGGAGGAGGTTTGTCGTCGGCCCACAACTGGAGAAGAGCCCTGCCCTCGGTGCACAGGCCGGGGGTTATTTCGGGGCTGGGCTCAATGCTAGAGAGGCAGGGTGGTACGGTGGTGCTGGGTGCAGAGCCACCGCCACCCTGCTCTCGGGTTGGCTAAATCAGGTAGTGGTCGGCGGTGGCAGGCTTCCTGGCCACCACCCAGGGATTCGCTGGCCACTAGTGAACCGGCCGGGGGCAGCGCTAGTATCCAACGACGACCGACGTGGTAGAGGGCCACCGCCTTTTCATCTGTGGAGATTTTCTCAATCCGCCCGCCTCCATTTCTGTTCCCCCACAGCAGATCCGCGGCTGATCCGTTGTGGGGAGACAGCAGCGCATTAAGCCATCCAGCTCAATCTCAGCCGCAGAATTAATGATTGATCTACTAATTGCAGACCAATTTTCATATTAGAACTTTGTGAATTTTTTGGGCCAAATCAGAGCTCCAGGTGCAAAGTGGTCAACATGAAAAATGTTTCTCATAATGAGGGCTTCCTCCACAAAAATTTTGAGAATTTTTGAAGGTGTTTTAATATTTTTACAAGCCTAAACAAAGTTTGTTTGACCAAATTAAAAGTCCAAAACTTGTGGGAAAATTATGGAAAAATTTCTAGACTCTCTTTAGTCTCTTCCAAAGGTTGTATCAAAATTTTGGAGTCATGGTGATAAAAATGAATTTTCCCCTAATTTTAGAGCCTAAGGTTGCGCTCGAAATTTATTTCGCCCATTTTATCTCGGAAATGAAAATTGGAGCGTGCGACAATCCTTCCTAATCTAAATCATAAATTCAAATTTTTACTATCGACGGGAGTGGCCGAGGCAAGTAGCCAAGCTTTAGGTGTTCCCAAATTTCGTAAAACCATTGAGAACCTTAACTCTTGGGTAAATTGGGCACACAAGGAAAGTGGAGTACGAGTCGCAAGTTGCTAGTTATTCTCGATGGATAATAAACTGGTAACTCCTGAAAATCCTTTGATCCGATTAAACCATAAACAAAAAGGGGGGGGGGCAATAAAATTATTGGATCTTAATAATGGATGTAACCCAAGGAAGCTTTTAAAAGGACCGCCTGAATGGAGTGAACGGACTACTAACCATTTTTCTTTATGATTATTCCAGTCTCATACTGGTCAAGTTCATTTCAGTACTTTTAATTTCAGTCTCGTACTGGTCAAGTTCATTTCAGTACTTTCAATTCCAGTCTCGTACTGGTCGAGTTCATTTCAGTACTTTCAATACTAGTCTCGTACTGATCAAGTTCATTTTAGTACTTCAATTCCAGTCTCGTACTGGTCAAGTTTATTTTAGTACTTTCAATTCCAGTCTCGTACTGGTCAAATTCATTTCAGTAATTTCAATTCCAGTCTCGTACTGGTCAAGTTCATTTCAGTACTCCAATTCCAGTCCCGTACTGGTCAAGTTCATTTTAGTACTTTCAAATCCAGTATCGTACTGGTCAAGTTCATTTCAGTACTTTCAATTCCAGTCTCGTACTGGTCAAGTTCATTTCAATACTTTCAATTCCAGTCTCGTATTGGTAAAGTTCATATCAGCACTTTCAATTCCAGTCTCGTACTGATCAACTTCATTTAAGAAATTTCAATACCAGTCTCGTACTAGTCAAGTTAATTTTAGTACTTTCAATTCCAGTCTCGTACTGGTCAAGTTCACTCCAGTACTTTCAATTCCAGTCTCGTACTGGTCAAGTTCATTTCAGTACTTTTAATTAAACTCCAGTCTCGTACTGGTCAAGTTCAGTTCAGTACTTTCAAATCTAGTCTCATACTGATCAAATCCAATTCGGTACTTTCAATTTAGTACTATTCAAGTTTTGTACTAGTCATTCCAGCACTTAAATTATGCAGCTTTAATAATCAGTAGCTTTAATCACCGATTTTTTATTTCTGCAATTTACTATTTTAAGCCGGGTCCTACTCTAACGAACAGTTACCTACTAAGGTCGAGCCTTAGATGAGGATAACCGGAGTTGAGGTATTCCTCCAGGTTTAGCCTCAAATAAAGAGCTCTCATGCTCCTCGTCAAAAGTTAAGCTGAGCGCCCCCGCCCGAAGATTTAAAACATAGTAGGCAGGCCGCCACAGACCCGGTATGTGCGAATAAAATGATCTGTTTGACTGCTAGTAAATTGCTTGCGATGAATTGTCGCGGGTCGGTCCCTTCCACAGACCGTTCATACCGGTGCGGGAAGTTTGACGACTCAAGGCGACAGAAGAGATGGGTACCACGGGTGATCAACCATTATCTTTCCCCGTTGGGTTTTCCTCCACTGATTAGCCAAAATGTCATATCACCGGATGTCGCTCACATCCAATAGTACACGAGGTTGTACGTTAGGGCCCGGGGCTATGCAGTATGACCACCCCCAGAAGTGGCAGGACGGCCATTATCACCGGCGACCACATCGGTGAGGCTCGCAGGTCTCGCTACCCTACTGGAATAGAAGCGGTCCATACTATGTCTACATAGAATGTATGTGCATGGCTATGAATGCCAGTGATAGGATGTGTGTACATGACTATGAATGCCTACGAAAGGATGTGTGTGCGCGGTTGTGAATGCCTATGATAGGATGTGTGTGCGCGACTATGAATGCCTGCGAAAGGATGTGTGTGTGCGGCTGTGAATGTCTGCGATAGGATACATGAGGTGAATATCTGGTGTGCTGGTATACTAGTAGAGACCTTATCATAACTGATGTTAATATTGCCTCCATTTCAGTTATGCTACCCTTCTTTTATTACTGCTCCTAGATTAAAAATACGAAATACTATGTTAACCCTCTCATGCTTCGGCTATCTTATACTTCTGGGTGCATGTGTGCTCGTCCCTAGGATATGGATCTGGGGAGGGGATTTGCTTCCACTTATCCCTGTGACTAACAGTTATTTAAATGACTATTCAAAGGAAATGGAGCACCGTAGCGACCCCCTACTGCAGGAGAATGCGCTAGTGGTTAGGACTACCCGAGCAGAAGAACCACTGATGACTTCAGAGTTTTGAGATATGAGTACCTGTGAGCGTGATAGAGAGTGAGATTGAGATGCTATGAGTAGAACTTGTACAACCTATGAGCTTATATAAGAACTTACACTACGACCCTAGTACTCATGTAAATATATTTGGTATTATATATACTTATTAGTGGTTTCCTGTTAATGCTTCCGCATATCTCTAATGTATTATGAGTGTTATGATTCTAGCCGTGCAGGGCAGCCAATCAGTGCTTAGATATGGCAGGTCGTTACCCCTTGGGAGCACTGGATGGACTTCCTGGGCAAGTTGTGCCCCTCCAAAAGATCCATATTGACATATCCCTCTCGGTAGGGCTCTCAGCAGGTCCCTCTCGGCAGGTCCCTCTCGGCAAGGCTCTCGGCATGTCTCTCTCGACAAGTTTTATTTTCTCAAATGGATGGCGTGTAACGGCCTCCCCAGCACCACGCTCGAAAGGACGGCCGTTGGCACCCCCAGCTCCACGCTTGAAAGGGTTCAGCCTAACCAGGTCTGCAGACCATGCACCCCAACCCCTCTCCATCCACATGCGGGTTGTTGAGGCCGTGGATCGAACCCGATACCTCCAGCTCAGTTGGTGATGAGGAGTGGTTTGAAAACTCCTTATTAAGGAGGTCTTGGGTCCGATCCCCGGCCTCAACAACCGGAATGTGGATGGAGAGGGTTTGGGGTGCATGGTATGCAGACCTGGTTAGGCTGAACCCTTTCGAGCGTGGTGCTGGGGGTGCCGGCGGCCGTCCTTGCGAGCGTGGTGCTTGTGAGGCCGTTACACAAAGTGCATTTTTTGAAGGAACATCCTTGTAATCTCAACTAAACAACATGAGGTAATTTTTCCAAGCATCTTTATGCCCTAAATAGTCCTCTCGCTAAGTAACACAATTTTCCAGCTAGCTATAGTATTTATCTTCTATTTATCAAAGTAAGGTGCACTAGTTTACTTTACACATGATGTACTAAGAAGAAATGTTCAACTATTCCAAATAATTTTCTAGTGCACCTAAATGACATTTGATTAGCTTTTCCAGAGTTTCAAATCATTCTAAGATATTTAAACCAAGTTACATCAATATCATCAAAAAGGGCAAGATGAAGGTTATAACTACAAGGATGAGCTACTGTTATCTAAATACCCTATCATAAATTACAGAGGTTAATAACACTATAACATTACCCCTACCAAAATATCATAAAGATCCAAGGTCATATGACACATTAAATATTCCCTAAGGTATATAGACTTAAAAACTTACTAAGTGGTTTAAGTGGGGTGCAAGTGTACCAATACCACAAAATCCCTTCCTAGGGCATTTCACCACCCTATGATCACATGGACTACACACCAAGTCAATCCAAGGACATATCACCCCATGCCCTTCACAAACCCCCAAAGTTCAACTCTAGGGTTTGAACTAGGGTCCTTGGGCAAATCCACCCTAATCCACCCCATAATACATGAGAGGGTGTTTACTGATATAACACATAAGGGGACCAGGTATCAACCTCTGTTGAGGTGATTGGCCCCTTAAACCCACAAGGGACACTTTTACCTAATTACCCCTTTTTGGTCTAACTTAGTGTTTGCTTATTTTAAAGACTTATTTCAAGAGCCTAGACACCTAGAGGTGGGGGGGGGGTGAATAGGTTCTAATTTTCTTTTATAATTCAGGCAAGTTAACTAGTATATTAAATCAGCATAGGAAATACAATTCACAGTACAGAAATCACAGTACAGCAAACACCAGATCTATAGTGGTTTCCCAAGGTATGGGTACATCCACTTTCCCCCTTCGCCTATCTAGTAGAGAACTGGATTCAGCCCAACTTACTTCCACTTACTCAGATCCACAGGTCTTACAACTCAGCACCAGATTGGTTCCTACAGCTCAGACTTATACAAGTCCTACCTCAGATTCTTCCTAAGAATCCTACCTCAGGCCTCAACCCTACCTCAGCCTTTATCACTAGGCATACAACTCAGACTATTACCAGTCCTACACCTCAGGCACTCAGCCTTACCTCAGCCTTTATAATTACAGGCTTACAACTCAGATCTTACAAAGATCCTACAAGATAATTGAATGTTTAAGAGATATGAAGATATCACTAGATATAACTCTCTATAGGTGAGAGCTTCTTGATCAGTTCTTGAATAAACTGAATCTTCAGATTCAACCTGACTTAGCTGTTTTAAAGCTTCTTGATAGAATAAAATAAGGTTTAACTTTACTTGATGTAGAAGTTGATCTCCTGTCAGCTCCTTCCTTGAATTCAAAATAAGATCTGAATCTTCTCTTGCAGATTGCTCTGGATCTACCTTCTTAAGGGTTTCCCCTTTTCTTATTGTCAGATTCTCTTTCCTGTAATATCTTGATTATTTCATTAGTTCTGTTGTTGTCTTGGTTGTCAAGGATTAGTCCCTTATATAGAGTTTCCTCATGATTACCGGCTGATCGGGTTTGTAACAACCTTCTGACAGTTCTAACATAGGTGTCAGACCTGTTGGTTATGACAGCTATCGAGTCACTAGTTATGACAGTTGATTCCTTAAAGACTTGACAACTCAGCATGAACCACTCAGTAAACTGCTTTATATATGTCGACAAAAATAGACTAAGTGTTGACACAAGTCTTGATGATGTCGACACAATACTCCATGTGTTGACATAGTCATTCTTCTACTACTCAACACAGCTTCTGTTTATATGTGTTGACACAAGGCCTGTGTGTCGACACAACTGTTCCAGATCTCGACATAACTGATGCTGGCAGATGGCGTTGAGTGTATGTCCAGCTGTCGTTGAGTGTCTGTCGAGACATCGTTGAATGTGTGTCGACACAATTCCTGTGTGTCGACACAAGTCTTCAGACTCAGTATAGCTGTTGCTGTAAGATGGCGTTGAGTGTCATCAATATGTCGTTTTGTGTGTGTCAACACAAGTCCTGTATGTCGACACAACTGTTTCTGGTCTTGACATAGCTGATGTAGACAAATGGCGTTGAGTGTGTGTCGACACAAGTCCTGTGTATCAACACAAGTCCTGTGTGTCGACATAAACTTTCTTCAGGTGTCGACACAATTCCTGAGTGTCGACACAAGCCTTTCTTTTGGTGTCGACATAACTCCTGGGTGTCGACATAACTTCTGCTTTAGGTGTCGACACAACTTCTTCCTTAGGTGTCAACACAATTCTGGGTGTCGACACAATTCTTCTTCAGGTGTCGACACAATGCCTGGATGTCGACACAACTTTGCTTTTAGTGTCGACATAATTTTTGGGTATCGACAGAATTCTTCACAAGCATCGACACTTTTACTTAGAAAAATTTCTTGCAAACCTTACACCTGCAAAAGGAAACACAAACATCCATCAAATACAAATTGATGTATATCATTGAGTAAGATGAAGCTTCTCCAAATCTGGTACATATTTTTCAGTGTACCCAATAATCTCCCTATTTGGAGAAGTCATAACCCTTAGTCAAAGATATACATCACTCATTATAAAGCACATAAAATAGATGTACATACATTTCAGTGCAAGATAACATATAAACAATGTAAACAACTAAAGTCAATAGTGAAGCTGATTTTATTTATTAATAACAAAATTGTGGGTTTACATGTTTTTTCTTAGAACAAAAAACAAAAAAGTTACATTGTTCTACACATAAGCCTATCTATCCTATGATGGACTAGGTTCCTTGATTACAATGTCTTTTCCAGATTTAATCTTTGCCTACACAGTAGGTTCTGTATCATCAGCAGGTTTCTTCCCTTTGAGATCTTTCTTCTCTAGTTCTTCAGCCTTGATCCTTTGCCTTTCAAAATAGTGAAAAAGCTTGGGGAAGTATCTACTAGGCTCCAAAGCATTAGTAGTTAACTTTCTAGATTTTGCACTCCTTCTGTACTGAAGAATGGCTTCTTGCCTGGCTTGATACTTATTCCATTCTTGCTCAAAATACCATTTACCCCTATCATAGGTCTTATCCTTTACAACTATGGTTTTTGGATAGCTGTATGCCTGTTCTCTGAACCTTTTCTTGGATTGCTGTGCTTCCTTTTGAGCTTCCTTGGCAGCCTCTATCATGTGTACTTTCTAAATGATCACATTTGGTGCCTCCTATTGAGGGTTGTACATTGTCTGTACTCCTTGTTGAACCGTGTCAAAATCAGCAGGAGGGTAAATAACCCGTGCAACTTCATTCTGATCTCCTTCAATATAAGCAGGTTGCACTCCAGACTCAACAACATTATCATCATCACACAAAGGAGGAAAGCCAAGTGTAGCTCTGATGGAATTAGAGATCCATTTTGCATGATCAGATCTACCTTTGACTAATAATCTCTCCCCCTTTATGACTTCTCTAGTTATATGATCCCTTAGATCAGTATTTTGAAACCTTATCTGATCAGCCAGATATTCTGTACCTTCTTGATAGTAAGCTTTAAACTTAGTTAGGTAATTAGAAATGGTCTTTTGAGAGGCTCCAATAGCTGTTTGGACAGCAGCTAGATCTTCTTGTATTTGCTTTGATATCTCAGTTTTCAAATCAGTGGAAAGACTTCCCAGTTTTTTGATGATTTCTTCATGGGAGTCTTTGAGGTTTTCATTAGACCTGAATTGGTTTTCTAAAACATACCCTTGCTTTGTAGCAATGTCCTCAACCTCAGTCTTCAGCAGCTGTTGTTGCTCAGCCAAATATACTACAACATTGTCTCCCTTATGGAAGCAATCTGCCATCTCTTTCTTATGTAGATTGACTTTAAATCTGATTTATTTTATGTCCTGAGCCAGTTGAAACTGCAGTTCTTTATTTAACTCATCCACATACTTTTCTAAAGACTGCCTTTGTTCATCTAATTTTACTTGCAGTTGGACCAGTAATGAACTGAAATCCATGCTTGGAGCAGGAGGTGGTGTGACAGTTTGCAAGGCTTTCTTATAGCCTGAGCTCCTTTTCCTACTTGCAACTATCTTCCTTTTCTTAGCCATAGAGACTTCCTCATCATCAGAGGGTTGTGATGAGCTTTCTATGTCAAATGTTTCTTTATTAGATGTGTCATTCAGTAGCTCCTCCCCCTCAGTCCTTGGAAGTTCCTTTTCTACCTGTGAGTGCTCCCCCTCAGTCCTTGCAGCTGGTAAATCAGGAAATAGCTCTTCCATTATTACCTCTTGCAGCATCTGTACAGGAGGAACAAGGTTAGTTTGAAAACAAAAGGTTCTCCCTGGACATCTAGATTTTTGTCCAGGGACCTCTCTAGAAAGGAGATACTTACTTGCTCAATCTGAGCAGTATCTTTCAACTGCACATTTTTTGCCTCTTCCTCTATATTTAGCAGTTCTTCTTTATTGATATCTGATACAATATCCATTACTGTATCAGCAGCAAACTCACTCTCTAGAGTAACAGCATCAATGTCTTCTCCTTGAGCAGGTAGCTCAGAAAGTACAATATCTTGTGCTGTAGGTTCAGGATTTTCTCCCCCTGGAGTAGTGACTATCTATTGCTCTGGGAGCACACTGCTCTCTACTTGATCCTGAGCATCTTTTTGTGGTCTTTCTTCATCAGAACTGAAGACCACTTCCTCTTTAGAATCACTAGGGGATTCTGCCTGCTGAATAACTTCCTTCTTTTTCTTTTCTTTCTTGGTTTGTTTTTGAGGAGTATAAACCTCCTTGGTTAATACTCTATCCCACCTAGACAGAATTCTGGTGTCCATTCTCCTCATATGGTTAATTTTTGTTCCTGGAAGTTGGCTTATTACATCTGGTATTGCTGAAGATAAACATAAACTCAGAATCCTTCCCAGATTTGGTTTCTTTATACTTTCTTGTATTTTGTAAAAGACTATGGATGCCCAGTCTGTTTTTAGCTTAAAAATTATTCTTGTCATTAGATTGAACATGGAGACTGAAACTCTGTCATGTCCACCTGTCTTACATAGAATTACTTTGCCTATGATTTCAGACAGAAACTTTCCCTATGAATTCATCCCTTTCCTGGTGATGGATGATCCAACCATGATATTAGGGTTTATCCCGCACCAGCTTAAAGAATCGTTTGTCACTGATGGAGTGATATCATCTTCATCCTTAACCTTAGGAAGTTGGAGTGATTTCCTAATCGTCTTTAGTGTAAGTTTCACTCGGGAATCTTGTACTGTGGCTTTGATCTTCTTCCTGTCTATGTCCACAGTGGCTGATGAATAAAATTCCATGACTTCCTTCTTCCAGATCTTAGTCGGTGAGACCAAGAATTCCAAACCATTTTCTAAAATAAGGGTAATTACACCCTAGAATTCTGGCGATGCTGTCGTGAATCCACCACAAACAAGCTCAAAGCCTTCGTTCACTTTGTCTTCCTTGATTGGCGTCATTGACGAAAAGGAGAGAGAGTGAAGAGAAGAGAAGTGAATGTCTAAGTCGACACAAGATCTAGAGTCAAGAAATTTGAAGGCGTAGTCGACAAGATTTTGGCTTCACCTATTTATAGTCTAGGTGAAAAGGGGAGTTCAAAAGACGCGCCTTAGTAATAATACTAGGTCTCAACAATACTTAGGTTTAGTCAACACGTCTATGTGTCGACATACTTATGTTAGTGTCGACATGGACTGGTTATGTCTTGACACAGAGTGTCGACATTGATTTTTGTGTGTCGACACAAAAATCAATTAACTTAAAGTCTCTACATAGTTGTGTCGACACCTATTCTTCTATTGACATAGATACTATTTTTGTGTCGACACATCCTTTTCCTTTGTCGACACAACATACTGAGTGTGTCGACACAAACTTTTGTACTTAGACAAATTTCCTGAGAAATATTGTACTTACCTAATCTACTTAGGAATGCTTGTCCTGACCTACTCTAGGTTCAACATACCTAATTCAATTTTAAAATAATTGAATTTAGTTTCATCCGGAGGTTTTGTAAAAATATCAGCAATTTGATTATTTGTGTTTATAAATTCTAGATTAATATCTTCCTTCTTCACATATTCTCTTATAAAATGAAACTTAATTTCTATATGCTTGGTTCTACTGTGAGATACATGATTCTTAGTAATAGAAATAGCACTTGTAGAATCACAAAACAGTGGAATTCTACTTACCTTGATGTCATAATCTTCAAGTTGGTGCTTTATCCACAACAATTGTGCATAGCAACTGCCTGCAGCTACATATTCAGACTCAGCTATTGATATAGCTACACTAGTTTGCTTCTTCCTGCACCATGACACCAGCCTTCCACCTAGGAATTGACAAGTTCCTGTAGTACTTTTCCTATATTCTTTGCATCTCAGGGTTGCTCAATATAGACTTCCTCTTTTAAGTCACCATTCAGAAATGCTGATTTTATATCCATCTGATATACCTTGAACCCTTGATAGGCAACATAGGCCAAGAACAATCTTATAGCCTCCAACCTTGCCACTGGGGCAAAGGTTTGATCAAAGTCAATCCCTTCCTCTTGCCTGTAGCCTTTTGCTATCAGTCTGGCCTTGTTCTTAATTATAGTGTCATTCTCATCTAGTTTGTTTTTGTAGATCCACTTGGTTCCTATAATGTTGTGATCCTTTGGTTTAGGAACTAGTTCCCAGACTTTACACCTTCTGAATTGATTCAGATCTTCTTGCATAGCATTAATCCAGTTTGTGTCTAGCATGGCTTCTTCAAACTTCCTGGGTTCTATCTGTGACAAGAAACTTGAACATAAAATTGTGTTCATGTTCTTACTCCTGGTTAGTACACCTTGACTTGCATCATCAATGATTTGATGAGCTGTATGATCCTTTAGGTGTCTTTTTGCTGGAGGAAATCTGCCAACCTCTTGGCCTTCTTCATTTTCCTTAACCTGATGCTCCTCATTGTCTTCTTTATCCAGTGAGTCTTGTTCTCCCCCTGGATAGCAAGCATCTGTTTCTTCATCCAGCCTAGCAGGTGCTTCTCCATTGATAGTCAGCTTGTCCAGTCTGTCTGTTAGACCTGTAGAACTAACTGAAGAACAAGACAATTCATTGTTAATCAATTTAGACTCATCAAATACAACATGGACAGATTCTTCTACAACTTGTATAGTCAAGTTGTAGATCCTATATGCCATACTATTATTGTTGTACCCAACAAATATCCCTTCTAGGGATTTGGCAGCAAACTTAGTTTGGTAGTGCTTACCATTAACTAGGACATAACACTTGCTACCAAAGATTCTGAAGTAGGAAATGTTTGGTTTTCTACCTTTCAAAATCTGATAGGGAGTCATCTTATGTTTCTTATTGATGGAGGCTCTATTAAGTTCATGACATATAGTATTTACTGCCTCTGCCTAGAAGTACTCAGGGAGAGTAGTGTCACTAAGTAGTGTTCTACTTGCCTCAATTAGAGTCATATTCTTTCTTTCAGCAACACCATTTTGCTGTGGTGTTCTAGGTGAGGAGAACTCCTAATGGATCCCCAGTTCTTCACAGAACTTTATCATACATTCAGACTGAAATTCAGTTCCATGGTCACTTCTGATTTTGACCACTGAATTGTTAAATTCATTCTGAATTTGTCTAACAATGGTCTAGAAAATAGAAGGAGTTTCAGATTTTTGTCTCAATAAGAAAACACATGTGAATATAGAATAGTCATCCACAATAACAAAAGTGTATACTTTCCTACCAAGACTATGAATTGGCATAGGACCAAACAAATCCACATGCAAGAGATATAAACATCTCATTGAATCTTTGGTATCTAGTGCATGGAAAGAGGACTTAGTCGGTTTGCTCTTTTGGCAAGCTGAACACACACCCTCTTTAATGCACTTGACTTGAGGACCATTCCTCACTAATCCCATGCTAAATAGCTATCCTATAGACTTATAGTTCAGATGAGCTAGCCTCTTGTGCCATTTGACACATAGTGAATCTTTCTCACCTACAACTAGGCAAATGGGTGAGTTGTTAAACTCACAATCTAGGTTAAGACAATATACATTCCCTTTCCTAGTGCCAGTCAAAATGATCTCTTGATCACTTGACCTCCTTATTTGGCACTCCCCTTTGAGGAAAGAGAAGTCATAACCTAGATCACTAAGTTGACTTATGCTAATCAGGTTATGTTTTAGACTCTTTACATAAGCCACTTTAGTGATGGTAATTGAATCACTAGAAATGTTACCAAATCTTTTGATGATTTCTTTTTCTGATCCACCAAAGATTACTTTGGGTCCATTCTCTATGAGTACATAGTCCCTCAACATTCTTCTTATTCCAGTCATGTGTCTGGAATATCCACTATCCAAGTACCATATAGGGGTATGGCCACTTGGATTCACCTGCATCAAATAAGGAATCACTCATCCTTTGAACCCAAATTAGTTTTGGGTCCTAGGTTCTTATTAATTTGAAAATTATCATGTTTACCAACAGCTTTTTTGAAAGGTAAACTATTCTTGGTTTTAACACT
This sequence comes from Platanthera zijinensis, assembly GCA_039513925.1. Lineage (NCBI taxonomy): Eukaryota > Viridiplantae > Streptophyta > Magnoliopsida > Asparagales > Orchidaceae > Platanthera > Platanthera zijinensis. The sequence goes on from CM077086.1 coordinate 58,058,934, forward strand.
TGTGTTAAACCAACAATCCATAGCAAAGTGGCCTACCTTGCCACAACACCAACACTCAAATCTATTATACCTTCTCTTAGGTACAGACTTCATAACCTTGTTGCCATCAGTCCTTTTAAGTGTAGGTGCTGGAGCAGCAACCCCCAAGAATTCCTTTTGAACCTAATGGGCTTGCCTATAGAGTGGCCAACTAGCATTTGCACACTTGCCAATGTGATCTCCATACTCACAGTGAACATGAGTAATTTTATGATCATACCTGTTTGTAGGTTGCATCACCTTTCAAAAGAAAATAGGGGGCTTAGAGGCTAGTGGCTGAACTGGGGCCTTACCTTTTTCATGTGAATTGGTGGCCCTTGTTCTTCCCTTAAAGCCTAGACCAGTCTTACCTTTTAAAGAAATGAAGTTGTCTATTAAAGGCAAGACTGATTTTGGCTTAGAGAATTTAGCCACTAACTCTTTTTCTTTCTGAAGTTTTTCCTCCAGATTCTTGATATGATTTTCCTTGAAAGGGATTGTGCCCATCTGAATGACAGTTATGTTCTTCAGTTTGGCAACCTATTTTAGTTTCGAATCAATCAACTTGGCTGATTCTGATGCTTCCTGCTTAAGAGATTCAATCTTCTTGGCTTGCTCCTTGACAAGAAGCTTGCTTCTCTTTAGAGCTTGCAAAAACCCACCATACTCATCAATTAGTTGGTGTACATCCCCTTTAGACTCAGAAACATCCACATCTCTTGATGCAGATGCTTCTGATTCTGATCCAGTGAAATAATCAGAAGCTGAGAGAGAATTGTATACCTTGCTTAGACCAGGCTGATCCTGGCACTGATCATTTTCTGATAGAGCCATCAGCCCTCTACAACAATGGTCTTCCACTCCATTTATGGAGTCCAACATTTGTAGGAATTTTAGTTCCCTAGAATCCTCTTCTTTTGAGAACAGCCCAACATAATCTTCTGCTTCATCTTCTTCTCCTGATCCTGAAGATGAAGAGTCTGCCCAACTCTTCTGTTTCTGAGCAATAAAAGATTTGTCTTTCTTGCCCTTCAGTTAATGCTTCTTATTGTCCTTAGATTCAGTCCTCTTGTCTGGCAGTCAGCTATGACATGTCCTAGCCTGTTGAAACAATATCAAACAATCTTAGAATTAGTTTGTTTACTAGGTTTTGAGGCATACCTGTCCTCCTTGGGAGTCTTCTTTTTCTTGTAATACTCATCCTTGGAGAAGGATGTAGATGGCCTGGTTCTCCACTTCTTCTTTTTCATGAACCTTTGGAACTGCCTTGTAAAGGCAACAAAGTCCTCATTAGAGGTATGGCTATCTGATGTATTGTTGTCAGGAATTCGTTCTTCTGCCTCAACACTCCTTCTGGGTGGAGAAGGAGATTTTCTCCTGCCCTTTCTTGTGCCTTCAGCCTTGAAGGTAACTGTCTTATCCTTATACTCAGACCTGCTGCTCTTTTCTTCCTCCTTTCTGGCAGTGAGCTATATTTCATATGATAGCAACTTTCCAAACAGTGTGGGAGGAGGTGTATCAGCAAGCTTGGCCACCTCTCTGATGGCACAAATCTTTGTGTCCCAGTCCTTTGCCAGAGACCTGAGAAACTTGTCATTCAGTTCATATGTGCTAAAGACTCTTCCAGATATCATCAGCTCATTAACTATCCTGAAGAACTTTTTGTAGCATTTAACAATGATGTCAGTCTTGGCTTGTCTAAAGCTCTCATATTCTTGATTCAACATAGATTTCCTGTCCTCTCTAACTTCTTCTGTTCCCTCCATGTAGACAATCAGGGTGTCCCACATTTCCTTGGAGGTTTTACAATGCACCAGATTCCTGAATGTGGCATCATCTATATCACTTATAATAATGTCTTGTGCACTTTTGTCTAGTGTTTCCAGGATGATCTCACCATTTGTCATTTCAGAATAACTCTTTGGGGTTCTAATATTTGCATCCAGAGCTGATACCTTCATTGGAATGAAGGGTCCTTCTTGTACAGTGATGTAGATTCTTGGATCAGAAGCTTCCATAAACAATCTGACCCTTTCCTTCCATATACCAAAACATTCTTTCCTGTAGATAGGCAGTTTCATAGATCCAAACTCCTTTTGATTCTCATTTGAACCCATTCTTGAAATCTGTTACTTACCTTGGAGATTCACTCAGACTATTAGGTCAATCTTTGAGCAACCTCCCTCTGATACCACTTGAAAGACTTATTTCAAGAGCTTGGACACCTAGGGGGTGAATAGGTTCTAATTTTCTTTTATAATTCAGGAAAGTTAACTAGTATATTAAATCAGCACAGGAAATATAATTCACAGTATAGAAATCACAGCACAACAAACACCAGATCTATAGTGGTTCCCCAAGGTATGGGTACATCCACTTTCCCCTTTCACCTATCCAGTAGAGAACTGGATTCAGCCCAACTTCCTTTCACTTACTCAGATCCACAGATCTTATAACTCAGAACCAGATTGGTTCCTACAGCTCAGACTTATACAAGTCCTACCTCAGATTCTTCCCAAGAATCCTACCTCAGGCCTCAGCCCTACCTCAGCCTTTATCACTAGGCTTATAACTCAGATTATTACCAGTCCTACACCTCAGGCACTCAGCCTTACCTCAGCCTTTATAATTACAGGCTTACAACTCAGATCTTACAAAGATCCTACAAGATAATTGATTTTTTAAGAGATATGAAGATATCACCAGATATAACTCTCTATAGGTGAGAGCTTCTTGATCAGTTCTTGAATAAACTGAATCTTCAGATTCAACCTGACTTAGATGCTTTAAAGCTTCTTGATAGAACAAAATAAGGTTGAACTTTACTTGATGTAGAAGTTGATCTCCTGTCAGCTCCTTCCTTGAATTCAGAATAAGATCTGAATCTTCTCATGCAAACTGCTCTGGATCTGCCTTCTTAAGTGTTTCCCCTTTTCTTGTTGTCAGATTCTCTTTCCTGTAATAGCTTGATTACTTCCATAGTTCTGTTGTTGTCTTAGTTGTCAAGGATCAGTCCCTTATATAGAGTTTCCTTATGATTACCGGCTGATCCGGTTTGTAACAACCATCTGATAGTTCTGACACAGGTGTCAAACCTGTTGGTTATGACAGCTGTCGAGTCACCAGTCATGACAGTTAATTAATCAAAGACTTAACAACTCAGCATGAACCACTCAGCAAACTGCTTCACATGTGTTTACATAAATAGACTAAGTGTCGACCCAAGCCTTGATGATGTCGACACAATACTCCATATGTTGACATAGTCATTCTTCTGCTACTCGACACAGCTTTTGTTTGTATGTGTCGACACAAGTCCTGTGTGTCGACACAACTGTTCCTGATCTCGACATAACTTATGTTGGTAGATGATGATGAGTGTATGTCCAGCTGTCATTGAGTGTGTGTCGAGACATCGTTGAGTGTGTGTCGACATAAGTCCTGTGTGTCAACACAAGTCTTCAAACTCAGTATAGCTATTGCTGTAAGATGGCATTGAGTGTCATCCAGATGTCGTTGAGTGTGTGTCAACACAAGTCCTGTGTGTCGACACAACTGCTTCTGGTCTTGACATAGCTGATGTAGACAAATGGCGTTGAGTGTGTGTTGAAACAAGTCCTGTGTGTCGACACAAACTTTCTTCAGGTGTCGACACAATTCCTGAGTGTCGACACAAGCCTTTCTTTTGGTGTCGACATAACTCCTGGGTGTCGACATAACTTCTGCTTTAGGTGTCGACACAACTTCTGCCTTAGGTGTCGACATAATTCTGGGTGTCGACACAATTCTTCTCTAGGTGTCGACACAATGCCTGAGTGTCGACACAGCTTTGCTTCTAGTGTCGACACAATTTTTGGGTGTCGACACAATTCTTCACAAGTGTCGACACTTGTATTTATAAAAATTTCTTGCAAACCTTACACCTGCACAATGAAACTCAAACATCCATCAAATACAAATTGATGTATATCATTGAGTAAGATGAGGCTTCTCCAAATCTGGTACATATTTTTCTGTGTACCCAACATTATTTACAAACTAAATCATCTCCAAATGGGATGAAAATTTATACATAACCTTATGATGACCCCAAGGATCACTCACCAAAATTTAGGTGGGTTTGGAGGTAATTAGACCTTTAAAATAATTCATATATGGATTATTAAATATCTTCAAAAAAATTAGGAAAATGTTTTTCACAAATTCCCATTTTTGGATATGTTCTATGTATAGGTAGGACTGACCACCATCCAAAATTTCAAGTCATTTTGATGGCTGGATTTATGGGGGAACTCAAATTAGTCTCTGGTCTAGCCAAGGTATAGTCCTCACCAAAATGAGTGCTCTGGTCAAATCACTTACCCAAATGGGTGGAAACTAATTTTAAATGAAAGTAGACCCATAGATCTATAATTTTCATGTTGACCATTTTCTCTGATTAAACAGATAAGTATTTTTAAATTAATTCCTAAGATGACTGATTTTTAAGGGCAGAAAATACATTAAATGTAATATATATAACTTGATCTTGCACAGATCATGATGCAAATCCGACAATTGCTGGTTATCTTCTTCCTCCAGCTGACGGGTGAGATTTACCCGACCTTGAGCATCTTCCAACCCTATTTGTCGGCCACCCAGACATCTCCCTGGCCGGCCACCACTGCCACAACCTTCGTTGAGGTGGGGGCTATCACCGGGCAGCGGCACGGTCGCCGGAGGGGCCGTTTCCAGCAAACCCGACCATGAGTTTTTTCCCGGAAAACCAGGAAAATGAAAGCTTGATCAGGCTTAATTAAGCCCGATTCCTATTATAAAAGAATCCTAGGATCTATCCACCGAAGAAGGAGAGGAGGAGGACCTTCTTGGAGGGCTGGAGGTGGGTCGATCTTCGAGTTGCCATGGTCGGTGGTGGCGCCGATCGGATTTATGCAATAGCATAGTCAACTGGCTCACTTCCTTCAAGTGAGATGTGGAAACTTCTCCCCTCTGTATGGTGAGGCTTTTAGAAGCATTAGTTGGGGAAGGGGAAGGGCCTAACACTAATGGCCATCAATTACCATTAAAGGAGATTTTCGGCCATGGCAAGGGGGGGGGGGGGGGGGATGAACCTAGCTCAATTTGGCCGGAAAATGGCTGGAATCTCCTCTTCCCTAGAGGAGTTGAATCTAGCAATAAAGGGTGGTCCTTGGCTTCCCTATGCCATGGATGGCCTTCTCCCTCACTTTCTCTCTCCTCCATTAAATGAGCAAAATGAAGTTTTCTCTCTCCTAGTCATCAAGGAAGATTTTGATCTCTCCTCCAGCCTATTGGCACCCCACTAACTCATATTAATAATAAAAATGAGGTTAGCCCAAGTGGGGGACATGAGTTTGAGCTTGGGTTAGCACATTTGGGCTAATTTGACCAAACACTAGAGTAGAGTTGACCTTGGTCAACATGACCATTTGGGTTGACCCCAAAGGGTCCTTGGTGACCCATTGGCCTCTCTTAAGGTCTAGGAATACTTGGGTAGGGCTGGTTGAGCATATTGGGGATCACTTGACCCTCAGTTAGGGACTTTGACCTTTTTGGGGTTAGGGTTGACTTGGGTCAACTTAGCCTCTTTGGTTGACCCCAATGGGTCCCTGGTAACCCATTGGCATCCCTTAAAGCTTGGTAAGGTCTAGGTGGGTCTCTTTGGCCAAGGGGAGGTCAGTTGGCCATGTATGAGCTTAGTTTTGCTAGATTAGGGTTTGGGTTGACTTTGGTCAACTTGACCATTTTAGTCCCTAGTGGGTCCCTATAGCTCTATTGGACCCTCTAACAGGTTAGTGATGTTGTGGTGGGTCATGGTGTCATGGTGAAGCCCTATGGTCATCCCTAAGCTAGTAATTGGAATTCTACTATTTGCAGACCAAGGTGGTTCACACACTAACTCCCAGTTTACCCCATCCTTTTGACACTTCTCAGGGTTTTATCATGACCCAGTCATGAGAAAACCATCCTAGTGGCCTAGAAGTCTGAGGGATGTTACAAATCCCAATACATAAAAATAAAAATTTCATCCTCGAAATTCAAGTTAAGCCTACGGGGTTTCAAATATGAGAAGCAATATGTAACATCCCGAGAGGTTTATAGGGAATACCAGATGTGAAAAGCTCCGGGTATCTTTGCTGCATCAAGTCCTATGGATCCCACGTGTGCTCCTTTTGTACATGATTCCTCCACAAGACCTTGACCAGCGGGACCTTCTTGCGTCGCAAGACACGCATCCCAGTATCGTCTATCTGGATCGGCTTCAGGTGCACCAATTGATCAGAAGCTATGGGCCCATCTACCATCGTAATCTGCTGCTTCAGCAGAAGTAGAGCTCTCCTGAGGGAGGAGACATGGAATACGTCGTGCAAACGCGCTAGCTCTGGCAGCAGATCTTGTCTGTACGCCAAGGGACCGATCCACTCCAGGATCCTGTAAGGCCCCATGTATCTCAGATTGAGCTTCTTCCGACTACGCACTCGCGAAACTCCATGCATCGGTCGTATCTTCAGAAACACCCGGTCTCCTACCTGAAACTCTACCTTACGATGCGGAGCATCGTAATACTTAGCCTGCCTGCTCTAGGCCTCCAACATCCTGTCACGTATCAATCTCACCTGAGCATTCGTATCCTTGACAAACTCCGAGCCCAGTGCCTTCAGATCCTCATCCTGGATCCAAGACAAAGGATCCTGGCATCTCCGCCCATATAAATCCTTATAAGGGGCCATTCTGATGCTGGACTGGTGGTTGTTGTTGTACGAGAACTCGAACAATGGTAGCTACCTCTCTCATGGCTCCCCGCGGTCCAGTATGCAAAGACGCAACAAATCTTCTAGTGTCTGATTGGTGCGCTCTGTCTTTCCATCCGTCTGATGGTGGAAGGCGATACTCATTGTCAACCGGGTCCCCAAATAGACCTGGACCGATATCCACTCCTTAGACGTAAATCGTCCATCACGATCAAACACTATCGTCCTCGGCACTCCATGGTATCAGACGAACTGGTCTACAAACCTCCGCACCAATTCACCTACTGAAGCGTCCTTCCAGATCGGTAGAAATCTGGCCACCTTCGTCAGTCGGTCGATGATCACCCATATCGAGTTGTTCCCCACATGTGACCGAGGAAGACCATGTATGAAATCCATGGAGATATCGTCGAAATTCCACTCCGGCACCGGAAGTGGCTGCAAAACCCCGGCCGAACTCTTACACTCGGTCTTTACTAACTGATAGGCCTCGCAATGGGTCACGAAGTATGTGATATCCCTCTTCATACCCGGCCAGTACATCATCCTCTTCAGGTCCGCCGTCATCTTGGTGATGCCCAAGTGTACTGAGTACCTGCTGTAGTGAGCCTCGTTCATAATGTCCACCTGAATCCTGCCCCCAGCCGGTATATGCACCCTTCCTCTAAAACATATCAACCCATCTCTCTCTGTATACACCCTGGCTGTGCCTGCCTCAATGGCCCTGAATACTAGCTCCAACTTATCATCCCTTCTCTGCTCGGCCTTGATGCATGTAACGCCCCAAAACTTAAAAGTGAAACGGGCGGTGTTCAAACCAAGTTCGGATCTTGGTAAGGTGAACACGACCTGTGACACGGGCGTGTCACATGGTCGTGTCGTGCTTGGGTCGTCTAATTGAGGTCACGGGCGTGTAAATGACCCGACACGGATGTATCAGGTTGGGACACAGGCGTGTCCCAAACCGTGTCCTTTTCTGTCCTCGACAATCATGTCTGGATCAAGGCACACGGCCTGGGACACGGCCGTGTGCAAAGCCGTGTTTGGCCCAGGATTTGGAGATTTTAGCCAAATCTGAGCCGTTCGTTTTCTTTAAATAAGATCTGACGGCCCAGATGAGTTCCTGCTTTCTTAAGTCCGGGAATAGAGGATTAATTCCTCATTTCCTCTTAAGTTTTCTCTTTCTAAGGAGTTAGAGAGAGGAGAGAGCAAGGAAGAGGGAAGGGGAGGAATCCGGCCGCCGACGAAGCATCAGAGCATGAAATTGAGAACCGAGACCAGATCCGTGGAGAGAATTCCCTTGCAAAGCCTTTCATCCGGCTAGTTTTTCATGGCGCCTTCAAGGGTAATGATTCTCAACTTGAGCATGTGAAGCACTTCTTCCTTTGTATAGGAAAACCCTCTCCTGCGAGTGTGCGTTGAGTTTGTGGTGTTCCTTGGGGTAGATTTGTGAAGTCCCCTTATTTAGAGTTCGGAATCGAAGTACGGGCATAGGCATTGTGTGTGAAGCCTGCCCGGACGTGTTTTTCTGGATCGGTGATGTTGCATTGCATGAATAGCCCGAGAAGACTCTGTGCGTTGTTTTCGGGTTTCTACGCGGTAGATTGCAGCAGGGATCCTTAGGGATTAACTCCAAGGCGCACCCGAAAAACTGGGTGGAAATGTGATTCTGCTAACTTGGCGGCCGGGGAACTAGCCTTGAACATAACTGGGTTATGTGATGTTTGGGAATGTTTTAGGATACGGGTGAAGCTTGGCCCGCGCGTACGTCTTAAAGTGACTAGGTGGCGTGAGCAATGGGCGGGTGGAAACGGACCTAGGCTTTGCGGTTCGATGCTAGAGGCCCTAAAGTGGAACTAGCCGTTGGCATAATCGGGAGTCTTGGACTGCGGTCGGAAAGACTCAAAAATGCTAACAATGTTTGCCATCCCGAGGATGGTGGTGAAGCCACAGAATTGACTGGATTCACTGAGAATGTGCCCTGAGTGCACGAGGTGTTTAGCCAAGCTAGCCTACACCTGTGGCTAAATATATATGTGCACTTTACTATTTAGCTGGGCTAACGAAATGCAGGGAAGGAGCACCGCCGTCCCGAGTAAGGGGCTGGGTCGTTATAATTTGGTCAGCTTTAGCTAACCGTTGCTTTGTTTACCACAATAGCGACCTTCCTATTGGCTCGTGAGGAAAGGATGTGGTGGTACGAGTTGGAGGTTCACCTCTTAGTGGGAAAGCAACTTGCCGAAGTACCGATGAAGGAATTCTCAAGGTTGTTCTTGGCAAGATGCCTACCTTCTGCCCAGAAGCTTGAGATGGAGAATAAGTACCTTGGTTTGACTCAACGAGAGAGAAGCGTGGATGAGTACCTCAATGAGTTTACTCGGTTTGGTCGTTATGCTGGTGCTATGTTTACTGAAGAGGAGCGGAAGACCAACCAATTTTATTAGGGCCTACGGAGCGACCTACAACTACTCATCGCTGGGCCTAAGGCACAGGGCTTCCTAGCCTTTGTAAATGCGGCTCGGTCATTGGAAAGGGTCACGAAGAAAGTTCAAGAGAAGAAGGACCCAGGGGATAAGAGGTCCGAGTTCAAAATGCCGAGTTCAAAGTCTTTTTTCCGCAGATGGAGCAAGAAGCAGAAGACTTCGAGTTCAGCCCCTTCGTCTGGTACGATGGGTGAAAACTCAAGTCGAGTCCCAGGAGAGTGCTATAACTGTGGAAAGGTGGGGCATTTTGCACGTGAGTGTTGGAGCGGACGTGCAAAGTCCGAGAAGAGGCATGGAGCAACTTATGAATAAATAGGGAAGGCGACGGAATCAACCACACCCCACCATGCTCTAGCCCAGCCTAGAGTTTATAATCTTGGCCTATAAGAGGCCATCAAGCAAGCTGATGTGGTGACAGGTATGAGTTAAATTTTAACAGTTTAGCTTTTGAAGTTGTTACCTTTTTGCATGTTAGCTTATGAATGTCTGTGCTAGGCTTTGTGTTAATTTTTGACGTTCCGGCAAGAGCCCTGTTTGATACGGGAGCTTCGCATTCCTACTTGTCTGAAAGATCCGTATCGCGCATCGGAGGTCCTTCCTCGATGGCAAAGGACAAGTTAGATGTGTTGCTGCCCAGTGGGTGCTCAATGCGTGCAGATAGAGTCTGTGTGGTAAAGATACAGATCGGGAATCAGGAGTTCGTTCTGCAAGCGTCGGTACTGCTGTTAATGGAGTTTGATGTAATCTTTGGTATGGACTGGCTCTCGGAGCAGCGAGCATGCATTGATTGCAACCGAAAGGAGGTTAAGTTGGGACTGAATATTGATCAGGAGACTACGTTTGTGGGCATGAAAGGGTCGAGCAAGATTTTGATGTCAGCTCTTCAGGTGATTAAGGCAGTTCGGTCTGGGGCAGAATTGTTTGTCGCATTTGTGCAGGCTTCAACGCCTAAACCTAGTCTCGACAGTATTGCCGTTGTGTCTGAGTATCCTGATGTCTTCTCAAATGATCTCCCGGGAGCCCCTCCCTAGCGGGAGATTGACTTTACAATTGAGCTGGTGCCGGGTTCCAAACCAGTGTCACGCCCTCCATATCGGATAGCGCCTAAGGAGATGGCGGAGCTGAAGGTGCAACTGCAAGAATTGTTAGAGCAAGGGTATGTGCGTCCAAGTCCGTCGCCTTGGAGCGCACCGGTCCTCTTCGTTAAGAAGAAAGATGGGAGCTTGCGACTCTGTATCGACTATCGGGAGTTGAACAAGCTTACGGAAAAGAATAAGTATCTGATCCCAAGGATTGACGATCTATTTGATCAGTTGGTTGGGTCAACGGTATATCGAAGCTAGATCTGAAATCCGGATACTACCAGCTAAGGATAAGGGAAAGTTACATCCCAAAGACAGCGTTCAGCACGCGGTTTGGGCATTATGAGTTTACGGTCATGCCATTTGGGTTAACCAATGCGCCATCCGTGTTTATGGATTTGATGAACAGGAGGTTCAGAGAATACCTGGGCCATTTTGTGATAGTATTTATCGACGACATCTTAGTGTACTCACGGTGTGAGGATGATCACTACAAACATCTGCATATGGTATTGGAGACATTGAGGAAGAATCAATTGTATGCTAAGTTCTCCAAGTGTGAGTTCTGGTTATCCTCAATCGCACTCCTTGGTCATATTATTAGTGGTGAAGGCATAACGGTGGATCCGGCGAAAATAGCGGCGATTCAGGAGTGGCCAGTGTTGGCTACGGTGGAGGAAGTCCGGAGCTTTCTGGGGCTTGCCGGCTACTATAGGTGCTTCGTAGAGAACTTCTCGCGGATAGCGCTACTACTCACGACGCTGACAAGGAAGGATCAAAAGTTTGTGTGGACGCTGGAGTGTGCGCAGGCTTTTGAAGAATTGAAGAGGCGGTTGGTCACGGTGCCTATTTTGCATTCACCGAGTGGGTCCGAAAGGTTTGAAATTTATAGTGATGCTTCAGGCATTGGTTTGGGCTGTGTTTTGCTACACCATGGGAGCATAATAGCCTATGGATCATGATAGTTGAAGGTTCATGAGAGAAATTATCCGGTCCATGACTTGGAGTTAGCGGCCGTGATATTTGCTCTAAAGCTGTGGATGCACTATCTGTACAGTGTGAAGGTCAATATCTACATCGATCATAAGAGCCTGAAGTATTTGCTAGATTATAAGGACCTGAACATGAGGCAGCGAAGGTGGAGGGAGTTCCTGAGGGACTACACTTTCGAAATTCATTATGTGCTCGGGAAAGGAAATGCAGTGGCGGATGCGTTGAGTCATAAGGCACCGACACAAGCCAACTAGTTGGCAGTACATGATGAGAATTTGTTCCGTGATTTGGAGGCATTAGAGATCTCCCGCGTTGACAAGAAGGCTAGTGTTGAGGCAATATTGTGTTGGACGGAGGTGCAGTATGACCTAGCTGATAGGATTCGGCGGGATTTGGTTCAGGATAGCAGTATGAAGCAAATCTTGGATGAATCATTTGATGGGTCAAATTCCCAATTTGCAGTTGAAGATGGACTGCCAAGGAAGGACGGTCGCCTATGCATCCCTAGTGCGGATAATCTTCAGGAGGAGTTGATGTACGAGGCTCATCATACTAAGTACTCAATCCACCCGGGAAGCACAAAGATGTATAGGGACATGAAGAAGTTGTTTTTGTTGCCAGGGTTGAAGAAGGATGTAGCACTTTATGTGGCGAAGTGCCAAACTTATGCCCTGGTGAAGGTGGAGTGCTAGAAGTCCGAAGGTTTCTTGGAGTCCTTGCCTATCCCGGAATGGAAGTTTGACGACATTTCCATGGATTTTGTGCATGGTTTTCAAAAGTCGCAGAGGGGAAACGATGCCATCTGGGTGGTCGTTGATAGATTGACAAAGGTGTCACACTTCATCCCGAATAGGAAGGAAGATCCGGTGGAAAAGTTAGCCAAGCTCTATGTGGATAATATTGTACGGTTGCATGGTGTGCCACACAGTATTGTTAGTGACCGAGACGGACGCTTCACGTCAAATGACTGGAGGCTGGTGCATAAGTTGTTGGGAACTAAGCTGAGTTTCAACACAGCCTTTCATCCGCAGACAGATGGTAAGACTAAAAGGGTCAACAAGACTATGGAGGACATGCTCTGTATGTGCGTATTGGATTTCAGAAAATAGTGGGAAGATCACCTGTACATGGTAGAGTTTGCATACAATAATAGTTTTCAAGCGAGTATTGGAATGACGCCTTTCGAGGCCCTGTATGGGAGAAAGTGTTGCACGCCGTTGTCTTGGTTGGAGATAGGAGAGTCAAAGTTATACAAATGTCAGGCAGTGGAAGACGTCACTTCAATGGTACGTACGATTCAGGAACGATTAAAGATCGCCTAGGACAGACAGACAAAATACTATAATGCCAAGCATAGGAATGTGGAGTTCAGTGTTGGTGAATGGGTGTATTTGAAAATAAGGCCGTTCAAGGGTGTCTCGTGGATTTGACGCTTGAAGAAGCTGAGTTCGAGATACCTTGGACCGTTTGAGATCCTGGAGCGGATTGGTGAAGCAGCATATTGATTGAAGTGGTCGGTGGAATTGAGTGGGATACACGATGTATTCCACGTTTCGATATTGAGGAAGGTGGTACAAGAGCCTCCTCAGGTTGTTGCGGTCGATCAAGTGCCGATTGATAATGGGTTGACGACCAAGGTCAAGCCAGTTCGCATTGAAGACTTTGAAGTCAAACGGCTCCGCAATAAGAAAATTTGAATGGTTAAAGTCCGATGGGATAACTGCGGACGTGAGGATCTTTCTTGGGAGCGAGAGCAGACAATGTTGGAAGCATACCCCAAATTATTCCACGCAGGTAATATTTAAATTGTTTTTGTGTACCTTTAAATAATTTCATGGACAAAATTCTTTAGGGGGGGGGGGAGATTTGTAACACCCCAAAACTTAAAAGTGAAACGGGCGGTGTTCGAACCAAGTTTGAGTCTTGGTAAGGTGAACACGGTCTGTGGCACGGGCGTATCACATAGCCGTGTCGTGCTCGGGTTGTCGAGTTGAGTTCGACGAGCGTTGAGTGCTCGAACACGGTCTGGTACACAGGCGTGTCCCAGGGCGTTTCAGGCACACGACATGTGACACGGGCATGTCACATGGCCGTATACTCCTCTAGAAGTTTGCTCCTGTGTTGACTGAGGGACACGGCCCGGATCACGGGCATGTACTATATGATACAGGCGTGTCAGATTCGGCACGGGCGTGTCGCCACCCGTGTCCACTATGGGACATGACGGTTGGCGTGGCGGTTATGTGCGATATGGCCCCTGGTCTCGGGCATATCGATGAACCGACACGGGCGTGTCAGGTTGGGACACGGGTGTGTCCCAACCCGTGTCATTTTCTGTCCTCGACAATCGTGTCTGGATCGAGGCACACGGACTGGGACACGACCATGTGCAAAGCCGTGTTTGGCCATGGATTTGGAGATTTTAGGCAAATCTGAGCCGTTTCTTTTCTTTAAACAAAATCTGATGGCCAGATGAGTTCCTTCTTTCTTAAGTCCGAGAATAGAGGATGAATTCCTCATTTCCTCTTAAATTTTCTCTTTCTAGGGAGTTAGAGAGAGGAGAGAGCAAGGAAGAGGGAAGGGGAGGAATCCGTCCGCCAGCGGAGCATCGGAGCACGAAATTGAGAACCGAGACCAGATCCGTGGAGAGAATTCCCTTGCGAAGCCTTTCATCCGGCTAGTTTTTCATGGCGCCAAAGGAGACTTCAAGGGTAATGATTCTCAACTTTAGCATGTGAAATTCTTCTTCCTTTGCTTAGGAAAACCCTCTCCCGTGAGTGTGCGTTGAGTTTACGGTGTTCTTTGGGGTAGATATATGAAGTCCCCTTGTTTAGAGTCCGGAATCGAAGTACGGGCATATGCATTGTGTGTGAAGCCTACCCGGACGTGTTTTTCTAGATTGGTGATGTTGCATTGCATGAATAGCTGGAGAAGACTCTGTGCGTTGCTTTAGGGTTTCTACGCGGTAGATTGCAGCAGGGATCTTTGGGGATTAACTCCAAGGCGCACCCGAAAAACTGGGCGGAAACGTGATTCTGCTAACTTTGCGGCCGGGGAGCCAGCCTTGAACATAACTGGGTTATGTGATGTTTGGGAATGTCTTAGGATCCGGGTGAAGCTTGGCCCACGCGTACGTCTTAAAGTGACTAGGCGGCGTGAGCAACGGGTGGGTGGAAATGGGCCTGGGCTTTGCGGTTCGGTGCTAGAGGCCCTAAAGTGGAACTGGACGTTAGCATAGTCGGGAGTCTTGGATTGCGGTCGGAAAGACTCAAAAATGCTCACAATATTTGCCATCCCGAGGATGGTGGTGAAGCCACGGAATTGACCGGATTCACTGAGAATGTACCCTGAATGCACGGGGTGTTTGGCCGAGCGAGCCTACACCTGTGGAGAAATATATATATGCACTTTACTATTTAGCTGGGCTAACGAAATGCAGGGAAGGATCACCGTCATTCTGAGTAAGGGGAGGGGTCGTTATAATTTGGTCAGCTTTAGCTGACCGTTGCTTTGTTTGCCACCGTGCGGTGGAATGTTGCTTGCAGGTGCTGCGGAACCAAGCACCAAGTAGCGGGCTGAAGTCCAAGTTGCTGAGCTGGCCCTCGAAGGCCAAAGCGAACTGTTGTTTTACTTTTGTCATGTGTGGCCGGCCTATGAGCCGATGTATGTAAAACATTATATTGTCAAGTGAACATTTGTAAGGCCTTAAAGCCAATTACTCTTTTGTGTATTTGTTGTATTTCATTCCTGTGGTATATAGTGGACATTTTTGCCAGTGCTGTGCAAATTTTGGGTTCTCTTAAACTGTTTAAAAGCTTCCGCTAGAATACTCTGTGTTAGGGCGAGTAGTTGAGTTTTTGGTATTATTCTGTAACCCTTCCGTCTGTCCGTGGTATATGGCATCAGGTTCCAGCTGGACCTTCTGTTATATGCCATACAACGGATGGGGGTGTTACAATGCGATCTCGAATGTCATCGGTAGTGCTCATTACAGCCAGATACTCCTCATAAAGCTCTAAGTCATCCGAGGACACCAAGATAATCTGCATATCCTCCATCATCTGTACCAACTCCATGGCCATCAATTGGGACTCTGCTCCTGAAGTGGTATCCCTCCGGCTCAGTGTGTTCGCCACCATATTCGCCTTCCCCAAGTGATAGTGTATCGTATAGTCGTAATTATATTGAAATTCCACCAATCGCCTCTGGCGGACATTCAACTCCTTCTCTATATCCACATATTTCAGGTTCTTGTGATCCAAAAATATGTCGTAGTGCACCCCATAGAGGTAATGCCGCCGAATCTTCAGAGCGAACACCACTGCCCCCATCTCCAAGTCAAGGTAGTTCTGCTTTTGCTTCTTCAACTGACGGGAGGCGTATGCTATCGCATGTCCATGCTGCATCAATACAATACCCATCCCTTGAAAAGACGCATCAGTATACACCTGGAAGCCTTCCTTCCTATACGGAAGAGCGAGGATAGGGGACGACGCAAGCTGCCCTTTCAACTCCTAGAAGGCCATCTCACACTGCGGCATCCAAATGAACAAAGTGTCCTTCTTTGTCAATGAAGTGAGTGGAAGGGCTATCTGAGAGAATCCCTGCACAAACTTCCGGTAGTACCAGGCCAATCCCAGAAAACTTCGGACATCTGTGGTCATCTTCAACTGAGGCCAGTCTCGCACTGCCTGAATCTTCGCGGGACCTACTGCCAATCCTTACTCACTGATGATGTGGCCTAAAAAGGCTACCTCCGTTAGCCAAAATTGGCACTTGCTGAACTTGGCATATAACTGGTGCTCCCTGAGCTTCTCCAAAGTCAAGGCCAGATGTTGTGCATGCTCCTCCTTCGCCCTAAAAAAATAAGGATATCATCTATGAATACAATGACAAACTTGTCGAGGTATGGCTCGAACACCTGGTTCATCAAGCTCATGAAAGTTGATGGCGCATTCGTGAGCCCAAAGGGCATCACGATAAACTCGTACAGGCCATATCTGCTGCTAAATGCCGTCTTCGGGATGTCTTCTTCCTGTATTCGTAACAAAAAGTACCCCGAACTCAAATCCAGCTTTGAGAACTAATATGCTCCCACTAGCTGATCAAATAATTCATCGATGCTTGGCAGTGGATAGGTGTTCCAGACTATCAACCGGTTTAGTGCACGATAGTTGATGCACAACCTGAGGGTCCCGTCCTTCTTCTTCACAAACAAGACTGGAGCTCCCCAAGGTGAGGAACTCAGCCTAACAAATCTAGCTTCCACCAGCTCCTTCAACTGACTCATGAACTCCACCATCTCCTTTGGATCCATCTAGTAGGGAGCCCTAGACATCGACTTATCTCTAGACACCAACTGAATCGGAAAATCCTTCTCTCGTGCGGTGGTAACCCTGGTAGCTTCTCTGGAAACACTTTTGCAAAGTCCCTCACCATAGATATATTGGACCCCGTCGTCTTGGCCTCAACCATCTCAAAGAATAACTGATATACCTCATCTCCCTGCCTGTGGGCCTTAACGGCCTAAATAGAAGATAACATCCTACAAGAGATGGGAGTAATACCTTTGAAGGTCGCGAAGGTGCCATCATAACTCAGTACAACCTTCTTTGCTGGGCAATCTATCTGGGCATGGTTCCAAGTAAGCCATGTCATGCCCAGAACCAAGTCGAATTCCGACATTCTCAAGACCGTAGCCGGGGCCTCGAGTGTCAGTCCATCAATAGTCACCTTCAATAGGCACTTAGTAGTAGCTAAGACCTCCGTACCGTTGGGGAGATGCACCCTCCTGGCAACTCCCGAATAATGCCTGACTCCTTCTAGTCCCTTTACAAACTCCTTGGAGAAGAAGTTGTATGAAGCCCCTGTATCCACCAAGGTATGGGTAGGTTTTTCGCACACCATAACAATTCCTATTTATTTAGATCAGGTTAGGTAACTGAACCTAGGGTTTTCTTTCCTAGCATGCTACTATTGTTTGTTGTTTCAAAAGTTCCAAAAGTAAGTAACAACCGAAAATTACTAGAATACCTACAATCACCCTGCTCGGGTCCTGAGGTGGAGCCAAGTCCAGAGCATACACCTGCTCTCCCTCCTGCCTCTGATCTCTGCCATGGAAACTACGTCCTCTTCCATGGCCTCGGCCTGCAAACTGCTGAGCGGGAGGGGCAGCTTATGGTATCGGAAAAGGTGCTCCTCTCATAGGACAGTTCCTTTGAATATGCCCTACCTGACGATAGTTATAGCACTCGGGCAGGGGAAGTGCCACACCCGCAGGCCTTTGTATATCCCGCATCTGAAGAGGTTGAGGGTCCAATACCACCGGCTCCCTCGACTCCTGTCTCACCTACTGGCGGGGTTGGTCCTCTGCCCTTCTCTCCTCAACAAAGAGGCCCCTCCACTGATCATTACTTCATCCCAGACCCTGATCCTTAGTTGGCCTCTTACGGCCTCGAGTCGTGTGCCAATATGCCTCCATCCTCTTTGCCATCTCCAAAATCCAAGGTATAGGCCCGTCGGATACAAACAGAAGAGTCTGTCTCAGATCCTCTCGAAGGCCCTTATAGAACCTCTTGGTATACCCTGCTTCGTCCAGCTGATAGGAGTCTGCAAATCGTTCTAAGTGATTGAACTCCAGGTGGTACTCCACCATAGTCCTATTACCCTACCTCAGCTGTAGGAAACTGTCTTCCAACTCATCTCTTGCCGACTGTGGGACGAAGTGCTCCAACAGTGCAGCCCTGAACTCCTCCCAAGTGATGTAAGCAACCCCCCGATCTGCAAATGTCGTATCCAGAAGAGTCTTCCACCACCTCTTGGCATGAGACTCCAAGCAGGAAACCACCAGAGGTACACTCTCCTCCCACGGGCACCGTATCAATGTCAGTATGTCAAACATGATATCGAGCCATTCTTTCGTCCTTACTGCCGACTCCATCTCCATATAATATGGGGTAGAGAGTCCTTGGAAGATACTCAACCAATTGGCCCCCGGGTTTGGCTGCGGAGCTGGAGCCTGCTGGGCCTTGAAGGCCTCCAGAATGGCCGTCAAAGTTTGCCCCACCTCCGACTGTAGAAATGGAGTGGGAGCCGGGGGAGGTGGTACAATATTCAGAGTTTGCTGAGCTCCACCCTGTGGTGTAGGATGTGATGGGGGCTGCATAACAAAGGCCAATTGTAAGAAATTTGACCTAACCTAGTCAAAAGTGGACAATTACATGTGATCTCCCATATGGGCACACCACAACTTCCGCTGCTTAGTTTGTCCCCAAACTAAACTCGAGCGAGGGTGACCCAGGGTTAGTGGACTTCTATTTTTCCGATCGAGGTTTTCCTCTGATATTAGTGAATACAAAATTTCATTGATTTTCATGAAAGAATTATTCTCTAAATAATTAAGCCAAGATAATTCAACTAGTTAGGGATAATGAAGGAAGTACCATAAATACTAGTCCAAAAATTATAAAAAAATTAATAGTGCTCTATTATGATCATAAAACCTTACTGACTAAGTTTCACGCAATTCCAAGGTCAGTAAACCATATAGAAAAATGCCTCAATAAAATCCATCATGGTGCACTTTGTGAAGGAACATCCTTGTAATCTCAACTAAACAACATGAGGTAATTTTTCCAAGCTTCTTTATGCCCTAAATAGTCCTCTAGCTAAGTAACACAATTTTCCAGCTAGCTATATTATTTATCTTCTATTTATCAAAGTAAGGTGCACTAGTTTACTTTATACATAAAGTACTAAGAATGAATGTTCAACTATTCTAAATAATTTACTAGTGCACCTAAATGACATTTGATTAGCTTTTCTAGAGTTTCAAATCATTCTAAGACATTTAAACCATAATTACATCAATATCATCAAAAATGGCAAGATGAAGGTTATAGCTATAAGGATGAGCTACTGTTATCTAAACACCCTATCATAAATTACAGAGGTTAATATCACTATAATATTACCCCTACCAAAATATCATAAAGATCCAAGGTTATATGAACCATTAAATATTCCCTAAGGTGTATAGACCTAAAAACTTACTAAGTGGTTTAAGTGGGGTGCAAGTGTACCAATACCACAAAATCCCTTCCTAGGTCATTTCACCACCCTATGATCACATAGACTACACACAAAGTCCATCCAAGGGCATATCACCCCATGCCCTTCACAAACCCCCAAAGTTCAACCCTAGGGTTTGAACTAGGGTCCTAGGGAAAATCCACCCTAATCCACCCCAAATCCATGAAGGGTGTTTACTGACATAACACATCAGGGAACAAGGTATCAACCTCTGTTGAGGTGATTTGGCCCCTTAAACCCACAAAAGACACTTTGACATAATTACCCCTTTTTAGTCCAACTTAGGGTTTTCTTATTTCCAAACTAAATCATCTCCAAATGGGATGAATATTTATATAGAGCCTTATGATGACCCCAAAAACCACTCACCAAAATTTGGGAGGGTTTGAAGGTAATTAGAACTTTAAAATAATTCATAAATGGATTATTAAATTTCTACAAAAACTTTAGCAAATAGTTTTCCAAAAATTCCCATTTTTGGATATGTTCTAGGTATAAGTAGGAGTGATCCCCATCCAAAATTTCAAGTCATTTGGATGGCTGGATTGATGAGGGCACTCCAAATAGTCTCTTGTCTAGCCTAGATATAGTCCTCACCAAAATGAGTTTTCTGGTCAAACCACTTACCCAAATTGGTTGAAACTAATTTTACATTAAAGTAGACCCATAGATCTACATTGTTCATGTTGACCATTTTCTCTGATTAAGCCTCTAAGCGTTTTTAAATTAATTCCTAAGATGACTAATTTTTAAGGGTAGAAAATACATTAAATATAATATATATAACTTGATCTTTCACAGATCTTGACGCAAATCCGACGATTGCTGGTTATCTTCTTCCTCTAGCCGACAGGTTAGATTTACCCGACCTGGAGCATCTTACAACCCTATTTCCCGGCCACCAGGCCACCTCCCTGGCCGGCCACCGCCGCCACCACCTTCGTTGAGGTGGGGGCTATCGTCGGGCGGCGGCACGGCCGCCGGAGGGGCCATTTCCGGCTAACCAGACCATGAGTTTTTTCCCGGAAAACCAGGAAAAAGAAAGCTTAATCGGGCTCAATTGAGCCCGATTCTTATTATAAAAGAATCCTAGGATCTATCCACGAAAGAAGGAGAGGAGGACCTTCTTGGAGGGCTGGAGGCGGGCCGATCTTCGAGTTGCCATGGCCGGTGGTGGCGCCGATCAGATTTCTACAATAACACAGTCAACTGGCTCTCTTCCTTCAGGTGATATGTGGAAACTGATCCCCTCTATATGGTGAGGCTTTTAGAAGCATCAGTTGGGGAAGGGGAAGGGCCTAGCACTAATGGCCATCAATGACCATTAAAGGAGATTTTCGGCCATGACATGGGGGGGGGGGGTGAACCTGGCTCAATTTGGCCGGAAAACGGATGGAAACTCCTCCTCTTCCCTAGAGGAGTTGAATCCAGCAATAAAGGGTGGCCCTTGGCTTCCCTATGCCATGGATGGTCTTCTCCCTCACTTTCTCTCTCCTCCATTAAAGGGGCAAAATGGTGTTTTCTCTCTCCTAGTCATCAAGGCCGATTTTGATCTCTCCTCCAGCCTAATGGAACCCCACTAACTTATATTAATAATAAAAATGAGGTTAGCCCAAGTTGGGGAAATGGGTTTGAGCTTGGGTTAGCCCATTTGGGCTAATTTGACCCAACACTAGAGTAGAGTTGACCTTGGTCAACATGACTATTTGGGTTGACCCCAAAGGGTCCTTGGTGACCCATTGGCCTCCCCTAAGGTCTAGGAAGACTTGGATAGGGTTGGTTGAGCATCTTGGGGGTCACTTGACCCTTAGTTAGCGCACTTTGACCTTTTTAGGGCTAGGGATGACTTGGGTCAACTTAGCCTCTTTGGTTGACCCCAATGGGTCCCTGGTGACCCATTGGCATCCCTTTGGGCTTTATAAGGTATAGATGGGTCCCTTTGGACAAGGGAAGGTCAGTTGACCTTGTATGAGCTTAGCTTGACCTGATTAGGGTTTGAGTTGACTTTGGTCAACTTGACCATTTTAGTTGACCCTAGTGGGTCCCTATAGCTCTAATGGACCCTCTAACATGTTAGTGATGTTGTTGTGGGGTCATGGTGTCATGGTGAAGCCCTATGGTAATCCCTAAGCTAGTAATTGGAATTCTACTATTTGCAGACCAAGGTGGTTCACACACTTACTCCCTAGTTTACCCCATCCTTTTGACACTTCTCAGGGTTTTGTCATGACCCAGTCATGAAAAAACTATCCTAGGGGCCTAGAAGTCTGAGGGATGTTACATGGCGGTCATCACCTAAGAGCCTAGGGTTTGCGCGAAGACGTAGACTCATGCGTAAATAATGAAACGCTAAATGTATAAAAAATAATAAAAAAATACCAGCCATTTCGGCGAAAAATCATATTATTTCATATAATATAAAAGTTGTTACATAAGTCTAGGGTATCTCACCCCTTGCAGAAATTTACAAAAGGAAAAAAAATTACAATTACAAGTCAAAAGCAGAAATGTGGAAGCCTTCAAGAGGAGCCACCAGACGTCCTGCTGGAGGATTCTTCAGAGGACCGGTCGCTTTCGCCGAAGATCTCCTCATCATCCTCACCTGGGGAGTAAACCTATCATGCAGGCTTGGGGATGGGATCAAAAATCCAGGGGAAGAATCCGCGCGGCGTGAGCCTCTTGCCACCCTCATTCAGAAAGACAGACTCCCGCATCATCTCAATCACACACTTGACCTCCGCCTGAGCGTTCTCCCGCACCATCACCTCTATCTCATAGTTCGAGTATTGATGACGTAGGAAATTCTTGGTAGGCGGCGGAGGCAGAACTGGTGCGCCGGCTTCTTGGGCTTTATTGAGTTCGACCTTGAGCAGGGCGATCTCGCACTAGAGGCCAGCCTCCCGTTCACCCGACTGCCAGGCTTGGGCAGAATCCTACAAGGAGCTTGGGGTCAGAATTAGCATGAGATTGGCGTAAGATGAAAGGCCTTTGAATATTTACATACCTCAGCCACCGGGCGATGGTCGAGAAGCTGCCGGGCGGCCGCCAGATTGGCCTTTGGGGTGGCGGCCTAAGCGACGGCAGCATCCCTTAGCTTGAGCACCTCAATAATGCTACGCTCGATGCTAATGTTGCGGAGTGCGGTCATATGTGTGAGCTCGAAAGCGCACATCTGGGACCGGGCGCAGTCATAGGCAAGAGGCCGGGTATTTGTCTTGTCAAACGTGCTGGCGCCTGCCTAGCTGTAGAGCCTGAAGCCTAACGTGAAGGCTTCACCGGTGATCGTGTCTCACTCCGCCCAGAAGGGTAGGAGCGATGAAATCGAGACTCGGTTGGCTTTGAGATCCCACCGAAGCAGGGGATGGCCCTCTTCATCCTTAGACTTTTCGCCAAGGCCGAAGTTATGATGCACTTTCAGCATTGGCTTGGCGGGAGCCATCTCAGAGGGGGCAGTGGCCAACCCAACGCCATCCGCTCTATGACAGTTGGGGCTTCGGTAGGGGTCTCGGCGGGGTCTCAGCGACGGACTTTCCCTTGTCCACTTGAGACATCTTTGTCTTCTTGGAGGGGGCCGATGGAGTGTCAGGCTTCCGCTTCCTGACACTTGGCCTAGAGGAGGCTCCTGGCTCATCTCGGCAGGAAAGAGCAACAAATTTGGATAGAGCCAGAGTAGCTGCGGAACCTCTGGTCACGTCGAAGGGCTGGCTGAGTGGAATATACCGCTCACCTACGAAAGCCATAAAGGTTAGTCTTGAAAAGTCTAAAGTAAATGTTAAAGCGGTAGAGCAGAAAGTTACTTTCGCTGAGAGGGATCGGTAGAAGGGCATCCAGATCCCACCACAGGAACATGACATCGAAGATCTTTGTCCCAAAGAAATTGAGGAGGGCGGTTTTGCACCCCATCAGTGTCGGAGGCCTGTAGGTTGCCTCTTCATGCTGAGCTGGTGAGAGGGGAATGTTTCCAAAATCCCTCGAGATGAAGACGAACCTCTGGGTCTAGTCATGGTTTTGTTGGCAAGACCGTTGGTCTTCACCGTCTGCCCCGAGAAGAAAACTATCCTGCTCTTCACCCTTAAGTTGAACAACTTGCGTAACATTGAAAGGTTGAACTCAATCCTTTCCGCGCGCATGTAGCAGACGAATGCCACTAGCAGTGTGACAGAATTAGGGTTGAGTTGGTCCAGAACCACTCCATGGTACCGGAGGGCCTGACGCACTTCCGACCAGAGGGGGAGGCGGAACCCCACCTTGAAGTGGTCCAGCGAGATTGCTATCTCCCCCTACGGTAGGAAGTTGACCCTATCTTCGCTTCCAGGGTTGTGCACGATGAAAGATGCCGGGATGTAGTCCACCACGATAGAGGTGAATTCCTTCTCAGACAGGCGGCAAGGGGGAAGGCGTGTTCGACTAAATTTTGCGCGCATTTGGTGCGGCCTTCAGTTTTGCTCGACATCTTGTTAGCTGGCGGAAAGGGGAATAGAGGAAAGAAAATGTGAGAAGGGTTGCGACAACAAGAGTTGCGAGAGAAAGGGAGTAGGAAGACGAAGGCTTGGTATCAAATGAGAGTAAATTTGGTTGGTGAGTCGGCCTATTTATAGAAGTATATGGGCAGTAATCATAAAATTTTTCGGAAATCCAGAAATTCAGAATTGCGGATAACAATTTTATGCAAATCGACGCTTTCTTCCATCTAATCGCGCCGACGCTTCGTATACCAGCATTTTGTGAAAAGCCTCCGGGAGGGCTTCCAGAGTAAAAGCAAAGCAAAGATAAAGAAGCGGGGGCGAGAGCTAGACTCTCGATAAGGTAGAATGGTTTAAAACATTGATAAAAAGACAAACAAATAGTGAGCCTCTCGCCGAGCGAGAGGCATAATAAAATTATCATTAGAATATCAAAGGTTCATAATTATTACAAGTGTAAAAGGGTACATGAGGGAAGGGAAGGCTAGGGGTTAGGGGAAGAGAAGGCGTGAACCTAGAACTCAGTACTGCTCTTACCGCCAATGACCTCGTCCCCTCCTTCCAATCCTCGGGGGCACTCGCGAGTAGTGATATGTAGTTACTGCGGTAAGCTCCTGGTGGACCAGGCACAGCTGGTCCCGGGCCCGCATGATGTGCCTACCGGAAAAAGTCTCCTCGTTTCCACTCCCCAAGCACTCCATCTTGCAGAGAAGGTGGGCGTAGTCCCGCTCTAGCATGGCTAGTCAACGCTCTATCTTTTCCTGGAAAGCACTTGTTGTTGGAACCGATGTTTCACATTCCTGGTGTTTGAGAATATCAAATCCCCGGTTGTATTTGATCATGTTGTATGTTGATAAAGTGTGCAGGTTGTCAGATGAAAGAAACAGATAAGGCTCATATGGATGCTACTGCCAGGCGCTAGCACTAACGCGTCGCGCTAGCCCGTCGACGAACGTCGAGAAAAGAAGCGTCGAGATTTTGGGCTACCGCCAAGCGTTAGTACTACCGTATGTGCTAACGCGCTGATTTATTTGGACCTAGCACTCTGGATTGTTTAGGCGCTAGCTCTACCGCGCCGCGCTAGGTCTTCGATGAGTTTCGAAGGCAGAAACGTCGAGCTCAGCACTACTGCCAGGCGACTGGATTACCGAAGGCAGTAACTTAACGAGTTATTCAGTCCTAGCGCTCTGGAAGATTTCTGCGGTAGCACATACCGTGTGGTGCTAGCCTTATCAAACGGATGTTGCCTTTTCAAGAACGTTGCATCCTATGTTACCGCGCGGCAGTAGGCCCTACCACGTGATGCTAGCTCAAATGAAAAGGCAACAGATCGTTTCGATGACTATTTTACAGTTTTGGAGGACAGCTGGCACAACAAGCGCGTGAAACTACTACATGCGCTAGTCTTATTGCCAGCGGTAGCCTGTTTTCATGAAGACGTATAAAAGCCACTGCGTTTCCTGTTGTTATTACGGCTCCAAGGCAAATTTTGATGAAGGGTTTTTGAACTCTAGATTTCGGCTGCCTCCTTGTGCCCGTCTCCACTTATCTTCATCAAAGTTGAAGGAAGCCTTCTCCCTCCCATTCGTGAACGAAGAACTGCGGTGATCCAGAATCTTCATCGACCATTGAGAACCGATCAGTTTCTAGCCAACGAAGTTCTCAAGCACCGGCCATAGATCACACACCGGAGAAGTCGTCAAGAGGGAGAACTTCATTTTCTTATCGTCTTTACTTTTAATATTTGTACTCTTTTTCTATTTTCTGTTTAGTTTTCGGTGAGGAAAATCGACCGGAGAGGGTCGTCGGAATCCGGGAAGGATTCCATGGTAAATCGTCCTGGGATTTGGGAAGTCTAGATCAGAGGATCTAGCGGGGCTCTAAGACCCTCCCTTGTGTGGAGGTGAAGAGTGGGCTCTAAGACCCTTCCTTGTGTGGAGGTGAAGAGTGGGCTTGAACGCCTTTCCTGGAGGGAAAGGGTGAGATTCAACCGATCATAGTTTGGTCGGTATATACACCAAAAGAATCTTTATTCTCTTCGTCTCTGATCTTTGATGCCATGAAGATCAAGTTTTGATGTATACTTATCTTGTACTGTTTTTCATTATTGATTTAATGCAATGAAATTCTTTTCTCTGTGATTGTTTTGGTGTGTGAAATTTATAAATTCAATAAACGTACACAAACCTTATTCACCCCCCTAAGGTTTGCCACTAGATCCAACAAGTGGTATCAGAGCGAGATTACTTCCAATAGGCTGAACCTGAAGTAAGATGGCCAACACTATGTACGCTTTCACTGAGGGACAAGGTGTGAGTCATCCTCCACTCTTTATGGGGAGTGACTATAGTCACTAGAGGATACGAATGAAAATTTTTCTGATGACTCATAGCATGGACGTATGGGCCATGGTAGAGACAAAGTACACTGCTCCCGTTGTCACGGTTGGTGATATCGCCATCAAAAAATCACGAGATAAGTGGGATGACGCAGATAAGTTAAGATGTACAAATAATGCCAAGGCCATGAATGCTTTATTATGCACCTTAGACAAAACTGAATTCAGTAGAATCTGTAACTGTAAAATTGCTTATGATATATGGCGACTGCTAGAGCTTACTCATGAAGGTACATCGTAGGTTAAGGAGTCGAAGCTGTTCCAACTCGAATCTGGATATGAACAGTTCTGGATGGGGATCGATGAGGATGTG
The DNA here is from genome assembly GCA_039513925.1 of Platanthera zijinensis. NCBI lineage: Eukaryota > Viridiplantae > Streptophyta > Magnoliopsida > Asparagales > Orchidaceae > Platanthera > Platanthera zijinensis. The sequence goes on from CM077086.1 coordinate 58,085,545, forward strand.
GACAACATGTACACGCATTTCACCAAGATCGTCAACGCTTCAAAGTCTCTCGGAAAGAACTTTCCAAACGGTGATCTGGTGAGGAAGATCCTGCGATCTTTGCCTCCATGCTTCAATCCTAAGGTGACTGCAATTACTGAGTCTCATGAAATCAGCACCCTGGAGATAGAGAGCCTCATCAGAAACCTCAAAACACATGAGGTGGAATTAAAGATTCAAGCAGAGCAATATCCCAAGGATATGAAGAAGAAGGGACTGGCACTGAAGGCATCACGTGAAAGAAAAGCTGCGAAAGATTCTGAGGAGGATGAGGAGGAAAGTCTCTATGTCTGGGAGTTCAAGAAATTCTTGAAGAACCCTAAAAAATAGGGACAGTTCAAGAAATTCCAGAAGAAAGGAGCTGGAGAAGGCAGGAGGTGGAACAAGCCAGGGAAAGAGACAGAGAGCGACGATGAGAAGTCCCAGCCGGAATGCTATCACTGCCACAAACCTGGACACCTGAAGAGAGACTGCCCAAGACTTTAGAAGGAAGAGCAGGGGAAAGATACAAAGGAAAGAAGAAGGTACTAAAGGCGCTTACTTGGGATGAGAATGGATCTGGCAATTCAAGCACCTCAGATTCAGGGAGTGATGATGAGGCAAATCTGTGCCTCATGGGAAAGAGCCAAGAAGAATCAAATGATGAATCCAGTGTGCAAAGCGACACTGAGGTAACCCCACCTACATACTCTTAACTTCTTCAAATTTATGAAAATTTAGTTGATAAATTAGAAAACACGATTTCTGCAAAAAAGGCCTTAAGAGCCGAAAATAAGAAAATCAAAAAGGATTTAGAAAAATTAAAAAACAAAGTAATTAGAACCGGCAAAGAAAAGATCAAGTGTCTAGAGTGTTCTCACTTGATGACAACGATTGAAGATCAAAAGGTAAGGCTCTCCAAGTCGTCAGTGAGAACAACTAGTCTCATAAATGAAAAGAACGTCTTGGAGAAGAGACTCTAGTTATCTATTGCCAAGGTAGAAGAATGCAAGAAACAATTTCTAATCAATGTGTGATGCTTGTGACTTAGAACACTGCCTTAAAGGTGAGGATCCATGATCTTGACTACGCTATCCAAAAGTTTGGAGTAGGCCAAAAATCATTAAATATGTTGTTGTGTGCGCAGTGTCATGAATGTGGGAAATTTGGACTAGGATATGGAGGTCCAACATCACCGAGGGGAAATCGTTATTTTTCTAAGCTTAAGCCCAACGCTCATAAACCGAAAGATAAGCTAAAAAATTATGGAGGGCTATCTCCTTCCTCAAGCAAGAGCTCAAGCAACGTGATAAAAGCAGCATCCATTGCTTACATCTCGTGTGAAAACTGTCATAAGTTTGGTTACACATCTAGCTCATGCCTAAGGAAAGGTGCCAAAAAAAATTCACAAGTCTTGCTACCAAAGTCTTCTACCTATGTTATGGGTGGGACAACTTTGGTAACCAGAACTTTACCCTCATCTTCTTCTTAGGTATATTGGCAGGCTAAGAACACGAAGAACGTGTGGTACTTGGACTCTGGTTGTTCCAAGCACATGACGGGAGATAAAGACAAGTTACTTAGACTAGAAAAGAAGAAGGGTGGCATGGTGACATTTGGAGATAACAGCAAAGGAAAGATACTGGGAATCAGCACTATAGGTAACAAGTTATTTTCTATTTCAAATGTTCTGTTTGTGGATGGCTTAAAGCATAATCTTATTTCTATTAGTCAATTTTGTGATAAAGGTATAGATGTTATATTTGAGTCATCCTCAAACACGTGCAAACTTATTGATGCCAAAACTTCTAGTGTACTGCTTGTAGCTCATAGAAATCATAATGTGTACACCATTAGTTTTATGATATTTCTGCATCTAATTTGAAATGCCTTGTGACAAAGAACGATGAATTAGTCATTGGCATAGGAGACTAGGATACAATGGTAGCAAGCTTATTGTTAAACTATCATGAAAGAAACTCGTACGAGGCCTCCACAACTTAAGCGGTAGTTTAAATGTTCTGTGTGCTCCTTGTTAAAAAGGGAAATTCATTAAAAACTCATTAGAAAGCAGAACTAAGATTTCCACGATTAGACCTCTTGAACTCATACACATGGACTTGTTCGGACCTCTTAGTACATGTAGTCTAGGTGGGAAACGGTATACCTTTGTCATCATAGATGATTTCTCATGCTATTGTTGGACAATTTTCCTTGCGAACAAATCTGACACATTTCATGAATTCTTAAACTTGTGCACGAGACTTCAAACTGAGAAGGAGCTCAAAATTAAACGTATCAGATAAGAACATGGAGGAGAGTTTGAGAATGAGGACTTCCTAAACTTGTGTTACTCCTTAGGTATTAAGCACGAATTCGCCGCCCCTCGCACTCCACAGCAAAATGGGGTTGTTGAAAGGAAGAACCGTACTCTTCAAGAATTAGCTCGCACGATGCTCGCAGAGTTTGGTCTACCTCGTTATTTCTAGGCTGAAGCGGTCAACACAACAAGTTATGTGATGAACTGTGTCATACTTCGCTCTCTTTTAAAGTGAACTCCCTACGAGCTATATTTCGAAAGGAAACTGTCAGTATCATACTTTAGAGTTTTTTAGTGTCCATGCTATATTATACACACAATGGACCATCTAGAAAAATTAGATGAGAAATCCGATCTAGGCATCTTTCTAGGATACTCGAGCAAGAGTCGTGCCTATAGGATCTACAATAAGAGGACCTTAGTGGTTGAAGAATCGGCTCAGGTGTATTTCGATGAAAATACTCAAATTTGCGAGCCTAAGGCGAGTGAAGAGGAAGTTGAAGAGAACGTACCAATTAAGAGTAATGGGGAGGAAAAAACCGTGGAGAGTGAAATACAGATAATAGAACATGGATATAGGCCTCCTAATAACTTAACTTTCTCAAAGCAACATCCTCGTGATCTAGTCATAGGAGAGCCATCTCATGGAGTTAGAACCCGGTCCGCCCTTCATGAGTCTTTTTCAAACTTGTGTTTTCTCTCGAATATTGAACCCAAGAATGTCTCGGAAGCCTTAAGAGATGATTCATGGTTTTCGGCGATTACTGAGGAACTGAGCCAATTCAAGCGAAGTAAGGTATGGGTGTTAGTAGAACGTCCGAATAACCATCCAGTCATAGGTTTAAAATGGGTTTTCAAAAATAAACTCGATGGTGAATCTAGGATAACTAGAAACAAAGCTCGTTTGGTGGCCCAAAGGTATTCTCAAATAGAGGGTGTGGATTTTGAAGAGTCATTTGCCCTAGTTGCTCGTCTTGAGTCCATTCGTATATTTTTAGCATTTGCTAGTTATAAGCAAATTAAATTATTCCAAATGGATGTTAAGAGTGCCTTCCTAAACAGACACATTAAGGAGGAGGTGTATGTCGAGCAACCACCCGATTTTATGAATATCGCCTACCCAAATAATGTTTATAGGTTGGTGAAGGCCCTATACAGATTGAAACAGGCACCCCGTGCTTGGTACGATAGGCTCAATACCTTTCTCTTAGATCATGGCTTTAGGATGGGTAGTGCATACACAACTCTTTTTGTTCAAAACAAGAATTCAGATCTTATTATACTTCAAATTTATGTTGATGATATCATTTTCGGGGCAACAAATGAGAAGCTGTGTGAAGAAATTGTCATTTTAATGAAATCTGAATTTGAAATGAGCTTAGTAGGAGAACTCACCTATTTCCTAGGATTTTAGATTTCTCAATGCCAAGATGGGATTTTTATTAACCAATCAAAATATATTAAAGATATGCTTGTGCGTTTTGGGTATGAGAATCTAAAACAAGTCAAAACTCTTATGAGTGCATCTCTTAAATTAGGGAAAGATGAGAGTGGAATTTCTGTTGATCAGACTATGTTTTGAGGTATGATAGGATCACTGCTATATTTGAGTACCTCTAGGCCCGACATCACTATTGCGGTAGGGATATGTGCTATGTATCAAGCCGACCCTTGAGAGTCTCATTTGAAAGCTGTAAAACATATCCTTAGGTACCTTATAGGCACACAGAACCTTGGACTTTGGTACCCTCATTCTACAGTTTTTTCTCTTCACGGTAACTCTGACTCAGACTATGTTGGATGCTCTCTCGACCGCAAGAGCACAAGCGGTACATGCCATTTCTTAGGCCCGACACTAGTCTCCTGGTCTAGCTGCAAACAAAACTCGGTTGCTCTATCAACCGGCGAGGTCGAGTACATTGCCTTAGGAAGCTATTGCGCTCAAGCATTATGGATGTCTCAAATGTTAGAAGACTTTGGCCTCACATGTAGGAATGTTACACTTTGATGTGATAATAAGAGTTCCATAGACCTAACATATAATTCAGCGCACCATTCTTGGTCGAAACATATTGACGTGCGTCATCATTTTATTCGTGATCATATAAAAAAGGAGAACGTGAGTGTCGTCTTTATTGGCACCGATGACCAACATGCGGACATCCTAACTAAACCTCTCCCTGATGCACATTTTTCTCTACTCCGACTCGAGCTTGGCATTATTGACCTCTCATCCTAGTTCTATATGTTTTTTGTTGTTACTCTCTTGTGTTTGCATGTTTCATGTTTTTTTGTTTGTTATGTGTGTGTGTATGTTGTATCTTTATATTTTGTTTGAACTGTTTTAAAAAAATAGTATTAATTTTTTTAAAAAAACCGTGTATTCCTCTCTCAAAAAAAACAAAAACAAAAAAAACTGCTGAAAAAAAATACAACGCATGATTGGGGCTCACATGACTGCAACTTAGACCATAACGTGTACGCACAATGTATAAGTTTAGACGGTTAATCTATCCAAACATTGTTCCTCCGGTCATTGTGGGCTGAAATTATAAGTGCTTAGCTATTGAGTGCGATATTACATATGTGTGTAAGTTGATTATGCCTCTAGGTATGTGTGAGGATTTAAATAGGGGAATGACTTCACTATTCACACATCCCTAGACGAAGCACTCATGAAGAAATTATAGATCTACATGCCATAACTCGTGACATTGTATCTTAACGCGTTAGAAATATGTTGAATAGTGGATGTCACGACACACATATGCTTTATTGAGATTAAAACTGCGGGGTAAATCTTAGTGCTAAAGTCTTATGCCTACAAGTTAAAGTGTATCTACCTATGTGGGTAGATTTCGATTGACTTGAGGTTCCTTGTATTCAAAGAGATAAATGTGATAGCTCACAACAAATATAAAAAATAATATGGTGGCTATAATATCACATGAAAAGGACCCCCCAAGCACTACTCACTCCTCCTGTTAAGACTTTTTGAGCATCGTGAGGATGAGCATCTTGGATCAAACAGTCGTTTCAATCTTGTGCATAGACTAAACCTTATGTTTAGTGCCCCTAGTTCAAATCTCGGTTGCCTTAGGTAGACATGTGACGTGATCATTCACTTTATTTCTTTTGGGTTAGCATTTTATTGGATCGAGATAAACATGTAAACTATGATATTTCTAATTAGTGTTTTCTCTCTTTTGATGCTACATGTTCACATGTCATTGTCTTATTTAATGCTTTCATGCATAAGAATTGGACTAAAACTGCACTATATGTTTTGTGCACTGAAAGTGAGGGATAGATTTTATTTACTCTATATGTGTTATATAAAAGAGTAAGCACAACACAAAAATAAAGAAAAAGAAGGGCAAGCAACACAGATGACACAAGGATTTTATAGTGGTTCTCCAACCTGGGTACATCCACTCTTCTACCACCCTGGTAGGAATTCACTCAGGTTTTTGATCAGGTGACTGTCACCAATGAGCTTTTATCAGGTGCTCAACAACCAAACTTCAAGTCTTTTGATCAGGAGACTTGCAACCAAGAATCACTTTTGAAGGGAGATGACAACCCTTTATAGTGGGGGTGGGAAAGGAAGTGATGTTAGTCTTCTCTTTCTCAAGTATTCAACTGAGAAGACTTTATGGATCCTTGATGGTGTCAAAACTCCCCCTGAAATGTTGATCTGTTCAGCAAAGAAGGAAGCTTTGCTTCAGGGTGTAGGCCTTCAGATTGATATTGATCTCCAACAAACTTTCTAGACTGATATATATTTGTGTCTCTTTAAAGCCTGGAGCTGATGATGAAGAACAATGTGACTTGATATTGTTCTCTAGATGAAGATCCCTGTTCTCTTTGTATTATCTATGTACACCTTTGCTTTTTATAAAGCTGTATTATTATATTTCCCCGAGCCGTATTCAAAACTTGAATTAACTCTATCTTGAGGCGGATGAAGCATTCCCAAGAGAGAAAGATGTCTAGGGAATTACTCACATTAACTGCTGCTGTTGAACGACTATATCCTTTAAGAATGGTTAGAATTAAATGTATTGGTCTTTAAATGACTGCAATTAATACTTAAGATAATCTGCCAGCTGTAAAATGTTTGCCTGAACAACTACACAGAATTCGTCGAGCTGAGAATCTGGCTTTGAGTTCAGCGATTGTCGACCGGAGCTCAGAGTTCGTCGAGCTCAACTCAGAGTTTGAACTCTGAGTTTCGTCGACCTGAGTTCGACGTTCGTCGAGTTGAGTTCGACTATCGTCGAACTGATTTTTTGCCTTTGACAAACTGCATTTCCTCTGGAATTCTTTCAGCAATTCTGTTGGGTTCTTTTAAGGCAAACCTGGAAGCAAACCTATGACCCATGACCCATGACTATACATTTTGGGTCAATCTAATAAACCATAATAGTGATCCTTACCCAAATCCAAACTAGGGTTCCAATAATCTCTCCCTATTTGGGTGAGGATACCATTCATATAAAATTAAACACAAAGCAAAAATAATCTGCCTGAATTAAAGTTTTTCAGCAGATGTACAAGGGTACTTTGAGAAATAAAATACATAAAACAAAAAGCTACTAGAGAATCCTAATAAGCAATTTTCTTTACAAATAAAATAGACAATCTCCCCCTATACAGCTACTGCTGTATCCTCTGTATTTCCTGAAAAGAGAGGTTAGGAGTTCTGGACCCAGATTACCTTGAGTCCTATTTTTCTTTCACAATAATAATTTGAAATAAAAGAATAAAAAATTCAGTTTTGAAATTCTTAGTTCGACGAAAAATATTTTCGTCGATCTGAGTTCAACGTTCGTCGTTCTCGGTTCGACAAAGGGTATTTATTTCGTCGATCAAGATTTTCTAACCAGAAATCTCTGTTCAGAGATTGCCGACCTGAGTTCGACGAAGAGTGTAGTTTTCGTCGAGCTTGGTTCGACGAATTATGCTGAGCAAAAATTTTCTGAAAATTTATTAATTTTTCTTTATCTTTTACTGATTTTAATGATGCTATTTGTTTTGAAGCAATTGATAATTCTTCATTGAGTTTCATATTTTCAGAAGTAGCAATCTTTAATTTTTCTCTAAGAAGTTTTATTTATTTCTCAGATTGAATTAAATCTTTATAGAGGATTTTAAAATCTTCTTTGAATTGATATGAAGAAAAATCAAAGAAAGAGATTACCTCATCCTCTTCTGATTCACATTCTGATTCAAATTCTTTTTCAGCATTAATGCATGAGACATTGATTGCCATCAGATAGCACTCTCTTGCTCTTGTTTCTTCTTCATCCTCAGTTGCACATGATGAAGCTTTAGAATCACTCCACATATCAGCATCATATTTTCTATTTTTAGCTGATCCAACAACCATTGCTGTGAGGGAGTCCCAGATTTCTTTTGCTGAGGTGCATTAAGCAATTTCCTGAAAAATGTAATCAACCATTGATTGAGCAAGAATGTTCATTGCTTGTGCATCAGCCATCTTTAGCCTTTTCTAGGCTTCTGTCCATTGAGATGATGGAACAACATTCATGCTTGTTGTTTCCAATGGTTTATAAGGACCTGTCAAAATGGAATTGAAAATTTCTTCATCAATAGAGTTCATAAAAAGCCTAATCCTTGCCTTCCATAGTGCAAGCTTATCTAGATTGCACATAGGAGGTCTGGTGCTTTAAAATTCTTCATTTTGTACCATGAAAAACTCTTAAGAAAAATAAGATCTATCAGATCGTTTTGGTTTAGGTGTTAGCCTGTACAACCAAGGGAACCCCCTCTGATACCAATTCAAAGTGAGGGATAGATCTTATTTACTCTATATGTGTTATATAAAAGAGTAAGCACAATAAAAATAAAGAAAAAGAAGAGCAAGCAACACAGACGACACAATAATTTTATAGTGGTTCCCCAACCTGGGTACATCCACTCTTCTACCACCCTGGTAGGAATCCACTCAGGTTTTTGATCAGGTTACCGCCACCAATGAGCTTTTGATCAGGTGCTCAACAACCAAACTTCAAGTCTTTTAATCAGGAGACTTGCAACCAAGAATCACTTTTGAAGGGAGATGACAACCCTTTACAGTGGGGGTTGGAAAGGAAGTGATGTTAGTCTTCTCTTTCTCAAGTATTCAACTGAGAAGACTTTGTGGATCCTTGATGGTGTCAAAGCTCCCCCTGAAATGTTGATCTGTTCAGCAAAGAAGGAAGCTTTGCTTCAGGGTGTAGGCCTTCAGATTGATGTTGATCTCCATCAAACTTTCTAGACTGATATAGATTTGTGTCTCTTGAAAGCCTGGAGCTGATGATCAAGAACACTGTGACTTGATATTGTTCTCTAGATTAAGATCCCTGTTCTCTCTGTATTATCCATGTACACCTTTGCTTTTTGTAAAGCTGTATTATTATATTTCCCCGAGCCGTATTAACTTGAAATAACTCTAAAATTTTTAGCTTTATTATCCATGTACACCTTTGCTTTGCTTTTTGTAAAGCTGTATTATTATATTTCCCCGAGCCGTATTATATATTGTTCTCAAAACTTGAATTAACTCTGCATTGAGGCGGATGAAGCATTCCTGAGAGAGAAAGATGTCTAGGGAATTAATCACATTAATTGCTGCTGTTGAACGGCTATATCCTTTAAGACTGGTTAGCATTAAATGTTTTGAGCTTTAAATGACTGTAATTAATCCTTAAGATAATCTGCCAGCTATAAAACATTTGCCTGAACATCTGCACAGAATTTGTCGAGCTGAGAATTTGGCTTTGAGTTCAGCGATCGTCGACCGGATCTCGGAGTTCGTCGAGCTCAACTCAAAGTTTGAACTCTGAGTTTTGTCGACCTGAGTTCGACGTTCGTCGAGCTGAGTTCGACTATTGTAGAACTGATTTTCTGCCTTTGACAAACTGCATTTCCTCTGGAATTCTTTCAGCAATTCTGTTGGGTTCTTTTGAGGCAAACCTGGAAGCAAACCTATGACCCATGACTATACATTTTGGGTCAATTTAATAAACCCTAATAGTGATCCTTACCCAAATCCAAACTAGGGTTCTAACATGCACAACACATGCTAGCACTCGATTTATACTCATGACGTTTATAATGTTTGTTCAACATGATTTCCCTCATAACTCGTCTAGCATTATAGTCGTTCTCATTGTGTGCTTAGTTTAGTCAGTGCTGTCCAATTCCTCTGAAATCTCAAACTTGTTTTTATCTATCTTGCTCTATTCTATGACCCGTACGTCTCCAATTCTCTGATTTTCTTTTAGTTTTGGGTCCCCTCTCTGCTTATTGTTTCAAAACTTACCGTGTGTGTGCAATATCTGCTTTTTATCTAAATCGTCATCATATCTCCTATTTTTCATCCTGCATGTCGTGTAGGCCTTGCCCGCCCTTTTGATATTATCAAAGGGGGAGAATAAATTGGTTCATGAGTTTGTTCATGAGTATGCATCACGGGTTAGGAGAGGTCATATATAAGGGGAGCATGGTTCAATTGTGTGCATATAGATAGGGGGAGCAACACATAGATAGGAGGAGCAAGTCGAATGTGTAGAGCCACATATATACTGCAACCTAATGTTAGCTTATAATTCTTATCTTCTATATGCACTCTATATTATGTATTATTTATCACGAACGGGATTTGATATTATCAAAAGGGGGAGTTTGTTGGAATTGATGGTTCACATTCTCTGTGTTTGAGAATATCAAATCCCCGGTTGTATTTGATCATATTGTATGTTGATAGATTGTGCAGGTTATAAGGGGCAAGCAATAGAGAAGGCTCATATGGATGCTACCGTCAGGCTCTAGCACTAACGCGACGCGCTATCCCGTCGACGAACGTCGAGAGAAGAAGCGTCGAGACTCTGGGCTACCGCCAGGCGTTAGTACTATCGCAGGCGCTAACAAGCCAATTTATTTGGACCTAGCACTCTGGATGGTTTCAGTTCTAGCTCTACCACGGCGCGCTAGGTCTTTAACTAGTTTCGAAGGCAGAAACGTCAAGCTCAGCGCTACCCCCAGGCGACTAGATTACCGCAGGTGGTAACTTAATGAGTTATTCGGTCCTAGCGCTCTGGAAGATTTCGGTAGTAGTACCTAGAGCTCAGTACCTTGTCAAACGGATGTTGCCTTTTTAGGAACGTCACATCCTATTTTATCGCGCGACGGTAGGCCCTACCGCGCGACACTAGCTCAAATGAAAAGGCAAAAGATCATTTCGAAGACTATTTTCCTATTTTGAGGACAACATGCACAAAAAGCGCACGAAACTACTGCATGCGCTAGTCTTACCTCCAGCGATAGCCTGTTTTCATGAAGACGTATAAAAGCCGCTGTGTTTCCTGTTGTCATTATGGCTCCTAGGAAAATTTTGACGAAGAGTTTCTGAACTCTAGATTTCGGCCGCCTCCTTGCGCTCGTCTCCACTTGTCTTTGTCAAAGTTGAAGGAACCCTTCTCCCTCCCATTCGTGAACGAAGAACTTCGGCGATCCAGAATCGTCATCGACCACTGAGAACCGACCGGTTGCTAGACAACGAAGATCTCAAGCACCGGCCGTAGATCGCACACCGAAGTAGTCGTGAAGAGGGAGAAATTCATTTTCTTATCATCTTTACTTTTAATCTTTGTACTCTTTTTCTATTTTCTGTTTAGTTGTCGGTGAGGAAAATCAACCGGAGAGGGTCGTCGGAATCCAGGAAGGATTCCACGGTAAATCGTCCTGGGATTTGGGACGTCTAGATTGGAGGATCTAGCGGGGCTCTAAGACCCTCCCTTGTGTGGAGGTGAAGAGTGGGCTCTAAGACCCTTCCTTGTGTGGAGGTGAAGAGTGTGCTTGAACGCCTTTCCTGGAGGGAAAGGGTGAGATCCAACCAGTCATAGTTTGGTCGGTATATAAACCAAAAGAATCTTTATTCTCTTCGTCTCTGATCTTTGACGCCATGAAGATCAAGTTTTTATGTATACTCATCTTGTACTGCTTTTCATTATTGATTTAATGCAATAAAATTATTTTCTATGTGATTGTTTTGGTGTGTGAAAATTTTAAATTCAATAAACGTTCGCAAACCTTATTTACCCCCCTAAGGTTGGTCACTAGATCCAAAACTTGCATACAGGGAGTCTTCTCGCCACATCTAAACCAGCTTGGATAGGACCCCAACCACCCTCTCCTCCTCAGCATCCCTGGAGGATTTAAGAAAGCTTAGCATCTCATCGGGGGAGCATGGAGGCGACATCAATTCTTCCTCGGCACAGGACATTTCTGCAGTCTCCCTAGGACCTAGGAAGAGATAGAGTTAGTTCGGCAAGAAGGGGAAAAAGGAAGGCAAGTTGCAGCTTACCTGAAGGTTGGCAAGAGCTTTCAGGTCGCCCCTCAAAAGGATTTTTGGAAAAAGGAAGGCATTGTTTCCCCTATCCCGCTCGGAGAGGGGTCTACCCCAGTATGGGGATCTCGGCTGGAGGTGGGTGGACAGCTTATTCCTCAGCAGGAGGGCGAGAACTTAGCGCGAGAGCAGTTTGTTCAGGAGTGACCCTCTCGGCAGCGGGAATTAGACTTTCGCAGATTCCCAAGGCTCCGAGGGTTGAGCCTGTGAAAAGTCAAATGAATAAAAGAATGCATAAGCTAGATAGAAGCGCAAACTGAAAAATAATGTTTACCCGGAGCGATCGAGGACGTGGCCGGGAGTTCTAGGGGGACTACCGCCGAGAGATCTTCACCTTCAGGCCGGACCTGCTTGGTATTTAAAGGAGGATCACTGACAACACCTTCTGGGATCGGCACCTGTGAAAATGGTAGCAGATCAGTTCGATGAGCCCACCTTGGGATCTTTTCACGTCTAAAGTCGAAGAAAAATACCTCTACCAGAGAAGGAGGGTTCTTGCGGGATGGGGTCGGGGTCAGCGATGCAGGTTCACCTTTAGAACGATCTCGCTAGACTGACTTGGTCTTTTTGTGGCGGTAGGTGGAGTCGACCGGCCTTTTGCCCGCTAGCAAGGGCGTGAACCCGATGCAATTTTGGAGGGCCTTTTTCTGAGCGGCGGTGAGACGGTCCTTGAATTCTTACGAGAGAGGTTTCACGGCTTGTTTGGCATGCATCTTCGAAGTCATCCAAAAGCTCATGCGGAAAGCAATATCAACAATGATGACCTAAAGATAGCCCCTGTGACATATATATATAAGGCTGTGGTAGGACCCACAAAAGATTCTCCTCCAGGTCAGCAGGCACTCACCGAATATTGGGGATTGGACGTTTCTTTCTGAGCATTTCACTAGCTCGCAAAGAGAGGGGATTGTGTACAACCCCATATTCACCGAGTGGGATCTAAGGGTTAGGGACCTAGGTTTGGGCAAGCTTTAAGCTAATCAGATCAAGTAAGTGGGGTAGGTGGAAGGGATCCTGCCCGGGGCTTGCGGGAAGTCTTGCGCCCAGGTAGGTCAGAGGCCCTCGGAGCTAGCATTGAGTGATGCTTTTCCACTCAAAGCCTTCTAGCTTCCGGCGTTGAGTGATGCTTTTCCACTCAATGCCTTCTGGTTTCCGGTGTTGAATGATACTTTTCCACTCAACACCTTCTGGCTTCCGTCGTTGTCACGACCCGCATTTTCTCACAAATAAAATTGTATCAGAGCAAGAAAAAATATGTGCCATGATGCCACGTCGTGCAGGGGATAACTGCACACGTTCAGGAAAAACTCCAGACTCTACATCTTTATAGAAAATCATAAATTATTATGAGAGAAAATCAGTTAAATTTGACGGCCGTCTCCCTCAGTACAGTGGATCAGCTAGTCAACAATTAAAATATATAGATACGCAGCGGAAAATACTTTGGTTAGGTTGATTTGACATCCTAAATTAGCATAAGTGTCCCCGAGGGATGACTCATGGTATGCACGACTCTAAATTAAATATAGTAATAAAAATAGCTTTTACATTACTTATGAAAGTAGTGCTTTAGTTTTATAAACATGACGTGCATGAGGTACATATAGTAATGATTTTAGGGTTTAAAATACCTAACATGTAACCTAACATAACTCATTCCCAGAAATCAAGTGAACAACCTCCAAATAGGCAAAAATAGAAGTTTCAGTTCATACCCAGCATCACAAGTAAGCCACCAATGAGCGTCAACAACCTGACACGAACCCACTAGTGAGTATGCATGTCTATACAAAAATAGGAAAAACTACCTCACAAGGATGAGGAATAGAAATCTCAGCTACCCAGGAGGCCACAAGCAAGCTCCACAAGAAAACTAGCCGCTCAACCGGCTACTGCTCTGAACCTGAGGCGTTCAAAAAAAAAGAACACCTCAGCAATAATAAAATCAAAAGAAGTTGAGCATTAGATTCATAAGCAATAAAAGAAGGGGTTTACCAGCCCTGCAATAAAACACTATCAGTAGAAGAAAAGGCATGACAGTAAGAAGAAACACTGTCCAAAGAGCAGTAAAAGTACACCAAGTGTGAACATAAATAGCAACATGCTCTGCTAAGTACCTGCAGCAGCACCAAGGCATACCTATGCTAAAAGTAATAGCCACTAAAAGGAAAGGAACTAACAGTCCTAATCTTTGTGAATTATTGGTCGTGGTGAAAACCTTGGGTCGGAGTGGGCGGCACAGCCCTCACCATCAACCAGACCCAAAAAAAACACTCCAAGGTGAAAACAACCGGTGGCAGCTACAAGGTCCACACACCCAACCATACCAACCCAATACAGCCTAGGTGGTGGTGGCCACAACTCAGCACACACAATTCAACCCTTACAGAGCCCACAAAACCACACCACCTGCCATAATCCACAAGTCGGTATGAAAAAATTAGCCAAACACACAACACCCCCCCTAAGGAAGAAGCCATACTAACAGTCCTAAAGGAAAACACCCCCCCCCCCCAAGGCAAAAGCGTCGAGTTCACTCGACGCGGTGCTGAGTGGGTTACTCAACACCAAGCATTAACCACGACGTTGAGTGAGGTCCACCCACTCAACGCCAAGGAGCCTAACTACAGCAACAGGCTTTTGCGTTGAGTGAGCCTACCACACTCAACACCAAAATAGCCACGACGTTGAGTTAGGTTGACTCACTCAATGCCAAAACAGCCATGGATTTGAGTGAGGTCGACTCACTCAATGCCAAAACAGCCATGGTGTTGAGTGAGGGAGACTCACTCAACGCCAAATGACTTAACCGCCAAAACAGGCTTTGGCGTTGAGTGAGTCCACCACACTCAACGCCATAATAGCCACGGCATTGAGTGAGGTCGACTCACTCAACTCCAAATGACTTAGCAACAAAAACAAGCTTTGGCGTTGAGTGAGTCCACCACACTCAACGCCAAAACAGCCATGACATTGAGTGAGGCCGACTCACTCAACGCCAAATGACTTAACCGCAAAAACAGGCTTTGGCGTTGAGTGAGTCCACCACACTCAACGCCAAAATAGCCACGACATTGAGTGAGGTCTACTCACTCAATGCCAAATGACTTAGCCGCAAAAACGACCATGGCGTTGAGTGAGTGCACCACACTCAATGCCAGAAGCCTAACAGTCTAGGCGTTGAGTGAGGTACACTCACTCAATGCTTTTGACTTAGCCTAATTTTCCTAAAACCTGGAGCTAGCCCGACCCCATCCCACTCAACGCCTACTATCTAGAGAGCTGGAAAATTAATTCCAACCACTTCCTCTCTCCTACTGCCCAGCCACAGCTACCAAAAACAAGCTGGACTAAACTTAGCAACCTAAAAAAAATCTACCTCAAGCCTCTACCTGGACTCAAAATAGTGAACAGAAAGAGAAAAGCAAGAAGGAGAAAAATAATTTAAACCTGGATAGCTACTCGATACAGGTTTTATCTCGGAGATCCAGCATCCTGGCTGGGTCTCTAATATGGTAATGGTAAAAAAAGGGATGGGAGGTGGCATATGTAATGCCCCGAAACTCACAAGAGCAACGAGCAGCATTTTGAGCCAAGTCTGGGACTTGGTAGAGGGCACACGACCTGGGGCACGGGCATGTCCCAGGCCTGTATCGTGTTTGGAGTTGACGACTCGGTTAGAGGTCGATGTATTTGCAGGCGTTGAGTGTCAAGATAGGGAACACGGCCTGGGACATGGGTGTGTCCCAAGGCCGTGTCCTGCTCGGGCAGTTTGTGGTTTTATGCGAAGGAGATTACACGGCCTGGGACTCGGGCATATCCTAGGGCGTGTCTAGCACACGGCATGTGACACGAGCGTGTCACATGGCCGTGTACTTCTCGGGTCATTTCTAGGCCTGGATTGTTTGGACACACGGGCCGTGACACGGGCACTGACACGGGCGTGTCACATGAGACACGGGCGTGTCGGATGCCGTATCACAGGCCATGTTCTGGTTGGGAGTCTCCTGGTGACGGTGTATGAGTAACACGGCCAAGCACACGACTGTGTCGCAACTCGTGTTCGACCCAGGAATTTTATTTTTGGGCTGAATCGTGGCCGTTCGTTTCCTTATTTTAAGATCTGATGGTTGGGGGGTGTTTCCTCAGGGGTATACCCAGGTTTAGGGTTTAGAAATCCTCATTTACTTTGGTTCACTCTCTTTCTAAAAGCTAGAGAGAGGAGAGAGCAAGGAGGAAGAAAGAGGGCTAGATCCGGTGACCGACGGAGCATCAGAACTCCAAATCGCGAGCCGACTTCAGATCCGCGGAGGCAAGGAGATTGCGGTGCTTTTCATCCGCATAGATTTCCATGAAGCCAAGGAAAAACGCAAGGGTAACGATTCTAATCCTAGGACATGTGAAGTCCTCTTTTCCTTTGCATAGGAAGCCCTCTCTTGCGAGTATGCGGTGAGTTTGTAGCATTCCTCGGGGTAGATATGTGAAGTCCCCCTTGTGTAGACTCCGTATTCTAGAACGGACATAGGCATGGTGTGTGAAGCCTATCCGGGCAAGTTTGTCTGGATAGGTGATGTTGCATTGCATAATGGCCGGAGAAGACTCCACGCGAATGTTTGTTTTTCGGGTTTTCTACGGGGTAGATTGCAATAGGGAGCCTTTGGGATTAACTCCAAGGTACACCCGGAAAATTGGGCAGATACGTGATTCTGCCAACATGAAGGTCGGGGAGCCAACTTGAACATAACCGGGTTATGTGAATCGTGTGATAGAAACGGGACTCGGGGAGTCTTGACCCGTGCATATGGCTTCAATTGACGTTGCGGTGTGAGCAACGGGTCAGGCAGACCATACCTGTTCTATGTCGTTCGGTGGGACCGTTAGCATAGATGAGTATCTCCGGCGGTCTATGGCTTAAAATGACGTAACCCGAGCCAGGAAGATAAAATGCTGATAAGGTTGGCCGTCCAAGGGACGGCGGTGAGATGGAAACGTCTATGGCTTAAATTGACGCGACGTTGGCCGGTTCGCCATGAATGTGCCCTGAGTGCACGGGGTGTGTGGTTGTGCATGCCTGCACCTGTGATGAAGTGTGTTTGCACTATACTGCTTGATTATGCTAACAAAATGTAGGGAAAAGAACATTGCCGCCCCGAGTTGGGGGCGAGGTCATTATAATTTGGTCAGCATAGCTGACTGTTGCTTTTGTTTGTCACCGTGCGGTGGATTGTTGCTTGCAGGTGCTGCGGAGCCGAGCGGTAAATAGAGGGCTAAAGCTGTTGGAACACCCTATTACTAATTTGGGCAAGGATCACTATGTTCTTAGGAAATTGTTTTGACCTCCTTGTATAGTATTAAAGGTCAATTAGAATGAGTCTTAGGGTTAGAACTTAGGTTTGGAAGCTGCCCCCAAGACCTTCTTAGATCAGAATTCAAGTGCTGAAGACTAAGACAATTTTCGTCGAGCTCAGGTCGATGAAATGTCGAACTCAGTTCGACTATCTCTGAGCTCAGTTTAATGAGTCGTCGAACTCGGTTCGACGATCTTCGAGCTCAGATTGATGATTATGTATCTAGCTTAAATTCCATTCTCTGAGCTCAGTTCGACGATAGTTAAGCTAAGATCGACGATTTCTGTTTCAAGTCTAGATCGATTCTCTGAGCTCAGTTCGACGATAGTTGAGCTCAGATCGACGATTTTCTGGAGAGATCGATAATTTCAAGAATTCAAATTCAGATGGTTATGGAAATCAATCTAATTTATTATTAGCATTTAATTCAAAGGATTCTGTGGCCATTTCAACTAATTTGGAGCAAGTTTCAAGGAAGAATAATAGGAATGATTCTTAGGACTTTCCCCTAGAGATAGTTGTCAATTATGATAGTCATTTATGACTGGTTAATAGCTATCTCTAGAGTATTACTGAGAAAGAAATACAAGAGATATCATTCAAGAATTAAGACAATAATTCTGATACAATTTTTTTTCTTGGGATACACAAGTCTACAGATTACAGAATTAGAATTCATTCAGAACACAAGAACAATTCTGTGAAGGAGATCATCAAACCAAAGAGAATATTTTATCTACTCCTTCAAGATCTTCTTGATTCAAGTGTTCAAGGCTTCTTCATCAAAGACTCCAGACATTCCACATTTCAGCAGCTGCTGAAATCATCCTTTGCTGGAGATCTAGATCTACTGAAGACCTATCACCCTAAGCAAAGCTCTTCTGCCTGAACAATTGCAGATCTCAGGGGGAGCTTTGACAACATCATCAACTAGTCTTCTCTTGGATTGTTGACAGAGAAGAACACCAACAACTCTTTCTCTTTTCCCTCTCTCTCCTGTAAAGGGTTACTCAAAACTCCCTTCAAAAGTTTTGTGGTTGGTTTCTGAGACCTGATCAAAACTCAGTGGTGGCAAGACACCTGATCAAAAAATCTTGTTTTGGTTTTTGAGCACCTTATAAAAAGCTCATTGGTGCCCAGGACACCTGATCAACTATTCATGCGGTGGATTCCTACCTAGGGTGGTAGAAGAGTGAATGTACCCAGGTTGATTGGGGAACCACTATAGATCCTTGTGTCTTCTGGATTGATGTGCTTTTGCTTTGCTGTGTGCTGTGATTTTGTTTATTGCTTTCTTAGTTTTATTTACTGTAAGCATATTACACGTACTTAAATTAAGTCTTCCACTACAAATAATTTTTATCTGGAAAAATTATTTTAATATACTCTATTCACCCCCCCTCTAGAGTAAAGGTAGATCTTACCCTCACTTTCAAAAGCCCAAGTTGCTGAGCCGGCCCTTGAAGGCCTAATTTTGAGTGTTTTTCTTGTTTACCAATGTATGACCGGCCTGCGTGCCGAGGTTTGGAAGACACTTTTATTGAGCAAACTGTTGTAAGGCCATAAGACCAATGTTTGTGTATTATACATTCCTATGGGTCTATTGTAGTGGACATGCATGCTTTGCTGGGTTCTTTATTCTATGCAACTTAATAACTTGCTTCCGTTAGATGCTCTATGTAGGACGTTGTGATTTGTTGATTGGTTTCAATGAGTAGCCCACCGGTCTGTCCGTGGTATATGGCATCAGGCCTCGGTCGGACCTACTGTTATATGCTATGTGACAGATAGGGGTGTTACAGCGTATGTGTGTAGATTTTTCCTTGCTAAATAAATCATTCCCTAAGGATTTCTACCCCCTGCCTCGGATCGACGCACTGGTTGATTCAGCCGTCGGTTTTTTTATTATGAGTTTTTTGGATGCTTTTTCAGGTTGCCCTCAGATTCGAATGCATCCCCCTTACGTCAAGGATGTCTCCTTCATCACAAGGGAGGGATGCTTCAGCTACAAAATGATGTCCTTTGGGCTAAAGAATGCGGGGGCTACCTACCAGCATATGATGGATCGTGAGTTCAAAAGTCAAAGGGATAGGAACCTAAAGGTCTATGTTGATGACCTCATGGTGAAGAGTGAGGATGCAGGTTCACACCTACTCGATCTGGAGGAGAATTCACGACCCTGCAGAAGTTCAAGATGAGGCTGAACCCCCAGAAGTGTGTCTTTGGGGCAAGCCGAGGCAAGTTACTTGGGCTCCTTCTTACCCCAACAGGGTTAGAGGCTAACCTAGATAAGGTGAAGGCCATCATGGAGTTAGAATCACCGCGCAATGACAAAGAGGTTCAGCGTTTGACGGGCAAACTTGTTGGGTTGAGTCAATTTCTCTCCCGATCCGGGGAGAAATGTTCACCATTCTTCAAGGTTTTTTGGGAAACCAAAAGTTCAAATGGACAAAAGAATGCGAGGAGTCCTTCCAGGCATTGAAGGGTCAACTCTCCCAAGCGCCGCTTCTTCAGAGCCCGAAGGAGGGGGAGGATCTAGTTTTATATCTTGGGGTAGGGGCAGAGGTTGTAAGTTCTGTGTTGGTAAGGGAAGAAGGGAAGAAACAGTTGCCAATCTACTATGTCAGTAAGATCTTGAAGAAGGCGGAGCTCCGCTACCCCATCCTGGGGAAGCTGGCTTTCTCTCTGATCGTCTCGGCCAGGAGGCTTAGGCCGTACTTCCAAGCCCATTCAATCAAGGTGGTGATGGACCATCCCCTGCGCAAGATTTTCGAGGGGGTGGAGCACTCGGGGTGGTTGGGCAAGTGGTCCATCGAGCTCGGTGAGTTTGACATCTATTTTGTGCCAAGGCTCTCCATCAGGGAACATGTAGTGTCTGATTTCTTGGCTGACTACGTCGTAGAGGTGGAGGGAGAGAAGCCACCACCGCAAGAGGCATGAAAGATGTTGGTTGACGGAGTCTCAGGGAAGCATTCCCTGGGGGGAGGGGTAGTATTGGTAAGCCATCAAGGGGTTACCATAGAGCAGGCGGTGAGGATGCACTTCCCTATCACAAACAATCAAGCGGAGTATGAAGTTGTCATAGCCATATTGCGGTTGGCCCGGGAGCTCGAGATCCATGATGTAGAAGTGCTTATAGATTCGTTAGTAGTGGCATCACAGATAAGATGCGAATACAAAGCCCGGGAGCCCACCCTCATGAAGTACCTATCCAAGGTGAGGGAGATTGTTGGCGGGTTTCGAGCACTCTCAATCCAGCATATCTCCAGGGAGGAGAATGAAGAGGTTGATCGAATTGCCAAGTTTGGACCCTAGGGCAGGGGAACTTTGACCGAGTTGTTTCATCCGGTAATGGAGGAGGGGGAGTTGATGGAAGTAGATCGGCGACCCTCGGGGGTGGATCCCTCCATAGCCTTCTTCACTACAGGCAACCCCCCAAAGGGACCAAGTATGGGAAAGGCTTTAGGAACAAAACAACGCACTATCTCATGTATGAAGGAGGGTTACATTGGAAGATGTTGTCGGGGCTCCTAGCACGATATATAACAGTGGAAGAGATCCCAAGGATCCTGGAGGAAGTGCACTCGGGCGAGTGTGGCAGTCACTCCGGAGGAAGAACTTTGGGGCAAGGGTGGTTTGGCAGGGTACTTCTGGCCATACATGAGGAAGGATGTCGCGAAGTTTGCAAGGAGTTGCCAAAAGTGTCAACTGTACGCCCCCTCCAACTCTTGCCCGCTCAAAGGCTCCAGATCATCACGACACCATGGCCTTTTGCCATATGGGGTATGGATTTGGTTGGGCCATTTCCTTCGGCAAGCGGGCAAAGAAGGTTCCTTTTGGTTATGATTGACTACTTTTCAAAATGGTTAGAGGTCAAGGCGTTGGCCAAGGTAACCTCCCAAGTCATCGGAAATTTTGTATTGGGAGAGATCATCTGTAGGCATGGATTGGCTCAAGCCATTGTCATGGATAATGGGCCGTAGTTTGCCAGCGAGGAGTTCATCAGCTTCTGCACCCAGTTAGGGATCAACCTCAGGTTTGCCTCCGTCCACCACCCAAAGAGCAATGGTAAGGTGGAGGCAGTAAACAAGATCATTGTAAACCTGCTCAAAAAGGTGAAAAACTTGAGGGGCAGCTGGGTGTAGAAACTCCCCTCGGTGTTGTGGGCTTTGCGGATGACGAGTTGTATATATTTGTATTTTTCAGTACTTTATTTAGGTCATTTTTAGTTTATTTTCTTTGTTTTTAATTATTTTTCTTCCATAAAATGTTCTTTTTTTATATATTCCCTTCTAACATAGCTTTATTTTGGTTTTCCAAAAAATTTAGAAAAAGTCAAAATTTTCAAAGTACACGCCCGTGTCCATTTTGTCACGCCCGTGACCCGGGAGTGTCACTTTGACGCCTTTGGAAAACTGCTTCCTGTTGAGAATTCGTGAAAAGAAAGAGTTACACGCCCGTGTTCAGATTTACATGCCCGTGTCACGCTAGCTGACTCAACATTCATTGAACTTGACTCAACACTCAATGCTCGACGTTCGTCGAACTTGACTCAACACTCAACGCCAATCAACACTCAATGCTTCCAGGCTGATAAGACACTCAACGCCTTTGACACACCCATGTCATTCGCCGCACGCCCGTAATTGCCTCAACTTTTCTAGACAAGACGCCGCCAGCGAGGTAAGGACTCGACGCTTTCGCCAGTCATGCCAATCCTACACGCCCGTGACCGACAAACACGCCCGTGACCGGCACGTGGACCTTCCAGAAGTTCCCCGAAGTCAACTTTCCACCTGCTTTTCGGCTTCACCAGCACGCCAGCGGTATAAACCCCCCAGTCACGCCCTTGACAAGGGCGTGTAATCTGATGTTTTTTGCTTATAAATAGAACTTTTTTGTAAGGTCCAAGGGTTCAATTTTTTGAGCCATTTTGCTGTTGGAGTGCTGCTTGGTTGCCTTTTGAGCTAGGTAAGGAGATTTTCTCCCCCTTTCCTTAGTGTTTGTTTTAGCTTTTTGTAACTCTACTTTTATCATTAATAAAATATGCTAGTTTTTCTCTCCTTATGTTGTTTTAGAATGCATTTGAGTGCCCCACCTTCAGTGATCTTTTGTATCTTTGATTTTCTCTTCAAAATGGGTGTGTGTGTGTGTATGAGTTATATTTGTTTTTTTCATGTTCTCAAGTTATCAAATTTGCTTAGTTTAGTTTTAGGTTTTCTCAAAGGGGTTAATTGTTATGCTAGATTTTCTCATCTTGTCCCTTAACCTTGTTTTGGTTTAGCTTTTTAATACTTTAATTTCATTTTTATGGTTTTATAAAAGTGTTTTCAAAGTGGCTTTTTATCCATTTCTTATACTTAGTCTTTTTATTTTTGTAAACCTTTTTGTTCTTTTGCTTTTATTTCCACTTTTTAAGTATTTTTATGAAATTATAAGAATAAAAATCTAATCGTTTTAATTTTTGTAGCACTTTGTTTTTACTATAATTTTCAAAACCCTTGAGCTCCTTTAATTTTTATTTTCTCTTTTTATTGATTTTTGGCAAGTTGTAGGAGTAGAAATGTAATCGTTTTAATTTTTCGATCACTTTGATTTCCTCTTCTATGTGTGTGTGTAAGTGTATGAGATTAAGTTCATTTTGATCTTTCAACTTCATGTAGAGTGTGTGCGTGTATGAGTTTAATTTTTATTGCTTTCTTTTATTTCTTTCTTTATCGCTTTCATAATTACATAGAGTGTGTGAGTGTATGAGATAGTGTTTATTGCTTTCTTTCAATTACGTAGAGAGAGAGAGAGAGAGTGTGTGTGTGTGTATGTGTGTGTGTGTGTGTGTATTTATTTCCCGCCTACTCATTCGAGTAGGACTCACTTTCATTTCCCTCCTAGTCATTTGAGTAGGACTTGTAATTTGCATTTATTTTCCGCCTACTCATTCAAGTTGGACTCGCTTTCATTTCCTGCCTACTCATTCGAGTAGGACTCGCTTTCATTTCCCGCCTACTCATTCGAGTAGGACTTGTAATTTGCATTTATTTCCCGTCTACTCATTCGAGTAGGATTCACTTTCATTTCCCTCCTACTCATTCGAGTAGGACTCGCTTTCATTTCTCGCCTACTCATTCGAGTAGGACTCACTTTCATTTCTCGCCTACTCATTCGAGTAGGACTTGTAATTTGCATTTATTTCCCGCCTACTTATTCGAGTAGGACTCACTTTCGTTTCCCGCATACTCATTCGAGTAGGACTTGTAATTTTCACTTATTTCCCTCCTACTCGTTTGAGTAAGACTTGTAATTTCTCTTTTTGTAACTTATCTTTTATTTATGATTTTGTAGAGTGTGTGAGTTCCCTTTTTATTAGTCTTGCAATTTTCTAACAATTTGTTATTTTATGTCCTTTTCTTATAATCCTTTAGCACATAGCCTCATCAAAATCATAAGTCGTCTCCATTCCGATGAGTGGGTAATCGTTCTTAGCCCTAGGTATCGAAGAGCATTGGGACATAAAAAATCACTTTAAATAATTAAAGGTCTTTTTCTCACTTTAATTAAAGAACATAGGGTTCGCCCCAGGTATACGACGTGTAGAATCACATATCGATGTGTAGGATCTATTTTCGTTATCTATATGCTAGCTAGCCAGTGTCCGTGCGTATGGATCGATCCCCCATGGGAAAAAAGAGTTGCGTTCATAACCTCGAGAGAGTAGAAGCGTAATTCTATCGGATTGGGTTCCCCACCCAATAGCGGGGTTGTTAGCGTAAAGCGAGCATTAAGAGGAATCCTTCGTCGTACGGGAGTTCGGTTGAATAGTCTTAATGTTCAGGTGAGCGATATCCCTAAGATAGGTGAGCTCATGTTTGTGGAACCTCCACGGTCAAGTTGCCTTTAATTAATTTGAAAACTAAGTTCTATAATTATTTAGAGTTATTTTAGTTTCAATCCGATTCGATGCCGAGCGTTAATCCTTCATCGAATTTTCTAAGTCTTTTTACATCTCTCTTTTATAATCGCTTTAGTTAACTAAACTTCGACAACTCTATTTTCGGTAAGATAATGGTCCCTCCGGGAGGAGTAGAAATAATCAACTTGTCCCGGGAAATATACGACCTCAATATTCTCCCCAAATATCCTGTATTACTCGCGATAGGTGCACTTGCCTCCTTTCGTCTCGCGAAATCTGAACCCAGCGTGCTCATCGTCTAAATTAGAGCCGGGCTTCGCGCGCATCAAGTTTTTGAAGCCGTTGCTGGGGAATTACGCATTGTTATTTCGAATTTTGGAGTCTATTACTTTTACCTTTTTCTTGCTAATTTTTTTTAAAAAAAACGCACAAAAAAAACCTAAAAGAAAAAAAATATAAGTTAAATTTTTTTAGCATAAATTTTAGGGTGTATGACCTGTGGACAACCCTCGGAGTCTGAAAATTTTGATTTCCATCCTGAGATCGAACACTCCCTTGTGTGCATTTGATCTCAACGCCGGAATCCTTTTTTAAATCCTAAAGAATCTGTCGGAGAACCCTCTGCCTTAGTTATGGCCGACCCCAACCCAAACGCGATTGTAGAGCGTATAATGTCCTACTATGCCCGACCGAATTTGGGTGATACTGGGTCGAGTATCGTTCGCCCAATGGTGGCGAACAATAATTTTGAAATAAAATACAGCGATATTCAAATGATCCAAAACGTCGTACAGTTCGATGGACTGCCGGATGAGGACCCAAACGTTCATTTATCTAATTTTTTAGAAATTTGCGATACTTTTAAAATTAATGGCGTCACTGATGATGCCATTTACTTGTGCCTTTTTCTGTTTTCCTTAAAATCCAAAGCTAAAGAGTGGTTGAATTCCCTCCAGCGAGGATGTATTATCACTTGGGCCGAGCTTGCAGAACGGTTCTTAACGAAGTATTTTCGGCCCGTAAAAACTGCAAAGTTCCGGGCAGACATTTATTCTTTTATGCAGAACGATCCTGAGTCTCTATTTGAGACTTAGGAGAGGTTTAAAGAATTCCTCCACAGGTGTCCGCACCACGCGCTGTCAGCGTGGATGCAGGTCCAGATCTTTTACAATGGGCTTAACTATCAGACGCGTCAAATGATTAACACGGCTGCCGAGGGTACTCTGAATAACAAGACCCTCGAGGCTGCCCAAGCTCTAATCGATGTGATGGCAATGAATATCTACCAATGGAACGTCCCGCGGGGACGTCCCAAGCAGGCGGCCGACCTCTTTGAAGTGGATGTCACTTCTCACTTAGCCCTTCAAGTTGAAAGGCTGACGAAGAGGGTGGAGCAGATGTCTGCTGCCTCCTCCACTCCTCCTTGATCGCTTCCCCCTAACGTCAGTGTAGTCGAAGAGTTCGTAGACTTTGTGGGAAATTTGGGGTGACCTTCCTTCAACCCCAACAACAACCCATATAGTAATCACTATAATCTGGGTTGGAGGAACCACCCCAACTTCTCATGGAGAAACACGAACAATGCACAACGCCCCCTAACTCTTTTGCACCCGGTTTTCCGCCGCCTCCCCCTCTTCAAAAACCCTCCCCGATGGAGGAGAATTTTTCTAGATACATAGCATCCAACGAGTCAAATATCCGGAAAGTCACCGGATCGCTAAAAAACTTAGAATAACAGGTTGGACAGCTGGCGCGAATGATGTCCGAGCATGTACTCGGGGCACTGATGAGTCCCTATTTTATACCTTATTTTGGACTCATCTAGGCCTTTTTCCTCAGCTTTGCACTATCTTTTAGCGCCATTAGTACTCCTTTTGGTTAGCTACGGCATTCCACGCCCTGTGCACCTTTTTAGCCCATTTCTGTGCTTGTGTGCATTTACATTCTTGTTATGATTATTATTGTTTGCTGTGGCTGCCACGATCGATGTCCCGTGCAGTTTTCCTGCAGGTTTGGGGATCATGAGGGCATTCGGGATAGGCGTTTCACTATTTTTGGCAAAGGAGTCAGTGGTCGTGCGTTTTTACCCACGCACGACCATCGACCTCCTGGCGCACGATCACTGATCGTGCGCAGCCCGGACTCATTTGTGAAATCTCTGTCCTGAACCTTCCGCACGATCACTTGCCATACCGCGCACGACCACTGCTCGTGCGCCGCCGATCGTGCGCAGTCATACCCATTTTACAAAGTTCTGCCTGGCTATTTCCGCACGATCATCAGCATTGCCTCGCACGATCACTGATCGTGCGCTGCTGATCGTGCACGACCATTGATTTTCTGATGCAGGTCTACAGGTTGCTCACGCACAGGCGCTGACCTTGGTCGCGCACGACCACTGGTCGTGTGCCCTATTTATTCTGCAAGCTATAAAATGCCCTGTTCCGCGAATTAGGGTAACGGACGTTGTTGTGAAACCTCCGCCAGTCCACCGTTTTGCCCTCCAGCAGTTCCATTCGCCTCCACCTTCATCCCTACCATCGGGAGGACCTTCTCCGGCGATTCCGAAGCATTCCGCATCCTCCGGTGATCCTCCCAGCCATTGAAGCATTCTTCTCTGAGCTTTCCACCAAGGAAGAAGACGAAGCATACCTAGAGAAAGGAATTACAGGCCCTCGAGGTGATAGCTCAGTGGTACCGGAAGCCCTCCTCGGACTGCGCTTGGAAGCGGATTGACAACCCGCACCTCCGGCCAACAACCGCGGTGGATCTTCAATCTCGTGGTTTTGCATTTTCTATCTTTTCTTGTTGCATGGAATGTTTATGCATGTAATGAACATCAATTTCTAGTGTTAATTTGATCATTGGTGTTTCATCTTGCTTATGAGAATTATTCTTTGATGCGCCTCGCTCCATCTCGCTCCACTCCACACGTTCGTTTCACTCAATTTCACTCCGCACTAATCACCTCACTCGCTAGACTTCCGTCCACTCACCAACCGAAGTACGGCATCGCGACCTCTACAACCATCTCGCCTTGAGAAGCGGTGATTGCGACCCGCATAGTTTACATTAGTGTAATCGGTCGTAAGACCACCAACCAAAGCCCCTTCTTTTTCTGTTTATTTCAATTAACTCTCATAACAATAGTTTTAGAATCTAAATCGTTCGACGCTAATTGCATTCCTCAAGAGACCGACATCCGGGGATTTATTCCCAACTTTATTACTTGTGCGACCGGTACGCTTGCCGTATTTTACGCGCATCAGGCACTACTGTGGAATACGGAGCCCAATCCTTGGGAGAATATCAATGGTATAACCCTCTATAGTGGAAAAGAGGTGGTCGATCCAAAACAGATCGATCCGCAGGTACATATTTCACCTCCGACCCCTCTTCCCCATTATTTGGTTACGCCACCCTTACCAATTTTAAACGATAAAATTATTTTAACAACGCCTCCACATAAGTTAGATTGTGAGCGTAAGGATGCGCGGTACAAAAAATTTATTTTATTATAGTGAAAATATAAGAAGAAAATCAGATAAAAGGTAAATAACCGAAGTTTTATTGCTTCAAAAAAGTGTGTATTACATAAGTATGCCCCCTTATTTATCGAAAACGGGGGAGCTGAGAGAGTACAATACACGATGTAGGACTAAACTTAAGTCGTGCGGCTTGTACGGTTTGATATATACAAACCGCACACTACAAAAAATACAATTATACAACTTCCGGACACTAGGGGAGACTGTCATAATCTAAGCCAGACCGCTAGACAAGTCGCCAGGCCGCACCCATGGGTTGCCACCAGACCGCAGTGCGGCTACCCATCAAACTGAAGCTTTACAATCCTCCTGACTACAAACTGTGGGCTGCCACCTGACTGCCGACGTGTCAAACCATCATGCACAGAATCGGCTACAACCAGATCGCTGCGACTTCACAAGACCGCTGCGGCTAACACTAAAACCATAGTTGTAACCTCCTACAGATCACTGATACAGCTCCATACTGGCTTCTGCGGTTTCACCAGACCGCTGCGACTAATCAACCAAGGAATAACTACGGTCTCAAAGTAGTCCGCTGGATATCCAACTCAACAGCTCGCTGTGTCAAACCGCCATAAGGCCGACCAGACAAACTGCTGCGGTTAGAATGGCTAACCGCCCGAACTGAGTTCCAACACTCCCCCTCAAGCTAGAGCATATATGCCAACCATGCCCAGCTTGCTACAAACCTCTGTGAACAAAGTAACTTGTTTCATGAAGAAATCTGCCAGCTCTTTATTAGAAGTAACGATTGGAGTGTATATCTGATTCTTCAGAATCACTTCTCTAATAAAGTGGCAATCAACCTCGATATGCTTCATTCTCTCATGAAAGACCGAATTCTTCAAAATGTATATAGCTGCTTTATTATCACAGAACATCGATATGTGGTGATCATAAAACTCTCCCAGATCCAGCAAGAGAGTCCAAAGCCATTTCAGCTCACAAGCAGTCAGAGCCATGCTTTTATACTCTGCCTCTGCACTCGATCTGGCAACTACAACCTGCTTCTTGCTCTTCCAACTGACTAGATTTCCTCCAAAAATGTTGCAAAAACCAGATGTTGACTTCCTATCGCCCTTATAATCTGCATAGCTTGCGTCAGAATAAGCCTCTACTTTTAAATGTCCCCTTTTAAAGGAACAAGAGACCTTTCCCTGGTGCACCTTTCACATACTCGAGAATCTTCAGAGCTAACTGCAAATGACACTCCCTGGGTGCTTGCATTAACTAACTTACTTTCCCAACCACATAGCAGATGTCTGGTCTTATAATAGTCAGATAGATGAGTTTACCAATAAGACGTCTTTACCTGGTGATATCTTCAAGGAGAGGAGAAGACTCACTCCAGCATTTGTCATCTCCAACAGCCATTGGAGACCGAACAGGTTTAGCTCCAAGAAGACCCGTCTCTTGTAAAAGATCCAGAGCATACTTCCTCTGTGAAAGAACAATAAATCAAGGTTTTCGAGATATCTCGATCCCCAGAAAGTACTTAGGAGACCCCATATCCTTCGTAACAAAATGCCGGAGCAGATGCTGCTTTGTCATATCAATGCCTTTCCTATCATCCCCAGTAAGAAGGATATCATCCACATATATCGCAAGAATCACCAGTCCAGATGAGCTTTTAAGAATAAACAAAGAGTGATCTGCAGCACTTTGAACAAACCCAGCAACAGAAATAACCTCGTTAAACTTTTCAAACCAGGCTCTCGGACTCTGTTTAAGACCACAGATGGCTTTCTTCAACTTACACATTTGAGACACCCCTTGAGCAACATACCCAGGAGGTTGCTCCATATAAACTGTCTCGTTCAAATCGCCACAAAGAAAGGAATTTTTGATGTCTAACTGAGACATTTCCCAATCTCTGTTCACAACCACATAAAAGAGAACACGGATCGTAGTAATCCGGGCAACAGGAGAGAATGTATCAATAAAATTCACACCATAAGTTTACATAAATCCTTTGGTCACAAGACGAGCTTTATAATGATTAATTGTACCATCAGGAAGGTACTTGATAACAAATACCCAACGACAGCTAACCACATCAGCATCAGGATGAGTAGAAACAAGAGACCAAGTACCCCGTTCAGTTATAGTTTTCATCTCCTCATCCATAACAACTTTCCAATGTGGAATAATCAGAGCATCACGGTAAGACGTAGGAAGAACATGGGCTGAGAGGGAAAAAACAAAACTCTGTGCCCAAGGAGACAGTCTAGTGTAAGATACCACACCAACAAGAGGATGCTGAGTTTACGAACGAACACCTTTCTGGAGAGCAATGGGAAGATCAAGATCAGTCATGTCTACTTGCTTAGGTCCATCCGAATGAGAAGAAGGAAAACTAGGAACCAGGGGCAGCGACTCAATAGAGGAATCAGGTAGAGCAGGAGAGTCATAAGAAGGAGAAGAAATAGTAGGCTCAGGACAAGGTGCAGAAATAAGAGGAGAAGGAACTGAATCATCAGAAGAAGGTAAAATAGAGGAAGGGGAAAAGAATGGGACATTCGCAAAGAAAGTGACATCGATAGAAACATACTGCTGGCGGAGAACAGGATCATAACATATGTATCCTTTCTGTGTCGGACAATATCCTAAAAAGATATATTTAATCGAGCGTGGTGACAGTTTTTCACGACCAGAAGAAGGAGAATGAACAAATGTAGTGCACCCAAAGACACGAGGAGACAAAGGAAAAGGATTTGCATCAGGATATAGGATAGAAAAAAGAGTCTTCCCACCGATAACATAGGATGGAATACGATTAATAAGAAAATAAGAGAGAAGAATTGCATGTCCCCAATAAGACTTGGGAACATGCATATGAGTAAGAAGACTCTGAGGTACATCTAGCAGATGACGATTCTTTCATTCAGCAACACCATTTTGTTGTGATGTATAAGGGCAAGTGGTTTGATGAACAATACCATGATCCATACAAAATGATGTAAATTGATGACTAAGATACTCCTTAGCATTATCAGATCTAAGGATTTTAATAGAAGTATGTATGAATTTCATTATAAAAAGCAGGGAAAATGGAACAAAGTTCAGAATGTTCACGCAACAAATATAACCATATACAACGAGAAAAATCATCAATAAATGTCACAAAATATAAACTAGCCCTACCAACAATTTGAGTAGGAGCAGGGCCCTATATATCAGAATGGACAATATCAAACGGACGAGAAAAACTACGTCCTTTGCTTGCAGGAAAAGTAGAACGATGATGTTTCCCAAACTAACAAGCTTCACAAGGAAGAGAAGAAACTCCCCGAGGTAAATCAGGCAGAAGTTGATAGAGGATTCAAGGAGGAGGATGTCCAAGCCTAAGATACCACTAAAGTAGAGGAGAGGAGGCAGAAAAGGCAGAAGAATTATTAAGATAGAACAAGCTGCCACTCTCAGTCCCAGTAGCTACCATCTCCTTGGACTGAGGAACCTGAAAAGCACACGTAGAAAAAGTAAACATCGCTTCACATCCTCACTACTTACAAAGAGCAGTAATAGAAAGAAGATTGCATGGAAAGTTGGGGACATAAAGAGTATCCCGAAGCTGAAGAAAAGAAGTAACATGCAGAGTGCCAGACCCATAAACCGGGGATAGAGAGCCATCAACAATAAGAATAGGAGGCAAGTGGTTACTCTTAGTAAGAGAAGAGAAAAGCCAAGAATTCCCTGTCATATGATTGGTTGCACCGGAGTCAATAAGCCATCTACCCGTGGTAGCTAACTAAGTCGAACCAGAAGTAGCTAGAGAAGTAGTTGACTTCTTGGCAGAATCAGCAGAAGAAGGATGAAGATGAGGGTGTTGGACCCAACAATGGTCAACCAAGTGGCCATTCTTGCCACAATGAGATCAGAGAAATCTTGAATAACCATGACCGCCAGTACGGCCACCCCGACCACCATAATTATCATGAGATGCAGGATGAGCAATAATATTAGGAGAGGGAGAGCGAAGCAAAGGACGCTGAAGTAGAGTAATAACAGTGGAAAAATGCGCAGTAGTAGCATCGAGAGTCGGAGTGTCTGCCTCTCAAAGAATCTGTTGATAAATCATGTCATAGGAGTCAGGGAGATGAAGTAAGTAGCAAACCACAAGGAACTCTTGAAAATGTTTCTGTTGCTCAATAAGATCAACAGAAAAGGGATGTTGTTGAAGAAGTTCTGCCCCAAGACTTTGAACCTCCTGATAAGCAGCAGCAGGGGTCATAACAGGACGAGCAAAGAGATCAGCATACAGAGTATAGATACGCGATGTTTGATCCCCTTTAGAATATAAAGCAGCCAGATGATTCCACGCAACTTTGACTGTCTGATCAAGTCGGATGATAGGAAGACAGTCATAAGACAGACTGTTGGCCAACCAAGTATGGACCAGGGCATCAGAAGCATCCCAATCATCATAAGCAGAAGATCCAATGGGAGGAGGGTCATCAGTCAAGTTAGAGCGCCTACGCTGAGAACGTAAAAGGAAGACAAAAGACACACTCCAGTCAGGATAGTTTGGGCCTGTAAGCTTAGACACAGTACCCAATTGCCCAAAGTAGAGACAGAAGTAGAATAATGAGAGAGAGTGACAGAGAAAGTAGCTGAAGATGACAGAGTATCCATAAAGAAAGAAAGCAAGCCGCTCGATCAGGAAGAAAACCGCACGGGCAGACTACAAGAGAAGAACCTGTGCGAACAGGAAGAACAAGATGTCTTGTCTCGATGTGAACACACCAGTACAAGAAAGAAGCTACGACCCAAGGGCGGTGAAGCCGCACGAAAGGAAAGAAGATCAAGAGGGCGCGCAAACAAAGCAGAAATCACGCGACCAAAAAGAGAGGGAGGGAAAAAACTGGAAGAAGTCGGAAGAAGGGAGGGCCAAAAACCAAACTGCGTGGTTCTAAAGGACAAACCACAAAGAGCACGAAGCAACAATTTTGGAGCAAAGGACTTGTTTTCCTCTGATACCAAGTGAAAATATAAGAAGAAAATCGGACATGAGGTAAATAACCGCAAATTTTATTGCACCCAAAAAGTGTGCATTACATAAGTATGCCCCCTTATTTATAGAAAATGGGGGAGGTGAGAGAGTACAATACACAATGTGGGACTAAACTTAAGTCGGGCGGCTTGTGCGTTTTGACGTACACAAACCGCACACTACATAAATACAATAATACAACTTGTGGCCCTTAGAGGAGACCGCCATAATCTAAGTTAGACTGCCAGACAAGTCATCAAGCCGCACCTGCGAGTTGCCACCAGACCGCATTGCGGCTACCCATCAAACCGAAGCTTTGTAATCCTCCTAACTACAAATTACGGGCTGCCACTTGACCGTCGACACAGCAAACCATCATGCACAGAAGCGGCTACAACCAGACCGCTGCGACTTCACAAGACCGCTGCAACTAACACTAAAACCATAACTACAACCGCCTGCAGATCACTGATGTAACTACATACAGGCTGCCGTGGTTTCACCGGACCACTGCGACTAAACAACTAAGGAATAACTGTGGTCTCAAAGCAGTGCGCTGGATATCCAACTCAATAGCTCGCTGTGCCAAACCGCCATAAGGCCGACCAGATAGACCGCTGCGGCTAGAATGGCTAACCGCCTGAACTGAGTTCCAACAATTATTAAAACAAATTCATATTAATGTTCCCTTCTGCGAGGCGATCTCGTAGATGCCTAAGTATTCAAAATATTTAAAAGAACTTTCTAATAAACAAAAATTAGAAAATATTTCGCATCTCTCCCAACGCAGACTATTCAATGGCTCTTACTAATAAATTGCCACTAAAAAGAAATTGATGTTTCTAGTTATCTACCTAAATCACCTAGAG
Source organism: Platanthera zijinensis (assembly GCA_039513925.1). Classification (NCBI taxonomy): domain Eukaryota; kingdom Viridiplantae; phylum Streptophyta; class Magnoliopsida; order Asparagales; family Orchidaceae; genus Platanthera; species Platanthera zijinensis. Next base: position 58,118,963 of record CM077086.1, read on the forward strand.
GGGGTGAATAAGTGAGGTCTGCGTCTTTTTGCGGAATTAAAATTGAACAAAGGAAGCGCAGAAAATAAGCGAACAAATCACAGAGAACACCAGATCTATAGTGATTCCCCAATCTTGGGTACGTCCACTCTCCACCTCACCAATCGAACAACACGCTAGACTCAGCTACTTCACTATTATCTCGGATTGAAAACCAATCCTACAACTCAGAACAATGCCCCTATAACTCAATCCTCAAAATTGATCTACACTCGGAATAAAAACTTCCTACAAAACTCGGAGACAAAATCTCCTACAAGAATAAAGATATTGTAAACAAAAATATACAAACAAAATTATCTCAGATATGAATCTTCACCATTTCTTCTTTCTTGAACTTTAAAGCTTTATCAGAAATGGATCAAAGAAGACAAGCCGAAATCTCTGGATCTGAAATACTTGAGATCAACACGATCAAAAGATGGATCTGTAGAAATTAAACGCCTTGATCTATTGATCGATTCTTGTTCTGAATCACTGGAATCAGAGAAGAAGCAGTGGCGAGAACGACGATGAGGAGCGGCGGCTTTCCCGATTTAGAATGTTAGAAAGATTCAGAAACTTGATTTTGTATGTTGTTAGGGTTAGTCGATTCGATAAGACCTTTTATACGTCAAGCCTAACATTCATAATCATAAAGACTGCACACGTGGACCAATAATAAATGAGATTAGTTTGAAATCATTTCCGTCAGACTTAACGAAAAATTTCAAGAAATGATCTTCATTTCTCGAGTGGATTATAGACTACTCGAGTAATAACTTCTATTTCTCGAGAAAAGGGTGTAAGGTTCTCGAGAACAAGACTTAGAGAAAACACTGGAAACAATTTCTGACTTCTCGAGAAGTAACTTATGTTACTCGAAAAATAGAAACTGACTTCTCGAGAACTAACTGGACTTCTCGAGATCAAGTTTTACTTCTCGAGTACTAGACTTCTGTTTCTCAAGACAAAATCTTGGCCTTCTCGAGTATTGGCCTTAGCTTTTCGAGTACTAGACTTAGAAAAATTCTGAGCTAGATTTTTCAGTTAACTCGAGAACGAAGCAAGTCTTACTCGAGTACTGTATAGCTTCTCGAGAGCTAAATTAAGCTTTCTCGATAACTACTTCTGTTACTCAAAACTTGACTAAGCTAACTCGAGAAATGGATACAATTCTACTCGATTACTTATAGGTCCTTCTCGAGTATAACACTTAGAAAAAAATTTGGCTTTTTGAAAATTTTCTTTCTTCAAAGAATTCAGCAACTAGTCTTTCTCCTATAACTTTAGTGCTTTGAAATGAAGTGTGTCCCAATAGAGAGGCTACACATGAGTCAACACCATGGATCACACAATGAGGGATTGCATTGTATGGTCCTGTGTTTGGTGACTCATTGTAGATTGACATTGGTCTACACTTGGCAATTATATCCTGAAAACACATAACTCAAACAGGGCATCAAATGCAACTTAATTCATCTTAGTTCAAGGGTGACTTCATACAAATCTAGGTTATTGTTGATACAATACCCAACAATCTCCCCCTATTTGTAGAAGTTAGAACTCTCTACACTAAGGTGAATTACATCAAGATAAATAAATAAAGTAACTAGTAAACACAGTGATAATAAATATAAAAGTGTTAAGCAATGAAAAAAAAAATCAGATCATCAAAATTAAAGATTTATATTTATAGATTTTTCCAGGAAATCCAATTCAACAAAATCTCATAAAGAAAACCTTTCTGATCAACTTCTATTATTCCTTGCTTTATTGTTGTTATTGTCTCTCCTTCTTTTCTTGTTCTCTCTTCTGGTAGTAAAAAGGTTTGGGATAATACTTGGGAGGTTTAGGAGGAGCCTTTAGATTATTCCTCCATACTCTTTGTCATATATTCTTCTCTTGGTTAAATATTTCTCATACAGTTCCCATTCATGAGAGCTGTAATGATCATTCCTGCTTTCATTAAAGTCCATGACAAGTTTGAGAGTATCAAGAATAAGAGATTTGGAAGTTGGGCTCCATATTTCTGCAAATTATTGGGTTCTTCTTCTTTCTACTTCTGGATTAGGAGTGGTCCTGCTGGCAGAGGCACCATCACCATATTTTCTTCTCTTAGGAATTTGTACTTCAGGAGGTACTTGATGAGGTACATCTATTTGTTCAAATTCCCAAACTTGAGCATAATTATCAGGAGGTGGTGTATCTGAGCCTTCAGGTCTTGGAGAGAAAGTTGGCTGCTGTACTTGAGGATGCTGAGCATTGTGATTAAGATGGTGAGGAATAACATTAGGATCATCTTAGAAATCAGGGAATATCTGGTTGTGCGTCCACATAGCTGTATCATATGTATGAAACTTGATACCATCAATCTGGTTTTGAACATCAGCATGAATTGTAATCATCTTTTCTTCCCAAAGAGTTTTTATGTTGTTATCTGATTTTTCTAAGTATTCTTTCACTAGCTTCTCCCCCTTTCTGACTTCTATGGATTGGGTTTCTATTGCTGCTTTTTTGAAGGCTCCAACTTCTTTACATGTCTTGAAGTTATGTTCTTGGACCTTCTTTTCCAGTTGGATTTGATTGTTTGTTAGGGTTACTGACTGATCCATCACCTGACCAATACTAGTGATGGTGTGGTCTAGAGCTTTCCCACCTATTTGGAAGAAGTGTTTAAGCTCATCAGTATTGTGTTGTATTTCTACAAAATCTCTGCTAATCTCTTTCTTTAGAGCAGTTATTTTCTCAGTTACAACTTTAAGAGATTCATCAAAATATTCTCTCTGCTGTTTCAGCATGATTTCAATCTTATCAAGAATGGTATCAACAACATGGGTTTCAGCTTAAGAAGGTGGAGGAGTTACTAAAGGAGCTGACCAGGGAGGGATATCTTCAATGAGAACTGAGCTCTGAGCTCTGGTAGTATGAATCAAAATATCTCCTTCCTCACCAAGAATGGTGGGAAATGAGAAATCCAGGCTCTTGAGGGGAGCCTCAGCTGGTTCAGTAGTTCCTTTCTTTTTATAAGAAATCAACACTATTTCTTCTTCTTGCACATCTGCAGCAGGATACTGATGGTCAGGGGATTTTTGTTCAGAATGGTGGTCAGATGGAGATGGTTCTGGAGGAGGAGATTTCTCTGTATGGATAGGATAAGGAGGCTCTTTGGAAGAGAGTTCCTCTATCATTCTACTGATATCTTGCTCTGTAGATAGGATTTGTTCTTGTACTTGTGCATCAGCAAGGAGATCTTTAGCAGGAGTAGTATTAGGTGGTGCAACATCTGGAGGAGGGGTAGAATGGCTTGCCTCTGGGATTAAAGAAGCAGGCTCCCCCTTAGCAACTGCACCAGAAGTGCAAGCTACTTGATGTAGAGGGGAAGATGGGGTCCTGTTCTCATCCTCAATGTGATCATTAGCTTTTGAAGCTTGGGTAGGGTTGAGAACTTTGAGTTCCCATCTTTGAATTAAAGAGATGGAGTATTTCTTCATATGGTGTAGAGTTGTACCTTTGGTCAAATCAAAGACTTCTGGGTTGAATTCATGAAGGAGAAGAGATATAATCCTGGCATAATTTGGGGATTTTATGCTTTCCTTGATCTTGTCAAAAATCATCATCCCAAATTAAAACTTCTTTCTGCAAATGACTGTTATCATCATGTCAAAGAAATCTGCAATGATGAAGCTGATAGAACTAGTCATGCACAGAAGAACTTTTCCAAGTATATCCACTAGCAACTTGCTTTATGGATTCAGATTAGGGTGCCGAATAGTGTTTGCACCAACAGAAATACCACAGAATCCACATTCCCTATCATAATCCTCTTCTGTTAGGTCATCTTTTTCCTCAATGACTGGCAGTCGAAGAAGTTTAGAAATGATTGGAGTGGTTAACTTAACTTTAATCCCATGTACTTTGGTCTTCAGAATCTTCCCGTTTCTCTTTAACTTGGCATTCTGGAAAAATTCTTCAACCTCTAGAAATAAAATCTTGTACGAGTGCTCCAAGATGAATGTGAGTTCGGCGGCTTCTAAGAGAAGAAGAAGATTATGAAAATCGTCTGACAAATCGGCAATTCCTATAGAAACTAGTTCACTGCCGATACCAATCTTTGACGGAGGGGCCATCAATTGAGAGAGATGAACGGAAATCTTCTTTCTGAGAGAAAAAGCTGAAGCGACAGCAAGAGGCGATAGCGACAGAGAAGACAAAGAGATTTTCATTTTCTCGAGAAAAAGGTTTTAAAGATCAAGTGATTTGGAATTTTCGGACTTATTCTATTAAAATAAGTCTTAATATATGATGATTCAGGAAATAATAAAAGTAACATACCTGAAAATATGGCGGTATAAGAGTTCGGGTGTGAATATCAGAACTTTGAACTTGAAGACGAAAATCTGCATCCTACTTCTCAAGTGGAAAGGCATAACTCGAGTGAAGATAATGTTGTTCTCGAGTAGTGAAGTACTGCCTCGAGAAGCGGACTTAAGGTTCTCGAGAAGCAGTCTGATAGTTCTCGAGAGGCAGATTGGAATTCGAGAAGTATTCCTTGGGATATATTCTTATTTCTCGAGTAGTCCTATCACGTACTCGAGTAGTAAGTGTAGTACTCGAGAAATGAAGTCCAAACTTAGAGTTTTCTGAGTTTTTGAAAAATAGCCCGATCCTTGAACTTTGTTATGAGACCTCCTTCGACATTATTCTTTATTGAGCATGCCAAGTTCTGTTTTGAAGAACGATAACTTGGCCTCGTCCAGCAGCTTCGTGAAAATGTCTGCAACCTGCTTGTCAGTTAGAACATACTGGAGGTTGATTTCTCCATGCTCCACATGCTCCCTAATAAAGAGATACCTCAGCTCTATGTGCTTTGTCCTACTGTAAGAGACTGGGTTGTTGGCGATTGTAATTGCACTAGGGGAGTCGCAAAACATTGGAATATTCATGAACTTCATGTTGTAGTCTTCAAACTAGTTCTTTATCCATAGCAGTTGTGCACAACAACTTCCTTCAGAGATATACTCTAAATCGGCTGTTGAAATTGTGACACAATTCTGCTTTTTGCTTCTCCAGGAGATGAGGCTAATTCCTAGGAATTAATAAGTCCCGGAAGTGCTTTTCTTGTCATCTTTGCTTCCTGCAAAATCTGCATCTAAAAAACCAATTAGTTCAATATCATTACTTCTTGGGTACCATAAACCAAGATTTGGTGTACCTTTAACGTATCTCAAAATCCACTTTGCAGCGGCGTAGTGAGATTCCTTAGAGTTCACTTGAAATCTAGCACATACACATTTTGAAAACATTACGTCCGGTCTACTATCAGTAAGATAGAGCAAGGATCCAATTATGCGTCTATACTTGGTTTCATCAAAAGGTATCCCTTTTTCATCCTTGTCCAGAGACATAGCTAAACCCATTGGAGTCCTTATAGAGGTTGCGTTCTCCATTCCAAATTTCTTAATTAAATCCTTGATGAATTTTGTCTGAGAGATGAAAATTTCATCTTCAGATTGTTTCACCTGATGTCCTAAGAAATACTTTAGCTCTCCCATACTGCTCATTTAAAACTTCCATTGCATAAATTTGGAAAACTTTTTACAAAGGTTGTCGTCAGTAGAGCCAAATATGATGTCATCGACATAGATTTGCACTAGCAAAATCTTGTCTTTTATTTCCCTAAGAAATAATGTCTTATATCTTTCCTCTTATGAACTTGTTCTCAAGAAGAAAGCTAGACAGTGTCTCATACCAAGCTCGAGGAGCTTGTTTCAAACCATATAATTCTTTAAATAAAAGATAAACATGATCAGGATGGTTAGAATCAACGAAACCTGGAGGTTGTTCCACATACACTTCTTTCTTTATGTCACCATTCAGGAAGACCGACTTCACGTCCATCTGATAGACAGTGACGCCCTTAAGTACTGCATATGCTAGAAACAACTTGATTGCCTCCAGCCTTGCCACTTGAGCATATGTTTTATCGAAGTCGATTCTTTCTTCTTTTCGGTATCCCTTGGCGACGAGTCTGGTCTTGTTCTTTATAATTGTACCATCTTTGTCCATCTTATTATTGTAGACCCACTTTGTTCCGATAACGTTCCTACCTTTGGGTCGTGGAAAAGCTTCCATACTTGGCAACGCTTGAATTGATTCAATTCTTCTTCCATTGCCATTATCCAAGATGCGTCTGTGTTTGCTTCCTCAAACTTCTTTGGTTCAACATGCGAGAGGAAACTTAAATAGAGGTTTTCATTAGTTGTACTTCTACAAGTTCTGACACCATCCCAGGGATCTCCTATAATTTGATCAATTGGGTGATCCTTCAAGTATTTGAGCTCTAGGGTTCTTGCATCTGGAGCTTCCTCTATCACTTGAGTGACTTCATCAACTTGGATGACCTCTTCATCATGGTGATTATCCTCTCCAATTGGGGTTGGAGTGGTGATCGTGATGAACTGTTGATCTTTTTCTCTAACTGGCTCATCCAAGCTCAATTCCTTTAGTCATGAACCTGCATCTTCATTAAACACACTAGAAGAACTGCCTTGCAGCAAGCTCGTCTCATCAAATACAACATTGATAGATTCTTATACAACCATGGTTTTCTTATTAAAAATCCTATATGCCTTACTATGGCTACTATAACCTACGAAAATACCTTCAAAACTCTTTTTACTAAATTTAGTAGTGTGATACTTCCCATTATGAAGTACGAAGCATTTACTATCAAAGATTTTAAAATATGAAATAGGTTGTTTCCTGCCCTTTAGTAGTTCGTAAGGTGTCTTATTATGGTTCTTGTTTTTGAATGCTCGATTTTGCACGTGACATGCAGTGTTGACAGCTTCAGCCCAGAAGTATTCTGGTAGTGAGGCATCACTCAACATGGTCCTGCAAGCCTCTATGAGTGTTTTATTCCTTCTCTCAGCAACTCTATTCTGTTGAGGAGTACGAGGAGAGGAAAACTCATGAAAGATACCAAAGCTTTCATAGAATTCTGTCATGGCCCCAGACTTAAACTCTGTTCCATTGTCACTTCAGATTTTGACAACGGAGAAGTTGTATTCATTCTAAACTTGCCTGAAAAAATTAGTAAAGCTCCAAGAGTATCTGACTTGTGTTTTAGAAAGAACACCCACGCAAAGCGAGAGTAATCATCAACAATAACCAATGTATAATCCTTACCTCCCAAACTTCTAATTTGTAGTGGACCGAACAAGTCCATATGAAGTAGGTGTAAACAGCTATTAGAATCTTTTCAAATAATGCTTTTAAATATATCCCTTGTTTGCTTGCCTTTTACACATGCACAATAAGGTATATCTTTAATACACTTAACGTTGGGAGCATCACGCACTAAATGAAGAGAAAATAATTTATTAATAGTTTTGTAATTTATATGTGCTAATTTTTTGTGTTATTGGTCACCAAGAGACACACTATCTTTTGCCAAAAGCACACTGGCATAGAAGAGTCTATGCAAATAAAATTTAAACAAAATATATTTCTACTATGAGTGCCTGATAAAATCGTTTATAAATTATCACCCCATTTTATCAAACACTTGTCTGCATGAAATTCTACGATGTATCCTTTATTGCAGAGCTAGCTTATGCTTATAAGATTGTTTTCCAATCCTTCAACATAAGCTTCATGACTAGAGTGTTGTGACCGATTTTACCACAACACCAGCAGTTAAATCTATTGTATCTTTGCCTAGAGTTCTCATGCTTGACCTTTTCAGATTGTGGTCTAGCAGGGATAACCAATTTGGATGTAGAAGCTTCATGGTGATGGCATTCACATGACTTCATATCCTTAAGAGGTTTTTCCACAATGGGTTTAACTCTTGGAGCTTTCTTGATGTTATGACCATGACTATAAGGTTCGTAGCTCTGAAGAGTAATCTCCTCATAAGGTGCCTTAAAGACACTCTCACCAAAGTTCTGGGGATGGGTCCATCCATGGTACCGAGACTATGGCTCTACATGAGTAGGCCTAGCAAAGTGACCATAGGACAAGTCAAGATCAAACTCGTTTGTTGGAAAGATAACCTTTTTAAATGGAGTTTGTTCTTGAGGAGCTTTCCCCTTCTCCTTGGCAGCCTTATTTCTCTTTTGAGCTTTATTTCTCCTAGAAGATTTACTAGGAGCAGCCACATGGCCTAAGCCAACACCTTTAATCTGAGCAGAGAATTCAACCATAAGTGGAAGGATGGTCTCAGGCTTGGAGAAACTTTCGACAAGTTTCTTTTCAGCCGCAAGTTGTTCTTCTAACTTTTGGATGATCTTTTCCTTCAGTTTCAAGTGATCTAGAGCTTTATTGTATTCTTCCATCGCATTATGGAAGTCCTTTCTGAGTGAGTCCATCATCATGACTTCCTCCCTCAGATTGCTCTTCTCATCCTTAAGAGATTTGATCTCCTAAGCTTAAGTTCTTGCGACTCTATGACATTTGTCGTAGGCTTTGATCAACTCTTTATACTGAATCATGAGTTCAGATTCATCATCAGATGAGCAGTCCTCATGATCATGGTCAGAAGCATTTGAATTAGAGAGAGGGGTATGAGAATTTACCTTCCCAGTGAACTGGGGTTCTTCTTCTTCATTTGTATGTGTCATGAGCCCAACGTAGGCTTCTTCCTCATCACTAGACTCAGATGAGTCTGTGTCACTGAAGGTCTGGCCCTTCTTGGCTATCAGGCTTCTTTCAGTCTTCTTCTTATTATAATAAAATTTATTTTCCTCTCTTCTTCCACCCTCCTTCTTGTGAGGGCAATCAACTATGACGTGTACTGGCTTATTGCAACAATAACCAATAATGTCAGAAGAAATATGTTTGTTCGGTTTAGAATGATGCCTGGCTTGGCTACTTGAGCCTTTCTTGTGGCAATCACCATCATGACGTGATCTTCTAAGAGAGGCATCTTTGCCTCTCCATTGTTTCTTCTTGTTCAAGAATTTCTTGAACTGCCTTGAAAGAAGAGAAAACTCTCCTTCAGATAATTCTGAGCCTGAGGTACTTGGCTCTGAAGTTTCTTCTTCACTCTCTTCCTGTGCAGGGGCAGGAGATGCAGCTTTTGACTTCCTCGAGATGTCTGCCTTTAGAGCGACAGACTTCTCCTTGGATGAAGACCGACTTTTCTCTTCTTCAGCTTTTCTTGAGTTTATTTGTAGTTCATATGACATAAGCTTTCCAAAGAGATTTTGAGGGTCAGTCTCTACCAGCTTTCCAAACTCCTAGATAACACAGACTTTATTATCGCATTCCTTAGTCAGAGATCTCAGGAACTTGTCATTCAGTTTTTCATTGGTGAATACCCGACCATAAACTCTTAGGTCGTTGACAATCTTGAAGAAACTTTCAAAAGTATCTGTAATAGAGTCCTTGGGACCTTGTCTGAATGCTTCATACTTCTTATTCAGAATGGATCTTCTGTTATCCCTAACCTCTTCAGTACCTTCCTTCAGGATGATGAGTGATTGCCATATTTCCTTGGGAGATTGGTAGTGAATCAGATTTGGCAGCATAGAATCATCGACTGCACTTGTGATGATAATCTTGGCTTTCTTGTCTAAGGAGACAAGTGAAATCTCATCTTTATCAAGATCCATAAGCTTCTTTAGAACTTGCTTAGTAGAATCAATGGTGGAGGTTGTCATAGGAACATAAGGTCCTTCTTCCACTATCATAAAAATTCTTTGTTCCACAGCTTCCATGAAGAACTTTATCCTCTCTTTCCACATAAAAAAAAATATTCTTTGTGCATAGAGAAAGCTTAGTGAAATCCTTGGCTATGTCCATACTTGAATCCTTTAAAGATAACTAGGAGCAGATCTGTTCAAGTTGTTAACATTTTTGACGAACAACCTCGCTCTGATACCAATTGATATTTCTAGTTGTCTGCCTAAATCACCTAGAGGGGGTGAATAGGTGAGGTCTGCGTCTTTTTGCGGAATAAAAATTGAATGAACAAAGCGCAGAAAATAAGCAAATAAATCACAGAGAACACCAGATCTATAGTGGTTCCCCAATCTTGGGTACGTCCACTCTCCACCTCACCGATCTAGCAACACGCTAGACTTGGCTACTTCACTGTTATCTCAGATTGAAAACCAATCCTATAACTTGGAGCAACACCCCTACAACTCGATCCTCAAAATGGATCTACACTCGGAAGAAAAACTTCCTACAAAACTCGGAGACAAAATCTCCTACAAAAATAAAGATGTTGTAAACAAAAATATACAAAAAAAGTTATCTCAGATCTGAATCTTCAGTCTTTCTTTCTTTTTGAACTTTGAAGCTTTGTCAAAAATGGATCAAAGAAGACAAGCCGAAATCTCTGGATCTGAAATGCTTGAGATCAACACGATCAAAAGATGGATCTGTAGAAATTAAATGCCTTGATCTGTTGATCGATTCTTATTCCGAATCACTGGAATCAGAGAAGAAGTAGTGGAGAGAACGATGATGAGGAGCAGCGGCTTTCCCGATTTAGAATATTAGAACGAATCAGGAACTTGATTCCGTGTGTTGTTAGGGTTAGTCGATTTGAAAAGACCTTGTATAGGTCAAGCCTAACAGTCATAATCATTAAGACTACACATGTGGACCAATAATAAATGAGATTAGTTTGAAATCATTTCCATCGGACTTAACAAAAAAATTCATGAAATGATCTTCATTTATCGAGTAGATTGTAGACTACTCGAGTAATATCTTCTGTTTCTCGAGAAAAGGGTATAAGGTTCTTGAGAACAAGACTTAAAGAAAACATTGGAAACAATTTCTGGCTTCTTGAGAAGTAACTTCTGTTACTCAAAAAAAAGAAATTGAATTCTCGAGAACTAACTGGACTTCTCGAGAACAAGTTATACTTCTCGTGTACTAGACTACTATTTCTCAAGACAAAGTCTTGGCCTTCTCGAGTAATGGCCTTAGCTTCTCGAGTACTAGACTTAGAAAAATTCTAAGCTAGATTTTTCAGTTAACTCGAGAACGAAACAAGTCTTACTCTAGTACTGCATAGCTTCTCGAGAGCTAAATTAAGCTTTCTCGAGAACTACTTCTATTACTCAAAAACTAGACTAAGCAAACTCAAGAAATGACTGCAATTCTACTCGAGTACTTATAGGTCCTTCTCGAGTATAACACTTATAAAAAAAATTGGCTTGCTGAAAATTTTCTTTATTCAAGGAATTCAGCAACTAGTCTTTCTCCTATAACATTAGTGCTTTTAAAATGAAGTGTGTCCCAATAGAGAGGCTACACATGAGTCAACACTATGGATCACATAGTGAGGGATTACATTGTATGGTCCTATGTTTGGTGACTAATTGTAGACTGACATTGGTCTACGCTTGCCAATTATATCCTGAAAATACGTAACTCAAAAGGGGCATCAAATACAACTTAATTCATCTTAGTTCAAGGGTGACTTCATACAAATCTAAGTTATTGTGGATACAAAACCCAACAGAAATGACCCGGGACGATTTTATATCCTGTGCCTATTTGACAATATATTAGTAAAATACCCTTTTGTAGATTTAGGCGCGAGCATTAATTTGATGTCATTCTCGCTCTTTCAAAAATTAGGTTTGGGCTCTCCGAGCCCTACTAAAATGCATATCAAACTAGCGGATCGCTCGGTTAGGTTTCCCGTCGGGGTAGTGGAGGACGTTCTTGTTCGAGTTGATAAGTTTATCTTTCCGATAGACTTCGTCATCTTGGACATCGAGGAGGACACTGATGTACCAATTATACTCGGTCGCCCTTTTCTCGCCACCTCCCACGCATTAATTAATGTGAGTAACGGTCGTATCCTCCTTTAGGTAGGAGATGATGAGGTTACTTTCTCTATTAATTCCTCGATGGAAAACTCGTCATCGAGCGATGACTGTTGTTATAATTTAGATACCTATTTTGGAGATTGTTCTTCCCCTGTTTTCGAGTCTTCCTTTTAAACGACTATATTTTTGCGCTCGAAAAATTTAATTGTGTAGAGGATAAATCTACAGATTTGCCTTTCGAACCAATTAGTTCGAAAGACATTAGAATTAAAACCTCGTTAGAAGAACCACCCTGCTTAGAACTAAAACCCCTACCTGAATCTCTCAAATAAGCTTTTTTGGGAAAAGATGATACCCTTCCCATTATCATTTCTTCGCATTTGAGCGATTTATTAGAAGTTTTGCTTAAATATCATCATGCAATTGCGTGGCAAATTTCTGATTTAAAGGGGATTAACCCCTCTTTCTGCACTCACAAGATTTTCCTTAACGATAATTGCCGCAAAACCATTCAGCCGCAGCGACGTCTTAACCCAAACATAAAAGACGTCGTTAAAGCCAAAATAATTTAATTTTTAGATGCAGGGATTATTTATCCTATTTTAGATTGTGTTTGGGTTAGTCCCGTTCATGTCGTTCCCAAGAAGGGCGGTCTAAACGTAGTGGAAAATGAGCATAATGAACTTATCCCAACTCGTACTGTTACGGGTTAGCGGGTGTGCATCGATTATAGGAAACTAAATGATGCCACCTATAAGGACCATTTCCCACTATCATTTTTAGACAAAATTCTGTAGCGTTTATCCGGCCATCCATAATATTGTGTTCTTGATGGTTTATCGGGGTTTTTCCAAATAGCCATTTCCCCCGATGACCAAGAGAAAACAACTTTTACCTGCCCATTTGGCACCTTCGCATACCAAAGAATGCCATTTGGCCTATGTAATGTGCCAGCTACATTTCAAAGATGTATGCTGGCGATCTTTGGCGAGCTAGTAGGATACATTATGGAAGTCTTTATGGACGATTTCTCTGTTTTCGGATGCTCATTCCCGGTTTGTCTTCGTAATTTAGATCGTGTCCTTCAGCGATGTGAGGACACGCATCTCGTTTTAAATTGGAAAAGTGTAACTTTATTGTTCGAGAAGGTTTGGTTCTCGGCCATCAGATTTTGTCTAAGGGGATGGAGGTCTATAAGGCCAAGGTAGAAATTATCGAAAAGCTTCCCCCTCCTATAACGTAAAATCTATTAGGAGTTTCTTAGGCCACGTGAGCTTTTATCGGCGCTTTATTCAAGACTTTTCTAAAATAACAAAGCCGCTTACTCGCCTCTTGGAAAAAGAGTCTAGTTTTGTCTTTAGTAGCGAATGCGAGTCTGTATTTAATTTTAAAAAAAAACTTATAAATTCTCCCATTTTAGTGGCGCCCGATTGGTCCCTTCCGTTCGAGAATATATGTGACGCTAGTGATATTGCCGTAGGTGCCGTTCTTGGCCAATGCATAAACAAATACTTCACCCCTATCTATTACGCTAGCAAAATGCTCACTTTCGCACAAGGAAATTACATGACAACGGAAAAGGAACTTTTAGCAATCGTTTTTGCATTCGATAAGTTTCGCTTATATATAATGCTTTCTAAAGTTATCGTATTTACCGACCACTCTGCCTTAAAATATTTATTAGCTAAAACGGACGCCAAGCCCCGCCTTCTTCGATGGGTCTTCCTCCTATAAGAATTTGATTTGGAGATCCGGTATAAAAAGGGTGCGGAAAATTTAGCCGCCGATCACCTCTCCCGTTTAGAAAATCCGGGTGCGGAAGCGCTCGTCGAATTTGACATAAATGATAGATTTCTCGTGGAACGCCTCCTAGCCATAAATACTATTTCGTCTTCCCCGCCTTGGTTCGCAGATTTTGAGAACTATTTAGTTGCGCGGGTGCTCCTAAAAGACTTTTCGAGCTACCAAAAGAAGAAATTCTTTTCTGACTTGAAAATTTTTTTTGGGAGGACCCTTTTCTTTTTCGTATCTGCGCAGACCAAGCGGTCTGAAGATGCATCGCGGGTGTGGAGTGCACGCAAATACTTAGGCACTGCTACGAGGGTCCGGCTGGTGGGCATTATTAAGCTAACCGGACCGCACATAAGGTTCTGGAGGCGGGCTTATTTTGGCCCACTCTATTCAAAGACGCTCACAATTTTGTGCACTTCTGCAATAGCTGCCAGCGGACGGGTAACATCTCTCATCGCGACGAGATACCCCAAAATTTGGTTTTAGAATACGAAGTCTTTGATTTGTGGGGCATCGATTTTGTTGGCCCCCTACCTCCATCTTTTAAAAATAATTATATTTTAGTGGCGGTCGACTACGTATCAAGGTGGGCGGAAGCGCAAGCTCTCCCCACCAACGATGCGTGAGTCGTCGCTACCTTTCTTGAAAAACTATTTTCTCTCTTCGGCATGCCTCGATCTATTGTGAGTGATAGGAGAACTCATTTCTGTAACGCCCAAATGGCTAAGACATTAGCTAAATACAGAGTCACACACAAACTTGCCACCCCTACCACCCGCAAACTAGTGGCCAAGTCGAGGTAGTAAATCGAGAGATTAAGCGTATATTAGAAAAAATCGTTTCGCTTAATACAAAAGATTGGTTCGTCAAACTCGACAATGTGTTGTAGGCGTATCATACGACATACAAAACTGCAATTGATTGTATGCCGTATCGATTAGTCTTTGGCAAAGCGTGTCATCTCCCCGTAGAACTAGAACATCACGCTATTTGGTCTTTAAAACTCGTAAATCTCGACGCTAACTTAGCAGCTCAAAAATATAAAACTACAACTAAACGAGCTCGATGAATGACATGCAAACGCTTACGAGAGCAATAAGTTCTATAAAGAGTGTTCTAAGTTTATCACGATCGAAAAATCAAGACCCAGATTTTTTTTTCTCCGGACGATCTTGTCCTTTATAATTCACGTCTTAGGCTTTTTCTAGGTAAATTAAAATCACGATGGTCCAGCCCCTTCAAAGTTGAAGAGGTTTGGTTATATGGGACCGTACTCATCTCCCACCCGGAAAAAGGCTCGTTTAAAGTAAACAGTCATCGTTTAAAATTATATATAGCATGCGATCCTATGGGTGCTAATATCGAAACCATAACCCTCGTCGAATTATAAACCCGCCAAAATAGTCAAGCTACAAGACTATAAACAAAACGCTCCTGGGAGGCACCCCATGTTTATTTTTTTCGCTATTTCTTTATTTTTTTACTTGCTATTTTTTTCTTAATAATGCAGGGTTTTAAAATGGGCCTCCCCGAGCACGTTTTAGGGAAGTTTCTTCCCTTTTTATTTTTGTACTTATTACATTTTATTTCTTTTTTTGTTCCTCAAACTTATCTTGCAATATTGGGGACAATGTTGGAATTAAGTATGAGGGTGTTTTCGTACTTTCTTTTCTGCACTTCAATTTTATGTACTCCTAAGAATTTTAAAACAAAAAAAAAAATTTCAAAAACAAACAAAAAAAATTTATAAAATGAAAACTCCAAAAATGTTTTTTGTCTTATTATCAAAAAATTCAAAAAAATCAAAAATATTTTTCGTCTTATCATCAAAAATTTCAAACAAATGTTAAAACAATAATTCCAAAAATATTTAGTTTTACATTGTAAATATTTTTTTGTAAATATTTTTGTAAATATCCTTTTCTCTTTCCCCTCTTCCTTTCTCTCTTATCTTTGAAAATAATTTTCTTTCCACTCTTGTAGATATTTGCTTAAAAATCTTGAAAAAACAAAATTTTTAGAAAACAAAAAAAAAGAGTTCAAAAAAATCTTTTTCGTCTTTCTTTAGTTTGTACATATTAAAGAAATGATTTCAAAATTCTAAAAAAAGATAATAAAATACAAAAAAGATGAAAACTATAAAAAAAATTTCCAAAAAAAAAATTATTATGAAACAAATAAACCAAAAATACCATTCTTAGCCTCTTTTCTCTCCAAAAAAATTATTGCGAGTTTATTTATAAGCTAATTTTATTAATTCTTTATTTTCTATTCATTTATTAATTGTAGATTGATAGATTTAAATATCCGGGGTTAAGTTTTAAAGAATTTTTTATGTTTTTTCTTATTAAGATAGAGAACTTGTTTTAGGCACTACTTCTAATTTATCTAAAATAGAGGCACGTGTATTATGTTAGAAAAAATAATCTTAGACTTCAATTATGTTTACTTCATGTTTTTTGAAACACAGGTACGTTCAATTTATCAAACTTGCTCTCAAAATATTTTTATTAAAATCTAGTTTTCATCTTGAAAAAAATAAATCCTATCCTCCCATATTTATCATGTCTTACTTGGCATGATAAAATTTTTATCCTTAAAAGAACATATGTCAATGAGAATAAGATTTCGTTCCGTAAACATAGACATCCAATATTTTAAAAGATTATATGTTATAGAGTAAGATGATAAAATTCATTACTCCTATACATATACATTTGGTTATATGAAGTTATTCAAAAATTTACATGTTATGGAAAATAAGATTTCGTTTTCCTAAACACACACATTTTAAAAAAAATCGTTAGAGGTTTGAGAAAAAAATACCTCATGTCTAAAACCAAAGCCCTCTTCATAAACCACCCCCTTAGTCATATTCAATGATTCTAGACTTAATATAAAATATTTTTGAGAGCGTAAATTTTAAATTGCATTAATTCCTTTAAACTCTTATAAGCTAAAATTTCTATAATTCCAATCTATTTTTGTTTTCTAGCGATTGCAATTTCTGCTTGTTCTTTGGTTACTTCATAAAGTCTTTTTGGCCAAAACTTTTCCTCTATTTAAAACATTTTCATGATTTAGGACTTAACTCTTATACCCCTGATGTCTACTTTGATCTCTCTTTCAATTAATTCAAGCGGTAGCTAAATTTAGAGTTTCTCTTAATTCCTTATAAGTATATCTCCAACTTTTGCCCTGGAATAACAAAAGCTTAAGTTTGGGGTATTTGATGAGTTGAAAATATTTGTGTTTTTCTATACATTATTTAGGTTGTTTTTAGTTTATTTTCGTTGTTTTTAATTATTTTCTCCGATAAAATGTTCTTTTTTATATATATTCCCTTTTAACTTAGCTATATTTTTGTTTTCCAAAATTTCAGAAAAAGATAAAATTTTCAAAGTACACGCACAGGTCCATTTGGTCACGCCCGTGACCTGGGCATGCCACTTTGACGCCTTTGGAAAACTGATGCCTGTCGAGAATTCATGAAAAGAAAGAGTTACATGCCTGTGTTAAGATTTACGTGACTGTGTCACGCCAGCTTACTCGATGTTCGTCGAACTTGACTCAACACTCGACGCTCGACGTTCATCGAACTTGACTCAACACTCGACGCAAGTCAACACTCAATGCTAGTCAACACTCAATGCCTCCAGGCTGATAAGACACTCAACGCCTCCGACACGCCAGTGTCATTCGGCGCATGCCCGTAACCGCCTCAACTTTTCCAGACAAGACACTGCCAGCGAGGCAAGGACTCGATGCTTTCGCCAGTCACGCCCATCCTATATGCCCGTGACTAACGAACACGCCCGTGATCGCCATGTGGACCTTCTAGAAGTTCCCCAAAGTCAACTTTCCACCTGCTTTTCGGCTTCACCAGCACGCTAGCGGTACACACCCCCTAGTCATGCCCGTGACCAGGGCGTGTAACCCGATTTTTTTTATATAAATAAAACTTTTTTGTAAGGTCCAAGGGTTCAATTTTTTTGAGTCATTTTGTTATTGGAGTGCTTCTTTGTTGCTTTTTGAGCTATGTAAGGAGATATTCTCCCCATTTCCTTAGTGTTTGCTTTAGCTTTTTGTAACTCTACTTTTGTCATTTATAAAATATACTAGTTTTTCTCTCCTTATGTTGTTTTGGCCATCTGAGTGCCCCACCTTCAGTGATCTTTTGTATCTTTGATTTTCTCTTTAAAATGTGTGTGTGTGTGAGAGAGAGTTAGATTTGTTATTTTTTCATGTTATCAAGTTATCAAATTTGCTTAGTTTAGTTTTAGGTTTTCTCAAAGGTGTTAATCGTTATGCTAGATTTTCTCATCTTGTCCCTTAGCCTTGTTTAGGTTTAGGTTTTTAGTACTTTAATTTTATTTTTATGGTTTTATAAAAGTGTTTTTAAAGTGGCTTTTTATCCTTTTCTTTTACTTATCTTTTTATTTTTGTAAAACTTTTTGTTCTTTTGCTTTTATTTCCACTTTTTAAGTATTTTTATGAAATTATAAGAATAAAAATCTAATCGTTTTAATTTTTGTAGCACTTTGTTTTTACTTTAATTTTCAAAACCCTTTAGCTTCTTTAATTTTTATTTTCCCTTTTTTTTGGCAAGTTCTAGGAGTAGAAATGTAATCGTTTTAATTTTTCGATCACTTTGATTTCCTCTTCTATGTGTGTGTGTGAGTGTATGAGATTAAGTTCATTTTGATCTTTCAACTTCATGTAGAGTATGTGCGTGTTTGAGTTAAATTTTTTTTGCTTTCTTTTTCTCTTTCTTAATTACATAGAGTGTGTGAGTGTATGAGATAGTGTTTATTGCTTTTTTTCAATTACGTAGAGAGTGTGTGTGTGTGTGCATTTATTACCCGCCTACTCATTCGAGTAGGACTCGCTTTAATTTCTCGCATACTCATTCGAGTAGGAATTGTCATTTGCATTTATTTCCCGCCTACTCATTCGAGTAAGACTCGCTTTCATTTCCAACCTACTCATTCGAGTAGGATTTGCTTTCATTTTCCGCCTACTCATTCGAGTATGACTTGTAATTTGCATTTATTTCCCGCCTACTCATTTGAGTAGGACTCGCTTTCATTTCCCGCCTACTCATTCGAGTAGGACTTGTAATTTGCATTTATTTTCCGCCTACTTATTCGAGTAGGACTCGTTTTCATTTTCCGTCTATTCATTCGAGTTGGACTTGCTTTCATTTCCCGCCTACTCATTCTAGTAGGACTTATAATTTGCATTTATTTCTCGCCTACTCATTCGAGTAGGACTCGCTTCATTTCCTGCCTACTCATTCGAGTAGGACTTGTAATTTGCATTTATTTCCCACCTACTCGTTTGAGTAGGACTTGTAATTTCTCTTTTTGTAACTTATCTTTTTATTTAAGATTTTGTAGAGTGTGTGAGTTCCCTTTTTTATTAGTCTTGCAATTTCCTAACGTTTCGTTATTTTATGTCCTTTTCTTATAATCCTTTAGTGCATAGTTTCAAACTCACGTCTCATCAAAATCATAAGTCGTCCCCATTCCGATGAGTGGGTAATCGTTCTTAGCCCTCGACATCGAAGAGCATTGGAACATAAAAATTCACTTTAAATAATTAAAGGTCGTTTTCTCACTTTAATTAAAGAACTTAAGGTTTGCCCCGGGTATACGACGCGTAGAATCACATATCGATGTGTGAGCTCTATTTCTGTTATCCACACACTAGCTAGCCGAGAGACCGTACTTATGGACTGATCACCCAAGGATAAAAAGAGTTGTGTGCATAACCTTGTGAGAGGAGAAGCGTAATTCTACCGATTGGGTTCCCCACCCAATATCGGGGTTCTTAGCGTAAAGCGGACATTAAGAGGAATCCTTTGTTGGACGATAGTTCGGTCGAATAGTCTTAATGTTCAGGTGAGAGATATCCTTAGAGATAGGTGAGAAATTGTTTGTGGAACCTCCACGACCAAGTTGCCTTTAATTAATTTGAAAACTAAGTTCTATAATTATTAAGAGTTATTTTAGTTTCAATCTAATTCGATGTCGAGCTTTAATCCTTCATCGAATTTTATAATTCTTTTTACATCTCTCTCTTATAATCGCTTTTGTTAACTAAACTTTGATAACTCTATTTTTGGTAAGATAATAGTCCCTCCGGGAGGAGTAAAAATAATCAACCTGCCCCAGGAAATATACGACCTCGATATTCTCCCCCAATATCCTGTATTACTTGCGATATGTGCACTTGCCTCCTTTCGTCGCGCGAAATCCGAACCCAGTGTGCTCATCGTCTAAATCAGAGCCGAGCTTCACGCACATCAGCGAACAACCTCAAATACGACCACTAGAGATACTCCTTTTAAGCTTTCCCATGGCTGTGAGGCGGTCTTGCCGTCGAGTTTGAGGTTCAATCCCTGCGAGTTGCGGCCGCAAACAAAGGAGACGAGACATAGAGGGAGGATAATGAAGGGGAGATACGGCTATCGCTGGATATGGTGGAAGAACTTCGCAATGTTGTCGCGGTCAGGCAGGAGGAGATCAAGCGGTGAATGGCTAGGAATTTTGACAAAAATGTCAGAGTAAAGCAGTTCGGGGAAGGGGATCTAGTCCTAAAGAAAGTCGATGACGCAGGAAGGTCGGCTACTGTCGGTAAGCTCAACCCTAATTGGGAAGGAACCTACAATGTAGAAAAGGCCTTGGGGTCAGGGGGATACCACCTCCAGAATATGGAGGGGTGCCCATCGGCCACACCTGGAGTGGCGACGATCCGATACGATTCTTCCCACAGGATGGGTAAATTTGTGTATACCATTGTAATATGTTATCTTAAGAATTTTTTCTCTGCAGGTTATTGAAAGTAACTAGCGTCTACCTAAATCACCTAGAGGGGGGTGAATAGGTGATGTTTGCGTCTTTTTACAGAATAAAAATAATCTTAAATAATAAGCACACAAACGCATCGATTTTATAGTGGTTCCCCGAGTTGGGTACATCCACTGTCCCGCCTTGCCTATCTTCCACAAAGGGCAGATTCTGTTACTTTACCAAACTCAAATTCAACAAATCTTACACCTCAGAGTCGCAACTCCTACACATCGGAGACGACGCTCCTACAACTCGGAGAACAAACTCTCCTACAACTCGATCTGCAAGCCGGATCCACAATCTCGATCCTCAACAAGATCTACTCTCTCAATCCACAAACGGATCTACAAATTTGAAGAAAAAAAATCTCCTACATAATACAAAATGATATTACAACAATAACACATGATTACAAGTCTTGATCCGACATTCTTGGAAGGGTTGATCTTGGATCTCGGAGAACTCAAAAACATGAAATCTTTGGATCTTGAACCTTGGATCTTGGATCTTCCACTAACTTGGATTGGAGTAGAATAAATCTTGAAAGATGAAACTGTTGGATACATTGGTTATAATGTACTTGATTTAAAGAAGCCCTTTCAACTCAATGATATACACATGTTTTTATTTGATATATGTTTCAGTTTTAGTATATAGGTTGCCTACTTCATGTTGATTGGATAGGTGGACACAAGAAGTTGATCGGATTTTGATGAAAAATTGTCAAAGTACAAAAAAGTCAGGAGAAGTCAGCATAGTGCTGAGTAAAGTCAGCACAGTTGTCATTCAGCAACTTGCAGAGAAAATCGGCAAAGTCCATAAGTGTCGACACATTTCAACTATGTTGACACCTTTGTAGAAGCTATGTCAATTCAAGTCAGTTGTCTCGACACTTTGAAGACTAAGTCAGCATACTTGACACTATAAAGCTTAAAGCAGTTGTGTCGAGACAATACAGTTGTCTCGACACAAAGAAGACAAGAGATTTTTCTAAGTAAAATTGTGTCGAGACAATCCAACTATCTCGACACAAGGCAGAAATAAAACATGTAGACATTAGGCAGATAGTTGTGTCGAGACAATCTAAGTGTCTCGACAATAAGCAGAATTAAAGAGGTTGATAAAGAAGATGGTTGTGTTGAGACAAATCAACTGTCTCTACACTTTCATGTTTCAGATGAAAAGTCTTCCAAGTAGAATTGTGTCATGACTGTTATGATGTCTCGACATAAATGTCGATACACTTTGGACATCTCGACACTTATGTTTCTGAAGATGTGTAGAGTCAACACAGAAGTGTCGAGATAAGTCAGAACTATCACTTCAGCTATAGAAATGTGATACGTCAACATAAAATGTTTAAGGGGAGAATTTGAAGAATGATGTCAGATGCTGATGTCATTATCAGGAAACCAGCCATCCATGAAGGCTATAAATAGAAGGGTTGTCTATACAAAAAAACACTCAAGACAAAATTGAAAAAGCAAACAGAAATTCTCATTCTATTTTCAACTCGAGAAGGAGGAAGAAGACGGAGGTCTTCAAGAAAATCTCTAGATCCCTTTTCAAAGTCGATTTGAAGATTTAGGTGGATCTGATCAATAATTTCTTCAAGATAATCAAGCTAATCAACATTAAGAAGATTGCAGATCCAGTGAAGCAACCTTTTCAGCCAGCCAATTTATCAAGAAGACATTTATTGTTGCTGAATTGAAGAATCTGTGCTAACAGATAAGTCAAATTACAGAAGTTCTGTTTTCTGAGAATTACTATTTTTTACCTCTATATTTTGTAAGATCTCCTTGAGATCTAAGTGGGTAGGAGATATTTTTTCTGAGTTGTAAGCCTATTTTATAAAGGCTGAGGTAGTGTTCTTGAGGGACCTGAGGTAGGTGGTTTGAGAGAATCACTGAGTTGTAGTCCTATTTTATAAAGGATGAGGTAGGGTTCTTAAGGGACCTGAGGTAGGAGATTGGGAGAATCTCTGAGGTAGGATCTGTTGGTCTGATTGTAGGTTTCATTACAGAAACTGAGCCTGTAGGATCTTTAGATCTGAGTTAAAGAGGATGAGCTATAACCTCATCTAGCACATTGCTAGTGAGGAAGAAGGGGGAAAGTGGATGTACCCTAGATAGGGGAACCACTATAAATTCATTGTGTACTGTGTGTTGTGATCTGTTGTTGCTTGTGTTGTGATCAAGTTTTTTGTAACTGTAATATTACTTAAATGAGGAAGATCTGAAAGAGTAATTTAAATAGACACCTATTCACCCCCCCGATAGGTGATTATCTACCCATAAGATTATCTTTCAAGTGATATCAGAGTGAGGTTATTCAAGAAAGACCTAACAGTCTGAAAAAGATCCAAAGGGTATTTAAAATATGGCTTCTGAATCACACAGAGAACTCAGTTATATGAAACTACCTATTTGTACTAAGGACAACTTTGTTATATGGAAAAAGAGAGTAAGATTGTTCATGAAAACCTCAAATCCAATAATCTTTATCACTGTACAAGAAGGACCATATGTCCCAATGCAGACATCTGTTTTAGATGCAAATGTTCAAACACCTATGAAACTGTCAGAAATGACAAAGGATGAGATGGTACTTGCCACCATGGGCAAAAGAGCACAAAATATAATAGTCAGTGCAATAGATAATTCAACTTTTTAGAATCTAGTGCACTGTAATACATCCAAGGAGATGTGGGATACACTCATAGTATACATGGAAGGCATAGAAGAAGTAAGAGATGACAGAAAATCTTCCCTCAACCAGTAGTATGAGGCTTTCAGATAAGGAAAAACTGATTTTATAGATCAATATTATGAAAATATCTTTACAATAGTAAATGACTTAAGAAACTATGGCAGGAATTTCTCAAACTATGAGCTGAATGATAAATTCTTGAGATCTTTAAATAAAGAATGGGACATCAAGATTTGTGTTGTAAGAGAAATGAGAAATCTAATTAATATGTTACCCCAAGACTTGTATGTGAAGCTAATGTCACATGAACTTCAATTAAACTCTAGAAAAGCTGAAGCAGATTCTGCCAGAAGTTCAACCCAGACTAAAATTGTGGCCTTCAAAGCAAATACATCTAAGAAAGCTAGAAGAGAAATCTCATCATCACCCAGAAGGGATGAAGATACAGATAGCAATGGAGTATGTTCTTCATCAGATGATTTAACAGATGATGAATTGGCACTATTTATCAGGCAATTCAAGAAAATGTTGAGAAGAAGGAAGCAGTGAAATAAAAGGAATTCTTCTAGATCAAGCTCCAGTAAGAACAAAGACAATCACAGAGACAAATCTTTGGTCAGGTATGATTCTCATCAGAATAAACAATTTAAAACTAAAATTATTTACTTTTGCTATAATAGGCCTGACATGTCATAGCCTACTGTCCAGTAAAAAGGAAGGAGAATAAAAAGTCTAAAGAAAAGAAGTTCTATAAGAACAAGAAATCAGAAAAGTGTCTAATGGTAAAGAAATCTAAGACCTTATCTGATAATGATACTGACTCAACAGATTCTAAAGGAGAACTTGCTGGATTGTTCTCCTATAAAGAAGAGTTCATCAGAAAGGCCGTATACAAAGGGAAAAGCTCCACAACTTCATCACACTCTGCTCAAATGTTTGAGCTAATGACAAGAGTAATCTTCAAAATTAAGATTGACTGGAGTAGAGTAGTCTTTGGTAGAATTACTGAGAGTATCAAGAAGCCCAACATGGGCAGAATTCTAAGTATATACCTGACTAAAGCCATTCTAACAAGCTTAAACCTAAAATTGGGCACCAAGATAAATCACATGAGGAAAATGGATATGAGGATATTGTCCAGGTGGGATAGAGTTCTATCCAAAGAGCCTCCTGTGGTGGAAAAGAGGAAAGAGAAGAAGAAAGCTGTAGTGATGGAAGAAGAATCTTCCCATGATTCTAAAGTTCAAGGCAGTTCAAGCTCAGATAACTAGGATGATCCCGACCGCAACATTTCTCTAAGGACCTTAACTGAAACAAGGCATCAGGTCCAGGGGAGATTACTCCAGAAATGGACCTCATTGCAGAGGAAAACCTCAATGAGCCTCCTGTCTTAGACAGTGAAACTATCAATCTCACTGTGATAGAAGTTCTCCAAGAACTAAACACAGTTTTGGTAGAGAATATGCCAGACAATGAGGCTGAAGTCTCTAAGAAGACTGGGGAAGAATTCCCACTAGAAGAGGAAGCTAACAACTAAGGGGAGCTAGCAGGCCTGTCCCCTAGGTCTAGAGGTGCTGGTCAGCAACAACCTGTTTCCATAGTCAGTTCATCTGAATTAGAAGAGGAAGAAGCATCTCAGTTGAAGAAAAGAAAGTTAACTGAGCTCAAAAAGAAGAGTTTGAGTTATAAGAAGACAATTCAGTCTGGTACATCACCTCCTTCTTCTGTTATGGATTTCAGCTCCCTTATAGTTCAACTACAGTTCATGCTAGATAATCAAAGAAAGGACATGGAAACATATGTAGATGAAAGTAAGAAGTACCTGCAGTTCCAATTGGCCCAAGATATAAAATCAATTCGATTTGAGGTCAATGTCTTGAAGAAGGACATGACAGACTTCTTCTAGAGGGGAGCACATGTTGTAGTATACATGACCAAATAACAAGAAGAGTCAAAGAAGACTATAGATGAAACAGCTGTCCGACAAGGCTATGTTCTGGAAAATCAGACAAGATTGAATGAGAATCTAATACAAATGCATGATATTTCCCTGACCAAGCTTAATGAGCACACTACAACCCTTGAAGCAAAGATAGTCTCAACTTCTACTGTTGTTGAAT
This sequence comes from Platanthera zijinensis, assembly GCA_039513925.1. Taxonomy (NCBI): domain Eukaryota; kingdom Viridiplantae; phylum Streptophyta; class Magnoliopsida; order Asparagales; family Orchidaceae; genus Platanthera; species Platanthera zijinensis. The sequence continues at coordinate 58,144,259 of CM077086.1, forward strand.
CTTAGATTTCAACTCAGTCAGATTCTTTGGTCAAGGCTGTCAAGGACTCTGTCCAAACCTTCACTGAGAACTTAGCAAAGGTAAGGAATCATCTTACAGCAGGTCTACATCATACAATTGATCAAGTCAGATTTCAGAAGAATGATCTCAGAGATCATTTTGAGAGAGAAGTCATAAAGGGGGAGAGATTACTGATAAAAGCTAGTTCTGATCTTGCTAAGTGGACTTCCAATAGCATCAGATCCACTCTAGGCTACCCTCTCTATGTGATGATGATTAGACAACTGATTCTGGCTGCCAACCAGCTCAGCTGCAAGGTATTCCATCTACTGCAGCATAAATCGTATATCCTCTTCCACAATTTGAGGATATTCATCAAGCAGTTCAGGCAATGTACAGTCCTCCTCCAAATGTTCAGAATGTGATATATGAAGAGGTGGAGATGATTGATGTTGCCTTGATAAAAGAAAAGGAAGCCCAATTGTCAAAGAAGAGATTTAGATAGCAGGCTTAGGCTAGGCCTGATTTTGAGCAGTGGAGTCCAACCTCTAGAAATATTATACTCACTGCATGGCAATCGTTTAATGCTAATAGATATGACAAGGGCAAATGGTACACTGAACAAGAATGGAACAAGCACCTTACGCAGCAGGAAGTCATCTACAAGTTCAAAAGAGACCTGAAGGCTGGGAAGATTCCTGCTACTTCTATTGAACCCAGTAAATACTTTCCCAAGCCCTACCATTACTTTGAGAGGCAGAGACTCAAGGAAGAAGAGTTCTCTAAAGTCAAGAATGCCAAGGGAAAGACAAAGGTGGTTGCTGATAAAGTGTCTGAATTAAAAGCAAAGATACAATCTGGAAAAGGAATAGTCATCAAAGAACCAGAGCATCCTTAGAATATGTTTTCTAGGCATTTTTGTCCATTTACTTTTAGATTAGTATAACAAATTATATAAATGTAACCCTTGAACAAATTTATAATGAAAAATTTGGTTGCACTATGTTATCTATATGTGTTTACAATTGTGTCAATTCATATGTTATACAACACTGTTGAATTTATAACTCTATCATCATGTTTTGGTATCATATTATATATCATTGAATTGGGGTTATTACATCTTCAAATATGGGGAGATTGTTGGGTACATTGGTTACAATGTACATGATTTGAAGAAACCCTTTCAACTCAATGATATACATATGTTTGTTATTGATATATATTTCAGTTTTAGTATACAGGTTGCCTACTTCATGTTGATTGGACAGGCGGACACAAGAAGCTGATTGGATTTTGATGAAAAATTGTCTAAGTACAAAAGCATCGAGTGAAGTCAGTACAGTGCTGAGTAAAGACAGCACAGTTGTCATTCAGCAACTTGCAGTGAAGAAAATCAGCCAAGTCCAGAAGTGTCGACATAATTCAACTGTGTCGACACCTTTGAAGAAGCTGTGTCAAGATAAGTCAGTTGTCTCGACACCTTGAAGACTAAGTCAGCATACTTGACACTACAAAGCTTAAAGCAATTGTGTCGAGATAATACAGCTGTCTCGACACAAAGAAGACATGAGATTTTCTAAGTAAAATTGTGTCGAGATAATCCAGATGTCTCGACACAAGGAAAAAAATAAAACATGTAGACATCAGGCAGACAGTTGTGTTGAGATAATCTAAGTGTCTCGACACTAAGCAGAATTAAAGAGGTTGACACAGAATATGGTTGTGTCGAGACAAATCAACTGTCTCGACACTTTCAAGTTTTAGATGAAAATTCTTCCAAGTAGAATTGTGTCGAGACTGCTATGATGTATCGACATATGTGTCGAGACACTTTTGACATCTCGACACTTATGTTTCTGAAGATGTGCATAGTCAAAACATAAGTGTCAAGACAATTCGGAACTGTGATTTAACATACAGAAATGTGATACGTCAACAGAAAATGTTTAAGAGGAGAATTTGAAGAATGATGTCAGATGTTGATGTCATCATCAAGAAACTAGCCATCCACGAAGATTATAAATAGAAGGGTTGTCTATACAGAAAAGCACACAAGAAAGAATTGAAAAATCAAACAGAAATTCTCATTCTATTTTCAACTCGAGAAGGAGGAAGAAGACAGAGGTCTTCAAGAAAATCTCCAGATCCTTTTTCAAAGTCGATCTAAAGATTAAGGTAGATCTGATCAACAATTTATTCAAGGTAATCAAGCCGATCAACATCAAGAAGATTGCATATCCAGTGAAGCAACCTTTTCAGCCAGCCAATTTATCAAGAAGACATGTATTGCTGCTAAATTGAAGAATCTATGCTAACGGATAAGTCAGATTACAAAAGTTCTGTTTTCTGAGAATTACAATTTTGTTTTACCTCTATATTTTGTAAGATCTCCTTGAGATCTGAGTGGGTAGGAGATCTTTTCTTTGAGTTGTAAGCCTATTTTATAAATGCTAAGGTAGGGTTCTTGAGGGACCTGAGATTGGTGGTTTGAGAGAAACACTGAGTTGTAGGCCAATTTTATAATGGCTGAGGTAGGGTTTTTGAGGGACATGAGGCAAGAGATTGGGAGAATCTATAAGGTAGGACCTATTTGTCTAAGTGTAGGTTTCTTCACAGAAACTGAGCATATAGGATCTTTGTATCTGAGTTAAAGAGGAGAAGCTATAAACTCATCTAGCAAATTATTAGTGAGGAAGAAGGGGGAAACTGGACGTACCCTAGATAAGAGAACCACTATAAATTCATTGTGTACCGTGTGTTGCGATCTGTGTTTGCCCTTGCTGTGATCTGTTGTTGCTTGTGCTGTTATCAAGTTTTTATAACTGCAAGATTACTTAAGTGAGGGAGATCTGAAAGAGTAATTTAAAAAGACACATATTCACCCCCCCTAGGTGATTATCTACCCATAGGATTATCTTTCAGAAATAATCAAATCAAAAAAGTCTGAGAAGAAGACGATCGACGAAGTGGCGGCCGAACGGAAGTATTTCGCGTAGCTAGGTAGAGTGCAACCGACGAGTTCAATTAGGGGAAGATTTAGAAATTCGAAAATTGCAATTAGATTTTTGGATTTGTGGTCATTTCAAAATCACTCTAAGTATTTATAGAGAGATTCAAAATGAAACGGCTATAAAAAATTTCCAAAATTATACCCTAGAAAAGTACTGTACATGGCAATCAGTTTCGAACTAGGAAAAATCGAAAATAAAATGACAAGGAAAATTTGATGATAATCGTCTAGTATCAGGTATGATATTCGCCGAATTAGGGTAATGATGTAATGTCCCAATTCACACTAGGCCCCTCGCACAAGTTTTGAGTCAAGAGACTTGACTCGGGCTCGGGGCACACTGGCAAAAGTTGCCAAGTGCGTTGGATGGAGTGTAGGGTCGAGTGATATCCAACGGATCGAAAAGAAATGGCCTAAGGGAAAATCGACGAGAATGGAAGATGATACTCGCCGATCGACGGGTATCGGGAATGATACTCATCGGTTCGACGGGTATCGATGGTCGATACCCGCCGGATTTAGAGCCGCAGATTGGGAATTAGGTTAAGGGAAAATCGTCGAGAATGCCCAGCGATTCTCGCCGATCGTCGAGAATGCCCGGTGATTCTAACCGATCGTCGAGTATCGCTGACCGATACTAACCGCACTTAACGCCAGGATTGCCGATAAGTTGGCTAACTGAAATTCGTCGGGTATCATTGTTGATACCCGACAAATTCGTCGAGAATGCCCGACGATTCTCACCGATCGTCGAGTATCGCTGAGAATACTCAACGCACTCAATGCCAGGATTGTCGATAAGTTGGCTAAGTGAAATTCGCCGGGTATCATTGTTGATACCCGATGAATTCGTCGAGAATGCCCGACGATTCTCGCCGATCGTCGAGAATGACGGTTGATTCCCGTCGAATTTTACTTGTGTGTTTTCTTCGCCAAGGCAGATTCTCCGGCTTGTACAGACGGACCAAACTGGACTTTGGGATTCATGCTGGATGATTTCTTGGACCGGGTCACTTCAATATGACCCATTATGGGCGGTCCAATGAGGCGTTGACACGTGGCAGAAGTGATTAAACCTAATACATCAGTCTATAAGAGGAGAGAAAGCCAAACCCTAGCCGTCATCACGGACCTCGCGAACGACGGAACCGAGGAAGCAGGCGGAGATCTTGGAGGCGGCCTTCTTTCTCTCTCTCTCTCTCTCTCTCCTTCCTTTGCCGTGAATAACAACCGCACCAAGTAAAAGATGCCGCAAAGAAGAACGACTAGATCCATGGCCGGGAACGATGGTACCGCTGGAAACGAGGTGAGCTTCCTCCCCTCTCCCTTGGTGCTTGGTCTGTAGTTATATTCTAGGAGAGACATCGACTCCATAGAGTCTTGATGGTGAGGAGATGATTTCCTAGAGAAAGCCATGCCTAGGTTTATTTTCTAGGCTTTAGTCTTCTTCAACCTCTCCATCCTTCAAAGTGAAGATGGGAGAGTGATTCGTGGAGAAATATGGCATTGTGAGGGTTAATAAGGGTGGAAGAATTTCTGGAGGAGTTTTGGGAGATCGGTTCAAGGAGGAAGATGAATGGATGTCATTCATCTCACCTTAAGATGCGTGCAAAAATCTATTTTTTACACGCAGCGATCTTCGTGGCCAGATTCGAAGGGGTTCTGGTAGTATCTGGGATTTCGACTCAAAACGAAAGTCGTAGCCCTCGAAATTATATTTCCAACGAGTGGTTGCGCGTTTTCAGGCGATACCCGTAGCCACAGGGAAGCCAGTTTGAATCTGCTGCGATTGGGGGAAATTCCACTCAGGAATCCTGTACGCAGCAGGCTTCAAGTGAATTTCTGGTGTGATGTGATCAAATCTGGGCTTTTCACTAAACACGAAATTTATAGCCCTTGAAATTACCTTTCCAACGAGTGGTTACACGCACTCGTCGAATTTCTATAGCTCAGGAATCCTTGGTCGAAGTTTTTGACCGGATTAAGGCTGCACCTAAATTCTGGGTTGTGTAATGTGGAGTGCGATTTGGTGGAATTTAATATTGCGATCCAACTCGAGGCTTGGGTGAACTCTTTTGACATAATCATCATAATGATATGATAGATCGAGGTTATAAATCTGAATTCGTATAATGAGTTGTGGACAAGCTTAATTGAAGGTAAGAGCCTGATATAAATGGGTAGTTATAAAGTATAAATGATTAAACTATGGCCATGATGTATGTTAAACAGATAGAAGGGAGTTAGTAATCCAATGCTTAGAGTGTCGTCTCCCTACGGGTAGCATCGTGGAAGTAATAAGTGAGGTGTTGACCGTCACTAGTTGGAATGAGGTTGAGATGAGTAAAGTTGGACGGTTGGGCTTGGTCCTCGTGCTCACTCCCGAGGCTCCTTCCGTATTTGATGGATGGTTGGGCTTGGTCCTCGGTGTTCACGTCCCGAGGCTCCTTCCATGCCACGATATTGTGGAATTGCATGTGGTGTGAGTCGACACGTGGTGTCGTAATCCTGGTTTAAGGATAGTGTGGCAGGTCTACGGACTTGCACATCGTCACACCGATATGAGTTGACAGCTAGACCTTGGACGGTTGGGCTTGGTCCTCGGTGTTCATGTCCCGAGGATCCTTCCGTGCCAAGTGAACGGTTGGGCTTGGTCCACGTGCTAACTCGCGAGTCTCCCTCCGTGTCACGCATAGGCCAGTTCGGGGATAGGATCTTGGTGCTCATTTACCCAAGAGAACCCGCTGAGCCGTAGTACGTATATGAGCTCCACTGTTGTATTCTTAACATTGAGGCATACGGAGGCCTAGGTCAGGTAGTGTGGAGACCAGCCTAGTAGTGGAGATTCCCGCTCTACTGTCACCGTTTGGCCACTGCGATTGACGCCTGAGAGGTTCGCTACCTGCTCGAATAGTGGGAACTATAAGTCTATGTCGACATAGCGAATGCATGTGCTTGATCATGGGTGTGTCATTGGATTGCATACATAGCATTTCACTTCATTACATACACAAGACCCTCATCGTATAAGTTTGTATGGGCACTCCTATACGATGAGTTACTTACTGTTGAACGACCCTCAACTTATATGCTTGTATGGACATCCATATAAGTTGAGTTACTTACTGTTATAACATTATACTCTCTTGCTGCTGTAGATGGTAGAATTGTAGAATAAGAGCTTGTTAATTTGTATACTACTTTTATTGCTACCTGTGACTCGTATACTTACTTCACCTGCTTGTACTTCTGTTATATATATATATATATATTGTACCTGTTTCTTTCTCCGCCCGATGCCAAGGAGTCGCCGGGGGAGCGGATGTGAAGCCACTTAGTCTTTATGACTAACGGTTGCTACGTCTTCCTTTTTAGGAGGAAACCCCACCGGTGGAGCAGCAGGCTATGCAGCTGGACAGCCAGGCCAGGACGACAGGGCCTGAGGGGACGGTACTGTCGTTACCGTCGATTACTGATGTGTGTGAGAGAGATTTTTTGTAGCCTTTCAGGGCAATTATATTTTTGTACTATGATTATGTAGAAGCTTGTTTAGCTTCTCTTTTGTTATATTTATGGACTTATGCTTGGTGTGGATTGACTTTCTTTTATTATTATGGTTGGGTTGGCAGTTTATATGTTGATATTGGTTGAAGCCGGCAGGATAGGCGTCTTGTGGTAAGGGCTGACCCGAGTGTTAGTGTTACCACAAGACGGCTATTCTAGGCATAAGACCCCTCTCGTGCTGTGTCTTGTGTTCCGGGAGGGGGGTCTTACAAATGGTATCAGCTTGCTATGATCCTCCAAGGCGAAAGTCATTTAACAATGGCGCCACCCCCGTTTGATTAGTCAGTTTGGGGACAAACTGACTTAGCGGATGCAGTGGTGTGCCCATATGTAATTCACACTCAGTTGTCCATCTTTAACCGTAGATTAGCCAACCTAACCTTAGGTTTGTACCCTATGTGTAGATCCCAGTACATGCTGACCCGATGGGAGGCACCCCCGCCCCGTCCGTACCTACACAATTCCAACAATCAGAGCTGGGGAAGACGCTCACAGCTATTTTGGACGCCTTTAGGTCCCAATCTCAGCAAGCACCTGTACAACAATAGGGTCCTGGATCTAGTTGATTAAGCATTTTCCGAGCTCTCTCCCCTCCCGCTTATATTGGGACAGAGTCGGCGGTGTGTACAGAAGAGTGGCTTGACACTATACAAGAATTGTTGGCAGGAATAAGATGTCAAAACAACATGGCGGTGACCCTTGTGGTGACACTCTTAGAACTACACGCCAAAAGGTGGTGGAAGTCCCTCATGGGCTCCACGTTTCGTGGAAGAGTGTACACGGACATTAGTTGGAGCGAATTCTCTGAAGCCTTTTTGGAGCATTTCATCCCCTCGGCCGCTCGGGATGGTCTTGGAGAGAGATTTTTGCAACTAAAGCAAGGGTCCATGTCGGTGACAGAGTACCAATGGGAGTTTCAGCACTTGGCTAGATTCGCTGACTCCCATGAGTTGGATGATAGAGGGTACCCCAAACGATTCTACAAAGGCTTGCGAGATCCCCTAAGGCAAGCCCTTTTGTTTCTAGCAGACTCTAGTCTGGCGGAGATTATCGATATGGCGAAGAGATTGGAAGCGGACCACTTGGGAAGTGGTAAGAGGCCAGCAGAGGGCGTGATGGAAGCCGGCCCCAGCAATAGAAGGAGATTTGACAATAGAAGAGGAAGAGGATATCGGAGGGGTGGCGGGCGTTTCCCCCAGAACTTTAGAGAGGAGCGCCCGGTTCCGCAACCGCCAGCATTACCTCCACAGCAACAATTTCAGCAACACGGCGGAAGGCAGGAACGGGTGTGCTTTGAATGCAACCAACCAGGCCACATTCGACACTACTGCCCGCAACTGTTTGGAGATGCGCCTTTTGCTCTCCCTCCAGCAGCCCCGCGGGGGAGAGGGTATGTGCGTGGTCGAGGACGAGGACCACGAGGAAGAAACCCCAGACCCGCTCGAGATCAGATGTATGCCTTGGACATGACTCAAGAGCGGAATCCTCAAGAGATGATTGCAGGTACGATTTGAATTAGCCATTTTGCTTCCATTAATATCCTCTAGTGGCTTAAGATATACTAGATGTCTAGCTTGAGTATTATTAAATGACACTTAGGCACCGTGATGGTCGGCGGGAAATCGGCTTATACGTTATTTGACACCGGTGCCTCACATTCTTTCGTATCTGAAGACTTCATCAAGGATATACACGGAGTATAATATTTCACTGGTATTGCTCGAAGAGTACGCCTCCCAGACGGATCTGAGATGACGACAATCGCGAAGTGTGAGTTGGAGATAACCATTGGGGGAAAGGCCTTTGATACCCCCGCCATAATTTTGAGAATACCAGAATTCGACCTCATTCTGGGCATGACATGGCTGGATTGCCACCATGCAAGAATCGACTGCGCGAAGAAGCACATCTATTTGAGACATTGGGATACTGATGTAGTCTTCCAAGGTATAAATTTCGCACCACGAATATTGTTATCCTCAATCGAGACCGTGAAAGCTCATATGAGAGGGGATGAAGTCTACATGATATGTTTCGAACAAAAGGAGATGAAGGTAGATGTGAAGGATGTGCGGGTAGCACGGGACTTCCCTGAGGTATTTCCTGAGAAATTGCCAGGGTTACCCCCGCATAGAGAAGTGGATTTTCAGATTAAGCTTGTATCAGGAGCTAAGCCTGTCTCCAGGACCCCTTATCGGATGGCCCCAAAAGAACTCGCGGAGTTTAGAGTTTAACTGCAGGAGTTGGTAGAATCAGGGTTTGTTCGCCCCAGCTCATCACCTTGGGGAGCTCCTGTTCTATTCGTTAAGAAGAAAGATGGAACCCTACGTTTATGTATAGACTATCAGTAACTCAACCGACTGATGGTACGGAACACCTATCCGTTACCTCGGATCGATGAGTTGTTTGACCAACTGGTGGGAGCGCATTGGTTCTCCAAGCTAGATTTGAGCTCGGGTTATTACCAATTGAGAATACAAGAGGATGATATTCCGAAAATGGCTTTCAGCTCAAGGTACGACATATATGAGTTCACAGTGATGCAGTTTGGACTCACAAATGCCCCCATCAGCTTTCATGAGCCTGATGAATAAAGTGTTTGAGCCCTATCTAGATGTCTTCGTCATTGTGTTCATTGACGACATCTTGGTATACTCGAAGACGGAGGAAGAACATGCCGGGCATTTGGCCCTAGTTCTGGAAAAGTTAAAAGAGAACTCCATGTTCGCCAAGTTTAGCAAGTGTGAATTCTGGCTTAGGGAAGTGGCCTTCTTGGGTCATATAATCAGTGGGGCTAGACTAGCTGTGGATCCAGCCAAGGTACGTGTCGTGAAGGAGTGGTCGCCCTTGAAGTCGGCGGCCGATGTGAGGAGTTTTTTGGGACTTGCTGGATACTACCGCAAGTTCGTAAAAGGATTCTCCAAGATTGCCCTCCCGCTTACTTCTTTGACAAAGAAACGTGTGCCATTTGAGTGGACACTCCAGTGTGAAACAGCATTCCAGGAATTGAAGGATAGACTTACCCCCGCACCCATCCTTGTCCTTCCGTCTGGGAAGGAAGGATTCCAAGTTTACACGGACGCGTCTTATCAAGGGTTGGGAGCGGTGTTGATGCAGCACATGCACGTAATTGCTTATGCTTCAAGATAATTGAAGAAGCATGAAATCAATTACCCGGTGCATGATTTGGAGCTAGGAGCAGTGGTGTTTGCCTTGAAGGTATGGAGACATTATCTATACGGCGTCCACTGTGAAATCTTCTCGGATCATAAAAATGTGAAGTACGTTTATACCCAAAAGAAATTGAACTTGAGACAATGGCGGTGGTTAGAGTTTCTATGCGACTATGAGTTCACCTTGAACTACAACCCTGGAAAAGCGAACTTGGTAGCCGATGCGTTGAGTAGGAAAGGACCCAGCTCGAGCCTAGAGTCTCAGTTGATGAGCATGGAGTTGGAACGGATGATTGAGGAGATGGACATTACCTTAATATATAAGGCTTCATCGGCAGATTATACGGAGTACTTGTCCAGCATAAGCATAGTTTGTGATATCCGGGACCGGATCCGAGTGGAGCAAGGATTGGATGCGGCTTTGGCCTCGGTAATAAAGTTAATCGAAGACGGGACTACCGACGAGTACACCCTAAAGGACGGCCTCGTCTACTTTCGTGGCCTGCTCTACATTCCCAAAGGTGGCAGAATCCGGGAGGATATCTTGAGAGAAGCACATTGCTCTCAATATTCCGTGCACCCAGGAATTTCAAAGATGTACGCCGGCTTACAGAAGATGATGTGTTGGCCAAGAAATGAAGAAGGATGTTCGATACTTTGTCACACATTGTGAAGCCTGCCAAAGAGTGAAGGCGGAGTGCAGGACTCCCGGTGGCCTATTGCAGTCATTTCCCATCCCCGAGTGGAAGTTCGAGGATATTTACATGGACTTCGTACATGGGCTACCTCGCTCCCGCTCAGGAAATGATTCAGTGTGGGTGATCGTTGATCGCCTGACGATAGTTGCCCGGTTCATTCCTATGAAGAAGGAGGCTCATGTGGATGTCTTAGTATGCCTTTTTGTGGAGTAGTTTGTACAGTATCACGGCATACCTAAGACGATAGTTTCGGACCGTGATGGTCGTTTTACCTCCAAGGAGTGTAAGGCGGTACAGGCATATTTGGGCTCGCGCCTTACCTTAAACACCGCATTTCATCCTCAGACGGACGGGCAGTCTGAGCAGACCATCCGAACATTGGAGGATCCATTGAGGTTGTGTGTGATAGATAGGGGAGATCCGTGGGAAAGACTCTTGCACTTAGTGGAAACTCCTACAACAACTGCCATCAAGCTAGTATTGGCATGACACCCCATGAAGCCTTATATGGAAGGAGGTGTAGAACCCCCTTGTCTTGGGTGCAAGATGAAGACCCGAAGACTTTGGGTGTTGAATATATAGATGACACAGATGCGGTGGTTAGGTTGATACGGGATCGTATGTTAGAGGCTCAAAGTCGGCAGGCGAAGTATTATAACACTAAACACCGGATGGTGGAATTTCAAGTGGGAGACAAAGTGTTCCTGAAAATCCAGCTGATGCATGGAGTGTCACAGGTACGGGGAGTGAAGAAGCTCAGCCCACGGTATGTTGGACCCTATGTCATAGTGGAAAGGATTGGCCCTTTGGCCTATTGGCTGGAGATACCGCCCGAGTTAGAAAATCTCAACGATGTGTTGCATGTATCGTCGCTTCGGAAGGCGTTGTTGCGGCCTGAACAATACATCCCCACAACAAATGGTAAGGTGGCGTCTGACAGATCTGTGCGACTGGAGCCGGTACGAATCGTTGATAATGAGATAAGAACCTTGCGCCGCAAAAGTGTGCCTCTGGTAAAAGTGCTATGGTCTAATCATGGGAAGGAAGAATTTACTTGGGAGCCGGTGGACTTGATGCAGAAGCGCTACCCGGAGCTGTTCTCCCAAGGTAACATTTTATAGCGCATATTATTTTGTACTTTACTCCCCATGACCTCAGCCTGATTTCGGAGATGAAATCTTTTATTTTGTTTATAGGATTTGTAACGTCCCAATTCGCGCTAGGCCCCTCGCACGAGTTTTGAGTCAAGAGACTTGACTCGGGCTCGGGGCGCACTGGCAAAAGGTGTCAAGTGCGTTGGATGGAGTGTAGGGTCGAGTGATATCCAACGGATCGAAAGGAAATGGCCTAAGGGAAAATCGAAGAGAATGGAAGGTGATAATCGCCGATCGACGGGTATCGGGAATGATACTTGCCGATTCGACGGGTATCGATGGTCGATACCCGCCGGATTCAGAGCTGCAGATTGGGAATTAGGTTAAGGGAAAATCATCGAGAATGCCCGGCGATTCTCGCCGATCGTCGAGAATGCCCGGTGATTCTAACCGATCGTCGAGTATCGCTGACCGATACTCAACGCACTCAACGCCAGGATTGCCGATAAGTTGGCTAAGTGAAATTCGTCGGGTATCATTGTTGATACCCGACGAATTCGTCGAGAATGCCCGACAATTCTCACCAATCGTCGAGTATCGCTGAGAATACTCAACGCACTCAACGCCAGGATTATCGATAAGTTGGCTAAGTGAAATTCGCCGGGTATCATTGTTGATACCCGATGAATTCGTCGAGAATGCCCGACGATTCTCGCCAATCGTCGAGAATGACGGTTGATTCCCGTCGAATTTTACTTGTGCGTTTTCTTCGACCAGGAAGATTCGCCGGCTTGTGCAGACGGACCGAACCGGACTTCGGGATTCGTGTTGGATGATTTCTTGGACCGGGTCACTTCAATATGACCCATTATGGGCGGTCCAACGAGGCGTTGACACGTGGCAGAAGTGATTAAACCTAATACATCGGTCTATAAGAGGAGAGAATGCCGAACCCTAGCCGTCATCACAGACCTCGCGAACGACGGAGCCGAGGAAGCAGGCAGAGCTCTTGGAGGCGGCCTTCTTTCTCTCTCCCCCTCTCTCTCTCTCCTCCTTTGTCGTGAAGAACAACCGCACTAAGTAAAAGATGCCGCAAAAAAGAATGACTAGATCCATGGCCGGGAATGATGGTACCGCTGGAAATGAGGTGAGCTTCCTCCACTCTCCCTTGGTGCTAGATCTGTTGTTATATTCTAGGAGAGACATCAACTCCAAAAAGTCTTGATGGTGAGGAGATGATTTCATAGGGAAAGCCATGCCTAGGTTTATTTTCTAGGCTTTAGTCTTCTTCAACCTCTCCATCCTTCAAAGTGAAGATGAGAGAGTGATTCGTGGAGAAATATGGCTTAGTGAGGGTGAATAAGGGTGGAAGAATTTCTGGAGGAGTTTTGGGAGATCGGTTCAAGGAGGAAGATGAACGGATGTCGTTCATCTCACCTTAAGATGCGTGCAGAAATCTTTTTTCTGCACGCAGCGATCTTTGTGGTCAGATTCGGAGGGGTTTTGGTCATATCTGGGTTTTCAACTCAACATGAAAGTCGTAGCCCTCGAAATTATCTTTCCAACGAGTGGTTTCACGTTTTCAGGCGATACTCGTAGCCATGGGGAAGCCAGTTCGAATCTGCTACGATTGGGGGAAATTCCACCCAGGAATCCTGTACGCAGCAGGCTTCAAGTGAATTTCTGGTGTGATGTGATCAAATCTGGGATTTTGACAAAACACGAAATTTATAGCCCTTGAAATTACCTTTCCAACGAGTGGTTACACACACTCGTCGAATTTCTATAGCTCGGTAATCCTTGGTCGAAGTTGTTGACCGGATTAAGGCTGCACCTAAATTCTGGGCTGTGTAATGTGGAGTGCGATTTGGTTGAATTTAATGTTGCGATCCAACTCGAGGCTTGGGTGAACTCTTTTGACATAATCATAGTAATGATATGATAGATCGAGGTTATAAATCTGAATTCGTATAATGAGTTGTGGACGAGCTTAATTGAAGGTAAGAGCCTGATATAAATGGGTAGTTATAAAGTATAAATGATTTAACTATGGCCATGATGTATGTTGAATGGATAGAAGGGAGTTAGTAATCCAATGCTTAGAGTGTCGTATCCCTACAGGTAGCATTGTGGAAGTAACAAGTGCGGTGTTGACCGTCACTAGTTGGAATGAGGTTGAGATGAGTAAAGTTGGACGGTTGGGCTTGGTCCTCATGCTCACTCCCGAGGCTCCTTCCGTATTTGATGGATGGTTGGGCTTGGTCCTCGGTGTTCATGTCCCGAGGCTCCTTCCATGCCACGATATTGTGGAATTGCATGTGGTGTGAGTCGACACGTGGTGTTGTAATCCTGGGTTAAGGATCGTGTGGCAGGTCTACGGACTCGCCAATCGTCACACCGATAGGAGGTTACAGCTAGACCTTGGACGGTTGGGCTTTGTCCTCGGTGTTCATGTCCCAAGGCTCCTTCCGTTCCAAGTGAACGGTTGGGCTTGGTCCTCATGCTCACTTCCAAGGCTCCTTCCGTGTCACGCATAGGCCAGTTCGGGGCTAGGATCTTGGTGCTCATTTACCCAAGAGAACCCGTTGAGCCGTAGTACGCATGTGAGCTCCGTTGTTGTGTTCTTAGCGTTGAGGCGTACGGAGTCCTAGGTCAGGTAGTGTGGAGACCAGCCTAGTAGTGGAGATGCCCGCTCTACTGTCACCGTTTGGCCACGACGGTTGACGCCTGAGAGGTTAGCTACCTGCTCGAATAGTGGGAACTATAAGTCTGTGTCGACATAGAGAATGCATGTGCTTGATCATGGGTGTGTCATTGCATTGCATACATAGCATTGCACTTCATTACATACACAAGACCCTTATCGTATACGTTTGTATGGGCACTCTTATACGATGAGTTACTTACTGTTGAACGACCCTCAACTTATATGCTTGTATGGGCATCCATATAAGTTGAGTTACTTATTGTTATAACATTATACTCTCTTGCTGCTGTAGATGATAGAATTTTAGAATAAGAGCTTGTTCATTTGTATACTACTTTTATTGCTACCTGTGACTCGTATACTTACTTCACCTGCTTGTACTTTTGTTATATATATATTATACCTATTTCTTTCTCCGTTCGGTGCCGAGGAGTCGCCGGGGGAGCGGATGTGAAGCCACTTAGTCTTTATGACTAACGGTTGCTACGTCTTCCTTTTTAGGAGGAAACCCCGCAGGTGGAGCAGCAGGCTATGCAGCTGGACAGCTAGGCCAGGATGACAGGGCCTGAGGGGACGGTACCGTCGTTACCGTCGATTACTGATGTGAGTGAGAGAGATTTGTTGTAGCCTTTCAGGGCAATTATATTTTCATACTCTGATTATGTAGAAGCTTGTTTAGATTCTCTTTTGCTATATTTATGGACTTATTCTTGGTGTGGATTGACTTTCTTTTATTATTATGGTTGGGTTGGCAGTTTATATGTTGATATTGGTTGAAGCCGGCAGGATAGGCATCTTGTGGTACAGGCTGACCCGAGTGTTAGTGTTACCGCAAGGAGGCTGTTCTGGGCATAAGACCCCTCTCGTGCCGTGTCTTGTGTTCTCGGGAGGGGGGTCTTACAAATTAAATACGCCGAATATTACCTAAGATATACTGGATGAGTATCGCTTGGGATACTCGTCGAATTCGGCGAGTATAACTAGTGATACTCGACGAATTCGACGAGTATCGCCAGTGATACTCGTCGAATTTGCCTTGGTCAAATACTAGAATCCCAGAGAATTTATCCTAAGTATATACGACGAATTTGGCGGGTGTCGGAAGGCATACAAGACAAATTTGGTGAGTATCAAGGGGAAACTCAACAAATTCGACGTGTATGACTCACCATACTCGCCGAATTTTACTTAGGTAAAATTCTTCATTTCTGACTCCTTGCCTTTGGCCTTCCTTGCTCCTTCTCCTGTACTTGGGATAGAAGTACACCCCAATAGAGAGATTATACGTGAGTCAACACTTTGGCCTACACAATGAAGGATTACATTGTATAGTCCTGTGTTTAGTGACCATTGTAACCTGACATTAATGTGTACTTGGCATTGTAAACCTGCAAGTACATAACTAAAAAAGCAATATCAAATACAAACTCAATTCATCTTAGCTTGACTGGACCTTTCTTCAAATCAGGGTTATTGTGGATACAATACCCAACAATCTCCCCCTATTTGAAGAAGCCAAAATCCTACAAGCTAAGGTGAATTGCACATACCAAAAAAATTTAAATTAAGACTTGAAAAGATAAAAGAAATTAAAAAAGATAACAACACGCATTCCAAGATAATTAGATAAATTATATATATATATCAAAGGTGTTTTAGATTAGGGAGGGCAGCTCACTACACACGACAATGAAATATATATAAGAATTTAGGTCTTCTTCTTCTTCCTTTTCAACAGGTGTCTCTCAAAATATTTTATGGGCTTCAGATAGTACTTTGGAGGAGGAGGCATAAGATCAACATTCTTGTACTTCCGGAAATGAATCCTCCTCCTAGTGCAGGCTTCTTTGTATCTGTTCCATTCTTTTGGACAATAGTGATCCTAATGCTTCTCCACTCCAAGATCATACTATGCAAAGGTTTCTAAGATAATTCCTTTTGAAGTTGGGCTCCAAACTTCAAACATTTCACGGTTAGGCCCTTCTATGACTTGAGCTGGCCTGGCTGGTTCTGGTCTGACTTTAGAGATACCTTCTCCAAATTTCCTTTTCATGAGAACCTGAGCCTCTGAGAATGCAGCAATAGCTGCATCAGTAGCACCTTGAAGATCTGGAGTCACAGTAGCAGCCGCAGCAACATGAGTCTGAGAGAAGTCCCGTGAGTCTGTCCAGTATTGAGTGTAGTCTAGAGCTGGATGAACATCAACATGAACAGGCTCAGCAGGAACTTGTGGTGTAGCGTTACACGCGCGAGACGAATATTAGACGCCGTTACGGATCTCTCTCGGTATTCCAATAAATTCGCGACTTGCACAGAAAAATTATTCCCAACCACACGTTTGCAATTTTCGTCCAATGCTATCATACGGGTAGCAAATCCGTTAGAGACCGAACAACGGTTATAGACCGAGATCCGATCAAGCTAAAGGGACGAATATTCCGTCCGAACAAGCGGAGTTGTACCAAAAGAGATCTACCCAAAAAAATACGATTCGCAAGAAAAGGTAGATCTCTCCCAACAAAAAAGAAACGAGGCCCGCCAAGCCTACTCGAATTTAAATAGATCAAGATAGACGCAAAAATTATTTCAAGAAATCCACGATTAATTCAAAGCTATCAAGATTGCACACCAACGTTTTTTCCACCACAAGAAATTATCAAGAGGGAAATAATCTCAAGACAAGTAGAAAGTTTCGTTACCCCACTCGGAGATAGATCTAGATATTGATCTATGCCAAAGGTTGATCGCCCTTCAACGGTTCCACCGGTAGTATGCCGGATGGAGAGAAAACTTTCCGTCTTCCTCGCGTCACGTCGGAACCAAGATCTTTGAAGCCCAATCTTCTTGTAGAAGCCGGTCACAAGTTGGAGAGAGAAAAGGTGGTGGGGTGGGGAGGACGATTATTATGAGTGGGAGTTGATCTTGCTCGAGAGGGGCGGCTATTGTTGAGGGTGGTGGTGGAGAGATGGGCGGCCGAAGTTGGAGGAGAGGAGGAGGGAAGGTAGGCCGGCGGCCAAGAGGAGGAGAGGTGGAGGAGGGGCGGCGGTTCCTAGGTTGGCCGAACCTAAGGAGGAGGAGAAGGCCTATTTCGGCAAGAATAGGAGAAGGAAAGTGAGAGGAAGGAGGAGATTCCAAATCAAGGGGATTTTGAAATTTCAATAGCTTATCATCAATCTTCAATAATAAATCCTACAATATCATGCCTATTTATAGGCCTACAACAACTCAAGGCTATATGCAGCCCAAATCATAGAAATAATAATAAAATCCAAACAAAACAAAAATAATTAAAACAATAACATATAATTTAATTAATACTTATAATAGAATTATTATATGTATTAATTAATTATTAGGATGTCGCGGGCGGAGATTGTAACGGCGATGACGCTTATCAAACTTTTTGTCACGGCGACGCGCGTCTTTGATTGGAGGGGCACATTCATCCGTAAGCGTTCTGGTACCATCGTCATGTTGAGGGCCGTCGTCGCCATCAATCCTCCCCCGCTTGAAAGTACTCATCCCCGATGAGTTGCCTGGAATGTACTGGCGGAGAAGATTTTCATCCAAAAGGGCAACCTCTGCTTCCGGGAGCCATGAATCATCAGAAGCTGGACGATCATGCCAACGAATCAAGTAGCGGTGAATGTCACCACTTGGCGAGGAGAGCACTTCATCTCGAAGAATCCTGTCAGGCAAAAAGGTGGTCCTGGGGAACCTTGGAAAAACGTTAATCAAAGAAGATGAAAAATTTTCTGCATCAACATCCAACGTACCTCCAGTGGAGACCGATGTAGAGAGCGATCCAGGAACCAACTCACCCCCAAACCCATTAGAAATTTCAGTGGACCCAAACGGGCAGACAGACAATTCAAGTGGTGGAGAAACATAAGGCGTTAAATCCGAAACATTGAAAATAGGGGAAATTCCCCAATCAGTGGGTAACTCTAATAAAAATGCGTTTTCTCCTAACTTCTTTAAGATTCGAAATGGGCCGGCTCGCCGATTCGCTAACTTTTTTATGGTGCCCGAAGGCAACCGTTCAGGGATGAGACGCACCATAACCAAATCGCCAACTTTTAAGGGAGACATTCTCTTATGTATGTTAGCATTAGATAGATAAATCGCATATTGTCTGGCTAGCGTGTCTTTAATGTGCTTATGCAAAAGGAGATCATAATGAGCATAATCCGGGGTGAGTTTCGGCGACAAACTAGAGGGAAAATAAAGAGACGCAACAAGAGTGATTAATTCTTTTAAAGTGCGCCTAAGAATCATACTATCGTGGGGAGTGAAACCATGGGCTACGTGACTCAACCCGAATACGGAGGATATAGGGGTTAAGTCAGGGGGGACGGGAGCCTTCACATCAAAGATGACTTCAAATGGCTCCAAAGTCGCAGTTCTAATTCGAAAATTATTATGACCACACTTGGCATGCAGATATGCCAAGGGAATCTGCGCATCATAAATACTAAGAGAGTTGGACGCTCTCAGGTGTGACAAGAGGTGCGAGCGAGACGACTCATGGGGCCATACCGTGGCCACTAACAGAAATAAGTAGGGTGACACCAGCGGAACTACATCAGGTGGCACCAATATGATAACATCAGGTGGCGCTAACGGGACTTCATCAGGGGGTAGAAAAACATGTGCAAATAGACCGATAGAGTAAGCACATCGAGACACAACTAGGATAATAGGTCTAATGGCCACAGAATCAGAATCAAAACAGTCGTGGACATAACCATAGATGGATACGTAGCGTAACGAACCGTCAAAGGTGATATGCCCAATGGAGGGGCCCGCAAGGTTGGCCAAGTACAATGATCCAGATCAATAATACAAAACTTGTGTTCAAATGGGTCCGCTAGTCAGATCAACCGATCAGGAGGGAGAGTCGGTAAAATTAAAACTGGGAGAGAGTCGAGATCAAATTTAATTTCATGCGACGGAGTTAGCGTCAGGGGACGCTCATCCGGGTAGACATCAATAACGTCTTCCAAAAATAGCACTCTCTCACTAGGACAAACTTCCAACACGTCAATCACGACATCAGTAGCAGTACAAATCTCACGAATGGGAGCATCGATAGATTCCGGAGGAGGGGCTAAGTCATTCCCCATGCCAAAATACGGATTTATCGTCCAAGTAACATACTCCGGGTGCAAGCCATCATAATCAACCGAAAAATCAAACAGAGGATTTTCTCTCAAAGAAAATTCATCTGGCTCGTCACCACCTAACTCACTATCAGAGAAACATTCGCCATTAGATGACTCTATCAGCTCACTGGATACAACACCCAAATCAGACTCAATAATGGTTTCAGAAACATTGACGAGGGGAAGTGGAGATAATTCCTCAAAGGAGAAACCCTCATCCAGGTCACTAGGGTAACCGATCTCCTCATCGTCAATACAGTCGTCAGTAATATCGGCCTCATCCTCAGTGACGGGCACAGTCCTAGACTCGGCCTTGGACTCATCAGGGGAGTCATCAACTAAGTCAGGCAGCTCAGGGGATAAGTCAGTCTTATAATCAGGTAGGGGTCTAGTGCCCTGGCAGGGAGGAGTAATGACATGAGACGTCCTAGTACGGGAGCACGGGGGGACGTACTGATTCGACGTAGGCAAAGTCTTAGGCGACAACTCACTCAAATAATCAGACGACGGAGAGCGGCAGTATGGAGGGTAATACTCATCCGTTAATAAACTCTTCATAATCTGCCAACCGACATGTGAGTCAACGGAGGGCATTCCCAAACGCTTCTCCTCGTTGAGCCAGAAGGTATAGGCTCGACCCAATAGTTGAAATCTCGCAATGGGAAACCTATGGAGATCCACAATGTGATTTTGCTCAAAATAACACTCCATGTCTTCCACCCAACGTAATAACACTCGCGGTCCACCTAGCCCATCATAGGTCGGAGCAGGAATCCTAACATGCCTAGAGGTGCGTGGTGGCGGTGCTACTTGACTAGCCTTTAGTTGAGCAACTAAAGCAGTAATCTCATCCACTATTGGGGAATGGATAGATTTCCCTACGAACCTATTGGGTTCTATAGATTTTCCTCGGGAGGCGTTGACGTCATGCGCCATTTCAGAGGGAATCGGAGAGAACACTCAACCGGAATCGGTGCACATGCAAAGAAGAAAATTAGCCTGGTCCTATTTATTTTCACAAAAAGATTTGTTCCCGCTAATTTTTCAAAATAAGATATATATATTTTTTTGATATTCTTGCTAGAAAAAATATGGAGATTATTAATTAAATTTTTTTTTTTCTGAATTTTGCTGAAAAATAAAAATTTAGGATGCTATTGGCAGACCACCAAAAAAAAATATATTTTTTTCCCTTTTTTTTTGTTTGAAAAATTTTGTGCACGTGCGTGTCGGCCTACTAAGATTAATTAGGATGGTGCCAATTAAGAAATCGACACAACCTCCCTCTGATACCAAATTGGTGTAGCGTTACACGCGCGAGACGAATATTAGACGCCGTTACGGATCTCTCTCGGTATTCCACTAAATTCGCGACTTGCACAGAAAAATTATTCCCAACCACACGTTTGCAATTTTCGTCCAATGCTATCATACGGGTAGCAAATCCGTTAGAGACCGAACAACGGTTATAGACCGAGATCCGATCAAGCTAAAGGGACGAATATTCCGTCCGAACAAGCGGAGTTGTACCAAAAGAGATCTACCCAAAAAAAATACGATTCGCAAGAAAAGGTAGATCTCTCCCAACAAAAAAGAAACGAGGCCCGCCAAGCCTACTCGAATTTAAATAGATCAAGATAGACGCAAAAATTATTTCAAGAAATCCACGATTAATTCAAAGCTATCAAGATTGCACACCAACGTTTTTTCCACCACAAGAAATTATCAAGAGGGAAATAATCTCAAGACAAGTAGAAAGTTTCGTTACCCCACTCGGAGATAGATCTAGATATTGATCTATGCCAAAGGTTGATCGCCCTTCAACGGTTCCACCGGTAGTATGCCGGATGGAGAGAAAACTTTCCGTCTTCCTCGCGTCACGTCGGAACCAAGATCTTTGAAGCCCAATCTTCTTGTAGAAGCCGGTCACAAGTTGGAGAGAGAAAAGGTGGTGGGGTGGGGAGGACGATTATTATGAGTGGGAGTTGATCTTGCTCGAGAGGGGCGGCTATTGTTGAGGGTGGTGGTGGAGAGATGGGCGGCCGAAGTTGGAGGAGAGGAGGAGGGAAGGTAGGCCGGCGGCCAAGAGGAGGAGAGGTGGAGGAGGGGCGGCGGTTCCTAGGTTGGCCGAACCTAAGGAGGAGGAGAAGGCCTATTTCGGCAAGAATAGGAGAAGGAAAGTGAGAGGAAGGAGGAGATTCCAAATCAAGGGGATTTTGAAATTTCAATAGCTTATCATCAATCTTCAATAATAAATCCTACAATATCATGCCTATTTATAGGCTTACAACAACTCAAGGCTATATGCAGCCCAACTCATAGAAATAATAATAAAGTCCAAACAAAACAAAAATAATTAAAACAATAACATATAATTTAATTAATACTTATAATAGAATTATTATATGTATTAATTAATTATTAGGATGTCGCGGGCGGAGATTGTAACGGCGATGGCGCTTATCAAACTTTTTGTCACGGCGACGCGCGTCTTTGATTGGAGGGGCACATTCATCCGTAAGCGTTCTGGTACCATCGTCATGTTGAGGGCCGTCGTCGCCATCAATCCTCCCCCGCTTGAAAGTACTCATCCCCGATGAGTTGCCTGGAATGTACTGGCGGAGAAGATTTTCATCCAAAAGGGCAACCTCTGCTTCCGGGAGCCATGAATCATCAGAAGCTGGACGATCATGCCAACGAATCAAGTAGCGGTGAATGTCACCACTTGGCGAGGAGAGCACTTCATCTCGAAGAATCCTGTCAGGCAAAAAGGTGGTCCTGGGGAACCTTGGAAAAACGTTAATCAAAGAAGATGAAAAATTTTCTGCATCAACATCCAACGTACCTCCAGTGGAGACCGATGTAGAGAGCGATCCAGGAACCAACTCACCCCCAAACCCATTAGAAATTTCAGTGGACCCAAACGGGCAGACAGACAATTCAAGTGGTGGAGAAACATAAGGCGTTAAATCCGAAACATTGAAAATAGGGGAAATTCCCCAATCAGTGGGTAACTCTAATAAAAATGCGTTTTCTCCTAACTTCTTTAAGATTCGAAATGGGCCGGCTCGCCGATTCGCTAACTTTTTTATGGTGCCCGAAGGCAACCGTTCAGGGATGAGACGCACCATAACCAAATCGCCAACTTTTAAGGGAGACATTCTCTTATGTATGTTAGCATTAGATAGATAAATCGCATATTGTCTGGCTAGCGTGTCTTTAATGTGCTTATGCAAAAGGAGATCATAATGAGCATAATCCGGGGTGAGTTTCGGCGACAAACTAGAGGGAAAATAAAGAGACGCAACAAGAGTGATTAATTCTTTTAAAGTGCGCCTAAGAATCATACTATCGTGGGGAGTGAAACCATGGGCTACGTGACTCAACCCGAATACGGAGGATATATGGGTTAAGTCAGGGGGGACGGGAGCCTTCACATCAAAGATGACTTCAAATGGCTCCAAAGTCGCAGTTCTAATTCGAAAATTATTATGACCACACTTGGCATGCAGATATGCCAAGGGAATCTGCGCATCATAAATACTAAGAGAGTTGGACGCTCTCAGGTGTGACAAGAGGTGCGAGCGAGACGACTCATGGGGCCATACCGTGGCCACTAACAGAAATAAGTAGGGTGACACCAGCGGAACTACATCAGGTGGCACCAATATGATAACATCAGGTGGCGCTAACGGGACTTCATCAGGGGGTAGAAAAACATGTGCAAATAGACTGATAGAGTAAGCACATCGAGACACAACTAGGATAATAGGTCTAATGGCCACAGAATCAGAATCAAAACAGTCGTGGACATAACCATAGATGGATACGTAGCGTAACGAACCGTCAAAGGTGATATGCCCAATGGAGGGGTCCACAAGGTTGGCCAAGTACAATGATCCAGATCAATAATACAAAACTTGTGTTCAAATGGGTCCGCTAGTCGGATCAACCGATCAGGAGGGAGAGTCGGTAAAATTAAAACTGGGAGAGAGTCGAGATCAAATTTAATTTCATGCGACGGAGTTAGCGTTAGGGGACGCTCATCCGGGTAGACATCAATAACGTCTTCCAAAAATAGCACTCTCTCACTAGGACAAACTTCCAACACGTCAATCACGACATCAGTAGCAGTATAAATCTCACGAATGGGAGCATCGATAGATTCCGGAGGAGGGGCTAAGTCATTCCCCATGCCAAAATACGGATTTATCGTCCAAGTAACATACTCCGGGTGCAAGCCATCATAATCAACCGAAAAATCAAACAGAGGATTTTCTCTCAAAGAAAATTCATCTGGCTCGTCACCACCTAACTCACTATCAGAGAAACATTCGCCATTAGATGACTCTATCAGCTCACTGGATACAACACCCAAATCAGACTCAATAATGGTTTCAGAAACATTGACGAGGGGAAGTGGAGATAATTCCTCAAAGGAGAAACCCTCATCCAGGTCACTAGGGTAACCGATCTCCTCATCGTCAATACAGTCGTCAGTAATATCGGCCTCATCCTCAGTGACGGGCACAGTCCTAGACTCGGCCTTGGACTCATCAGGGGAGTCATCAACTAAGTCAGGCAGCTCAGGGGATAAGTCAGTCTTATAATCAGGTAGGGGTCTAGTGCCCTGGCAGGGAGGAGTAATGACATGAGACGTCCTAGTACGGGAGCACGGGGGGACGTACTGATTCGACGTAGGCAAAGTCTTAGGCGACAACTCACTCAAATAATCAGACGACGGAGAGCGGCAGTATGGAGGGTAATACTCATCCGTTAATAAACTCTTCATAATCTGCCAACTGACATGTGAGTCAACGGAGGGCATTCCCAAACGCTTCTCCTCGTTGAGCCAGAAGGTATAGGCTCGACCCAATAGTTGAAATCTCGCAATGGGAAACCTATGGAGATCCACAATGTGATTTTGCTCAAAATAACACTCCATGTCTTCCACCCAACGTAATAACACTCGCGGTCCACCTAGCCCATCATAGGTCGGAGCAGGAATCCTAACATGCCTAGAGGTGCGTGGTGGCGGTGCTACTTGACTAGCCTTTAGTTGAGCAACTAAAGCAGTAATCTCATCCACTATTGGGGAATGGATAGATTTCCCTACGAACCTATTGGGTTCTATAGATTTTCCTCGGGAGGCGTTGACGTCATGCGCCATTTCAGAGGGAACCGGAGAGAACACTCAACCGGAATCGGTGCACATGCAAAGAAGAAAATTAGTCTGGTCCTATTTATTTTCACAAAAAGATTTGTTCCCGCTAATTTTTCAAAATAAGATATATATATTTTTTTGATATTCTTGCTAGAAAAAATATGGAGATTATTAATTAAATTTTTTTTTTCTGAATTTTGCTGAAAAATAAAAATTTAGGATGCTATTGGCAGACCACCCAAAAAAAAAAATATTTTTTTTCCCTTTTTTTTTGTTTGAAAAATTTTGTGCACGTGCGTGTCGGCCTACTAAGATTAATTAGGATGGTGCCAATTAAGAAATCGACACAACCTCCCTCTGATACCAAATTGGTGTAGCGTTACACGCGCGAGACGAATATTAGACGCCGTTACGGATCTCTCTCGGTATTCCACTAAATTCGCGACTTGCACAGAAAAATTATTCCCAACCACACGTTTGCAATTTTCGTCCAATGCTATCATACGGGTAGCAAATCCGTTAGAGACCGAACAACGGTTATAGACCGAGATCCGATCAAGCTAAAGGGACGAATATTCCGTCCGAACAAGCGGAGTTGTACCAAAAGAGATCTACCCAAAAAAAATACGATTCGCAAGAAAAGGTAGATCTCTCCCAACAAAAAAGAAACGAGGCTCGCCAAGCCTACTCGAATTTAAATAGATCAAGATAGACGCAAAAATTATTTCAAGAAATCCACGATTAATTCAAAGCTATCAAGATTGCACACCAACATTTTTTCCACCACAAGAAATTATCAAGAGGGAAATAATCTCAAGACAAGTAGAAAGTTTCGTTACCCCACTCGGAGATAGATCTAGATATTGATCTATGCCAAAGGTTGATCGCCCTTCAACGGTTCCACCGGTAGTATGCCGGATGGAGAGAAAACTTTCCGTCTTCCTCGCGTCACGTCGGAACCAAGATCTTTGAAGCCCAATCTTCTTGTAGAAGCCGGTCACAAGTTGGAGAGAGAAAAGGTGGTGGGGTGGGGAGGACGATTATTATGAGTGGGAGTTGATCTTGCTCGAGAGGGGCGGCTATTGTTGAGGGTGGTGGTGGAGAGATGGGCGGCCGAAGTTGGAGGAGAGGAGGAGGGAAGGTAGGCCGGCGGCCAAGAGGAGGAGAGGTGGAGGAGGGGCGGCGGTTCCTAGGTTGGCCGAACCTAAGGAGGAGGAGAAGGCCTATTTCGGCAAGAATAGGAGAAGGAAAGTGAGAGGAAGGAGGAGATTCCAAATCAAGGGGATTTTGAAATTTCAATAGCTTATCATCAATCTTCAATAATAAATCCTACAATATCATGCCTATTTATAGGCTTACAACAACTCAAGGCTATATGCAGCCCAACTCATAGAAATAATAATAAAGTCCAAACAAAACAAAAATAATTAAAACAATAACATATAATTTAATTAATACTTATAATAGAATTATTATATGTATTAATTAATTATTAGGATGTCGCGGGCGGAGATTGTAACGGCGATGGCGCTTATCAAACTTTTTGTCACGGCGACGCGCGTCTTTGATTGGAGGGGCACATTCATCCGTAAGCATTCTGGTACCATCGTCATGTTGAGGGCCGTCGTCGCCATCAACTTGAGACGGGAAAAACTGTCCATGTAACCAAACGATGTTGTCATAGATATAGGCATTTGTTTGTTTGAATTGATCAAACATAGCCTTTTCAACATCGACAATCTTAGCTATAATGGCTTCCTCTCACTTTTTGGCTTTGGCAATAATGGCATTGCCATACGTTTGCAAAGAAGAATCATAGTGTTCCATAGATCTGTAGTATTCATCAATCCTGGTACTAGTGTTTTTGTCAAGAGTTCCCAGACCATCTTTGTTGGTCTTAAGTCCACTCATCATAAGTGTGACTGCAGTGGTAGCTTTGTCATACTTTTCATCAAACATTTCCTCTAGCTTATCAAATTTTAATTTAATTTTAGCAAGTTCATCAAGCATAAACTTCTCTGATTGCTTAACTCTTTTGACCACTTTCTCCAACGAGGCATCGAACTTTGCCTATTGCTTGGCTAGCATGGCTTAAACAGCTTTCAGGATCTGATCACCTGAACTAGAGCTTCGAGCATCTGATAGCACTTGAAGAGAAACATTTGCAGAAATCATACTTTGTTCCTCAGAATCTAGGATAGGTGCATGCACACATGCACCTCCTTCCTCAGCAGAAAGATCAACTACCTCTTCGGGCACCAATGGTAGCCTGCCTAGTCTCTTGTCAAGGTTGCACATAAGTCTGACAACCTCAGTGGAGGCAGATATTTGGGACAGAGTTGTTTCCCCCTCAGACACTACAGAGGAGATCATCTCAGGGAGAGGAACTATCTGATTGTCCACTAACATAGGCTCTGAAACAACTAAGGCATTACTTGCAACATTTGTAGCAGCAAACTTATCATGAACAAACATATTCTCATTAGAAGCAATCTCAAACTCATAATTAGCAGCAGGTAGATCATCATCAATTACCTCAGCATCCTCGTCATGCTTCGAAGGAGCTGGATCCTCTTCCTCAACATACACTTCTGAATCCTCAACTGTCCGAACCTTAGCAGCGACAGCAACACCAATACCAGCAACCTCTGCTAGGATATCCCCTGACACTGAGTCTAGAAGCACAGTAAATATATCTGAAGGAGCAACTGTCTCTCCCTCATTCCTATACTCAATCCAGCAGGAATCTCACTAGGGTGTGGATAAGGGATCATGTCATCAGGAACTTGTTCTTCCTCGTCCAATAGGGGTACTGGGGCGCCCCCTCTCTGGATGATCCTCCTATCCCATCGAGTGAAATTGTGGAGTCGATTTTCTTCAAATGATGGATAGGAACTCCTTTGGTCATATCAAATCTATCACCATCGAGTTGATTTAGGTATAGAGTGATAATCCTCCCAAAGTTGGGAGTGCGTAGGCTACCCTTAATCTTGGCGAACAGCAGAGCGCCCCAGTCCATCTTCTTCCTGCAGACTATTGCTACTAGTATCTTGAACATCTCTGTGGACAGATAGTCATGCGAGCCTGTCTTGCAAATTAGCACCTTGCCAATTATGTCTGAGAGGAGTTTCCCTCCTCACTCATTCCTTTTTGCTTGATAGCTTTAGTGCACCTTGGCAAACCATAGAACGATAACGTTCTGGCAAAATCTGCCTCCTCTAGGTAGTCAGCCTGATCACAGATGGGTAGCCGCAAGTACCTAGAGAGTCGTGAGGCGTTCATTTTCACCTTGAACTTCTGAACTTTTCTTTTGATGACTGAGTCTTTGTGTCGAAGTTTGGAGTTATGGAAGAAATAGAGAACTTCCTTGTCCAGCACCTTGCAAGGGTGTTAAAGGACGAAGGAAAGTCCTGCTATCTCCAGCATGAGAATAACATTCCAGAATTCGTCTGAAGCATGATCACATCCACTGTGGACCAACTCACCTCCCCCGAGCAAGCCACTAGTGCTTCTAGGAGCCATTGTAAGGTAGGCAAACCTGGTTGAATCGCGGAGGAATAGGATTTCTCGAGACTGGAGCTTCAGAAAATGTCAACACCTGCACTGGAGAATTTCATAATGGCTGCATTGTATCTAGAACACTTCACTATATCAAGGAGACTACTAAAATTTTGAGATTTTCTGTCGGCAGTCAGCGGCGACACACTGTAGTTGGCGGCAACACGCTGTAGTCAGCGGCAACACGCTATAGTCGACAACAAGCTTGAAGCTAGGGAAAGGGAGGAAGGCAACGAATGACGGGAATCGGCGAATCGGGAGCTGAAGGGTCGGTTAACGCAGATTGGCAAATCGTCGGGTTTCAGCGGCTTTTGAATTCAGCGAATACCGTGTGCATGCCCTCTCGTTTATATTTATACAAGAATATATATATATATGTATGCGATTTTTTAAATTGCATTTAGAATGCGCGCACCACAAATTTGATCGTCGAGTCTTCAGATCTAATATAAACAATTTGAAATATTGCCCCAAACAGACTTCTCCTAAATTAGCTATTGGAGGAGTCCGATTCGGTGAGTATTGCATGAATATGCGACGTGTCGGTCGATATTCACCGAATTGGACTTGTAGAAATTCTTGCTTAGTTGAATTGGATTCTGAGACCAATTTTGCTTGCTTGACCTTCTTCACGAGTCCTTGTTCAGCATACCGAACTCCGCTTTGAAAAACAAGAACTTGGTCTCGTTCAGCGGCTTCGTGAAAATATCGGCAACCTGCCTGTCCATCGGGACATAGTTGAGGGCTGTCCTTGTTTTCCACATGTTCTCAAATGAAATGATATCTCAATTCAATATGCTTTGTCCGGCTGTGAGAAACTAGATTGTTGGTGATTGTTATAATGCTGGAGGAGCCACAAAACATAGGAATGTCCCTAAATTTCAAGTTGTAGTTTTCAAATTGATTATTTATCCAGAGAAGTTGTGCACAACAACTGCCTGCAGAAATATATTCTGACTTGGCTGTTGACATTGTAACACAATTCTATTTCTTGCTACTCCAAGATACGAGCCTTCTTCCAAGGAATTGGCAAGTCTCGAAAGTTCTCTTTTTATCGTCTTTGCTACCTGCAAAGTATGCATCTGAAAATCCAATTAGTTACTATCATTATTTCTTGGGTACCATAAGCCAAGATTGGGTGTTCCCTTAAGGTATCTCAAAATCCGCTTTGCAGCAGAGTAGTGAGATTCCTTAGAATTCACGTGATATCTAGCACAGACATATATTGAAAACATTGTGTCAGGCCTGCTAGCAGTAAGATAGAGCAAAGATCCAATTATGCTTTTGTACTTGGTTTCATAGAAAGGTTTCCCTTTCTCGTCCTTATCCAGAGACATAGCTGAACCTATTAGAGTCCTCATAGAGGTTGCATTCTCCATTCTGAATTTCTTAACCAACTCCTTGGTGAACTTCGTCTGAGAGATGAAAATTCCATCTTCAGATTGTTTCACCTGAAGTCCTAAGAAATACTTCAGCTAACACATACTGCTCATTTCAAACTTCCCTTGCATAAGTTTGGAAAACTTCTTGCAAAGGTTATCGTTAGTAGAGCCAAAGATAATGTCGTCGACATAGATTTGCACTAGCAAAATCTTTCCTTTTACTTCCCTAAGAAATAATGTCTTATCTATCTTTCCCCTTGTGAACTTGTTCGCGAGAAGAAAGTTAGACAACATTTCATACCAAGCTCGTGGAGCTTGTTTTAAACCATATAAAGCTTTAAATAATAATTAAACATGCTCAGGATGGTTAGGATCAATAAAACCTTGGAGTTGGTCCACATATATTTCTTCCTTTAGATTACCATTGAGGAAAGCTGACTTCACTTCAATTTGATACACAATGAAGCCCCTGAGTGCAGCATATGCGAGGAAAAACCTAATGGCTTCGAGTCTTTCCACTAGAGCATAGGTAAGATAAAAGTCGATCCCTTCTTCCTGTCTATATACTTTAGCTATGAGTCTAGCTTTGTTTTTGGTGATGGTTCCATCTTCATCCATCTTGTTCCTGTAGACCCACTTTGTTCCAATTACATTCTTGTCTTTGGGTCTTGGTACAAGCTTCCAGATTTGGCATCGTTTAAAATGATTAAGTTCTTCTTCCATTGCAACTATCCAAGATGCGTCTTGGTTTGCCTCTTCGAATTTCTTTGGTTCAACATGCGAGAGGAAACTCAAATGAAAATTTTCATTAGTAGTACCTCTTCGAGTTCTTACACCATCATGAGGATCTCCTATGATTTGATCAACCGGGTGATTCCTTAAGGTGTTTGTATTTACTACACATGGACTTATTCGGTCCAATGCAAGTTCGTAGCTTAGGAGGTAAGACATATACGCTGGTAATTGTTGATGATCACTCACGTTTTACTTGGGTGTTCTTTCTGAAACGAAAGTCAGATGCCTTTGATG
This sequence comes from Platanthera zijinensis, assembly GCA_039513925.1. Classification (NCBI taxonomy): domain Eukaryota; kingdom Viridiplantae; phylum Streptophyta; class Magnoliopsida; order Asparagales; family Orchidaceae; genus Platanthera; species Platanthera zijinensis. The sequence goes on from CM077086.1 coordinate 58,174,806, forward strand.
TGTTCACGAATTTTGTCGAGCAAATCCAGAACGAATTAAACTGCTCAGTGGTCAGAATCAGAAGTGATCACGGAACATAATTCGAATCTGGTGCCATCAGAGAATTCTGTGGAAGTCTAGGTATCTTTCATGAGTTTTCCCCCTCAATATGTGTCTTGGGCTGAGAATGATTTGGAGTTTCTTCAGGAATATCAGCAGGAATCTCTTCAGGATACTTTTCAGGAGATTTTTCATTAGACTGGAACAGGGGATCATCTGAATTGAGTTCTTCTATCATTTTGGAAATGTCAGCTTCAGTAGAGGAGACTCTGGCATTCACTTGAGCATCTATTAGATTTTCCTGATCAGAGGAAGAATCAACATTCATACCTGAGCCACCATCGTGTGCTGAGGTGATCTTTTCCTAATTAGACTTACTTTGATTTTCCTTTTCTATTGCCTCAACATTAGCAATAACTTCCTCTATAATCTTGTTAATAGGAACATTTGTCTGGGTCTCTAGTTCTAGTACTTCAGCATGTTGAACTTCTACATGAACTGAAGGAGCAGGCTCCCCCTCAATAGTTGCACTAGATGTGCCAACAGTATCAGTGTGAAGGGGAGATGGAGTCATGTCCTCATCAAAAACAGGGCTTGGAACTTCTGGAGCTTACCCTGGCCTTTGAATTCTTATCTCCCATCTATTTATGGAGGCGAGTGTGACTTTATTCAGATGGTGAATAGACACACCTTTGGACAAGTCAAAGATTTCTGGGTGGACTTGATTGAGATACAAAGTGATGGTCCTGGCATAATTGGGTGCCTTTATACTTTCCTTAATCTTATCAAAGAGCATTTGTACCCATTAAAATTTCTTGCGACAAATTACTGCTGTCATTATGTCGAAGAAATCTGAGGATATATATCCAATGGAATGAGTTTTGCAAAGTATGACTTTACCTAGAATATCAGCCAGGAGCTTGCTTTCAGCATTCATATTCGGTCGCCGAATGGAAGTTGTTGATTGAGAGAGACCACAGAAGGAGATGAGATGACTTCTTTCCATAGAGGCAAGAGTTCAGTTGTGATTGAAGAGATACCTATCTGGTCAGCCCAAGCTCTACCTCCTCCACCTCCTCCAACTGAAATTATTACAGATGATACTCTTCTGGGTAAAATTGAATCTATGCTTACAAAGTAACGAGAGTACTTTGACAAGTCTCTCCAAGAGGTAACTGGGAAAGTCACTGCTCTTGAAAAAGAGATGAGCAGAGGCTTTGCTGAAATCCAAAGTAATACAGATGAACTAAAACAATTGTTCAAAATTGGTGGTAAAGCTTTGGACCACACTATCACTAGTGTTGGTGAAGTAATAAATCAAGCAGTCTCTATTGCAAACAATCAGATCCAATTGGAAAAGAAAGCTCAAGAACACAACTTCAAGACTTGTGAAGAAGTTGGCAAATTCAAGGAAGATATCATAGGCACTTTAACTATAGAAGTCAGAAAGGGGAAGGATAAAGTAAAAGAATATCTAACAAAATCTGGTGAAGAAATGAAGGCACTATGGGATGCTAAACTGAAAGAGATCAGTATAGATGTACAGATATAGATTTATTATGTTAAGTTTCACGCTTATGATACTATTTTATGGATGCATAATCAGATCTTTCCAGAATTTCAAGTCAATCCGAATGAGGCTCCACCATCTCATCTTAATCCAATTGTCTATAAGCCTACATTCACTCATAGACCTGAAATTTATGAAGCTCCTCCTGAAGACTAATCTCATGGCTAGACCTCTGATACCAATTGAAAGTATCTAGCGTCTACCTAAATCACCTAGAAGGGGTGAATAAGTGATATTTGCTCCTTTTTATCGAATAAAAATAATATTAAATAACAAGCACACAAACGCAGATATTTTATAGTGGTTCCCTGAGTTGGGTACGTATACTGTCCCGCCTCGCCTATCTCCCACGAAGGGCAGATTCATCTACTTCACCAAACTCAGATTTCGTTAAATCTTACACCTCAGAGTCGCAACTCCTACACCTAGGAAACGACGCTCCTACAACTCGAAGAACAAACTCTCCTACAACTCGATCCGCAAGCTGGATCAACAACCTCGATCCTCAACCGGATCTAATCTCTCGATCCACAAACGGATCTAAAAAACTCGGAGAAGAAAATCTCCTACATAATACAAAATGATATTACAACAATAACACATGATTACAAGTCTTGATCCGACATTCTTGGAAGGGTTGATCTTGGATCTCGGAGAACTCAGAAACTTGAAATCTTTGGATCTTGAACCTTGGATCATGGATCTTCAACCAACTTGGACTGGAGTAGAATAAATCTTAAAAGATGAAACAATCCAATCAAAAAAGTCATAGAAGAAGATGATCGATGAAGTTGTGGCCGAATAGAAGGATTTCGCGTAACCAGGTAGTGTGCGGCCGACGGGTTCAATTATGGGAAGATTTAAAATTCGAAAATTGCAATTAGGTTTTTGGATTAGTGGTCATTTCGAAATTACTCTAGGTATTTATAGAGAGATTCAAAATGAAACAGCTATAAAATATTTCCAAAATTAAAACCTAGAAAAGTACTGTACATGACCGTCAGTTTTGAACCAGGAAAAATCGGAAAAAAATGACAAGGAAAATTCGACAATAATCATTGAGTATCAGGTATGATACTCGTCGAATTAGGGTAATGAAATATGCCGAATATTACCTAAGAAAAACTCGGCGAGTATCGCTTGGGATAATCGTCGAATTCGGCGAGTATCACTAGTGATACTCGATGAATTCGGAGAGTATAACCAGTGATACTCGTCGAATTTGCCTTGGTCAAATATTGGAATCCCAGAGAATTTATCCTAAGTATATACGATGAATTCGTCGGGTATCGGGAAGCATACACGACAAATTCAGCGAGTATCGGGAAGCATACACGACAAATTCTGCGAGTATTATGGGGATACTCGACGAATTCGACGTGTATGACTCACCATACTCGCCGAATTTTACTTAGGTAAAATTCTTCATTTCTGACTCCTTGTCTTTGGCCTTCCTTGCTCCTTCTCCTGTACTTGGGATAGAAGTACACCCTAATAGAGATATTACACGTGAGTCAACACATTGACCTACACAATAAAGGATTACATTGTATAGTCCCGTGTTTAGTGACCTACTGTAACCTGACATTGGTGTGTACTTGACATTGTAAACCTGCAAGTACATAACTAAAAAGCAATATCAAATATAGACTCAATTCATCATAGCTTGACTGGACCCCTCTTCAGATCAAGATTATTGTGGATACAATACCCAACAATTATGATGTACCTATGATTTTGAAGGAATCGAGTAGACCCGCTGTCCAGGCTCCCATCAAGCTTGCAGGGCCGAAGGCTCGCTCAATGGCTAGAAAGAGATGATGGTAGTTTGCAAGACCACGGGAGGATCCCACTACGCAGGCTCCCATTAGCTGGCAGGGCTGGAAGGCACACTTGGCCTCGAGTAGACCCGTTGCTAGGCTCTCATTAGTTGGCAGGGCCATATGCTCGCTTGGGGGTGATGGAAAGAGATGATGGTAGTTTGCAAGACCCCGAGAGGATACCGCTGCACATGATCCCATTAGCTGGCAGGGCTGGAAGGCGTACTTAGCCCCGAGTAGACCCGCTATCAGGCTCTCACTAGCTGGCAGGGCCATAGGCTCACTTGGGGCTAAGGGAATACCCCAAGAGGATCCCACTACTCAGTCTACCATTAGCTGGTAGGGCTGGAAGGGGCACTCAGTCCCGAGTAGACCCGCTGCCAAACTCTCACTAGCTGGTAGGGCCATAGGCTCGCTTGGGGGGGGGGGGAAGGGAAAGAGATGATGGTGGTTTGCAAGACCCCGAGAGGATCCAGCTGCACAGGCTCCCATTAGCTGGCAGGGCTGGAAGCCGTACTCGGACCCGAGTAGACCCACTGCCAGGCTCTCTCTAGCTGTCAGGGTTATAGGCTCGCTTAGGGGGAATGGAATACCCCGAGAGGATCCCGCTGCTCAGGCTCCCATTAGCTGGCAGGGCTGGAATGTGCACTCGGCCCTGGGTATACCTGCTGCCAGGCTCTCACTAGCTGGCAGGGCCATATGCTCGCTTGGGGGGAAAGGGAAAGAGATGGTGGTAGTTTGCAAGACCCCTAGAGGATCCTGCTGTATTGACTCCCATCAGCTGGCAGGGCTGGAAGGCCCACTCGACCCCGAAGAGGCCTGCTGTCAGGCTCTCACTAGCTAGCAGGGTCGTAGGCTTGCTTGGGGGTAAGGGAATATCCTGAGAGGATCCCGCTGCTCAGGCTCCCATTAGTTGTTAGGGTTGGAAGGCGCACTCGTCCCTGAGCAGACCCACTGCCAGGCTCTCACTAGCCGGCAGGGTCGTAGGCACACTTGGGGGGATGGGATAGGATCTGTGATTACAGTTGGCAATAACGTGGCCTACCGACTAGGCTCCCACCAAGCTGGCTAGGGCTAAAAGCTCGCATGATAACGAAGACAAAAGGAAGAATAACCAAGTTGGGGGTCGCTCCCGCAGTCAGGTTCTCACCTAACTGAGGGGGTAGTGGGGCCCATGATGAATGTCGCGAAGAGTTTCACTAGCAAGCTTTCGAGTAGCAAGTGCTCGTTCTAAGTTGAGGAGGAGGGAGAAGCCCATGGCCTCTCGGCATATAGCATTTTGGCAGGGCCTGACCGACGCTTCTCTCGCTTGGCAAGGGATTCTCGGCATGCCTATTCAGCATACCTCTCTCGACGAAGTTTACATTCGATAACCCACGCTGTGAACAGGTTTGGGTTGTAACCTAAAAATTGTAAGGCGAATGCGAAAGCGCCAATGCGTGTGCAGTGAACGTGAAACAAAAAAAGGTGAGGGGACGAAACCCTCCGATAGGGCCTACTAGATGAATTCTCACTCGACGGGGATAGGTCCCCGGTTATCGCCTAAGAGCCCAGGGTTCTGGCAAAAGTGCGGAAGCATTCTGCGAATGATAATTGAGAAAAAAGACAGTGATACAACATTTGGCCAAACTAAAAAGAAAGTAAGCTTTAATATATATATATATATATATATATATATATATATATATATATATATATATATATATATATAACACCAAAAAAGAAAAATTTACAAGGGTGCTCGCCCCATACATCAGCTAGAAGGGAAAACCAAAGGCAAAAGAAAAAAGAAGCTAGGCAAGAGGTAGTTAGGCGGAGCCACTAAAGGTCCCGCTGGAGGTCTCGCTGGAGGTCTCACGGGAGGAACCGCTGCCGGACTCATCGCCCTGACCAATATCTAGCACATCTTCGCCTAGCAAGCCTCCCTCTCCCGCAGGATTGGGGATGGGATCGAACAGCTAGGGCAGGACCCCACGCGTTGTAAGATTCCCTCCACCTTTGTTCAAAAAGCCTGATTCCCAAAGCACCTTGATCACCATCGCGGTCGCTGCCTGTGTGTTTTCTTGCATCATAACTTCTATCTCAAACTCTTAAAAGTGATGAATTTTGATCCTCTCGTCTAGGGACAGCGGGACTGGCGCCTTGGCTTCTTGCACAAGCTTAAGCTCGACCTTTAGCAGCTTGATCTCGTATTCGAGATCGGCCACCCTTGCACGCGATAATTGGGCTTGGGCGGAATCCTGTGAGAAAATACTTTAAGCAATGGAAAATAATAAAAAGGCAAAAGGTATCGGAAATCTCACGTACCTTAATTGAAGTGGGAAGGGCGAGAATCTTTTGCGAGCCTGGGAGGTCTACCTTCAGTACGGCCTCCTCAGCCGTAGATCGATCCTGTGAATTTTTTTCGTCGCCTAGGTTCTGCTCTAGATGGATGTCGCGGTGCACGCACATGTGTGTGAGCTCAAGCGCGTGCATCTGGGCTCGCACAACCACATGAGCGAGAATTTTCTTAGTCTCTTGGTCATAGACGCTCGCGTACTCCCGGCTATGAATCTCGAAGCCTACCGCATATGCCATGACACTGGAGGTTTCTTGTTCCATCCAGGAGGGGAGAAGCGATGAGAAGGTGACATGGTTGGTTTTTGGGTCCCACTGCAGGAGGGATCGACCCTCTTCATCCAAATGCTTTCTATCAAGGCCGAAGTTACGGTTCCCTCTCGGTACAGGCTTGACGGGAACCCCCTTCAGGGATGCTTGAACCTCGACAGAGACACTGTCCCCCTTGCTGAAGCTGGGAGAGAAGTAGGGGTTTCGGCCGAAGGTTCGGTTGGGATCTCGGCAGGGGACTTGCCCTTGTCCTCTGCGGATGGTTTTATTTTCTTGGGAAGAGCTATAGGGTGAGTTGGGCTTTCGCTTTAGGGCACCCTGTGTGGAAGAGGAGCCGGGCTCCTTTCGGCAGGCCAGGGAGGCGGACCTAGCAACAGCTAGGGTGTTGGCAAAATCCTTAGTCTCATCAAAAGGTTGGCGGAGGGGAATTTCCCGTTCACCTGCGAAAGCTTTAATAGTTAAAGTTATAATCTATGATGAGGGGTTGTAGAAATGGGCGAAACGATACCTTTGTCGGGAGGGACTTGGGGAAGATAGCACAGATCTCGCCGAAGGAACTGGACGTCGAAGGTCTTTGTTCCGAAAAATTCGAGAAGGGCACTCTCGCGCCCTCCAAGGGTGGGAGGCTTGTAGGTCGCCTCGTCATATTGGACTTATGCAAGGGGAATGTTGTCGAAGTTCCTAGATACAAAAATGAATTTATGGGCCCAGTTGTGATTCTTATTGGCGAGACAACTAGTCTTCACCGTCTGTCCCGATAAGAAGACCACCCCACCCTTTGCACGGAAGTTGAACAGCTTCCAAAATATGGACAAGTTGAATTTGATCCTTTTTGCCCGCATGTAGCAGGCAAACGCCACTAGGATCGTGATAGTGTTGGGGTTGAGCTGGTCCGGTATCACACCAAAGTACCGGAGGGCCTGGCTCACTTCCAACCAGAGGGTAAGGCGAAATCCCACCTCGTAATGTTCTAGGGGGATGGCAAGCTCCCCTGCCGGTGTGAAGTTGATTCTATCTTCGTTCTTGGGGTTCCACACAATGAACCGCGAGGGGATGAAATCTTCGACTATCGAGATGTATTCCTTCTCGGTCAGAAGGCCAGACGGGAAGTTGTGTTCTAGGAAGGATTGCGCGCACTCTGAACAGCCTTTTGTCTCACCAGGCATCCTAAAGAAAGGGAGGAATGGGAAAGAAAGGGCTAGGATGCAAGAGCTTCTGAGTTGCAGATAGCGGTGGGAGCAAGGAAAAGAAATACGAAGGCGCGGAGTCAGAAAGAAGTAAATATTGTTGGTGGACGTGCCTATTTATAGAGAGAGAGGTAATCATTAGGGATTTCCTAGGCGACGGAAGTGCGGTTGGCAAAATTTAATGTTCTGACTCTTTGTATTTCACCTCGCCTCGCTGACGCCTCTCCTGCAAATGGCAAGAGCTTCTAGGTGGGATCCTAGGTAAGAGCAAAGTGGCAAACAAGTATGAAAAGTAAAGTGGTGTGAGAACCAGGCACTCGACAAGCAAAATATATAAAACTAAACACCATAGGCATCCCGCTAGGCTAGAGCCGTAATAAAATAATATGAAGCAAATTTTTAATTGTTTAGATGATGGAAAGGGTACATAGCGAGAAGGGTAGGCCGGGAGGTTGGGGAAAGAAGAAGCGAGATCCAGCAGAGCTCAGTACTGATCCCATCGCTAGTGGCCCTGACCTCGCCTTCCTGACCTTGGTGGCACTCGCGGATAGTAGTAAGCGATCACGGCGATAAGCCCATGGTTTGCCAGGCGCAGCTTGTCCCGGATTCACGGGATGTGCCTTCATGGGGAGGTCTCTTTGCATTCACCCTGCCGCTCCTGCTCGCTGAGTAGGTGAGTGTAATCTCTCTCTATCACGGTCATCCGTCGTTTGACCATCACCTAGAGCCTGTTCATCGCCAATGAATCGGCTCGGCGTATCCAAACGTGCTTTGACAGGACTTCTGCTATGCACTTCTGCCGAGTTCTTCCATTCCCGCAGGCATCGAGATAGTCCTCCATTTAACTGGGGAAAGGCAGGGGTGAGATCATCTCCTCTTCGCCATCGGCTTTCGTCTCCGTAGTCTTCATATCTTACCAAAAAAGTCCAGTCAAGTGAAGTGAAGGTGAAAGAACTGGGCAAAGTTCCCACTTACCCGTGGCAGGGGATGGGCTCTCTATAATTGATTGACAAGAAGTGTCGGGTTGCCCTTTAGTTCTTTTTCTAAGTAGCTGGTGGATCGGTTTTCCCCATCCCGGGTGGTATAACAAGTGCTCTAGGGTATTGGTCTTGGCCAATTGTGGGATGATGGTATCTTCCTCTACCGGAGGCTGAGATCCTGATGCAAGTGTGATTGATTCGATAATAACCCTCCCGGGAGAGGGGGAAGACCGGTTGTCGGGTTGATGAGGTTTGAGCTTTTGAGGCCGGGAGCTGCGAGAAATGAATCAGCGAAAGGAAAGCGGGCCAGTTAAAGTGGGAGCTAGGCGAGAAAGGTACCTGGGGTTCTCGCAGGATCTGCTTGGATCACCGGAGGAGTAGCTTCTGAAACAAACATCATGTTCTCTTGGGTAAGCTGGATAGCTTCAGTATTCGTCGGAGGAGGGATGGTGACGTGTTCTGGAGCCATATTCTACAGGGAGGGTCGTGCATTAGCATTGTAGGCCTGCTTTGGGGGTTCGCGCAAAAGGAGCAAAGCAAGAAAAATACCTCCGACGGGGAAGGAGGGTTCTTGGGGAACCTGGGGGTCGGGGTGAGCGAGGCTAGATCCTTCTTCTAGCAGTCTCTCCTAACTGAATTGGCTTTCTTCTTCTTCGGTCGGGAGGGTGAGTAGGCGGGCCTCTTGCCCATTAGATAGGGGGCAACCCAAGCGTAGTCGGCACGGGCTCTCGCCTGGGCCACGGCGAGATGGTCTTGGAACTCTTATAGGAGTAGCCTCTCGTTGCGCTTGGCATACATCTTAGAAACTTTGCCAGAGCTTAAGCGGAGGGTGGCAGCGACAGCGGTGGCCTGAGGACCGGCCTGGTGATAGATATATATACAGGGCCGGGGTAGGCCCCACCCAAGATTCCCTTCCAGGTCAGCAAGCGCTCAGCGCATATCATAGGTTGGACGTGTCTTTCCGAGCGCAAGGCTAGCTTGCAAAGAACGGGGATTGAGTACAACCCCATATTCGTTGGGTGGGACCTAGATGCCCGAAGGACCAGGGTTGTGCTAGCCTTATCTAGTTTTAGGCTAGAAGCTGGATCAGACAGATAAATAGCTGATAGGGTTTCTGCCCGGTGCATGTTGGAAGGCTCGCGCCTGGGTAGGCGGGACGCCCTCAGACTTGGCGTTGAGTGAGGCTTGGCCACTCAATGCCCTTCGCCTTTGGCGTTGAGTGAGGCTTGTCCATTCAACTCCCTTTCGCTTTTGTCATTAAGTGAGGCTTGGCCACTCAATGCCCTTTCTCCTTTGGCATTGAGTGAGGCTTGGCCACTCAACGCCTTTTCTCCTTTGGCATTGAGTGAGGCTTGGCCACTCAACGCCCTTTTGCCTTTAGCATTGAGTGAGGATTGGCCACTCAACGCCCTTTTGCCTTTGGCGTTGAGTGAGGCTTGGCCACTCAACGCCCTTTTACCTTTGGCATTGAGTTAGGCATGGCCACTCAATGCCATTTGCTCTTAGCGTCGAGTCCTGTTCTGCCACTAAGCACTCTCAGCATTTTGCGGCTTGCCCCAAAGTTTCTCTTAGGGTAGGTGGAAAGCTTACAAAGTAGCGAAAGGGCTTCCGCCCAGCAGGGTCCAGAGGTAAATTACCTGGATGCCCTTAGAGGTATGTATTTAGCTCCTCAGAATAGCGGATTTTGGTTGTTGGCAGACAACTTTGGGCTGCAAATATCCTTTTAGAACAGCCGAGTTACGTTGTTGGCAGACCAAATATCGGTAGCCTATAAATATGACCTACGAGGTATCTCAGTGGGCAAGATTTTCATAATTCTTCAAACTTTCTAGTGCTTTCTGAGGTACTCCTAGCCCAGCGTTTTGCTTTGGAGGGGAAGCGCTCAGAGATCTTTCGGGTTAGTGGAGGGACCTCCCACAAGGTCAGTTTCTGGTTCTTTATTGCTAGTAAGGGGCCTGGGTTTGGGAGAAATAGGTGTTAGCTATACCCCCAAGGTCCGAACTCTTATTGAGGCCGATTTTTGGCTTCAACAACAGCATCATACATTCTCCATTGACCTTTCAGGAAAACACAAACACTTCCAGGAACTCCTAATTATTTGTTATCTTCTTCATCTTCTAGAGTCTTATGACATGATAATGTAATAAATTCTTGGCGAAACTGACTCTCCCACTCTTGATTCAACTATTGCTCGCATTGTAACTATTACCACTTTTCTTCAGCGCCCCCTGCTTGCCTCACCACACCATCCTTACACCTTTGCTCATCTAGTTCAATCTGGTAATTCTAGTGGTCGTGGGGGTCACTCTGGTTGGCGTGGTTAGTCTCATCATCTCTGTTCTCATTGTGGAAAAATAGGACATCTGGTTGATCATTATTGGGCCAAGTATCCTCATCTTTGCTTGTCTGCGGCTAACACTAAGAGGAAGTCCACATCCCTCGCCTCTTGTTTGGGAAGTTCTAATATGGTCACTCAGAATAAGTGACTTATTGATTGAGGAGCCACTAACCATATGACGGACAATGAACAAGCATAATCGGTATCCTCTAGTTTTTATGGCAGATGGTACTCTATCTCCCGTGTGCAGGTCTGGTATAGTCCATGTCACTTTGACTCTATGGCTTGAGGACACGCTCTATGTTCCATTCTTTCCGTGTAATTTACTATTTGTCCCTTCTCTTTGCAAACAATTGAACTGTACGGTTACTTTTATATCCAATACTTGTTCTTTTCAAGATCCTTATTCCAACAAGAAGATTGCTACTGGGACTGAAAGCAATGAGCTCTTCTTCCTCAATAATGTTGCTTCTTTATTTACTTATCTTCTATAGTGGCATATTCGCCTTGGTCATCCTCTCCCTCGTCTCATCTACTAACTACTACTAGATTTACCTTCAGAGGACTCCTCTCTGAACTATGAAGCCTACCAACTTGGTAAGCACCATCACTCTTCTTATCAAGTAAGAGAAGGACGGAGTTCTTCTCGTCCCTTTGATCTTTTTTATTCCGATATTTGGGATCCTTCTCCTACTAGGTCTGTTAGTAGGGGTAATTTATACTTTGTTATATTTGTTGATAATTTTTCTCGATGTACTTGGTTATATCTGTTAAAAGAACGTTCTGAACTTTTTTTGTGTTCACTAGATTTTATAATAAGATACGTACACATTTTGATATTTCTATTAAAGTTCTTCGTACTAATAATGCGCGAGAATATCTTAGTCAACAATTTTCAAATTTTTGCATGCATCGTGACATAATTAATCAAACTAGTTGTCCCCACACTTTTCAAAAAAATTGTGTTGTCGAGCACAAAAATCATCATCTCCTAGATATTACACGTACCCTTCTCACACAGATGAATATTCCCCGGGCATATTGGGGTCATGTTGTACTCCTCTCTTGTTATCTCATCAACAGTATTCCCTCTTTGGTTCTTAAAGGCAAAACCCCATTCTCCATCCTACATCCAGGGGCCCAACCATTTCCCTTATCTCTCTGTCTTTGGCTGAATTGTGTTTGTGCACTCTCTTCCACCAGGTCATCACAAACTTTGCCCTCTCTCAGTAAAGTGCACATTTTTGGGCTACTATCCGATCCAAAAGGGATATAAATATTTTGATACCCTTCTTAGGAAACAATATGTTTCTACTGATGTTATCTTCTTTGAAGATGTGACTCATTTTTCTCGAGTTTCTACTCTCTCGCCACCTGATGATTCTTCTTCTTTACCTATTATTTCCATACCTGCACCTGAACCTACTCTTTCTCCTATGCCTATTTCTTCTCTTTCTATACAAGATCCTCTATCTTCGTCTATATCTTCTACTCCTTCTCTACTTTTAGAGTCATTGCTGACAGTTCCCGGGCCAGTAATCTCTCTGATAGAAGGATCTACTATAGAAGAAAATTCAGATCTTGACCTTCCTATTGCTCTACGAAAGGGGGTTAGAATGTGCACTAAACATTCAATTCATGATGTTGTCTCCTATGCTCATCTTTCCCTAACTAGAAGGATATTTGCTCATGCTCTATTGGCTAGTGATGTCCCATCTAACTATCAGGAGGCTCTTGTTATTCTGCATTGGAAAGTGATAATTGATGAAGAAATGAATACCTTAACCAAAAGGGGTACTTGAACTCTTGTCCCTACTCCTTTAGGTGCGGATATGGTTGTTTTTAATGGATATTTGTCATTAGTTTCATCCAGATGGAACTATTGACCACTATAAGGCTAGTCTGGTTTCCAAAGGCTTTACTCAGAGATATGGTGTGGACTTCTTTGATACCTTCTCCCTGGTTGCTCGTATCAGCTTTCTTTTTCTCTGTGGCAGTTAACAAAGGTTGGGAGATGTATTAGTTAGATATGAAGAATGTCTTCATATATGGTTATCTGTAAGAGGTGATATACATGAAACAACCTCCTAGGTATGTTGCTCAGGGGGAGTCTTAGGTGTGCAAGCTACGAAGCTGATTTATGGCCTCAAGTAAAGTCTATGGGCTTTGTTCGACAAGTTCAACAAAGTAATCTTTCTTGTTGGGTTTACTCGGAGTTTTGTTGATCACTCTCTTTTCATAAACAAAACTACTAAAGGCCTTATGATTCTTGCTGTCTATGTGAATGCCATCCTCCTTACTAGTGATGATAAGGAGAGAATCGATCTAGCAAAAATACACCTTTAACAACATTTTATTACAAAAGATATGGGAACTCCTAAGTACTTTCTGGGAATAGAGATCACATGAAAACATAACTCTGTGGTGCTCTCACAATGAAAATATGTGTTGGATCTCTTGAAAGAAATTGGTCTTCTTGGGCAGAGACATGTTCATTGTCCAATGTCCATTGGTGATGACAAGGGTTGGACTAAGGATTCTCCTCTCCTTCCATATAATACTATGTACAAATGACTAGTAGAAAAACCCATCTACCTGGTTGTTACCAGACCATATATTTATTATGTAGTAGGGAAGGTCAGTCAGTTTATGCAAGCTCCCAGAGTGTGTTACCTTCGTTCAGCCATGAAAATTCTGGAGTATGTGAAAGGGTCTCTAGGAAAGGGGTTACTATTTCAAAACATAACCATCTGAAGATTGAAGCATATTCTGATGCTAGCTATGCTGATAATAAATAAGATAGAAAATCTATATCTAGTTTTTTCACCTTTGTAGGAGAAAATCTGGTTAGTTGGAAAAGCAAGAAGCAGCCCGTGGTTTCTAGATCAAATGTTAAAGCTGAGTACAGAAGTATGGCTTCAACAAATTACGAGTTGAAATGGTTACGAGCACTTATACTTGACTTGGAGGAAGTCTATGATCATCCTCTTACCATGTTCTATAATAAAAAAATAGTTATTTACATATTCAAGAATCCAGTTTTTCATGAGAGAACGAGCACATTGATGTTAACTATCACTTTACTAAAGAAGAAATATTGAAAAATTAAATATGCACTCCATTTGTCACTTCAAACAAAAAACTCGTAGATATCTTCACAAAACCAGTTTCTATTTCTCTTTCAAATATTTATGACAAGCTGGGCATGATTGACATATATGCTCTAGCTTAAGAGGGGTGTTAGAACTTAGCAGTCTGGTAGACCAAACTTGGTAGTCTGGTGGTTCGATAGTCTAACAGACTGATTTTAGAGGTCTGGTAGGTCGGTAGTCTGACAGACTAAGCTTGGCATTCTAGAGATTTAGCGGTCTGGTAGATTGAATATGGTGGACTGGTGGTTTGATCTTGGCAGAATGATGTTTTGGCGGACTGATGGTCTGGAGTTCTGCATCATGGTTTAGCAGTCTGACGGGCTATCTTATGGATGGTCGAACTTGGCGGATTGGCTCCAGTAGTGTGGCAGTCTACATCTAGATGGCCTTAAGATCATTGAGACTGCCTCCTTGATAGGATGAGGAGGCTTGTTCTATCCACAATTACGGACTAATGGTCAGGATTGTGAAGTGTTTGCGGATAGAGGTAGTATGGTGCTCTAACCACTATTGAGGTTTGGCATACAGGTGGCTAGAGCTGCTGAATTCTGGCAGGTACAGACAACTGACCGCTTATGGTACTTTTGGTGGTCAGTTGTAGTCTAAGGAACAAACCAGGTGGGCTCTTGATACAAAGTGAATACCATGCCTTAACTGCTTAGTTCGTGTGGTTTGAAAGTATCAGTCTACCTAGTCTGTATATTATAGTTTAATCACAAATCATTTGTTGTATTCTCTGTCTTTCTTCTCTCTCCTATAAATAAGGGGTCATACCCAAATAAACTAATATTTTGGTGAATGGAAAACCCCTGTTATTTAGATTTTTTCATATCGGAATCGTACCGGGCCTATAATCAGTCAAAGTAAACTGCAACAAATGACAAGAGGTATTTTTGACGTGGAAAACCCGGAAAGGGTGAATAACCACGTAGTCGGATCTGTTCCATGTAACATCCTTTTTTGTCTAGACCCCCTTAACACACTATTAAAGGTAGGACATGTGGTGAGTTTAATGGATTAGGCTAGGTAGTGACCTTAGGACCCAATGGTTAGGGTGAGCTCATATGGGCCCCACTATAATATTCAACTCAACTTAGGTCAATCTAGCCCAAATTAAAACCACAAGTACAAATTGACCTCACCACTACGTCCCTAGCCCTAAAGGAAACCTAGGTGACCAAAAAGTCCTATCATAGGGTCACCAAATTGGTCAAATCGACCAAAGTGCCATTTAAGTCAACATAGGTCAACTCAACTCTAATTGGCCCAAATAGGCAACACATGGTCAAGTTGACCCCACCACTAAACTCCAAACACTAATTGGAGTGTATTGGACCATAAAGCCCCATCACATGGTCACCCTTTGGGCCAATTTTACCAAAGTCAACCTTAATCATAATTTGGTCAAAATCACATACATGTGTTCAACTAGCCCAATTGGGGCATCACCATGGCCCAACCAATATTGGGTGTTGTCATAGGGTTCATGACTATCAAGTGGGGCCAACCCACTCATCAATTTAACCAAGTCAACCCTAAAGTCAAACTTGATCAACATTAAGCCTAAATAGAGAATTAAGAAACCAAGCCCAATTTCAATGGGCTAAGGCCATGGATCATGGCCCATCAGTAGCCCATTAGTCCAATTATAGCCCATGCCCTTTGATTTTGGAGAGAGATGACATGCATGGGGGAATTTTGGTCATTTCCCCCAAATTTAAGAGAGATAAAAGAGGGAAATGAGGGATGGAGGCCACTTGGCCCTCCTCCTCTCTAGCCAACACTCATCACTGAGCTTCCCAGCTTATTCCCAGTCAAATTCTACGAGTGATGGAAACTTAGAGCCAAGGAGAAGCATCCAAAGCTCATGGTCAGCCACCCATTAATGGCATCTCATTACATAGCCAATATCAGCCTAATCCAACCATCCCATTAGCTTCAAAAGGTCTTGAAGAGTTGAATTCGAGTCTTGGATCAAGGCTTTAGGCGGAGAATCAAGCTCGGAAGCTAGATCGTCGGAGGAGTTGTTGGTCATGGTGCACCGCCACCACCCCCGCTGTCAAGCCCATCTCCAGGTCCGTTTTTCCTCCCCTCCCCTTATGTTAGCTTTCTAGATCGATTAGGATAGATATCGAGCTGAATTGAGCCCGATTCCATGGGAGCCATGTGAGAAATTCCGAGCTTTCTTTTCTTGCTCGAATTCATCGTAGGAGCCTCCTCCGGCGGCCATGTCTTCGGGAAACGCGAGCCACCACCTCAACAGAGGTGGTGGGGATGGTAACCTATGGTGGTGGTGTCCCAAGTGGCCGAAAATGGAAGATCAAGTTTTACGGGTCGGGAATATCTCGGTCGTCGGCTGTTGGGGAAGATGAATGGATGTCGTCCATTTAATGTGTATTAAACTATAATATTATTTAATTTACTGTCACACTTTATACAATACATTGCATGTTAAATTTAGGCCCTTTAGTGGCAGATTAAAAAATAGTACCTAACATTAAAGGTGAAGCCCTTTGGCTTACCTTTAATTAGATACCTTAATCAAGTCATTTGAGCACTGTAGCGCCTTGTAGGTCTATTTTCCTAGAACTGCTCCTAGCCTAGGTCAGAAATTATAATGAGTATATATGATAGATGACAACTACGCATGTGATGAAATTTGGATCATGCATGTGTATGTACTAGATATAGCTTGTACCCAAAAATTAGAATTTTTTGAGGAAATTTCCTTATAGTTTATTCCATTATTTGATTTATCAAATTAATGTGATTTAGGGAGTTTTACAACTCAAATTAACTCCAAATTTTGGTGGCATGACTACGATGTCATTATAGGACCTTGGTAAAAATTTAGGGTCATTTGAACCTCTGCATGTTGGAGGATCCAACTTGCAAGTTGAAGGTATAAGTGTATTTGGTGTGCCTTTAGCAAAAAGGGTTAAAATGGGAAATTAAGCCCATTTTACTCATTGCATTCCAATGAAACTATGTCTAGGGGTTTATGGAGATGAAATGCATCATTCATGGTAAATTTAGGATTTTTGGAATCAAAAAACCTATGGTATCAATTTATTTTAAATATAGAACATATTTATGCCACAATAGGAAATTGTTAACCCAGAAATCGACGAGCCCTCCCAAGATAGCCAGCTCACAAGTCGCGGCCTGCACAAGGAGGTCACGGCCTGTCAACCCTTCCTTCCAAGGGTGGGTGGACTAACTTCTAAGTTAGCTAAGTCCGCGCGGCTAGGGCGGTCTCCCTGGTCTGACCGCCCAGGTCGCGCAGAAGCCGCTCGTTCTGCATGGGTTGCGGACTGTTTCCTCAGTCCGCCCCTACAGGCCGCACGGTTAGATTGGATAACCGTGTTGTGTTTCATTCTTCCTCTCAGGTGCAAGCTACTCAACTGAGTGGCAGACTCCAATTCCTATATGCCCAGACTGCTCGCTAGATGCTCAGCCAGTCCGCGCGACCTGCTCCTTCTATTCGGCAGAAGGTGGCGGACTCAGTCTTCAGTCCGTCTAAGGGAGGCGATTTCTCTCCTCCCACCAGCTCTCATGCCTGCACATCTAGTGAGCTGCCCGATTAGCTGACTGTGTTATCTGCCGACCTCTCTGGTCAGTCCTCCAGGTCGCCAAACCTCATCCCCAAGCAAAGGATGCAACCAGCAGGCAGCATGCTCAACCCGTCTGCCGCGAGTTAGGCGAGCTCGTTGCACAGTTCGCCAGATGAGCCCCAGCTCGGCAGCCGGCGATCTGCCTCCTCTCTACAGCGGGCTGGGCAGACTCGTTCTGCAGTCCGCCAGCTAGCCCTCCAGTTTCCCGGTGTCTGCTTCTACCCAGCAGCGGGTGAACTCCTCCTCAGCTCGCACAGCCCGACGCGAGCTCGCTCAGCAGTAGGGGCGGACTCGTCCCAGTCCGCCAACAGCAGCAGTCATCTCCAGCTCCAAGTACCTAACTGCACGGCCTGGCACGGACTCAGCATTATACTCGCACAGCTCACCGCATCACTGGTGGTGACGTTACCAAGACCGTTACCTCCTCGGGCCTATAAATAGGCCCCCGTACCTCTCATTCGTGGAGAAGGAGATGACACGATATAGGCATCCCGATTCCAGCATCAGTTCCTGCAGACTCAGTTTCCCAGTCTGCGCGACCTGCTCCCCTTTTCTTCTCTGCTCGATCAAGCAGTCCGTCCGGCTAAGTCCAGTGAGCTGCCTGATCAGCTGACCGCGCGGTCTGCCGACCTCTCTGGTCAGTCCATGCGGCCTCTAGCATTCTCCTCTCCTTAGCCGCAAGCTTCCCCCTTGTACCATTTATTTTTCTTTCCATGTAAAGGTGCAACCTCAAGCTGTAACTTTAAATATAATCAAAGGAAGGCCCGTCGCCAAAGAGGCATTCAGGCCACGATGGGCGAAGTCTGTTGTTGCTGCTTCTAGCGGCCCTCTCTTCTATTTTTCTCTCTCGGTTTAACCATCAGAGCCCAACCGCCAAAGTAACGTCTGCTCGACAGTTCCTAATCATGCTTCTTCTCTGCTCGAGCAAGCTTCTCCCTTGCTCTATCAAACCTCTCCTCTATCCCCGCAACCCTCTTATGATGCGTTTGGCATGACTTATCACAACTTATTTGTTCTGGTAAGGTTGGACAAAAATGTCATTGTCATAACAAAATCTTATACCTCAAACTAGTTTATTTTGTAACATTTATCACACCACACATACATTCTATGACAATGACATTTTTGTCCAACCTCACCGGATCAAATAAGTCGCGATAACCCGCGCCAAACACAGACTTATTCACCTAGCTTGTAAGATCAAACAACCCGTTAACTGGGCGGTGTCGCATTTCGCGCATCAACAGTTAACACGCAACCTTCAGATCTCGATCAGACAGTAAAATCAGTGGTTACTCATGACAGACCATCAACCAGCCGAGGGCCTTGCTCTAAGTCCCAGTGAGGATTCTCTTTGGGAGGCCTTGGAGCAATCTCGCAGAGAAACTGCACAACAGTTTCAAGCAATCAACCGTACTCTAGCTGCTATCACTCAATGATTGGAAACACAATCTTCAGCAGCACCAGCTCCTCCTATCAATCCGGCACCAGCATCTGAGACTTCTCAAGTCTACCCACCAGCCTATCCGTCGGTCTATCCTCCTCTTTACACTCTAACCTTTCCGCAAGGGCATGCAGCCCCTTTGCGGTCTCAGAATGATGAATTTGCAGCTCGTCAAAACTTCTTCCGAGAAGCTGCCCGAGGAAGTCCTGCAAGATTCCTAAATTTTCAGGGAAGTCATCCCTACTCTTCAGCTCCTGCCTTTGCTCCTTCCGCAGCAACTTTTCCCTTCTATCCTCCAGCTCCTTGTGCAGCTGCAACTTATGCTCCCTTTTTTCCTTATGGTGTAGGAGAGCAAGAAGAGCAACGGGCAAACTCCTCCTCAGCTAGCCCTCAAGTTTCCTTGTGTCCGCTTCTACCCAACAACGGGCAAACTCCTCCTCAGCTCGCACAGCCTAGCGCGAGCTCACTCAGCAACAAGGGCGGACTCGTCCCAGTCCGCCAACAGTAGCAGCCATCTCCAGCTCTAAGTACCTAATCGCGCATCCTGGCGCGGACTTCGCGGACTCAGCATTGTACTCGCACAGCTCACTGCCTCATCGGTGGTGACGTTACCAAGACCGTTACCTCCTCGGGCCTATAAATAGGCCCCCGTACCTCTCATTCATGGAGGAGGAGACGACACGGCAGAGGCGTCCAGATCCCGACATCAGTTCCTACGGACTCGGTTTCCCAGTCCGCACGACCTGCTCCCCTTTTCTTCTTTCTGCTCGATCAAGAAGTCCTCCCGGCTAAGTCCAGCGAGCTGCCTGATCAGCTGACCGCGCGGTCAGCCGAACTCTCTGTTCATTCCGCGCGGCCTATGGCATTCTCTTCTCCTTAGCCGCCAACTTACCCCCTTGTACCCTTTATTCTGCTTTCCATGTAAAGGTGCAACCTCAAGCTGTAACTTCAATTATAATAAAAGGAAAGCCCGTCGCAAAAGAGGTATTCAGGCCGCGACGGACGAAGTCTGCTGTTGTCGCTGCTAGCGGCCCTCTCTTCTATTTTCTCTCTCAGTTTAACAATCAGAGCCCGACCGCCAAAGTAACGTCTGCTCGACAGTTCCTGATCAAGCTTCTTCTCTGCTCGAGCATGCTTCTCCCATGCTCCATCAATCCTCTCCTCTATCCGCACAACTCTCTTATTCACCTAGCTTGTGAGATCGAACAACCCGTTAACTGGGCGGTGTCGCATTTCGCGCATCAACAGAAATATGGGCATCTTTACTTGGAAAATTTTAGATCTTTGACACAAGCCCTAAAATGTCATTTTATTGCTAGAGAAAATTTATTAGGATTTTTGGAAATTATTTCATGTGAAAGATTGTGCAAATTTCAATTATGCCCTTAAATGTTTGGATTGAAAATGTGAAATATATGCCTTGAAAAATTACGAAATTTTTACTAGATCATTATTTCAGTACTATGGATCTCTCTAAAATTTATTAACATTTTTAGATGGGTAGATATGATATTTATATGAATAGTGGTATTTTTATAAATTTCTCAAATTATGAAAATCTTAAGTCAAACATCTATGGATAATTATGAAAATTTGTTTTGACCACTAGCATGACAATATTATAATCTAGGAATTTCTCTGAATTTTTGGTTGATTATTTTTTGTACTTCATTTAGAAATGGGTAATATGGTATTAATATTCATAAATAGAAACAATGAGTCAAATCAATCTGGCAAATTATGAAATTTTGTACACTGACCTTTTATCCCAAGATAAATAATAGATAAATTATTTAGACCTAGAGGACCTCTCGTTTTGATAGTTAATGTTCAATGTAACTTAGGTCACATAATTATATAATTTTAATTATGGAAAAAGATAATTAGAAAAATTGTGATTTTCTGATTTTTTTCACTATTAACCACTTGATGAACCTATGATAAAAATTTGGAGGCCTTTGGCCAAGGGAATTGGAAGTCACCTCATATAGACTATGGATATACCCTTGGGCTACATTTAGTAAAATTGACATATAGTGTTTAGGCCATCCAAACTAAATTAAAATGTTACCCGGCCACATAAAGTCATGAATAAGGTCTTGGTGCATCATTAGAAGTATTTTTGATTCATGAGGAATTATGAGTAGGATTGCACCTCACTTAAGAGTTTACGAGTTCGCACCGTATATGGAACAGATGCATAAGGGTAGTTTGAGTAAAACATTCATATTAGTGGACTCTAATTGATTTAGAGGCATATTTGGGAAGTCTTGGAACCCATATTGGAACCCGAGGTCATGTCACTACATGGTGTAAGTGCTAGGGTGCATGGTCATTTAGAGGAATAACTAAATCGGAGTCCGACGAAAGTTTGTCACTCCTATAAGTACCTTAAGTCATTAGGTTTACTCAAGAGTAACAATGAGTGTGGGTTATTAATGATGGGTAGTCACCAATAAAAGTAATTGTCCTAGAAAGGGGGATTTGGGCTTCAGCTCATCGTATTCCCCAGTACCACTGTGAGCCCTTCACCGGATAGACCTCGGGAAGTTCAGGAATAACCATAAGTCTCTAAGTATAACTAAAGTTAGACAAGAGTAGTTTAATAAGCTACATTGAACAAACAATATAACAATCTCACCCTTATTGGGTTAGAGGGATAATAGGACAGGTTAATCCTGTGAGCTGAAGGCTCGAGAGTTTTATATCGAGACGGGTTAGTCTTGCAAGCTAAAGGATCGGGAGTTTTATATCAAGACAGGTTAGTCCTGCAAGCTGAAGGCTCAGAGTTTTATATCAGGATGGGTTAGTCCTCCAAGCTGGAGGCTCAGGTTGGGATAACTTGCATGTGCATAGAAACAAATTAGTGGCGGGTCATCGGTACTGGGCAAGTTATCACACCGATGGCAGTACGTTGACTCTGGCGAGGGGTGAGGATTTAAGGGGCATGTAGGTTGTCTTATATTGCGGTATGTAGGAGGATCCACGAAAACACACACTTGACCATAAAGACTGGTAGGATAGCCAGCAATTAGTATGCAGAGACTCTAGAGTGCACCTAGGACGTGTACAGAGGCATTTGGGAGGTCAAGGCCTTATAGTGTGTATACCTACCTAGGTTTGGAGATGCCCGCTCCACTGCTGACGTAGCCACAAAGGTGGTACCAGCGAGTTTAACTAACTCCAAAAAGTGGGAACTAAAGGTCTGTGATCACAAAGTCGTGTGAGTGAGTTACACTTATATGAATCATAGCATGCATAGCATATCATAATATACATACGTACTAGGTCATTCATACTGCAGATCCTTATCATATAATTAGTATGAGCACTTTTATATAATAAGTTACAATTCATGAAACCTTAACTTATAAGTTTGTATGGACATTCATTTAAGTTATGATACTCTTGTGATGATAGCTTTGTGCTAGTTGTTTACTTTACTGCACCGTACTTTCTTACGCTACTGCCCCTTTCGTTACTGTTTTACTGATTACTATTCTTTACTTTTGTTATTTATATACAGCTGTTAGCATAATGATATAAATAATGTTAGATGTTTACTCATGATAGAATAGTTCTACTATCACCTGCCTTTATTGTCCTCCACTTTTATCCTCCCGCACGGTGCCTAGGAGTCATGGGATTGAGGCGTGGACAAAATGGCTTAGCATTTATGACTAATGGTTGGTTGTGACCGAAGGAGCTCGAGGAGATAGAGCGCCTGTACGACTAGCAGGATGAGGTGGTAGGACTTGAGGAGCAGATACCATGCATCACTTCTACGACAGCTCGGCGTCAGGTGACGATGATTGTTTAGTTTCAGTTTCCGCTTAAAGTTGTGTGAGAGAGATTTATTTCATTTGGCATGTACCGGGCATGAGCTCATACTCTCTATTTTGTACTCACTGTGGACTATTTATATTTCATTATATGATGATTCTGTGAATATGTGGACTTGTATTATTGTACTCTTATTTCTTTTCTCAAATTAGCCTAAGGGTTGAATGATCATACTAGCTTGTAGGATCGGCGTCGTGTTGTGGCGACTAACTCATGTGTTAGTGTCACCGTAAGGTGGTGGTTCTGAGCGTAAGAACAGGTAACTCCTTTGTAAGGGTGGGGGTCTTACATGCCGAGCCAAAATCCACTAACTTCTCGAATTTTTAAAAGGATTGGTTTGATCTTGGAGGATGACAGGTAGCTACTCCGTTATAAGTGCGAAGTACAAAAATGAGGAAAAAATGGCTAAGTCATCAGAGCCTCATTTAAAGTGCTCCGGCCTTAGAGCATTGTCGAGCTCAGGGAACCTTTGTGAGAGCAATCCGGCTAGAAATTTCTCCAAGTCCACGAAGCAATTGGAAGGTGCACTCTCGTTGAAGTGGAGCCTTAATGGGAGCACTCTCGCAAATACGATTGGTGTGGCTTGAAGTTTCTTGAATCCTTAGCGCATGAAGAGAAGCAGAGGGAATTACTAAGCTGAGAATCGGCCGAAGTCCACGATTTCGCTAGAAAACCTCAGATCTCTCTCTTGCAACTGGAGTTACTTGTCTTCAAATGAAGGTATGAGGCATATTTATAGTTTTCTTGAGGGTTATGGTGGTAATTATGTCAGGGAGTGATTTATGCTAGCGAATGGCATCGCGCCATTCTGATCACCTGGATCACCAATTTTATCGAGATGATGGAGGTGCCCACCGGGCAGTTCAGGAGACTCGGGCAGGATGCCTAGAGAAAGCGGCAGCTGGCGCGTGCGGTGGAGGCAGCACCCTTGTGGGAAGCACACATGTGCGTGCCAACGTATAGGGCGCGGTCGTGTAGCACAAGGACAGGCAGTGTGTGGCCTTTTATGGTCGCGTGGTGCGCAGGCTTATACGGCAGCGCGGTGCACGACTTCACGCATTGCGGCGACACGGTGCGTAGCCCTACCAGGCCGCGTGGACTTGCGTAGTTAAGAGGACTTGCACGGTGCTGCTGCACAGTGTGGGGCCCCGTGTGGCCGCATGGACACGTACAACCGTGTAGCCTTGCATGGCCACATGTGTGCGGCCGCATTGTGCACGGCTTTGCATTGTGCAGCTGCGCGGTATGTGGCCCTGTGCGGCCGTGTTGCCTTGCGCCTCCGCATGGCCTTGCATGGTCGTACACGCGCAGGATGCGTGTGTACAAACCGAGCACACATATAAGTTGTGCGGGGGGCTTCTCTACGCATGTTGTCCTTGCGCTTTGGCGCGGGTGCGTTCCATTTTTTCCTCTTCTTGGGTGCTTTTGGGACTTTTGGGTGAGCGTAGCTTTTTGAGCGTTGCTCGTCTAGTCTGTTTTTCTTACTCCCATGCCTTTGAACAAAAACATTTTCGGTTCGGCTTAAAAATTAAGGGATAACCTCATCAAATGTCCCCAAATTTTTGTGGGTCGTGACTCGTGAAACATCAAGTCTGAAAAGTTTTAGTCTTGATCACTTGTATTGGGAGTCATGGACTTAGAATTGCTTCAGTATGCGCAGGTCACAAGTTATCTTCATTTGCCACGTGAAATGTTCCACTGGTTAGGCCTTAGTGTTGGCGTGGAAGTGATCATGTCTGCTTTGTGGGTTGAAGGTTTTATAAGGAATGCCTGGGCAATCTTGGCCCTTGATTGCTGAGCGGCGCCAGTAGCGCTTCGTGGAAATGTTATCCCACTTTTTGCCTTACGTGCTGCATTGGTGTGGAGGAATGTCGCTTTTTTACATTCCCTTTTATATGTATGCACGAGTATGATGCTATGCGAAAAGTTGTGTGGTTTCCATAGAATGTTAGTAATGGCAGCGAATCTTTGGATATGATATAGAGGAATGTGTTGCCCCTTTGTCTCGGGTCGCAAAAGGACCTGCAGGCTTTTCACCACTAGAAGACATGGAAGGACAGAGCTTTTGAGGGAGGAGGCCATCTAGCATTTGTGCCTCAGGATGCTGTGATGATGCGATCTTTCACGTTTGCAGAACACAGGGAGCCCTGAGGCCTTGGAGTGGAGAGAGGTCGGATAGTTGAGCGGACCCTGAGATGATGGCTATGAAAGAAGGCTCTTTGTGGTTGTACGTTGTTGAACTCCGCCTGGTATTTGGCTGGGAATTCGTGTGTCACGAAGGTCGCAGGGGCGTTCTGTCCCCCGATTAGGTGCTGCCTTGAAAGATGGTGCAAGTGACGGGGAGCACTTTATTGCATTCGTGTCGTACACACACTTAGTATGGTTAGTTTGTGTATCACTTTTGTTGCTTCTTTTGCTCGGTCACGCGAGTTTTCATGTGACATGTTGAGCTTGCAACTTCACTAGGGTGTCAATCTTGCATGGTGAAGATCTTGTCATCAAAAATAGGCAGGAGATCTTAGCAGTTGTTGAACCATTCCCTGTTGTTATCCTTGTTAAGGTGTCTTGGTGTCGTGACATGCGCTGCGGTGGTCTGGGAGCATCCAATGATTTTGTGTACCTAGTTCGTCAGGCGATATCACTGGAAATTATCACTGAGCATTAGTGGCCAGAGCTTGTTTCCTAAGCGCTATGGGGAGGACACTTGCCCCCTAACCTTGGTAGTATGGATAGACTCAGAGATTTGTTTGTTTCGGGAGGCAGTGATGGGCCTTGGTTCAAGCGTACTTTAAGAGTGCTTGGGATTCGACGAAAAGACTTTGCTCACTTTTTCGTGGGTAGGACCAAAATCCATTTGTGCGGTGGCAGTGAAGAACCTTTGTTCGGTCGCTCTTTTGGAAGACCTGAGTTCTTCCGATGGAGATGGAGCATCTGAAGAAAGAGAAGTCTCAATTGATCATGGAGTTGAAGGATGTCGAAGTTATGCGAGTGTCTAAAGTTGTTGAGTATAGCGTGTATTACGACATTGAGATAGAGTGATCACGTCGCAGAGGAGGTACGCTCTCGGACGATTGTGATTGGGATTGACTTGCTTGAGTGTGATGTCCCGTACCGCTTGGGCTTTGGAAAGGGGTTTTAGGTTGCTCGAAGGATACCATAGCCTGGTGATCTAGGCATGGAGGATGCCTCAAATGACGATGTTGATGTTGATGTCGATGTCGGGGGATGATCCCATTACTTTGCTTTTGCTTTGTCTTACAGGTAAGGTGCACCGTTGCACCGTCATATGTTTTTGGTTTTATTTTGCAAGTGTGCCATTGCACCACCACATGATGATGTAGCCCATGGGGTATTTTTATTTGATGTAGAGTGGGAGCGGGATAATCTGCAATGCAGGGGCGAGATGCCCGCAATATGGGAGCATGATGCTCTACAATGTGGGGGCGAAATGCCCGACAACATGGTAGTATGATGCTCTGCAACGTGGGGGTTGAGATACCCGACATCATGGGAGCAGGATGCTCTATAACGCGGGAGCAACATGCCCCGTAGCGTCGGAGCGGGATGCTCTACAATGTGGGGGCGAGATTCCCGACAGCGTGGGAGAGGGATGCTCTATAATGCGGGGGCGAGATGCCCACGGTGTAGGAGTGGGATGCTCTATAATGCGGGAGCAAAATTCCAGGAATCGTGGGAGCAGGATGCTCTGCAACACGGTAGTGAGATGCTCGATAGTGTGGGAGCTGGATACTCTACAATGCGGGGGAGAGATGCCCGACATTGTAGGAGCGGAAATATCTGCAATGTGGGTGGAGGAATGCTCGTCAGTGTAGGAGCAGAAATCTTTGCTTCATGGATGATCCCTATTCCTTGTTACTTGCATTCGGTGTCAAGGCCTATTGTGTTCTACTCAAAATCTTACTTTGGAGGGTGCTTTGTGGTCGATGGAAGTAAAAAAGCAGTTGCAATATTGTGAAAAAGTGATACATAAGCATGCACTAGTTACTATCTTGTGGCTCATTATATTAAGAAAAAACATGAAGTTAAGATGCAGGCTTTTCATGCGTTATTAGGAGAGAGAACCCTGCTCGTTTCCCCTAGCTTATCTGTATGGGGGTGTTGCTTGGCCTCTATCTAGATTGTCATTTCGGGGTGCAGGCTTGCTCGGGGCAAAGTCCTGCACAAAGCTTCTAGGGAGACCTTGTTGGATGAGGCGCTCAATCTCGTTCTTCAACTGGTTGCAGCCCTCGGTCTTGTGGTCATATCTGCGATGGAAGTCACAATATTTTGACTAGTTTCCTCTTTTTGGTTCAAGAAACTTGGGACTGATGAGCTCACTGTTGTCTCGAATGGTATAGAGCACATCAGTTTGAGTGGTGTTCAAGAGAGTGTAGTCTTAATGCGAAGAGTTCCTTGGTCCCGATAGGGATTATTGTGACGTTCGTCATTTTCCTTAGGGCCTCGTCGTGGCTCTGAATTCCTCTTCCTCTTTGAGCTTCCTTTGAATTATTGTCAATGTGTTTCGATGGCTTCATCCGCTGTGATTTGATTCCTGTCTCAGTGGATGAGGTCACAGTAGTTGGGTAGTGTTTTGCCTATTATCATGGAGTATAATTTTCTCGATCTGAGTCCTCCGAGGAAGGTCTCGCGCATGAGCTCAGGGTTAACCCCCAGAATCTGTCATGCCTCCGCGGTGAAGCAACAAAAGAAATCCTTGAGTGTTTCTCCCTCAACATGCTAGATTTCGATGAGGTGTGTGGGGTCTCAAACGATCTGCTTGTTAGCGATGAACTCATCCTTAAAAATTTGGGTGAGCTATGTGAAGTTCTTGTCCCCCCACCCCCTTCATAGAATGGAATAAGTGAGAGCTTCTCCTCTTAAATTTATTGGGTGTACTTGGCACAAGATTAGGTCTGTGGCATTGTATATGCACATAATGACTTCAAAGTGCCTGACGTGTTCAAGAGGGTCGATCGACCCATCAAATGTCTTGAGGTCACGGAGTTGGATCTTGGGTTGAGAGGGATATGCCAGGACCTGCAAAGCTAGGGGGAGACGTGCTACACTATTGTGTCATGGTGACCCCATGCCCGTATTCCTCCTTGATCATGCACCTCACTTACTCACAAGTGAGTCCTCTATCGGTCAAAGCGGTGGATTACTTTATTGTATGAAAGTTTTCCCACGGAGGCCTTGGAGGTTCATTGGGGATTGTGGTTTATGTGGAGCTGTTAGTGACAGACAATTCATTTGTGATGGCATCCTTGGAGTTGGCAGTGTATTCAGGCATTATCTGGCTCAGGATCTACAATAGTGGCCTTTAGGAGCGATGTCCGTATTGGGAGCGCGACGAGCCCTTAATTTTCCCAGCAAGGCGAGCACCCTTGTGTGGTGCTCCCTTATCAAACACCTGCATTATTCCCCTGATGCTTGGGATGGTGTAACAGTGGGTTCTCCCTTAAGTGGTGCATTGCCGGGAGCAAGTCAGCGGGGTTGCATCATGGTGTGCTCCTCTAGTGTCATGTTATTAGTAGTTTATATGCTTCCCTTCAACAGTACTGCTAGTGGGGGGATTTTGAAACTTGATAGAGATTTTGGGAACACTTTGTCGCTGATGATGCCAAATAATTGTGGGTCTCCTAGTTTTTCCCTGGTCAAAAGAAAGCAGACTGCCTTAGCTCTGAATCGGATAGGGCTCGCAATAAGTCAAAGTAGACTACAACAAATGACCACATGTGTTTTTGATGAGGAAAACACGAAAAAAGTGAAAACCACGTGGTCGGATCTGTGCCGAGCCAAAATCTACTAGCTTCTTAGAGTTTTACAAGGATTGGTTTGATCTCGAAGGGTGGTAGATCGCTACTCCATTACAAGTGTAAAGTACCAAAAATGAGGAAAAGAAGCTAAGTCCTCGGTGCCTCGATGGAAGTGCTCCGGACTTAGAGCAATGCTAAACTCATGTAACCTTGGTGGGATCCTTCTATCTAGAAAACTCTCTAAGTCCACGAAGTTCTTGAAGGGAGCGCTCTCATTGAAGTAGAGCCTTGATGGGAGCGCTCTCGCAGAGGCGATTGGCGTGGCTTGAAGTTTCTTAAAACCTTAGCGCAATGAGAGAAGCGGGGGAATTGTGTGTCTTCAAACTATCGCAAGGAGAGAGGCGATGGGAGCGCTCTTGCACAAGCCTATGTCCGCGATCTCTCCAAAAAATCTCAGAGTTCTATCTTACCATGGGAGTTGTGTGTCTTCAAATGAAGGCATGAATGGCTACTTATAGTTTTCTGGAGGGTTATGTTGGTAATTGCGTCGGGGAGTGATTTGTGATGGCGAATAGTGTCACTCTATTTCGATCACCTGAATCACCAATTTTATCGAAATAACGCAGGTGCCTCCCTGGAGGTTTGGATGGCTTATGAAGGATACCCGGAGGCGACGACGCCCGGCAGAGATCGGAGGTGGCGGCGGCGGCCGATGGTGTTGGAACACCCTATTACTAATTTGGGCAAGGATCACTATGTTCTTAGAAAATTGTTTTAACCTTATTGTATAGTCTTAAAGGTCAATTAGAATGAGTATAAGGGTTAGAACTTAGGTTTGGAAGCTGCCCCCAAGACCTTCTAAGATCAGAATTCAAGTGCTGAAGACTAGGACAATTTTCGTCAAGCTCAAATCGACAAAACGTCGTACTCAGTTCGACTATCTCTGAGCTCAGTTCAACGAGTCATCGAACTCGGTTTGACGATCTTCGAGCTCAGATCGATGTTTCTGTATCTAGCTATAATCCAAGTCTCTGAGCTCAGGTCGACAATAGTTGAGCTCAGATCGACGATTTTTGTTTTAAGTCTAGCTCCAGTCTCTGAGCTCAGTTCGACGACAGTTGAGCTCAGATCGACGATTTTCTGAAGAGATCGACGATTTCAAGAATTCAAATTCAGACAGTTATGGAATTCAATCTGATTTCTTATCAGCATTTATTTCAAAGGATTCTGTAGCCATTTTAACTAATCTGGAGCAAGTTTCAAGGAAGACTAAATGGAATGTCTCTTAGGACTTTTCTCCAGAGACAAATTTCATTTAAAGAAGTCATTTATGACTGATTAACGGCTATCCAGAAGGCTGTCTTTCAATATATCTCTTCAGAATCATTTTGAGTAATATAGAAGAGATATCAATCAAGAATCAAGATAATTCTGGGAATAGACTCAAGAGACACAAGTCTACCGGATTACTGAGTTAGAATTCATACAGAACACAAGGAATAATACTGTGAAGGAGATCATCAAACAGAAAAGATTTCTTCTATTCTACTCCTTCAAGATCTTCTTGATTCAAGTGTTCAAAGGCTTTTTCATCAAAGACTCCAGACACATCACATTTCAGCAACTGCTGAAATCATCTCTTACTGGAGATCTAAAGTTACTGAAGACCTATCACCCTATGCAAAGCTCTTCTTCCTGAACAATTGCAGATCTCAGGGGGAGCTTTGACAACATCATCCACTAGTCTTCTCTTAGACTGTTGACAGAGAAGAACAACAACTCTTTTCTTTTTCCTTACTCTGCTGTAAAAGGGTTTCTCAAAACTCCCTTCAAAAGTTTTGTGCTTGGTTTCTGAGACCTTGTCAAAACTCAGTGGTGGCAAGACACCTTATCAAAAAATCTAGGTTTGGTTCTTGAGCACCTTATCAAAAGCTCATTGGTGCCCAGGACACCTGATCAACTATTCCTGCAGTTGATTCCTACCTAGGGTGGTAGAAGAGTGGATGTACCCAGGTTGATTGGGGAACCACTATAAATCCTTGTATCTTCTGGATTGCTGTGTTTTTTCTTTGTTGTGTGCTGTGATTTTGCTTTCTTGCGATCTTAGTTTTATTTACTGTAAGCACAATACACATATATATATAAATCAAGTCTTCCACTATTGAATAATTTTTATCTGAAAAATTATTTTAATATACTCTATTCACCCCCCCTCTAGAGTAAAGGTAGATCTTACCCTCACTTTCAATTGGTATCAGAGGGAGGTTGGTTATTCAACAACTAGATCTTCACTAGTTTGGTTGTTTTACAGGCTAACACCTGAACCAAAAGATCTCTGATAAGATCAATCTTTAATAGAGAGTTATTACTTTAATTATATTTATTTTCATATAAAACCATGGCACGGAAAAAAAGATTATGCTTGCACCAGACCTCCAGTGTGCAATCTTTCTAAGTTTGCACTTTGGAAGGCAAGGATCAAATTATACATGAATTCTATTGATGAGGACATTTTTAATTCTATTTTGACAGTATGTCCAAGATCTCCAGTAACTACAAGTACAAGTGTTGTTCCACCCTCCTAAGGAACAGATGCAGAAATCAAAAAGTGGAAAGTTGTTGATGCCAAGGCAATGAACATATTGGCCCAGACTATGTCTGATGACATATTCCAAAAGGTGGCTGAATGCAACTCAGCAAAATAAATTTTGGACAAGCTATCTGAGCTTGTGTCAGGATCAGCTGATGAAAGAAAGGATAGAAGATCCCATCTTATAACCCAGTATGAGAATTTCAAGAAGGGAGAAACCGAGTCAGTTGCTGACATGTACAACAGACTAAGTCTAATTGTCAGTGAACTGAAGACCTTGGACAAGGAGATCTCATTGACTGAACTCAATGATAAGATCCTAATGTGCTTCCCTAGCACTTGGGATTCAA
The DNA here is from genome assembly GCA_039513925.1 of Platanthera zijinensis. Lineage (NCBI taxonomy): Eukaryota > Viridiplantae > Streptophyta > Magnoliopsida > Asparagales > Orchidaceae > Platanthera > Platanthera zijinensis. The sequence goes on from CM077086.1 coordinate 58,206,096, forward strand.
GGATCTGGCCAATCAAGGATGCCAGAAGCCTAAATGAGATCACTACCGAAGCTTTGTTGGGCAAGCTCAAGTCTTATGAGCTGTTTATCAAGAATAGAGAAGAAGAACAAAAGGTTGCTTCTCCAGCAATCAGGAAGGAGAAGACAATATCATTCAAAGCTACAGAAGATCAGCCTGAAGACAAAGTCACAGACAATGAAGAGCTGTTGAGCTTACTGGCCAAAAGATTTTACAAGATGGCCAGGAAAGATTTTAGGAAAAGGTCATCCAGAGGCCATGAAAAGCCAAGGTATGACAAGTCCAGTAACAAAGAAATTATCTGTTTTGGATGTAGTAAACCAGGCCACATTGTGCCTGACTGTCCAGAGAATCAAAATAAGGACAAGAAAGATAAGAAAGATAGGAGAAGAGACAAAGACTTCAGGAGAAACAATACTGATAAATCCTCATCCAACAAGAACAAACACACCAGGAAAGGATTTGTAGCTAAAACCTGGAGTGAGACTGAAGAAGAATCAGAGGCTTCATCAAGCTCAAGTGATGATGAAGATGATGCTGAAGAGAAGGAGTTCTGCATGATGGCTATCAATGCCTCTCAACATAATTCTGATGCAGAACAAGAGTCAGAATCTGAAAATGAAAATGAAAATGAAGAAGATCAGGTAATAGATTCTTTTGATTTCAATTCAGAGGACTTTAGATATGAATTTAAGGCACTTTGTTTAGACCTGCTAAAGTCTGAGAAAGAGATTATCTCTCTCAGAAATCAATTGTCTGAACATAGCACCCTAAAATCAGATAACCTCAAACTCTCTGAGGAGTTGGAATGTTGTAGGGAGGAGATAGCCTCACTGAAAAGTGAACTATCTCAGGCAAAGAAGTTTGAAGAATCCTTAATGGGAGAAGCATCAGACTGATGGACATACCAAGTACAGTGAACTCAAGACTTAATAGTACACTGGGCTTGGGTGCCTCATCCAGCCAACCCATAGTGTTAACAATCCCAATTAAGTTTATCTTAGATAAAGGAAAGGGAGTTGTAGAGGTAGCTAGGAAGAATCCTGATTTACCCAAGAAAACCAAAGTTCAACGGAAAACGTCGAACAGAGCTCGACGATCGTCGAATAGAGCTCAACAATCTCAAGCTGAATCGTCGAACTCAGGTCGACGATTGCCGAACTCTGAACTCTAGCACAACCGATCTTCGAATGGATCTCGATGATCTGACCCAAAATCGTCGAACTCAGCTTAGAGATCGTCGAATAGAGATCGGAACTTTGAACAAATTTTCAAGGGTAAATCAAAATTCAATCCTAGTGGTCCTACATCCCAAATCTTTAACCCTTATACTGAATGGATAATACCTCCTAGGATATATCATCCTGAAGGTTATAAGAGTCAGCCAGGGATGTCTTTTATTTCAGAATTTAAAGGTTATCAACCTAGGCCCAAGGTAAACTTGGTCAAAAACAAGTAAATTATTATGTATGCAGGTGAAGACCTATCCAACAATAAACCAGTAATGGTATCTGGATAGTGGGTGCTCAAAGCACAAGATAGGAAGCAAGGATAACCTTACATCCTTCAAAGCCAAACTTGGACCCAAAGTAATATTTGGAGATTCAAACTTTGGACAAACCAAGGGATATGGTGCAGTCCAAATTGGATCAGTCACATTCAAGAAGGTGGCCTATGTCGAAGGACTGAAGCATAATTTAATCAGCATCAGTCAACTGTGTGATGAAGGCTACCAGGTGACATTCAACAAATCCTCATGCAAAATCAATTCAGAGGACAACACAACTGTGTTGATAGGTAAAAGGAAAGGTAACATTTATCTTGTATATTTTCATTCAACTAAGGTAGATATTTGCTTGTTCAACTTTGTTAGTAAACCAAATGAACTTTGGCATAAGAGATTAGGACATTTAAACCTTAGAACCATTGCAAGGATCCAAGGACAACCTTGTTAGAGGACTACCTTTTAGCCCCTACAAGAAGGAAGGACTTTGCAGGGCTTGTCAATTAGGCAAGCAAACTAAAAATAGCTTCAAGTCACTTAATAAGAGTTATTCACCTAGGATCCTGTATCTGTTACACATGGATCTTTTTGGACCCATTACAGTACAAAGCCTAGGAGGGAAATCTTACACTTTGGTGGTTGTAGATGACTTCTCTAGATTCAAATGAGTGTTCTTTCTGAGGAAGAAGTCGGATAACTTTAAGTGTTTGACAGATTTTCTCAAATGCATACAGATTGAGTTCAATACTCACATTGCCCTAAACAGAAGTGATCATGGGACAGAGTTTGATTCTCTTCTTATGCAAGAGTTCTGTCAGAGTGAAGGGATCAGGCACACTTTCTCAGCTCCTGGAACTCCTCAACAAAATGGGGTAGCTGAAAGGAAAAAATAGAACCCTTATTGAATTTGCTACTACATTGTTGACAGATGCTCACCTTCCTCTATCCTTTTCGGCAGAGGCAGTGAACACCTCAAACTATGTGTTGAATAGAAGTTTGATATATAAGCTGAAGGGCAAGACTCTCTATGAATTACTCAAAGGGAAGAAACCTAAAATAGATTATTTCAAAAATTTTGGTTGTATTTGTTAGATACACAATAATGACAAGAAATACATAGCAAAATTTCAAGCCAAAGCTGATGAAGGAGTGTTTCTGGGATACTCCATGATCAGTAAAGCTTATAGGGTGTATAACAAAACTTCTCTTAAAATTGAAGAATCTGTACATGTATCTTTTGATGAAACTAACATGTCTTATAAGGAGAGGAATACTTCTGCCATAGAACCTTTACAGGTACATTTTCTTTCAGAAAATTTGGACAGGTTACATATTATAGAAAAGGATAAAACACATTCACCTATTCAACAAAAGGATGAGAGCAGTGAAGATGAAGAGGATGCTCAACATCTTGGAGAGAATCATCTTGAAGAGCCAGTTGTTGTTCCATAAGAGAAAACAACAACACAGGTTGGTGAACAATCAACACCCCCTGTTGATTTAGTAACATCAAGAGATCAATCAATCTCCAAAGTGATTGGAGACATCTCAGCTGGTGTGCAAACTAGAAATCAGGTCAACCAAAACCTGATGCACACCTGCTTTCTATCTCAAATTGAACCTCAATCCATACAAGATGCAGAACAAGATCCACACTGGATCATTGCAATGCCAGAGGAATTACATCAATTTGAAAGGAATAAAGTTTGGGAGCTAGTGCCAAGGCCTAAGGATCACTCCATTGTTGGAACAAAGTGGGTGTTCAGAAACAAATTAGATGATCAAGGAATAATTATAAGGAACAAGGCAAGGCTAGTTGCACAAGGATACTCTCAAGAAGAAGGAATAGACTATGACCAGACCTTTGCACTAGTTGCAAGGTTAGAGGCCATAAGAATATTCCTAGCTTATGCAGCTCACAAAGGATTCAAGGTCTATCAGATGGATGTAAAAAGTGCATTTCTCAATGGAGACATCAAGGAAGAAGTCTATGTTAGACAACCCCCAGGTTTTATCTCTCCAACTCATCCTGATCATGTTTTTAAATTGCACAAAGCATTATATGGTCTCAAGCAAGCTCCTAGATCATGTTATGAGACCTTAGCATGCTTTCTTCTGAAAAATGATTTTATAAGGGGTAGAGTAGACCAAACTCTTTTTATTAGAACCCATAAGTCCAATATCCTACTAGTACAAATCTATGTAGATGATATTATCTTTGGATCTACTGATTCAAATTTGTGCAAAAGGTTCTCTAATCTAATACATTCTAAATTTGAAATGAGTAGCATGGGTGGGCTTTCCTTCTTTCTAGGATTGCAAGTCAAACAGCATGTTGATGGCATATTTATTTCTCAAACCAAGTATGCAAAAGAATTGGTTAAGAAATTTGGTATGTCTGAAGCATCATGTATGAAAACACCTATGCATACTAATGCTGTATTAGATGCTGATGAACATGGGAAACCTGTTGATCAGATAACATATAGAGCAATGATTGGCTCTTTATTGTACCTTACAGCTAGTAGACCTGACATAATGTTTGCTACATGCATATGTGCTAGATTCCAAGTAAGCCCTAGAGAGTCACACCTAACATTAGTAAAAAGGATTCTTAGGTATGTGAAAAGTTGTCCAAATCTAGGTCTCTGGTATCCAAAAGACTCAGGATTTGAATTAATTGGATTTTCATATGCTGATTATGCTGGATGTAGAGTAGACAGGAAAAGCACCAGTGGAACTTGCCAGTTTCTTGGTGACAGACTTGTCTCCTGGTTCTGTAAGAAACAAACATCTGTGTCCACTTCAACTGCTGAAGCTGAATATATGGCAGCAGGCAGTTGTTGCTCACAGATTTTGTGGATTCAAAACCAGCTCCTAGACTATGGTTAAAACTTAGAAAGGTCAAAAATCTTTTGTGATAACACTAGTGTTATTTCTATAGCACAAAATCCAGTCCTCCATAGTAGGACAAAATATATAGAAATTAGGCATCACTTTTTAAGGGATAATGTTGAGAAGAATAAAATTGAACTTCAATATATCCCAACTGATTTGCAAAGGGGAGACATTTTCACCAAACTATTGGATGAAAAGAAACACACCTTCTTCCTGAATCAGTTAGGAATGTTAGATGGAGGAAGCTTAAAATAAGATCCAAGATTTAAAAACCCTAAAATTGATCAAGACTAGGTTAAAAACATGTTTTTTCTAGTGTCTATAGGGTGTTTCTGGTCTCTGAACTGCGCTCGATGATTTTCCCAAAGATCGTCGAACGGAGATCGACGTTTTCCGAAATCGTCGACCGGAGTTCAGCGCTTTCAGATAGCGCTAGGCTATCTTCTTCAGGTCAGAGATCATCGAGTGGAGATCGATGCTCTCCAATATCGTCGAACGGAGATCGACGATGTTGAAGACTCTTCAGATTCCTTTAGAAGCCCAGATCGTCGAACGGAGTTCAACGATCTTTCCTTTTCGGCATCGAACCCTAATATAAAATTCATTTTTCGGCCGTCGTTCACCTTTTTCGCCTTCATACTCTTTGCAGAACTTTTCTTTCCCTCCAAACTTCTCTACACTTGGTCTCGTTTGTACGTTTTTCCAGGTATACAATGGCTGTTTCTGTTGCAGTTCTAGCCACGATGAAATTTGACACTGGATTCGACATCGATATGGATTCCTTTGAAGGCAGTGACCAAATATTCAAAGACATTCTAGAATTATTCAAGGAACAGCAGTTGGTATATATCATGTCCACAAGGATGAAACTTGCTGCCGATGAAATCAAGAAGTGGGTGTATACGACTCATACTCTGGATCAAAATACAGTGGTTGGTACAATAGCTGGTACTCAGGTATCCCTAACTCCTGCCCTCCTTATAGAAGTTTTTCAATTGTGCACTGGGCATGATTCAGTTGAGTTATGTGGAGAAGAGTTTGCAAGTATGCTTGATAGAATGGGTCACTCTACAGCAAACCCTAATAAACTGCTTAAAAAGAATCTGTCAGTTGAACATAGATTTTTAGCTGATGTTGTGGGAAAGATCCTGTTAGCCAAGCATTCTGCTCATGATACCATTTCAAGGTATCAATTCTGTTTGGTGGCTGCTTTAGTGGATAAGAAGCATCTCAATTGGGGGGAGATTTTCTTTGATTTAATCAAGAAAAAGGTGAATAAGAATTTTGTTAATTTTGGGAGGATACTAGGGCTGTTTTTGCATAACAGATGCCCCCAGTTGCTTGTGTCCAGTGGGATGCACATCAATGCCTCCAAGAGACTGTCCTATGCCCTATTTGGTAAATGGGATAGGTAGATTGTCAAACCAAGCAGAGCTCCTGCAGCTTTCTCAACTTCAGGCACCGGGACTGTTCAGGTCACTTCCCCACAAGCAACTGCCCATTGTAAGAATTGTCTGCCTCCTCCTCATCTCCACCATCTCCACCCATTGTTTCTTCCACCATTCCTACATCCACCATCACCACTTCAATCTCATCCCCCATCATCATCTCATCTCCAATCTCAACTCCTTCACCTCCTTCAGCATCTACTGAAGACCATTTCCATCCTCTACACCATTATCCACACCTTGACATTGATTCATCCATTCCATCATTCAGTCTTCTAGATGATTCCTACATGGATGATTCTCTTTCCCTACCTAATGAGCCCCCATCATCCTCTACCTCCTACCAACAATTACTTCAAGACATTCTTGCTCAACCATCTTTCACCCCATCCATTTCAATTCCAATAACTTCCATCTCCACCATTCCCATCTCTCAACCATCCATCTTACCATCCACATCTTTTATTACCATATTTGCATCTCCTTCTACACCAATCTCTGTCACTCTCTCCTCTACCTCTACTCACGTTTCACTTGAGCAAGTAGACCTTCCTGCCCTAGCAGATAGGCTGTATGGGATGTTGGCTCCCAGGCTAGCACTCCTGCTTGAGACCTCCATGGCTCCACTCCTGAAATCCCTCCAGGAGTTATCTGTCAGGCTCTCTTCCCTTTCTCCTCCTCAAGCAATCCCTTCTGTGGGGTGCCTTGATCCAGTGTAACACCTCCCCTGTAAAGACCATATAATATGGGTCCGGCCGGGGCCCCACAACATACGGACACCACAGCTTTAGTATTAAAAGATGATATGAAACTACCCAAACTCAAAACTCCAGACATACACAGCGGAAACATAAAACTAAAAGACAGAAGTTATCCACTAACAGTAGAGTATCAAAATGGCCTTAAGGCCTTACACAATATAAGTCCAAACATATAAAAGTGCCAAGCACCCCTAAGCTACCTCGGCATGCAAGCCGGACATGATCAAACAAAATCAACAAAACAAGGAAAAGAAACTAGCCAAGCACAGCAACACTTCATGAGGCTTAGGGCTTTTCGCCCGGCGCGCTAGCTCCTGCATGCGATCCTTGCCCTGAAAGGATTTGAAGTAACGTGGGTCAGCAAAGGCTGACCTCTACTGTGTAACAAACACATCTCCTCCGGGCCGTCCCTAACGGACCCCGGGGTACCACTCCACCTGCAAGTTAACACTTCGTACCAAAAGAGCATATATATTAGAGCGGTAAAACAGGCTTGGATGTCTCAAACAGCATACACGTTCTCTATGTTTTGAACAAAGTAAAAGGGGCCTACTATGCAACATGAATGCAACCCGGGTTTCACCCAAGGCACCCTAGCTCGTATGCATCTAGCACAACATCAAACATTGGGTACTTCCGTTTCCCAATTGGCTTAAAGCCGCAAACAAAAGGGAGACACCATGTCCCCAACGGCACACAGGCCGTCACACGGAACCTTGCAATGGCCCCACCCGCACATGGGTCTTAAACCCCAGGCTTGCCCGCACAATCTGACGTCGCACGTCAGGGTTCCGTCTCACACTGACCGATTCTAAGAAGCCTCGCTGGACCCCACCCGCTCATGGCCATATTGCCCGGGCTTGCCCTCTGCTCGGCATTCTCGTCAGTCTTACATAAGAGCTAGTCTCGCCGGGACACTTTCCCCACATGACTTGCGCGTCACGGGATAGCCAGCCGACCACGGAGACATAGCCGCGCCTTAGCACAGCACAAACAAAGGTTTCCCCACCCCAATTGCCACTCGCACCGCGTCTTTCCCGTGCTCCAAGGAAACCATCTACCGCACAAAGCGGAGCTAACCTCGTCCGGTTCCGACTACGAGTACTCACTCAAATACAATGGGGAAAACGCATACACACAACGGCGTATTGCCGCAACGGATTTTCTACCGAAGTTCGCTATGCAACATCACCGGGTCGGACTATCGGTCGCGACCACGGCTTCACCTACAATGCCTAATCCGCTAACGGAGCGGATCTCTAATGCAAAGCATGCCGGGATGAGCATACTCAACCCGGAGGTCCTCTTGAACCTAGGCTACACGGATCCCTCTCATATGAGAGATCCGGTGCTCAAAATACGAAAGGAAGGGGATGCTATTCATGCATCCTAAATCCTAAAAACCGAGAGGAGAAGTGTCGTTACCTTCCGTCCCCTCTTCCTAGCCATGGAGAAGATTTGCTCGGATGAACACCACCGCAACGCTCCCACCTTCGCGGATCTGAACTCCGCTCGCGAAACGGACCTCCGAAGCTTCGCCGGCGGCCGGAACTTGGCCTCCTTGCTCTCCCTTCTCTCTAGAACTTAGAGAGATAAAAGGAAGTGGGGAATGAGGGTTTGGAACCCTATTCCCGGCCTTAAACCACCCAGGGAGGCTCCCCACCGTTGGATCTTCCAAAGAAAAGAACGAACGGCCACGATCGGAACTCACATTAGAAAATCTGGGCCGAACACGGGTTGCAACACGGCCGTGTGCATGGCCGTGTTAGCCATTCGCCATCTCGATCGATTCGAAAACCAGCACACGGCCCCTGACACGGCCTTCGACACGGCCTTCGACACGGCCGTGTCTCGCTCCACACGGCCGTGTCGTGACCCGTGTCACGGCACCCGTTTTCAACATTTTCAGTCAGAGAAGTACACGGCCTCTGACACGGCCTTCGACACGCCCGTGTCACCTGGGACACGGCCGTGTCCGGACCCGTGTCATACCCCGTGTGCCAAACCTTAGAAAAATTCGAAACGACCCAGGCTACACGGCCTGGGACACGGCCGTGTGCCTGGCCGTGTTCCATACTCAACGATCGTCGACCTTAAAATGGTCGACCACACGGCCAGCTTGACACGGCCGACACGGCCTCTGACACGGCCGTGTCAGTACCCGTGTCACCTGCTAAAAAGTAAAAAAAAACTCTTTTGGCCAAAAGCGATCCCCGTCGCTCCTACAACATTTTTGGGGCGTTACAATTCTCCCCCCCTTAAAAGAATTTCGTCCCGAAATTTAAAACATGGAAAGAACACAAATTCTAAACGATACCTGAGGAGAAAAGCTCGGGGTACTCCTCCAGCATGGCCTGCTCTCGCTCCCATGAGAGCTCCTCGCAGCCACAGTTGTCCCAACGGACCTTTACGAGTCGGACTTCCTTGTTCCGCAGTTGCCGAACCTCCGAATCTTCTATCCCGACGGGACGTACTCGCGTCCTCAAGTCTTCCTCTACCGGCACCGCTGCCGGTTCAATCACCACGCTGGCCTCTAACAAGGCTTTACTCAGGATGGAGATGTGAAAAACGTCATGCAATCCACTTAGCTCCGTGGACAACACCAACCGGTACGCTGCCTCTCCCACTCGCTCGATGACCTTGAATGGTCCCAAAAATCTCGGACTCAGCTTCTTGAGTCGGCGAATTCGTGAAATGCCTTTGAATGGCTTGATCTTAAGATACACCCAGTCACCCACCGCGAATTCCACATGTCTGTGGCGAGCATTGAAATACTTCGACTGCCGATCTTGAGCCACCTTCATGCGCTCTTGGATGGTCCGCACTAGCTCACTAGCATCAGCTACCACTTCTTTCCCCAGAAGCTTTGTGTCTCCCGCCTCTGTCCAAGACATCGGTGTTCGACACCGCCTCCCATAAAGAGCTTCATATGGCGCCATCTTGATACTAGCTTGGTAGCTATTGTTATACGCAAACTCCACCATGAAGAGGTGATCCTCCCACTTCTTGCCGAAGTCGAGAGTACACATCCTTAGCATGTCTTCCAAAGTACGGTTCGTTCTCTCAGTTTGCCCATCGGTTTGAGGATGAAAAGCCGTACTGAACTTGAGTTTTGTGCCCAAGCTCTTCTGCACCAACCGCCAATCCTTAGACGTGAAACGTCCATCCCGGTCGCTGACTATACTCTTCGGAATCCCATGGAGTCGTACAATATTACGGACGTACAACTCCACCAACTTTTCCACACCGTCCTCCTTCCGGTTTGGGATGAAGTGTGCCACCTTGGTCAAGCGGTCCACAATCACCCAAATGGCATCATTACCCTGCTGCGATCTAGGCAACCCATGCACGAAATCCATGGAGATGCCATCAAATTTCCATTCGGGGATTGGAAGAGGCTTCAAGAACCCGCCCGGCTTCTGACACTCGGCCTTCACCAAGGCACAAGTTTGGCACCGACTCACACACAAAGCTACGTCCCGCTTCATCCCAGGCCACCAATAGGACTTCTTCAAGTCCAAGTACATCTTTGTACTACCCGGGTGAATGGAGTACTTGGTGAAGTGGGCCTCAAACATCAACTCCTCGCGGAGCTTGCCGAACTGCGGTACACAAATCCTTCCGCCCTTCCTCAGAACCCCATCAACCATCTCCCAGGCGCTACCCTCGCCCTTAAGAGCTTCCTCCACGAAGGGTTGGAACTCCTCATCCACACGGGTCGCTTCCCGAATACGATCGCATAAGTCATTCTGCATCTCAATCCAGTTTAGCCGAGCCACGCTAGACCCGCCTCTTGCCACACATTCCAAACCAAGGGTCTCCCAGTCCCGCCTTAACCGCTCATCGCGAGCTTCAATCCAACTTCCTTGCCCCGAGTATTTCCTACTCAAAGCATCCGCCACCACATTGGCTTTTCCTGGCGTGTACAGAATCGCCACCTAGTAGTCCCCAAGAAACTCGACCCACCTGCGCTGCCGCATATTTAGGTCCTTCTGATCCAGGAGATACTTCAGGCTCTTGTGGTCCGTGAAGATCTCCACCTTCGCACCATAAACGTAGTGCCTCCACAACTTCAAAGCAAAAATTACCGCCGCCAATTCCAGATCATGGACGAGGTAATTTCTCTCATGAGGCTTCAGCTGCCTCGACCCAAAAGCTATCACACTGCCATGCTGCACCAACACGCACCCTAAACCGCATCCGGATGCGTCGCTGAAAATCTGAAATCCTTCGGTCCCCTTTGGTAGACTTAGGATCGGTGCCATCATCAGCCTCTCCTTCAGGGTTTCAAATGCCTGACTGCACTCTTGAGTCCACACGAACTTCTGATCCTTGCGAGTTAGCGAAGTGAGGGGTAGAGCTATCCGCGAAAAGTTTTCCACAAACCTTCGGTAGTACCCGGCTAGTCCAAGAAAGCTCCGGACTTCCGCCACAGTCCTCAAAACAGGCCAATCTCTGATGGCTTCCACTTTCGTTGGATCTACCGCCACCCCATCCCCACTAATCACGTGGCCTAAAAACGCCACCTTCTCCAACCAAAACTCGCACTTGGAGAACTTCGCATAGAGCTAGTTCTCTCTCAATACTCGCAACACTGTCCTCAAGTGCACCTCGTGCTCCGCTTCCGACTTGGAATACACCAAAATGTCATCAATAAAAACGACGACAAACCTGTCCAAGTATTCGCGAAACACTCGGTTCATCAAGTCCATGAACCCGAACGGCATCACCGAGAACTCAAAATGACCATACCTCGTACCAAACGTTGTCTTGGGTATGTCTTCGTCACGAATCCGCAACTGATAATATCCGGACTTCAGGTCCAACTTGGAGTACACCACCGACCCCACCAACTGGTCGAAGAGATCGTCTATCCGGGGAATCGGATACTTATTCTTGATTGTCAATTTGTTCAACTCTCGGTAGTCTATGCACAAACGCATACTACCATCCTTTTTCTTTACGAATAACACCAGCGCACTCCACGGTGAAGAGCTAGGTCTGATATACCCTTGCTCCAAAAGCTCCTGCAACTGAACCTTGAGCTCGGCCAACTCCTTTGGTGCCATCCTAAATGGTGGACGCGACACCGGTCTAGCCTCGGGCACTAACTCGATGGAGAAATCAATCTCCCGCCGAGGAGGTGCTCCCGGTAGCTCCTCGGGAAAAACATCTCCAAACTCTGCCACCACGGGCACTTCCCCAAGAGACAGCCTGGAAAGGCTAACCTCCAACAACTCTACTAGAGCTACACCTCCCTGGTTAACAGCTCGCACTAGTTGAAGTGCCGAAACTAGGGAACAGGCCACTCCAAGCAGGCCCTCAAACTTGACTTCTGCTTGCCCCACGCTCCTCAGGGTTACCACCTTGGACAAACAGTCAATACTGGCACGCTGCTCCGCTAGCCAGTCCATCCCCAAGATCACGTTGAACTCGGACAATGGCAAGATCGCCGCTACCAACACGAAGTCGACCCCCTCAAGACTCCAACAAATCCGGCCTCTAGCCCTGGTAGTCATAGACGATCCATTGGGCATGCGCACCTTCAACTCTGAGTCCGTTGAGAAGGACTCAACTCCAATCCTCCGGATGAAACTTTCTGCAAGGAAGGAGTGCGACGCTCCCGTATCGAAAAGTACCCTAGCGGGGTACCCTGATACCACTACAAAGCCTACACACATGCAACAAACATAAAAAGGCTTGAAAGGAAGAAATCTAAGGTGCAGGTTGAATTCTCGTACCTGTCACCACATCGGGTTGACGGATTGCTTCCTGCTGCCCCAGGTTGTAGGCCCTTGGCTGCACCGGTTGAAACCGGGAAGCACTCGACTCCGCCATCTTCCCTTTCTCTGCGGCACTGGGGCCGGAGCGCACAGTCTGCTCCTGCCTTGGCTCTTGCTCAGCGCCCCCTTGGGTACAAAATCTTGCTATGTGGCCTGGCTTGCCACAACTATAACACGTCTGCGGTCCCTTAGAGCGTGACCCTCCGGACGTCCAATTACTTTTCTCGCCCGACTTAAACGGGGAAGGCTTCTTCTTCCATCGGCTCCCTTCCGCCTTTCCATGGGATTGAGCCGACTTCTTATCCTCCCCCTGCTTGGGTGTGAAACCCTTTCGGCGCTGGGATCGCTCCATATCGCTCTCCAAAATTCGGGCCGCCTCCACCAATTCGTTGAAGCCCGCACGCTTCATCGATATGAGGGGTTGTCTTAGATTCTCCCTCAATCCATGGTAGAAGAGATTGTCCCTCTCTTCATCGTCCGCCATGGTCGTCCCCGCATAATGACCCAATCGAGTAAATTCCTGAACATACTCATCCACTGTCTTGTCTCGCTGCACAAGATGTAGAAATTGCCTCTGGAGGGCTAACCTTGTTGATGCGGGAATGTACTTCTTCAGAAAGGCATTCCCAAACTCCTCGATGGATGGTGTGCGTCCTTGAAATTGCCGGCCACTATGGCTCACCCACCATAACTTGGCATCTCCTTCTAGCATGAAGGCTGAGAACTCCGCCTTTTTCTCATCTGGCACCTCCGCCGCCCTCAGAAGCTCCTGACTTCTAGCCCACCAATCCTCTGCATCGATGGGTGTGCCGGTTCCCTTGAAGGTTGGAGGGTGGAAACTCAGAAAGTACTTCATTTGCCGGTCCCCATGCCCGACAACCACTCTCTCGGCCTGCGGCTCTGCCCGCCTGGCTTCCTCAACCTGCACGGTCACTGCCGTATCCGGGGTAGCAGGAGTTGCTACCTGTGCTGTCGCTGCAGCTTGAGCCGCCACCATCGCTTCTGCAAGCATACGACAAAAGTCGGCCGGGGTGACACCCATTCCTAGCGGACCGTGCGCAGTTGCACTACTTGCCGAGAGCTCTTCTCTTGGCCTCGAGGTCCCAGCCTCGTTGCTTGCACTCTAAACACAAGCAAGAAAACACAAATCAGCCTCTAATCGCAAAACTAGAACACCAGGACACTCATGGTCCTGCGATACTCCTATGTGGATAACTTCTAATACGCGACTCGACTTATAATTTTGACCGCGAAACTTCTCCTTGGAACGCGAACCTGGCTCTGATACCAAAATTGTAACACCTCCCCTGTAAAGACCATATAATATGGGTCCGGCCGGGGACCCACAACATACGGACACCACAGCTTTAGTATTAAAAGATGATATGAAACTACCCAAACTCAAAACTCCAGACATACACAGCGAAAACATAAAACTAAAAGACAGAAGTTATCCACTAACAGTAGAGTATCAAAATGGCCTTAAGGCCTTACACAATATAAGTCCAAACATATAAAAGTGCCAAGCACCCCTAAGCTACCTCGGCATGCAAGCCGGACATGATCAAACAAAATCAACAAAACAAGGAAAAGAAACTAGCCAAGCACAGCAACACTTCATGAGGCTTAGGGCTTTTCGCCCGACGCGCTAGCTCCTGCATGCGATCCTTGCCCTGAAAGGATTTGAAGTAACGTGGGTCAGCAAAGGCTGACCTCTACTGTGTAACAAACACATCTCCTCCCGGCCGTCCCTAACGGACCCCGGGGTACCACTCCACCTGCAAGTTAACACTTCGTACCAAAAGAGCATATATATTAAAGCGGTAAAACAGGCTTGGATGTCTCAAACAGCATACACGTTCTCTATGTTTTGAACAAAGTAAAAGGGGCCTACTATGCAACATGAATGCAACCCGGGTTTCACCCAAGGCACCCTAGCTCGTATGCATCTAGCACAACATCAAACATTGGGTACTTCCATTTCCCCATTGGCTTAAAGCCGCAAACAAAAGGGAGACACCATGTCCCCAACGGCACACAGGCCGTCACACGGAACCTTGCAATGGCCCCACCCGCACATGGGTCTTAAACCCCAGGCTTGCCCGTACAATCTGACGTCGCACGTCAGGGTTCCGTCTCACACTGACCGATTCTAAGAAGCCTCGCTGGACCCCACCCGCTCATGGCCACATTGCCCGGGCTTGCCCTCTGCTCGGCATTCTCGTCAGTCTTACACAAGGGCTAGTCTCACCGGGACACTTTCCCCACATGACTTGCGCGTCACGGGATAGCCAGCCGACCATGGAGACATAGCCGCGCCTTAGCACAGCACAAACAAAGGTTTCCCCACCCCAATTGCCACTCGCACCGCGTCTTTCCCGTGCTCCAAGGAAACCATCTACCGCACAAAGCGGAGCTAATCTCGTCCGGTTCCGACTACGAGTACTCACTCAAATACAATGGGGAAAACGCATACACACAACAACGTATTGCCGCAACGGATTTTCTACCGAAGTTCGCTATGCAACATCACCGGGTCGAACTATCGGTCGCGACCACGGCTTCACCCACAATGCCTAATCCGCTAACGGAGTGGATCTCTAATGCAAAGCATGCCGGGATGAGCATACTCAACCCGGAGGTCCTCTTGAACCTAGGCTACACGGATCCCTCTCATTTGAGAGATCCGGTGCTCAAAATACGAAAGGAAGGGGATGCTATTCATGCATCCTAAATCCTAAAAACCGAGAGGAGAAGTGTCGTTACCTTCCGTCCCCTCTTCCTAGCCATGGAGAAGATTTGCTCGGATGAACACCACCGCAACGCTCCCACCTTCGCGGATCTGAACTCCGCTCGCGAAACGGACCTCCGAAGCTTCGCCAGTGGCCGGAACTTGGCCTCCTTGCTCTCCCTTCTCTCTAGAACTTAGAGAGATAAAAGGAAGTGGGGAATGAGGGTTTGGAACCCTATTCCCGGCCTTAAACCACCCAGGGAGGCTCCCCACCGTTGGATCTTCCAAAGAAAAGAACGAACGACCACGATCGGAACTCACATTAGAAAATCTGGGCCGAACACGGGTTGCAACACGGCCGTGTGCATGGCCGTGTTAGCCATTCGCCGTCTCGATCGATTCGAAAACCAGCACACGGCCCCTGACACGGACTTCGACACGGCCTTCGACACGGCCGTGTCTCGCTCCACACGGCCGTGTCGTGACCCGTGTCACGGCACCCGTTTTCAACATTTTCAGTCAGAGAAGTACACGGCCTCTGACACGGCCTTCGACACGCCCGTGTCACCTGGGACACGGCCGTGTCCGGACCCGTGTCATACCCCGTGTGCCAAACCTCAGAAAAATTTGAAACGACCCAGGCTACACGGCCTGGGACACGGCCGTGTGCCTGGCCGTGTTCCATACTCAACGATCGTCGACCTTAACATGGTCGACCACACAGCCAGCTTGACACGACCGACACGGCCTCTGACACGGCCGTGTCAGGACCCGTGTCACCTGCTAAAAAAGTAAAAAAAAAACTCTTTTGGCCAAAAGCGATCCCCGTCGCTCCTACAACATTTTTGGGGCGTTACATCCAGTGTATACTGAATCTAGGCAGGGGGAGATGCCTCATGAAGAAGAGATGGTACCTGCCTCAGAAGATTTCCTGCCAGAGATTCCAGTTACAGATCCAGTTGTAGTTCTAATAGTGTACCTATGGTCACTATTATCAGTTTTTAATACACTTCACTTCAGCTGTCTTCCAGCTCAGGACGTTGAAGATCTCACTAAGGCCATTGTGCATATTGCCAGCTGTGAGCCCAGCCTGATTTCTTCATATATCAAGTCATTCAAGGTTATGGAAAGTATTCATTCTGTTGATGTTGTGGATACTGAAGATATTGTTTCAGAACCTGCTGCTACTAATGATGTTGTTCCATAATCTATTGCTGAAGTTTCTATTTCTATTGCTCTTGCTGCCCCAATTATTTCTGCTATTGTTCAGCCTGTTGCTATTATTGTATCTGTTAGTGCTGCTTCTGTCACTGCTACTGCTGCTGCTGCTGTTATTTCTTCTGTTCAATCAAAACAACAAAAGGAATACATTAAAAGTATTGATGAACTATATGACAATCCTCAGAGTTCAGACAGTGACAAATTCAAAACTGATTCTGATGACTCCTCTGCAACCATTGCAAGGAAGAGGAAAGCTAGAAGCAAAGAATTAAAGAGGGTACCTCCAGAGAAAGTGAAAGATGACAATGATATTCCATACTATATTCTACAAGATTGCCCCATCTCTAAACCCTGGATGTAATATTCAAAGAACCAGCTCAAGGCCATGAAGAAAAAGAGGAAGTATGATAAGTATGATAAAGGATCTTCTTATTTTAATCCTCCTCCTCCAGATATAGGAATTGGTGGAGGTTCTGCTTCTCAGATCTCATCTGCTGCAAATCAAAGCTTCTCTTAATCTCAAGAAAGATCTCAATAAAGAGTATATCAACATAGAGGTTATAAATCAAGGAGAGGTCAGTACAGAGGAAGCCAAAGAGATTATAAAGTATACTCCAGAGATCAATCTAGACAACATCAATATCACAGGGAAGGACAAGGACCCATTGACTTAACTTCTGGTCCTTTCCCTTATAAGCTGAAAGATACTGTTGCTTCAAGAACTCCTCCATCTGATGATACAATGAATAGATATGAACCTCCTGTCCCTTTTGAAGATCCAGAAAATAATCCACTATCTTGGACTGCCAGAATGAAAGAGCTAGCTGCTTTGGATCAGATAAAGAAGACAAGAGAACAAGGAAAAGACACTTCAAACATCACAACCTTATCTGAGCAAAGAAAGAAGGAACTAGAAAGATACTCATCCAGAAAATTCTTTGATCCAGAGAGCTATATAAAGCTGCACCCAGAGGCTGTGGTCCCCAAGCCTAAATCTCAAACTTCTCTAGGTGCTGCTGATGACAGGAGATCCAAGAAGGAAGCTCTTTACCCTAACAGAGAAATCTTATTCAAGAAGGGCAATGAAAAGAAGTAAATGTGTAAGCTGACAATATATATCTAATTCTGACTGTCTGCAATGATTCTATCAGTGCTTCTGCAATGCTGCAAATTCTTTTCTCTGCATTTTTATTTTTGCCTTTTTATTCTGCTTGTATGCTTGTTATTTCCTATTTGTCATGTAAATAGTAATCCTAACCCAAATAGGGGGAGATTGTTGGAACACCCTATTACTAATTTGGGCAAGGATCACTATGTTCTTAGGAAATTGTTTTGACCTTATTGTATAGTCTTAAAGGTCAATTAGAAGTAGTCTAAGGGTTAGAACTTAGGTTTGGAAGCTGCCCACAAGACCTTCTAAGATCAGAATTCAAGTGCTGAAGACTAGGACAATTTTCGTCTAGCTCAGGTCGACGAAACATCGAACTCAGTTCGACTATCTCTGAGCTCAGTTCAATGAGTCGTCGAACTCAGTTCAACGATCTTCTAGCTCAGATCGACGTTTCTGTCTCTAGCTATAATCCAAGTCTCTGAGCTCAGGCCGACGATAGTTGAGCTCAGATCAACGATTTCTGTTTTAAGTCTAGCTCCAGTCTCTGAGCTCAGTTCGACGATAGTTGAGCTCAGATCGACGATTTTTTGAAGAGATCGACGATTTCAGGAATTCAAATTCAGACAGTTATAGAATTAAATCTGATTTCTTATCAGCATTTATTTCAAAGGATTCTGTAGCCGTTTCAACTAATCTGGAGCAAGTTTCAAGGAAGACTAAATGAAATGTCTCTTAGGACTTTCCTCCAGAGACAAATTTCATTTAAGGAAGTCATTTATGACTGATTAACGGCTATCCAGAAGGCTGTCTTTCAATATATCTCTTCAGAATCATTTTGAATAATATAGAAGAGATATCAATCAAGAATCAAGATAATTCTTGGAATGGACTCAAGAGACACAAGTCTACAGGATTACTGAGTTAGAATTCATACAGAACACAAGGAATAATACTGTGAAGGAGATCATCAAACAGAAAAGATTTCTTCTATTCTACTCCTTCAAGATATTCTTGATTCAAGTGTTCAAAGGCTTCTTCATCAAAGACTCCAGACACATCACATTTCAGCAACTGCTGAAATCATCTCTTGCTGGAGATCTAAAGTTACTGAAGACCTATCACCCTATGCAAAGCTCTTCTTCCTGAACAATTGCAGATCTCAGGGGGAGCTTTGACAACATCATCCACTAGTCTTCTCTTAGACTGTTGACAGATAAGAACAACAACTCTTTTCTTTTTCCATACTCTACTGTAAAAGGGTTTCTCAAAACTCCCTTCAAAAGTTTTATGGCTGGTTTCTGAGACCTTGTCAAAACTCAGTGGTGGCAAGACACCTTATCAAAAAATCTGGGTTTTGTTCTTGAGCACCATATCAAAAGCTCATTGGTGCCTAGGACACCTGATCAACTATTCTTGCAGTGGATTCTTACCTAGGGTGGTAGAAGAGTGGATGTACCCAGGGTTATTGGGGAACCACTATAGATCCTTGTGTCTTTTGGATTGCTGTGTTTTTTCTTTGTTGTGTGCTGTGATTTTTGCTTTCTTGCTATCTTAGTTTTATTTACTGTAAGCACAATACACATATATATATAAATCAAGTCTTCCACTGCTGAATAATTTTTATCTGGAAAATTATTTTAATATACTCTATTCACCCCCCTCCCCTCTAGAGTAAAGGTAGATCTTACCCTCACTTTCAGATGGGGAGTGTGGCGGAGATGACGCGTGTGCGGGATGCGCGTATGCACGTGCTCGCACACAAGGCATGACTGCATGGGGCGCAGCCTTGTGGGGCACGACCGCGAGGTATGGGGCCTTGTGGGGCAAAGCCGCGCATAACATGGCCTCGTTGTGTGTGTACTTGTACGGTTGTGCGGTGTGCAGACCTGCATAGTGTGACAGCACGGTGCACAGCCCTGTGCGGCTGCGTGGCCTTGTGTAGTCAAGCGGCCTTGCACGGTGCATGGCCGCGCGCGACTATGCATCTGGGCAATGTGTTGCTTCATGTAGTACAGTCATATGGTGCATGGATGCGTGGATGCGTGGCCTTGCATGGTCGTGAGCGGCCAGACCGCACGGCTACAGGTTAGGCGTGCATGCAGGCCGCACTGGGTGCTTATCTATATGCATTGTCCCGACACTCTAGCAAGGGTGCGTGTGGTCTTGCTCTCTTCTTAGGTTATTTTGGGCCTTTTGGTTGAGCAGAGCTTTTTGTGCGCGGCTCGTTTGGTCAGGTTTGCTTGCTCCCGTGCCTTTGGTCGAAAACCTTTTTGATTCGACTTAGAAAACTCAGGAGGAACCCCATCATCAGTTAATATGGAAAATGAAAGAAAATATATAATCAAGCACTTCAAGCTATAATCTATATATTATAAGAACCAAACATGGCTCTATCTTGTGCAATAATAAATTGGGCAAACCAATGCAACATGTATATAATCTGGGGTTCACCCACAGTTTCCTATTATGTGTATTAGACTAGTACATCATAATTACACAAGAAAATCACAGTGTTTAATGGGGGTACCCCCCCCCCCCCAAAAAAACACAATAATCAGTTTTAAGTACCCCAATTGGGACCTCTATTCATACATGGATGATCACACCATGAGGACTTATCGACCAACCTTAGTTGTCTTAATCAGCTGCACTGACTCCACCGGGTCCTACCAGCACATGGTCAATCACGCCATGAGGTCTTGACACCTGAGCTTGGAGTTACCAAACAAGGGGACATATTTCGTCGGGACGAATACCACATGTAAATGATCTCATCACGGAGCTTATCAAACAAGCACATAGAAGAAATTATGTTATAATCAGATAAGTTCAAAACAACAACAAATGAGCCTTATGAAATAAGAGACTAGTTGTTAAATACCTCAGAGTTTTCTCTAGAGGGGGGTGAATTGAGATTAAAATTTTGTTTCAAATACTTAGTTTAATTCACAAAATTTGTGTATACATTAACAATCGACCAAAAATAGATGCAGGTAAATAAAATCATAGCATGGAATTTAAAATAAATACAAAAACACAAAAGACACAAAGATTATAGTGGTTCGCCCTCAATTTAGGTACATCCACTCTTCTACCCCCCCTAGGTAGGAATTAACTATCATAATGTCTGAGTTTTTTGATCAAGATACTCTTAGAACCAACACCAGAACTTTTGATAAGGAGATCTTGAACCAATATAATCTGAGTCTTTTCTTAAGGAGGCTCTCAGAACCTTTCACTAAATCCTTTGAAGAGGGATTCTCAAAACTCTTTTCACAAAATGTAAAAAGAAAATTAAAAAAGATTTGTGATGGAATTAATCTTCTCTATGTGTCCTCTTAATAGATTTCTGAGGACTAGCAGTGATGATATCTGAAATTTCTGATGAATCTTTGAATATCAAAATCACAAAGATTATATGCCATATTTCCATATTATCCTTGCATCTTCTCTGAATCTGATGCAATTTCCTCTTGAAAAGAAGAAGAAGAACTCATTCTCATTTATAGATTCAACAACAATCTAACAATCGACTGATCGATGGAAGAAAATTAATTGTTGATGATGATCTTCAAAACTTTCTCTATCGAACTCAATCTATCATGATCTAATATTAATTTCTTGATCGTCTATAGTTAGTGATTGATGTAAGAATTCAACGATCATTCATGATCCACTCTCCCTATCCTTTTATATCTCATCACACACATATACAGGCACACGCACACGCACACACACGCGTGCACACACACATACACACACACACACACAGATATATATATATATATCTTTTAAAGTCTCAAAGATTCTGTTATTCAAACCCCTTCTTGAATGAATAATGATTGAAGCCTCAAAATGAATTCTGTTAAGAAATTGAGTCGACGTAACGTTGAGTTCTAATCAAAGCAATGTCGAATTCTGAATATCTATAAGATTAACTCTGTATTCGGCATTCTGCGAATATCATGTCGAAGTATGCGTCGATATAATCCTTTGAATTCCATTGACTTATCAATTTAGTTGCTCTAACTTCTATTTGAAGTAGCTTCAAATCCAGTTGAAGTTGCGTCAACTTCTAGTCGACATTGCGTCAACTTCTAGTCGACGCATGTTGGCAATTCATGAATTTTCTCTTATATTCAGTATGCCTTTCTTATATCATTTATATCAATACATCCTAGGACTTCTAAGATAAAATTACCCTCACTATACATCATGGGTAATAAATCTAGGATATAAAATAACTAAAAATAATTTATTAAGATAAATCATAAGGGTTTTTCCCAACAATCTCCCATATTTAACTTAATAAATTTTACAAAATTTCAAAAGTGATTAAAAAAATATATAGTTGTAAAAATACAAAATTTTGATTGAAATTGTACTGCTGACAGATAAGAATCATAAGAGTATACACAAGAGACAACTGAATATATGATGCTTTTATAATGATCATTTCAAAAATATCAACATGAAATCATTGTATATATCTCTAGAAAATACTTGTTCTAAGAAGGATTTTTCCTTTTCCTAGTGAATACTTATACATCCTTATTTATCTTTTCAACAGAAGAATCTTGACACTTCCCTTGAATTGTTATAGCATCATCCACTTCTTCTCTGGCTATCATGAGTATATCAGCCAAATTTTTTTTGTATTGCCCCCTGAACTAATGCATCAAAATCCTGAACAGCTTGATCTTTGTTCTGTTATGTCTTCCTCTGAATAGCTTGATTTTCAATTTCAGAATCATGAACTGATTGTTCATCTGCCTCGCTGCTTAATAGAACTGTTTGAGCCATTCTAAGAAGAGCCTCATCTTCTTCTAATGATTCTATATATTGGTCTTCCTTATACATCTACCCTCTCTGAACCTCACGAGCTAAGGAGGTTAAGAAATATCTGATTACTTCTGTGGAAGCAAGTTTATTCTGAATATTCCTTATAGAATCTTGCACCCCAAAAATCTGATTGAACATATTTTCAACTGAAGATTTATAGCTTAAAGCATGTTCTTCTATAAGGGTTGTTAGTGAAGCAGTTGTCTGTTGTATAGCTAAACAATAACTTTGTTAAATTTAAAAGTCACTGATGAAAATACTATAGCATGACTGTGTTCAATAGAATGTTGATCATTGTGGTGTTGTATGTCTGTAGCTAGAAGTTCAATATTGAGAGTTTAATCTAGAATTGACTCTAGAACCAAATCTTGTGATGGAAACTCTATTACATCTAATGGGATGACTGTTTCATAAGAAATAACATGTTCTGTTGTTTCTATTGGTAAAGCTAACTCATCTAGTAATGGTGGGGATGGGGGAGAAAAATCCTTCTTTGAAACAACCTTAAGTATTCGTCTATTTTTCTTTGAAAACAAAGCTATGGTAAGTGTTTTTCCAGGAGGTATGCGTACTTTTGATTTGCATAGTGTAGGGTTTGTTTTAGTATCTGACTTATAAAGGTCATATATGCATTATCCTTATGACTATACTTATGACCTATAAGGCTCAAAATACACTTACTCCAATTAATCTTCTTTCCCAAAACCATAACTCCCATCATATGCAGCTGGGCTTTGGGAATATCATCATGTGCTGATATTTTGCACATTAGCACCATTCCCACTATATCAGCAAAAAATTCATATTTTTCTTAAAAGTCTTTCTTTTCAAGTGAATTGGTTTATCTTTAGAGAAATTTATCTTTATCAGAGCTTACTTAATTTCTTCATTAGTTAGTTCTGCTTTTTTATTCCATTTCATTCTGAATTTTAGAGCACATGATCCAGAATTAAGTGAAAGTGTCAGATTTATTTGTAAGAAAAATAGCCCAATAAAAATGTGAGTAATCGTCTATTATCACAAATGTATATTGGTTCCCACCTAGACTACAGATACTAAGAGGACCAAATAAATCTATGTGAATTAATTGCAATGGCCTAGAAGTGATAATATCATTTTTGCTTTTAAACAATAATTTTGTGAATTTTCCCTTTTTGCAAGTTGCATATAAAAAATTCAAACTATCGTTTAGTTGTGGAAGCCCCACAGATTAGTTTTTCATTCGATGGTTTGACTATTAAATTACTCCCGGAATGACTGATTCTCCTACGCCAAAATTCCAACTCTTCATTTTTAGCGACTAAGCATTTTTAATTTGAAGAGGATAAATCATTAAACATGATAGTGTAAACATTGTGTTTCCTAGGTACGGTTAGCAATCTATTTTATGATTTAGCATCAATGATTTTACACATGTTTGTAGAGGTTTCAAATAAACTGTTTAGGCCTTTATCGCACAATTGACTAGTGGATATTAAATTATATATACATTAAACCACCTACTAACAGTACGTTTGAAATAGAAAAATACATGTTACCTACAGTGCTGACACCCAGAATTCATCCTTTGTCGTTGTCTCCAAATGTCACCAAGCCTCCTCTATTTTTCTAGGCTTAGGAACTTGTCTTCATCTCCCATCATATGCTTGGAACACCCAGAGTCCAAGGACCATATGTTCATGAAGTCCTTAGTCCGCCAACACACCTAAAAAGATGATGAGGGTAACATTTTGGTTACCCAAGTTGTTCTACCCATAGTATAGGTAGTCGACTTTGGCATGCAGATTTGTGCAATTTTTGTTAATCCTTTCTTCAACTATGAGCCAAAAGTGTTACCAAACATATTATATTTTGAAAAACTTCTAAGTTTTCTACCTAAATCACCTAGAGGGGGGTGAATAGATGAGTTGTGCTACTTTTTGCAGAATAAAAACTTTAGGCATCTAATGCACAAGAAATAAAAAAGCATTCACAAACGATGCCAAGAATTATAATGGTTCCCCAATCTTGAGTACGTCCACTTACCACTCACCGATCTAGCAATACGCTAGACTCGTCTACTCCACTAATCTCGGATCAAAACAATCTTACCACTCGGAACAACATTCCTACAATCTCGATCCAAAAAGGATCTACACTCAGAAGAAGAAAACTTCCTATAACTCGGAGAACAAATCTCCTACACTCGGAGAATAATCTCCTACCAGATTAAAAAGAAATTGTAGAATACAAACAGTAATCTTCTCAGATCTGAAAATCCATCCCTAGGTCTTCTTTCTTGGACTTTGTGGCTTTATCAGAAATTATAGAAGAAGACGCTCAACTAGATCTATTTTGAGAAGCTTTGACTCACACGATAGAGGAGTAGATGGAGAATGATGAAACTCTTGATCTATAAATCGATCTGGATCGAAAGAAGCGCCTTTGGCGATCTTGAAGACATGTGGCGGCTTCTGTAGAATATGAAACTGTCGGCTGATCCAGAAACTTAGAATAATACGCTTAGGGTTAGTCATAATGACATGACCTTTTATAAGATCTCCCTAACGGTAATAATTGTCATTAATGATGGTCATGTGGACCTGTCATATCACGGAATTCAAAAATTAGATCTGACAAAAACTTAAAGAATTTTCTGAAAAAATGGTTCAGTATTTCTCGAGTAAGAAGTATACTACTCGAGTGAATTAACTGGCTCTCGAGTGAAAGATTCTGACTACTCGAGAAGAAGTAATTCTGGAAATTCTGGAGTAAAGAAAGAAATCACTCGAGTGGATAAGAGATCACTCGAATGCTAGATATACTTCTCAAGAGGTAGACTTAAACTTCTCGAGACCTTGGACTTGAAGAAAATTTTGGATAAAAATGTCGATCACTCGAGTACTAAAACTGGACTACTCGAGTACTAAATGAACTACTCGAGTACAAGGATGTGTCACTCGAGTGTTCTTGGAATTTTCTCGAGATCTATCTTCTGTCACTCAAATTAAGCTACTCAACTACTCGAGTACTCAGCTAGACTACTCGAGTACTTTACTTAGAAACTTTTTTGAGACTAAAAACTGAACACTCGAGAATTAGATAAGGTCTACTCGAGTACTGGACTTGGCTACTTGAGAGCTAGATTAAGGCTACTCGAGAATCACTTCCTATACTCGAGTTTTAGAAATGACCTACTCGAGAGCTTCTAAGGTTTCTACTCGAGTACAATGAATCCACTCGAGTAAAATACTTAGAATATTTCTCAGCTTTATTAAACTTCTCCTTCATTCCAAACAGCATCAAGTCTTCCTTCATTAGTCCAAGTGCTTGAAAAAGAAGTGTATCCCAATAGAGAGGCCACACATGAGTCAGCACCATGGATCACACAATGAGGAATTACATTGTATGGTCCTGTGTTTGATGACCCACTGTAGACTGACATTGGTCTACACTTGGCAATAAGTCCTGCAAACACATAACTAGAACAGAAAATCAAATACAACCTAATTCATCTTAGTTCAAGGTTGACTTCATACAAATCTAGGTTATTGTGGATACAATACCCCCAATAATATCCCCCTTTTTGTAGAAGTCAGAACCCTCTACACTAAGGTGAATTATACCAAAATAAAAAAGAACTAAATATTTGAAAAGTAAGCACATAACAAAATGCATGAAATTTAGAAATAGAAAGATAATCATCAAAACTAAGAATTATATAATTAGAAATGTTTCAAGGTATCATCTCTACATAGATTCAATCCTCAATCTCATAATATATAGCCATTCCTAGCATTGATGTTACTGCTGTTGTTGTTGATGCTACCTATCTTGCTTTTCTTGTTTTCTCCTTTGATAACTGAAGGGCTTGGGATAGTTCTTGGAAGGTCTTGGTGGTGCACTTGGATTATTCCTCCCATATTATCTGTCATAGATCCTTCTCTTAGTCATAGACTTCTCATATAATTCCCATTCAGTTGAGTTGTAATGAAGATTCCTGCTTTCATTATAATCCATAACAAGCTTCAGTATATCTAGAATCAAGGATTTGGAAGTTGGACTATAGATTTCAGCAAACTCCTTAGCTTTCCTTTTCTCTACCTCTAGGTTTGAAAAAGATCTACTGGAAGAAGCTCCATCTCCATACTTCCTTCTTTTAGGAATCTGAATTTCTGGTACATCTTGAGGAATGTCAAATTCCCATGCCTGAGAGTAAGATTCTAGAGGTTGAGCTTCCCCTTGAGGCCTAGGAGATAAGGTAGGAATCTGAGTAGGCTAGCCTTCATTAAGAGGGTTCAGATGGTGAGGAATAATGTTTGAATCGGCTTGGAATTCAGGGAATATTTGATTATGCATCCACACTGTAGTATCATAAGTATAAAACTTCACTGACTGAATCTTAGCTAGCACATCTTTATTAATTTCAATCATTTTCTCAGTCCAGAGGGTCTTGACATTAGTATCATACTTTTCAACTTGTTCTTTCACTATTCTCTCCCCCTTTCTGATTTCTACACAAAGCTTCTTTATGGCTTCATCTTTGAAGGTACCCACCTCTTCACAGATCTTCATGAGGTGCTCTTGGGCCTTCTTTTCTAATTGAATTTGATTTTTTGCTAGAGTAACTCCTTATTCCATGACATGTCCAACACTAGTAATAGTGTGATCCAATGCTTGTCCACCTATCTTGAAGAGATGCTTCAGCTGATCTGTATTATGTTGAATCTCAGAAAATCCTCGACTCATTTCTTTTTCTAGATCAGAAACTTTATCTTGAACAGCTTTTAGAGAATCATCAAAATACTTTCTTTGTTCTTGCAGCATCTATTAAATCTTACCAAGAATATCAGCTGTAGCAGGTATAGCGAGGAGTAACAAAAGATGGAGGAGGATGGGCAGTCCAAGGAGGAATTTCTTCAACTACTACAGAGCTCTGAGCTCTTGAAGTATGAATCAGTACATCTACTTTCTCACTAGTGAAGGTGGGAAGAGAGAAATCCAATTTCCTCAGGGGTGCTTCAACTGGTTCTGGTGACTGTTCATTCTCATCTGAAAGCAGAATTGTCTCTTGTTCTTTCTCTGTATTTGGGGAGTGATCAATAGGTTACATTGGAGATGGTGCAGGACATGGTTCCTTGGATGGATCTTCAACATTCTCTTTATGGAGGGGAGGTAGAAGCTCATCTGAGCTAAGTTCTTCAATCATCTTATTTATATCTTCAGTAGTGGAGAGGATGGTTTCTTTTATAACACCCCTATCCGTCACATAGCATATAGCAGTAGGTCCGGCCGGGGCCCGACGCCATATACTACGGACAGACCGGTTGGTTACGCGTTGAAACCATACAACCAATCAGAGCGTCCTACACAACACCTAGCGGAAGCAATTTAATTAAGTTGCAAAAAGATAAGAACCCTTCCATAGAGCATGAATGTCCACTACACCCCAGGAATGAGTACATACACAAAAGAGTTCACGGCCTTAAGGCCTTACAAAAGTGTTCGCTTAACAAGATAACGTCTTTCATACATCGGCGCGCAGGCCGGCCATACATGAATATGAAAAAGCTTATAACTAAGCCTTCGAGGGCTGGCGCTGCAACTTGGGCTTTAGCCCGCTATTTGCCGCTTGGCTCCGCAGCAGCACCTGTAGAAAACAACCCACCCAAGAGGTGGCAATACAAAAGGGCAACGGTCAGCAAAGTTGACCAAATTATAACGACCCCGTCCCATTTCTCGGGACGGCGGTGCTCCTTCCCTGCAGATAAAACTACCATAGCAATTCTATAAAGTATTCTATTCGCCACAAGTGTCGGCACGCACGGCCGCACACTCCGTGCTCTCAGGGCACTAATCGGTGAACCCGGTCCGGACCCAGCCCGACACCGCGATTCCACCACCATCCCTCGGATGGCAATACTCGTGAGCATTTAGCCCTTTCAGCCGAAGCCTAGGCCCGTTTCCAGCCTCCCGGGAAGTCCCATGTACTTTAGGTCGCTTCTACCGAGACCACTTGGAATGGGTAGAGTTCCACCCGCCCGTTGCTCACTTCACCACGGCCATTTAGCCATCGGTGCGGGCCAAGTTTCTCCTCATTCCCACAATCGATCAAAACACGCACATAACCCCGTTATGTACCGATTTTCCCTCCAAGGCAACATCGTGGCGGCAATGCGATTCCGCCCAAGCTTTCCGGGTGCGCCCCGAGGTTAACCCCCAAGGATCCCTGTATGCAATCTACCGCGTAGAAATTTCGGAAAACTAAAATCATCGGCGCGGAGTCTTCTCCGGCCATGTAATGCAACATCACCGATCCGGGTTAAACCCGAATAGGCTTCACACACAATGCCTACACCCGTACTCCGATTCCGGGCTCTAACAACGGGGACTTTACATATCTACCCGAAGGGATTCCGCCTCAACGCTCACTCGCGAGAGGGGGATTTCCCCATGCATAGAAAGAAGGGCGACTACACATGCCCTATGAAGAGGATCGTTACCCTCGAAGATTTCCGCGGCGCCATGAAGATGTAGTCGGATGGAAAGCTTCGCCTCGCCCTTGCCTTTGAGGATCCGGACTCGGATCGCGAATCGGTGCTTCGGTGCTCCGCCGGCGGCCGGAACTTTGCTCCTCCTCCTCTTGGCTCTCACCTCTCTCTAAGAGTTTATAAAGAGAAAGGGTTGGGTTGGAATGAGGGAATTCAGCCCCAAACTCAACCCTAATACCCCCTAGGTTAACCCACAGCCGTTAGATCCAACATAAAAGATCCGGACGGCCCGGATTCAACCCAAAATATCAGTTACGCCGATCCACACGGGTCCTGACACGGCCGTGTGCCACGGGCCGTGTTACCTGGAGCTTCAGGAACGATCGCCGGGCTTCATGAACACGGCTTCGAACACGGCCGTGTTCGAGGCCGTGTGCCCCACACACGGCTTGAGACACGGCCGTGTGTCTCAGGCCGTGTACTTCTCTGACTCGAGACTGCACAAAATCACAATAAACCACTGAACACGGGTAGGCACACGGCCGTGTGCCTGGCCGTGTGCCCCTGTTCAGACCTCCAAAAGCGCTGATTGATTGCCCCGCGATCAACTCCGAGGTTGGGGTCTTACAACTCCCTCCCCCTTAAGAGAATTTCGTCCCGAAATTAAGAACAGAGACTACACAAAAACATAAACATAACGAGTACCTGAGGGGAACAACTCGGGGTATTCCTCGCGCATTGTCTGCTCTCGCTCCCAAGAGAGCTCCTCGCGCCCGCAGTTATCCCAACGGACCTTCACCATTCTGATTTCCTTGTTCCGAAACCGCTTGACTTCGAAATCCTCAATAGATATGGGCTTGACTTTCGTTGTCAACCCTTCCTCAACCGGTACTTGATCAGCCGCGATCACCTGCGAAGGCTCTTGCACCGCCTTCCGCAACACAGAAATGTGGAACACATCATGTAATCCACTCAACTCCACTGATAGCTTCAAACGGTATGCAGCTTCGCCGACTCGCTCCAGGACCTCAAAAGGTCCAAGGTATCTTGGGCTCAGCTTCTTCAAGCGTCTCACCCGCGAAACCCCCTTGAACGGCTTTACTTTCAGGTATACCCAATCGCCTACCGTGAACTCCACGTTCCGGTGCTTGACATTGTAATACTTCGCCTGCCGGTCCTGAGCGATCAACAAGCGCTCCCGAATGATCCGCACTAACGAGGTAGCACTCTCCACCTCCTGCTTCTTGTACAACCTTGCCTCACCCGCTTCAAGCCACGATAACGGCGTGCGACACTTCCTACCATACAGGGCCTCGAAGGGCGCCATTTGTATACTCGCTTGGTAGCTGTTGTTGTACGCGAACTCCACCAAATAAAGGTGGTCTTCCCAATGCTTCCCGAAGTCTAGAACACACATGCGGAGCATGTCCTCCATCGTTCTATTGACCCTCTCGGTCTGCCCATCCGTCTGCGGATGGAAAGCTGTGCTGAACTTTAACTTTGTTCCCAACATCTGCTGCACCAACCTCCAATCATTTGACGTGAACCGCCCATCGCGATCACTCACAATGCTACGGGGCACACCATGCAGCCTAACAATATTGTCGACATACAATTTTGCCAATCTCTCCACAGGATCATCCTTCCTATGCGGAATGAAATGCGACACTTTGGTTAGTCGATCTATGATCAACCAGATGGCGTCGTTCCCTTTCTGCGACCTTGGCAACCCGTGCACAAAGTCCATAGATATATCATCGAATTTCCACTCCGGTATAGGCAAGGATTTCAGAAATCCTCCTGGCTTTTGGCACTCCGCCTTCACCAAGGCGCATGTTTGGCATTTAGCCACGTACAACGCCACATCTTTCTTAAGCCCC
Source organism: Platanthera zijinensis (assembly GCA_039513925.1). Classification (NCBI taxonomy): domain Eukaryota; kingdom Viridiplantae; phylum Streptophyta; class Magnoliopsida; order Asparagales; family Orchidaceae; genus Platanthera; species Platanthera zijinensis. Next base: position 58,236,763 of record CM077086.1, read on the forward strand.
GGCCACCAAAACAGCTTCTTGAGGTCACGATACATCTTCGTGCTCCGTGGGTGGATTGAGTACTTGGTATGATGAGCCTCGTACATCAACTCCGCCCGGAGGTTACCCCCACTCGGGACGCATAACCGATGATCCTTTCTTAACAAACCATCATCCACCGAGAACTGGGAATTTGACCCATCTAGAGCGGCCTCCATAAGCTCTTTCATGGAGTCATCTAACTCCAATGCCTGCCGAACCCGGTCAGCCAGGTCATACTGCACCTCTGTCCAGTTTAACATTGCTTTGGCACTCGTCTGCTTGTCAACGCAACAGATCTCAAGCTCCTCCAACTCCCGCACTAGCCGCTCATCATGCACCGACAGCCAGTTGGCTCGGGAGGGAGCCCTGCGGCTCAGCGCATCCGCAACTGCGTTGCCCTTCCCGGGTACATAATGTATCTTGAAGGTGTAGTCCCCCAGGAACTCCATCCACCTCCTCTGCCTCATATTAAGGTCCTTTTGATCCAACAAGTATTTTAGGCTCTTGTGATCGGTGTATATATCGACTCTTACGCCGTATAGGTAGTGCCTCCATAACTTGAGTGCAAAAATCACGGCCGCCAACTCCAAGTCGTGCACCGGATAATTTCTTTCATGCACTTTCAGCTGACGCGATCCATACGCGATCACACTTCCATGCTGCAACAACACGCAGCCCAAGCCACTACCCGAAGCGTCGCTATACACCTCAAAGCCCTCGGTCCCACTCGGCGAACTAAGCACTGGCGCCGTGGTCAACCGCCTCTTCAGCTCCTCAAAAGCTTGCACGCACTCTTGCGTCCACAAGAATTTCTGATCCTTCCTTGTCAACTTCGTGAGAGGTAACGCTACCCGCGAGAAGTTCTCTACGAAGCGCCTGTAATATCCGGCAAGCCCGAGAAAACTACGGACTTCCGCGACAGAAGATAACGCAGGCCACTCCCGTATCGCAACAATCTTCGCCGGATCCACCGCTATACCTTCCCCACTCACTATATGACCAAGGAACGCTACCGAGGGTGACCAGAACTCGCACTTGGAGAACTTTGCGTAAATCTCATTCCTCCTCAAAGTCTCCAACACCAAATGCAAATGCTTGAAGTGGTCTTCTTCGCACTGCGAGTATACCAAAATATCGTCAATAAAGACGATCACAAAGCGATCCAAGAAATCTCTGAACGTCCTATTCATCAGATCCATAAACACCGACGGCGCATTCGTCAGTCCAAACGGCATGACCGTGAACTCGAAATGCCCGTACCTCGTACTGAACGCCGTCTTTGGGATATCACATTCCCTGATCCTCAGCTGATAGTACCCCGACTTCAAGTCCAACTTGGAGTATACAGACGATCCGACTAACTGATCAAAGAGATCATCAATCCTCGGGATCGGGTACTTGTTCTTCTCCATCAACTTGTTCAATTCTCTGTAGTCGATGCACAGCCGCATACTACCGTCCTTCTTTTTAACGAAGATGACCGGTGCGCTCCAAGGCGACGAACTTGGACGCACATAACCTTGCTCCATCAGTCCCTCCAGCTGAACCTTCAACTCCGCCATCTCCTTTGGCGCTAACCTATAAGGAGCACGTGACACGGGTTTGGCACCCGGCACGAGCTCGATCGTAAAATCAATCTCTCGCTGCGGTGGGGCTCCAGGAAGGCTATCCGGGAACACATCTGGGTACTCGCATACCACAGGGATCTCATCCAAAGTGGACTTCGGCTTTGCGGCCTCCACTAATGCAAAGAACAGCTCTGCACCAGCACGAACCGCCTTCACCACCTGAAGAGCAGACATCAGTGTCTTGCTCGACCCCTTAAGCCCCTCGAAAGTAGTCTCCCGCCCTACACCCAGCTTGACCTCCTTACGGTCGCAATCGATCCAAGCCTTCTGCTCTGACAGCCAATCCATTCCAAAGATAACATCGAACTCTACTAACGGCAATAATGACGCTAGCAAGTCGAACTCTTGGCTCCCTATGTGAACCTTCACGGCGCACACTCTGTCCGCACGCATCGAGCACCCATTCGGTAGCAACACATCTAACTTGTCCTTCGCCATCGAAGAAGGGACTCCGATGCGCGATATAAACTGTTCGGACAAGAAAGAATGCGAAGCACCAGTGTCGAACAGTGCCCGTGCCGGACTATCGCTAATCACCACAAAGCCTAAGCAAAAGACATTAGCTTAACAAGCAATAGGTAATAGTATTCTCAAGTCAACTTGCATAAATTAACTCATACCTGTCACCACATCCGCTTGCTTGATGGCCTCCTGCTGGCCCAAGTTGTAGACTCTAGGCTGAGTCGGAGCATAATGGGACGCGGTCGACTCCACCGCTTTGCCCTTTTCCTCGTAGGTAGCTCCTTGTTTCCTTTCGGACTTTGAGCGTCCACTCCAGCAGTCACGGGCAAAGTGCCCCGGCTTTCCACACGTGAAGCAAGCGCCCGAGGTTCGATTGGTAGTTGCCCCCGAGGCACCTGCAGAAGAAGCTGGACCCGACGTCCTAGACTTCTTGGAGAATCTGCGGTAGCCCGACTTCGACGTAGTCGGCGCCTTGAACTCTGATCTCTTGCCACCAGATTCCCTCTCCTTCTTTGCTTGCACGTTTCTCATATCCTTCTCCAAGGACCGGGCCGAACTGACCAGGGTCATGAAACCCTGCGCCTTGGGCCCCGACAGCAGTAACCTCAAATCATCCCTTAGCCCTTCATAAAAGCGGCTCGTCTTGCGCTCCTCGTCTGTGAAGGTAGCGCCGGCATATCTCCCCAACCGAGTAAACTCGTGGAGGTATTCATCAACGGTGCTATCACCCTGCACCAACTTCTGGAATTCGCTCTCTAGCGCAATCCTCTGCGCCGAGGGGAGGTATCGAGCCATAAATAGTCTCGCAAACTCCTCCATCGGGACTTCGGCCAATGGCCTTCCCCTCAACTGATGCAGCTCTAGGCCCTCCCACCACAGTCTTGCGTCCCCATCCAAAAGGAACGTCGCTATAGTGGTCTTCTGCCACTCTTCAGTTTCCGTCGCAGTCATCACCCTGTTGACCCTTGAGAGCCAATCCTCTGCTTGGGTCGGGGTTTCTGCCCCCATGAATACCGGTGGGTGAAAGCCCATCACGTGCTTCAGTTGTCTTTCAGTTGCTCTCCTAGGCAACTCTGGCTCCAAAACTACTTGCTCAACCCTCCTTTGCTCTGCCGCCTGAAGCGGTACCTGTTCCACAGCAGGAGCAGGCTGCTGCACCTACCTTGCAGGCTGCGCATTGATCATTGCCATGACCGCTTCTGCCACCAACCTAATGGTCTCAGCAGACAAAGGTGTTGCAGGCGCATCGCTTGGCGCACTGCTCGCCTCAGAACCTGGTCGTTCAGACGGCCCAGCACCACTTCTGGTCACCTAAAATCGTGCAAAACACCGATAAGCGACCAAAAATTACTGCAAACAGCAATTATAGGAACACGCAGGTTCCTCAAACATGTGTATTTTCATTCCTAAGTGGACATTCATGGGTTCTTTTCATGTTATAACGATGACGCACACAATGTGCTCACCACCCCTTAAAGTGAATTCGTCCACGAATTCATTTAAGCGTGACCGAAACCAGAAGTCTGATACCAATTTGTAACACCCCTATCCATCACATAGCATATAGCAGTAGGTCCGGCCGGGGCCCGACGCCATATACTACGGACAGACCGGTTGGTTACGCGTTGAAACCATACAACCAATCAGAGCGTCCTACACAACACCTAACGGAAGCAATTTAATTAAGTTGCAAAAAGATAAGAACCCTGCCACAGAGCATGAATGTCCACTACACCCCAGGAATGAGTACATACACAAAAGAGTTCACGGCCTTAAGGCCTTACAAAAGTGTTCGCTTAACAAGATAGCGTCTTTCACACATCGGCGCGCAGGCCGGCCATACATGAATATGAAAAAGCTTATAACTAAGCCTTCGAGGGCTGGCGCTGCAACTTGGGCTTTAGCCCGCTATTTGCCGCTTGGCTCCGCAGCAGCACCTGTAGAAAACAACCCACCCAAGAGGTGGCAATACAAAAGGGCAACGGTCAGCAAAGCTGACCAAATTATAACGACCCCGTCCCATTTCTCGGGACGGCGGTGCTCCTTCCCTACAGATAAAACTACCATAGCAATTCTATAAAGTATTCTATTCGCCACAAGTGTCGGCACGCACGGCCGCACACTCCGTGCTCTCAGGGCACTAATCGGTGAACCCGGTCCGGACCCAGCCCGACACCGCGATTCCACCACCATCCCTCGGATGGCAACACTCGTGAGCATTTAGCCCTTTCAGCCGAAGCCTAGGCCCGTTTCCAACCTCCCGGGAAGTCCCATGTACTTTAGGTCGCTTCTACCGAGACCACTTGGAATGGGTAGAGTTCCACCCGCCCGTTGCTCACTTCACCACGGCCATTTAGCCATCGGTGCGGGCCAAGTTTCTCCTCATTCCCACAATCGATCAAAACACGCACATAACCCCGTTATGTACCGATTTGCCCTCCAAGGCAACATCGTGGCGGCAATGCGATTCCGCCCAAGCTTTCCGGGTGCGCCCCGAGGTTAACCCCCAAGGATCCCTGTATGCAATCTACCGCGTAGAAATTTCGGAAAACTAAAATCATCGGCGCGGAGTCTTCTCCGGCCATGCAATGCAACATCACCGATCCGGGTTAAACCCGAATAGGCTTCACACACAATGCCTACACCCGTACTCCGATTCCAGGCTCTAACAACGGGGACTTTACATATCTACCCGAAGGGATTCCGCCTCAACGCTCACTCGCGAGAGGGGGATTTCCCCATGCATAGAAAGAAGGGCGACTACACATGCCCTATGAAGAGGATCGTTACCCTCGAAGATTTCCGCGGCGCCATGAAGATGTAGTCGGATGGAAAACTTCGCCTCGCCCTTGCCTTCGAGGATCCGGACTCGGATCGCGAATCGGTGCTCCGGTGCTCTGCCGGCGGCCAGAACTTTGCTCCTCCTCCTCCTGGCTCTCACCTCTCTCTAAGAGTTTAGAAAGAGAAAGGGTTGGGTTGGAATGAGGGAATTCAGCCCCAAACTCAACCCTAATACCCCCTAGGTTAACCCACAGCCGTTAGATCCAACATAAAAGATCCGGACGGCCCGGATTCAACCCAAAATATCAATTACGCCGATCCACACGGGTCCTGACACGGCCGTGTGCCACGGGCCGTGTTACCTGGAGCTTCAGGAACGATCGCCGGGCTTCATGAACACGGCTTCGAACACGGCCGTGTTCGAGGCCGTGTGCCCCACACACGGCTTGAGACACGGCCGTGTGTCTCAGGCCGTGTACTTCTCTGACTCGAGACTGCACAAAATCACAATAAACCACTGAACACGGGTAGGCACACGGCTGTGTGCCTGGCCGTGTGCCCCTGTTCAGACCTCCAAAAGCGCTGATTGATCGCCCCACGATCAACTCCGAGGTTGGGGTCTTACATCTTTCACCTGGGAATCTGATAGAATGTCCTCTGGAGTGGATGGAGGGATAGAAATATCTAGAGGTGGAGAAGGTTTTTTGACTTGCTGACTAGAAGAAGCAGGAGGAGAGGGCACTCTAACTTGTTGTACAAAGGAGGCAAGCTCCCCCTCAGCTACTGCACCAGATGTGTCAGCAACATTATGAAGAGAGGGAGATGGGGTCCTTTCCTCTAAAGCAGTTTGCTCATGGCCTTTAGTAGCTTGGGCTGGGTTCTGCAATTTTAACTCCCATCTCTGAATGGAGGAAACATAAACTTTCTTCATATGATGGTGGTTGTGCCTTTGGAGAAATAAAATACCTTAGGATTAATATCATGCAACATTAAAGAGATAATCCTTGCATAGGTTGGAGCCTTAATGCTCTCCCTTATCTTGTCTAGAATAAGCATACCAAACTGAAATCTTTTCCTTAAAACAATAGTTGTTATCATATAGAAAAGATCTGTGGAAATTAGACTTATATAATAGGTTTTGCACAGTAAAAACTTTCCCAAAATATCAACCAAGAGTTTTCCTTCAGCATTTAGGTCTGGATGATGGATATTCTTGATAACCTCAGATATGCCACAGAAGCTATAAGCTCTATCATAATCTTCATTTGTTATGTCATCTTCTTCATCCACTACAGGAATCTTAAGAAATTTTGAAACAGAGGTTTTGGTAAGTTTAACCTTGATGCCCTTGACCTTGGACTTAAACACTTTTCCATTCCCCTTGACTTTGATGTTCTTGAAAATTTCTTCAACTTCTAGAAAGAGATTCTTGCACGGCTGCTGAAGGACGAATGTCAAAACTGATGTGTCGACAAGAATCAAGAAGTTCCTGAAATCATCGGAAATCTCTGCGATGCCGGCAACAACCAACTCACTGCCAACTCTGATCTTTAACGACAGCACCATGTCCTTCAGTGAACTACGGGTGATTGATTGGAAGACGATGGCGACGGTGGCGTGCTCTATTTGAACGGCAGAAGGCGAAGAGTCTTTGGAGAGATAGTGGATTTGAATTCGAGTAGATTCTTGAAATCCGATATTTTCTATTTATATAACCATAATAATGATGATTAGGAGTCTAATAAAGCTTAAACATACCTTAGATAGCGGTGGAAAGGACTCGGGTTACGTATATGAAAATTTGAAAGAATTCCAGAAACTGTCGGGTCATTTCTCGAGTCGAACTTTAGTACTCGAGTGATGGAATAACAGTACTCGAGTGGCGGTACGACAGTACTCGAGTGGTACAACTCTACTTCTCGAGAAGAAGTTTAGTACTCGAGTGTTAGCACTCGAGTGACTTACTTAGTTCTCGAGAATTCAGAGAAGTACTCGAGTAGTCATATTCGAGTTCTCGAGTAGTCATTCCTTCTTCTCGAGAAATGAGGTCCACTTTGAAAAATTCTAACCTTTTTGACTTGTCCTTGAATTCTGAGCTGTGAAATGAGTCCACCTTGTCTATTCCTCTTTGTTGAGCATACCCAGTTCAGTTTTGAAGAAACTGAACTTGGTCTCGTCCAGCGGCTTCGTGAAAATATCTGTAATTTGTCTATCTGTTGGAACATACTGCAGATCTATGTCCACATGCTCCTGGATGAAATGGTATTCAGCTCTATGTGCTTTGTACGTCTGTGAGAGACTGGGTTGTTGGCTATTGCTATTGCATTGGAGGAGTCGTAAAATAGAGGGATGTCTTTGACTTGCATATTGTAGTCTTCCAGCTGGTTCTTTAGCCAAAGCAATTGTGCACAACAACTGCCTGCAGAAATGTATTCTGACTCGGCCATTGAGATTACGAAACAATTTTGCTTTTTGCTGCTCCAGGAAATGAGCCTTCTTCCTAGGAATTGGCAAGTCCCGGAAGTGCTCTTTCTATCATCTTTGCTACCTGCAAAATCTGCATCTGAAAAACCAATTAGTTCGCTATCATTACTTCTTGGGTACCTTAAGACAAGATTCGGTGTACCTTTAAGTTTCTCAAAATCCGCTTTGCAGCAGCTTAATGAGATTCCTTACAGTTCACTTGGAATCTAGCATAGACACATATAGAGAACATTATGTCTGGTCTACTGGCCGTAAGGTAGAGCAAGGATCCAACTATGCTTTTGTACTTGGTTTCATCAAAAGGTTTCCCTTTCTCATCCTTGTCTAGAGACATAGCTGAACTTATTGAAGTCCTCATAGAGGTTGCATTCTCCATTCTGAATTTCTTAATCAACTCTTTGGTGAACTTAGTCTGCGAGATGAAAATTCCATCTTCAGATTGTTTCACCTGAAGTCCTAAGAAATACTTCAGCTCTCCCATACTGCTCATTTCAAACTTCTCTTGCATAAGTTTTGAAAACTTCTTGCAGAGGTTGTTGTCTATAGAGCCAAAAATAATGTCGTCGACATAGATTTGCACTAGCAAAATCTTGCCTTTTATTTCCCTAAGAAATAATATCTTATCTATCTTTCCCCTTGTGAACTTGTTCTCAAAAAGAAAGCTATACATCATCTCATACCAAGCTTGAAGAGCTTGTTTCAAACCATATAAAGCTTTAGATAAAAGATAAACATAATGGGGAGAGTTATAATCAACGAAACCTGGAGGTTGTTTCACATACACCTCTTTCTTTATGTCACCATTAAGGAAGGCGGACTTCACGTCCATCTGATAGACAGTGAAGACCTTAAGTGCAGCATACGCTAGGAACAACCTGATTGCCTCCAGCCTTGCCACTTGAGCATATGTCTGGTCGAAGTCAATTCCTTCTTCTTGTCGATATCCCTTGGCGACGAGTCTGTCCTTGTACTTTATGATAGTTCCATTCTTATTAATCTTGTTCTTGTAGACCCACTTGGTTCCGATGACGTTCTTCCCTTTGGGTCTTGGAACAAGTTTCTAGACTTGACAGTGCTTGAACTGATTCAACTCTTCTTCCATGGCCATAATCCATGATGTGTCCGAGTTTGCTTCCTCAAACTTCTTTGGTTCAACCTGTGAGAGAAAAGTCAAATACAACTTCTCATTAGTAGTACCACTACGAGTTTTGACACTATCCCTGGGATCTCTGATGATTTGATCAATTGGGTGATCCTTCATATGTCTGAGCTCTAGGTTCCTTGCATCTGGAGCTTCTTCAACTATAGGAGTGACTTCATCAACTTGAATGACTCCTTTATCTTGATCATCAACCTCTCTAATCGGGTTTGGATTGGTGATCTTGATGAACTTTTCACCTTTTTATTCAGTCGGCTCATCTAAGTTAAGTTCTTTAAACTTTGAACCTGCATCTTCAATGAACACCCTAGAAGAGTTGCTTTGCAGCAAGCTTGTCTCATCAAATACAACATGTATAGATTCTTCAACTACCAGGGTTTTCTTATTAAATACCCTATATGCCTTACTATGGCTATTATACCCTACAAAAATACCTTCAAAACTCTTTTCACTAAATTTAGAAGTATGATACTTACCATTTTTAAGAACGAAGCATTTGCAGCCAGAGACTCTAAAATATGATACCGTCGGCTTTCTGTCCTTTAGAAGTTCATAAGGTGTCTTATTGTGGTTCTTGTTTATGAGTGCTCGATTTTGCATGTGGCATGCAGTGTTGACGGCTTAGGCCCAGAAGTACTCCGGTAGTGAGGCATCACTCAACATAGTTCTGCGGGCCTCTATGAGCGTTCTATTCCTTCTCTCAGCTACTCCATTTTGTTGCGCAGTACGGGGAGAGGAAAACTCATGAAAGATACCTAGGCTTTCACAAAATTCTGTCATGGCCCCAGACTTGAATTCAGTTCCATTGTCACTTCTGATTTTGACTACGAAAAAGTTGTATTCATTCTGGATCTGCCTAACAAAATTTGTAAATACATTGAAGGTATCTGACTTGTGTTTCAGAAAGAACACCCATGCAAAACACGAGTGGTCATCAACAATAACCAACGTATAATCCTTACCTCCTAAACTTCTAACTTGTAGTGGACCGAACAAGTCCATATGAAGTAGGTGTAAACACCTATTAGAGTCTTTGCCTATGATACTTTTAAAAGTAACCCTTATTTGCTTGCCTTTCACACATGCATGACAAGATCTATCCTTAGCGAACTTAACATTCAGGACATCACGTACTAAATTCATAGAAAATAATTTATTAATAGTTTTGAAATTAATATGTGTTAATCTCTTGTGTCATTGGTCACCAAGAGACGCACTATCTTTTCGCCAAAAGACACGCTGGTGTAGAAGAGTCTATATAGATAAAATTTAAACAAAATATATTCCTACTACGAGTGCCTGATAAAATTGTTTCCAAATTGTCAACAGACTTTATCAAACACTTATCAGCATGAAATTCAACTATGTATCCTTTATCGCATAGTTGGCTTATTCTTATGAGATTGTGTTCCAATCCTTCAACATAAGCCACATCCGAAAAAGATACACTACTGTTAGTAATCATACCATAGCCTTTCGTAATTCCTCGATCAGAACCTCCAAAGATGACCTTTGGTCCGTTCGCAACTGGTGAGTAAATCTGGAGAAGGCTTCTAGTCCCGGTCATATGCTGAGAGCATCCGATGTCCAAATACCAAATGGGATTTCTGGTGTCCTTTGGACATATCTGCAATCATAAGTTAGTTTGCCTTAGGAACCCAAACATACTTGGGTCCTTGTTCTCTAGTTAGCTTGCTCCCCGACATGTATTAACAATGTGAGCGGTTTTTCTTATATGGTTAACGTGAGGGGTAACATAGTTTCTGGGATTAAACTAGCAATCGATGGCAAAGTGACCAACTCTGCCACAACACCAACAGTCAAACATGTTGTATCTTTGCCTAACTCCCTCCTGCTTGACTTTTGGGAAGTCTGCTCTAGCAAGGGCAGCATTCTTAGAGATTGAAGCTTCATGGTGAAGACAATCATATGGCTTTTTCTCCTTCATCGGCTTTTCAACAATAGGCTTTACTTTTGGAGCCGTCTTGATGTTATGACCATGATTAAAAGGGTCATAGCTTTGAAGAGTGATCTCTACACAAGGTGCCTTAAAGACACTTTCACCAATATTTCGAGGGCGAGTCCATCCTTGGTACCTCGACTTGGGCTCTACATAAGTAGGCCTAGTGAAGTAACCGTAGGAGGAGTCAAGATAAAACTTATTAATAGGAAAAACAACCTTCTTAAATTTATTCTGATCTTGTGGAGCTTTCCCCTTTTCCTTGGCAAAAGCCTTCTTGGTCGCCTTATTCTTTCGCTGAGCCTTATTTCTCCTAGAGGATTTACTAGGAGCTTCAACATGGCCTAAGCCAGCACCCTTAGTCTGAGCAGAGAACTTAGCAATAAGAGGAAGAACTATCTTGGGCTTAGAGAAACCTTCAATAAGTTTTTTTTTGGCTTCAAGTTGCTCTTCCAAACCCTTGATGATTTCTTCTTTCAGATCGAGGTGCTTGAGAGCCTTATTGTACTCATCAACTGCAATATCTAAGTCTTCTTTGAGTGAGTCTGTCTTAGCGACTTCCTCTCTCAGAGAATTCTCTATGGCCTTCAGAGACTTAATCTCTTTAGCCTGATTTTTCATGACCTTTCAACATTTGTCGTAGGACTTGATCAACTCCTTATACTGGGCCATGAGTTCAGACTCATCGTCAAAAGAGCTGTCCTCATGATCATGATAAAAGACATCAGATTCATAGAGGGGTGTATACAATTTTACCTCCCCAGTGAACTGGGGCTCTTCTTCTTCATCAGTATGTTCCATGAGCCCAAAGTAGGCTTCATGAGTCATTGTCAGGGTTTTACCCTTTTTGGCTTCTTTCTGTCTTCTTCTTATGGTAAGAAGATTTCTTCTCTTTTCTTTGGCCACCCTCCTTCTTCTTATGGGGGCAATCAATAATTACATGACCTGGCTTATTACAACAATAATAAACTATGTCAGTAGAAATATGTTTGTTTGGTTTAGACTTATACATGTCGTGTCTACTTGATCCCTTTTGTTGTCGATCACCATCATGTCGTGATCTTCTATATGAGGCATCCTTGCCTCTCCATTGGTTTTTCTTGTTCAATAATTTCTTGAACTGTCTTGAGAGCAACGAGAACTCTCCTTCAGATAGCTCTGGACCTGAAGTACTTTGCTCAAATGATTCTTCTTCAGTTTCTACTTGAGCAGGGGCAGGTGAAGCAGCTTTGCCCTTCCTTGAGTTGTCTGCCTTCAGAGCGACAGACTTCTCCTTGGGAGAGAATCGACTCTTCTCTTCTTCAGCTTTTCTAGAGTTAATTTGAAGTTCATAGGACATCTGCTTTCCAAAGAGGTTCTAAGGATCAGTCTCAGCCAACTTGCCAAATTCTCTAATGACACAGACTTTGTTGTCGCATTCCTTGGTTAGGTACCTCAGAAACTTGTCATTCAGCTGTCCATTTGTGAAGAATCGGCCATATACTCTTAGGTCGTTTTCTATCTTGAAGAAGTTCTCAAAAGTGTCTGCAATGGTGTCCTTAGGTCCTTGCCGGAAGGCTTCATACTTCTGATTCAGAAGGGATCTTCTGTCATCCCTTACTTCTTAAGTACCTTCCATCAAGATGATTAGAGACTGTCACATCTCCATAGTAGATTGGCAGTGAATCAAATTCTGTAGCATTGAATCACCGACTGCACTTGTTATAATATTTTTGTCTTTCTTGTCTAAAGAGACAAGTGCAATCTCATCTTTGTCGAGATCCATTAGCTTCTTAGGACCTTACTTTGTAGCATTTATAGTGGAGGCAGTCATAGGAACATAAGGACCTTCTTCAACAATCATGAAGATCCTAGGATCCGCAGCTTCCATAAAAATTTTTATTCTTTCTTTCAACATTGCAAAATTATTCTTTGTGCACAAAGGAAGCTTGGCAAAATACTTGGCTCTATCCATGCTTGAATAACTCAAAGACAACTTGGGTCAGATCTGATCAAGGTGTTAACCATATAATGATCAACCTCCCTCTGATACCAATTGAAAAATGACTAAATTGTCTACCTAAATCACCTAGAGGGAAGTGAATAGGTGAGTTGAGCTACTTTTTGCGGAATAAAAACTTAAGCGAACTAATGCACAAGAAATAAACAAGCATTCACAGACGACACCAAGAATTATAGTGGTTCCTCAATCTTGGGTACGTTCACTTACCACTCACCGATCTAGCAATATGCTAGACTCAGCTACTCTACTAATCTCGGATCAAAACAATCCTACCACTCGGAACAACGTTCCTACAATCTCGATCCAAAAAGGATCTACACTCGGAAGAAGAAAACTTCCTACAAATCGGAGAACAAATCTCCTACACTCGGAGAATAATCTTCTACAAGATTAAAAAGAAATTGTAGAATACAAATAGTAATCTTCTCAGATCTGAAAATCTCTCCCTATGTCTTCTTTCTTGGACTTTGCAGCTTTATCAAAAATTGTAGAAGAAGACGCTCGGATAGATCTGTTCTGAGAAGCTTTGACTAACACGATCAAGGAGTAGATGGAGAATGATGAAACTCTTGATCTGTAAATCGATCTGGATCGAAAGAAGTGCCTTTGGCGATCTTGAAGATGTGTGGCATCTTCTGTAGAATATGAAACTGTCGGCTGATCCAGAAACTTAGAATAACACGCTTAGGGTTAGCCATAATGACAGGACCTTTTATAATATCTCCCTAATGGTAATAATCATCATTAATGATCGCCACGTGGACCAGTCATATCACGGAATTCAAAAATTAGATCTGACATAAACTTAAAGAATTTTCTAAAAAAAAATGGTTCAGCATTTCTCGAGTAAGAAGTATACTACTCGAGTGAATTAACTGGCACTCGAGTGAAAGATTCTTACTACTCGAGAAGAGCTAATTCTGGAAATTCTGGAGTAAAGAAAGAAATCACTCGAGTGGATAATTGATCACTCGAAAGCTGGATATATTTCTCGAGAGGTAGACTTAAACTTCTCGAGAGCTTGGACTTGAAGAAAATTTTGGATAAAAATGTCGATCACTCGAGTACTAAAATTGGACTACTCGAGTATTAAACGAACTAGTCGAGTACAAGGATGTGTCACTCGAGTGGTCTTGGAATTTTCTCGAGATCTATCTTCTGTCACTCGAATTAAGCTACTCGAGTACTCTGCTAGACTACTCGAGTACTTTACTTAGAAACTTTTTTGAGACTAAAAACTGAACACTCGAGAATTAGATAAGGTCTACTCGAGTACTGGGCTTGGCTACTCGAGAGCTAGATTAATGCTACTCGAGAACCACTTCCTATACTCGAGTTTCAAACATGACCTACTCGAGAGCTTTTAAGGTTTCTACTCGAGTACAATGAATCCACTCGAGTAAAACACTTAGAATATTTCTCAGCTTTATGAAACTTCTCCTTCTTCATTCCAAACAGCATCAAGTCTTCCTTCATTAGTCCAAGTGCTTGAAAAAGAAGTGCATCCCAATAGTGAGGCTACACATGAGTCAACACCATAGATCACACAATGAAGAATTACATTATATGGTCATATGTTTGATGACCCACTGTAGACTGACATTGGTCTACACTTGGCAATAAGTCCTGCAAACACATAACTAGAACAGGAAATCAAATACAACCTAATTCATCTTAGTTCAAGGGTGACTTCATACAAATCTAGGTTATTGTGGATACAATACCCAACATATTTGACACACTTGGTATAGGTGGTGTATGTCACCTTTTGCGTTTTATTTAGACTCATGTTGGAAGATGGAAACAAGCTTCAAGTTTTAACATAGTTCAATTTATTTTTCTGAAGCTTATTATTTGGGTTTGCTAGAGAAGAGTTATTGCCAGTGATAGTGATCGTCAGGCGACAGCTTCACATGTTTTTATCATAGCCTGAACTTTCCAAATCCCTGACACTGATAGCCCAGCAACATATTTAGTGATTTTTGGCATATTCCAATTTTTTAGACCACACAGTTCGGATCATGGATATTCTCCTTCAACACTAGGTTTTTCGAGACAAGCATCACACACCGGTTTGCGATTTGCTTCTTTCCATTCTCAGTATAGCTAAGAGAAGTTTGTAGCCTCTTGTCCAAGGCCTTCCTCTCTTTGGTAAGTGCTTCATTTCTAGAGGAAGTCTTGGAGAGGCTCTCTTTTTAGTTCTTTTATCGTGCTCAAGGAGTGAAAACATTCTTGGCACTCGACTTTATCTTTCCACAATTGATTAGTTCATTATTAAGATATTTTAAATCCCTTTTTTATTTACTTATTTTCAGATTTTAAGAAGTTATTTTTATCACGCAAATCATCTAATTTATCGCATAAATTTTCATATAAATCATAAAGTTTTTCATAAGTGTAAGAGGTTACCTTAGTGTCATTATGGTAACTGGATTCTCCATCATACTCGTCTTGGTGCTTCCCCATGAGGCACAAATTTGACACTTCTTCACTACTTGAGCTTGAGGTGTCTGACTCATCTGCTGATGTATCATCCTAGGTTGATTCCTTTAACACCTTTTTCTTCTTATTACCGCAGGTCTTCCTTTCTCTTTCCTCCTTTAGATGCTTAGGACAGTCACGCTTGAAGTTTCCAGATTTGTGGTAGTGGAAGCACTCTGGGGTAGATTCTTCTTCATCACTCTTTGCCACTTTTGATTGCTTGCTCCTCCCTTTTTTCTCTTCTTCCCCATTATTCATGAATCTTCAAAACTTGTCTCACTTCTTTGGATTCCTCGTAAACTTTTTAAAGTTGCAGGCGTATAGGCTCGCCTCATTATTAGTCTCCTCAGTCACCTCCTTTTCTTGCCCACCTTCAGTGTGAATGCCTTCTTTTTTTATTTCCTGGGATACTCCTCGGCTTGAATCTTTAGATCGAGTTCAAGGGTTTTCAAGTTCCCAATGAGACTCTCTATCTCCAGGGTATTGATGTTGTGAGATTCAGTAATGACAATAACTTTTGGATTGAATCACGGAGGAAGGGACCGCAAGATCTTCCTTACCAAGTCCAAATTTGAAAGGTCTTTTTGAGAGATCTTGAGGCATTGACAATCTTTATGAAACAAGTGTACATGTTTTCCACCTCGTCAATCTTCATCTGGAACTGTTTATATTCAGACTCCAGTCGAAATAGCTTCAACTCCTTTACCTGCGAGATACCTTCATGAGTCAATTTATATAAATGCCAAATATCATAAGCAGTTTCACAATTACAGTTTCTATTAAATTTAGTCTTATCTAAAGCACAAAATAAATAGTTCATTATTTAGCATTATATATACACCTTAGCTTATCCGCATCATACCATTTATCACGAGGTTTTTCATACTTTGATTTGATACAGTAATAGTGGGTGCAGTGTATTTCATTTCGATCATGGGCCACATGTCCATGATTTGTGTCATCAAAAATATTTTCATGCAAGTAGTTCTCCAGTGGCTGTAATCATTCCCCGTAAATAATGGAGGCCTATTTTCTCTGTATCCCTCAAAAAAGACATGATTAGTATTAACCATCTACTTCAGGATTTTAATTCCTTTTTAAGTAACCCTTCGCTGATACCACTTGATGGATCTAGTGGTCAATCTTAGAGGAGGGGTGAATAAGGTTTGTAGTTGGATATTTAAGATTTAAAAAAATTATAGACAAAACGCTAGTTCTTTGGAGCTATCATCTGCGATAGTAGGTATCACAAGTGATATCTTTCGAAAATGTGTTCTTTGCACCAAAGATCTCATAGTTCATCACACATATATTTGATTACAATACACGCGGGAAATATAGGGAATTAATGATTAAACAAGTATACATTACTTTATTAAAAAGAAACAATATGGAGTTTACAAAAATTTGAACTAGATCTCCATGCCGAAGATCAGAGGCGGTGATTCAAATGTTTTTATGGTGCCTCAACTAGGACTGGTTAGATCTCTCACTTCTTCCCAAGAAGATTGACGATCCTACTAGATCTTCTAGATCTAGACGTCCTATTAGGACAATTTCCATAGATTCCTCCCAGAAATCTGATGAGCTCCTAGGAAAATTTCCCACAAACTTCACCCAGGAATTTGACGTTCACACTGGACGATTTCTCCTCACATAATACAATAATCAATGAAAAATAAAGAGAAATGAAAAATAAAGAAAAGTGCACTCTCAAAAGTAAATCTTAGGAAGCGGCAAAAGATCGGTGCTTTTGATTCTTGTGGCTTGGGCACGCGATCGTCTTCAAAAATCTTATCCTAGCACTCCTTCTCCAAAGATCTCCTTCGTTCATGTAAGAGGGAGAGAGTTCTCCTTCTTGGATGGTGGCTCTCGGCAATAGGGATGGCATTATGGCACCTCTGGATGCTCCAAGGTTCAAGCACATGCCACCAGGAGAAAAATTTTGCTTATAATGATTTTGTGCTATCGTCGGGAAATAATGACTATCGCCTAGTGATATCCTAATTTAGTACCACTACCGCCAGCTATCCCGTGCTGGAAAGAAAAGGGGGTAAACATTTCCAAATTTATGCCCGTTATCGTCGGGTAATAATAACTATTGCTGGGCGATATCCTAATTTAGTGCTTCCTTTTTTAGCATCCTGTACATTCAACCAATCCACAGTTGTTAATGTGTCCACATCCAATCTATTGCAAGCGATAGTGGCTATCGTCTGCAAAAGTGCAAAAAATCGTCAAACCTCAAAATCCTCACACTTGTAAACCTGTACACTATACCCAAAAGTGTATGATTAAATACAACTTGAAATTTAATATTATCAAACCTGAGAGATACAGAACGCATATTCCAACAAAAAAGCTAATCAAAAAGTTTGGGATGAAAAATGCCTCCACCATGAAAACTCTCATGTCTACCAATGTTATCATTGATAGATATGAATCGGGTCAATCCATTGACAAGAAAAACTATAGAGCAATCATTGGATCTCTTCTCTACCTTACAGCTAGCAGGCCAGACATAATGTTTTTATATGTGCAAGATTCTAGGTTGACCCTAAAGAATCACACTTGAGCTTTGTAAAAAGAATTATAAGATATCTTAAGGATACACCTAAACATGGGCTCTGGTATCCAACAGAATCTGAATTTGAGTTATATGGATACTCAGATGCTGATTATGTTGGATCTAGACTAGATCAGAAAGGCACTTTAGGAACTTAAAATTTTCAATATGCTAGACTGTTTTCTTGGTTTAGCAAAAAAGTAAACCTCAATCTTTACTTCCACAACTGAGGCTAAATATATAGCTTATAGATGTTATTGTTCACAGATATTGTGGGTGCAAAATCAAATGCATGATTATAATTTAAATTTTACAAACTGACATAATTTTTTGTGATAGCTCTAGTACAATCTCAATCGCCTCAAATCCAGTGTTGTATAATAGAACTAAACATATTAAAATCAAACACCACTTCTTCAGATATAATGTAGAGAAAGGGAAAATCTACCTTGAAAATGTGCCCACTAAAAATAAAAGGGCTGACATTTTCACAGAGTCCCTTGAGGAAATAACGCACCAACACTTCATCAATGCATTGGGTATGCTTGATGGTGCTTAATAAACAATATTATAATAAGCACAAAATATATTTTTTAGAATAATACATTATTGGGAAAAAATAGCATGACTTAAAATTCTAATTCTATACTCAACGTAACGTCGAATACAAGTCAATGGAACAACCACTTCTATTCGACACAACGAACATAGCTGGTAATTATGAAGAGTATTGAACTTATTCGACACAACGTCAATATAAATTGATGCATGCGTTGACTAAAAATGAAATATTGTATTCTCGAAACTATGTTGAATTCAAATTGATGTAACGTTGACTCAATAAGCGTGCACGAAATTTTTTTCCTAAATTACGTCGAATTTTCCCTAAAGTGTCGCATTGTGCACTAAATCTTTACATAGCATTTATCTCTACTAAACTTGTGTTATAATTTAATATATCTTAAAAACTCTTCATCTTCTTCGCTCTCTACTTTCTTGTGCTCTCTCTTTCTCTCTCCTGCTTGTCTAGTATTTTTGTCGGTACCTCAATGGAAAAGAAGACAAATTTCAGATTCAACGTCGATTTGGAATCATTTGTTGTTATGGTTGATACTTTCAAAAGAGTTCTATAACTCTTCACCAATGATGTGTTGAATAAGTTGATCACAATAAGATGCTTACTATATATGGCAGAATTTATTGAGTTTCTAGATACAGTTACAACTGATGAAGAAGGAACAATAATAGGATAGATTGATGGGTCAGAAGTTAAGATAACCTCTTAAATGATATATGTGACGTTTGAGCTTCTTTATAAAGAAGGTGAAGCATGTTGATAAACATATATATCAAGGAAGTGCTAAAATTGATGAACTTCTAAAATAACAAACCAATCCATCTGAAAAAGAAGGATTTTCTAAAGAACACCAGTTTCTAACTGACATTGTGGGCAAGGTTTTGATGTGTAAGATTTAAGCCCATGATGTCATTAATAAAGCTCAACTTCATCGGATAGGAATACTTGTTTTTGGTAAAAAGATTAACTGGGGAAATGTCTCCTACAGCTGATAGGTCATAAGTATGTAATAAAGGAGAATGCCTATGAGACATTCATGAGTAAAATAATGAAGCATCATTACCCTGCTTTGTGCAAATCAAAAGGAGTGAACATTCCTCTAGGGAAAAGAGTATCTATTGCTTTATTTTCAAAGTGGACTAGACAAATCATCAAACCTGGGTCTCAGAAAGAACCATCTCCCCAACCATCTCCTACAGATGATTTCCATGTGTTAGTCCAACAAGAAGACACCATCTTACATTCTCCTAATAATATTACATTACCAAATGTTCTCCCAGCATCAATCCATCTAGAGTGTGACCACTAAAGTTCCTGCTTTAGATATACAACATATCACAAACCTACCTACATCTCCTTTCAGAATAAGTCCATCTGATATACCTCTAACTCCTGCCATAACTCTTGATGCCATCATTCTTCAAGCAATACAACTGGCTAATACCTCACTTACCACTCTTATGGTCGAGCATGCTACAAAATACCAGACTTTATTTGGACATATGCAAGCCCAAATTGATGGAGTCACTACATCCATGAATAGAATACAAGATAGGTTTACTTCCTCCATTACAACTTAATATTTTTAACCTCACTAGACTATGAGGTTCAAAAGAGGGAGATGTTTGAGGAAGACCAGCCTATGGAAACTCTAGAAGATCATGAGGTTGTAAGTAAAGAAGTCTTAAGGGGATATAAGCTTATATTAAAGTAGGCTATAATGATGCAGCAGCAATTTAAGGAGAGTCACCCAAGTCACTCAAACATGGGTAGAAGGAACAAAATGACCAAACTGATATACTCTTGATTGCAAGAGAAGTTGTAAATGATGTTGCACTAATTCAGGGGGAACCTCAATAGAAGGAAAATGAGGAGCAACCACCACTAGTACCTAAAAGAAATGCCCAGATCTAATTTATCAGAAAAAAGGAACTTCACTTCTGTGAAAGATGCAGCTTAATTTTCTAGAAGGTATACTATTGAAAAAGTTTCAAACATTAAAGAACCACATGGTGTTTAAATCTTCACACTTCTTTGTTATGATTATATATTATAATCTTCATTATGTTGTAAGATTTTAGTTGCCTACTCATGCTTGTGTCTATTATTTCTCTTTATTAATTCAATGGTGAAAAGTGCTCATGTCCTTTGTTTTTATTGTGTAAAATCACTTTAAAAACTGTGTAAAATTTTTTTAAGTTAAATAGGGGGACATTATTTGTAAAACTCCTTATGATTTAACTTAACAAATTAGCTTATAAGTGATTTTACAACCTTTTATTATTACCCATTGTATAGTGAGGATAATATAATCATAGATGTCCTAAGAAGCCAGTTAAGTCAAGATCATGAGGTAGTCACACTGAAGAGAGAATAAATATAAGTTAAGACAATATGCATTGATATGAATTCGACGTAACGCCGATTGGAAGTCGACATCGCTTCGACTAAAAGTTAGTGTAATAACAGTTGTTAAGTCGATGTTGCTCCATGGAAAAAGATGATACATGCATTGATATGATATTGGTGCAATGTCAATTATAAAGTTAAGTTTACTGGACTTCATTCTTAAGGCAGATCTCTACACACCTTCTACTTTAAGTCATTTTAGCATCAAATAGAACTCAATATGGAAATTTTGGAAGATCTGTCCAGGCTTAGTTTTCGGAAGTTGATATGGAATTCTTTCAAATGTTTTGAGTCATTGGAATAAAGATTCATGGAAAGAATTCTCCAATAATTTCAAAAGAGTTTTTTATAGAAGGATTTTGAAGAAAAAGCTAGGATTGATTAAGGCAGATTTGGAAGAATATAATTCAGTTTTTTCTGAAGATATTTTCTATGAAGAGGAGAAATTCAAAAATCACCAAGGTTTTTAATATACTCAGAATTCAGGAGGGATTAAAATACACAGCGCTAAATAACTAAAAGTCGGCAATAGCCTTATTCTTCCTTCTTTTTCTCTGGCTGTTGAAATAATATTCTAAACAAACAATCAGAGAATCACTTAAATCAAAATAGCATATAATCCTTTCAACTTCTGTTAGCAATGATTCATCAAATACGGAGGATCCAGTACACATAGTGCCTAAATCCTCAGAAATTTGCTGAGAGAGGACTCGTATTTGAAGTCTTCTTCTTCTCACTTCTTACTCTTCTTCTTGTACTTTGAGTAAAGAGTTTTTTGAATCCCTCTTCAAAGGATTCAGTTACTGGTTCTAAGAGTCTCCTTATAAAAAGATTCAGTCCTTGGTTCACGATTTTCTTATCAAAAGATCTAGTATTAATTGAAATCTCCTTATCAAAAGATCTAATTGTTTATTTTAAGAGTCTCCTTATTAAATGCTTTGATATCATATTCCTTGTAAGGTGGTAGAAGAGTGGATGTACACATATTTTAGGGAACCACCAGAGTTTTGGGGTCTTCTGTAATGTACCTTTTTGTGATTGCATGTTATATTGTGTTTACTTTTCTACACTTTACGTCTTGCATTTACTTATTTCATTATGGTTAGGAATTGTAGATGCAAATCTAAAAAGCTCTGAATACGTAAGTCAAATATATTAAATCTTTTTAAATATTTATTCACCCTCTTAGAAAATTCTTAGAGGATTTACTCAAATGTTCACCCTTTTAGACTTGGTGACCAAGGTCCAGCGAGTGTCCTTGACCTCGCATAGGGTGAATTGTTGTAGCCTCGTGCCCTTTGAAGATGACCCCCTCACTCCATTGTTTGTGCTATTTCTGAAGTGAAGGCGAATCACACCTTGAGGCCTTCCACTTCCTACTTGTTCTCTTCATTTGCTTTGTTATTTGTTCTGTCGCGTCCGCATCCTGAAGTGAGCTCGCATAAGGAGGTTAAAGAAGTGATGTAAATTTTTATAAATGAATGAGAGTTACATTGATACTGGATGCTCTTGTGAGGATTCTCTCGACAAACCCCATCTGTATCTCAAGATCCTTAGCTCACTCCTCTACTAGCTTCTTTGTGAGCTTGACCATAAAATATTTTTTGATGAAGCTGAGCCCGCAACCCGACGCCAAGTGGGAGAGATGATGGTGTGTAGAAGGACCCGTGAACTCTCATAGGTAAGGTCGCATGGTGTAGAGCGCTCACAAGCGACCGCATCCTTCCAGATGTACAACCCATATAAAAGGCAGTAGGTGTCCTATCAAGTGCTGCTACCCTTATCCCAAGAAGGAATGAGGGAGGACACAGTGATACTATTTGCCCCTTCTTCCCAGGCAAGTAGGGGGTCACCCGTGGTATTGAGGGACCTCTTTTCCTAAACAAAATTTGTGTTCGACGCCAACACCACCAACTCGCTCGACTCGACATCCTTCAATGATGAAGGTGTTGGAGTAATCATGGTGATCTAGAAGTGGTCAAACTTGTAATCTCACTGCCAATGCGATATGAGCCTGCAGGGTCGCACATAAGAGCATGTGGAGAAGTTGGAAGATTGACTGTGTTGGTAAAGGTTACCAATCACCATAGAGAATGGGGTCCGGCAAATGTTGCCAAGGTGATCGTCGAGAATCGACGAGTATCGATCGTTAAGAATCGTCGAGTATCGATCGTCGAGAATCGTCGAGAATCGTCGAGTATCGATCGTCGAGAGTCGTCGAGTATCGATTGTCGAGAATCGTCGAGTATCGATCGTCGAGAATTGTCGAGTATCGATCTTCGAGAATAGTCGGCTGTGGTTTGTCGAGAATCGTCGAGAGTCGTCGAGAATCGTCGAGAATCGAACTGTTCGATTCTCGACGAATGCTGATTCCCGACGAATTATTTCCAGAAACCCTAATTTTCTGTGGTCTGCGGATAGCGATTTTTCCTAGGTCTGTTTATGCTTTGGGTATAAATAGGAACTTAGGTTTGAGGATCAGTTGATCCACCCCACGGCCTGACGGAAGTGTTCCGCCGTTCCGCCGACGGAAGGGTTCTGCCGACGGAAGTGTTCCGCCGATGGAAGTGCTTCGCTTCCGCCGATTCGCTCGCTCTGTCGGCCTCCTCTCCGACGACAGTCGTCGGTGCTTGTCTTCCTGGAGCGGACCTAGCAGTCCGTGGAAGTGTAAGGTGCATTCAATCTCCCTTACTATTTTTCGTGCGACGAAGATTGGCATTCTTCCGCTCGTGTGGATTTCTGCAGAGACGTAGACGCTATTCTACGTGGAACTCGCCGCCGATAAGAACTCATACATTGGAGCATCTTCGTTGAGTTGTGACTCAACGCCGTCAAGGTAATTTTACCTAGTTATTTCTTAACTTCTTGATTCAACATTCATGGCCCGATCCCAAATTTCTTTTGGGTTGTTCTTGATTTTACTATTTCCGCTGCGTGCACAACTGTTGTACCACCTCATAGAGAAACCCAACAGAAGGCTACAGGTTGCTTGGATTGGCAACTTTCTTCTTCCTCCCATATTCCTACTGTTATGCAAGCTGTCAGGAGTGGTGGTGGCAGGGGAGGGGATGGCAGGGTCAAGTTCCACTGTAGACTTCTTACCTTTGATGTTGTAGGGCGCAGGCTTACCCAGGTCACTGACACAGGCATCCACAGAAGCCCTTGTTGGGGGAATCTATGATGTGAGCTTTGTCTTACTTGTATTTGGAGGGTTCACCAGGAGTTGTTGCTCACCTGCAATAAAAATCGAGACAAAGAAAAGTAGTGAAAGTTTTAGCCCTAAGAAAGGGCAAGTAAAAGAAAGAGAAGTGAGTGACTAAGAAAAATACCATATAGTTCTGCCACCTCATTTTCCATGTGAGGCCTGGCAGATTGTCTTGCCTTTTTGAACAGGAGAGAACAGTATGCTATTGAAGTCCCCCTTGATGAAAAGGAATGGGTCCTTCCAGTGGTGGACTTTGTTGGAGGTTTTACAGACTTTTTATTGTGAGTCGGTTAGGTAGGCAAATCTGTTTGAGGTCGCCCAAAAGATGAGTAGTTTGTAGAAGACGGTGAGGTTGAACTCCACCTTCCCCTTATGCAGATAGCACGTGAATGCAACCATCATTACAATCGTGTTTGTGTTGATCTGAGTTTGCACCTTCCCGAAGTATTTAAGGAACTGATTTACTTTAGGCCATAGTAGGAAACGACGTCTGACATCAAAATAAGGAAGGGGGAAAGCTATTCTTGATAGAATGTGTTGATGGCATCGCCTTTTGCTAGGCAGCAAGCCGAGTACCCCAATGGCAATAGCATGGCCTTGAAGGCAAGGTATTAATCCTTAGACACCTTCCCATTAGAGAGGAGATGGTTGGTGAAGTTTTTTATTCACTTCCCCCGCTCGTCTGAGGAATCTGCATTGTCAGTTATTGTGTAGTGAGGGAAGCGAGTGGAGGCCGCGGGATCAAAGAGAAGGTGGGAAAAAAGAAGGGAAGGTTGGGGATTATTTATCATGATAGGTGAGAAAGGGGGTATTTTTAGAAAAAAAAATATGGACGGGGGAGAGGGTGGGGGTGGTTATTGGCTCCCCCACTTACCCCCAATCTCCTCTCTCCCTCCCGCGGTACGAGGCTCCGCGGCTCGCCAAAAAGAGGTGCCAAAAAGAGGCGAGTACACGCAACCCTTGTAACATCCCTCAAACAACTAGACCCCTAGGAGTGGTTTTTTCATGACTAGGTCATGAAAAAACCCTAGGAAACCCAAGAAGACCAAGTGAACCTAGAAATGAGGGTGAGATCACCATGGTCTGCAAATATAACTTTCCAATTACTTAACCTAGGGTTTGACTTTAGGGCCTCACCACGAAACTTTGACCCCACCACAGCATCCCTAGCCCTTTAGAAGGTTCATTGGGTCATCAAGGACCCATTGGGGTCAACTAGAGTGGTCAACTTAACCAAAGTCAACCCTAACCCTAAAATAGTCATAGTGACCTATCTAAGACCAAGGGACTTCCAACTTGCAAAGATGACCCCAGATAAACCTCCCTAACCCTTTATTAGGTCCATTGGGTCACTAAGAACCCATTTTGGTCAACCCAAGTTGTCAAGTTGACCAAAGCCAACTTAAACCCAAAAGTGGTCGAAGTGCCCTAAATAAGGGTCAAGTGGCCTACAAGGGGCCCAACCAACCCTATCCAAGTCTTCCTAGACCTTAGGGGAGGCCAATGGGTCACCAAGAACCCATTGGGGTCAACCCAAAAGGTTAATGTGACCAAGGTCAACTCAATCCTGAAATAGGTCAAACTAGCTCAAATGGGCTAACTCAAGGTTAAGCCCAATCCCCTTAGGCTAACCATATTTCCATGAATAATATGGGGCTTATTGGGGTGCCTTTAGGCTGAAATAATCATCAAAAATTCGTCCATGGTGAGTAGGAGAGATAAAGCTCCATTTTCCCTTTAATGGAGGAGAGAGAAAGTGAGAAAAGAGGCCATTCATGGCCAAGGAAGACCAAGGGCCTCTCCAATTGATTCCAAAGGTTGGATACATTCTCCCTCATCAGTGTTAAGGAGTTGAATAGCCATAGACAGCCACCAAAGTGGCTGAAATTAATTTCTCCAATAAGGAAGAGAGAGAAAGAGGAGAGAGAAGGTCATTAATGGCCATGGGAGATCAAAAGTTCCTCTCCTCACCACCAAAGTTTTGATGGAGATTCATATCCCCTCATCAGTTAGAGGAGATCAAAGGTTTTCTTCAGCCTCTAGGTGGCTAGATTCATAGGTTATACCATGGCCGAAATTTGAGCTTTCAAGGCCATTAATGGCCATTGAAGTTAGACCCCTCCCCTCCCCCCATTTTCCAACCTTAAAAGCATCCCTAGACCTCCAGCAGTTATTTCTACCCTTCACCTGAAGAAACCGAGACTCTTGGTAGTGTTGTTGCAGAGCACCGAAAACTCCATCGCCGGAAATGGTGACACGGCGGCAGGTAAGGCAATAACCCTCCATTAAGGTCCTCCTCTACTCCTTTTTTTGTGGGCTAGAATCTTAGATCATTTAGGAGAGAAATCTGGCTCAATTGAGCCCGATTGGGAGGGGAAATTTTCAGAATTTTCCATGTTTTTCTACCTCACGGGTTTGCTGGATACTGCCCCTCTAGGGGTCGTGCCGCCGCCCGACGATAGCCCCACTTCAACGGAGGTGGTAGTGGTGGCTGGCCAGGGATGTGGCCGGATGGCCGGCAAAAAGCTTTGGAAGTACTCCAGGTCGGGCAGATCTCGGCGGTAAGTTGGAGGAAGAAGACATAATCCAGGCCGTCTGTTGGATCTATACAACATAGTTATAAATATTAATTAAGGTTTTACATTTTTAACCCTTTACTGTGCACCCTTTAAATTAAATAAATGAGACCCTTAGGGGATAAACCTTTGAAAATGGACACCATAAAAATTATAGCCCTTGAAGTCTAATTTAATTTCAAATTAATTTCAACCCATTTGGGTAAGTGGTTTGACCACAGCACCCAAAATGCTGCAGTCTATACATAGGCTTGTGTAGAGACTAAATTGAGTGCCCCCATTAATCAAGCCATCCAAATGACTTGAAATTTAGGCTGGGGGTCCCTCTTACATATATCTATAACATATCCAAAAATGGGAATTTTGGAAAACATTTTCCTAAAGTTTTTGTAGAAATTTAATAAACCATGTAAAAATTATTAAGGGGTCTTATGACCTCTAAACCCACCAAAATTTTGGTGGCTATCTTTTAGGGTTCTAATATGACTCTGATAAAATTTCAGCCCATTTGGGGTTGATTTAAATAGGTATTGGTGTGACCAAATTTATGTCCCTTAAGGGTAATTTAGGGCAAAGAGTGTTTGGGGCATAGAGGGGTCAGTTCTCACCCAAAGAGGTTTGGACTGGGGTCAGAGTTCCATGGTCAGTTAAAACACCCTCTCATGGAGTTGGAGATGGTATGGGGTGGATTTTCCCTAGGACCATAGTTCAAACCCTAAGGTTGAACTTTGGGGGTTTGTGAAGGACATGGAGTGATATGTCCTTGTATGGACTTGGGGTTTAGTCCATGTAATCCTAGGATGTTAAATAGCCCTATGAAGGAATTTGGTGATATTTAGACTTAGGCACACAACTTAAACAAATTAGGGATACTTTAGGCCTATACCTATTATGAAATTTTTGAAGGGTCATATGACCTTAGATTCTTATGAAATTTTGGTAGAAGAGTTTTTATAACAATATGAGTCTTTGTAAATTATTGTAGGATGTTTGAAAGATATTAACTCATACTTGTAGTTATACCCTTTATGTTGCCCCTAAGGATGACTTTGATAATATCATTATTAAACTAACTTAGGCTCTGTTTGGTTGGACTGTTGCTGATGGAAAGCTGCTGATGAGAAGCTGCTGATGGAAAAAGTGCTGATTCTGGAAAAAAGAGTTTTGTTAAAAAACTGTTTGGATGAAATGGAGTTTTGAAAACAGAGTTTTGAATAAGTTGTTCTGTTTTGAATTAAAAAAAAATTCCAAAAAAAAATCTTTACGCTAAATAAACACAAAACACAAGAAATCCAGGTACACCCGCAATCTCGAGCTATGCTCTCGAATCATACAACTAATCCGCTATACTATCACGTAGCGTGATCATCTCCTCTACTCCACCTGTAGTGTCAAAGCAGGTTTCTTGTCGCCCTTGTGAGGCCACCCTATCATCTTCACCCTCCTGCTCGCACTCATTGAAATCTATATCGTTGCGGGAAGGGTGTCGGCGAATGAAATTATGTAAAGCCATCGTGGCCATCACAATATCTGCCTGCTTTGCAAAGCTATAGCTCGGCATGTCCCGCAGTATGGCCCATTTCTTCTTCAAAATGCCGAATGATCGTTCTATCACGCTCCTTAGCAATGAGTGAGCATGATTGAATATCTCTCGACGTCCCTCTGCTCGACGACCACCGCGTGCGAAGTCTGGCAAATGATACCTTGTATCTTGATATGGTTTCAAATACCCTCTCTGCAAAGGATATCCAGAATCGACCAAGTAATATTTTCCTGATAATATGTTAAAAATTAATTAACCACTTAAATAAATTAAAGTAAGAAATAGATAAACATAATTGTTAACATTACCTCGAGGCGGATGAGGAAAATTATAGTGAGGATCATTTAAGGCATAATTGAAAATGCGGCTATCGTGTGCAGATCCCTCCCAACCCGCCATGACGAAAGTGATGCACATGTGGAAATCGCAAGCAGCCATGACATTTTGAGTTGGATTGCCCCGTCTCCCAATATAGGGTACCTGCTGTCCAACTGCTATGCACGCGTCAACATGTGTCCCGTCTATAGCCCCAACACAATATTTAAAGAAAGGCATATAACGTCTGTCGTACATAATTTCTGGTGGAGTGCTCCTGAAAGATCTATCTAATGGCTGGATAACTTCCTCCCCTAACCGCAATAAAGCACGAATACCCTGAGAGAAAAATCGATTAGCTGTCTCCGTTGAATGCTGAAAGCGCTCAATTGTTTTTCTCATCGATTCATTGTGTGATAATATGTATACGGTCAAGGATAGCACTTCTCTGGAGGCTTTCCATCTTGTTCCTTGGAGTCCACACCTTTCCTCCAGATAATGCAGTAGATCGAGAAATATTTCTTGACTCATCATGAAAGAGTCATGAAATCACACACACACACACACACATATATATATATATATACAATCACACACACACACACATATACATAAACACACACATATATATATAACACACACACACACACACATATACATAAACACACACACACACATATACATAAACACACACATACATATATAAAACACACACACACACACACACATATTGAGAGGACTTAGCGCAACCACTCGCACTAAAAGCCCGGACTGTTGGAGGACAGTGCCACTAATCTTTATTCCGGACCGCAGCCCCAACAATCCCCCCCCCGGAAACGACCCCGGGGTTTCGAACCCGCGACCCCCTCTGATACCAATTGAGAGGACTTAGCGCAACCACTTGCACCAAAAGCCCGGACTGTTGGAGGACGGCGCCACTAATCTTTATATCAAAGGTCCTCAGGCGGATCCACGGGGCAGCCAGTTAAGCCATTACCGCATAGCATCGCAGCGCGGGGGCAATTCCGGACCGCAGCCCCAACACATATACAATCACACACATATACAATCACACACACACACACATACAATCACACACACATACATATATAAAACACACACACACACATATACAATCAAACACACATTGCAATCACACACACATATACAATCACACACACACATATACAATCACAAACATACACACACATATAAAACACACACACACATACACAAAAATATATTAAACACACACACACACACACACACACACACATATACAATCACACACACACATATACAATCACACACACACATATACATAAACACACACACACACACATTCCATAAACACACACATATACATAAACACACACACACACACACACATACATGAACACACACACATTGCCTATAGATCATCTCACACACATATACATAAACACACACACACACACACGCACAAACACATACAAATTGTTGTTAAATTGAAGGGAGACATTCAAAAAAATTGCAGGTGAAGGAAGACATTCACAAAAATTGCAAAATAAAGGGGGGAGAAGGGATATACCTCAGCAGAGGGAGAACAAGAGAAGTGCGCAAGTGAAGGGAGAGCAGTCGACCCCAAGGAAGGCCTTTGTGTTGGTCAGCGTCGACGGGAAAGAAAGATCGACCGTGATCGTCGACGGAGAGGCGAAGCGGCGTCGACGGGGAAGAAACACGCAGGCCACGCACCGCCTGACAAGCGGCAGAACTGAAACACGCAGGCCGGCGTCGAAATTCACCGGCGAACTCGCCCGAGTTCAGCGGTGAAGAGGAGAAGCTGCGTCGCGCCGATTGCAGCGGGAAAGGAAAAAAACCTAGCGATGCGGCTGCTGCTAAACGCGAGAAAGAGTCGCGGTTGGGGTTATTTAGGAAAATGCGTTTATTAACAAACTGCTTTTCTTGAATAAGCTGCGTCAAACAGCGCTTATAGGCCAAATGGCGGTGCGGTCCAACCACACCGGAGTGAATAAACCGAGCCAAACGCCACCTTAGAATGTCATGAAACTTAGTCAGTGATGATTTATGATCATATCAAAGCCTTGATAATTTTTGTGTAATATTTGGATAATATTTTGAGGTACTTCTCTCTTTAATTCTATTTATTGTATTTATCTATAATTAATTATTTAGAGGTTATTACATTTATAAAAAAACTGTGAAATTTTGTATTCACTGTTATTTTGCTATTATATAGTGTTCAATATTTTTGGGTGGCCATAACTTAAGGAAATCTAGTACTTCATGTTCGAAATTACCTGTGGCCTAACTTTTGGGAAAATTTAATAAATGTCAAATTAATTAGGAAAATTATAAGTTTCTATATTTAGGCTAAATTTATCATGATAGACCCACAATAATTATCTCAAGGCTTTTGGATGAAAATTTGGAGTGTCTCCTGTCATGTACATCATATAGCTTATGTTGGTCTGCATTTAGTAAAACTGCGGAAATTGTGATAACATGTGGAATGGACATAGGGAGATGGGTTTCATAGTTTACTGATTTGGTAAGGAGAAAAAGAGAGCTTCATTAGGAGTCATGATGAGGAGAGTGTTGGGTTGACTAGTGTTAAGAGGTGCTCGGGATCGACGAAAGATCGTCTTTTTTGTGGAGAGAGAGAAAGAGTTAAAATAAACTAGGGTTAGATCAAGTATAATATTAAAAGGGATCAGGAATTGGGTAATAACCAATAATAGTAAGTGCCTTGCGAAAGAGAGCTTTGGGCTTCAACCCATCATAGTTCCTAGTGCCCCCGAGAGCCCTTCATAGGGAATACCCTAGGCAGTCTGAGGTTAACATAAGTCGTAAGATTAATGGATTGCAACAGTAATTAGAAATACTCTAGGATTACACTTACACTCACCCTCCCCGGTGTTGTAGGAATGAGGTTTGGTCTCACGAGCGATAGGCTCGGTGGTTTTGGTGATGGGCAGGTTAGCCCGGCAAGCTGATGGCTCGGTAGATATTTGTGAGGGACGGGATAGTCCGCGGAGCTTTGGATCGGTGGGATAATATATTAAAGTTGCATGTGCATAAAATAAAAAGGTGGTGTGTCTTCGGTATTTTAGAGTAGTCACACCGACACCAATACGTTGACTCGGCAAGTGTGGTTTAGCACTTGGCCAAATAAAGTCTAGTGCGCAGCCGGCAAGAGTACGCAGGAGCTTTGCTTAGTGCACCAACGTTGAGGCGTACGATAGGTCTGACTAAAAGTGCTGATACCGATTAAGAGGTGGGCGAGGCCCAACCCACCGCTTTAGTTTGCCACTACGGAGGTATCTTAGGAGGTTAGGCTCCGGAAAGGGGGAACTAAAGGTCTGTCTGCACAGAGTCGGGTGTGTGTGTTGCACTTGCATGTTCATATCATGGCATACTTGCACGACATAGCATAATCATTGTGTATAACCCTTGAAACCTATTGTATAAATTGGTATGGGACACTTTATACAATATGCCTTGTAAAATCACCCCTTGGTCTATAGGTTTGTATGGGCATTCATATAGGTCATGGTTACTTACTTAGTTTAACTTCTCATACTTTACTTGTCACTTGTTCTTGTGTATACTTATAATGCTTACCTACTACTGCTTACTTATACTTGTTGTGATTATATATTCATAATAGAATAGTTCTAACGCCGCCTGCTTACTTTGTTACTCTCCACCTTAAATACCTTCCCTTTCCTTCTCCCCGCACGGTGCTTAGGAGCCATGGGGGAGGGGTGGGGGATGATAGGACTTAGTATTTTAGACTAACGATCATTGACCAAATAATTTTAGGGGATCGTGTAGCAAAACCAGGAGATACAGCCCCAGAGGTCGGTGCGCTTGGAGACGGGACAATCTAGCACGAGAGTTTAGGCAATAGGTACAGTGAGTCCCGATCATTAGTAGTTATTATAGATTTGCTTCTGCATTGAGTGACTTGTAGTGAGGATCATGATGTATCGGGCAGGAGCCCTATTATTAGTACCTTGATTTATCATTGTTGTGGACTCTCCCTTCGTGGAGATTTATTTTATATTCATGTGATTTATGGTGGACCTGTATTTGAGTTTTACTCATGTACTCTTATATTTATTCTACTCTTCTGCGATCGATATGGCCGGCAGGATCGGCGATTTGTAGTGACGACCTTCCCGGGTGTGTTGGTTTCACCGCAAAGCGGTGGTTCTAGGCATAAGACCCCCGATAGTTTAAAAGAGAAAAAATGGGGTCTTACAAACTGGTATCAGAGGTAAACCTTGATCAGAAGAGTAGAAGTCCACTAACCCTAGGTCACCCCAGCTCGAGTTTAGTTTGGTGACAAACTAAGCAGTGGAAGTTGTGGTGTGCCCATATGGGGGATCACATGTAATTGTCCACTTTTGTCTAGGTTTAGGTTAAATTTCTTATAATTGGCCATTGTTATGCAGCCCTCGGCACATTCTACACCAAAGGGAGGAGCCCAGCAAACTCCGAATGTTGCACCACCTCCACCGGCACCCACTCGGTTTCTGCAATCGGAGATGGGGCAAACCCTGACGACCATCCTTTTGGTCTTCAGGGCCCAGCAGGCTCCGACTCCGCGGCCGAACCCTAGGGCCAATTAGTTGAGCATCTTCCGAGGATTCTCTCCCCCATCTTACATTGGGACGGAGTCAGTCATACGGATAGAAGAGTGGCTTGATATCATATTCGAGATATTGACCGGGATACGGTGCCAATGGGAGGAGAGGGTACCTCTGGTGGTCTCATGCTTGGAGTCTCATACCAAGAGATGGTGGAAGACACTTCTGGATACGACATTTGAAAATTGGGAGGTTGCTGATGTCACTTGGGAGGAGTTTAGGGCCGCACTTTTGGAGTACTTAGTCCCGCAGTCGACAAGAGATGAGCTGGAATACAGGTTCCAACAGTTGAGGCAGGGCAATAGGACGGTGTTGGAGTACCACCGAGAGTTCAACCACTTAGCCTGGTTTGCGGACTCCTATCAGCTAGACGAAGCGGGGTATACCAAGAGGTTCTATAAGGGCCTTCGAGAGGACCTGATTCAGGCACTTCTATTTGTATCCAACGGGCCTATACCTCAGATTCTAGAGATGGCAAAGAGGATGGAGGCTGATTGGCACACGACTCGAGGACAGAGAGCCAACTGAGGATCAGGGTCGGGGAGGCAAGAATGATCAGCGGAGGGGCCTCTTTGCTGATGAGAGAAGGGCAGAGGACAAACCTCGCCAAGAGGTGAGATAGGAGCTGAGGGAGCCGGTGGTATTGGCCCCTCAATCTCTTCAGATGCGGGAGATACAGAAGCCCGAAGGTGTGTCACTTCCCCCGCCTGAGTGCTACAACTGTCATTAGATGGGGCACATTCGAAAAAACTTCCCCATGAGAGGCGCACCTCTACAGGCACCACAGGCTGCCCCACCCGCTCAGCAGTTTGCAGGCCGAGGCCGTGAAAGAGGACGTGCTTTCTAGGGAAGAGATTAGAGGTAAGAGAGGGAGCAGGTGTATGCTCTGGACTTGGCTCCACCTCGATACCCGGGAAGGGTGATTGCAGGTTTGCTAGTAATTTAATGTTGTAATTTACCTTTGAAATTTTAGAAACAATAAACAACAGTAGCATACTAGGAAAGGAAACCATAGGCACATTTACCTAACCATACTTAAATAAATAGGAATAGTTATGGTGTGTGGCAAACCTGCCCACACCTTGGTGGATACGGGAGCATCGCACAGTTTCGTCTCCGAGGAGTTCGTAAAGGGACTGGACGGAGTCAGGCATTATTCGAGAGTCGCTAGGAGGGTGTGTCTCCCCAACGGGACGGAGGTCTTAGCTACAGCTAAGTGCCTCTTGAAGGTGACGATTGATGGTCTGACACTCGAGGCCCAGGCTATGGTCTTGAGGATGCCGGACTTCGACCTAGTTGTGGGAATGACATGGCTTTCTTGGAACCAAGCCCAGATAGATTGCCTAGCAAAGAAGGTTTTACTGAGTTATGATGGCACCCTCACGGTCTTCAAAGGTATTACTCCTATCTCCCATAGGATGTTATCTTCTACTCAGGCCGTCAAAGCCCACATGTAGGGATATGAGGTCTATCAGGTGTTCTTCGAGATGGTCGAGGTCAAGACGGTGTTTTCCAATATATCGGTGGTGTGGTACTTTACAGATGTGTTCCCAGAGAAGCTAGCAGGATTATCACTGCATCGAGAGAAGGATTTCCAGATTCAGTTGGTGTCTGGAGCTAATCCAGTGTTTAGGGCCCCCTATCGGATGGTTCCAAAGGAGCTTATGGAGTTCAGGATTCAGCTGAAGGAGTTGGTGGAGGCTGGATTCGTTAGGCCAAGTTCCTCATCTTGGGAGCTCCGGTCTTGTTTGTGAAGAAGAAGGATGGGACCCTCAGGTTATGCATCGATTGTCGTGCACTAAACCGGTTGACAGTCCGGAACACATATCCACTGCTAAGAATCAACGAGTTATTTGATCAGCTAGAGGGAGCACATTGTTTCTCAAAGCTGGATCTGAGGTCGGGATACTATCAGTTATGGATTTAGGAAGAAGACAACTCGAAGATGGCGTTTAGTAGCAGATGTTGCTTGTACGAGTTTATCGTGATGCCCTTTTGGCTCATGAATGCGCCATCGGCCTTCATAAGCTTGATGAACTTGGTGTCCGAGCCGTACCTCGACAGGTTTGTCATTGTGTTCATAGATGACATCCTCATTTATTTGAGGACAAAGGAAGAGCATGCACAACATCTGGCCTTGACTCTAGAGAAGCTTAGGGAGCATCAGTTGTATGCCAAGTTCAGCATATGCCAGTTTTTGCTGACGGAGGTGGCCTTTTTAGGCCACATCATCAGTGGAGCAGGACTGGTAGTGGATCCCGCAAAGATTCAGGCAGTGCGAGACTGGCCTTAGTTGAAGACGGCCACGGATGTCCGACGTTTTCTGGGATTGGTCGGGTACTACTGGAAGTTTGTGCAGGGATTCTCTCAGATAGCCCTTCCACTCACTACTTTGACGAAGGACACTTCGTTCATTTGGACACTGCAGTGTGAGGCGGCCTTCTAGGAGTTGAAGGGTCGGCTTACGTCGGCCCCTATCCTCGCTCTTCCGCATGGGAAGGAGGGCTTCCAGGTGTACACTGATGCGTCATTTTAGGGGATGGGTGCTGTACAGATACAGCATGGGCATATGATAGCATACGCCTCCCACCAGCTAAAGAAGTATGAGCAGAACTACCTTGTACATGACTTGGAGATGGGAGAAGTGGTGTTCGCTCTGAAGATTTGGCGGCATTACCTTTATGGTGTGCACTGCGAAATATTTTCGGATCACAAGAAACTGAAATATGTCGATACGCAGAAGGAGTTGAACATCCGCCAAAGATGATGTGTGGATAAAAGATCTTATTTTCAAGGTAGCTAACAACCTAGAGGGTGGGTGAATAGGTTTGCTTAGGTCTTTTGATAGTCTTATAAATCACTTGTTTATTTTGTTCAGCTTTTTGCTTAGAGTGATCTAGAGCTTGTCCTTAACACTTGCAATTAAAAACATTAAAGCAAACACAGAAAAGCACACAAGTGTTTTATAGTGGTTCCCCAAAATTATGGGTACATCCACTCTCCTCCCACTTTGCTAACTTCCTGTTAGTCAAGGCACTTCTCCAAACCAATGCTCCAAGGAACTTACACCTCAGATCCCTCAGGATCTCTCAGTCTCCTTCAAGACTTACACCTCAGCCACAAAAGCCTACACCCAGTGATAGAAGTATCACCTACCTCAGGCACTTAAGCCCTACCACTCAGGCTATGGAGGATAGCCCTAACTCAGAGCAAGCTTGCTCCTACAACTCAGAGAGATGCACTCTACTACAAAACAGGCAAATTTCCCCTACCTCAGACCCAAAAGTCCTACAGCTCAGATCCAGAAGGATCCTACAAAAAGAAATAGTTTAATTTACTTTGACATAGAGAAATTTCTTTGTGTCAATATCATGAGCAAAGAAAAATTTCTTCTCCAACTCTCTTCATAGCAGGGAAAAGATTTGCTGGAAGAACTCAGAAGTTAACTTCTGATCTTTCTATAGAAGGCTAAAGATCTTTTGATCTTGAGTCTTCGAACAGCTCACTGAGCCTGCTTAAGAATGAAGGTTCCTCTTTATTCAGAATAGATTTTGAATCTGTTGTGTCAGATGGAGACTTGCACATCTAACTGAACTTTTCTTGCTAGAGAGCTTCAAGCTTTTCACATGCAGTAATGGCGATGACGATGAAGACGGTTGCTCTCCTTTTTGAATATTGTATGCCCCAAAAATTGTCTTTGTCTTGGCCCTATCTCTTCCTTTTGTAGTTCGCCGATCAATGGCTCTTAGAGATCGGTGGGCCCCACCTACAGCTTCCAGCTGAGCCTTGCTTTAACGGAAGAAGACGTGCAGTAGCTTCACAACAAGTTTTGTCATTTAGTGTAGCTTCCCAGTGTCTGAATTGACCTTAATTGATTTTGTCGATTTTGCTGACGTCAGCACCTGTGGACTTAGCCAAAATCGAGCATCAGAGAATAGGCATTGAGTGAGTAAGCGTCACTCAATGCCAAAACACTTAGACAGATTTACTGTCTCTTGGCGTTGAGTGAGTAATCTTCACTCAACGTCAAACTACTTAGAATATAAGTTTGATACTAGGCGTTGAGAGATTCAGCTTCACTCAATGCCAACTTACTCTATCAGCTTTCTGCTGCTTAGCGTTGAGTAAGTAAGTATCACTCAACTCCAAACCCCTTAGACAAAATTCTGTCTCACTAGGCATTGATAGCGTTGAGTGAGCAATCTCCACTCAACGCGTTTTGACTTAACCAAATTTCTAATTCTTCAACAACTTAAGCGTTGAGAGCGTTGAGTGAGCTTGCCTCACTCAATGCTTTCTGCCTTAGCCAATTTTCTGTGTTTAACAACACTGGGCTTAATCTGTCTTACTGAGTTCGATGAATGGTGAACTGAGCTCGACAAACTTTGAACTCAGTTCGATGAATTCTCAACTGAGCTCTACGAACTCATAATTTCAAGCTTTGACCTTAGCTTGACGAATGGTGAACTGAGCTCGACGAACTTTGAACTCAGTTCGACGAATTCTCAACTGATCTCGATGAACTCAGAATTTCAAGCTCTGATCTTAGATCGACGAATGATGAGTTGAGCTTGATGAACTCTGAACTCAGTTCGACGAATTTTGAACATGGTTCAACTAGTTCAACTTACAGCCTTTTTGTTGTATAGCGTTGAATGTGTATTCATCACTCAACGCCAAAACACTTAGCAAAATTTCTCTTTAGTAGCATGGCATTGAGTGAGTTTACTTCACTCAACGCCTCTGAACTTAGCCAATTTTCTGCTCATTC
Organism: Platanthera zijinensis; assembly: GCA_039513925.1. NCBI lineage: Eukaryota > Viridiplantae > Streptophyta > Magnoliopsida > Asparagales > Orchidaceae > Platanthera > Platanthera zijinensis. The sequence goes on from CM077086.1 coordinate 58,274,358, forward strand.
AAACTTTGGCTATGACAGTATAGGCCACACTCAGCGTTATAAGTCATCTGGCGTTGAGTGATGTTCCTTCACTCAACACATGTGGACTTGGATAGATTTTTGTCATCCCACACCTAAGGTAAGTGTTTACCTGACTTAGCCACTTAGGCTACCTGACCTATCATAGTCATTTACTGATATGTGTGTATCATTGATAAGATTGACTTCACTCAAATCCAGGACATTGTGAGCAAGGGACCCAACAATCTCCCCCTATTTTAGGAAGTCAAAACTCTTAAGCAAACGAGTCAATGAAAAACACAAAACCACGCAGCATAAGGCATAATAAAAGAGAACTAAATAATTGAGAGGTGATCTATAGTTACCACACTTCCCTGCTTGTAGAATGGAACATTACTACATCTACCATCTGCTTCCCCTGAATTGCTGTTGTCTTGCTTATCTGATCATCTTATCCTCTCCCCCTTTTTGACTGCAGCAAATAGCTGGTAGGATGCACTTGATCAACTGATCATCTTATCACCTGCTCCCCCTTAATTAGGCAGCAGTGAAATGTCTGAATTGTGCTGGACTAGCTCCCCCTCAATTGGAGAATCTTCATTTCTTTAAAGGACCATCCTATCTGCATAATGCCAAATAGTTTGCAACTAGATGAAGAGTAATTGAAGCTATACTAAGTTTAACATGCCCAACTCAAATTTGAAGGTGGTAAACTTGGCTTCATCTAGTGGCTTAGTGAAGTTGTCAGCCACTTGCTTGTCTGTTGGGACAAACTCAAGGGTGATGTCTTCACATTCCACATGCTCCCTAATAAAATGATATTTAATCTCTATGTGCTTAGTCCTGCTATGGTAGAAAGGATTCCTATCAATAGAGATTGCACTAGTAGAATCATAGAATAAAGGAGTTTTACTTATCTGGAGGTTGTAGTCTTGAAGCTGGTGTTGGATCCACAACAATTGAGCACAATATCTTCCTGCTGAGATGTACTCTAACTCTACAGTTGATATTGCCACACTGGTTTGTTTCTTGCTTCTCCAAGATACCAGTCTCCTTCCCAAGAACTTACAGGTGTTAGATATGCTCTTCCTGTCCTCTTTGCAGCCTGCAAAATATGCATCTGAATAGCCAGTTAATTCAAACTCCTCATTCCTAGGGTACCAAAGGCCAATATCTGGAGTGCCCTTAAGATACCTCAAAATTCTCTTAGCTGCAGAGTAGTGAGATTCTTTAGGTCAAGCCTGATACCTAGCACAAACTCATGTAGCATACATGATGTCTGGCCTACTTGTAGTCAGATATAGAAGGGAGCCAATTATCCCTGTATACAAAATTTCATCAACAGGTTTCTCTTCTTCATCTTTGCCTACAAGCATACTTGACCCCATGGGAGTTCTCATGGTGGAGGAATTCTCCATGCAAAATTTCTTAATTAACTCCCTAGTGAACTTAGACTGGGATATGGACAAGTCATCATCAGTCTTTCGTACTTGGAGGCCCAAGAAGAACTTAAGTTCACCCATACCGCTCATCTTAAACTTCTCATGCATAAGTTTAGCAAACTTTTTGCAAAGGTTTTCATCAGTAGATCCAAAGATGATGTCATCCACATAGATCTGTACTAGGATGAACTTACCCTTAGATTCCCTTAGGAATAGGGTCTTGTCTATTTTCCCCTTGAGAATTTGTTCTCAATGAGGAAACTAGAAAATGTCTCATACCATGCTCTAGGGGCATTCTTCAGCCCATATTGAGCTTTCCTAAGTATATAAACAAAATCAGGTGAGTTAGGAACTACAAAATCTGGAGGCTGCTCAACATAGACTTCTTCTTTTAAGTCACCATTTAGGAAGGCTGACTTCACATACATTTGGTAGACCTTGAATCCCTTGTGTGCTGCATATGCAAGGAATAATCTGATGGCCTCCAATCTTGCTACAGGGGCAAATGTTTGATCAAAATCAATCCCTTCTTCTTCCATATACCCATTAGCTACTATTCTGGCCTTGTTCTTAATTATAATGTCATTTTCATTAAGCTTGTTTCTGTAGATCCACTTGACTCCAATGACATTATGACCATGAGGTATGGGAACCAGCTTCCAGACCCTGCACCTCTTAAACTGTTTTGGTTCCTCCTCTATAGCTCCAATCCAATCCTGGTCTATGTTGGCCCCTTCAAACTTTTTGGGCTCCACTTGAGATAGAAAGCTTGAATATATGGGTATGTTCTAACTTCTGCTCCTTATCATTACTCCATGACTTGCCTCACCAATGATCTGGTGTGTTGGATGATTTCTCATATGTCTGACTGCAGGTGGCAGTCTTCTTTCAGCAATAGGGCATCTTATTGTTGATCTTCATCCACTCCCAGTGTGCCAGGTAGATCTTCTGGAGTATCCATATCATCTTGGATGACTGGTGATGCTTTCTTGATGGTCAGCTTGTCCATCATCTGTTCTGTACCTGCAGTACTATAAGAGGAACTAGGCAGTCCATTATTAATCATGGTAGACTCATCAAAGACTACATGAACTGATTCTTCTACAACTTGGCTTTTCAAGTTGTAGATTCTATAGGCTTTGCTATGATTGTTGTATCCAACTAATATTACATCATAGGATTTGGCAGCAAACTTAGTCACATAGGACTTGCCATTGTGAAGCACAAAGCATTTACTACTAAAGATTCTGAGATAGCCCAGATTTGGTTTTCTGTCTTTCAAGATCTCATAGGGATTCTTCTTGTGGCCTTTGGTGATAGAGGCTCTGTTGAGGACATGACATGCAGTATTTACTGCCTCAGCCCAGAAATATTCGTGGAGAGATGTGTCACTCAACAGTGTTCTACCAGCCTCTATGAGAGTCCTATTTTTCCTCTCAACTATCATATTTTGCTGGGGTGTTCTAGGAGAAGAGAATTCTTGATGAGTCTCATGCTCTTTACAGAACCTTGTCGTGCTATCAGACTGGAATTCAGTCTCATGGTCACTTCTAATTTTGACCACAGAACTGCCAAGCTCATTTTGACTTTGCATGACAAACCTCATGATGACATCAAGGGTTTCATCCTTCTTCTTAAGAAAGAACACCCAAGTAAACTTGGAATAGTCATCAACTACCACAAGGGTGTAGACCTTCCTACCAATATAGTGAACTAGCATGGGATCAAATAGGTACAAGTGCAAGAGGTATAAGCACCTCACAGAGTCTTTGGTCCCAATACCCTTGAAGGAGACTTTTTGTTTGCTTACCTTTTGGCAAGCTGAGCAAATACCCTCCTTAGAGCACTTCACATAGGGGTCATTCCTAACTAGCTCTTGACTGAAGAGCTTGCCAATAGTCTTGAAATTCAAATGGGCTAGTCTCTTGTGCTACTGGACACAGTAGGAGACTTTCTCATTTGCTACTAAACAGATAGGAGAATCTGTGTCTAGACATAGAAAGTTCAAGCAATAAACATTTACACTTCTAGTGCCTATCAAGATGATCTCTAGGTCACTTGACCTCCTAATTAGGCACTCATCCTTATGGAAGACAATAACATAGCCAAGATAAGAAAGTAGGCTTATGCTTATAAGGTTGTGTTGCAACCCTTCAACATAAGCCACCTTGGTGATGGTGACTATGTCATTGGTAATCTTACCATATCCTCTAGTTACACCTCTATCTGAACCTCCAAAGATGACTTTGGGTCCATCTTTTATTGGAGTAAACTCCTTCAAGTTGCTCCTTGTTCCAGTCATGTGCCTGGAACAACCACTGTCCAAGTACCATATAGGGGTATGGCACCTTGAAATATCCTGCAATATATAAATTACTTAACCTTAGGACCCCAATATCTATTGGGTCCTAGGTGCATATTAGCATGAAATTGAACATGTCCACCAGCAGAATTTTTTACTGGTGGACTGACCCTAGCTCTAGCTACATTTGGATTGTACTAGCAGTCAATGGCAAAATGCCCTATCTTACGAAAGCAACAACCGTCATATATATTATATCTTCTTTTTTGTGAAGACCCTGCAGCTTGATGAGCAGCAACCTTGACAAGAGGAAGATGTGATACAGCCTTTTTCTGATTTCTTTCAGCAAGAATTTGACTGAAGGTAAGTCTTGTAGCTGGTTTATTTGGTCTGCCCTGAGTGCCAACAACAATTAGCTTCTTTTCAAAAAGCATGTTTCTGATGGCTTCAGATATGACCAAATCAGCCAGATTCTTGGACTTGCCCTTAGTCAGAATCTTTGCTGACAGATTTTAAGCCTTGGCTGCAGCAACATTCTTGAGAGTTGGTGCAGAAGCACTAAAGACAAATGGTCCGGATTGGGCCATTTGAAATTTCTCATTGGCAACCTTGACTGCGCATACCTTGCCAGAACTTTCACCATGGTAATGAACATCTTTGTTCACTCCAGATGAATAACCCCTCTCTCAGTGACCATAAGAGGTTTCTTGGTCATACCTTTTCGAAGGTATCAAAACTTCTCTGAAAAGAATGAGAGGCTTAAAAGCAATAGGCTGAGGTGGAGCTGGAGTTGTGCCCTTCCTTTTGGAAGGAGCAACTCTTGTGCTTCCTTTGAATCCCAACCCCTTCCTACCCTTTTGAAAGGAGAAGGAGTCTATCAAGGGGAGGACAGTACTTGGCTTAGAATAGCTAGCCACTAATCTTTTCTCCTTCTCTAGCTTATCTTCAAGCTCCCTGATGAGATAGGTCTTGTGTTTGATGGAGGCTACCTGAATGTCCAAGAGGGACTTTAGTTGGCTAATTTCCCTAGCTTTCTGGTCCAGCAGATTTGTTGTTACCGTTTGCTGGGCAATTGCAAGCTTAAGAGATGAAATCTCTTTAGTTTGCTTCTTAGACAACTTCTTGACCTTCTTGAAGGCATTCAAAAGTTCTCCATACTTGTCAATCAATTGATTGACATCTCCTTCAGATCCAGAATCTTCTTCACCACAGGGTGAAGGGGCTTCTGAGCAAGGACTAGTCTAAAAATCAGACAAATAAGCAGAGTTAAGTGATAGATGTACCTTACTCTGACCAGGCTGATCATGGTTGCCTTCCTTATCTGTCATTGCCATCAGCTCTCTATAGATGTGTACATCTTCATCCACGTCTGACTCACTGTCTGACAGTGTCAAAGGGGCTCTGATTCCTATCCTCCCTGGAGGATTGACTTCTCCTATTGTAATAACTTCATCTTTAACAGCAGCAGCAACTATCCCAATATAGGCCTCCTCTTCTTCAGACTCAGAAGATGATGAGTCTGTCCAACTCTTTTCCTTCTTGGCAATGAAGGACTTTTCCTTCTTTCCTTTGTGTTGGTGCTGCTTCTTCTCTTCAGTCTTCTTCCTCTTCTCTGGGCAGTCAGCTATCACATGCCTAGGCTTGCTACAATAGTAGCAAATTACTTTAGAGGATTTATGTTTATTATGTATAGAACCATACCTGTCAGCCTTGGACTGGTTCTTTCTATGATGAGTGGAATTGGAAGGCCTTTTCTTCCAATGCTTCTTCTTCATTAACCTCTGTAGTTGTCTGGAAAATGCTGCAAAATCTACATCAGATATGTTGTTATCTGATGCCTCTGAGTTAGAGTTGTCTGACTCGGCTAGTCTCTTTGGTGGAGAAGGAATCCTTTCCTTGCCTTTCCTTGTGCTTTCAGCTTTGAAGGCCAAGGACTTTTCTTTGGCCAATGATTTGTTGGAGGCATCCTCCTCCTTCCTGGCAGCCAACTGTATCTCATAGGAGAGAAGCTTCCCAAACAATATTTAGGGAGGAGTGTCAGCAAGCATGGTCATCTCTCTTATGACACAGATCTTTGTATCCCAGTCTCTAGTGAGAGATCTGAGAAACTTGTCAATTATTTCATAATTATTGAAGACCCTTCCATAGGTCTTCAACTCATTTATGATCCTAAAGAATCTTTCATAACAGGTAGTTATGTTCTCCTTCAGGATTTTCCTGAAATCCTCATACTCTTGGTTGAGCAGAGACTTCCTATCATCTCTTACCTCAGCAGTACCCTCCATATAGATCACAAGGGTATCCCACATCTCCTTGGAGGTCTGGCAGTGAACCAAGTTCAGAAAGGTTGAGTCATCTACAACACTGGCAATGATGTTTTGTGCTCTCTTGTCTAGGCCAGCTAATATGACCTCATCTTTGTTCATTTCAGAGAGTGTCTTTGGTGTCTGTATGTTGGTATCCAGAGCAGAGACCTTCATAGGAATGACATGTCCCTCCCTAACAGTTGCAAAAATTCTTAGATCATAGGCTTCCATGAATAGCCTCACCCTCTCCTTCCATAATCTAAACTACTCCTTTTTGCAGATGGGGAGTTTTATAGAACTCAGCTCTCTCTGGCTCTCTCCTGAGCCAATGACCACTTAACAGCAGTTATCTTGGAGGATCACTCAGATTGTTAAATCTTTTTTGAGGAACCTCCCTCTAATACCACTTGAAAGATCTTATTTTCAAGGTAGCTAGCAACCTAGAGGGGGTGAATAGGTTTGCTTAGGTCTTTTGATAGTTTTTTAAATCACTTGTTTATTTCTTTTAGCTTTCAGCTTAGAGTGATCTAGAGCTTGTCCTTAACACCTGCAATTAAGAACACAAAAGCAAACACAAAAAAGCACACAAGTGTATTATAGTGGTTCCCCAAAATTATGGGTACATCCACTCTCCTCCCACCTTGCTAACTTCCTATTAGTCAAGGCACTTCTCCAAACCAATGCTCCAAGGAGATTACCTCAGATCCCTCAGGATCTCTCAGTCTCCTCCAAGACTTACACCTGAGTCACAAAGGCCTACACTCAGTGATACAAGTATCACTACCTTAAGCACTTAAGCCCTACAACTCAGGCTATGGAGGATAGCCCTACCTCAGAGCAAGCTTGCTCCTACAACTCATAGAGATGCACGCTCCTATAGCTCAAGCAAATTTACCCTACCTCAGACCCAAAGGTCCTACAGCTTAGATCCAGAAGGATCCTACAAAAAGAAATAGTTTAATTTACTTTGACACATAAAAATTTCTCTGTGTCAACAACTTGAGCAAAGAAAAATTTCTTCTCTAACTCTCTTCACAGTAGGGAAAAGATTTGCTGGAAGAAATCAGAAGTTAACTTCTGATCTTGCTACAGATGGTTAAAGATCTTTTGATTTTGAGTCTTCCAACAGCTCACTAAACCTGCTTAAGAATAAAGGTTCTTCTTTCTTCAGAAAAGATTCTGAATCTGCTGTGGCAGATGGAGACTTGCACAGCTAATTGAACTTTTCTTGCTGGAGAGCTTCAAGCTTTTCACATGCAGTAATGGCAAAGACGATGAAGACGGCTGCTCTCTTTTTTGAATATTGTATGCCCTAAAAATTATCTTTGTCTTGGCACTATCTCTTCCTTTTGTAGTTCGCCGATCAACAGCTCTTAGAGATTGGTGGGCCCCACCTACAACTTCCAGCTGAGCCTTGCTTTAACAGAAGAAGCCGTATAGTAGCTTCACGATAAGTTTTGTCGTGTAGTGTAGCTTCCCCGTGCCTGAATTTACCTTAGTTGATTTTTTTGATTTTGCTGACGTCAGCAGATATGGCCCTAGACAAAATCGAGCATCAGAGAATAGGCGTTGAGTGAGTAAGCATCACTCAACGCCAAAACACTTAGACAGATTTACTGTCTCTTGGCGTTGAGTGAGTAACCTTCACTGTATGCCAAACTACTTAGAATATAAGTTTGATACTAGCCATTGAGAGATTCAGCTTCACTCAACGCCAACTTGCTTTATCAGCTTTCTGCTGCTTAGCATTGAGTGAGTGAGCATTACTCAATGTCAAACCCCTTAGAGAAAATTCTGTCTCACTAGGCATTGATAGCGTTGAGTGAGCAATCTCCACTCAACGCTTTTTGCCTTAACCAAATTTCTGCTTCTTTAGCAACTGAAGCGTTGAGAGCATTGAGTGAGCTTGCCTCACTCAACGCTTTCTGCCTTAGCCAATTTTCTATGTTTAACAACACTGGACTTAGTCTGTCTTACTGAGTTCGACGAATGGTGAACTGAGCTCGACGAACTTTGAACTCAGTTCGACGAATTCTCAACTTAGCTCGACGAACTCAGAATTTCAAGCTCTGATCTTAGCTCAACGACTGGTGAACTGAGCTCGACAAACTTTGAACTCAGTTCGACGAATTCTCAACTGAGCTCAACGAACTCAGAATTTCAAGCTCTGATCTTAACTCGACGAATGGTGAGTTGAGTTTGACGAACTCTGAACTCAGTTCAACGAATTTTGAACATGGTTCAACTAGTTCAACTTACAGCCTTTTTGTTGTATGGCGTTGAGTGTGTATTCATCACTCAACGCCAAAACACTTAGCCAAATTTCTCTTTAGTAGCATGGCGTTGAGTGAGTTGACTTCACTCAACGTCTGTGGACTTAGCCAATTTTCTGCTAATTCTAACTTAGGCTTTGACAATATAGGCCACACTCAGCGCTATAAATCATCTGGCGTTGAGTGATGTTCCATCACTCAACGCCTATGGACTTGGACAGATTTCTGTCATCCCATACCTTAGGTAAGTGTTTACCTGACTTACCCACATAGGCTACCTGGCCTATCATAGTCATTTACTGATATGTGTATATCAATGATAAGATTGACTTCACTCAAATCAAGGACATTGTGGGCAATGGACCCAACAGTGGAGTTCTTATCTGATTATGAGTACACAATACACTATCACCCGAGCAAGGCGAATGTGGTGGCGGACGCACTAAGCTGGAAGACTATCACTTCAGGAGCAGAGCCTCAGTTGATGGCTATAGAGCTGGTACGGATGGTGGAGGATATGCAGATTACTTTAGTGTCCTCAGACGACTCAGAGCTTTATGAGGAGTATCTGGCCGCGATGAGCACTACTAATGATATTCTAGATCACATCAGGGCTGAGCAGAGGAGGGATGACAAGCTAGATCCAGTTTTAGGGCCATGGAGGCAGGCTTTAAGACCTTATTTTTTTGTTAAGCTACCGATTCTTATGCCCAGAATTGCCGTTTTGCGGTGACACCTTCGCTCAGGAAGGTCGACACTACGAAACGCCAACCCTGCCGGCACAACAGAATCACCAAAGATGTGGAAGCTTATAAAAGAAGATAGTAAATGTCAAGTCCACAAAACATATCACATATATATATATATAATATGAATCACAGCATGTCCCAGAATAAAAAAGAGTATCGAAAAAGACAAGCAAAAAGGTAAACGTACTTATGCCTGGTACATCAGAATCCTCACTGCAAGGTCACTCGCAGAAGATAGTAAAACTAAACACTCACAGAGCTAGAAACGGGTGCTCCCGTGCTAGACTAGCCCACCTCCATGTGCACCGTGCCTTGATAGTGTTGCCTCTCCGGCTGATGCATGTCTCCCATCCAGAGCCCCTGAAAAATAAGGTCCACCGACCGTTAGTCATAAGATTAAGCCAACTATCATCCCCGCTTCTCCTAAGCAACGTACGGGAAGGAGGATAGGGAAGATAATGAGATGGAGAAGTGTCAAAGCAGATGGCGGCAGACCTAAACTAGCAGTGGTATCACAAAGCTATAAAGGAGGACATCAGTAATATGATAAAACTAAAGTAAGGCAGTAAAGTAGGAACAGTAAGAGAGCAAGCTATATTGAAGAAAAACCTTAACTTATATGAATATCCATACAAACTTATAAGTTAAGGGTTCTTTTGTAAGGCTCTCAACGTATAAGCTACCCCATACTAGGTTATACGATGGAGTGTCAGGTTTTGATGCAAGTATGAGTGTAGTGAAATGTTTTGCGGATGAAATGCTATGATCACACAAGTGCAACTCACGCACACGACTCTATGCGTACAGACCTTTAGTTCGCCCATTTTAAAGTTAGGTAAACTCTCAGGTACCTCGCGTTGTGGAAAACGGATGCAGTGGGTAGGTCCAACCCCACTACTAGGTCGACATTCACGCCACCCAACCTAAACCTTTGTACGCCTCAACGTGAAGGACACGCCACGGTGCCTCTACGTACCTTGCTGGCAAAACCACCAGTCTTTCTTTGGCTAGGTGTGAACCACAATTGCCGAGTCAACGTACCGACGTCGGCGTGAATGACTGTCAAGTAACAAAGACCCACTACTTATGTTACGCACATGCAAACAAGAACTTCTGAGCCATTAGCTCCCGAAACTAACCCGTCAGTCAAAAACTACCTTCCGAGCCATCGGCTCGCCGGGCTAACCTGCCCAATACTAAAACCATCGAGCATATCACTCGAATGACCAAGTTAAAATAAAAACCCTGAAACTAGAGGTGAATGTAAGTGGAGTTTTGTATAGACTAATTACTCTTGTAATCAATTTACTCTTACAGTTTATGTTAACCTTCGACTGCCCAGGGTATTCCCTGTGAAGGGCTCTCGAGGATACTAGGAACTATGATGGGCTGAAGCCCAAAACTCTCTTTCGCAAGGAACTTATTCTTATTGGTTACTACCTTTGTCCCAACTCACTGATTTACTCTTGAGCTATTCCTAAGTGTATTTGGACTCTCTCACCAGGGAAGGATGATCATTCGTCGCTCCCAGGTACGACCCTAACCTAGCAAACCAGGCTCTCACAACCTAACCTACAATGATGGCCTCAGTCATACTCTTCAGGTTAAGTATACCACATACCCCTTTACCCCATACCTAAGTCCTCAAGATCCCTTGATATTGTTGTTTTGCTATGTGCAGACCTAGTGAGCTAAATGACAAGCAAGAATGGTGACCCCCATAGATATTCATCTGAATGCCCTAAGAAAATTATTGGGGGTCTATAGTGACAAGATTAGACTAAGTCCAGAAACATGTAATTTTCCTAATTTAATTGACATTTATTTAATTTTTCCCCAAATTAAGGCCATAGGTGATTTTGAACATGAAGTACTAGATTTACATAAGTAATGTCCACCCAAAAATTATGAACTCCATATGATGCCTAAAGTTCAGAGAATACCAAGTTTCATAACTTTTCATAAATGTGTTGGCCTCTAATTAATTATTCAACAATAAATCTAATAATTATGGGTAAAGAAGGAAGTACTAAAATTTATCATCAGAAAATTATGGAAAAATTACTGAATCTTAAGAGTGACCAAAAAGGACCTCTGACCAAAGATCATAATTTACCAAGCTCATTAGGTACCAAAATAAAATCTATTAAGTTAACTTAGAATCAAGCATCTTGTGAAGCAACCCCTGTAAACAGACTTCCAAAAATTCCACAAAAATTTATAGAGCTTTATAATATCATAAAAGGTCCTCTGACTAAGTTTCATGAGTTTCCAGTAAGAGATTAAGTCATAAGAAATTCCTAAGTAGATAGAGCAACTTGATGGGTTGTGAATGAAGTACTCCAATTATTGACCTAAAATTTATAATAAAATTTCTAGAGCTTTGTTATGGTCTCAAAACATAACTGACTATATCTCATGCAAATTTCAAGGTTAGAAAGTCATATATAAAAAATTCTTCAAGAAAACCCATTATAGTGCACTTTACAAAGGAACCTACTTGTAAACTCATCCCAACATCATGTAAGATATTCCAGAGATTAATATGACTATAAAAATTACTCCTATCATCATACCATGGGAAAACCAAGGTCATAGGACCCCTAAATTATTTTTTAAGGTGCAAGGGCCTAATTAGGCATAAACTTATTTAAGTGGGGTGCAAGAGTCTAACTACGACCTACAACAAACCTACGACATTACTCCACCCTAGAAACCCATAGGGTAAACCCCAAGTCCAAACAAGGACTAAACACCCTAAGTCCTTCACAAACCCTAAAAGGCTCAATCCAAGGCTGTGAACTAGGGCACTAGGGCTCAACCACCCTAACCCACCCCAAACTCTAAAAGAGGGTGACCCTACTGACCTTGGGGCTCTGGCCAGAGCCCAACCCCTTTGGGTGAGTATTTGGCCCCTCCATGCCCCAAGAATCCTAAACCCTAAACCCACCTCTAAGGGCCCAAACTTTAGTCACATCAAAACCCAATCAAATCATACCCAAATGGGTTGAGATTTTAACCAGTGACTCATGATGATCACTAAGGCCATCCACCAATGTTTTGGGGGTTGGTGAGGTCATTAGACCCTTTAATTAAACTATACTATGATTATTAAAGTTTTACCAAAATAATAGAAAATTTTTCTCCAAAAATTCTCATTTTTGGATATATTCTAGGTATAGATAAGATTGACTCCCTGCCCAAATTTCAGATCATTTGGACATGTGGTTAAGTGAGGCACTCATTTTAATCTCTGACTAGCCCTAAGTATAGGTTGCACCTTTTTGGGTGTTGAGGTCAGACCACTGAGCTAAAATGGTTGAAACAAATTTTAAATTAAAGTAGACAGTAAGGGTTATAATTTTCATATAGAACGTTTCCTCTAAGTATTCTTAATATTTAAAACCAAACAACACAGAAACTATGACAGAAATGAAATAAAATGAAATAATATAATTCTAAACAATAACAGATGGTGCACGATTCTTGGTGCAAATCCAGCGGATGCCCAACATCATCCCCAGTGCGCCAACAGTCCAGATCAACCCGTCCTTGAGCAACTTCCAGGCCAATTTCCCGGCCACCTAGCCACCTCCCTGGCAATCCACCGCCGCCACCACCTTCGTTGAGGTGGGGGTTATCGATTGGGGGCGACACGGCCACCGTAGGGGCCGTTTCCGATGGACCCGCAACCACTCATATCTCAATGAAATTCTTCAAAATATCTCACTGTATCGGGCTCAATTGAGCCTGATATCTCCCCTAGTTGACCTAAGAAGCTAGCACAGAGGGAGAGGGGGAGAAGTCGGCCTTCTAGGTGGTGCGCAGCCGTGCCGATTGTCGGATTGCCATTTGCGGTTGAGGAGTCACTGGAGTTCTGCAACAGCATAGTGGAAGGACTCAATTTCCTCGAGGAAAGAGTGTAAAAAACTCCTCTGGGTCTGGGGAGTCTTTTTAAAGAGTCAGAATGGGGAGGGGAGGGGTCTTTCTTCATGGCTCCATTAATGGCCATTGAAGAGGTTTCGGCCATGGTGGTTGCACTGTTCCGGCCATTGAACAGCCACTAAAATGACCCCTAGCCTTCTATACACTGAATTGGGAATTGAATCAAAGCTTTGGGGATGAAGAGAAGGGCTCTTGGTCTCCCTTGGCCATGAATGCTCTTCCTCCCAATTTCTCTCTCCTCCATTAATGGGCAAGTGGAGTTTTTCTCTCTCCTAGTCACCTTGGCCGAAAATGATGGGTTAATTCTGTCAAGTTACACCCCTTAAACCCATCTAGATGATTAAAATGAAGCTCGACCAAATGGATTTGGCTTTGAGCTTGAGTTAGCCTACCTGGGTTAACTTAACTCAAAAGGGGGGTTAGCTCAATCCTACGCCACATTGGGTGACCTAGCTAACCCTAGGGGGTGATTAATGACCCCTTGGCCTCTCCTAAGGTCTAGGTAGGGCGTGGTGGGGTGGGTTTGGCACCTTGGGGTCACTTGACCCTTAGGAAGGGTACTTTGACCAAATTAGGGTTAGGGTTGACTTTGGTAAACTTAGCCTCCTTGGTTGACCCGAATGGGTCCTTGGTGACCCATTGGTTTCCCTTAGGGCTTAGGAAGGTCTAGGTGGGTCCCTTTGGCTAAGGGGGGGGGGGGGGGGGGCTAATTAACCATGGGTGAACTAGTTTGACCTAATTGGGGTTAGAGTTGACTTTGGTCAACTTAGCCTCTAGGGTTGGCCCTAATGGGTCCTTAGTGATCCTATAGGCCCCCTAAAGGGCTAGGGAAGTTGTGGTAGGGTCCTAGAGTCAAGTTTAAACCCTAGAGTCAAGCCCTAGGGATTGCATTTGAAAAAGTGCTAAATGCAAACCATGGTGATTTCTCCTTCTTTCCTAGGTTCACTTTGTCTTCTGGGGCTTCCTAGGGTTTTTTCATGCCCTTGCCATGACAAAACCACTCTTGGGGGTGTAGTTGTTTGAGGGATGTTACAAATCCCAATACATAAAAATAAAAATTTCGTCTGCGAAATTCAGGTTAGGCATGTGGGGTTCTAGAGAGAAAGGAAAAATATATAGCATCCCTTAGAAGGTTGAAATTATACCTGCCTCGAAGAGTCTCAGGTACTTTTGCAGCATCAGGTCCCGTAGTTCCCAAGTGTGATCCTCCTGCCCATGGTTCCTCCACAAGACTTTGACTAATGGGACCTTCTTGCGTCGCAGGGTCCGTACCGTTGTATCTTAAATCCTGACCAGCTCCATGCTGACTGACCGATCCGACGCCACTGGGCCATCCGTACAAGAGATCAGCTGCTCAGGTCGTAGCAAAGCTCTCTGAAGGGAAAAGATCTGGAAGACATCATGCAGTCCTGCTAACTCTGGCGGAAGCTCCAACCTGTAGGCCAAGGGGTCGATCCGCTCCAGGATCCTGTAGGGCCCCATGTATCTAGGACTGAGCTTCTTCCGCCTTCGAACCCGTAAAACTCCATGCATCGGGCGAATCTTCAAGAACACCCGGTCTCCTACCTGTAACTCCACATGCAGATGTCGTGCATCATAGTACATGGTCTGCCTGCTCTGAGCCTCCAACATCCTGTCCCGAATCAGCCTCACCTGAGCATCTGTGTCCTTCATGAACTCCGAGCCAAGAGCCTTGGGGTCCTCATCCTGGACCCAAGATAGAGGGGTCTGACACCTCCTTTCATACAGAGCCTCATAAGGGGCCATGCGTATACTGGCCTGATGACTGTTGTTGTAGGAGAACTCAATCAGTGGCAACAGTCTCTCCCAAGGCTCCCCATGATCTAGAATGCATAAACGCAGAAGATCCTCCAAAGTCTGGTTGGTGCGCTCTGTCTATCCATCTGTCTGAGGGTGGAAGGATGTGCTAAACATCAATCGAGAGCCCAGGTAAGCCTGAAATGACCTCCACTCCTTGGACATAAAACGCCCATTCCGAGCTGACACGATCGTCTTGGGCACTCCATGATATCGCACAAACTGCTCCACAAACTTCTGCACCAAATCACCTATCGGAGCGTCCTTCCTGAGCGGGATAAACCTAGCAACCTTTGTCAACCTGTCGACGATGACCCAAATCGAATCATTCCCTCCATGCGACCGAGGTAGCCCGTGTATGAAGTCCATGACTATGTCCTCAAACTTCCACTCCAGTATTGGAAGTGGCTGCAGTAACCCGGCCGGACTCCTACAGTCTGCCTTCACTAGCTGGAAAGCCTCACAATGAGTCACAAAATATGTGATGTCCCTCTTCATGCCTGGCCAAAACATGGTCTTCTTCATATCTGCTACCATCTTCGTGATACCCGGGTGCACGGAGTATCGGCTGTAGTGAGCCTCTGCCATGATGTCCTCCTGAATCCGGCCTCCTGCTGGTATATAGACTCTGCCCCTAAAACAAAGCAGCCCATCTCTTAGCAAATAATCCCCAGCCATGCCTTCCTCCAAGGCTCTGAAAATGGGCTCCATCCTCGCATCCAGCCTCTGCCCATCCCTAATACGATCCTGGATGTCGTCTGTGGTACTCATAGATGCGAGGTACTCTCTGTACAACTCTAGATCATCCTCGGATACCAGGGATATCTAAATCTCCTCCAACATACGCACCAGCTCCATAGCCATCAACTGAGGCTCTGCTCCTGACGTGGTGGCTCTCCTGCTCAGAGCGTCTATCACCACGTTCGCCTTATCGGGATGGTAATGCATGGTATACTAATAGTCTGATAGGAACTCTACCCAGCTCCTTTGTCGGATATTCAGCTCCTTTTGAGTGTCCACATACTTCAAGTTCTTGTGATCTGAGAAGATATCACAATGAACCCCGTAGAGGTAGTATCTCCAGATCTTCAGAGCAAAAATCACCGCTCCCATCTCTAAGTCGTGCACCGGATAGTTCTACCTGTGCTTCTTCAACTGTTTAAAAGCATAAGCGATCACGTGCTCATTCTGCATCAGAATGGTACCCATCCCCTGGTATGATACGTCGGTGTATAACTAAAATCCCTCCTTCCCGGATGGAAGGGCAAGAATAGGAGCCGAGGTGAGCCGGCCCTTCAGCTCCTGGAAAGCAGCCTCGCACTGCGGCGTCCAAACGAATGGGGTCTCCTTCTTCGTCAGAGATGTGAGCGGGAGAGCAATCCCGGAGAACCCCTCTACGAACTTCCGGTAATAGCCTGCAAGTCCTAGAAAACTCCTCACATTTATTGCTGCCTTTAGCGGTGGTCAATCTCGAATTGCCTTAACCTTTGCCGGATCCACTTCCAAACCTGCTCCACTGATAATATGGCCCAGAAAGACCACCTCCTTCAGCCAAAACTGGCACTTGCTGAACTTTGCATACAACCTGTGCTCCTGGAGCTTCTCCAAGGTTAGTGTCAGGTGACGAGCATGCTCCTCCTCCGTCCTCGAATAGATGAGGATGTCATCTATAAAAACTATGACCAAAATATTAAGGTAAGCCTCGAATACCCGATTTATCAGGAGCATGAACGTGGATGAAGAATTCGTGAGGCCGAAGGGCATCACTGTGAACTCAAATAGCCCATATCTACTGTTAAAGGATGTCTTCAGAATGTCCTCCTACTGGATACGCAGATGGTAATATCCTGATCGCAGATCCTTCGAGAACCAATGAGCTCCCTCCAACTGGTCAAACAGCTCGTCAATCCTGGGCAGGGGATACGTGTTTCGGACCGTGAGCCTGTTCAGGGCTCTGTAATCAATGCATAAGCGGAGCGTGCCGTCCTTCTTCTTCACGAATAAAACTGGAGCTCCCCAAGGCGAGGAGCTCGGCCTGACATATCTTGCTTCTACCAGCTCCTTCAAATGGCTCTGAAACTCTACCAATTCCTTCGGGGCCATACGGTAGGGAGCTCTCGATACCGGCTTAGCCCCCGGCATGAGCTATATCTAGAAATCCTACTCCCTATGCGGCGGTAACCCTGGCAGCTTCTCTGGGAATATCTCAACAAAGTCTTGAACCACCAGAATATCAGCAACGGAGCCCTTGACCTCAGCCATCTCGAACAACACCTGGCAAACCTCGTCTCCCTGCAGGTGGGCCTTTACAGCCTGAATTGATGAGAGAAAGAGGAGGGAAACTGGAGCAGTACCTTCGAATGTCGTAAAGACATGGCCATATCTGAGTATAACCCTCCTCACCGAGCAGTCAATCTGAGTGTGGTTCTTGGCAAGCCATGTCATTCCCAGAATGAAATCGAAGTCCGGCAAGCTTAGGATCATTGTCGGGGCTTCGAGGGTCAATCCATCGATGGTCACCCTCAAGATGCAACTCGTAGTAGATCAGACCACAATCCCATTGGGGAGACTCACCCTTCTGATAACTCCCTCGTAAAATCTAACGCCCTCCAGCTCCTTAACGAAGTCCTCTGAGACGAAATTGTGTGATGCCCCCGTGTCGAAGAGAGTGACGGCAGGCTTGCCACACACCAACACTACTCCTGAGTTATAAGACTATTCTAATTTATCTAGTTTAAGATTCTTCCTTAACATTTAAACTGCTTCAAATCTACATAATCTAATCTTAGAAAGAAAAGAACTTTAAAAAAATTTAGATGTACCTATTATTACCCTCTCCGGGTCCCGAGGCTATGCCAGATCCAAGGCATAAACCTGCCCCCTGTCCTGCCTGCGGTCACTCCCCTGAAATCCACGGCCCCGGCCACGTCCCTGCCCACTAAACTACCGAGCAGGTGGGGCCTCCTGGAGTGCTGGTAATGGTGCTCCTCTCATGGGGCAGTTTCTCTGAATGTTCCCCGGCTGGTTGCACCGATAACATGTCGGTGGCTCCTCCACTGCCCTCGGCATCTCCCTCATCTATAGTGGTTGAGGAT
Source organism: Platanthera zijinensis (assembly GCA_039513925.1). Lineage (NCBI taxonomy): Eukaryota > Viridiplantae > Streptophyta > Magnoliopsida > Asparagales > Orchidaceae > Platanthera > Platanthera zijinensis. The sequence goes on from CM077086.1 coordinate 58,292,288, forward strand.
CCAAAACTACCGGGGTCCTCTGCTCCTACCTTTTCTCCATATGGGGTTGATCCCCTTTCCTCTTTTCCCCAATAACTCGACCTCTCGACTGGTCTCTCCTACCACCGATCACAACGTCATTGGTCGATCTCTTCCGGCCCCGAACAGCAAGTTGTTCTGCCTCCAGCTTCTTGGCCATCTCCAAGATCCTGGCCAAACTCCCATCAGAGACAAAGAGGAGGGCTTGCCTCATGTCGTCGTGAAGGCTCTTGTAGAACCTCTTCGTGTAGCCCGCATCGTCCAGCTGGTATGAATCCGCAAAGTAGGCTAAATGAGTAAACTCCTGATAGTGCTCCAAAACTGTCCTGCTTCCCTGCCTCAACTGTAGGAACCTGTCCTCCAACTCATCCCTCGCTGACTGAGGTACAAAGTGCTCCAATAAGGTTACCCTGAACTCCTCCCAGGAAATGCTCGCACTATCAACTCCAGCAAAGGTGGTGTCCAGCTGCGACTTCCACCACCTCTTCGCATGCGAATCTAGACATGACACTGCAAAAGTCACAGCCTCCTCTATCAGGCATCTAATACCGGCCAGCATCTCGTAAATGATGTCCAACCACTCCTCCGTACAAACAGTAGTCTCAGTCTCAAGATAGGATGGTGGAGAAAGCCCCCGGAAGACGCCCAGCCAGTTTCCCCCGGGATTTTGCTGAAGAGTCGGAGCCTGATAAGCCCTAAAGGCCTCCAAAATAGCAGTCAAAGTCTGGCCTATCTCTGTCTGCTGAAACGGAGACAGAGCTGGCGGGGGTGGAATCACGTATTGAGCCTGAAATGCCCCTGCTGGGGAGTAGGGTTCGTCGTAGGCTACAAAGGAGAATTCTAATTGTTAGACGATAAAGGAAAGGAAGAAAAGAGATGGGACTTTTGCATGTGATTTCCCCTTACGGACACACCATTGCTTTCGCTGCTATTTTGTCCCCAAACTAAGCTCACGCGGGGTGGCTCGGGGTTTTGTGGACTTCTTTTTCCTTCGGATCAAGGTTTCCCTCTGATACCAGTTTGTAAGACCACATTTTTTCGCTAAGCTATCGGGTCGTACGCCCAGAATCGTCATTTCGCGGTGACAACTTTGCTCGGGATAGTCAACACTACGAAACGCCAACCCTGTCGGCATAACAGAATCACAAAAGATGTGGAAGCTTATAAAAGAAGACAGTAAATGTCAAGTCCACAAAACATATCACATATATATAATATGAATCACAACATGTCCTAGAATAAAAAGAGTATCGAAAAAGACAAGCAGAAAGGTAAACGGGCTTATGCCCGGTACATCAGAATCCTCACTACAAGGTCACTCGTGGAAGCTAGAAAAACTAAACACTCACAGAGCCAGAAATGGGTGCTCCCATGCTAGACTGGCCCACCTCCATGTGCACAGTGCCCTACTGGTGCTGCCTCTCTGACTGCTGCATGTCTCCCATCCAGAGCCCCTAAAAAATAAGGTCCACCGACCGTTAGTTATAAGACTAGGACAACTATCATCCCCGCCTCCCCCGCATCTCCTAGGCACCATGCGGGAAGGAGGATATGGAAGATAATTAGGTGGATAAGTGTCAAAGCAGATGGCGGCGGACCAAAACTAGCAGTGGTATCACAGAGATATAAAGACGGATAGAAGTAATATGATAAAACTAAAGTAAGGCAATAAAGTAAGAACAGTAAGAGAGCAAGCTATATTGAAGAAAAACCTTAACTTATATAAATGCCCATACAAACTTATAAGTTAAGGGGTCTTTTGCAAGGCTCCTATCGTATAAGTTATCTCATACTAGGATATACGATGGGGTGTCAGGTTTTTATGCAAGTATGAGTATAGTGAAATGTTATGCGGATGAAATGTTATGATCACACAAGTGTAACTCATGCACACGACTCTATGCGCACAGACCTTTAGTCCCCCCATTTTGGAGTTAGCTAAAATCTTAGGTACCTCGCGTTGTGGCAAATAGAGGCAGTAGGTCAGTCCAACCCCACTACAAGGTCGGCAATCACGCCACCCAACCTAGACCTTTGTACGCCTCAACGTGAAGGATACACCACGGAGCCTCTGCATATCTTGCTGGCAAAACCACTAGTCTTTCTTAGCTAGGTGTGAACCACACTTGCTTATTCAACGTCCTGACGTCTGCGTGAGCGACTGTAAGGTAACAAAGACCTACCACTTAGAACATGCAAACAAGAACTTCCGAGCCATAGGCTCCCCGGACTAACCCGTCCGTCAAAAACTACCTACCGAGCCATCGGCTCGCCGGGCTAACCTGCCCAGTACTAAAACCATCGAGCATGTCGCTCGAATGACCAAGCTAAACTAACAACCCTGAAACTAGAGGTGAATGTAAGTGAAGTTTAGTATAGACTAATTACTCTTGTAATCAATTTACTCTTACAATTTACGTTAACCTTGGACTCCCCAGGGCATTCCCTGTGAAGGGCTCTCGAGGACACTAGGAACTACGATGGGTTAAATCCCAAAGCTCCCTTTCGCAAGGCACTTATTGTTATTGGTTACTACCCCTTTCCTTACTCACTAATTTACTCTTGAGTTATTCCTAAGTGTATTTGGACTCTCTCACCAGGGAAGGACGATCATTCGTCGCTCCCAGGTACGACCTTAACCTAGCCAACGAGGCTCTCACAACCTAACCTACAATGATATCCTCAGTCATACTCTCTAGGTTAAGTATACCACATACCCCTTTACCCCAAACCTAAGTCTTCAAGATCCCCTGATATTGTTGTTTTGCTATGTGCAGACCTAGTGAGCTAAATGACAAGCAAGAATGGTGACCCCCATAGATATTCATCTGAATGCCCTAAGATAATTATTGGGGGTCTATAGTGACAAGATTATACTAAGTCCAGAAACTTGTAATTTTCCTAAATTAATTGGCATTTATTTAATGTTTCCCCAAATTAAGGTCATAGGTGATTTTGAACATGAAGTACTAGATTTACATAAGTTATGTCCATCCAAAAATTATAAACTCTATATGATGCCTAAATATCAGAGAATACCAAGTTTCATAACTTTTCATAAATGTTTTGGCCTCTAATTAATTAATTCATAATAAATCTAATAATTTTGGGTAAAGAATGAAGTACTATAATTTATCATCAGAAAATTATGGAAAAATTATTGAATCTTAAGGGTGACCAGAAAGGACCTTTGACCAAAGATAATAATTTGCCAAGCTAATTAGGTACCAAAATAAAATCAATTAAGTTAACTTAGAAACAAACACCTTGTGAAGCAACTCCTATAAACAGACTTCCAAAAATTCCACAAAAATTTACAGAGATTTACAATGTCATAAAAGGTCCTCTCACTAAGTTTCATGAGTTTCCAATAAGATTTTAAATCATAAGAAATTCCTAAGTAGATAGAGCAACTTGGTGGGTTGTGAATGAAGTACTCCAATTATTGACCTAAAATTTATATAAAATTTTCTAGAGCTTTGTAATGGTCTCAAAACATAACTAACTATATCTCATGCAAATTTCAAGGTTAGAAAGTCATATATAAAAAATTCTTCAAGAAAACGCATTATAGTGCACTTTACAAAGGAACCTACTTGTAAACTCATCCCAACATCATGTAAGATATTCCAGAGATTAATATGACTATAAAAATGACTCCTATCATCATACCATGGGAAAACCAAGGTCATAGGATCCCTAAATTATTTTTTAAGGTGCAAGGGCCTAATTAGGCATAAAGTTATTTAAGTGGGGTGCAAGAGTCTAACTACCACCAACAACAACCCTAGGGCATTACTCCACCCTAGAAACCCATGGTGTAAACCCCAAGTCAAAACAAGGACTAAACACCCTAAGTCCTTCACAAACCCTAAAAGGCTCAATCCAAGGCTATGAACTAGGGAACTAGTACTCAACCACCCTAACCTACCCCAAACTCTAAGAGAGGGTGACCCTGTGACCTTGGGGCTCTGGGCAGAGCCCCAACCCCTTTGGGTGAGGATTTGGCCTCTCAATTCCCCAAGAATCCTAAACCCTAAACCCACCCATAAGGGCCCAAACTTTATTCACATAAAAACCCAATCAAATCATACCCAAATGGGTTGAGATTTTAACCAGTGACTCATGATGACCCCCAAGACTATCCACCAAAGTTTCGGGGGTTGGTGAGGTCATTAGACCTCTTAATTAAACTATACAAGGATTATTAAAAAAATTCAAAAACTATAGAAAAGTTTTCTCCAAAAATTTTCATTTTTGGATAGGTCCTAGGTATAGATAAGATTGACTCACTGCCCAAATTTCAGGTCATTTGAACATGTGGTTAAGTGGGGGGCACTCATTTTAATCTCTGACAAGCCCTAAATATAGGCTGCATCATTTTGGGTGATGAGGTCAGCCCATTGAGCTAAAATGGTTGAAACAAATTTTAAATTAAAGTGGATAGTAAGGGCTATAATTTTCATATAGAACGTTTCCTCTGAATTATCCTCTAAGTATTTTTAATATTTAAAACCAAACACCATAGAAACTGTGACAGAAATGAAATAAAATTAAATAATATAATCCTAAACTATAACAGATGTCGCACGAATCTTGGAGCAGATCCAGCGGATGCCCATCATCAACCCCAGCGTGCAAACAGCCCAGATCAACTCATCCTGGAGCAACTTCCAAGCCAATTTCCCGATCACCCAACCACCTCCCTGGCCGGCCACCGCCACCACCACCTTCGTTCAGGTGGGGGCTATCGACTAGCGGCGACACGACCGCTAGAGGGGACGTTTCTAGCGAACCCGCAACCACTCATATCTCAAGGAAATTCTTCAAAATTGCACACTAGATCGGGCTAACTTGAGCCCGATATCTCCCCTAGTTGATCTAAGAAGCTAGCACAGAGGGAGAGGGGGAGAAGTCGACCTTCTGGGTGGAGCGCAGCCGTGCAGATTGCTAGGTCTCCATTTATGGTGGAGGAGTCGCCGGAGTTCTGCAACAGCACAGTGGAAGTACTTGATTTCGTAGAGGGAAGAGTGTAAACGACTCATCTGGGTCTGGGGAGTCTTTTTAAAGAGTCACAATGGGGAGGGGTCTTTCTTCATGGTTCCATTAATGGCCATTGAAGAGGTTTCGGCCATGGTGGTTGCACTGTTTCGGCTATTGAAAAGCCACCAAAATGACCCCTGGCCTTCTGTACACTGAATGGCGAATTGAATCAAAGCTTTGGGGATGAAGAGAAAGGCCCTTGGTCTCCCTTGGCCATGAATGCTCTTCCTCCCAATTTCTCTCTCCTCCATTAAAGGGCAAGTGGAGCTTTTCTCCCTCCTAGTCACCTTGGCCGAAAATGATGGGTTAATTCAGTCATGTTACAACCCTTAAACCCATCTAAATGATTAAAATGAAGCTAGACCAAATGGATTTGGCTTTGAGCTTGAGTTAGCCTACTTGGGTTAACTTAACTCAAAAGGGGGTTAGCTCAATCCTAGGCCATATTGGGTGACCTAGCTAACCCTAGGGGGTGATTAGTGACCCCTTGGCCTCTCCTAAGGTCTAGGTAGGGCATGGTGGGGTGGGTTTGGCACCTTCGGGGGTCACTTGACCCTTAGGAAGGGTACTTTGACCAAATTAGGGTTAGGGTTGACTTTGGTCAACTTAGCCTCCTTGGTTGACCCCAATGGGTCCTTGGTGACCCATTGGCATCCCTTAGGGCTTAGGAAGGTCTAGGTGGGTCCCTTTGGCTAAGGGGGGAACCAATTGACCATGGGTGAACTAGTTTGACTAAATCGGGGTTAGAGTTGACTTTTGTCAACTTAGCCTCTAGGGTTGGCCCTAATGAGTCCTTAGTGATCTTATGGGCCCCCTAAAGGGCTAGGGAAGTTGTGGTAGCGTCCTAGAGTCAAGTTAAAACCCTAAAGTCAAGCCCTAAGGATTGCATTTGAAAAAGTGATAAATGCAGACCATGGTAATTTCTCCTTCTTTCATAGGTTCACTTGGTCTTCTAGGACTTCCTAAGATTTTGTCATGCCCTTGTCATGACAAAACCACTCTTGGGGGTCTAGTTGTTTGAGAGATGTTACACAGGAACAGGCGGGGAGTATACAGAGAGAGATGGGTTGATATGCTTTAGAGGACAGGTGTACATACCGGCTGGGGGCAGGATTCGGGAGGACATTATGACTGAGGCTCACTACAGCAGGTACTTGTTGTACTCAAGCCTCACCAAGATGATGACTGACCTGAAGAGGACGATGTATTGGTCGGTCATGAAGAGGGATATCACATACTTCGTGACCTATTGCGAGGCTTGTCAGTTAGTGAAGGCAGAGTGTAAGAGTCCGATCGGAGTATTGCAGCCACTTCCGGTGCCGGAGTGAAAGTTCGACGATATTGCCATGGATTTCATACATGGTCTTCCTCGGTTACATGTAGGGAATGACTCGATATGGGCGATCGTCGATCGATTGACGTAGATGGACAGATTTCTACCGATCAGGAAGGACGCTCTAGTGAGTGACTTGGTGTGGAGGTTTGTGGAGCAGTTCGTCTGATACCATGGAGTGCCGAGGACGACAGTGTCTGATCGTGATGGATGATTTACGTCTAAGGAATGGCGGTCGGTCCAGGATTATTTGGGTACCTGGTTGACATTTAGTACCGCCTTCCAACCTCATACTGATGGACAGAAAGAGCGCACCAATCGGACACTGGAGGATTTATTGCGTCTTTGCATACTGGACCGCGGAGAGCCATGGGAGAGGTAGCTATCGTTAATCGAGTTCTCGTACAACAACAGCCACCAGTCCAGCATCAGCATGGCCCCTTATGAGGCTTTATACGGGCTGAGATGCACGACTCCTTTGTCTTGGATCCAGGATGAGTATCTGAAGGCACTTGGCTCGGAGGTCATCGAGGATACTGATACTCAGGTGCGGTTGATTTGCGATCGGATGTTGGAGGCCCAGAGCAGACAAGCCAAGTATTACGATGCTCGGCATCATCAGGTAGAGTTTCAGGTAGGATATATGGTATTTTTTAAGATACGACTGATGCATGGAGTCTTGCGGGTGCATGGTTGGAAGAAGCTCAGTCTGAGATACATGGGGCCGTACGGGATCCTGGAACGAATTGGTCCCTTGTCTTATAGACTGGAGCTGCCGCCAGAGCTAGCGGGTTTGCACGATGTCTTCCACATCTCCTCCCTCAGGAGAGCTCTACTTCGGGCGGAGCAGTAGATTACGAATACATATGGGCATATAGCTTCTGATCGATTGGTGCACCTGGAGCCGATCCGTATAGACGATATTGGGATGCGGGTCTTGCGGCGTAAGAAGGTTCTGCTGGTCAAGGTCTTATGGAGGAAGCATGGACAAGAAGAGCACACGTAGGAGCTGCAGGACTTGATGCTGCAAAAGTACCCGGAACTTTTCACGTCAGGTATCCCCTTTAAGCTCTCGGGATGTTACATTTTACTTTCTGTACCTGAAACCTAGTAGGCCTAACCTGAATTTCGGGGATGAAATTTTATTTTTATGTACTGAGATTTGAAATATCCCTTAAATAACTAGACCCCTAGGAGTGGTTTTGTCATGACTAGGTCATGACAAAACCCTAAGAAGCCCAAGAAGACCAATTGAACCTAGGAATGAGGGTGAGATCACCATGGTCTGCAAATAACACTTTCCAATTACCTAACCTATGCTGACTTTAGGGCCTCACCTTGACTCTTTGACCCCACCACAACATCCATATCCCTTTAGAAGGTTCATTGGGTCATCAAGGACCCATTGGGGTCAACCAGAGTGATCAAGTTGACCAAAGTCAACCCTAACCCTAAAATAGTCAAAGTGACCTATCGAGGGCCAAGGGACCTCCAACTTGCCAAGATTACCCCACCTAAACCTCCCTAACCCTTTAATAGGTCCATTGGGTCACTAAGAACTCATTTGGTTCAACCCAAGCTGTCAAGTTGACCAAAGCCAACTTAAACCCTAAAGTTGTCAAAGTGTCCTAAATAAGGGTCAAGTTGCCTACAAGGTGCCCAACCAACCCTAAACAAGTCTTCCTAGACCTTAGGGGAGGCCAATGGGTCACCAGGAACCTATTGGGGTCAACCCAAAAGGTCAATGTGACCAAGGTCAACTCAATCCTTGAAATAGGTCAAACTGGCTCAAATGGGCTAACTCAAGCTCAAGCCCAATCCCCCGTAGGCTAACCATATTTCAATGAATAATATGGGGGTTAGTGGGGTGCCTTTAGGCTGAAATAATCATCAAAAATTCGGCCATGGTGAGTTGGAGAGAGAAAGCTCCATTTTTCCTTTTATGGAGGAGAGAGAAAGTGAGAAAAGAGGTCATTCATGGCCAAGGAAGACCAAGGGCCTCTCCAATTGATTCCAAAGGCTGGATACATTCTCCCTCATCAGTTTTGAGGAGTTGAATAGCCATATCCAGCTACCAAAGTGGCTAAAATTAATTTTTCCAATAAGGAAGAGAGAGAAAGAGGAGAGAGAAGACCATTAATGGTCATAGGAGATCAAGAGTTCCTCTCCTCACCTCCAAAGGTTTGATGGAGATTCATCTCCCCTCATCAGTTAGAGAAGATCAAAGGTTTTCCCCAGCCTCTAGGTGGATGGATTCAGAGGTTCTACCATGGCTGAAATTTGAGCTTTCAAGGCCATTAATGGCCATTGAAGTTAGACCCCTCCCCTCCCCCATTTGCCAACCTTAAAAGCATCCCTAGACCACCAGCAGTCGTTTCCACCCTTCACCTGAAGAAACTGAGACGCTTGGTAGTGTTGTTTCAGAGCACCGAAAACTCCATCGTCGGAAATGGTGACACGGCGGCCCGCAAGGCAACAACCCTCTACTAAGGTCTTCCTCTACGCCTTTCTTAGTGGGATAGAATCTTAGATCATTTAGGAGAGAAATCGGGCTCAATTGAGCCCGATTGGGAGGCGAAAATTTAAGAATTTTCCATGTTTTTCTACCTCACGGGTTCGCCGAAAACCGCCCCTCCGGCGGCCGTGCCGCCGCCCGGCGATAGCCCCCACCTCAACGGAGGTGGTGGTGGTGGTGGCCGGCCAGGGAGGTGGTCGGACGGCCAGAAAAAAGTTTTGGAAGTGCTTCAGGTCGGTCATATCTCGGCGGTCGACTGGAGGAAGAAGACGTAATCCAGGCCGTCTGTTGGATTTGTACAGCATAGTTATAAATATTAATTAAGGTTTTACATTTTTAACCATTTACTGTGCCCCTTTACATTAAATAAATGAGACTCTTAGGAGCTAAACCTTAGAATGTGGCCTACATTAAAATTGTAGCCCTTGAAGTCTAATTTAATTTAAAATTGATTTTAGCCCATTTGGGTAAGTGGTTTGACCACAGCACTCAAAACGGTGCAGCCTATACATTGGCTTGACCAGAGACTAAATTGAGTTCCCCCATCAATCCAGCCATCCAAATGACTTGAAATTTGGGCTGGAGGTCACTCTTACTTATACCTATAACATATCCAAAAATGAGAATTTTTGGAAAACAATTTCCTAAAGTTTTTGTAGAAATTTAATAAACCGTGTAAGAATTATTTAAGGGGTCTAATGACCTCTAAACCCACCAAAATTTAGGTGACTATCTTTTAGGGTCATATTATGACTCTGATAAACATTTCATCCCATTTGGGGTTGATTTGAATAGGTATTGGTGTGACCAAAGTTTGGTCTCTTAAGGGTAATTTAGGACAAAGAGTGTTTGGGGCATAGAGGGGTCAATTCTCACCCAAATGGATTGGGACTTGGGTCAGATTTCCATGGTCAGTTAAAACACCCACTAATGGAGTTGGAGATGGTTTGGGGTGGATTTGCCCTAGGATCCTAGTTCAAACCCTAAGGTTGAACTTTGGGGGTTTGTGAAGAACATGGAGTGATATATTCTTGTATGAACTTGGGGTTTAGTACATGTAATCCTAGGATGTTAAATAGCCCTCGAAAGAAATTTGGTGACATTTAGACTTAGGCACACAACTTAAACCAATTAAGGATAGTTTAGGCCTATACATTTTATGAAAATATTGAAGGGTCATATGACCTTGGATCCTTATGAAATTTTGGTAGAAGAGTTTTTATAACAATATGAGTCTCTGTAAATTATCGTAGGATGTTTGGAAGACATTAGCTCATACTTATAGTTATAACCTTTATGTTGACCCTAAAGATGACTTTGATAATATCATGGTTAAACTAACTCAGAATGTCATGAAACTTAGTAAGTGATGATTTATGATCATATTAAAGCCCTGGTAATTTTTGTGTAATTTTTGGATAATATTTTGAGGTACTTCTCTCTTTAATTCTATTTTTTGTATTTAACTTGAATTAATTATTTAGAGGATATTACATTTATAAAAATCTGTTAAATTTAGTATTCACTGATATTTTGCTATCTTATAGTGTTCACAATTTTGGGTGGCCATAACTTAAGGAACTCTAGTACTTCATGTTAGAAAATTACCCGTGGACTAACTTTTGGGAAAATTTAATAAATGTCAAATTAACTAGTAAAATTATAAGTTTCTAGATTTAGGCTAAATGTGTCATGATAGACCCACAATAATTACCTCAGGTCTTTTGGATGAAAATTTGGAGTGTCTCCTGTCATGTACATCATATAGCTTAGGTTGGTCTGCATTTAGTAAAACTGCGAAAATTGTGATAACATGTGTAATGGACATAGGGAGATGGGGTTCATAGTTTACTGATTTGGTATAATGAAAAAGAGAGCTTCATTAGGAGTCATGATGAGAAGAGTACTGGGTTGACTAGTGTTAAGAGGTGCTCGGGATCGACGAAAGATCGTCTTTCCTGTGGAGAGAGAGAGTCAAAATATACTAGGGTAAGATCTAGTATAATATTAAAAGGGATCGGGAATTGGGTAATAACAAATAATAGTAAGTGTCTTGTGAAAGGGAGCTTTGGGTTTCAGCCAATCGTAGTTTCTAGTGCCCCTGAGAGCCCTTCATAGGGAATACCCTGAGCAGACTGAGGTTAACGTAAGCCGTAAGTCTAATGGATTACAAGAGTAATTAGAAATACTCTAGGATTACACTTACACTCACCCTCCCCAGTGTTGTGGGAGTTAGGTTGGGTCTCACGAGAGGTAGGCTTGGTGGTTTTGGTGATGGGCAGGACAGCCTGGCGAGCCAATGGCTCGGTAGATATTTGTGACGGACGGGATAGTCCGGGGAGCTTTGCCTCGGTGGGATAATATAATAAAGTTGCTTATGCATAAAATAAAAAAGGTGGTGGGTCTTCAGTATTGGAGAGTCATCGCACTGACACCAATACGTTTACTCGACAAGTGTGGTTTAGCACTTAGCCAAATAAAGTCTGGTGCGCAGCCGGCAAGAGTATGCAGGAGCTCCGCTTAGTGCACCAGCGTTGAGGCGTACGATAGGTCTGACTAGTAGTGCTGATACTGGTTTAGAGGTGGGCGAGGCCCAACCCACTTCTTCTATTTGCCACTACGGAGGTATCCTAGGAGGTTAGGATCTGGAGAGGGGGAACTAAAGGTATGTGTGCATAGAGTCGGGTGTGTGTGTTGAACTTGCATGTTCATATCATGACATACTTGCACGACATAGCATAATCATTGCATATAACCCTTGACACATATTGTCCTATAGGTCATGATTACTTACTTAGTTTACCTTCTCATACTTTACTTACTCACTTGTTCTTGTGTATACTTATACTACTTACCTACTACTACTTACTTATACTTATTGTGATTATATATTCATGATAGACTAGTTCCGCCGCGACCTGCTTACTTTGTTACTCTCCACCTTAAATACCTTCTCTTTCCTTCTCCCCACTCGATACCTAGGAGCCATGGGGGAGGGGTGGGGGATGATAGGACTTAGTCTTTTAGACTAACGGTCGTTGACCAAATCATTTTAGAGGATTGAGGAGCCGAACCAGGAGATGCAGCCCCAGAGGTTGGTGGGCTTAGAGATGGGATAGTCTTGCACGGGAGTTCAGGCAGCAGGGACAGTGAGTCCTGGTCATTAGTAGTTATTATAGATTTGCTTCCATGTTGAGTGACTTGTAGCGAGGATCATGATGATCGGGCAGGAGCCCTCTTATTAGTATCTTGATTTATCATTACTGTGGACTCTCCCTTCATGAAGATTTATTTTATATTCATGTGATTTCTGGTGGACCTATATTTGAGTTTTACTCTTGTACTCGTATATTTATTCTACTCTTCTGCGATCGGTATGGCCGGTAAGATCGACATTTTGTAGTGACGACCTTCCCGGGTATGTTTGTGTCACGTCAAAGCGGCGATTCTAGACATAAGACCACCGGTGGTTTAAAAGAGAAAAAATGGGGTCTTACAACCGTATCACTCAAGTTAAGGCATCAAAAATCAGGAAGAAAACTGATTAAACATGGCGTGCGGGCCCAATCAAATAAAAGCATGAATCCCCGCGAGGTGGGGTTAACCACCGCAAGAAATAATTATATTGGGTGCATTAAAGAAAGGAAAAGAAAACATTTTGACATTCTTAAAAGAAAAGGAGGGTGTGAGCAAGATCATAGTGAATGCCACATCAAAGTGCCTCGGCCTCCCTTGCGGCACCCTAGGACCTCACCTTGTGCTGGCGCAGTCACGAGCCGCGATGAGCTCCTACAACATAGTACCCACACAGTTTTTGATTCGTAGCAGATGGTCCTCTAATGATGCGACATCTCCCCCTGAGCCTCGCTGCACCTCTTCCGCGAGCTTAGTACAATCTTCCACAAGAGCGCTCACTCGCCGCTCTAGGGAAAGAATGTGAGGGAAGGGGATAGCCTCGCCCGAAGCCCTCTCTTCCTGGAGCTCACGATGCATGTGTCACACCCCGACCCGAAAAACTCGAATTAACGAGGCGGGAATAAATGTGAGATTTAGGAACCAGGAAAAAATACATTAGATTACTAATTCTACTACAAGCTATGGCTAAAACATAAAATGCCATACACGCATATACATAAAGATGGCTACATTCTATGAGAGCATAAAATTTTTCCACACAAAACCCAAAATTCCACATCTACACTACAAGATAAAGAATGCAAAACACGGTGGTGACTGTCCTCGCCTCACAACCCATCCCAGGGATACTCATCCAGTGTACCTAAAAGGATAAAATTCCATGGGTGAGTAATCTAACCCACCAATAGGCCACATGATAAATTATAAATGTTATATAGTAAAGAAAAATCTATGCAATTATTAAGCTATATCAAGTTCAGAAACAGTATATAACAGTAGTGTAGTACGAAATCAAGAAGTAAAATGATCTCTTTTAATTATTCATGACTTGTCTGAATACCAAGTACTTCTTTATTTAGCTTTATGTTCACCCCTCTTATTCAACCATTCAACTTTTCTACCCCGGGATCTCCATGCTTCCACCATGAAGTTCATCCATACTTTTGTCATGGATTCCACACTGGGCAATTCCACGCTTCCGCCATGGAGCCTCCTACCCTTCCGTCATAGGATGTTAGGATCACCTCAGACTTTCGCCATAAGTTTTGTGCGCCTTTGCCATGGATTAATCCTAGTGCCTCTATTTAGCCCCTCGCGTCAAAGCAAACTAGGGATGTGAATAATATAGCATAATTCTTTCATGAACAACGTAATTCTATCTTAAGAATTTTTCACGAATCAATTAAAGAGCTAAAATCTGCACACTATCTCTCAAATATCTAAACACTTGTAATACCATAAAGAAAATATAGTAATTAGCTCGCATGTAAATATAAGCAGTAAATAAGACACATCATATCTTTATTCGCACATATTCATAATAAAGCATATGGTCATCTGCCTTATCAAAGACGTTTGTAGGTTTGGCAATCCTTTCAATTACTCGCCTTCAACTAGTTGTCCTGCAAATAATCATATTCTTGTATTTATTAACATGCATACATCAGTGTTTAGATTTGACTTTATTATATTCGCTGATTACATTTCTCCTAACTCTTACATGATATATATATTGTATTTTATAAAATAAACTTTAATATTAAAATTAGTGTTTGCTAGTTAGCCATTAATAAAATCCTTCAATAAGAAATCTCTCATAAAAGACAACATTATTAACTGCTTTCACTTGATACGAACATTGATATCAAAACATCATATGAAATCAAGATAGGAGCAGTCGACCCTATACAAAAAGAGGCCAACCAGTAATAAAAAAAACCATTAAAAGCCCTCACAATACAAAGGCAGCCAGTCACTACAACCCCAACCCAAAACAGTTAACTAATACACTAAAGTTTAACAAAATATTCAAATATACTAGCATAAAAAGGAAAACAATTGATCTTATAGGAAAACTAGTGGCAGCCACACCAACCCATAAACACAATGATAACTAGTAGAACTAGCACCCCACAAGTAGGTATCCAAATTTTAGATAGAAAGGATAATAGGAAATTACCACAAAATGGATATAGCCGGTGTACAACCTCGTATTCGATGAGTAGGTCCCCCCCCCCCTAGGGGACCTTCGTTTCGCTGGATCCTCAGGAGAGAGACCTTTCCAGTGTTCGCCAAGTGAACTCAATGCCTTCTTCTCCTTGGCATTGAGTGGAGTCGAGTGCACATGCCTTCTTAACCTTGGCATTGAGTGGAGCCGAGTGAACTCAACGCCTTATTCTCCTTGGCATTAAGTGGAGCCGAGTGAACTCAACGCCTTCTACTCCTTGGCGTTGAGTGGAGTCAAGTGCACTCAACACCTTCTCTTTGGCGTTGAGTGGAGCCGAGTGAACTTAACACCTTCTGCTCCTTAGAGTTGAGTGGAGCCGATTGCATTCGACATCTTCTGTTCCATGGCATTGTATAGTGCGGGACCTCTCTAGAATCATTCGCAGACGGGTGCCGCAGAGGCGAGTGCTTGGCCTCCCCAAGCACTCGCCCCTTTAGGTCGATGCCATGCCCCCTAGCACTCGGCCCTTTAGGCAAGTGTCTGGCTTCCCCAGCACTCGCCTAGTGGGGGTCCAGAGGTAAAATTACCTGGTTGTCCTTGGAGGTCTGCATTTAGCGCATAAGAACAGTGGAGTTTGGCAGTTGGTAGACCACTTTGGGCTGCAAATAGCCTTTTTGGAACAGCGGAGCTACGCTGTTGGCAGACCAGATTTCTGGATTCTATAAATAGACCCAAGGGGTTACCTTAGAAGGCATGCTTACTTGTGCTCTAGTATTCTTGTGCTTTCTAAGGTATCCTTAGCTCATCACTTGGCTAAGGAGGGGAAGCGCTCTAAGATATTCCGGGTGTGTAGTGGGACCTCCGTGTTGGAGCCTTGGGTCTGTTCCCTATTCTAAATCTTTGGTTGTTTAGCTTGTGAGAGATAAGTAAGTGTGTGATCACCCCTTCCCCAAGGGTTCGAACTCCACAAAAGCCGAGTTTCGATTTCAACATTTTCGTGTGGTGAGCGTGGAGCATGGTCAGCACCAAAAATATTCTGCGAGCTCGATGACTGGAGGTGAAGGACAAGGTACGAGCAGGGCCAACTTGCCACCCCCTCCCACTCTCACCACCGTCAGGATATTTGAGGAGTTCAGGCAGGAGGTTCTTAACCTCGTCAAGTTCGCACTCGGCATGCGCGCTGAGTGCTCGACACCGGTCGTCCCAGTCATCTTGGACCCAGCCCTAGGAGAGGATGCCCCAGCTAGGCGAGCTGGGAAGGAGGTAGCAGAGGAGGGGAGTGAGCGAGATCTCCCTGAGAAAGTGTTGTTCCCCGTCTCAGTAAGTGGAGGCCGGATCGGTGAGATGGGCATGCGAGATCCCCTGGCTCACCCAGTAGAGGAGGCAGCCACTTCAGTGAGATGGTTTTTTCTGCCCCAGTTCCAGAGGGGTTTCTAGAGCCGGAGATGTCCTACTATATAGGGAAGATGACCCGGTTCAACACATACAGTGGTTCGAGGATGTGGTTTCGATAAGGCATGTCAGATGTCTTTAAATGCAGACTCTTTACCATCAACCCCAAGGAGAATGCAAGAGATTGGTTCCACCAGTTGCTGGTCAGCTCCATCTATTACTTTGAGGACCTACGTCGAGGGTTCATGCTGAGGTTCACCACCTCCAAGAAGAGGAAGAGGGATTCCGAGTCCCTGTTCCACATCAAGCAGGGTGTGAACGAGACCTTGGGGAGCTACGTGGACTGATTCCAAGAGGAGGTCCTCCAGGTGCAGGAGATGTCAGGGCATACCCTGATGATGGCCTTCACCCTAGGGCTGCCACATGGATTCTTCAGGATGTAGCTGAAGAGGGTGTTGTCTCTCCCCTTCGAGGAGCTAATGGAGGGGACAACGAGGGAGGTCGGCGCGGAGGTAGCAGGAGTGGCCAGGAAATTGGCCAGGTAGGCCATAGAGGAAGTGAAGGTGTTAGAAGGTGGCAGAGGTCAGGAGGTGAGGAGAAATGAACCCTGGCAAAGGGAATAGTAGCAGCAGCCGTGGTGAGGTGGCCAAGAGCCGAATAATCGACTCAATTGGAGGCAGCAGGAGTGGCAGGACCAAGGCCAACGGAGAGGTTTCCATGGAGGAGACAACCGCCAGGTGGGCAGGGTCAGTTCAACCCCCAGGGCTAGAAGTAGGGCCAAAGGCCTCCTCTCCCCGATCAATATAAGGCTATGGAGATAGCCTTGGGGAGGAGGAGAGCCCAGTAGAGGAGGAGACAGGGAGTCAGGGTGGAGTTGCCCTATTATGACTTCCATCAGAAGGAGGGTCATGCTACCGCCACGTGCCCGGAGTTCCTAGAGTTGAGGGGAACCAGGGAACAGCAACAGCAGTAAGACCTCCGACAGGTGCGGATTAACGAAGTCCTGTCTAGGGGAGAGGAGGACCGATGTGAGGATAGGGCCTATGTCGGCAACCGAGGAGGGATCGGAGTGATCCACAGGGGTGTGGGAGTTGAGGCTGCCCGGAAGGCGAGTCTCCATACTATATATTGCTGGAGCGTTGCCTCCACATCTCTAGCCCCTCCCCTGGAGGATAAGATCACTTTCTCTAGGAAGGACATGTCGGATCATGAGGATCCTTTTTGTGACACGTTGGTCATCCAGACCGCGGTCGAGAATTTTATCATCTCCCGAATCTTCATCGATAATGGGAGCTTGGTCAACTTCATCTTCAAGTAGGCATTCGATGCGATGAAGGTGGAGGCCCGGAGGGTGCTGGCCTCGGATGGACCTCTCTTTGGGTTCTCAGGAGAGAGAAAGGAGGTGGAAGGAGTAGGACTCCATGTTACCTTGGGGGGCAGTCCAGAAATTACAGGTTCGTCATCATGGACGTGCCCAACAATTACAATGCTATCTTCGGACAGCCCCTCATCAGTTCCTTCCACTGTGTGCCCTCATCTTTCCATCATTGCTTGAAGTTCAACACTGAGGGCATCCAGGTCAGGATCCGGGGAGACCCTAAGGTGGTAAGGGAATGCTATGTCACCGCAGTGAACTCCATCTCCTGGCATGGAGGAGCTGAGGAGAGGAGGATGGAGGAGTTGTCCAAGAGGGAGGATGAAGGAGATGTGGAGATGGAAGTGGAGGAAGAGGTCCACACCCAGGTGGAGGTGGCAGAAGAATTTCTAGAGGGGTCGAGCGAGGTGATGGCTGTGGAAGGAGCTGAGGAGATCACGGTCCCAGGTGAGGGAGTTGTTGGAGAGTGGGAAGAGCAGTCTCGACTGGAGGCTATCGAGGAAGTGGTGGAGATAGAGGTTCTCACCCAGGGAGGTAGGGTGGAGAAGTTGTGGATCAGCGGGGGGATGAGCCCGGAGGACCAGGGGAGGATGCTGAAGTTCCTCCAGAAGAAGGCCGACATCTTCACATGGAGCACGGCAGAAATGTCAGGGATCGATGCAGAAGTTTCCTGCCACCACCTCAACCTGGATCCAGAAGCCTGTACCATCTAGAAAAAGAAGAGGTCCATAATGGACAAGTTGGTCGTGCCCATCAGGGAGGAGGTGGCCAAACTCCTCAAGGCCGGGTTTGTGTCTGAAATCCAATACCCCGACTGGGTCTCCAATGTTTTAATGGTTAAAAAGGAGACGGTCGGTGGAGGATGTGTGTTGATTTTTCCTTGTTAAATAAATCATGTCCCAAGGAATATCACCCCTTGCCTCGGATCAACGCGCTACTTGACTAAGCCGCCGGTTTTTTGTGATGGGTTTTTGGATGCATTTTCAGATTATCATGAAATTAGGATGCACCCAACCGACATCAAGGATGTCTCCTTCATCACTAGGGATGAGTGTTATTGCTATAAGATGATGCCCTTTGTGCTTAAGAATGCGGGGGCGATGTACCAAAAGATGATGGACAGGGTGTTCCGAGAGCAAAAGGGGAGGAACCTGGAGGTGTACATAGATGATCTTATGATCAAGAGTCGGGAGATGGAATCTCACCTTCGGGATATGGAGGAGACCTTCGGTACCCTGTGGAGGTACAAAATGAGACTGAACCCCTTGAAGTGTTTCTTCGGGGCAAGCAGGGCTAAGTTACTAGGCCATCTCCTTACTCATGCAAGTGTAGAATCCAACCTTGAGAAGGTGAGGGCGATCATGGAGTTGAGGTCGCCTCAGAACGCCAAGGAGGTCCAGAGGCTGATAGGAAAGTTGGTCGAACTGAGAAGGTTCCTCTCTCGGGCAGGAGAGAAGTGTTCCCCCTTCTTCAAAGCATTGAGGGGGGTCGAAAGTTCGAGTGGTCCAAGGAGTGTGAGGCATTCCAAGCCTTAAAGAGGCAGTTGACCCAGGCTCCGCTCGTCCAAGGGCCCAAGGAAGGGGAGGACTTATCCCTGTATCTTCGGGTGGGAGCCGAGGCCTTGAGCTCTGTCTTCGTCCGGGAAGAAGGGAAGTAGTTGCCGATCTATTATGTGAGCCGGGTGTTGAGGAAGGCAGAGCTCTGATACCCGATCTTAGAGCAGCTGGACTTTGTTATAATCATTTCGGCCCAGAGACTCCGACCCTATTTCCAAGTGCACTTTATCTGGGTGGTGGGTGACTAACCACCCCCTCTGCAACATCTTCGAGGGGGAGGAGCACTCGGGGAGGTTGGCAAAGTGGTCGGTGGAGCTGAGTGAGTTTGATATATCCTTCATTACCCATCTCTTGATCAAGGCCCAGGTGATGGTCGTCTTCCTTGCTGATTATATGGTCGAGGTGGCAGAGGCGGAACTCACTCGTCCGGTCCCTTGGAAGGTGATGGTGGACGGATCTTCAGGAAGGCATTCCTTGGGGGTGTGGGTAATCTTGGAAAGCCCCCAGGGATCAAGGATTGAGCAAACGGTGGTAGTGCATTTCCCCATCACCAGCAATCAAGCCGAGTATTAGATAGTGATAGCAGGATTGCTCCTAGCCAGGGAGCTGGGAGTGCATGATGTGGAGGTCCTCACCGACTCTATGGTGGTAGCCTCCCAGATCAATGGGGAGTTTGAGGCAGGGAGCCAACTCTCCAGTTGTACTTGGAAAAAGTGAAGGGGGTAATCGATATGTTCTAGACGTTCTCCATCCGACACATTCCAAGGGAAGAAAATGAGCAGGTGGATCAATTGGCCACGCACGGGCCCCGGATGGGTGGCACCATCACCGACTTGTTCTGTCTGTCCATCGAAGAGGGGGAGCTAATGAAGGTAGACCAACACCCCTCGTGGATGGATCCTATTATAACTTTCCTATCCGCAGGGGAATACCTGGAGGGGATGGACAAAAATCGATTCAAGTATAAGTAGGCATACGATCTCATGTGCGAGGGCAGTATAGGAAGACCCTCTCGGGGATGTTGGCACATTACGTGGCCGAGTGGGAGATCCCAAGGATTTTGGAAGAGGTCCATTCCGGGGAGTGTAGGAGTCACTCTGGGAGCCGGAACCTGGAGGGGAGGATTGTCTGGCCCTTGGGTATTTTTGGCCGACCCTGAGTCATAATGTCGCAGAGTTCACGAAGAAGTGCTATTAGTATCAGTTGTTCGTACCTCTCCAACTTCTACCAGCTCAACGTCTCGGGAGCATCACGACACTATGACCCTTCGCCATCTGGGGGATAGATCTGGTGGGACCCTTCCCTCAGGCCAGTGGGAAAAGGAGGTTCTTACGAGTCATGATCGGTTATTTTTCTAAGAGGTTGGAGGTGAAGGCGTTGGCCAAGGTGACCTCCCAAGTAATCAGAAACTTTGTATGGGGGGATCATTTGCAGACACGGTTTGCCCCAAGCCATTGTCACGGACAATGGGCCTCATTTTGCCAGCACGAAGTTCATCAGCTTTTGTGGACAACTTGGGATCGACCTCAAGTTTGCCTTGGTCCACCACCCCAGGAGTAACGGGAAGGTGGAGGCGGCAAACGAGATCATTGTGAACCTTTTAAAGAAAAAAGTTGATAACTTGAAGGGGTGCTAGGTAGAGCAGCTTCCTTTAGTCCTCTGGGCCTTGAGAACCACCCCCAATACAATCATAGGGGAGACCCCTTTCAAACTCTCTCATGGTTGTGAAACAGTACTTCCTATCGAGTTCGAGGTTCGGACACCGCGGGTGGTGGTAGCCGAGGAAGTTGGAGAAGAGTGGCGGGTAGAGAACAAGGACGTGCTTCGGCTCTTCCTTGACATGGTGGAGGAGTTGCGCGACATGTCAGTTATCTGGTAGGGAGAGGTCAAACAGAGGATGGTCAAGTACTTTGACAAGCATGCTCAAATCAAGCAGTTCACGGAGGGGAACTTGGTCTTGAAAAAGATGGACGCAACCGGAAGATCGGCCGCCTTTGGGAAGCATAATCCCAAATGGGAAGGCCCGTACATCTTACAAGAGGCATTAAGGTTAGTAGGGTATTGCCTCCGGGATGTGGAGGGCAAGATCCTAAGTCATACCTGGACCGGTGATGACTTGAAGCATTTCCATCCATGAGATATGTACGTACTTTCCTTTGTTAAAATACGAAATCCTTTGATCTTTCAGCTCTTTTTGGCAATGGTGTTCATGGCAGGCCTAGATTTCCATAGACCCCAAGCAGATCCTGCTGTCAGGCTCCCACCTAGCTGGCAGGGCTGGATGTCACTCAAGGAGTCGACCCTAATTCTCGAGATGCACCCACTTCCAGACTCTCATCTAGCTGGTAGGGTCGGGATCCTCGAAGGACATCTTCCTTGATCTAGGGTTAGGTCTCGAGATGCTCCTGCTATCAGGCTTCGATCTAGCTAACAGGGCCGGGATTCTCGATGGACATCATTATGACCCTGGAGTTAAGTCTTGATATTCTCCCGCTGTCAGGCTCTCATCTAGCTGGCAGGGCCAGGATCTTCGATGGACTTCTTCCTTGCTCTATGGTTAGGTCTCGAGATGCTCCCGCTGTCAGGCTTCCATCTAGCTGGTAGGGCCCGGATACTCGATGGACATCATTATGACCCTGGAGTTAAGTCTCGATATGCTCCTGTCGCCAGGCTCTCATCTAGCTAGCAGGGTCGGGATCTTCGATAGACATCTTCCTTGCTTTGGGGTTAAGTCTCGAGATGCTCCCACTATAAGGCTTTCATCTAGTTGGCAGGGTCGGGATACTCGATGGACATTGTTATGACCCTAGAGTTAAGTCTCGAGATGCTCCCGCCGACAGCTCTCATCTAGCTGGCAGGGCCGGGATCTTTGATGGACATCTTCCTTGCACTGGGGTTAGGTCTCAAGATGCTCCCGCTATCAGGCTTCCATCTAGTTGGTAGGGCCAGGATACTCGATGGACATCGTTATGACCCTAGAGTTAAGTCTTAAGATGCTCCTGCTGTCAGGCTCTCATCTAGCTGGCAGGGCCTGGATCTTCGATAGGCATCTTCCTTGCACTTGGGTTAGGTCTCGAGATGCTCCTGCTATTAAGCTTCCATCTAGCTGGCAGGGTCGGGATTATCGATGGACATCGTTATGACCCTGGAGTTAAGTCTTGAGATGCTCCCACTGCCAGGCTCTCATCTAGCTGCAGGGCCAGGATCTTCGATGGACATCTTACTTGCTCTGGGGTTAGGTCTCGAGATGCTTCCGTTATCAGGCTTCCATCTAGCTGGCAAGGCCGAGATACTCGATGGACATCGTTATGACCCTGGAGTTAAGTCTCGAGATACTCCTGTTGTCAGGCTTCCATCTAGCTAGCAGGGCCAGGATTCTCGATGGACATTGTTATGACCCTAGATTTAAGTCTTGAGATGCTCCCACTGGCAAGCTCTCATCTAATTAGCAGGGTCAGTACCCTCGATAGACATCGTTCTTGCCCTGGAACTAAGTCGAGTTGCTCCCGCTGTCAGGCTTTCACCTAGCTGACAGGGCATTTGAGCCCATGTGAAACACTACAAAATACCATAGAAGCCTTATCCTGGGCTACTCATGCTAGCCAGGGAGACTTGAAATCTTGGGAAGTCTGGGAAGAATTTCAAGGCTTCAATGAGATCTCGCCAAACAGGGATCTCGCCAAGATCGGTTCTCGCAAGAGGTATCCTATTCGTGCATAAGCTTATGGGGCAGGAATATCGCGAGATCTGCCCTAAGCGGCAAGTTCAAGGTAGAAAATTATCAGAGTGTGTGAACCTATTGGGCGAGAACGATCCGAGATATAGCCCTATACATCAAATTATTAGAGTCAATGGTTTATCGGGTTGGCGCAGCAAGAAGTCAATATAGGGTCTAGCGAGATATCGTGATCACAAACTCTTAAGAAGAAGTGCAGGACAAACGCTTTTTCACGTGTTAGAGCATGCGAAATCAAAGCATAAAAAAAGGTAAAGGGACATTCCATAACAAAACTTCGTTTTTTACATTATCAATAAACAGTTACATAGTCGCAAAGGGAAGAGCTCGAAAAAGAGGAAAATTACAAGAGAAATATAAAGAGCTTCAGGGCGGCGACACCGAGCTCTCTCTCTCGTCGGTGCGTGCAGCACAATCTTCAGGCTCAGGGATAAGAAGGAAGAGCTACGGGAATAGGATCTCGTCTGTCACCTTCTCATCGTCGCTATTCAAGAATTCGGCCTGCTTCATCACCTGGAGCGAATGCCTCGTCATCGCAATCGCATTCTCCTGCATCATCAAATAAATCAAATGTGGCGAATACAACAGAGCATTTTCCCTTTCTGGTTATGGGACTCGTTGATCCCTCCTCCCACATCAGATCAATCTCATGTGGGAGGAGGGATTAGTGAGTCGATCCATTACTGGTTATGGGCCCTTATTCTCTGATTCTCCTCCTCAAGCTGGGCGATGCGCGCGTACTTCTTAGTGACAGTCATAGCATCCTACAGCGTGATAAAAGGTTAATGTGAGAACAATGTTCACTGACCAAAGCGAAAAAGAAAAGGTTTACCACTTCCATCTCTCACAGGGGGAGATCCTTTTTGGCGGTGTATAGATCTTGCGTCGGGTTTGTTACTTCCATGCCCAGCTTGGATCGCGCTTTGCTCACATCCACCAACTATCGCAAGAGACGGATGTCGCGGCAGGCTGACATGTGGGCGAGTTTGATGGCGCGAAATTGAGCGCGCGAGCACTCATATGCAAGTGAATTCATCAGCGCATCATTATAGTAAGCGGCATTGTCCCACCCATACAGGTCGAATGCGAGAGCATAGGCTTGGCCTGAGACCGTCTCGCCCTCTTGCCATGAAGGGAGTACGGGGGAGACGGAAGTCATGTTGGCTTCTCGGTCCCATGTCAGCAAAGGCTCGCCGGCTTCATCCAGCACCTTCTCGCCCAGGCCGAAGTTCATGTGGTCCTTAGGCATGGGTCCATTTTTCGCTATCGAGGTTCCGCCAATCACCGCCACTTCCTCCTCCATGGTCTCGCCAGCAGCACTCGCCGGCAGATCTAAGACGATCTCCTTGCCCTTGGCGAGAATAGTTGTTTGTTGCTTCTTAGGAGGTGGAGGAAGGGAGGAGTCAGGCTTTCGCTTCTGGCCGCTTGATCCCGACAGTAATTTTGTCGGGCTTTTGCAGGCCATAACGACGGCCTTGACACGTGCAATCTCCGAAGAAAGTGCAGCAAAGTGAGGGTTGAAGGGGATATCCCGCACCCCTGCACAAGTATCATGAGTTAGAAAAATTCTAAAAGCATGCAATCCGTAGAGAAAGGTGAATGCGAGAACTACCTTCCCCGGCGAGAACTGGCAGCAGCGTTTCGACGTTCCTCCTCAGGTAAGGAATGTCGAAATCCTTCCTGAAGAGGTATTGGTGTAGCTTGGCCTCATGCATGCCGAGACTGGGAGGGTGGTATGTAGATTCCTCCTGTTGGATCGGCAAGAGTGGGAGGTTGCCGAAATCTCCAAAAATGAAAACGAATTTTCTGACCTTATTATGGTTTTTGTTGAAGAGACCTTTCGCCTTAAGATTGTTGTCGGAGAAGAAGGCGACGCCGTCCCGCTTGACGCGAAAGTTAAACAGTTTGCAGAAGAAGGGGAGGCCTAACTCCATTCGCTCTGACCGCAGGTAGCAGTCAAATGCGACCAGTAGCGCTATAGAGTTAGGGTTAAGTTGCGCGGGAACCACGTCGAAGTAGCAGAGGGCTTGACAAATCTCAGACAAAATGGTGAGCCGCAACCCTACTTCGAAATGTTCTGCAGGGTTGGCGAGCTCACAAGGCGAGAAGCGGTTGATCTCCTCGCCTTTTCCCGGATGTCGCGCGGTGAAGTCTGGCGGGATGTAGAGATTCACCAGCGATTGGTACTCTTCTCTAGACATGCTGCAATTCACGAAAGGATAATTTTCGAATGCAGCCGCGCACTTGGTCTGTCCCTCAGCTTCCTCGGTCATCTTGTTAAGAAGGAGAAAGAGAGAAAAGAGGCGAGAGCAAGAGAAGGAAAAATTGCAAGATAAAGTAAGAGCTATCTAAGGCGATGATTAATGTAGTAGGTAAGCATTCTTTTTATAAGAGATTTTGGGAGGGAAAGGGCCCAGGCACGAAAAGGTGCGGATAGCCTAGTTTCGAGATCTCTCCTCTGATCCCATTCTAGGCCATGGCGAGATCTCGCGCCCCCTCATTCACATCATAGATCTTAGCATAAATAACAAAAGCAGAGACACGCGGCAATATGAAGAATAGGTAGCTAAAAAATAAAGCACGATCAAAGTATATACATCACAATGAATTGTCTATACTCGGCATAAGGGCCGACAGTCATTATTACACATCCTAGATAAAATAAAACTAGAGCGGGAAGGCGAGTGCCGGTATGGACACCAGGGGCCATTAATGTCATCCCCTACCTCTCCTTCCCGCCACAGGCATCGCGCGAGTATAATAAAGAGAGCGCATGGTTTGAATCCCTCACTGAGTGAGGTGTAGTTGATCTTCAACACTCACGAGATGAAGGTCGGGGTAGTCCGTCCTGCCGCCTGCTTCTCCTCCTGGGGTGGAGATCAAGTGTGTATAGTTGTTCTCTAAGCTAAGGAGTAGCTTCTCGGCAGACTCTTGATTCTTCTGTATTTGGTTGGCCAACTCGCGTAGCAGCAAAGATTACTTCCGGAGTATCTCCACCAGCTACCGCTTCATTCCCTCGGCATCCTTCGGGTCGCCTAAGTATTCGACAATTGAACCCTGGGAAGGGAGAGGCGAGATCTCCTACTCATCAATGTAAACATCAGTGGACGAGATCTCGTGGTACCCTGTACGAAGTGATTTTAGGTACGCCTGGTTCTCACACCTTGTGAAAAAATGAGTAAGGTTTGTTACCTTATTTGGTGCTCGCATCCTTGTCGAAAGTTCAGCGAGAAGTGTCGGGTCATCCTTCAAAGGGAGTGTTGAATGTTATGTTCCCTTTCCCAAGCCCGGGGGAAAACTTGTTGGTTTAGTAGCAGAAGCGTTGGCCTACGGAGGAAGGATGGGTACAGTATCCGCTGGAGGTGAAAGGCTCAGGGCGGGATCTACAAGCCTTTGGCTTGTAGGGGATCTTGGCGCGGGAACTTTCAACCCCGCGTTTCCCAAAGGGGGCTACGAAGAAGAGGCAGGTGAGCCATATGATGAAAGACTAGAAGACAAAAGAAGGCTTACATTTCTCTCGCAGTGGAGCATCTGGTTTCAACGATTGGAGTGGAGAGGTGATCTCACGGGCCGCCCCATCATTCCCAACCATATGCAAGTGTGGTTCGGCACTCGCCTCCCCAGCTTCTTTTTCCTTCGGCGGGACCTAAGGTCATAGTGTCAGTGTCCTTCTCTACCCAAGCCAGTAGTAGAATATGAGTGAACATACCAGAGGGATCCCGAAGTTGGAAGGCTCCTGCGAGATCGACTCATTTTTGGTCGGATCACGTCTGACCACCTTTGATTCTTTTTCATCTTTGGGAAGGACCTGAGGAATTTTCACGTAAGCTAGGGGCAAATGCACTCATTGAGGTCTTATCCTTGGCGCAGACAGTATTAAGGCGATACATAGCTTCCTTCAAAAGGGACATCTCCAGGGAGGCAAGAACCGAGAAAGTCAAGAAGGGCAAGGTAGCCCCGACCTCTGCTGAGAATATATATAGAACCATGGGGGACCCACAAAAGATTCCTTTCTAGGTCAGCAGGTACTCATCAAATACCTGGGGTTGGATGATTCTTTCAAACTTTTGTCGAAGCCCGTAAAGAGCGGGGATTGTGTATAATCCCGCTCGATGAGTAGGTTCCCTCCCCCCTAGGGGACCTTCGTTTCGCGGGATCCCCAGTAGCGAGACCTTTTTGGTGTTCGTCGAGTGAACTCAACGCCTTCTTCTCCCTAGCGTTGAGTGGAGCCGAGTGAACTCAACGCCTTCTTCTCCCTGGCGTTGAGTGGAGCCGATTGAACTCAACGCCTTTTGCGCCTTGGCGTTGAGTGGAGCTGAGTGCATTCAGCATCTTCTGTTCCATGGCATTGTATAGTGCGGGACTTCTCTAGAATCATCCGCAGACGGGTACCGAGGAGGAGAGTGCCTGGCCCCCTAGCACTCGCCCCTTTAGGCGAGTGCCTGGCTTCCCCAGCACTAACAAAGTCGGGTTCCAGAGGTAAAATTACCTAGTTTCCCTTGAGTTCTGCATTTAACTCCTCAGAACAGCGGAGTTTGGTTGTTGGCAGACCACTTTGGGCTGCAAATAGCTTTTTGGAACAGCGGAGCTACGCTGTTGGCAGACCAGATTTCTAGATTCTATAAATAGACCCAAGAGGGTACCTCAGAAGGCATGCTTACTTGTGCCCTGGTCTTCTTGCGCTTTCTGAGGTATCCTTAGCTCTGCATAACTCCTCAGAACAGTGGAGTTTGGTTGTTGGCAGACCACTTTGGGCTGCAAATAGGCTTTTGGAACAGCGGAGCTACGCTATTGGCAGACCAGGTTTCTGGATTCTATAAATAGACCCAAGGGGGTACCTCAGAAGGCATGCTTACTTGTGCCCTGGTCTTCTTGCGCTTTCTGAGGTATCCTTAGCTCAGCACTTGGCTAAGGAGGGGAAGCATTCTAAGATCTTCCGAGTGTGTGGTGGGACCTCCGTACTAGAGTCTTGGGTCTGTTCCTTATTCTAAATCTTTGGTTATTTAGCTTGTGAGAGAGAAGTAAGTGTGCGATCACCCCTTCCCCAAGGGTTTGAACTCCACAAAAGCCGAGTTTCGGTTTCAAAAGCGACTATGTCTCCAACAGCTCTAAGAGAAAACAAACTCAATAATGGAAACAACTATTTTAGAACAAACTTCAAAAGTTATGTGAAAACTAACTAGAAAACCCCCAAAAATAAGCTATTAAAACTATAAATTAACAAACCCTAAATTTTCACACAAGCTGCTACAAATCCCCTACCCTAAATTTTTAAATACACTAGAAAATGTAGGATTTTTACATTAAGAAAGCTTAGAGTTTCCACAAAAAATTTTCGTTGGAGATTATCCCGGCAAAGACCCATTCGAAAACACAAACAATCCTCTGATGGACCTCAGTTTCTAGTAATAGAGGAGGAGAAGTAAGGGGATTAAGATTTTGTTATGGGAAGGTGAGAACGAGAGGCAAAACCTTTGCTTCAAAACCCTAGCCAAGCTCTTGGTCTCAAGCATCATACAACAGCATACAGAAGAAGAAATAAAATAAAAGATATTGGGATTCCGTTTTAAGAGGGAGTAATAAGTTAGACTTAGTCCCCCCCTAAATACCCTTACACCTAAGCCATAATGGCTTTTACTTATTTATTTTTTATGCACGTATTGTCTAAAGTTTGATACACATAATTTATACTCATATTTTTTAAGGTATGTAATTAATATCATGTTGTGACAATTCTCCCCATATTATAAGATTTTGTCCGCAAAAATTCTAAACAAGGATCATCACTAAAATATTGCGCAGAAGAGGCAAGATTGATTGCTTCAAACCTTGAGTTTAAAACAGTTATGGATACTTCTTCCGCATATCTTCTTCAATTTCCCATGTTACTTCTTCCATTGAGTGACCTTTCCATAAAATCTTCACCAAGGGAATAACTTTTTTTCTAAGTTATTTGACCTCTCAATCTAATATGGCTTGGAGCTCAACTGAAAAGCTCAAATTATCTTTATAGTGCAATCAACTCTGGATCATATTGAATCACATGTGATTGATAATAAACCTACTTTCTTACGATAGAGATGTGAAAAAGCATTGTGAATTTCGGATAAACTCGACAGAAGAGCTCGTCGATAGGCCACAGGACCAATTATCTCAAGAATTACAAACGGCTCGATATATCTCCCCTTCAATTTCTAATTTGAACAAACCTTGATACTCCTGGCATAGGACGTATCTTTAGAAATACATAATCTCCCACACTAAATTCGAGTTGGCGATGTCTTCGATCAAAAAATTTCTTCTATCGATCCTGTGTAGCTTTCATATGTCCTTGAATAAGCTTCACATTACTTGTTGTCTCTTTAATAAGTTCCAGACCAACCAGACTTCGATCACCAACTTCGCAACAACACAAGGGTGCTCGACATCATCTTCCATATAAAGCTTCATAGGGAGCCATTTGGATTCTCAAATGGCATCATCTTCCAGGATTAATAGAAAATTTTGATTAATGCGCTGCTTGCAAATTTGCTCCCAAAAATTTGAATTGTTATGCACACCCACCCTGTTTCCAAACTTCAGAAGCCTTGCTCATCCATTCTTAATCCTGGTTGTTTTCCCTGCTACATGCTACCTTTTAATTTTTGCCATTCTTTTGTATCTTGTGCCTCTTTTATTAATTTAAGCCATGTTAGGGAGATAATTAATTGAGATAGCACACTAGAAGATCTCGCGCCAAAAGAAGAGATTGTTAACTTCTCCAAATCTGCAACCAACTAGTGCAGTATAGGTTCACATATTATCATCGATAAATTGGCATTTCTACTTAATGCATCCACAACTACGTTGGCTTTTCCTAGTTGATATTGAATCTCTAGATTGTAATTTTAATCAAATCCATCCACCTTCTCTGCCTCATATTTAATTCTTTTTGCACATCAAAGTGCTTTAGATTTTTATGATCTGTATACAATTGACATTTTATCCCCAACAAATAATGCTTCCAAAATTTTAAGGCAAACACAATAGCCGCAAGTTTTAGGTCGTGTATCAGGTAAATTTTTCATCATTCTTCAACTGTCGTGAAGCATATGCGATAACTTTTTTATCCTACATTAGCACACACCCCAAGCCTTGATATGAGGCATCACTAAAAACTTGAAACTTCTAAGATTTATCTGGTATCGTCAGAATTGGGCCTGATACAAAACATTCCTTCAACTTTTGGAAGCTTTTCTCGCATCCTTCTGTCCATTCGAACTTCATCGCCTTTTGCATCATTCGAGTAAGAGGTGATGAAATTTTTGAGAAATCTTTCACAAATTTCCGATAATAGCCTACTTGCCCTAAGAAGCTTCGTATTTCTGATGGATTTGAAGGTCTCGGGCAGGTAACAATTGTAGAGATATTCGAAGGATCAATGGATATGCCCCTCTCATCAAAAACATGCCCCAGAAAAGCAATTTTTGAAAGCCAAAAAACACACTTTGAAAACTTCGCGTATAATCTGTGATCTCACAATGTCTGCAAAACATGTCGTAGATGATCTGCATGCTCTTCCCTTGATCTTGAATATATTAACATATCATCAATAAATACGATAACAAATCGGTTAAAAAATAGGCGCAAAACAAGATTCATCAAATCCATAAATACAACAGAGGCATTTGTAAGACCAAATGGTAGCACCAAAAAAATCATAGTGCCCATATCTAGTTCTAAAAGCTATTTTGGGTATATCTAATCCGTTGATCTTCAATTGATGATATCTTGATCGCAAATCAATCTTAGAAAATGCGGTAAAACCTTGCAATTGATCAAATAAGTCATCTATACGCGACAATGGATATTTGTTCTTTATAATTCTTTTGTTGAGTTCTCTATAATCAATGCACATATGTATACCCCCGTCTTTCTTTTTCACAAAAAGAATTGGAGCTCCCCATAGGGATGTGCTAGGACGAATGAGACCTTTTTCAAGAAGTCCTGCAACTGAGTCTTTAACTCATGCAGATCTGAAATAGCTAGTCGATATGGAGCTTTAGATATTGATCTAGTACCTTCCTCCAAATCTATCGTAAACTCAATTTCCCTATTTGGCGGAAGTCCTGTTAAGTCATCAGGAAATATATCGGAATATTCAAACACCACTAGCACATCCTCCACCTTTAATTGTCTTACCTCAGCTGTCATCATAGTAGCTAAAAATGCTTGACAACCCTGCTTTATTAGACGAATAGCTTTAATTATTAATATTAATGATACCGCTCCCCCGTCTCCGATAAATTTGAAAACTGGTCCCTGAGGGGTAGGAAATGCAATTATTTTTTTTTTTGCACAATCAATCACTACATTGTGCTTTGACAGCCAATGCATCCCTAGAATGGTATCAAAAGACATGATCGGCAAAATAATTAGGTCAGCTTGAAAAGTCTGATCTCGAATTACTATGCCTCTTGTATTGTAACTACTCACTTGAATTTTCTCCCTAGTTAGTAGTATCACAATTAGGGGGTTTTGCAGTGTATCCAATTTTAATAACAATTGTCTATATGCAGCCTTACAAACAAAAGAATGTGATGTGCCTGAATCAAATAATACTCGAAAATATATGTCGTTGAGGAGTAAAGTACATATAACCACATCTATTGCATTTTTGGCATCCTCCGAGGTAATAGAATAGACTCGAGGTTGAGCTTGTTGGGGAACCTTCTTCACTTCCTCCAGAGCTTCCCCCTTTAGCAGGGGACACTCAAAATGCCAGTGACCCGGCTTATGGCAGTGGAAAAAAGTATTCTCCTACTGATTAAGGATGCATGGCATGTAATGCATCTTGTGACATCAACCACAAACCTGTTTTTGAAAATTCATCACTGGCTTCTTCCCAGACGTTGATGTGGCGCTTCAACCACCTTCCTCTTCCCTCGAGCTTACATATCTTGAGCTTTCATATGTTTAAATACAAGCTGTTTTTGTTCAACAACCCTTGCTGCTTCCATAATGCTCTGATATGAAGGATATCTCAAGGCAACCAACAAGACTTTAATCGACTGCTTTAAACCCTTCTTGAATAAGAAGATCTTTTCCTTCTTGGTGCTTGCCATATCAGGTACATGACATAATAGGGAAGACAACTGCGCTTTGTAAGCGCTCACCGACAAGTTGCCTTTCTCAAATCAACAAAGTTTCTCCTTCATCTTTAGTTACGTCGATTCAGGCTAGAACCAAGACTAAAAAGCTGACATAAAATCCTTCCACGGAATATTCGTACTATCTTGACCTGATAAAGAAATGTGTTTGTGATTGTTCCACCACGCATCTGCCACACCTTCTAGCATAAACTCCACGAAAGGCACACTGAAAGTGAGGGTAAGATCTATCTCAACTCTAGAGGGGGGTGAATAGAGTTTACTTAAAATATTTTTGAATTATTAAAATAGCACAAATTAAAATTCTATTTAAGCTATAGTGTAAAGTGCTAACAGAAACTTAAAAACTGAAAGGAAAAGGACATAGCACACAGCAGACAAATCACACAAGCAGAACCAGAAGACACAAGGAAATATAGTGGTTCCCCAAAACTGGGTACATCCACTCTTCTACCACCCTTGGTAGGAATCCACTCAGGACTGAGTTGATCAGGTGTCCTGACACCAATGAGCTTTTGATAAGGTGCTCAAAAACCAAAGCTAGATTTTTTGATAAGGTGTCTTGCCACCACTGAGTTTTGACAAGGCTCTCAGAACCAGACAGAACTTTTGAAGGGAGTTCAAGAACCCTTTTACAGCAGGAAAAGAAAAAGGGAAAGTTGAAGTTGTCTTCTCTGTTCTCAGTCAAATGAGAGAAGCACAAGTGGATTGAAGATGACAAAGCTCCCCCTGAGATGTAGAGAGGTTCAGGCAGAGAAGCTTTGTAGAAGGGTGATAGGTCTTCAGAACTTGATCTCCAGAAAAGAATGGTTTCAGCAGAACAGCTGAAAGATGATGTGTCTGGAAATCTAAGATGAAGATGCAAGAACACAGTATTCTTCAGCTAACAGTATTCTTCTGTGTGTTTTCTCTTCTACTTTTTCTGTCTATCAGCTCTGTGTGATTTTTTGTTCTTGTATTCCCTGTATATCTAAAAGACCATAGGAATAGAATTAATTTTCTGAATATTCTCCTTGTCCAAAGATGACCGTTGGTCAGTCATAAATGCTTTCCATAAATGGTCTTGTCTTTTAGAGGAAAGTCCAGCAAACATTCTCTGAATGATACCTTGAAACTTGCTCCAAACGGCTGGGAGATCTTCTGTCATAAATGCTGATAATATTCAAAAACATTCCAAAAGATCAGCAGCATTTGAAATCTTGAAGACGTTGATCTCTCCAAAGAATCGTCGATCTGAGCTCTACGATCGTCGAACTGAGCTCAGAGATGAACTGAGATAAGCAGACAGAAATCGTCGAACTGAGCTCAAAGATCGTCGAACTGAGCTCAGCGACCTGAGAAACAGCTGAAGGAGGCATCGTCGAACTGAGCTAGACGATAGTCGAGGGGAGTTAGACGATTAAGCAAAAGCTAGCTAAAAGCAGATAGTCGATCTGAGCTCGAAGATCGTCGACCGGAGTTCGACGATTTGTTGAAGTTGAGCTCAGAGAGCGTCGAACTGAGTTCGACGATTCGTCGACCAGAGCTCGACGAAGATTGCTTTAGACTTAGCTCTTCATCCTTGATCTTGGAGTGGTCTTGGGGGCAGCTTCAAAACTAAGTTCTAGACCCTAGACTCATTCTAATGTTGACCTTCTCAACTATACAACTAGGTCAACTAGGATCCTAAGACAAGCATAGTGATCCTTACCCAAATTAGTAATAGGGTGTTCCAACAATCTCCCCCTATTTGGGTTAGGATTACTATTTACAGACAATCATAAAGAGCATTCAATAATACAGAAGTTAAATACAAAATGCAGAGAAACAGCAATGCATATCACAGATAAATAGAGCAGATATCCAAAGGTGGATGATATGTTTGCTTACACAGATCACTTCTTTTCAGTTCCCTTTTTAAATAAAATTTCTCTGTTAGGGTTTAGAGCTTCTTTCTTGGACCTTCTGTCATCTTCTGCACCTAGAGATGTTTGAGATCTTGGCCTTGGAACTACAGCCTCTGGGTGCAGCTTCATGTACTCTTCTGGATTGAAAAATTTCTTTGAAGCATACTTTTCCAGTTCTTTCTTTCTTTGTTCTGATAAGGTTGTAATGTTGGATATTTCTTTGCCTTGTTCTCTAGCCTTCTTAATCTGATCAAGAGCAGCCAACTCTTTCATCCTAGCAGTCCAGGCCACAGGATTGTTCTCAGGATCCTCATATGGAACAGCAGGTTCATATTTGTTGAGAGATTCAGGAGCAGGAGAGGTCCTTGGAGCAACTGTGTCTTTCAGTTTGTAGGGGTAAGGACCTGAAGTAGAGTCAGAATGGCCTTGTCCTTCCCTTTGATAGGGTCTCTGTCCTCTTTGATTTCCTCTGTAACTACCCCTTCTGGGTTGATATCCTCTTTGATGTTGTCCCTTTTGGTAATACTTAGAATAGGATTGAGAGGAACTTTGTCTAGGAGCTGGAGCTTGAGGAGCTGAGCCTGATCCAGAGTCTGGAGGAGGAGGAGGCTGATGTTGAGATGATCCTTTTTCATATTTGTCAAGCTTTCTTCTCTTTTTCATGGCCTTTAGTTGGTTCTTGGAAAATTGCATCCATGGTTCAGTGATGGGGCAGTCATGCAGAATGTAATATGGAATGTCATTGGAGTCTTTAGCTTTGGCAGGAGGAACTGACATCATTGCTTTACTTCTGGCTTTTCTCTTTTTGGCAATTGTGCTGGCAGAATCATCAGAATCAGTTCTGTACTGATCACTTTCAGAACTCTGAGGTTGATCATATAAAGCATCAATTCTTCTTAGATATTCTTCTTGAGCTTTGAGCTTTGCAGCAGCAGCAGGAGCAGGAGCAGGAGCAGGAGCAGCAGGGATAGCAGAATCAGCATCATCAGTTTCAACAACAATTTCCTCAGCATTAGGTGCTGGAATCATTTCTATGTCAGCAGCAGCAGTATCAACAAAATGAGGCACAGTGGCCTTAGTAGCAGCATCAGATACATCCACAGCCTTCCATGACTTGATATAGGAAACAATCTGGCTGGGATTACAGACAGGTACAGGCACAATGGCCTTGGACAGATCTTCAGCAGTAATTGGAGGCAGACAACTTAGATAGGCTGTATCAAATCTGGATAGCAACCTCTGCAGATTAAGTGCAAAAGCACATCCTGAGCTTGCTGAGAGAGTAGAAGCTGGAGCTGGAGCTGGCACAATCACTTCTTCATAAGGCATCTCCCCCTGCCTTGGTTCAGAGAGAGGTGAACTAAGGCACCCAGTAGAAGGGATTGCCTGGGAGGAGGAAAAAGAATCAAGTTTGGTTGACAGCTCCTGGACTTGCTTCAGGAGTGGAGTCAGGGAGGACTCCAGCAGAGATACCAGCTTGGGAGCTAGCAACTCATAGAGCCTGTCAGCCAGGCTAGAAAGATCTACATGCCCAAGTGAGGCTTGAGCAGAGGTAGTAGTCAAGGTGGATGGAGGGATGGTGACTGAAGCTGAAAAGGAGGAGGTAGGTGGAGTAGGGATTGTTGGTTCAGAAGATGGAATGATGGGGATAGAGAAGGTTGAGGAGAAGAGTGGGAGAGTAAAGGAGGGTATGAAGGAGGGTTGAGAGAGGATGTCAGTGAGCATTTGATGGAGGGAAGATGTCTCAGGAGGAGAAGAGGGAGAGTCATCCATGAGGGAATCCTCTAAAAGGGCAAATGATGGTTGAGTGAGGAATGGATAGGAAAAGAGAGGATGGAAGACCTCTGAGGAGGATGGTGGAGGGGATGACATAGGTGAGGAAATGGTAATGGGAGATGAGATAATAATGGTGGATACTGGTGGTGAGGAGGTGATGGCTTGGGTATATGTGGCTTGGGGAGAAGAAGAAGCAGGCAGCTCTTCTATTAGAGGAGTGACCGGATTGGTCCTTGTGCCTGATAGAAGTGTTGCAGCAGCCCTGGAGGGGTTGATTATCTGCCTGTCCCATTTACTGAAGAGGGCACAGGAGAGCCTTTTGGATGCATTGATGAACATCCCAGAAGAGGTCAAAAGGTCAGGGCACCTTGAGTGCAGAAAGACCCCCAAGATTCTTCCAAAAGTGACTGCAGACTTGCTTATCTTCTTCTTAATCAGGGTGAAGAAGATGGAGCCCCAGTCGAGGTGTTTCTTATCCAGTAAGGCTCCCATCAGGCAGAACTGATACCTGGAAATTGTGTCATGCGCTGAGTGTTTGGCCAACAGCACCTTCCCAACAACATCAGCCAGGAACTGGAATTCTATAGCCAGATTCTTTTTCAGCAGTTTATTAGGGTTGATTACATTATGACCCATCCTATCTAACATGGAGGCATACTCCTCTCCAGACAGATCAATGGAGTCTTCTCCAGTACTGAGTTGAAAGACGTCAGTTAATAAAGCCGGGGATAGAATTACCTGGGTCCCCTTAATGGTGCCGACAACAGTATTCTCAGTCTCATCTGCTGCGGTATAACACCATTCCTTAATCTCCTCAGATGCAATCTTCATCCTGGTAGTCATTATCTGGGTTAGCTGTTGTTCTCTGAATAGATTCAGAACATCCTTGAAGCGCTGGTCGCTTCCATCAAATGAGTTTATGTCTATGTCGAAACCGGTGTCGAACTTCATCTTGGCGATGGCAGCACTCAAATCAGCCATGTGTACCTGCAACAGAAAACCAAAAACGACCAAGCGTAGAAAATTTGGAGGGAAAAGGAAGAAAGTTGCAGAGTATGAAAGCGAAAAAAAAGGAGAACGACGGCTGAAAGATGATTTTATATTAGGGTTCGACGGCGAAAAAGAAAGTCGTTGAGCTCAGCTCGACGAAGCGTCGATCTCAGCTCGACGATTTAGGCTACAGAGGGAATCTGAAGAGTCTTCAAAATCGGCGATCTTCGTTCGACGATGTTGAAAAACGTCGAGCTCAGCTCGACGGCCTCTGAACAGAAGAAGAAAAATTCTAGATCTAGCGAAGGCTCTGAACTCAGATCGACGATAGCAAAAGCGTCGATCTCTGGTCGACGATTTTTGGAAAATCGTTGATCTCCGTTCGACGATTTTTGAGAAAACGTCGAGCGCAGTTCAGAGTCTAAACTCATTCAAAAGACAGAATTTTTTAGCCTAGTCTTGGTCTGTTTTAGCTTTTCAAAATTTTGGATTTTAATTAAGACTTCCTCCATCTATCATGCCTAACTGATTTAGGAAGAACCTGTGTTTCTTTTCATCCAAGGGTTTGGTGAAAATATCTCCCCTTTGCAAATCAGTAGGAATATATTGAAGTTCAATTTTGTTTTTCTCTACATTATCCCTTAGGAAATGATGCCTGATTTCTATGTGTTTTGTCCTACTATGGAGGACTGGATTTTGTGCTATAGAAATAACACTAGTATTATCACAGAAAATTTTTGACTGCTCTAAGTTGTAACCATAGTCTAGAAGCTGATTTTGTATCCACAATATTTGTGAGCAACAACTGCCTGCAGCCATATATTCAGCTTCAGCAGTTGAAGTTGACATAGATGTTTGCTTCTTACAAAACCAGGAGACAAGTCTGTCACCAAGGAACTGACATGTTCCACTGGTGCTTTTCCTGTCTATTCTGCATCCAGCATAATCAGCATCTGAGAATCCAATTAATTCAAATCCTGATTCTTTTGGATACCAGAGTCCTAGATTTGGACAACTCTTTACATACCTAAGAATCCTTTTAACTAGTGTTAGGTGTGACTCTCTAGGGTTAACTTGGAATCTAGCACATATGCATGTAGCAAACATTATATCTGGTCTGCTAGCTGTAAGGTACAGTAGAGAGCCAATTATTGCTCTATATGTTGTCTGATCAACTGGCTTCCCATGCTGATCAGCATCCAATACAGCATTGGTAGGCATGGGTGTTTTCATACAAGATGCTTCAGACATACCAAACTTCTTGACCAATTCTTTTGCATACTTGGCTTGAGAAATAAAGATGCCTTCAGCATGTTGTTTGACTTGCAATCCTAAGAAGAAGGAGAGCTCACCCATGCTACTCATTTCAAATTTGGAATGCATTAGGTTGGAGAACCTCTTGCACAAATTTGAATCAGTAGAGCCAAATATGATATCATCTACATAGATTTGTACTAGTAGGGTGTGGGACTTATGGGTTCTAATAAAAAGAGTTTGGTCTACTCTCCCCCTAATAAAACCATTTTCCAGAAGAAAGCATGCTAGGGTCTCATACCATGCTCTGGGAGCTTGCTTGAGACCATACAATGCTTTATGCAGCCTGTAAACATAATCAGGGTGAGTTAGAGAGATAAAACCTGGAGGTTGTCTAACAAAGACTTCCTCTTTGATGTCCCCATTAAGAAATGCACTTTTCACATCCATTTGGTATACTTTGAATCCTTTGTGAGCAGCATATGCTAGGAATATTCTGATGGCCTCTAACCTTGCAACTGGTGCAAAGGTCTGATCATAATCTATTCCTTCTTGTTGAGAGTACCCTTGAGCAACAAGTCTTGCCTTGTTTCTGACTATGACTCCTTGATCATCCAGCTTATTTCTGAAGACCCACTTTGTTCCAACAATGGGATGATCTTTTGGCTTAGGCACTAGTTCCCAAACCTGATTTCTTTCAAATTGATGCAGCTCCTCTTGCATTGCAATGATCCAGTGTGGATCTTGCTCTGCATCTTGAATGGATTGAGGCTCAATTTGAGATAGGAAGCAAGTGTGCATTAGGTTCTGGTTGACCTGATTTCTGGTTTGCACACCAGCTGAGATGTCTCCAATAACTTGGGAAGTTGGATGATCTCTTATTGTTACTAAATCAACAGGAGGTGTTGATTGTTCACCAGCCTGTGTTGTTGTTTCCTCTAGTGGAACAGCAACTGGTTCTTCAAGGTGATTTTCTTTTAGATGTTGAACTTCTTCTTCATCATCACTGCTGTCATTCTTTTCAGTAACTTGCAGTTTGTTCAAGTCTTCAGCTAAAGAATGTACCTGCAAAGGTTCTATGGTAGAAGCATTCTTCTCCTTGAAAGACATGTTAGTTTCATCAAAAACAACATGAACAGACTCTTCAATTTTACAAGAAGATTTGTTGTACACCCTATAGGCCTTACTGATCATGGAGTATCCCAGAAACACTCCTTCATCAGCTTTGGCTTGAAATTTAGCTAGATATTTCTTGTCATTATTATGAACATAGCAAATACAACCAAAAACTTTAAAATAGTTTACTTTAGGTTTCTTCCCTTTGAGCAGTTCATAGGGAGTCTTGCCCTTCAGTTTATGTATCAGGCTTCTGTTCAACACATAGTTGGAGGTGTTCACTGCCTCAACCCAAAAGGATAGAGGAAGGTGAGCATCTGACAACAATGTAGTAGCAGATTCAATTAGGGTTCTATTTTTCCTTTCAGCTACCCCATTTTGTTGAGGAGTTCTAGGAGCTGAGAAAGTGTGCCTGATCCCTTCACTTTGACAGAACTCTTGCATGAGAAGAGAATCAAACTCTGTCCCATGATCACTTCTGATCAGGGTAATGTGAGTGTTGAACTCAATCTGAATGCATTTGAGAAAATCTGTCAAACACTTGAAGTTATCAGACTTCTTCCTCAGAAAGAATACCCATGTGAATCTTGAGAAGTCATCTACAATCACTAAAGTATAGGATTTCCCTCCTAGGCTTTGCACTGATATGGGTCCAAAAAGATCCATATGCAACAGGTACAAGGTCCTAGGTGAATCACTCTTATTAATTGAGTTAAAACTACTTTTAGTTTGCTTGCCTAATTGACATGCCTTGCAAAGTTCTTCCTTCTTGTAGGGACCAGAAGGTAGTCCTCTAACAAGGTTGTCTTTGGATAGCCTAGCAATGGTTCTAAGGTTAATGTGTCCTAGTCTTTTATGCCACAAATTGTTTGGTTTTGAAATGGAGTTAAACAGGCAGATATCTACTACAGGTGAAAGAAAATTCACTAAGTAAATATTACCTCTTCTGTTACCTGTCAACACAGTTGTGTTGTCCACTGACTGGACTTTGCATATGGCTTTGTTGAAGGTTACTTGATATCCTTCATCACACAATTGACTGATACTTATCAGGTTGTGCTTGAGTCCTTCAACATATGCCACCCTTTTGAAGGTGACTGAGCCAATTTGGACTGCACCATATCCTTTTGTAGTTCCAAAGCTTGAGTCTCCAAAAATTACTTTGGGTCCAAGCTTGGCTTTGAAGGAAGTGAAATTGTCCTTGTCCCCTGTCATGTGCTTTGAGCACCCACTATCCAGATACCATTGATGGTTTGATGCTGGATAGGTCTTCACCTGCACAAAAACATCTTATTTGTTTTTGACCCAGTTAACCTTGGGCCTAGGTTGATAACCTTTAAATTCTGAAATAAAGGACATCCCAGGTTGACTCTTATAGCCTTCAGGATGGTATCTCCTAGGAGTTACTATCCACTCAGTATAGGGGTTGAGTCCATGGGATGTGCAGCTTCTAGGATTGAATTTGACTGAGCCATTGAAAATGTGTTCACAATTCTGAACTCTGTTCGACGATCGTCGATCTGAGGTCGACGATCTTGGGTCAGATCGTCGATCTCTGTTCGAAGATCGATAGTGCTTGAGTTCAGAGTTTGGGTGTCGTCGAGCTGAGGTCGACGATCTGTACTTAGATCGTCGAGCTCTGTTCGACGATCGTCGAGCTCTGCTCGACGCATTTTGTTGAACTGAAATTTTCTCTGGCAGGTCTGCATTCTTCCTAGCCACCTCTACTACTCCCTTTCCTTTGTCAGAGACAAACTTGATTGGAGTTATTAACACTATAGGTTGGCTGGGGGAGGCACCCAAACCCAGTGTACTATTGAATCTAGAGTTCACTGTGCTTGTGATGTCCATAAGTCTGATACTCCTCCCATTTAGAGATTCTTCAAACTTTTTGGCCTTTGATAGTTCACTTTTCAGTGAAGCTATCTCCTCCCTACAGCATTCTAACTCCTCAGAGAGCTTGAGGTTCTTTGAGTTTAGGATACTATGCTCAGACAATTGATTCCTGAGAGATATTATCTCCTTCTCAGATTTTAATAGGTCTAGGCATAGTGTCTTAAATTCACTTTTGAAATCTTCAGAATGAAAATCAAAAGAATTGATTACCTGATCTTCATCTGGGTGAGTGTCTGAATCTGATTCTGATTCTTCATCAGAGTTTTGTTGTGATGCATTGATAGCCATCATGCAGAACTCCTTTTCATCTGCATCATCCTCATCATCACTGGAACTGGATGATGCTTCAGATTCCTCTTCAGTCTCACTCCAGGTCTCAGCAACAAAGCCCTTCCTTGTATGTTTGTTTTTGCTGAAGGAGGCTTTGTCTGAGTTGTTCTTCTTGTGATCCTTTCCTTTTCTTCTTTCTCTTCTATCTCTCTTGTCCTTATTCTTGTTCTCTGGACAGTCAGGCACAATGTGTCCTGGTTTCCTGCAACCAAAGCATATGATTTCTGTAGTGTTGTTTGATTTATCATACCTTGGTTTATCATGACCCTTGTATGGCCTTTTTCTGAAATCTTTTCTGGCCATTTTGTAGAATCTCTTAGCCAGTAGACTTATGAGCTCATCATTTCCTGTGGATTTATCTTCAGGCTCCTCTTCTGCAGCCCTGAAGGCTATGGTCTTTTCTTTCCTTGTGGCTGGAGAGGCAGCCTTCTGTTCTTCTTCTCTATTTTTAATGAGCAGCTCATAGGATTTGAGCTTGCCCAGGAGAGCTTCAGTGGTAATCTCATTCAGACTTCTGGCATCTTTGATTGGCCAGATTCTTGAATCCCAAGTGCTGGGAAAGCACATCAGGATTTTATCATTTAGTTCAGTTAAAGAGATTTCCTTGTCCAAAGTCTTTAGCTCATTGACAATCAGACTTAGTCTATTGTACATGTCAGCCACTGATTCACCTTCTCCTTTCTTGAAGTTCTCATATTGACTTATCAGATGAGACCTTCTATCCTTTCTTTCATCAGCAGATCCTGAGACAATTTCAGAGAGTTTGTCCCAGGTTTCTTTGGCTGAGTTGCATTCAGCTACCTTTTGAAAAATGTCATCAGACATAGTTTGGGCCAAGATGTTCATAGCCTTAGCATCTGCAATCTTCCACTTCTTTATATCTGCATCTGTTCCAGAAGGAGGTGGAACAGCACTTGTACTTGAGCTTGCTGGTGGAGTTGGACACACTGTCAAGACAGAATTAAAGATATCCTCATCAATAGAATTCATATACAATCTAATCCTTGCCTTCCAGAGTGCAAACTTGGAGAGGTTGCACACTGGTGGTCTGGTGCTTGCATAATCTTTGTTCTGTGCCATGTCTCTAAATGAGTAGATAGATGTATAGAAAGTAATCCTCTACAGAGATTGATCTTATCAGGGATCTTTTGGTTCAGGTGTTAACCAGTATGGGCAACCAACCTCGCTCTGATACCAATTGAAAGTGAGGGTAAGATCTATCTCAACTCTAGAGGGGGGTGAATAGAGTTTACTTAAAATATTTTTGAATTATTAAAATAGCACAAATTAAAATTCTATTTAAGCTATAGTGTAAAGTGCTAACAGAAACTTAAAAACTGAAAGGAAAAGGACACAGCACACAGCAGACAAATCACACAAGCAGAACCAGAAGACACAAGGAAATATAGTGGTTCCCCAAAACTGGGTACATCCACTCTTCTACCACCCTTGGTAGGAATCCACTCAGGACTGAGTTGATCAGGTGTCCTGACACCAATGAGCTTTTGATAAGGTGCTCAAAAACCAAAGCTAGATTTTTTGATAAGGTGTCTTGCCACCACTGAGTTTTGACAAGGCTCTCAGAACCAGACAGAACTTTTGAAGGGAGTTCAAGAACCCTTTTACAGCAGGAAAAGAAAAAGGGAAAGTTGAAGTTGTCTTCTCTGTTCTCAGTCAAATGAGAGAAGCACAAGTGGATTGAAGATGACAAAGCTCCCCCTGAGATGTAGAGAGGTTCAGGCAGAGAAGCTTTGTAGAAGGGTGATAGGTCTTCAGAACTTGATCTCCAGAAAAGAATGGTTTCAGCAGAACAGCTGAAAGATGATGTGTCTGGAAATCTAAGATGAAGATGCAAGAACACAGTATTCTTCAGCTAACAGTATTCTTCTGTGTGTTTTCTCTTCTACTTTTTCTGTCTATCAGCTCTGTGTGATTTTTTGTTCTTGTATTCCCTGTATATCTAAAAGACCATAGGAATAGAATTAATTTTCTGAATATTCTCCTTGTCCAAAGATGACCGTTGGTCAGTCATAAATGCTTTCCATAAATGGTCTTGTCTTTTAGAGGAAAGTCCAGCAAACATTCTCTGAATGATACCTTGAAACTTGCTCCAAACGGCTGGGAGATCTTCTGTCATAAATGCTGATAATATTCAAAAACATTCCAAAAGATCAGCAGCATTTGAAATCTTGAAGACGTTGATCTCTCCAAAGAATCGTCGATCTGAGCTCTACGATCGTCGAACTGAGCTCAGAGATGAACTGAGATAAGCAGACAGAAATCGTCGAACTGAGCTCAAAGATCGTCGAACTGAGCTCAGCGACCTGAGAAACAGCTGAAGGAGGCATCGTCGAACTGAGCTAGACGATAGTCGAGGGGAGTTAGACGATTAAGCAAAAGCTAGCTAAAAGCAGATAGTCGATCTGAGCTCAAAGATCGTCGACCGGAGTTCGACGATTTGTTGAAGTTGAGCTCAGAGAGCGTCGAACTGAGTTCGACGATTCGTCGACCAGAGCTCGACGAAGATTGCTTTAGACTTAGCTCTTCATCCTTGATCTTGGAGTGGTCTTGGGGGCAGCTTCAAAACTAAGTTCTAGACCCTAGACTCATTCTAATGTTGACCTTCTCAACTATACAACTAGGTCAACTAGGATCCTAAGACAAGCATAGTGATCCTTACCCAAATTAGTAATAGGGTGTTCCAACACACCCTGTGCTCCTCTAGACACTAGATGCCCACAAACACCTTCTCAATCTGATGTAGCCAATTTTTTGCTCCAACTGGAACCGTACTCCCAGAAGTGTGGTGGATGGGTCCACTGGAAGATGTCCATCCACTTCTCGGGTTGCTCCAAACTAGCTTCAATACTAGCTGGTAGGTCTTTATTTACCCCCATTTGAGTCACATTCACCATCATTTGCATTAGAGCTTCCATTCCCTCTATCGGGGCTTGGACCCACGGAGTGGCGATGGTTGCTCGAGGATTGTCAGAATTATTATTTAGATAATTGGATTCTCCCTCTCTATCATCCATTCTGTAACATAAGCAAATAATTAGAGTTTCAAATAACCAAACAAACAATGCAATACAACATACAGTTGTTAGCAGAAAAAAGTGTAGTGTCTCATTCTTATTGAAGTCTACCCACTCTTGGTTTACTAATCTACGTTCAAAATTTTCTAAACCTCCCTATGATAGCACTTTGTCACACCCCGGCCTGAAAAACTCGAATTAATGAGCTGGGAATGAAGGTGAGATTTAGGAATCAGAAAAAAATACAATTGATTACTAATTCTACTACAAGCTATGGCTAAAAAACAAAATGTCATACATGAATATAAATAAAGAAGACTACGGTCTAACAGAGCATCATTAAAGTTTTTTCCACACAAAACCCAAAATTCCACATCTACACTACAGGATAAAGTTTGCAAAACACTATGGTGACTGTCCTCGCCTCATAACTCATCCCGGGGATGCTCATCCTGTGTACCTAAAAAGATAAAATTGTAGGGGTGAGTAATCTAAGCCACCAATAGGCCACAAGATAAATTATAAATATTATATAGTAAAGAAATATCTACGCAATTATTAAGATATACCACATTGAGAAACAGTTTATAACAGTAGTGTAGTACGAAATCATGAAGTAAAATGATCTCTTTTAATTATTCACGACTTGTCTGAATACCAAATACTTCTTTATTTAGCTTTATGTTAACCCCTCTTATTCAATCATCAACATTTCCATCCTGGGATCTCCATGCTTCCACCATGGAGTTCATCCATACTTTTGTCATGGATTCACACTTGGCA
The DNA here is from genome assembly GCA_039513925.1 of Platanthera zijinensis. NCBI lineage: Eukaryota > Viridiplantae > Streptophyta > Magnoliopsida > Asparagales > Orchidaceae > Platanthera > Platanthera zijinensis. The sequence continues at coordinate 58,337,055 of CM077086.1, forward strand.
ACTCCACGTTATTGGAACCTATGTTCTGCATCTCTTTGGCTTGACAATATAGAAATCCCAAGTTGTATTTGATTATACTTTTGTTGGGTATAGTGTGCAGGTTTCCAGGTACAAAAAGACCAAGAAAATCAACTTTGCCACCTACTTTCGCGTGCTAGCACTACCGCCCGCATCAGCGTGGATTTATTTCTGAATATGCTCTTTAGCACCTACCGTGTGGCGCTAGCTCTACCACTCCGCACTAGCTCAAAACCATTGTTAATACTCTACAAACTGCTGAGAAAATGGCTACCACCGGGCGATAGCATCTTACTGCGTCGTGGTATCATAAAAGCGGAAAAATATTTTTTTATATTTTTCCAAATCTGCTGGAAAACTCTCACCATCGCGCGAATCGACCTATCGTCGGGCGCTAGCCCTACCGCCAACGGTAGCATATTTTTCAATACGTGTAAAATTGCACGGTTCTTTTCCTAGAGAAGACACGAAGGAGAATATTTCATTCCAGGGTTCGGCTATCATTCAAAGGTAACGAACTTTCATTTCTGTTGAAGGAAAAGCACAATTTCTTCCTTCTGCTCGTGATCAAAGAACTTTGACGAATGAAATCTTCAATGACAATTCGCAGCTGAACAACTGCAACGAGAACGATATTCAAGAGCATCGATTATGCACCGTTCCTCGAAGGAGTTCTACGTTTGAGGGAGAAATAACTCTTAAACTCTAAATTTCTCTTTTGTATTTTTCTTTACTTTTATCTGATCTTGGTGTAAGGAAAATCGATCTGGGAGGTCGTCGGTTTCCTAGGAGGAGTCTACAGGAAATTATCTTGGGAGGACGTCTTGATCTGGGAGATCTTGTTGGGCTCTAAGATCCTTCCAAGGAGGAAGGTGAGGAGTCAGCTCGTTGATCTTCTTGGGAAGAAGAGCGAGATGCAACTAGTCCTGAGAGGGTTAGTATAGAAACCATAAGAAGTTTGTATTCATCGCCTTCGATCTCCGGCATCATGAAGATCAATTTTTATAATTGTAAACCTTTACTAATTTTCTGAATAAAATTATTATTATTTGTGTTTCGTCTGAAATTCATGAATGTATGTTGCTAAAGGTCTGAGTGTTGTTGTGAAATTCCGATCTCAAAATTTAACGATGAAAGAGTTTACTATGGCCTACCGACGCGCAGTAGTATTTTACTTTGTCACGGTAACATTCAAAATGGTCTACCCTTAGTAAAAATTGTCTTAATTTTAAATTTGTTTAAAACCTTATTCACCCCCTCTAAGGTTCTCCATCATATCAAACAAGTGGTATCAGAGCCAGGTTATTCCAAAACGGCCTCACCATCGGGAATAATGGTCAACCCTGATCTCGAATCGACTAGTGGGGATGAAACTTTGTACACAGAAAATTCGTTAGCACCACCTCTGTTTATAGGAGTGAACTATAATGAATGGAGAACTCTAATGAGAAAATTCCTTATATTGTTAGACAAAAAAGTTTGGAACATGACTTCTGTCAATCTCCCAAGTAATTTAAATGTGCGTGAATGTTATTTAAATACCAAAGCTATGAACAGTCTATTTTGCGGGCTTGGTCAAGAAATTTTCAAACTCTCCTACACGCTTCCTACTTCTTATGATATATGGAAATTTCTTGAGTCTACTTATTATTCTCCTTCTGCAGACAATAAACCAGAGCAATTTCTTATGGATCCAAGTGAAGAACTAAATGAATACTTTCTCTTGGAGTATGACATATCGAACTCATCATGCAAAAGGGAAGATGAAGATACATCTATGGATGGGAAATCTCATGAAGAATTCAATGAAACTCTACGCCTTAATTTTGGTTCGTCCAAAAGCCCTGTAAGAAAATCAAATTCCTGTCTTGTATGTAATTCCATTTCTACATTGCATGTGCTAGATGCGGCTAAACATAGAATTAAGAAATTTAAAAATATTAATTCAAAATTACGTTTAAAAATAACCTTTTAAAAGGAAATATCAATGTAGATTCTACCACTGTTGTGCCTAATTCTCCTGCATGCTCTTTAGATAACATTTCTATATATTGACTATATCTTGTATAGATTGTAATGAATTAAAAGAAAATATAAAGTTTTTGAAAAAGAGCTTTTATTTGCAAAAGAACAAAATGAGAAATTATTCTAGAAAACTCATCTTTAAAAAGGGATTGTGCTAGATGCAATGATTATAAAATTAAAATTAAGGAGATGAATGAGACTTTTGATGAATTCTGGAGTAAGTATGAAGCTCATATTAAATATGTAGTCTCCACCCTAAAAAATAGTACAATCAAATATAAAAAAGCTGGACATAATCTCAAAATTAATTACAAAAAACAACATGCTTGAGGAAATTATGATTAAAAACTCACAAAACACAACTCCTAAGTCTCAAGCAAAACCCGAAAGCATGTTGAATATGAATTGCCATGTAATAACTAAGTCAATCAAAGTGAGTAGAAACTGTCAAGCTCGTATAAATGAAATTCCAAAACATAAAAAATTATCTTCATTTGCAAACTCAAATCACTCCCAAGTTAAAATCAAATGAACGTAAATTTTCTTTAAAGAATCGCTACAATATGAGTCTTTATGTTAAGCGACATAATTCTAACTTGGAAAATAATTTCAATATATCTAAATCTCCAACGCAATTTTGTTCAATTGAAGATCACACATAAAGACTATTAAAAATCATAATGAAAATTTGCAATATAAAAATAACATTAAACCAAAGTATGAATGGAAACTCATCATTCAAAATAACGCACCCATTCCACTGAAAAGGGACCATTCATAATTATCTAAATCTCCTCAGGGTTTATTACGTTATGTTTGGATACCCAAAGGAACCGTCACCCTTGGCTCCTTTTTGATACCTAAATCTCTTATCCATTAATATCCACAAATTGCGTGAAGTTCAAAATGAACTACACTATATCTTACTTCACGATTTGCTTATTAGTTTTATTTGTGTGTTCTTTGTTTGTTTCTTTTTTGTTATTTTTTTATTTGTTTTTGAGCCAGCACAATATGTATATCTAGCCACAAAAACCAGAAGAACATTAAAAATCATATTAAGCGGAGTACTATCATGAAACTAATCACAATTGGAAAAATTAAAAGCATGATAGATATTACCAGCAGTATTACTATCAACAAGAGTTCACCATAGATAGAATATTGTCCAACTTGTCTTATTATAACATTAATAATAATAAAGGGGGATAGTGTCGCTAAGCTCTGAAGTACTAAATGAAAAATTTGAGATACTACTCTTCTGAAGAAGTCGGAGAGATATTGAACTTACTCACCATCTTCTTCAGCCTTTTCACCTCCTTAGCAGTCGGTGTTTCCTCCCGACCTTGCTCTTATATCTCCCTTCCCTGCTTCTTAACCATCTCGTAAATATCCTGACGAGTGTCCCGAAGGGATCCTCCATAATGAAGAGGAGGCTGTGAAGTAGATGGTCGTGCACTACGTACAGTATAAGTTGTTGGGTCCATTGCCTATAATGTCCCATATTTGTAGAAGTCAAACAAGTCAATGATATACACATAGTTGTATTTGATGTATGTTCAAGTTCACGCATGTAGGTTAGTTCTTGTCATATTGATTGGACAGGTATTCCAAGTGGTTGTGACAGGTGGTCCCAAGGTGGAGATATGGGGAGACGAAAATCTGTCTAAATCCACAGGTGTTGAGTGAAGCCAGTTCACTCAACGCCATATGTCAAAGAAGGATGCTGAAAAGGCTGAAAATCTCTTAAGTCAGCAGGCATTGAGTGAAGCCAGTTCACTCAATGCCAGATGCCAAAAAGCGCTGAGTAAGGTGTGGACAGTCAAAGCCCAGCAGTCTACAATGTAATTATGCGCTAAGTCCACAGGCGTTGAGTGAAGGCAGATCACTCAATGCCATATATTAAAAGGCGTCGAGTATAGCTAAGTCATTCAAAGCCTCTGTATTGACAAGCTGAAAAATCGACTAAGTCCATAGGCGTTGAGATAAGTCAGTTCACTCAACGTCATATACCAAGCAGCGTTGAGATAAGCTCAAGCAGTTGAAGATTCTTTTAGGAAATCTGGCTAAGTCCAGAATCGTTGAGTGAGGACAGTTCACTCAACACCAAAGCAGAAGGCATTGATAGTGGAACAATCAGTCAAAGCCTAAGGAAAGAGATAGATTGAAAAATCTGTCTAAGTCCATAAGTGTTGAGTGATACAGCTCACTCAACACCTCAGCAAGATGGCAGACCAGAGAAGCGGCTAAGGACAAAAGCGTTGAGTGATGAAGGCTCACTCAATGCTCTCAACACCTAGAAGATAAAGAAAGTTACAGCTAAGTCCAAGGGCTTTGAGTTATGAAGATTAACTCAATGCACTCAATGCCTAGCAGTGTAGAAGAGATTGGCTAAGTCCAGAGGCATTGAGTGAAGCTAGTTCAGTCAACACACTCAACGCCTAAGAAAGGAAGAAGAATTGGCTAAGTCCAGAGGTGTTGAGTGAAGCCAGTTCACTCAACACACTCAATGCCTGATGGTGCAAAGAATTTGACTAAGTCCAGATTCGTTGAGTGAAGGTCATTCACTCAATGCACTCAACGCTTGGAGTTGAATCTGAGAATTTGGCTAAGTCTGCAAATGTTGACGTCAGCCAAAGTAAACAAAAGTCAACAGAGTTCAAATTAGTTGTGGGAAAGCTATAGAACACGATAAATAGTGTTGGAGGTCTACTGTACGTCTTCTTCCATTAAAGCAATATGCAGCTTCCAACCACAAGTGGTCCCCACTACTTCTTGGAGTCCTTAATCGGCAAAAGATAAAAGGGACAAGATGGACAGAAGGAAATTTAACTTTTAGGGTTTTCTCATTTTGAAAATTTACGGCTGAACTTCTTCTTCCTCGTCATTGTTGTCGAGCTTGAAGCTTGAAGTTAAATCAGCTGATCTAAAAGTTCTTTCAAGTTAGCTGTTGCAATTTCTTTTGCTATAGCAAGTTCAGATAAGGTTCTGATAAATAAGAAGGTGCAGAGCTTTCAGGCTTCTACAGGTCTAGGTTAGCTGATTGAAGAACACAAGAACTGTCAAATCTTCAGTCTTCTTCAACAAGTTCAGAAACAAGGTTCTGAGTTACTTCCAGCACAAGCCATAGTATGTTGAAGATTATTTATCTTGTGGTTGAGAAGAAAGTAGGACTGAGGTAAACTCAGCTCAGGAAGAAGCAGGCACAGAGAAAATTTTCTCTGGTATCATATCAACCACATCAACAAAACAACTTCTCTTCTGTAGGATCTTAATAGATATTAGTGTAAGTCTTGTTTATAAAGGCTAAGGTAGGAACTAAGTATGGATCTGAGTGTAAGGCTTGTGTGCTTGAGGTAGGGCCTTTGTGCCTAAGGTAGGAGAGTGTTACTCTCTGAGTTATAGGACTAATCTCCATAGCCTGAGTTATAGGACTATTGATTTAGTCTGAGGTAGGTGATCTGCTGATCACTGAGCTGCAGGAGCAGTTTGCACTGAGGTAGGACCTTGTGCCTAAGTTGTAAGTCTTGGAGGAGACTGAGAGAACCTGCGGGATCTGTGTTGTAAGCTCTAAGGAGCGGATTTTTGGAGAAGGTCTTGTCTAACACACTGTTAGAAAGGCGGGAGTGAAACTGAATGTACCCATAATCTGGGAAACCACTATAAAACTACAGTGTACTTTTGTGTTGTGCCTTGAAAGCTAAAAGTACCTAACTCACACAAAAGAAACTAACTCATAGCACACTAAGGGGAGGGAAAATTCAAAAGACTTATAAAAACCTATTCACACACCCCCCCTCTAGTTGATTAGCTACCTTGGAAATAAAGACTGTCAAGTGGTATCGGAGGGAGGTTGCTCAAGAAGGACTTAACAGTCAGAGCAGAACTCAAAGGGTAGCTGAAAAAGTATACTTATGGGTTCAAGAGAGAACCATAAGGATCTGGGTTTTATGAAACTTCCTATCTACAGAAAGGAGAGCTTTGGAATCTAGAAAGAGAGGGTCAGGCTGTTTATGGAAGCCTCTGACCCAAGGATCATTATGACAGCCGAGGAGGGATCTTTCATTCCTATGAAGGTCTCAACTCTGGATACAACAGTCTAGACTCCAAAGACATATTTAGAAATGAACAAGGATGATGTCATAGTGGTTGCACTAGACAAGAGGGCACAAAACATAATTGCTAGTATCATAGATGATTCTACCTTTCAGAATCTAGTTCACTGCCAGACCTCTAAGGAGATGTGGGACACTCTTGTGATCTACATGGAGGGAACTGAAGAGGTGTGATATGATAGGAAGTCCATGCTCAACCATGAGTATGTGGCTTTCAGGCAGTCCAAGGGAGAGAGCATAATTGTCTACTATGAAAGATTCTTCAGGATAGTGAATGGGCTGAAGACCTATGGGAGGGTCTTCAGCCATTATGAGCTGAATGACAAGTTTCTCAGGTCTTTCACTAGATACTGGGACACCAAGATCTATGTCATCAGAGAGGTGACCAAACTAGCTGATACTCCTGCCAATACTCTATTTGGAAAGCTGCTCTCTTATGAGATGTAGCTGGCTTCAAAGAAAGAGGAGGAGACCATCAGCAAATCCCAGGCCAAGGAAAAGTCTTTGGCCTTCATAGCAGACATCACTAAGAGGAGCAAGGATAGAATTGCCTCTACTCCATGGAGGCTTGCTGACTCAGACAGAACCGGGCCAAGTTCATCGAACAGTAGCATGTCAGATGAAGGCTTTGCTGCCTTCTCTAGGAAGCTTCGGAAATTGATGAGGAGGAAGTAGTGGAGGAGCAGACCTTCCTCCTCTCTTCACAAGGAGGACTACTACAAGGTTGAGAAGAAGCACTCCAAGGGAGGCAGGTATGACTCTAAGCCCAGTAAACATATTTCCTCTAAAGTTGTTTGCTACTGTTGTAGCAAACCTGGGCATGTAATAGTTGACTACCCATTCAAGAGAATGGAGGCTGGTGAGAAGAAACAACACCAGCAGGCTGAGACAACATCCTTTAGATAGCTTCTTCCCAGTTAAGAGGAGCAGGAAGTTGGACAAAGAGCAAGCTGTGGAGATTGCATCTCTTTAGATAGCTGCTTCCCAGCAGGCTGAGACAACATCCTTGCTGGATCAGAAGGCTAGGGAAGTCAGCCAACTCAGAAACATTACTCTTATCCAGATTGGCACCATCAAGTGCAAGGATAGTCTCATTAGAGATCTTGAAGAGAAGCTCCAAAGGGAGAAGAGAATTGTGGCTAGTTACTCTAAGCCCAATACAGTGTTTCCCTCATAGACTCCTTCTCCTCTCAGAAGGGTAAGAAAAGGGTTGGGGTTTAAGGGAAACACTAGAGTTGTCCCTTCCAAAGGTAAAGGGAAAGCTCCAGTCCAGCCTATGGCTTCTTAGCCTCCCATCCCTTTTAAGAAGGTGATGTTGCCTTAAAATAGGTATGACCAAGAAAGTATCTATGGTCACTAGATGAATAGCAGATCCACTAGTGTGAACAAAGAGGTTCACAGCTATGGTGGAAGGTACAGTACGGGAGTGAGTGCCTTTAAGACTCCCCATGAGGAAATTCAAATGGCCCATCCTGGACAATTTGTGTTTGGTACCCCAGCCCCCACTCTCAAGAATAAGGTAGTTGCCTTCACTCAAGCCCATCCAGCAAAGGTTCAGACCAAGGGTAAGTTTGTTAGCAGGCCAAATCTAACTATCTCTGATGTTATAAATAGTATGTCACCTGCAAAGAATACTGCTGTAAATGGCAGTCTGAGCCAGCTAAGGAAGCCTGCTGGAAGACTTACCTTCTGTCAGATCCTTGCTGAAAGGAACTTGAAGAAGGCTAGTTCACCTCTTCCTTCTATTCAGTCAGCAGTTAACCATACTGTAGGATCTGTTCAGAAAAGAAGATACAACATTCATGAGTGCTGGTGCTGTGAGAAAGTGGGGCATTTCCCTTAGATTACTGGCACAATCCTACTATACCTAGAGCTAATGTTAGTCCTCCTGTCAGAAAATCTGTAGGAATACAGTTCCCTTTTCAGGCTAATCAGAACCTAGGACCCAATAATTATTAGGGTCCTAAGGTAAGGTAAATTATGTGTTGCAGGTTAGTCCAAGTGCCCATACCCCTATATGGTACTTGGATTGTGGTTGTTCCAAGCACATGACTGGAATAAGGAGATATTTAAAGGAGTACACTCCAGTGAAGAATGGACCCAAAGTTATCTTTGGTGGTTTAGATAGAGGAGTGATAAGAGGTTATTGTAAGATTACTAATGGCATAGTCACAATCTCAAAAGTGGCTTATGTTGAAGGGTTACAACATAACCTTATAAGTATAAGCCAACTCTCTGATCTTGGCTATGTCATTGTATTCCACAAGGATGAGTGCCAGATTAAGAGGTCAAGTGACCATGAGGTCATCTTGACAGACATTAGGAGTGGAAATGTTTATTGCTTAAACTTTTTGTGTCCAGAAACAGACTCTCCTATTTGTCTAGTGGAAAATGAGAAAGTTTCATATTGTGTGTAATGGCACAAGAGACTAGCTCATTTGAATTATAAGATTATTCGCAAGCTCTTTAGTGAAGAGCTAGTTGGGAATGGTCCTAAGGTGAAATGCACTAAGGAAAGCATTTGCTCAGCATGCCAAAAGGGCAAGCAGACCAAAGCTTCCTTCAAGGGCATTGGAACCAAAGACTCTGTGAGTTGTTTATAACTCTTGTATATTGACTTGTTTGGTCTTATGTCAGTTCATAGTCTAGGTAGGAAAGTCTACACCCTTGTGGTGGTTGATGACTATTTTGGGTTTACTTCAGTGTTCTTTCTTAGGAAAAAGAATGAAACTCTTGATATCTTCATGAAGTTTATCAAGCAAATTCTGAATGAGTTTGATAGTACTGTAGTCAAAATCAAAAGTGACCATGGGACTAAATTCCTCTCTGATAGCATGACAAAGTTCTGTGAAGAGCTAGGGATTCATCAAGAATTTGTTTTTTCAAAGAACACCCCAGCAAAATGGGATTTTTGAGAGGAAAATAGAACTCTCATAGAGGTTGGAAGGACCTTATTGAGTGACACATCTCTCCCATAATATTTTTGGGCTGAGGTAGTGAATATTGCATGTCATGTCCTCAACAGAGCCTCTATCACCAAGAGACACAAGAAGACTCCCTATGAGATCTTGAAGGGCAGAAAACCAAACCTGGGCTATCTCAGGATCTTTGGTAGCAAGTGTTATGTGCTTCATAATGGAAAGTCCTATGTGACTAAGTTTGCTGTCAAGTCCTTTGATGGGATCTTTATTGGGCACAATAATCACAGTAAAGCCTATAGGTCTACAACTTGAAAAGCCAAGTTATTGAAGAGTCTGTACATGTAGTCTTTGATGAGTCTACCATGTTTAATAGTGAGTTGCCAAGCTCCTCTTCTAGTACTGCATGTATAGAGCTGATGATGGACATCTTAAGCATCAAGGAAGTTGCTCCAGTAATCCAAGATGGAGTAGATATTCCAAAAGAAGTACAAGACACACTTGAAGTGGATGAAGATTAGCAAGAAGCTGCTCCTGAAGCTGATGCTGAAAGAAGATTGTCTCAAGCTGTCAGGCACCTAAGAGATTATCCAAGACACCAGATTATTGGTGATGCAAACTAAGCAGTGATGATAAGAAGAAAGAGCCTTAATACAACAATGTATGCAAGTTTCCTATCACAGGTTGAGCCCAAGAGATTTGAAGAGGCCAATATAGATCAGTTCTAGATTATAGCAATGCAAGAGGAATTGAACCAGTTTAAGAGGTGTAAGGTATGGAAGTTGGTTCCCAAACCACAAGGACATAATGCTCTTAATCCTTGAGAGCCAATCCTCCGCTTGGGCTGGGGAACCCGACCCAGTAAATTAAGGAGGATTGAAGCTCATGAACAACTTTAATTATTGATCTGCCGCCCGCGGATCAACTACCACTTCCACCGGTTCTTGCCTTATCTCAGCATGCATTGGCACCACTGCAGGCCGAGCATGCCCAACTTGCTGAGCGTTCATAACTGCAATCACTATCTCCATAATCAAACGAATAGTTTCAACAGATGGAGGAGGTGTGGGCACCTCAGCCGGTGACGCACTTTCAACAGAATGCTGAGGTTCCGACTGACCCGCAACACTTCTAGTCACCTATATGTGTAAAAACATAATTTAGCGACTAAACAAACGGCAAACAAACCCATAATAAACACACAGGTTCACCAAACAAGTGTATTTACATTCCTAAGTGGACATGATTGAGTTCAATATATGTGTTATAATAGCAGCACTGACACGTGCTCGCCACCCCTCAAAAGAAAACGTCCGCGAATTCAGAAGAGATCGACTAACAAGCTGATACCAAATTGTAACACCTCTACCCATCACGTAGGATATAATAGAGGGTCCGGCTGGGGCCCCACACCATATTCCACAAACAGGTAGAGACGTCACGAAATAATACCAAGAACCATCACACCCTAACACAGAGCATTCTAGCGGAAGCGTGGTGGGCCCATAATCCACAGGTCGGAGGATCGAAACCTCCCTCTGATACCAAATTATAACACCTCTACCCATCACGTAGGATATAATAGAGGGTCCGGCCGGGACCCCACACCATATTCCACAAACAGGCGGATACGTCACGAAATAATACCAAGAACAATCGCACCCTAACACAGAGCATTCTAGCGAAAGCTTCAGGGTTCAAAACATGAACTCAATACTAACAGAAATGTCCACTTCTATAACAAAATAGGAATGTATACAATCATAAACAACACGTACACAGCCTTATGGCTTTTACAAGTTTCTATGAACATAAGGTGTGGTTTACATACATCGGCACGCAGGCCGGCCACACATGAACAAGATTATGCAAAACAAGGCCTTCGAGTGCAGCAATGCATCTTGGACTTCAGCTCGTTAAGTCCCGCTTGGACCAGCACAACCTGCACCTTCAAGAACCATTCCACCAACCGGTGGCAAACAGGGCAACGATCAGCATTCATCTTACCAATTATAACGACCCTGCCCCTGACACGAGATAGCGGAATTCCTTCCCTGCATAGCACTTGACATCACACACATAAATATATTCAGCCACTAAGGCAATACATATCACAAATGTCGGTACGATGACCCGACATTCCGTGCACTCATGGCACATTCTGGTGTACCGGAAACACCGGATCTCACCACCATTCAGAGGTCCCAGACATGACGGTCAAACTTGAGCATTCCTAGTTTGATTAGCATGCAAGCCATCGACTCTCGCTATGTGATCCTAACTGGGTCTTAAGCACCCAAGGTTAGACAACCATAATGCGGGTACGGATCCACCTTTCCCGTTACTCAAAATCGTCAGACTCAAGACTGGACTGATGCGGGTACAACTTCACCTTGCTCGTTCGCCACCAAGGCATTTTTCCCAGTTGCAGCCTAACGACTAGACTTCATACCACATGGCATTCACGGCCACAAGAGTTGGACCCAACTCTCACCATTTCTTGGACTTCCTCCAGTACTTCTTACGGCACCAAGCCACATACATCCACCACAGATTTCATGCACACTAGCAATAAACAAAAAGTCTTCTCCGATGTGCAAACAAGCATCACAAATCCAGACCAACATGTCCGGATGGACTTCACACAGTATGCCTAACCGTACTCACACTTCCGGTTCTAATGCACTACAACAAGGGATGAACCACCAATCCCAAGGGAATCTCTTTGCCATCCACCTTTTGTTGGAGGATTCCTATGCAAATGCAGGAAAGAAGGACTTCACTTGTCCTAGAAGGGGATCGTTACCCTTGGAAGACGCTTCAGAGCCATAGGGAGAAAAGTAAATGGATGAAGGTTCTTGCAGCGGCCTTGCCTTCGCAAATCCGAACTCGGCTCGCGATTTGAACCACCGTAGCACCACTGGCAGCCGGCTTCCTCTTCTTCTTCCTCCTCAAGCTCTCCTCTCTCTCTTACTTAAGAAAGAGCAAGGCATAACTCAAATGAGCTTTCTCCTTCTTAAGGTCGGCCTTATCACCGCAGGGATGATCCTAGTTTATTGGATCTTGGTTAAAGAAAATGAACAGATCAGATTAGCCCTTAAACTGATTTCCTAGACTGAACACGGGTTGTGACACGCCCATGTCACAGACCGTGTTCCTGAAGTGGCTACAGAACCGACTCACTCAGTCCAGAACACGGGCTTAGACATGCCCGTGTCAAACATCTGACACGCCCGTGTCAGAAAGCACATGGCTGTGTGACTAGCCGTGTCACTCTTTCAACACAAGACTATATCACCCGAGGAGGACACGGCTAAGGCACACGCCCGTGTCCTTAGCCGTGTGCCAAACACACCCCTGTTATATGCCCGTGTCACAAGCCGTGCTCTACACTCCACTCAACGCCACTCAATGCCACCCGGGTATTCACCCGAGCAGGACACGCCCTGGGACACGCCCGTGTCCCAGGCCGTGTCACCTCTCGACGATCGTCGACCATGCAATCTCGAGAACTCGAGTTGACGCCTACAGTAATGGACATGCCCTGGGACATTCCCATGTCCTAGGCCGTATGCACTGGACATGCCCTGGGACACGCCCGTGTCCCAGGCCGTGTCACCCATCCTGACTCATTTTGGGACTTAGGGATTTTTGGGGTGTTACATTTGGAATGCCAGATTTTTAAAAAATTTCGCCAATTTCAATAATCGGCACCATGGATTTGAAATGTTCTTTTGTGTTCCTGATGGCACGAGTGCAAGTGTTAGAGGACTAATTTGTTGCGATATTGAGGAAGAACCTCCAGATGCTGTGGTTGGGGGAGGCAAACGAAGATTAGTAGTTGCGTCATTGGTCGTGAGCAAACGAATGAAAAATTGCATCTTTGAGCGGAATTCTTTGAATTTTTGATAGAAATCCTGATTTGCCACATGAGTTTATTGTTGTTGATGGGTTGGAGCAACCAACGCGGTAGCCTTTTGTAGATCTTGGGTGAATCGAGCGTTATATGCTTGAATGGCATCGCTGAGATTGGTGGTTTGATCCATATAACGGAGGTGAGGTAACTCCAAATCATCCCATGTTACCGCCCGATGAATATCCCTCCATGAAGAAGGGCTCAACATGAGCACTTGTTCTTTTGTGTTCCTGATGGCGAGAAGGTAGAAGAAGGCACGTCCGATCGGACACAAAATAAAAGGAAAAAAACAAACATTTATTTCATTAATCAATAATTTAAGTACCTTATTTACAGGTATTTATATAAAATTCCTAGCATTTGGCAGTTAGGTTTTATTATATCTAGTGAAAAGATTTGTGATAGCGGAAATCGGGACACTAGGTGCAGGAACACTCAATCACACTGAGTCCAAGCAAACCAAAAGACAACCAGAAGAGCAAGAGTCTTATACTTATCAAAAAACTTTACAAAGCAAGACGTACATGACGAAACATGATTGTCAATGTATCCGATGGAAGCAGGAAAAAACAAAGCAAAAACAAACAGTGCGGACTCAAGGAGTAACCACCAGCCCTGCTGCTAACCGCTAAGAAGTCCGCTGAAGCCGCATGGTCGCATGATCGCAACAAGCCGCGCAGACTGACCATTATTCCAGTGCTGAAAGAAACTTTGTCCACTGAACTACAAGATGCTTGACCGCGAGGTTGCCTAGCCTCCAAATCACGCGGACTGCTACCACCGAACTGAACAAGCCGCCCTGAGGCGGACAACTTATTGAACATGGAAACAAGTTGCAGAAGAGAGACCTCCTAGTCGCAAGTCGCAACCTGCTGCTAACCGCCGGTTGAAACCGCAGAATCCGCACTGACCCTGACCGAAGTCAGAATCAAGTCCATTACTCCTCAGCACAATTCACACAACTTGTACAACACAAACCGGTCAAACTCAACAAACCGCGTGGATAGAAAACCCTAACCGCAGCAACCTCCCACAAGTTCACTTACCGTTCACTCGATATCTTCAGATGTGACAGAGGGGGGTCCTATTTATAGGCGCGGAGAGGAGTGTGATCACCGTCCTAGACGATAGGATAACCTCCATATCCTGTGCGAGTACCAAGTGTATTCACAAAAGTTGTGGATACACAACAGACCGTTGCGACTTAGCCAAGAGCGAGACAGCCAAGGTTATACCACCAAGGCCGGATACCAAGCCTCTAACATGCCTCCAAGCCCATCCAGACTAGATGACCAAATATATAGACTCAGTGAGTACCACCCAAGTCCGCCCACTTGCGGACACAGCTCCAGACCTCAAATAACTGAGCTCGCAGCCAAGGCGCATAAAGCAGACTGCTACTGAGCTTGACGGACAACAACATCAGTCCGCATAGACCACACGACAACCTGAACAACCAACCCTGGGCATGATGAAGAACCAGGACAAGTCCACAAGACTGGCCAACCCGACAATACTGTGGATAACAACCTATTCGCCTGGCTACAACCTAGGGAACAAGCTGCAAAACAATAGCCAACCTAGCTAGTCGCTAGCTCCGTCCTCTCAAACCGCACGGTCTGACCGCCGAAACAGTCCGCACAGTTTGCACGAACAGACCGCCCAGGTTGACACTTTCTCTTCAACAATTTCAACACTCCCTATTGAAGTGAGGAGTGGAGACCAGCCCTAGCAATCCACGTAACCGAGTAAATGGTCCCTTCGAAAGCGGCTTCGTGAAGATGTCCACGATGTTGTCCTCGCTTCGCACATGTCCAACCACAAGAGATCCCTCCAACTCCTTCTCCTAAAAGAAATGGTGCTCAATCTCAATGTGCTTCGTCCGGGCATGCAAAACTAGATTATTAACAAGTTTCAAGGAACTCTCATTATCATCGCGTAGCAGAGTAGGACCACACACTTCTTCATGGATGTCCTCTACTAACCTCCTAAGCTAGATGGCTTCTCGAGCTGCCAAGGCCGAAGCCTTGTACTCCGCTTCCGTAGTAGAGAATTACACCGAATCTTGCTTCTTGCTGCACCAAGAAATCCACACTGATCCACATGTGAAGACGTAACCGGATGTTGACTTCTGGTCGTCAGAATCTTCCCCATAATCAACATCTGTACAGCCGTGCAGATTGAAGCTCGTGTCTCTCCCATAAAGGAGAACCATATCAGAAGTGGACTTCACATACTTCAGAATGCTCCTTGCCACCATCAGATGAGGCTTCTGAGGTTCCGTCATATACCGACTTACTCGGCCTATAGTATATGCAATGTCTTGCCTCATAATCGTCAAATAGATAAGGCTCCCCACTAGAGCACGGAACTGTTAGAGTTACCATGGTGATCTAGAAGTGGTCAAACATGTAATCTCACTGCCAACGCGATATGAGCCTGCAGAGTCGCACATAAGAGCATGTGGAGAAGTTGGAAGATTGACTGTGTTGGTAAGGGTTACCAATCACCTCACAGAATAGGGTAGGGCAAACGTTGTCAAAGGAATTTCGTCAAGAGTCGTCGAGTATGACTCGCTGACTAAGGCAAAGTCGTCGAGAGTCAACGGGAGTCGTCGAGTATGACTCGCCGACTAAGGCAAAGTCGTCGAGAGTTGACGGGAGTCCTCGAGTATGTCTCGCCGACTAAGACAAAGTCGTCGAGAATCAATCTGCTGATTCGTCGAGAATCGAGGACAGAGTCGTCGAGACTGTCTGCTGATTCTCGCCGAATCTGGCTGCTGATTCTCGCCAAATCTGTCTGTTGATTCTCGTCGAATCTGTCTTCTGGATCCCGCCGACTGATTCTCGCCGAACCTGTGCTAATTCTCGCCGAATGATTCTAAAACTCTATTTTGGGTTGTCTGCGGATAGCGATACTCTTAGGTCTGTTTATGCCTTTGGTATAAATAGAGACTTAGTGTTTTGGGAAGAATAAGATCGGGCTTTTTCTCGTGTGGCTGGATCGAACCCAACGGAAGCGTTCCGCCGCTCGCTCCGCCGATTCCCGAACCCCGCCGACGGAAGAGTTTCGCTTCCGCCGCCTCGTTCGCTCCGCCGATCACCTTCTCTCCGACGAAAGTCGCCGGTGTTGCTATTCCTGGCGCGGACCTAGCAGTCCGTGGAAGTGCAAGGTGCGGTTGATCTCCTTCCCGACCTTTCGTGCGACGAAGCTCGGTGTTCTCCTGCTCGTGTGGATTTCTGCAGAGATGTAGACGTTATTCTACGTATAACTCACCACCGTCAAGGACTCAAAGCTTGGAGCATCTCTGTTGAGTTTTTACTCAACACCGGAAATGTAACTTTTACCTAGTTGTTTGTTAACTTCTTGATTCAACATTCATGGCCCGATCCCAATCTCTTTGGGTTGTTCTTGATTTTTATTAATTCCGTTGCGTGCACAAGCATTGTGCCATCCTCATAGAGAAACCCAACAGTGGTATCAGAGGCAGGTTGCGGCCATGATTGTTGTTTTGGAAGTTAGGTAATTCCAGTACGTGTAAACCTAGGGATTTAGAAGCGTTCTAAATGTCTAGATTTAATCCTGGAACATCAATTATTGATGGTTTTTCCAAGGAAAATCGGTGGGCCCATAACCCACAGGTTAGGGGCTCTGCCCCTTGGAACCCGGCCAGGAACGTCTGGGATTTCGTTGTAATTTATAATTGTTAGTAATTGTTGTCTCCTTAGTAGTAACCGTCCCTCGAGTGGTTAATGAACCAGTGCATTGTTTTGGATTTTGAATCCAACAATGAGAGACGAGCTTGTCTACTGCTTTAAGTTGAGTTGCCTTTGTCTTTGTCTAATGCATGTAAATCTGAAGATTAGGAAGAGTCCGGATGTTCAGACTTAGCCCTTTCTTCTATCAAATGTTGATAGCACCATGTTGTGCACATAAGGGATGCATGTTGTTTTTAGAGATTGTTTTTCTGTGGATGTGCACATTGATCAAATGTTGATCATGGTTAATTGTTAACCAATAATCAAAAATCCCTTCCTCTAATATTAAGTGTTTGGATGTCTTCTGATGGATGACACTCTTCCTGCCTCGATCAATGAAGTGTGGGCTTGCCAAAGCAAGGTACATTAATCTATCTTGGTAAGGGTGCGAGCGGATAATTGTGATATCCCACTATCGACATCGGGTCTAACTTAACTAGGTGACCTCAAAGGTTGAGTGCCTAGAGGCATAGGGTTGGCATGCACCATATGATGGATGCGAATAAGGAGTTATTCACCAACCATACAAGAATTGCATGAGGATGCAATTGGCAAGCGTTGCCTACCTAAATAACCACATCGTGAGAGGAAAGCCAAAACTGACTCATTGTGATGGTGAAATACGGATCTTGTCCACTAAGAGAGTAGCTCGCATGAACTCTTCGAATTGATAGTGAGGGCTAATATTTCGAATAAAATAGTGGGAGTTTTAATTGAAGTCTAATTTAAAATAAATTGTATTTTGAAATTTTGATACTGATATTACTCTGCATGAATTCTTGTAGAATTCCATGGAAAGTGGTTCACACTCCACTCTGTCTCTGAGAGCCATCCTTTAGAAGAATAAGCTCAATGGGACTAACTACATGGACTGGTACAGGAA
Organism: Platanthera zijinensis; assembly: GCA_039513925.1. Classification (NCBI taxonomy): domain Eukaryota; kingdom Viridiplantae; phylum Streptophyta; class Magnoliopsida; order Asparagales; family Orchidaceae; genus Platanthera; species Platanthera zijinensis. The sequence continues at coordinate 58,354,688 of CM077086.1, forward strand.
CCTGAGAATTTTTCTCAGGCAAGAGCGAAAGAAGCCCCCGAGGTGTCGACCGGGAATTCTTCCCGTGCTGATAAGGATACTTATAAGAAGTATACTGATGAAGCCTTAGACATCGAATGCCTTATGCTTGCCACCATGAACTCTGAGCTTCAGAGGCAATATGAGAACATGGGGTGCAAGTGTTGAAACCGGAAACCGGTCTCCGTGGAGTTCGGGATCCCAAAAGAGGGGTGACCGCGCACCTACTACGCTCAAGCGAACCATCTAGACACTAGACTAGGAACGTAAGGGACAGACCCAAGGTCTCAGCGTGGAGGACCCACCGCATACCCGGAAGACTAACGAACTCTTCCCCTCCCAAGCCAAAAGCTGAGCTAAGACACCTTCGGAGGGCGCTCTTGGCCGACCGGAACATCTAAGGAGGGTCTCAAGACCAACTCTCTCCTATCCAGATGTATCTCCTTGGGTCTATACAAAATGCTCCTCAAACGCGCTACTAAAGGCGCAATATCGCCGAGCAAGTCTATAACACGCTGCCCAACTGGGCTGCAAACAGCGCGACTCCGCTTCCCTAAAAGGCTATCAACAGGCCAACTGGGGCTTCCCGGCATAAACCTCGGGGCTCCCACAGGACGAGCGGTTCACGAGCAACCGCTCGCCCAAAGCAAAAAGAATAGATCATACATTCGCAGAGCATCACAGATTATAAATTTACAGGAATATAAATTCCATACATCGGCACGCAGGCCGGCAATATAAATAAAAATAGGCCTTCGAGGGCCGGCACAAGCTTGGGCTCAAGCCCGCTATTCCCCGCTTGGTACTGCAACACCTGTACGCCAATGTCTCGACGAACGACTGCCAGCTAAACGACAGTCGGCTAACATAAGCGGGCCAAACATATTCCGTACACCCCTTTTTCGGGGCTACGGTGCGCATTCCCTGCAAATAGACAATATCCAACTCCCACGGAATCTTCTCCGGGAACCCCAGAACATCACCGATCCGGCTCATACGTCCGGAAGGGCTTCACACAGAACATCACCAATTCGGCTCATGCGTCCGAATGGGTTTCACACAGCACATCACCAATTCGGCTCGTACGTCCGAATGGGCTTCACACAGCACATCACCAATTCGGCTCGTACGTCCGAATGGGCTCATACAGCACATCACCAATTCGGCTCGTACGTCCGAATGGGCTTCACACAACATGCCTAAATCCGTACTCACACTTCCGGATACTAGATGCAATTAATAGCGGGGACGTACACGTCGACCCGTCGGAGAGCTCCCTTCCCCCACCCGTTGGTGGAGAGGGGCTTCCATGCAAATATGTAAAATTAGGGCTTCACCTGCCCAAGAAGAAACTTCGTTACCCTTGGCGCGTGATTGGCGGAGGTGCCGGTGGACGATTTCCCTTTTAGGCCGAGCCTTGCTCGAGGCGGCGATGGCGGTGGCCGGCCTCCTTTTTAGGCCGAGCCTTACTCGAGGCGACGACGGGAAGAGGGGGCCGAGGGGAGCTCGGCCCCGCTGGAGGCGGCGACGAGAAGAGGAAGGGGCCGAGAGGAGCTCGGCCCCGCTGTAGGCGGCCGGGAAGAGGAAGGGGCCGAGAGGAGCTCGGCCCCGCTGGAGGCGGCCTGGAAGAGGAAGGGGGAAAAACTCGGCCCTGGCCGGCGACGAGAGGGGAGGCCGAGAGGAGCTCGGCCTGCCGCAATGCTCTAGGCCGAGAAGAAGAAAGGGGCGGCCTGGATGGGAAGGGGCAGCGATGGCGGAGCTCGGCCTGGACGGGAAGGGGCGGCGATGGCGGAGCTCGGCCTGGACGGGAAGGGGCGGTGATGGCGGAGCTCGTCTTGGACGGGAAGGGGCGGCGATGGCGGAGCTCGGCTTGGACGGGAAGTGGTGGAAGGGGCGGAGCTCGGCCTGGACGGGCTGCTGAAGCCGGCGGCGGGAGAGGAGGAGGAGGCCGGGCTGGCGTCGAGCTCCAGGCGGTCGTCGATGGGAGAGGAGGAGAGGATGGCGTCGGGCTGCTCTTGGCCGGTCAACGAGAGAGAGGCGGAGAGGAAACCGAGCCTTGCTCCAGGCTTGGCCGGCGAGATCCAGAAAGCCCTATGCTTGCCCCCTTCTTCTTCCCCGATACCTGCCCCTTTGTTCTCTGCCTTTTTGCTTTTTTTCCCTTCTCCTCGATTCCCCCCTGCCTGCACCTGCCCCCCCCCCCCCCCTTGCTTTTTTGTTTTGTCGTTTTCTTTTATCTCTTTCTCCCTGCTGCCATGCATGCTCCCCCCTTTCCTATTTCTTAAAATCAAATTATATTATATATATTATATATAATATAATATATATATAATATAATATATATATATATATAATATAATATATATATAAGACAAAGTATATATAAAAGCCTATGCACACAAGGCATCCGCAAGCACGCACGAGGACCCGCACGCCCCCGAACGGGGCTACATCAAAACGTCGCTCGTAGCTCTCCCCAAGACTGCCACTTGGGGAGGAACCCGCTCGGCCCGATATGGGGTTGTACACAATCCCCGCTCTTTTCGAGGTTGGTACAAGCTCGGAAAGAAATGTCCAATCCTAAATATCCGGCGAGCGGGAGCCGACCCAAAAGAAAATTTTTGAGAAAATCCAAAAAATGCGTTCAAAACGCTAAACTTTCCGTGCCCCTTTTGATCATTTTGAACCACTTGATACTTGTAACGCTCCCTGCTACCGAACTGCTCTTATACCCTTACTTACAATAAGTATACCTGGGGCCGAGCCCGGCTCGAGGCGTCGATGAAGTAGCTAAACCGAAGCATCTCAAAAGCCAACCTTTCCCCCACATGCGAGCCTTCGGACCTGCCAGCTTGATGGGAGCCTGCACAGCGGGTCTACCTGGGGCCGAGCCGAGCTCGGGGTGTCGTAGAAGTGGCTAAGAACAAAGTATCTCAAGAGCCAACCTTTCCCCCACAGGCGAGCTGTAACACCCCAGAATCTCAAAATATGTTGGTACACAATTTTGAGTAGCAGGCTGTTAGACACAGCCTGGGACACGGGCGTATCCCAGGGCGTGTCGGGTGTACACAGCCTGGGACACGGGCGTGTCCCAGGGCGTGTTCGATTTAATTTTCGAATTTGGCCTATTCAAGTCAGAGCCGTACACGGCCATGAACACGACCATGAACACGGGCGTGTCAGGCTGGACACGGGCGTGTCGGCTGCCGTGTTCCGACCCGTGTACTGGTTTTGGAAGTCGATGAGTGCTGTGTAGCAGGGGACACGGGCGTGTCTCAAGAATGACACGGGCGTGTCAGGTTCGACACGGGCGTGTCGATGCCCGTGTTGTTCAGTCGGTTCCAAACCGCGTGTGCCGCTTAAGGGTACACGGCCTGTGACACGGGCGTGTCACAGGCCGTGTCAACCAAAAGTTGGGTTTCTTGGGCAGATCTAGGCCGTTCGTTTCCTTCTATTTGGATCGTGTGGTCCATAGCGGTTCCAGCCTCTTTAAGGCCGTGGATTGAGATGAATTCTCATTTCCACTTAGCCTTTCTCTCTCTCAAGAGAAGAAAGAGAGGAGAGCTTGGAGGAGGAGGAGGAGGAGCTTTCCGGCCGCCGGTGGAGCTTCGTCGAGCCGAATAGAGAGCCGAGTGCAGCGTTGCGGAGGCAAGGCCGCTGCGGTGATTTCCATCCGGCTAGTTTTCTATGGCGCCGAAGCGATCGTCAAGGGTAACGATCATTCTTCCTTGGGCAGGTGAAGCCCTTTGTTTTGCATGTGCATGGGATCCTCCATCAAGAGATGGAAACGCGTAAGTGATTCCAGCAGTTGAGTCTGCATCTAGAGCCGGAAGTATGTAGTACGGCATAGGCATGCTGTGTGAAGCCCATCCAGACGTATGTCGGGATTGGTGATGTTTATATTGCGAACCGGAGAAGACTCCGTGTATTCATCGTTTAGCCTGCGGAGATGGTGAGGACGATGTGTTTGGTGTATAGGATGTTTTGCATAGCTCCTTTGGTTGCATGCTTGTTAAGAGCTGGTTGATGGAGTGCGGACACCTCTGAGTGGGTGGGTGCGTGAGGTCTTCAACAAAGGTTTGGAGGCTTATGCCCATGCCACCAAGTGGCGATGAACACCTCTGAGTGGGTGGGTGCGAGAGGTCTTCAACAGGGGTTTGGAGGCTTATGCCCATTCCACCAAGTGGCAATGTTAAGATCGGGTGAGCGGTCGATTGGTAGCAAAGCAGCAGGGCGAATTCCCTAGGCTTGTTACACTACGTGGGTAGGTCGACTGATAGTGCTCACGGGTTTTGGTGTGGTGCGTACCTCTGAGTGAGACGGGTGCGTGAGGTCTTCAACAAGGGTTTGGAGGCTTATGCCCGCCTACCAAGTACAAACCATAAAAGGTGCCCTGAGTGCACGGAGCGCCTGGCATTGAGGCCGGCGTTTGTGATGTTGGGTGTATGTTATTTATATGTTGAAATTGCTATACATGCAGGGAAGGAACCACTGCCCCGGGTAAGGGGTGGGGTCGTTATAATTGGTCAGCTGAATGCTGACCGTTGCTTTGTTTATCACCCATGGGGTGGACGTCCATATGCAGGTGTTGCGGGCTGATGGATTGAGCGGGCAAAAGCCCATGCTGCTGGTAGGCCCTTGAAGGCCGTGCGAAGTGTTGGATTTCATGTGTGGCCGGCCTGCGTGCCGATGTATGAAATTATATGTGTTGTAAAGAGTAACTTGTAAGGCCTTAAGGCCGTGTGCGGTGTGGTTTTGTAAACATTCCTGGTTATATATATAAATGTGATATTTATATAATAGTGGACATTCAATGGTATGAGTTCTTGCACTTAATAAGCTTCCGCTAGAATGCTCTGAGTTAGGACTCGTTTGGTTTGGTATTATCCTGTGACCTCACCGTCTGTTTGTGGCATATAGTGTGGGGCCCCGGCCGGACCTTCTACTATACGTCATTTAACGGATGGGGTCGTTACACGAGCCTTCGGACCTGCCAGCTCGATGGTAGCCTGGACAGCGGGTCTTCTCGGGGTCTCCTCTCCAAAACCAACTCCAACCACCGAGTGAGCCTACGGACCTGCCAGCTCGATGGTAGCCTGGACAGTGGGTCTTCTCGGGGTCTCCTCTCCAAAACAAACTCCAACCACCGAGTGAGCCTACAGACCTGCCAGCTCGATGGTAGCCTGGATAGCGGGTCTTCTCGGGGTCTCCTCTCTAAACAACCTCCAACCGCCGAGTGAGCCTACAGACCTGCCAGCTCGATGGTAGCCTGGACAGCGGGTCTTCTCGGGGTCTCCTCTCCAAAACCAACTCCAACCACCGAGTGAGCCTACAGACCTGCCAGCTCGATGGTAGCCTGGACAGCGGGTCTTCTCGGGGTCTCCTCTCCAAAACCAACTCCAACCACCGAGTGAGCCTACAGACCTGCCAGCTCGATGGTAGCCTGGACAGCGGGTCTTCTCGGGGTCTCCTCTCCAAAACCAACTCCAACCACCGAGTGAGCCTACAGACCTGCCAGCTCGATGGTAGCCTGGACAGCGGGTCTTCTCGGGGTCTCCTCTCCAAACAACCTCCAACCGCCGAGGGGGCCAACCACACAAGCAGCCTTTGCCCCTACAATGCATCTATTTTGCACTAACAATTGTCGAACTCGCTTCCCAAGAAAAAGAAAACTAACTTTTTCTTTTTTGTAAATCTTTTTTATTCATGAAAAACATTTTTTACATGATTAGATGAACGTCACATTTCTTCAAACAGGTGCAGATCCTACTGCCAATACCATGAAATTCTAGCAACAGTTTTAGGACAGGATACTAAACAAACACATAGAACTACTCTCCAAGTAGATTTGTGATTTGGGCAACATTTATCAAACGCAACCCGAAAAACCTAAGCGTTCATGATAAAATAGAATTGACATTTGAATAAATCTAACACATAGCTAAACCACCACTTAAACCTCAATATAGACTTAATACAGGTTGCCCAAAAGTCCTAAACTCAAGGAGGGGACGACTCCAAGTATGGGGATCTCACATACAAAAAACCGGCACACGACCCTGGTCGTCACTTGGTTCCTCGTCTATAGACACGACGTTCGCATGAGTTCTTCTATGCTGGTCACTCTCCACGCTCACCGCACCATAAATGTTGAAACCGGAAACCGGTCTTCGTGGAGTTCGGGATCCCAAAAGAGGGGTGACCGCGCACCTACTACGCTCAAGCGAACCATCTAGACACTAGACTAGGAACGTAAGGGACAGACCCAAGGTCTCAGCGTGGAGGACCCACCGCATACTCGGAAGACTAACGAACTCTTCCCCTCCCAAGCCAAAAGCTGAGCTAAGACACCTTCGGAGGGTGCTCTTGGCCGACCGGAACATCTAAGGAGGGTCTCAAGACCAACTCTCTCCTATCCAGATGTATCTCCTTGGGTCTATACAAAATGCTCCTCAAACGCGCTACTAAAGGCGCAACATCGCCGAGCAAGTCTATAATACGCTGCCCAACTGGGCTGCAAACAGCGCGACTCTGCTGCCCTAAAAGGCTATCAACAGGCCAACTAGGGCTTCCCGGCATAAACCTCGGGGCTCCCACAGGATGAGCGGTTCACGAGCACACCGCTCGCCCAAAGCAAAAAGAATAGATCATACATTCGCAGAGCATCACAGATTATAAATTTACAGGAATATAAATTCCATACATCGGCACGCAGGCCGGCAATATAAATAAAAATAGGCCTTCGAGGGCCGGCACAAGCTTGGGCTCAAGCCCGCTATTCCCCGCTTGGTACTGCAACACCTGTACGCCAACGTCTCGACGAACGACTGCTAGCTGAACGACAGTCGGCTAACATAAGCGGGCCAAACATATTCCGTACACCCCTTTTTCGGGGCTACGGTGCGCATTCCCTGCAAATAGACAATATCCAACTCTCACGGAATCTTCTCCGGGAACCCCAGAACATCACCGATCCGGCTCATACGTCCGGACGGGCTTCACACAGAACATCACCAATTCGGCTCATGCGTCCGAATGGGTTTCACACAGCACATCACCAATTCGGCTCGTACGTCCGAATGGGCTTCACTCAGCACATCACCAATTCGGCTCGTACGTCCGAATGGGCTTCACACAGCACATCACCAATTCGGCTCGTACGTCCCAATGGGCTTCACACAGCATGCCTAAATCCGTACTCACACTTCCGGATACTAGATACAATTAATAGCGGGGACGTACACGTCGACCCGTCGGAGAGCTCCCTTCCCCCACCCGTTGGTGGAGAGGGGATTCCATGCAAATATGTAAAATTAGGGCTTCACCTGCCCAAGAAGAAACTTTGTTACCCTTGGCGCGTGCTTGGCGGAGATGCCGGTGGCCGATCTCCCTTTTAGGCCGAGCCTTGCTCGAGGCGGCGATGGCGGTGGCCGGCCTCCTTTTTAGGCCGAGCCTTGCTCGAGGCGACAATGGGAAGAGGGGGCCGAGGGGAGCTCGGCCCCGCTGGAGGCGGCGACGAGAAGAGGAAGGGGCCGAGAGGAGCTCGGCCCCGCTGGAGGCGGCCGGGAAGAGGAAGGGGCCGAGAGGAGCTCGGCCCCGCTGGAGGCGGCCTGGAAGAGGAAGGGGGAAAAACTCAGCCCTGGCCGGCGACGAGAGGGGAGGCCGAGAGGAGCTCGGCCTGCCGCAATGCTCTAGGCCGAGAAGAAGAAAGGGGCGGCCTGGATGGGAAGGGGCAGCGATGGCGGAGCTCGGCCTGGACGGCAAGGGGCGGCGATGGCGGAGCTCGGCCTGGACGGGAAGGGGCGGCGATGGCGGAGCTCGGCTTGGACGGGAAGGGGCGGCGATGGCGGAGCTCGGCTTGGACGGGAAGTGGTGGAGGGGGCGGAGCTCGGCCTGGACGGGCTGCTGAAGCCGGCGGCGGGAGAGGAGGAGGAGGCTGGGCTGGCGTCGAGCTCCAGGCGGTTGTCGATGGTAGAGGAGGAGAGGATGGCGTCGGGCTGCTCTTGGCCGGTCAACGAGAGAGAGGCGGAGAGGAAACCGAGCCTTGCTCCAGGCTTGGCCGGCGAGATCCAGAAAGCCCTATGCTTGCCCCCTTCTTCTTCCCCGATGCCTGCCCCTTTGTTCTCTGCCTTTTTGCTTTTTTTTTCTTTTTTTCCCTTCTCCTCCATTCCCCCCTGCCTGCACCCGCCCCCCCCTTGCTTTTTTGTTTTGTCTTTTTCTTTTATCTCTTTCTCCCTGCTGCCATGCATGCTCCCCCCTTTCCTATTTCTTAAAATCAAATTATATTATATATATTATATATAATATAATATATATATATAATATATATATATATATATATAATATAATATATATATAATACAAAGTATATATAAAAGCCTATGCACACAAGGCATCCGCAAGCACGCACGAGGACCCGCACGCCCACGAACGGGGCTACATCAAAACGTCGCTCGTAGCTCTCCCCAAGACTGCCACTTGGGGAGGATCCCGCTCGGCCGGATATGGGGTTGTACAGCAAGGAGATTGACGAGCATCTCAAGAAAATGTTTCAAGGGCAAGCTCGTCAAGAGAGGTTTGACGTCACAAAAGCGTTGTTTCAGTGCAAGATGGGAGTTCGAGACTCAGTAGGGACTCACGTACTCAAGATGATTGGGTATATAAAGAACCTTGAAAGACTGGGTTTTCCTCTGAGTCAAGAGTTGGCCACAGATCTGATCCTGCAATCATTGTCGGACAGTTACGAGCAGTTTGTCTTGAACTACAATATGAATGAAATAGACAAGACACTGCTCGAGCTCCTAGGCATATTTAGAACTGTCGAGATCAATATGAAGAATGCCAAGCCTGCCAGCCCCATACTGATGGTGCATAAGGGCAAGGGCAAGGCCAAGGGCTCTAAGAAGACGAAGGTGGGACCTAAGTCACATCTCGAGCCTAAGTCTTCTGCACTACTGAAAAAGAAGAGCACGGTGAAGGATGGGAAATTCCACCACTGTGTCAAGGCTGGTCATTGGAGGAGGAACTGTCCTTCTTACATTGAGGGTCTGCAGAAAATGAAGGGAGGTATGACTTCCGCTTAAAATATTTATGTTATAGAAATAAACCTCTCTGCTCCTTCATCTTGGGTATTGGATACCGGATGTGGTTCACACATTTGTACAAATGTGCAAGAACTTGAAAGGAGAAGATTGCTGAGTAAAGGGGAGGTGGACCTGCGCGTCGGCAATGGAGCAAGAGTTGCTGCTGTAGCCGTAGGGGTTTACCGTCTTTCTTTGCCCAGTGGGATTGTAATAGAACTAGATAATTGTTATTTTGTTCCGGCCGTAACTAGAAACATTATGTCCATTTCATGCTTGGACATGATTGGATTTTCTTTTATAATTAAGAGCAACTGTTGTTCTATATTTAAGAATGATGTTTGTTATACTGTAGCCCAATTGTTTAATGGTCTTTATGTTTTGAACCTGGACCATCTGATCTATAATGTAGAAAATAATAAAAGACTAAGAACAAATGACTCAAACCCTACATATCTATGGCACCGTCGTTTGGTCCATATAAACAAGAAGCGCATATCCAAGCTCCATAAAGATGGACTTTTGGAATCATTTGATTATGAATAATTTGAGCGATGCGAATCTTGTTTGTTAGGCAAGATGACTAAAGCCCCTTTCACTTGTTTTACTGAGAGGGCTGAGGATCTCTTGGGTGTTGTACATAATGATGTATGCGGACCCATGAGCTCCATGGCTAGAGGTGGGTATTTCTACTTCGTTACATTTACTGATAATTTCAGTAGATACGGATATGTGTATCTTATGAAGTGCAAATCCGAGACCTTTGAAAAGTTCAAAGAGTTCAAAAATGAAGTAGAAAACCAGTTTGGTAAAAGGGTTAAAGCACTCCGATCTGATCGAGGTGGCGAATACCTGAGTCATGAGTTCCGTGATCATCTGAAAGAGTGTGGTATTGTATCACAGCTCACTCCACCTAGAACACCACAACATAATGGTTTGTCTGAGAGGAGAAATCGTACTTTGTTAGACATGGTACGTTCGATGATGAGTCATGCAGACTTGCCTGTTTCTTTTTGGGGTTTTTCTTTAGAGACTGTTGCTATGACACTGAATCGCGCTCCCACGAAAATGGTTCTGAAGACACCATATGAGATATGGACTGGGAAGCGTCTTAGTATGTCGTTCATTAAAATTTGGGGCTATGAGGCATACGTGCAACGTCAAATGCCTTACAAGTTGGAACCCAAATCGGATAAATGTTATCTGGTGGGATATCCTAAGGAAATGAAAGGGTATTACTTTTACCTACCATCCGAGGGCAAAGTGTTTGTCGCAAGGACTGACGTCTTCTTAGAAAGAGAATTCTTATCAAGAAAGACAGAAAAGGTAGAACTTGAAGAAGTTCAAGAACCACAGGTAGTGAATGAATCGGAATTGGTCTGAGGCAGGACTACAAGATGTTGTAGCTAGAGAACCTGCTCAAGAAACACAAGTCCTACGTAAATCTGGTAGACCAAGATTTGAGCCTGAGAGATATGGATTTCTCATGTCTCAAATAGGTACTGTGTTGCTTATGGATCATGATGATGAACCAGCAACCTACCAAGAGACTATGAATGGAACGGAATCTGACAAATGGCTTGAGGCTATGAAATCCGAAATGGACTCCATGTATGCAAACCAAGTTTTGAACTTGGTGGAACCACGTGAAGGGGTATGGCCCATAGGGTGCAAATGGGTCTTCAAGAAGAAGACCGACATGGATGGGAATGTACAGACATTCAAAGGGCGACTTGTGGCTAAGGGTTTCAAGCAAATTCATGGTATTGACTATGATGAGACCTTTTCCCCTGTTGCCATGGTAAAGTCCATAAGGATATTACTTGCTATTACTGCGTATTATGACTACGAGATCTAGCAGATGGATGTCAAAACGGCTTTCCTTAATGGAAACCTACATGAGGAAGTGTACATGACACAACCTGAGGGTTTTGTAACCCCAAATGAAGCCACTAAAGTATGCAAGCTGAATAGGTCCATTTATGGACTGAAGCAGGCCTCTCGAAGTTGGAATCTTCGTTTTGATGAGAAAATCAAAGAGTTTGGTTTCATCAAGAATGAAGATGAGCCTTGTGTTTACAAGCGAATTAGTGGGAGCATTGTTGTCTTCCTGATATTCTATGTAGATGACATACTGTTGATTGGGAATGACATTCCTACCCTGAAAGTTGTTAAGAACAACCTAGGGAACTGCTTTTCTATGAAGGACTTAGATGAAGCGACTTATATACTTGGTATTAAGATCTATAGAGATAGATCGAAGAAGTTGTTGGGTTTGACCCAGAGTACATATATCGAGAAGGTGTTGAAGCGGTTCAACATGCTTGAGTACAAGAAAGAATTTTTACCCATATCTCATGGTGTGAATCTCTCTAAGGACCAGTGTCCAAAATCTTGTGAAGATAAGGACCGCATGAAGTTGATTCCATATGCTTTGGCAATTGGATCAATCATGTATGCAATGTTATGTACTCGACCCGATGTCTCCTTTGCTTTGAGCATGACTAGCAGGTATCAGTCAAACCCCGGTGAGTGTCACTGGATTACAGTCAAGAATATCCTGAAATACTTGAGAAGGACAAAGGATGTGTTCTTGGTGTATGGTGGAGAGGAAGAGCTCGTTGTAAATGGTTACACGGATGCTAGCTTCCAAACTGATAGGGACGATTCAAAGTCTCAGTCAGGGTTTGTGTTTTGCCTTAATGGAGGAGCTGTGAGCTGGAAGAGTTCCAAGCAAGAGACAGTTGCTGATTCTACAACAGAGTTCGAGTATATCGCTGCAGCTAACGCAGCGAAGGAGGCTGTATGGATTAAGAAATTCATCGGCGAGCTTGATGTAGTTCCTAGCATTGTTGGTCCCGTAGTTCTCTACTGTGATAACAATGGTGCAATTTCACAATCTAAGGAACCTAGATCTCATCAGCGCTCCAAGCACATACTTCGGCGGTTCCATCTTATTCGTGAGATTGTCGAACGAGGAGATGTGAACATTTACATTGTGCCGACTGAGGAGAATATTGCAGATCCACTAACAAAGCCTCTCGCGCAGAGAAAGCAAGATGGTCATACTAGATCAATGGGTATACGATACCTAAATGATCAACTCTAGTGAGAGTCTTGTGGGTTGCATGTAAACATATATTCTGTTGGCTGTTTATTGTTTATTCATATGATGAATCATGTACCTAGATTTTTCTTTTACAATTAATGGCATGTTCTTTTATTATGGTTTCTCTATGCAATAGTTAAATGTTAACATAATAAATACCCTTAGAATGTTTATTTCCATAGGACATCAAGTACATGACTTGAATGTGAGAGCCTATGATTTATTTGAAGATTCATTCTTAAAAGGTCCTTGGTCGTTGTATCATCATAGAAACTAAGGGTGATGATGACACAATAAGACTAGCACGTGTGTTGACTGATGACCAGTTCTCATAGGTCATGATATTGTGATATCAAGTCATCACGTGGGTACTTGTTAATGAACAAGTTATACTGGACAAACCCAACCTGAGACTACTCTGTGGATTGTTATTTTAACGTGTCACGAGTAGGTCTCAATTGACAATGGTGTTGTGGTCCTTTAACCTGAAGTCACAACATTAATCAGGTGAGGAAGAGCGTGCTTTGATGCCATCTAAAGTCTTCCTTGAGAAAGGTTGATGATAAGGGTGGTTGTTGGGAACGTTACAAATCATTTGGGTGTTTGTGTATGAGCAGATATGGGATTTGTCCTCCTATATTACAGGAGTTGCACCCATGAGCCCCTTGATTGAATTGGACTGAGAAATGCATGGCCATGCTTGGTTGAGTCAATATGTGATATTGGACTCACCATTCTCTGGAAGTCCGCTCTAGATCAAGAAACTTGGATTGAGCTATTATGAGGGTGACACGGTCCATGCCTCTAGTTCTTTCCGAATGTAAGGGACAAAGGGACAAAGACAACGCTGGGACATTGTTCATAAAGGCTTATGAGTTATGAACTCTTATTGCTTGGGGAGCAATGATGCATTGCTAGATACCGCTCATTGTTTGTGAGGTTTTTGGTTTGATACTTTCAAGATCAAGTGGGAGACTTTTAAAGTTACCATGGTGATCTAGAAGTGGTCAAACATGTAATCTCACTGCCAACGCGATATGAGCCTGCTGGGTGGCACATAAAAGCATGTGGAGAAGTTGGAAGATTGACTGTGTTGGTAAGGGTTACCAATTACCTCACATGAAGGGGGTATGGCAAACGTTGCCAAAGGAATTTCGTCGAGAGTCGTCGAGTATGACTCGCCGACTAAGGCAAAGTCGTCGAGAGTCGACGGGAGTCGTCGAGTATGTCTCGCCGACTAAGGCAAAGTCGTCGAGAGTCGACGAGAGTCGTCGAGTATGACTCGCCGACTAAGGCAAAGTCGTCGAGAGTCGACGGGAGTCATCGAGTATGTCTCGCCGACTAAGGCAAAGTCATCGAGAATCAATCTGCTGATTCGTCGAGAATCGAGGACAGAGTCGTCGAGACTGTCTGCTGATTCTCGCCGAATCTGGCTGCTGATTCTCGCCGAATCTGTCTGTTGATTCTCGCCGAATATGTCTTCTGGATCCCGCCGACTGATTCTCGCCGAACCTGTGCTGATTCTCGCCGAATGATTCTGTAACCCTATTTTGGGTGGTCTGCGGATAGCGATACTCTTAGGTCTGTTTATGCCTTTGGTATAAATAGAGACTTAGGGTTTTGGGAAGAATAAGATCGGGCTTTTTCTCGTGTGACTGGATCGAACCCGACGGAAGCGTTCCACCGCTCGCTCCGCCGATTCCCGAACCCCGCCGATGGAAGAGTTCCGCTTCCGCCGCCTCGTTCGCTCCGCCGATCACCTTCTCTCCGGCGACAGTTGCCGGTGTTGCTATTCCTGGCGCGGACCTAGCAGTCCGTGGAAGTGCAAGGTGCGGTTGATCTTCTTCCCGACCTTTCGTGCGACGAAGCTCGGTGTTCTCCTGCTCGTGTGGATTTCTGCAGAGACGTAGACGTTATTCTACGTAGAACTCGCCAGCGATAAGGACTCAAAGCTTGGAGCATCTCTGTTGAGTTTTGAATCAACACCGGAAAAGTAGCTTTTACCTAGTTGTTTGTTAACTTCTTGATTCAACATTCATGGCCCGATCCCAATCTCTTTGGGTTGATCTTGATTTTTATTACTTCCACTGTGTGCACAAGTGTTGTGCCATCCTCATAGAGAAACCAAACATGAACAGTAAAGGATCTGGAAGAATCCTCACCTCATCTCGCCGAAGCTTGATGTCAACATCGAGAGGAGTAAAGCTACTCTTCCCTTCCCGCATGCCGAATCACTTAACGATCCGATCCGCATAGCCCTTCTGAGAAATGAGTATGCCACTCTCTTTCCTCTCCACCTCGAGTCCAAGGAAGTGGTGGAGCTCACCCAAGTCCTTCATCTCGAATCGAATGGCTAGCTCTGCCCTGAGCCTAGCCACCTCTGTAACGCCCCCAATTTTTCTGCGATTATTTAATTCTCATTTGGCGTTACGTCGACGCATTTTTTTGGCTTGTGTCATCTGTGGAGTGTGGTATTAACTCCTTAGAACTGAGTGGCCTATTTTGCAGCCTATTGGCAAGATATCCCTAGCAAGCCGAGTCGTTTTGGGTGACCCAGTGTGGCCTCTCGGGGGATGCTTGTGTTTTGGCTTCGGGTGGGTATAACTCGAGTTCTGTTCATCGAAAGTTAATTTCGACTTCGCCGTTGCGTTCGTAGCATGGATATTTAGCTACGGTGCGAATTTCGTCGAATTCCGAGGTAGTTTGGTTTTCGCGTCGTTTTGGGTGTGCTAATAATAAATGCGAACTATAATTATTAGGCTAAGGGATTTGAACCGACGGCTTAGGAGGCGGTTAAGGCTGATTAGGCGTGAGTAGATTTATTTAAAAGCTTTAAGCCAAATTAGCGGACCCATTCTTCTTCTTCCCGAAAACCGTCGCCTGCACCTGTTCGCGAAAAACAGAGGAAAAACGCCGGACCTGCTACCCCTTCGGACGGCGATTCCGGGAGCGTTTGTAGACGGATTTCGATTCCGAGAGTGGATCTGGATTGCTCTCGCTCAGACCTTTGTTTATACAGAAAGAGATTTGAGTTTCGTAGGGTTTTTTAGGAGATTTGGATTTTCGATTTTTGCACTTTCCGCCATTAAAGCTCGGGATGTGCTGGCTAGGTGTTGTTGCTGCTAGTGCCGAGGGAGAGGAAGGGCTCGAGTGAAGCTTAGCTGAAAAA
Organism: Platanthera zijinensis; assembly: GCA_039513925.1. Lineage (NCBI taxonomy): Eukaryota > Viridiplantae > Streptophyta > Magnoliopsida > Asparagales > Orchidaceae > Platanthera > Platanthera zijinensis. Next base: position 58,370,061 of record CM077086.1, read on the forward strand.
CCGAGGAAAGTGGTCCTTGCACTTGCTGTTTTGATTTTCCCCCTCTTAACTACCCGGTTAGCCCTAGGATAGAAGACAAGTTTTTCTCTTCTGCTTGCTAAAATTCTGTGCAGTAGTTTTAGGTTAACCTTAAATTCTGTTTTGATCTTCCCCCTTGTGCTGTTTTTGCTCAACCCGCTGGTTGTTTTCACCATTTATACTCCAGAATTTTTACTTCTAGTTTGATGCTATTGCGGGTGGAGCCGAGAGAGAGAGAGGGAGATTTGGATGGTAGTGCTCTGGTTAGAACCAGTCTTAGTAGGCTCTCGGGATTTGATGTTGAGTGTGGTGCACACACTCAAAGCCAAAAGCCGCCCGGGTTTGGCATTGAGTGTGGTGCACACACTCAAAGCCATAGTTTGGTCTGTTCTTTTGCGGCTAAGTAGCGAGGCGAATGAGTGAGAAAATTCGTCTAAGTCGAAATCGAAGGGAATCACTAAGTGATTCTTGCCGACTTCGACGAGTATCGTTAGTGATTCCCGCCGATTTGGCGAGAATCAATCGACATTCCCAGCGATTCGGCGAGAATCAATCGGCATTCCCGCCGATTCAGCGAGAATCAGTCGGCATTCCTGCCGATTCGGCGAGAATCGATCGGCATTCCCGCCAACCTCTTCCGGATGGCGTTGGTTTAGGGTTTTCCTGCGGTAAAGTGCTAAGGCGTTGAGTGAGTAGACCTTACTCAACGCCGTAGCTATTTTGGCATTAAGTGAGGTTAGCTCACTCAACGTTACTGCCTGTTTTGCTGAAGGCGTTGAGGGAGTGGACCTCACTCAACGCCATAGCTATTTTGGCATTTAGTGAGGTTAGCTCACTCAACGCCAGAGTTTTCTTGCGGGAGGCGTTGAGTGAGTGGACCTCACTCAACGCCATAGCTATTTTGGCATTGAGTGAGGTTAGCTCACTCAACGCCAGAGCTGTTCTTGCGGAGGGCGTTAAGTGAGTGAACCTCACTCAATGCCATGGTTGTTTCTGGCGCTGAGTGAGGCTAACTCACTCAACGCCAAGGTCTGGTTAGGCGTTGAGTTAGTGGGGCTCACTCAACGCCAAGCCGTGTTGAGTCATCTCAACGCTTTCCCCTTACCTTGATTTTCACCTCCGAGTATTCCTTGATTTTGAGGTTCCTTGTGGGCTATGTTTTCTTTCCAAACGGCCGAATCGTGGGTCGTGGTTAGTAGTGGTGGTTTGAAGCTCTTAATTGGGGAGGTGTTGTGTAATTTAGCCAAGGCCACCCTTTTTCTTTTATCTTGCTCTAGGTACGGGCTGGGCAAGGGGGTGAGTTTGCCTCCAACCCGGATCCGCATTGTTTTTACTACTACCATCTCTCACAGCTTAGGGTGTTAGACGTTTCTTCCTTTGTAAATTTGCAATGTTTGGGGCTCATGGTAGCCTGGTAAACTCTGCAGGATTTATTTTTGGGCAGGGTTGTTGTTGTTTCCTCGCACTTAGTGCTTTGCTTTTTGCCTTGCCTTGGGCAGTTTTGACTGTTACTGCTTTGTTTTCCTCTTTTACTTATCTTCTGATTGACACTTTCGAGCAGTTTTCTAGTTTTGCTTGTTGAGGTATTCTTTCTTCTTTGAATGCCTCAGGTTCTGGATAGTAGCCTCTCTGTCGGCTAGTGGTGTTGTGCAGTTGCTGGTAGTCTCTGGTGCTATAGATATAAGTTCCTTGTTTTTGCGAGATAGTTTTGGTGTTGTTTTTCTTACAGACATACATACTTGTCAGTGGGTTCGTGTCAGTTTGTTGGCGCCCACTGGTAGTTTTTACCTTGATACTAGATATGTTACTTTTTGCTGCTACCTTTATTGGAGATAGTCTACTTGCTCTTGGGATGATTTATGCAAGGTTACTAGTTACTTTTAAACCTAAAATCACTATTATAAGTATATCTCATGATCAGCATGTTTTATAAAACTCAAACACTATTTTTCAAACAACGTAAAAAGATCATTTTCTTATATATAGTATAAATTAAATGTAGGGTCTTGCATAGTATAAGTTGTCCTCTATGGGCACTTATGCTCTCTTTTAGGATGTCAAACCTGAATAAAGTATTTTCCACAGCGTATAAGTATAGTTTTTAAATTGTGGACTAGGTGATCCACCGAGCCGAGGGATACGACCTTTAAAAATATAACTGATTTTCTAATCATATAACTTATGAATTTTCATAAAGTATAGTTGATAGTTGTTTTCCTGAACGTCGGCAGTTATCCCCTACTCGACGTGGCATCATGACGCGCGTTTTATCGTACTCTGATAATCCGTTTTCTTCAGAGAAAATGCGGGTTGTGACAGTTGGTATTAGAGGGAGGTTGCTTGAAAGGCTAGTCGGGCAACCTTCCCTTTTTATTGTATTAGTAGTTCAACATCATGTCATTCACACACCGATATGTCATCAGCACGTCTTGGCAAAAGCACGAACACTACACTCATAGGATAACATGAAGTATATGGAGCATATTATGTTGTATGGGATGCATAATATGTGTTCGTATATGGATCCACCATAGGGGAAACATGTGAGGGTTATGTAGTATGGGATGCATAACCTCACCACATGGCTGCGACTAGCTCGTTTTCCTTTTTCATTGTATGAGGATGTTATGTAGTATGGGATGCATAACATTTTCATGTGTATGCCGCTCATAACATGCATTAGTGCCTTTTTAGAATGCATAGCACAAACATGCATAACATAACATTGCATAAGCACAACGTGCCAAGCTAAAGAATGGCAGGATGATATATGTACACACATAAGTATTCGAGTCAAAAATAATATAAAGTCATGCATTCCCGATCTAGGCACCAGAGTTAGTATGGTGGTGGTTAACCATCCTAGGTTAAAGCATAACATCAATTCTTGTAAAAATAAAATAAACTCCCACATCAAGTTTAGCAGCTTTAAGTTCATATTTATGTATGTATTGTCTGTACTTGTAGTTAGTTGTAGCTGTCGTACTAGGATCTGACTAAGGTGACTATGATTTTAGGATGGTGAGATGCCCTTCGACTAGATCAACCCCCCTATCTGAGGGTGAGTCATCGGGAGCGCAGAATGATGCGGTAATTGAGAGCCTGCGACAGAGTAGCGATTCCTTAAGCAGGCAGTTGGTGGAGGTGCGAGCTCAAATCCAGTCTTTGGTGGCAGTTGTAGCTGGGCAGACTTAGGGAGTGCAAGGCCCTGCAGGAGGGTTAGCTATTCCTCCTCCTCCTGCACCCCTGAGACCTCTAGTGGTGGTGCCAGCAGAAATGGAATTCATCTTGCAGTTTTAGAGACTTATCCCTCCTACTTATGATGGGAAGACAGATTTCATGATCATAGACGATTGGCTGATCTCCATGGAGGAGATGTTCTCGTACTTCGGTATTGCAGACGATCAGAGGGTGATGATAGCCGCCTATCAGCTTAAGGGTTTGGCTAAGATTTGGTGGCTTAGAGAAAAGGAGAGCTTGGTAGCTGGATGCTCTTGGGGAGTATTTAAGGAAATGCTGCTGAGGAAGTTATTGCCCTCGGTCGAGTGTGACCGTCTTATGAACGACTTCCTCCACCTGAAGCAAAGGCAACTCACGGTCAGTGAGTATGAGATAGAGTTTAGCAAGTTGAGCCAGTTTTCTCCTGGGTTGGTGAGTGTTGAGGCTGATCGAGTCAAGCGATTTCTGGGTGGGTTGAGGAGCGAGGTGCAATAGTTGACCAGTGCTTATGGATCAAATACTTATGCGGGGGTAGTGGAGGCTGCTCTGAAGGTGGAGGCTATCGAGACTGCAAAGAGCAGAGGCCAGCAAATGAGGAAGGATAAGAGGAAGTCCGTCGAGGAGAAGAAACCCCAGGTTTTCGATGCTGCTTTGGGAAAGAAGAGCAGGGTAGTGTGTAGCTTCTGTGGCCGGTCAGGCCACCCTGTCGAGAGGTGTTTCAAGAAGGAAGCAGCTCAGAAGAAGGAGCAAATTCATGCTATTCAGGGTTCTCCTAGGAGGGATGTTTACTATTCTGTTTGCAAGCGACCCGGGTGATAGTTTTGCTTTCAAGACTACCTAAACACCTAGAGGGGGGGTGAATAGGTACTTTTCCTTGTTTTAACTTAAGGCAGAATATAACTACAGTTCTTTGAGTAAATCAGATATTTCTACAGCTAACACAGCACAACAATCACAATCATACACACATCACAGATTACACACAGATTTATAGTGGTTCCCAAAGGTCTGGGTACATCCACTTTCCCCCTTCACCTATCTAGCAGTGTGCTAGATTCGGCCTAACTTCTTCCTTTAACTCAGATCCTACGATCCTACAGCTCAAAACCCTGAAAGGTTCTTACAACTCAGAACCCTATAAGGTTCCTACAACTCAGGCTAACAAGCCCTACCTCAGCCTTGCCACAAGGCCTACAACTCAGAGAATACCTTCTCCTACAACTCAGGAACAAACAGCCCTACCACTTAGAGAACAAATCTCCTACACTCAGCCTTTATAAAACAGTCTTACAACTCAGATCTATGAATAGATCCTACAGAATTTTGATAAGGAATTTTATAATCTCTTACCCCTATTGAGAGAGAAGGGATAAGAACTTTCTTGATCAGCTTCTTGAAGAGGCTGATGGCTGAACTCAACTTGATCTTAGCTTTCTTTAAAGCTTCTTGAATCTGAACTTACTTGGGTTGATTTCCTTTGAATATAACTGACTGGCAGCTTCCTCCTTAGATTCCAGAAATAGATCTGAATCTTCTTGACAGAATAGTTCAGTATCTTCTTCTTGAGAGACCAGTGATTGTCTCCCTCTTGTCTTCAAATAGCTGGATCTCTCTCTCTCGAAACCTCTTGAAGATACTTCTAAATTCTTGATTGAATTAAACTTAGACTGAATCTGAGTGGATGATCACTTCAGAATATCTTCTTAAATCTTCTCACGAAGATCTTCTTCTATGCCATGCACTTTTTTGATCAGAGATCTATCTCACAATAGTTGTGTTTTTGTGTGTCAATAATAATGAATTAGTAAGTTGTTGTTTCTTTTTCTAAATCCATCTATATATATAGACTTCATCCATGGTAACCGGCAGATCCGGTTTATAACTAACTTCTGACAAGTCTGACAGCTTCAGTACACCTGTTGTAACTCACAACTGTCAAGTCATCAAACAGATCTTGAGCCTTTGTCTTTATCAGCAAAGCGTCGAGACTGTCTGTCATAAAGTGCCGAGACCATCTGTCAATATGTGTCGACACAAGTGACTTAAGTGTTGACACAGACTTTGGTGGTTTCGACATAGCTGCCTTGATGTCAACACAGCTTCTTGACACTGCACCTTGAGAATGTGTCGACACTGATTATTTGTGTCGACATAAACACTTCACCATTCATCAGCAATCAACTTTGTCTAGACTCAGTTGTGTGTCGACACAAGTCCTGTGTGTCGACACAGTTGATGTAGACTTAGAACATAGCGTGTGTCAACACTGCCTCCAGGTGTCGAAAAAGTTGTTGTTGACTCTGCCTCTGTGTGTCGACACAGCCTCCCGGTGTCGATACAGTTGATGTTGACTGACTATTTCTTTGTGTCGACACTGCCTCCCGGTGTCGACACAGTTGATGTCGACAATGCTTCTGTGTGTCCACACAGCTTCCCGGTGTCGACATAAATTCATTGAAGTATCGACACAACCATTTCCAAGTGTCAACACACTCTTACTGAAGTGTCGACACAGCTTCCTCAGGTGTCGACATATGGACTTAGAAATTTTTCTTTGCATTTTAGCACATTCTTAACCTGCACATATAAACTTAAAACAACATCAAATACATCTTGATGTATATCATTGAGCTAAGTTTGGCTTGTCCAAATCAGGTACACATTTTCCAATGTACCCAACAATCTCCCCCTATTTGGAGAATTCATAACCCTTTAGCCAATGATATACACCACTTAGAAAGTAAACATGATGATATACATAAGCATTATATTATAGGGTACTATATAAACAAAACACATATCATAGTTACATCACAGAATAAAAATGTAAAAGAAAATGATCACAGAACAATATTTTGTATATTAACTCAAAAATGCTTGTTACAAGTTGTTTACATTGATTTCTTTAACAAACAAACAAGTACATAGTTCTTGGACAAAAACTAGTAAAGCTTAGACTAAGGCTGGGCTGGCTCCTTGATGACTATTCCTTTTCCAGATTTAATCTGAGCCTGTATAGGAGATTCTGTATCTTCCAAGGGCTTCTTGCCTTTCAAATCAGCTTTCTTTTGTGCTTCAGCCTTGATCCTTTGCCTTTCAAAATAATGAAAAGGCTTGGGGAAATACTTGCTAGGCTCCTGAGCATCAGGAGGTAGCTTCCCACTCTTAGCCTTTCTCCTGTATTGAACTATGTCCTCCTGCCTGGCTTCATACTTTTGCCATTCTTGCTCATTGTACCATTTACCCCTTTCATATACTTGATCTTTTACAGATTTCTAGGCAGTTAATATGATATTCCTTGAAGTGGGGCTCCACTGCTCAAAGTCTAGATTTAGCTCTACTTGCTCTCTGAATCTCTTCTTTGATAACTGAGCATCTTGCTGAGCTTTGATAACAGTATCTGGCATATCAACCTTTTCAATAATCACATTAGTAACTGGTGGAGGAAGGCTATACATTGACTGAACTTGTTGATGTATCATTTCAAGATCTGTAGGGGGGTAAATAACTTGGGCAACCTCAGGTTGATCACCTTCAAGTAGAGTTGGTTGCACCCCTGACTCAGCCATATTATCATCATCACATAAGGGTGGATATCCCAAAGTTCCTCTAATATTGTTGGTTACCCATTTGGCATGAGCAGAGCCAGCATATACTAACACCCTCTCCCCTTTATGACTTCTCTAGCCACATGTTCTCTCAAATCATCTTTCTGAAATCTGATTTGTCCATCCAGGTAATTGATTTCATCTTTAAAGAATGGCTTTAACTTTTGAAGCTTGTCACTAATTAACTTCTCAGATGAAGTGATAGCAATTTTAACTGAATCTAGGGCAGCCTGTAGCTTCTTATCATATTCTTCCATTTCAATAGCCCTTGTAGCAGTCATTGCAATAACAGTATTCTTAAACTCAGTGACTATCACATTATGTGATTCAGTCAGATTGTCATTCATTCTTATTTGATTTTCAAGGACATATACTTGTTTAACAGCAATATCATCCACCTGTTTCTTTATTTCAGCTTGTTGCTTTGCTAGAAATACCACAGTATTGCCCCCCTTGTGGAAGCAATCTGTCATCTCTTTCTTATTCTGGTTGACCTCAAATCTGATTGACTTAATGTCTTGGGCTAGATCAAATTGAAGAGCCTTATGGCTTTCATCCACATACTTTTCAAGAGCCAATCGCTGCTCATCCAGCTTCATTTGTAAATTCACCATAAGCTTGCTGTAATCAAAATCAGAAGTAGATTGTGAATTAGTTTTTTAGAGAGCCTTCTTATAGCTTTGGCTTCTCCTCTTGAAAACCATCAATTTTCTTTTCTTGGCCTCCCTGACTTCTTCATGCTCAGACTCTGAAGAACTTTCAATATTAACTCTCTCTTGAGGAGTGGAAGGAATTTCTTTCTCAGCTCCATATTGCTCCTCCTCAATATCAACCTGCTCCCCCTCAAACCTTTCTCGCTCCCCCTCAAATCTTAGGGTATCCATTTTATCTGCTGCTCCTTCAAGATCAGGAAACAGCTCTTCAAGAGTGAATTCTTGTTGAGTATGAGCAGGAGATAGTACTTTCTCAGTAGTAGTAGCAACTCCAGAATTATCAAGATCAGTTTGAGAAACAATGTCATCTGATAAATTGATTCTTTCTTCCTCTTGCACCTATTCAGAATGTGGCTCCCCCTGCAACTGTGCAGTAATTGGCTCCCCCTGCACCTGTGCAGATATAGTCTCTTCCTGGACTTAGGTAGTATCAGTCTGATCCTGAACTTGTTCTCTAACCTGTGCTTCATGTTCTTGTGCATCTTCATGACCATGCTCAGAAAGGTCATATGCTGGTGATTTTTCCGTTAGCTCTTGCCTGTCCACATCAGGCATCTCCTTTGAAAGAACTCTATCCCATCTTGAGAATAACCATATGTCCATTCTCCTCATGTGATTTATCTTTGATCCAGGAATGTGTTGCATCACCTCTGGAATTATTCCAGCCAGGTACAGACTCATGATCCTAGCCAAGTTTGGCTTCTTGATTCCTTCTTTTATCTTATCAAACAGTACTGCAGACCAATTAGTTTGAATCTTAAAGATTACCCTTATCATCAGGCTGAACATATAGGCTGATATCCTATCATGGCCACCTGGTTTACATAAGATCACTTTTCCTAATATTTCAGACAGGAATTTCCCTTGATGATTCATGCCTTTTCTATTGATGATAGCTCCTATCTTTAATATTTGATCCAATCCACACCATTGAAGCGCCTCCCTGGTCCTTGAGGCTGGGACCTCTTCCTCATCATGTATTCTAGGAAGATGGAGAATCTTGCTCAACCTTTTTTGAGACAGCTTGACTCTTTCTCCATGTACAGTGGATTTGATCTTCAATCCAGTTGAGTCCATTGATACAGCAGTATAGAACTCAAATACTTCTTTATTCCATATCTTTGTAGGTTCTGAGACAAGATATTTTAATCCGTTGTCTGCAAGAAGAGAAATGACCTGTTTGATCTCCGTTGCGGCATCGTCGAATGCATGCCTAACCAACTCATATCTTTCATTAATGTTGTCTTCAACCTTGGGCGTCATTGGAATGAAGAGAAAGCTTGGTTGGAGAGAAGAGAGATTGTCGAAACAAGGTTTTGGTCTCGAAACCCTGATGAGCGTGTCGACAGAATATGTTCTTGACCTATTTATACCCTTCTAATCAAAGAAGGTCAAAAGACGGGCAAAAACATTCTAAATGTGTCGACACAGTTAGAATGTGTCGACACAAACTCCTAATGTCTCGACAACAAAGTTGACCTCTATGTGTGGACACAAATTGATGATGTGTCGACACTTGACTTATGAAGACTAAGAACAAAAATTCTGTGTCGACACTTATTCGAAGTGTCGACACTTGACTGAATGTGAGGACACCACTTCTCTGGATGTGTCGACACAACACTTCTGGATGTGTCGACACTGCTTGTCTGGATGTGTCGACATATAGTCCCTTAGGTGTCAACACTTTTACTCTGTGTCGACACAATTTCCCTGAATTGTCGACATAACTTCTCTGTGTCGACACTTTAATACTGAATGTGTCGATACCATTCTACTTAGCCAATTTTTGGTATACTAACCTATGGCCAGCATTCCTAATTCAATTTTAAATCTATTGAATTTAGTTTCATCCATAGGCTTAGTAAATACATCTGCAATTTGATAATCTGTTTTAACAAATTCTAATGAGATGTCTTCTTTTTCTATATGTTCTCTAAGAAAATGGTATTTTATCTCTATATGCTTAGTCCTACTATATGAAACAGGATTGTTTGCAATAGAAATGGCACTTTTAGAATCACACAGTAAAGGTGTTCTACTTACTTGAATACCATAGTCCCTTAGCTGATGCTGAATCCACAATAGCTGTGCACAACAACTTCCTGCTGCCACATATTCAGACTCAGCTGTGGATATTGCCACACTAGTCTGCTTCTTACTGCTCCAGGATATCAACCTTCCTCCTAAGAATTGGCATGTACCTGTAGTACTTTTTCTATCTTCTCTACAGCCTGCAAAATCTGCATCTGAATAACTTGTTAGTAGAAAATCTCCATTCCTAAGGTACCAAAGGCCTAGATTAGGTGTGCCCTTTAGATATCTCAAAATCCTCTTGACTGCAGTATAATGTGATTCTTTAGGGCATGCTTGGTACCTAGCATAGACACATGTATCATACATAATGTCTGGTCTACTAGCAGTGAGATATAATAGAGAGCCAATTATTCCTCTATACAAAGACTCATCTACAGGTTTACCTACATCATCTTTGCATATAGTCATACTTGTTCCTATAGGAGTTCTCATGGTGGAGGATGATTCCATACCATACTTTTTAATTAACTCCTTGGTGAACTTAGACAGGAATATGGACAAGCCATCATCAGTTTGTCTTACTTGGAGTCCCAAGAAGAACTTAAGTTCCCCATACTGCTCATTTCAAACTTCCCTTGCATAAGTTTGGCAAACTTCTTGCAAAGGTTGTTCTCTATAAACCCAAAAATTATGTCATCTACATAGATCTGAATTAAGATTATCTTACCTTTAAATTCCCTTAGGAGTAGAGTTTTGTCTATTTTACCTCTTGAAAATTTGTTCTCAATTAGGAAAGTAGACAGGGTTTCATACCAAGCCCTTGAGGCTTGCTTTAACCCATACAATGCTTTCCTAAGTCTATAGATATAACCAGGTTTAAGAGAATCTAAAATACCTGATGGCTGCTCTACATAGACTTCTTCTTTTAGATCACCATTCAGGAATGCTGATTTCACATCCATTTGGTATACCTTGAAGCCTTGATATGCTGCATAGGCAAGGAACATCTTGATTGCTTCCAGTCTTGCTACTGGGGCAAATGTTTGATCAAAGTCTATTCCCTCTTCCTGCCTGTATCCTTTAGCAACCAATCTTGCTTTGTTTTTCACAATAACACCATTCTCATCCAACTTGTTCCTAAAAATCCACTTTGTATTAATGATGTTGTGGTCTTTTAGTTTAGGAAATAACTCCCAGACCTTGCATCTTCTAAACTGATTAAGCTCCTCTTGCATAGTATTAATCAAGTGTTTGTCTTGGATAGCTTCTTCAAATTTCTTTGGCTCCAATTGAGATAGAAAACTTGAGTGCAGGACTATATTCAGATTTCTTCTTCTGGTTTACACTTCATGTCTTGGATCACCAATTATCTTATTTGCTGGATGATCCTTTAGATGTCTTACAGCTGGAGGTAGACTTCCTTCTGGCTGAACACCTCCAGTTTCTTCATTATGCTACACCTCTTGGTTATCATCAGCTTCTAGAGAGTCTTGTACTCCCCCTGGACAGTAGCCATCATTTTCCAATTCTACATCTGTAGTTGAGCCTTCTGTAATGGAAAGCTTGTCCATACCATTGCTTATACCTGTTATACTGCATGAACAAATCCTTTGATGATCCCTCTTTCAGATCCACCAAAGATTACTTTAGGCACATCCTTGATAGGTGTGTACTCCTTCAGCAGCCCCTTTGTTCTAGTCATGTGCCTGGAACATCCACTATCCAAGTACCATATAGGGGCATGACAACTTGGACTTTCCTGCAATACAGAATTACTTTCCCTTAGAACCCAAGTAAGTCTTGGGTCCTTGGTTCAAGTTAGCACCATTCATATCAAATCTACTAGCAGCTCTTCTAACTTGTAGACTGTTGTTCTTCCTGACACTTATGTTATGTCAGCAATCTTAGGCAAAATGGCCTGTCTTGCCACAGCACCAGCATTCATACTTGTTGTATCTAGGTCTAGATACATTTTTGGCAGAAAAATTTCTATTCTGTGCTGGTGCTGCTGTAGCTACACCCACTGTTTTCCTTGGAACATGGGGTTTATTGACATGGGCTGACTTATTGGCATTAACACCCTTGTTATCCAGAACATCAGTCTTATTATGACCATGAATATTTTCAATATCATATTTGTTAGAAGGCACTTATACCTTTCTAAACATTACAGGCACTTTAAAATTTACTGGCTGGATAGGTGCTTTGCCTTTTCTCTTGAATTTGATAGCCCTGGTATTACCTTTAAAGCCTAATCCTGCCTTACCATTTTGAGCCACAAACTCATCTATTAAGGGTAAGACTGATTTTCGCTTAGAGTAACTAGCCACCAAATCTTTCTTCTTTTGAAGTCTGACTTCCAGACTTCTAATTAGATCATTTTTATATGTGATTGTACCCATCTGAATAACAGTAATAGTTTTCAGCTTGGCAACCTCATTCATTTTCTGATCCAATTCTTTCTCTAAGCCAGATGCAGTCATCTTAAGATCTGCAATTTCCTTAGCCTTAGTTTTGGCAAGGTTCTTGCTTTTCTTTAGAGCCTGCAATAAGTCCCCATATTCATCTATCAGCTGATGAATATCACCTTAAGACTCAGATCCATCCACATTACTTGATGCAGATGTATCTGACTCTGTGCTAGTACTACAAACTGAATTACTAGAAAAACATTGTACCTTGCTAGGGCCAGGCTGATCCTGGCACTTGTTGTCTTCTGATTCAGCCATCAGTCCCATGCACTGATTGTCTTCTTGTTCATAGATGGAATTCAGCAATTGCATAAACTCATCTTCTTCACTAGCTGCATACAGTTTAATGTATGCTTCAGCTTCAGATTCTTATTCTGAGGAGGATTGATCTATAAGACTCTTCTCCTTCTTAGCAACAAAGGATTTCTCCTTCTTGCCCTTTTGTTGAGTCTTCTTTTTGTCTGCTGACTCCTTCCTCTTTTCTGGACACTCAGCCACCACATGTCCAGGCCTATTACAGCAATAACAAACAATTTTTGATGTTGTAGCTTTGCTGGGCTTAGACCTGCTCCTTTCCTTTCTTGATGATTTTCTCTTTTGATAGTAGTCATCAACTGGCTGTGATGTGGAGGGCCTTGACTTTCACTGCTTCTTATTCAAGAACCTCTGAAACTGCCTTGTAAAGGCAGCAAAATCTGCATCTGAATCACGTCTATCTAAGTTCTGATTGTCTGAATTCTCTGTGATAACTTAAGCAACTTCCTTAGGGGGTGATGGAGATATCCTTCTATTCTTTCTAGTGGCTTAAACCTTGAAGGCCACAGACCTTTCTCTATGCTCTCCTTTTGTATTTCTTTCTTCCTCCTTCCTAGCCATTAGTTGCATTTCATATTCTACTGCTTACCACCCACAGACCAATGGGCAGACAAAGTGGGTGAACCAGATAGTTGAGGATATGATCAGATGCTACATTTTAGACCACGGTGGAGCGTGGGATGAGCGGTTACGACTTTTGGAGTTTGCATACAACAACATTTATCAAGAGAGTTTGCAAATGGCTCCATTTGAAGCTTTGTATGGGAGGCGCTGCAGAACTCCCCTGTTTTGGGCTGAGGCAGGTGAGAGACCCTTGTTGGGTCCGGATGCGCTCGAGGAGATGGAAGTCGCAGTGAAGCTTATTCGAGAAAAGCTTCGTATAGCTCAAGAGAGATACGAGAAGAATGACAATCGGCGTAGGTCTGACTTGGATTTTTCTGCAGGGGACCTTGCGTTCTTAAGGTTTCCCTGATGGTTGGAGTAAAGAGGTTCGGTAAGAATTAGAAATTGGACCCGAGGTATGTGGGCCCGTTTAAGATTATTGAACGGATTGGCGTGTCAGCTTATAGGTTGGATATGCCAGCAAACTTCCCAAGTGTTCATAATGTATTTCATGTAAGCCAATTGCGGAAGTGTGTGCGCAGTAGTGGGCAAGTCTTGGATGTTGTGCCCCATTTGGAGCCTAATCTCTCTTTTGTTGAAGTGCCGGTCCGCATTTTGGATACTCAAGATCGGGTGCTGCGAAGGAAGTCCATCCCGATGGTCAAAGTTCTATGGAATAATCAGTGGAAAGCGCGACTTGGGAGTTAGAGTCGGCTATGAGGGAGGCTCACCCTCAACTGTTTCCCTGATTAGTTTGGTTTGTTTTATTCTTGTAATGTTTGGCTTGTTACTTTTCCTTCTTTAGGGAGGCGTTGTGTGTAAAGTTTCGGGACGAAACTTTCTTTTAGGGGGAGTGACTGTAACGCCCTCGATTTTTCTGCGATTATTTTATTCTTGTTTGGCGTTACGTCGACGCATTTTCATGGCTTGTCTCATCTGTGGAGTGTGGTCTTAACTCCTTAGAACTGAGTTGCCTATTTTGTAGCCTATTGGCAAGATCTCCCTAGCAAGCCGAGTCGTTTTGGGTGACCCGGTGTGGCCTCTCGGGGATGCTTGTGTTTTGGCTTCGGGTGGGTATAACTCGAGCTCTGTTCGTCGAAAGTTAATTTCGACTTCGTCGTTGCGTTCGTAGCATGGATATTTAGCTACGGTGCGACTTTCGTCAAATTCCGAGGTAGTTTGGTTTTCGCGTCGTTTTGGGTGTGCTAATAATAAATACGAACTATAATTATTAGGCTCAGGGATTTGAACCGGCGGCTTAGGAGGCGGTTAAGGCTGATTAGGCGTGAGTAGATTTATTTAAAAGCCTTAAGCCAAATTAGCGGTCCCATTCTTCTTCTTCCCGAAAACCGTCGCTTGCTCCTGTTCGCGGAAAATAGAGGAAAACCGCCGGACCTGCTACCCCTTCGGACGGCGATTTCGGGAGCGTTTATGGATGGATTTCGATTCCGAGAGTTGATCTGGATTGCTCTCGCTCAGACCTTTTTTTCTACGGTAAGAGATTTGAGTTTCGTAGGGTTTTTTAGGAGATTTGGATTTTCGGTTTTTGCTCTTTCCGCCATTAAAGCTCGGGATGTGCTGGATAGGTGTTGCTGCTGCTGGTGCTGAGGGAGAGGAAGGGCTCGAGTGAAGCTTCGCTGAAAAACCGAGGCAAGTGGTCCTTACACTTGCTGTTTTGATTTTCCCCCTCTTAACTACCCGGTTAGCCCTAGGATAGAAGTCAAGTTTTTCTCTTCCGCTTGCTAAAATTCTGTGCAGTAGTTTTAGGTTAACCCTAAAATTCTGTTTTGATCTTCCCCCTTGTGCTTTTTTTGCTCAACCCGCTGGTTGTTTTCACCATTTAGACTCCAAAATTTTTACTTCTGGTTTGGTGCTATTACGGGTGGAGCCGAGAGAGAGAGAGAGGTAGATTTCGGTGGTAGTGCTCTGGTTAGAACCAGTCTTGGTAGGCTCTCGGGATTTGGTGTTGAGTGTGGTGCAAACACTCAAATCCAAAAGCCGCCCGGGTTTGGCGTTGAGTGTGGTGCACACACTCAAAGCCATAGTTTGGTCTATTCTTTTGTGGCTAAGTAGCGAGGCGAATGAGTGAGAAAATTCGTCTAAGTCGAAATCGACGGGAATCACTAAGTGATTCTCGCCGACTTCGACGAGTATCATTAGTGATTCCCGCCGATTCGGCGAGAATCAATCGGCATTCCCGCCGATTCGGCGAGAATCAATCGGCATTCCCGCCGATTTAGCGAGAATCAGTCGGCATTCTCGCCGATTCGGCAAGAATCGATCAGCATTCCCGCCGACCTCTTCCGGATGGCGTTAGTTTAGGGTTTTCCCGCGGTAAAGTGCTAAGGCGTTGAGTGAGTAGACCTCACTCAACGTCGTAGCTGTTTTGGCGTTGAGTGAGGTTAGCTCACTCAACGCCACTACCTGTTTTGCTGAAGGCGTTGAGAGAGTGGACCTCACTCAACGCCATAGCTATTTTGGCGTTGAGTGAGGTTAGCTCACTTAACGCCAGAGTTTTCTTGCAGGAGGCATTGAGTGAGTGGACCTCACTCAACGCCATTGCTATTTTGGCGTTGAGTGAGGTTAGCTCACTCAACGCTAGAGCTGTTCTTGCGGAGCGTGTTGAGTGAGTGAACCTCACTCAACGCCATGGTTGTTTCTGGCGCTGAGTGAGGCTAACTCACTCAACGCCAAGGTCTGGTTAGGCGTTGAGTGAGTGGGGCTCACTCAACGCCAAGCCGTGTTGAGTCATCTCAACGCTTTCCCCTTACCTTGATTTTCACCACCGAGTGAATTCCTTGATTTTGAGGTTCCTTGTCGGCTATGTTTTCTTTCCAAACGCCCGAATCGTGGGTCGTGGTTAGTAGTGGTGGTTTGAAGCTCTTAATTGGGGAGGTTTTGTGTAATTTAGCCAAGGCCACCCTTTTTCTTTTATCTTGCTCCAGGTACGGGATGCGTAAGGGGGTGGGAGGTCCCTAATGCTTTCACATGTAGACCCCTGAGCTTGGTTTCTTTGAAATGGTGGTTGGGTGACTGAGTTTTCCTCCAACCCGGATCCGCGTTGTTTTTACTACTACCATCTCTCACAGCTTAGTGTGTTAGACGTTTCTTCCTTTGTAAATTTGCAACGTTTGGGGCTAATTGTAGCCTGGTAAACTCTGCAGGATTTATTTTTTGGCAGGGTTGTTGTTGTTTCCTCGCACTTAGTGCTTTGCTTTTTGCCTTGCCTTGGGCAGTTGTGACTGTTACTGCTTTGTTTTCCTGTTTTACTTATCTTCTGATTGACACTTTCGAGCAGTTTTCTAGTTTTGCTTGCTGAGGTATTCTTTCTTCTTTGAATGCCTCAGGTTCTGGATAGTAGCCGCTCTGTCGGCTAGTGGTGCTGTGCAGTTGCTGGTGGTCTCTAGTGTTATAGAGATCAGTTCCTTGTTTTTGCAAGATAGTTTGGGTGTTGTTTTTCTTACAGACATACATACTTGTCAGTGGGTTCGTGTCAGTTTGTTGGCGTCCACTGGTAGTTTTTACCTTGATACTATATATGTTACTTTTTGCTGCTACCTTTATTGGAGATAGTCTACTTGCTTTTGGGATAATTAATGCTAGGTTGCTAGTTACTTTTTAACCTAAAAACACTATTATAAGTATATCTCATGATCAACATGTTTTATAAAAATCAAACACTATTTTTCAAACAACGTAAAAAGATAATTTTCTTATATATAGTATAAATTAAATGTAGGGTCTTGCATAGTATAAGTTGACTTCTAGGGGCACTTATGCTCTCTTTTAGGATGTCAAACCTGAATAAAGTATTTTCCGCAGCGTATAAGTATAGTTTTTAAATTGTGGACTAGGTGATCCACTGAGCTGAGGGATACGACCTTTAAAAATATAACCGATTTTCTAATCATATAACTTATGAATTTTCATAAAGTATAGTTGATAGTGGTTTGCCTGAATGTCGGCAGTTATCCCCTGCTTGACGTGGCATCATGACGCGTGTTTTCTCCTACTCTGATAATCCGTTTTCTTCGGAGAAAATGCAGGTTGTGACAACCTTTTCTTTGGAGTTTCCCATGACGATCATATCGTCCACAAACAGCAGCACCAAGACCTAAAGCTCCCCCTTCTTCTTGATGAACAAGCTCGAATCTGAGTCTGAGGCAAAATAACCGTAGAATTGGAGGTATTCTGCGATCTTCCCATACCAAGCCCTCAGAGCCTGCTTCAAACCATAAAGGGCCTTTCAGAGTTTATATACGTATTCTGGATGATCTTTAGACACGTATCCAGGTGGCTGAACCATGAAGATGTCTTTATCAATCTCTCCGTAAAGAAAGGCATTCTTTATGTCCAACTACCATATCTCCCAACCCTAGCAAGCCGCCAAGGACATCACAACCCGAACTGAAGTCATTTATATCATAGGACTAAACATCTCTTCATAGTCTTATCCGTATTACTGAGAAATCCTCGAGCTATAAGGCGATCCTTATACCGCTCGATGCTCCCATTCGTCTTCTTCTTCAGCTTGTAGACCCATTTGCATGAAACAGGAGTAATACCATCGACCTTGGATACAAGGTCCCATATCTCATTCTTCCTGAGGGAATCCATCTCCTTATCCATGGCATCTTCCCACTCCTTGACTCCAGTAGCATCCTCAAAGCTAGAAGTCCCTCGCTCGTCCAGAGGACCTGCAAAGAAACAAGAGACCAAACACACTGCATTTACTTTGCTATAACGAGCTGGTGGTTTGATGGTCCTCTTTGATCTCCGAAGAGTCTTGCCCTTGCTAACCACATCAACTTCTTCTTCTAAATCAACTCCGTTCCCGAGCAAACTTGGAGCATCTATCCCCCTGCTTCCTGAACCAGAAGCCTCTGCCCCGAAGCTAGAAACACCTGGAGCTCCTTGTGACACAAACAACTCCACCAGAAGATCCTTTATTCCCTCCTCTTGCCTGTCTGCCAACCTACTCTCCTGCAGCTCCACAGAGGAGCAACCCTCATATGATGTCAGCTCGTCGAAGACAACATCTCTCGAAACCACGGACTTCTTCGTCACTGGATTCATACATTTCCACCCCTTCTTCCGCTCATCATAGCCTACAAAGACAAGCTTCCTTGACTTTACATCCAGCTTTGTCTAGAGGCCATCTGGGATGTGTTCGTAGTAGGTAGATCCAAACACCCGAAGGTGTCCAACGCCAGGTTTCTCCTTGAACTTCATCTCATGAGGAGACTTCAAGTTGATCGGACTCAGAGGCATCTGATTGATGACATAGGTAGCGCAGGCCATTCCCTCAGCCAAGAAGGACCTTAGAATGCCTTTAACATGAAGCAAACACTTGCACGTTTCCGTTAGATGATGGATATTCTGCTATGATACTCCATTTTGTTGTGGAGTATGAGCACACGAGATCTCCCTTTAAATATCATGCTTCCTGGAGAAGCTTGAGAACTCAGTTGAAACAAACTCACCTACGTTGTTTGTTCTTAACTTCTTGATCTGCACACCAAGCTGACCCTCCACCAGCTCCTTGAATTCCACCAACAAATGGAAAGCATCTGAATTCTCCTTGATAAAGTACACCCAAGTGTACCTCTTGTAGTCATCAATCAGGACTAGCATATACCCGCTGCCTCCAATGATGGCTGTGATGGTCGGTCCCATCAGATCACCATGGATACAATCTAATTGCGCTTTACACATGGTCAGCGACTTGTCAAATGGAAGGCGATGAGCCTTTATATATTGATATCCCGCACAAACATGACTGTCGCCAAAGGATGACAACTTAGGCAAGCCTTTAACAAGGCTCTTCACTATCATGGCTTTTAGCTTATCCATCCCAACATGTCCCAGCCGCTCATGCCAGATAGCTGCACTATCGTTATCCCTCATCCCTACATGAGCAACGTCGGCCTTAACCGCTGACACGTTGCGGAGAAACTTCACTTCTGTTGGACCAAACAAAATGTGATAGCCCGCATCCACCACATTTGTCATAGAGAAGAGGTTCTTCTTCATGCTCGGTATGTGATAGACACTCCTCAATGTGAGTGGATCCTTATCACTACTCAAAGATATAACACCTTCCTTCTCTATTGCATGAACAGTATCATCAGTGGTTATGATATCTTCGTTAACTGAGAATGTCCGCAGAGAGGAGAACTTTGACTCATCCCCGGTGAGGTGGTGACCACATCTTGAGTCCATGATCCAGTCAACTTGGTAGTCGACGGTGGACAAGGCCCGGACACATGTGCCCTTCATAAATTCTCCTCCCCATTCGACTTCCTTAGCACTGGAATCAGATCCCTCCTTGTCTGCAACATGCCCAGGCTGTAGCTTGACCTTGCAGTCCATCTTGAAGTGTACTGGTTGGTTTCATTTGTAGCATTTAAGCCACTCCTTCCAATATCGCTTAGGAGTAGCACTCCCCTCTTGTTGATAAGAAGTTGAAGGATCATAATTAGCATCAATCTTCTTCTTCTCTCACCTCTTCTTCAATAAAAGAGCGCCTCACTTCCTCCTTCAGAGATAGTGATGTTGAAACCAAAATCTGACTTCTGTGGAGTTCTGGGTCCCCAAAGAGGGCAACTTGCACCTACTTCTCCCAAGTGAGTACACTTGGCCTATCTCGCGGAACTAAGGAATAGAACCTATGCTGCAGGGCATAGGTCCCACCACACACTCGGAAGATCTTAGAGTGCTTCCCCTCTCTATCCAATGCTGAGCTAGGCACCTTGGGGGAAGAAGAAAGCCTGCCTCTTTCCAAGGTAGCTTAAGGGACTATATGTAGTTTTTTGAGTCTGGTCTGCTGATAGTGGAATTCTGCTGTTCAAAAAGGGCTATATGCAGACCCCTGCGGGCATATAGGTAAATTTACCTCTGGACCCTACTATGGCGTCAAATGGAGAAGCATCACTCGATGTCGGGGACTACGACGTTGAGTGGGGAAGAATTATTCAACGCCAAGAACTACGGCGTTAAGTGGAGAAGCACCACTCAACGCCACCCCTGAAGGCTTCCCTCTAACCTGGGCGCAAACCTCCCCGCCAGCCCTAGCGAAAACCCTTTCAGTTCCAGGGACTAAGGCGTTGAGTGGAGAAGCATCACTCAATGCAAACTCCAAGGACTAGGAAGTTGAGTGGAGAAGCATCACTCAACGCCAACCCTGAGGGCCTCCCACTAGCACGGGCGCAAACCCTCCCAAGGGCCCTAGGCAGGAACCCTTCGGCAAGCACTACTCGCCTGACCCGATTTAGCTTAAAGCCTACTCAAACCCGGGACCCTAGGCCTTTGGGTCTCACACAGCGAATATGGGGTTGTACACAATTCCCTCTCTTTGCGAGCTAGTTTTATGCTCGAAAAGAAACTTCCAACCGCTAATATTCACTGAGTGCTTGCTGACCTGGAAGAGAATCTTTTGCGGGCCCTACCACAAACTTATATATATACATGAAAGTCCACCTAGTGTCAACTACTTACACCTATGGGGGGATAGGTGTATTTGCAGCGAATTTGCGGAATTAATGTTTTACCTGCACAAGAAAACAAAACAACACAGCACAAAAAATACACAGGCAATTTATAGTGGTTCCCCGATTTGGGTACGCCCACTTTCCCCCTTCGACCTATCTCCCAACCAGGGACGACTCGGTCACTTCACCAACAGATTGAAATCCAATCCTTGCACTAACGGAAGGAACCCTTCCACACGTAGGAGTCACCACTCCCACAACACGGGTTGCACCCAACCCTTACAACTAGAGACCAATCGGTCCTTTACAAAGAAATTGAAAATAGCTTGTAAGAAATACAAACAACTTTTGGATACAAAGGTGTCCCTCTTCGTTCGACGACGTGTTCTTGAAGTCAACGAAGAGTCCACAACCCTATATCTCACTTGGAGAGGATCTCCCCGAGACCGGCGGCGGCGTCAAGCGGCGGCAAGGCTCTCGGTGTTGGCGGCGGCAACTGAACACAACAGCAAAGCTCTGGAGATCCAATCTTCTTAGCGAAGTCCGCAAGGTCTACCAACGGTCACACGAGGATCGATCGTCTCGATCGATTCAAACAGGGAAAAATTTCCCTATCTCAAATCAAGAGACAAAGGATCTCTGGATAGACACGTGAGATGCTGTGCAGGACTTGGCTTCTATCACCGAGGATCTGGAGGAGATCAAGATCGGCTTCGGTGATTGGCTGCGGCGACGGAGGCGGAGCAAGATCGCGAGATTAGGGTTTCGTCGGCCGCTTTCTTCCGTATATAGTCTGTATATACTTACTGTACACAAATGCCAGAGTATTTATACACTAGGTCAAGAGATGACCGTTGTGGGCCCCACCAGCAGTAAGACCGAAGTCCGGTTCAAAATCCCGCAGATAACGTGGACCGGTCCAGACAGAGTTGGAAAAATGCCTAAGTCAAATTCGGCGAGAATCTTGAGTGATTCTCGACGAATCGGCGAGAATCACTTACGATTCTCGCCGAATTCTACTTAGAGAATTCTGGTTGCACAGGTTACAGAGGCCGGGGAGAATCGGTGGGAATCACCTTGGATTCTCGCCGACTCGTCGAGAATGCAAAGTCATTCTCGACGAATCGGCGAGAATCACTTGGTGATTCTCTACGATTCTGCCTTAGATGATTTTTCTGACTGCGTCGAGACAGCCGGCCCAACCCGGCAAGAATCAACTAGTGATTCTCGTCGACTCGTCGAGAATCACTAGTGATTCTCGACGAATCGGCGAGAATCACTTAGTGATTCTCGACGATTTATACTTAGACGAATTCTCGTCTTTCCACCCGTAAGCTGGTCTTTGGCCCATCCTTGCTCCTTGTCTGCTCTTGCTTTATCATAGCCCTGTACTTGAAATTAAGTACACCCCAATAGAGAGAGTACACGTAGGCCAACACACTGATCTGCTCAACGAGGGATTACGTTGCACAGACCCGTGTATATTGACCCACTGCACCCTGACATTGGTGTGTACTTAGCATGGAACAACTGCAAGCACAACTGGAAATATTTCATCAAATACATTGTCTATTTACCTTAGCTTGTTCAGGGGCTTCTTCAAATCAGGTGCATTGTGGATACAATACCCAACAATCTCCCCCTATTTGAAGAAGCCTAAACCCTACAAGCTAAGGTGAATAGAGCATATAGGAATGAAACTCATAAACTTAAAATTGAGTTGAGAGAGATATTCATTACCAATTACTTGAGAGAAAAACTTGGAGCCACCTTAACCTTAGCCGAGAGGGTAATCTCCCCCTTTTCGGCTTCTGCAAATCGGGGTCTGGTGCATATGACCCCATGCTCCCCCTCAGTTCTTGCACCTATGCTTACACTTGAGTGCCTGACAGATGCTCCCCCTAGATGCACGAGCCATGAGCTTCTGTGGTCTTCATTCCTCATAGTTTAGCATCCCCAATTCAGTTTTGAAAAGACTGAACTTGGCCTCGTCCAAAGGCTTTGTGAAGATGTCTGCAATCTGCTTGTTAGTGGGAACATAGCAGATAGAGATGTCCTTGTTCTCCACGTGCTCCCGAATGAAGTGGTAACGCACTTCAATATGCTTCGTTCTGCTGTGCGAGACCGGATTGTTGGCAATAGCAATTGCACTGGAGGAGTCGCAGTACATCGGTACTTCCTTGAACTGGAGGTCATAGTCGGCTAACTGGTTTCTTATCCATAGGAGTTGTGCGCAACAGCTGCCAGCCGAGATGTACTCAGACTCTGCAGTGGAGGTTGCTACACAATTCTGCTTCTTACTGTTCCATGAAATAAGCCTTCTTCCGAGGAATTGACACGTCCCGGAGGTGCTTTTCCTGTCATCCCTACTCCCTTTAAGGTATCTGAGAATTCGCTTTGCAGCGACATAATGAGATTCCTTAGGGTTCACCTGATATCTGGCACAAACACATGTGGAGACCTTGACATACTTTGGAGTTGCATTTTTCTCGGGATCATCCAGTTGTAGCTTTTCGAGTCTGGCACTTGCAGCTTCAGGAAGACAACTAGAAGTCTTGCAGTTAAGCAAGCTTCCTTCATCAAAAACAACATTTATTGATTCCTCTACCACTAGAGTTTTCTTGTTGAAAACTCTGTAAGCCCGGCTGTGGCTACTATAGCCCATGAATATGCCTTCGAAGCATTTTTCACCAAACTTAGTACGCGGGCACTTCCCATTATTCAGTACATAACATTTGCAGCCAAAAATCCTCAGATAGGACATGGTTGGTTTTTTGCCTTTCAGTAGCTCATAAGGAGTCTTACGATGGCTCTTGTTGATCAATGCCCGGTTTTGTACATGACAGGCCGTGTTGACAGCCTCGGCCCAGAAGTATTCTGGGAGAGAAGCGTCATTCAACATTGTCGTGCATGCTTCAATGAGTGTTTTATTCCTCCTCTCCGCCACTCCATTCTGTTGAGGAGTGCGAGGGGAGGAGAACTCATGAAAGATACCAAGCTCTTCACAGAACTCTGTCATAGCTCCAGACTCAAACTCTGTTCAGTGGTCACTTCTGATTTTGACCACTGAGCAGTTAAGTTCGTTCTGTATCTGCTTGACAAAACAAGTGAAGATGTCAAACGTATCAGACTTGCGTTTTAAAAAGAACACCCATGTAAACAGAGAGTGATCATCTACAATCACTAGCGTATATGACTTCCCTCCTAAGCTATGAACTTGCATTGGACCAAACAAGTCCATGTGCAGAAGATATAGACATCTAGAGGAATCATTGTCTGGGATGCCCTTAAAGGTAGCCCGAGTCTGCTTGCCCATTTGACAGGCAGGACATGGACTATCTTTGATGCACTTAATAAAGGGAGCATCCCTTACTAAGTCTTTGGAAAACAACATATTAATTGTCTTGTAATTAATGTGTGCCAATCTCTTGTGCCATTGTTCACAAAGAGATGCACTGCCTTTAGCAACGAGGCAAACTGGGGTAGAAGAATCTAAACTAAGAAAGTCTAAACAGAAAATATTTCTGCTCCTAATGCCTGTTAATACGGTCTCCGAAGAGTCACATGATATTATCAGGCATTTATCCTTGCAGAACTTAACGTCATACCCTTTATCACATAATTGGCTTACGCTGATCAGGTTATGATTTAACCCTTCAACATAAGCTACGTTAGTGATAGAGAGTATACCATTGGAAATCGTACCGTAACCTCTGGTGACTCCCCGATCAGATCCCCCAAATATGACTTTGGGTCCATCCTCGACTGGAGAGTACTCCCTCAGCAGGCTTCTTGTCCCGGTCATGTGACGGGAGCATCCACTGTCCAAATACCAAATAGGAGTTTTGTTGGCCTTTGGACATCCCTGCAAAATAGAATTAATTTGCCTTAGGAACCCAATCAAACTTGGGTCCTAGGTTCCTTGTTAGCATACTCCCCCTCGATTGGTTAACTCTACGAGTGGTCGGCCTCGCATTGCTAACATAAGGAGTCTCGTTATACCTTGGATTAAACCAACAATCCACGGCAAAGTGACCAATTTTGCCACAGCACCAGCAGTCAAACCTGTTATACTTCCTCTTGGGCACCTGCTTTACCCTTGAAACATGGGGTTCAGCTGGGGCCGAAGACCTGGAGGTGGAGGCAACATGATGACCACAGTCACATGACTTCTTCACCTCTTGGCTTTTCAGTGTAACATGCTTGGCCTTAGGTGCCAGCTTCCTATTATGGCCGCTAGAGAATTGACCATAATTTCCCAAGTGGATTTCCTCATAAGGTGCCTTGAAGACACTCTCACTGAAGTTACGGGGAAAGGTCCACCCATCATATCGGCTCTTCGGCTTTGCAACCGAGGGCCTGAAGTGATGCCCATATGTTGACTCAAAGTCATGTTGGTTACAGGGAAAGCTAGGCTTTCTGAACTCAACTGGACTGAGTGGGGCCTTTCCTTTCTCATCAGCAGAGGCTTTCTTGGCAGCCTTATTCTTTCTCCTGTTCCTGTTTCTCCTAGATGAGGAGCTAGATACCCCTACGTGCCCCAAGCCAGCTCCTTTGGCTTGAGCAGAGAAGGTATCAACTAATGGAAGAACAGTTTTTGGCATAGAGAAGCTCTTGACGATCTTCCTTTCTGCCGCAAGTAGTTCTTCCAACTTGTCGACTTCCTCCTGCTTAAGATCAAGGAGCTTAAGAGACTCCTAATGCTTTGAAGTCAGGTCCAAGTGCTCCTGTCGGAGGGAGATCAAACTGGTGATCTCTTCCCTCAGGGATACACTCTCACTTTTAAGGAATTTAACTTCCTTTTTCTCAGCCTTCAGTTTCTTTCGACATTTCAGGAATGTATTGAGCAGAAGCTCATACTTATTTAGGAGCTCAGCTTCAAGGGCAGAAGGGCTATCCTCAGCATCATCATCCTGAGATTCAGGATTAGAGTCAGAGTCGGAGAGAGGGGTGTGAGCTTTTACCTTCCCAGTAAATGGGGGGCATTCTCCTTCTGAGTCAGAGCGACCCATTAGCCCAAAGTAGGCTTCCTCATCATCGCTGGTGTCTGACGTGTCAGATTCACTCAGCGTCTTTGGCTTCTTTGCGATGTAACTCCTCTCCTTCTTCTTGTCTTTTGAGGACCTGTGCTCCTCTCCCTTTCCCTTTTCCCTCTTGCCTTGATGGCAGTCGGCCACGACGTGTCCTGGCTTGTTGCAACCAAAGCATATAATGTCAGAAGAGCGGTGTTTGTTCGGTTTGGAAACATACCTGTCAGAGGAATAGTTCTTCTTCTGATCCCTTGAGGAGGATCCATTTCTCTTTCTTTGATTCCTCAGCTTGAGGAACTTCTTGAATTCCCGTGTGATAAGGGATAAATCTTCCTCAGATAACTCTGATCCGGAGGAGCTTGGCTCAGAGTCTTCCTCTTCATCCCTCTTCCACGCACGGGAAGAAGCGACACCCTTACCCTTTCTGGATTGAATGGCTTTCAGAGCCACCGT
Organism: Platanthera zijinensis; assembly: GCA_039513925.1. Classification (NCBI taxonomy): domain Eukaryota; kingdom Viridiplantae; phylum Streptophyta; class Magnoliopsida; order Asparagales; family Orchidaceae; genus Platanthera; species Platanthera zijinensis. The sequence continues at coordinate 58,396,018 of CM077086.1, forward strand.
CTTTTCCTTGGCCGCGGCTTTCTCTGCTTCCTCTTCAGCCTTCCTTGTGTTCAACTGCAGCTCATAGGACATGAGCTTCCCGAACAGAATCTGTGGATCAGTTTCCGCAAGTCTGCCAAACTCGCAGATGGCGCAGATCTTTGTGTCCCATTCCTTAGTGAGGGACCTAAGGAACTTATCATTGAGTTCACCGTCAGTGAACACTCTTCCATATCCTTTGAGTGCGTTGACGATCTTGAGGAAGTTTTCGAAGGTAACTCCGATCTCCTCCTTTGGCCCTTGTCTGAAGGCCTCATATTTCTGATTGAGGAGGGATCTCCGATCGTGCCTCACTTCATCTGTGCCCTCCATTAGGACAATTAGACAGCTCCAGAGATCCTTGGCTGTCCTGCAATTGCTGAAGTTCTGCATCATGGAGTCGTCAACTGCGCTTACCAGGATGTTCTGAGCTTTCTTGTCGAGTCCGAACAGCACCATTTCGTCCTTGTCCATTTCTGAAAGTTTCTTGGGTACTTTCTTGGTAGGATCTATGGTGGAGGCCTTAGTTGGAATGTAAGGTCCCTCCTCCACTATCATGAAGAGCCGGGGGTCGACTGCTTCCATGTAGAATCTGATTCTTTCCTTCCAGATAGGAAAGTTCAGTCTGGTGCATACTGGGATCTTGCCGGAGTGCTTGAGTCCGTCCATGGAAGATATCGGTCTTCTTCTTGACACTGGTGGCAGGATTCTACTCAAGGTGTGAACCTTTTTGAAGAGCAACCTCCCTCTGATACCACTTGAAAGTCCACCTAGTGTCAACTACTTACACCTATGGGGGGGATAGGTGTATTTGCAGCGAATTTGCGGAATTAATGTTTTACCTGCACAAGAAAACAAAACAACACAGCACAAAAAATACACAGGCAATTTATAGTGGTTCCCCAATTTGGGTACGTCCACTTTCCCCCTTCGACCTATCTCCCAACCAGGGATGACTCGGTCACTTCACCAACAGGATTGAAATCCAATCCTTGCACTAACGGAAGGAACCCTTCCACACGTAGGAGTCACCACTCCCACAACACGGGTTGCACCCAACCCTTACAACTAGAGACCAATCGGTCCTTTACAAAGAAATTGAAAATAGCTTGTAAGAAATACAAACAACTTTTGGAGACAAAGGTGTCCCTCTTCGTTCGACGACGTGTTCTTGAAGTCAACGAAGAGTCCACAACCCTAGATCTCACTTGGAGAGGATCTCCCCGAGACCGGCGGCGGCATCAAGCGGCGACAAGGCTCTCGGTGTTGGCGGCGGCAACTAAACACAGTAGCAAAGCTCTGGAGATCCAATCTTCTCAGCGAAGTCGGTAAGGTCTACCAACGGTCACACGAGGATCGATCGTCTCGATCGATTCGGACGGGGAAAAATTTCCCTATCTCAAATCAAGAGACAAAGGATCTCTGGATAGACACATGAGATGCTGTGCAGGACTTGGCTTCTATCACCGAGGATCTGGAGGAGATCGAGATCGGCTTCGGTGATCGGCTGCGGCAACGGAGGCAGAGCAAGATCGCGAGATTAAGGTTTCGTCGGCCGCTTTCTTTCGTATATGGTCTGTATATACTTACTGTACACAAATGCCAGAGTATTTATACACTAGGTCAAGAGATGACCGTTGTGGGCCCCACCAGCAGTAAGACCGAAGTCCGGTTCAAAATCCCGCAGATAACGTGGACCGGTCCAGACAGAGTTGGAAAAATGCCCAAGTCAAATTCGGCGAGAATCGTGAGTGATTCTCGACGAATCGGCGAGAATCACTTACGATTCTCGCCGAATTCTACTTAGAGAATTCTGGTTGCACAGGTTACAGAGGCCGGGGAGAATCGGTGGGAATTACCTTGGATTCTCGCCGACTCGTCGAGAATGCAAAGTCATTCTCGACGAATCGGCGAGAATCACTTGGTGATTCTCGACGAATCGGCGAGAATCACTTGGTGATTCTCGACGATTCTGCCTTAGATGATTTTTCTGACTGCGTCGAGACAGCCGGCCCAACCCGGCAAGAATCAACTAGTGATTCTCGTCGACTCGTCGAGAATCGCTAGTGATTCTCAACGAATCGGCGAGAATCACTTAGTGATTCTCGACGATTTATACTTAGACGAATTCTCGTCTTTCCACCCGTGAGCTGATCTTTGGCCCATCCTTGCTCCTTGTCTGCTCTTGCTTTATCATAGCCCTGTACTTGAAATTAAGTACACCCCAATAGAGAGAGTACACGTAGGCCAACACACTGATCTGCTCAACGAGGGATTACGTTGCACAGACCCGTGTATATTGACCCACTGCACCCTGACATTGGTGTGTACTTAGCATGGAACAACTGCAAGCACAACTGGAAATATTACATCAAATACATTGTCTATTTACCTTAGCTTGTTCAGGGGATTCTTCAAATCAGGTGCATTGTGGATACAATACCCAACAATACACGCCCCCTGGGATGTCCTCGAGCCATCATTATTGACACTGGCTTCCGCCCAAGCTTCCGAGCGCCTGTCGAAGATGTATGCTAAACAAGCTATGAGGCAACTCGCGCATGAGGTCCAAGACCATCTCTCCGCCACTCAGAAATGGGCCCTTGCCAATTGCACAGGGTTCGCGCCTTGGCTCATGGGCAAGAGATCGGCCAATTCCGCGTACCACCGAAAAAAAGGCCAAGTCAGTCCGGCGAGACCGTTCCAAGGGCAAATCGGCTTTACCGACTCCAACCCCGACCTGCGAGAACCCTCTTACTCTGGTGGTGGTATTTCTCTTCCTCCAATTTTTTGACGTGAAAGCCTCCCAAAGCGGGCTCATTGAACTGATTTGCGATCCTTTTCGCAGGTGACGGTCCCAGAAGGCTTCGCTGGAGATCCTCTAGCAAGTATCAAATCGGTCCGGTCCGATGGCGAAGTTCTTCAGAGGGTCTCGGCGGTCGTCCCTCCGAAATTCCTGGTCAAGAACTCAAGTGCTCCCAGTAATGATCTTATGTTGGCTTTCGCTTCTGTCTGGTTTATACCCTCCTCTGCTCATTTGGTCTTCCATAGGCTCTACCCGGGGCATCATCCACCCGAGTCCGAGGACTCCCGCTGCCAAGTGCCCCGTTGTTCCCGCGCAATATCCTCCCCTCTCGCCCGAGAGGTTCACTGAAAAGCATCCTGCTCTCGTGTCCAGCTCCCGCCCTTCTGCTGCGGATGAAGCTAACCCCCCGCCTCCGACTCAGACCCACATGCGGGAGCAGACCCCACGCCCTTCAGGATGGCGAAAACCAATTAAATTGACCAAGTAAATTCTGCTGAGAGAGATATGCTGAGAGCCATGCCGAGAGCCCTGCCGAGAGCCCTGCCGATAGGGTCATGCCGAGATCGGTCGTAATTACCTCATCCTTATCTAGGATAGGTGTTAGTTATCTAAAAAATCTGTTATCAAAGTGATCCGTAATGCTCATCATGGGCCTAATTCCCCCGTGAGCTAGATGAGAGCCTGACAACGGGAGCAGCTCCATATCTGATTATTCCAAACATTCTTTGTCGCGCCATCAAGCGGGCCTTCGAATCTGCAAACCCTTTTTCCTTTCCCACCAAGCAAGCCTATGACCCTGCCAGCTAGTGTAACATCCCATTTCGTGATATACCCCTCGCACGCATTTTGAGTCAAGAGAATTGACTCAGGCTTGGGAAGCGTCGAGTGAGTCGAGTGGACTCAACGCCACTAGACGAATTTAACTTAGAAAATATTCTAGAAATTTGAAGCGTCGAGTTTTCTCGATGCCATTCAAAAAGGCGTCGAGTGATCTCGATGAATTTAACTTATAAATACTCGGAAACTTTAGGTGTCGAGTGATCTCGACGGCATTCGACAAAGCATCGAGTGAACTAGACACCACTCAACGCTTTTGTACTTGGAGAATTTGTCTGTTTGAAAAGCTTTGTTGACCGGTTCACATATATACGGGTTGAACTGGGTTCAGGATAAAATGGTAATGGGACATTTGGAATCTAATCTCTACAGCAAATCTATTGATCATATCAAGAAGAATAATTTTTTAAAACAATAATTGACGGTCCAATAGAATGTTGACACGTGGCGGCATGGAGGAATCATACTTAATGACGGCCGACCATGCCCAACCACTTCTCTTAAGTCAAAGCCTTTAAACCAGCCAGCCTCACCTCCATTCCACCCCACCATCACCTTCCGTGAGCCCTAAGGAGCAGAAACCGACAGTTGGAGCATAGGATTAGTCGGAGAAATCGGGAAAAGAGCTAGCTCGCCAGAGCAAGGGTAGGCCATGGCGCACCACCACCAAACCCACCGTCAAGCTCGTCTAAGGGTCCGTTTCTCCTCCCCTCCCACTGTGCTAGCTGTCTAGCTCTTTTAGGAGAGATATCGGGCTCAAATGATCCTGATGCCATGTGAGAGGGAGAATTCCGAGCATTTCTTCTTGCTCGGATTTGCCGGAGGAGCCACCTCCGACGGCCATATTGTCGGGAAATGCTAGCCACCACCTCAATGGAGGTCGTGGCGACAATCGCCGGCAGTGGAGGCGGCCAGAAGGCCGGGAAATGCAAGATCTAGCTGTTCCAAGTTGGGGCAATCTGGACTATTGGCTCATTGGAGAAGATGACCCGATGCCCTTGATTTTTTTATGAAATAATCAAAAGTGTATTTTCTGTCCCAGTTTATACAGTCACCTTGTATGGATTATTTAGGCCTCTTAGAGGCATTTTAAGAAATGATGCTCAAAATAAAAAAAAAGGTATATCTAGGTCTTACCTTTAATTTTACACTCTAAACTTAAAAGTTAGAGCTCTATAGCTCCCTGTAGGGTCATTCTACTAAGACTGGTCCTAGGCTAGGGAAGATTTTTAAATGAGTGCCCAAGTCAAATCCTAAGTCCACATGTAGTGAAATTTTGGACATGCTAGTGTTTATGCTAGACTTAGGTCTTGTCCAAAAATCAGAATTTTTGGGATGTACTTCCTATAGTGTTTATAGAAATATCAATTATTAAATAAATGGAATATAAGAAGATTCCCTCTTCAAAATGCCTCCAAATTTGGGTGGCATGGCCATTGGGTCATTATATGACCATGGTAAAAGTTTCAGGTCATTTGGACCTCTGTATGTTGGGGAAATCCAACATGCATGGTGGAGGTAGATTTGTAAAAATTGTGCTAAAATGTAAAAATGGGAAGTTAGCCCATTTGGACCAATGAATGTGTTGGTACCCTAGTTTGATTTGAGTTCAGTCCTCTCCTTTGTGCCCCTTGACCCAAGAAATATCTATGGTCAATGGTTAGGAGTCTAGCTGTAGAGTCCTCGCTTTTCCAAATTGAGAATTTGGTTAAGTAGGTTTTTCGTTCGACTATAGTCGAACGCCGTTCGACTATCGTCTATCGGCTGATCGACGATCGTCTATCAGTTGGTCGACGCTTTGTTCTGCGCTGATAGTTCGACTATCTGTTGATAGTTCGACTATCTGTTCTGCGCTGATAGTTCGACTATCTGTTGATAGTTCGACTATCTGTTCTGCGCTGATAGTTCGACTATCTGTTGATAGTTCGACTATCTGTTCTGCGCTGATAGTTCGACTATCTGTTGATAGTTCGACTATCTGTTCTGCGCTGATAGTTCGACTATCGGTTGATAGGTCGACTATCTGTTCTGCGCTGGTAGTTCGACTATCTGTTGATAGTTCGACTATCTAGTTTGTTTTGATAGTTCGACTATCTGTTGATAGTTCGACTATCTAGTTTGTTTTGATAGTTCGACTATCTTTTGATAGATCGACTATCTGTTTTCTGAGGTAGGTCGACTATCTGCTTGATAGTTCGACTATCTCTGTGCGCTTGATAGCTCGACTATCTGTCCTAGATAGATCGACTATCTGATAGTTCGACTATCTGTCCTGATAGTTCGACTATCTGCTGCGGTAGCTCGACTATCTATTTGATAGCTCGACTATCTGGATCGTTCGACTATCTGCCCGATAGTTCGACGATCTCCTGGCGTCGTTCGACGATCTTCGAAGGTCGTTCGACGTTTTCTGTCTGCCTTTACTTTTTGTATTTATTTATTATATTTAATTATTTAATACATTTTCTGGCACAGTATTTTAAGCTGTATGATAAAGTTTCCAGGCATTATTTGCTCTATTCTTTCTGCCTGAGTTCAAATCTTTTAAGATAAAGTTGTTTGTCTTATTAGCTGTCATTTTAATTTACTTTATCTGCTGACAGCCCTTTATAGCCGTTAGACTGAAAAGTCTTCTTTTGCTATAAAGAGATTGTTTCTGATGTGACTTTATTTAGTCTATCTGTTTATTTGATTTAAGCCTGCAGCTTCTTAGAAAGAGGTTTATTCCTTTTTATGGAATGTTTTGCTGCAGAAATATTTCTGTCTTCTTGATATTTACAGCCCAGGTCTCAAGGCTTAGAAGAAGACAAACAATTCAAATGGAAGAGAGCCGTTGCTTGATGATGATATAAAAAGAACCCTTTGCAGAAGGATTGAAGCTAGCTGTTACACACATATTCAAAAGCACTCAAGCCTTCATCAAGCTAAAGTTTCCTGCTCTCAGCAAACTCCATCTAACTGAGAAGTGTTAAGATCTTCATCTCTTCTTCACCTGAGTTCTCCTGCTTTCAGGAAGTTCAACTCAGAGTTTCTTTGAAGAAGAAGAAGAATAGCTGCTTGAAGAGATTTCTTTTTGTTATTTATTTTCTTCCTGTAGCTCTTTCCTTCAGAATTTTCTGAAGAGTTTCTGCACTGAAGCAAGACTTCACCTGGACATCTTTGAGCCAGGGGGAGCCTTGATTCTTTAGAGCATTCTAGCTCAGTGCAAGCTTTTTGTGCTTCTCTAATCTATTGTAAAATAGAGAAGACATCTTAACCTCCTTCCCCCTCCTGTACAGGGTTATTACTCCCTTCAAAAGTATCCCTTGGTGGCAGGGCACCTGATCAAAAACCTGTGCTTGGTTTTTAGACACCTGATCAAAAGTCTAAAGGGTCTCTGGATCTACCTGAAGAAGATCCTGTTGGTGGCAGGGCACCTGATCAAAAACCTGTAGTGGATTCCTACCGTTTGGGTAGAAGAGTGGACGTACCCAAGTTGTTTGGGGAACCACTATAAAATTCCTTGTGTCGTCTGGCTTGTTTATTATTTCTCCTGTACTGTGGCTGTGAATAGATATAACTAGGCTGCTAGTTGCTGTTTAGGTTTTTCCAAGCTTAACTGTAATTACAGTTAGCTTGTGTTTGTACACAACACTTGTGTTAGGCTTTAAGGTTAAACCAATATCTATAATTTCTTCATTCCGCACTTCACTCCAAGGGAGTTGGGTAGACAGTTAAGTTTTGTATTGTGCAAAATTTGATTACTCTATTCACCCCCCCTCTAGAGTAGTATCTATCCCTTCACTTTCAATTGGTATCAGAGGGAGGTTGACTGACTGTATAGGCTAACACCTAAGTCACAAGATCCTGATAGATACCAAGAGCTTATAGATATTCACTATCATGGCCCAGTCTAAGGATTATTCTAGCACCAGACCTCCAGCATGCAACTTAGCAAAGTTTGGCATCTGGAAGGCAAGGATCAAACTTTATATGAACTCTATTGATGAGAGTATTTTTGCTTCTATTTTGTCAGGTCCCCCAAGAGCACCTGCTGCTGCCACTGCCTCATCATCTAATATGAGTGCAGTGCCTCCTCCAGATTATAATGATGAGTACAAGAAGGCCAAAATTGCTGATGCCAAAGCAATGAACATACTGGCTCAGACTATGTCTGATGAGGTGTTCCAGAAGGTGGCCGACTGCTCCTCAGCTAAGGCCATGTGGGACACACTGAACCAGATTGTAGCTGGTTCAGCTGATGAAAGGAAGGACAGGAGGTCCAACCTTATCTCACAGTATGAGAACTTCAAGAAGACTGATGCTGAATCAGTTGAAGCGATGTACACCAGGCTCAGCTCAATCATCAATGAGCTGAGGACCCTTGACAAGGATATCTCATTGACAGAGGTCAATGATAAGATCCTTATGTGCTTTCCTAGCACATGAGATTTGAGGATCTGGCCAATCAAGGAAGCCAGAAGTACCAATGAGATATCAACTGAAGCCCTTCTCGGCAAGCTCAAATCTTTTGAGCAAGTGCTGAAGACAAGGGAAGCTGAAGCAGAAGCCAAGACCCCCACTCCAACAAGAAAAGAGCAATCTCTAGCTCTTAAAGCTGCTGAAGCCTCAGAAGGCAGCCAATCAAATGAGGAGCTCATGGCATTGTTTGCCAAGAGATTTCTCAAAATGGGGAGAAAAGAGTTCAGAAGAAAATCTTCAAAGTATGAAGAAAAGCCAAGGTATGATCGTACTCCAACTAAAGAAATTATTTGTTATGGGTGCAGGAAGCCTGGACACATCTTGCCAGAGTGTCCAGAGGAGAAAAACAAAGAAAAGAGAAAAGATAAAGAACAACACAGGAAGCACTCCAAGCCATCCTCCTACAAAAACAAGAAGAAGGAGAGAGGTTTCATTGCTGAAACCTGGAGTGATTCTGATGAAGAATCCTCATCCTCAAGCTCTAGTGAGGATGAAGAAGAAAAGAAGGCAAAAGAAGTTTGCCTCATGGCAATAGATGCCTGCAGCAACCACTCTGCTGCAGAGAGTTCTGACTCAGATGAAGAAATGCCTACTGAAGATGAGGTACTTTCATCTTATGATTTTACTTCAGAAGAGTTTAAGTTAGATTTTAAATCTCTATGTTTAGATTTAATTAGTTCAGAAAAAGAGATAAAAGAACTTAGAAATAGGCTAGCTGACTCTGAATCAATAGCCTCTGAAAATGTTAGGTTAAAGGAAGAACTCACTACTTGTAGTGAAGAAATCAAATTTCTTAAAATAGAATTAGCTAAGTCTAAGAGACTAGAAGAGTCACTTAATGGTAGAAGCCTTAAGCTGTTAGAAATTACCAGCATGACTAACACTAGGTCAGGTAATGATAAATTAGGCTTAGGAGCTTCTCCCAGTGAACCCCCAGTCTTGCTTAAAAATAATCTTTCAACTCCAGTGAACTTCATTTCAGCTAGTGGAAAGAAGAACACTGAGCAAGTAAACCTTGTAAATAAAACATTAAATAAGGCTAAGAGAGAAAAGAGAAAGAAGTTTTTCAAAGAAATGCAAAGAGCGTCGAACGCCGCTCGACGATCGGATGCTCCATGGTCGAACGAAGCTCGACGATCTGAGCGCCCATCGTCGAACGTCGATCGACGATTTCAACATGATTTTCAAAATCATAATCCATTCCATAGAAACCTAAATGAAAATAGAAACCCTAGGTTTGTTGACCCATCATCTGCATGGAGAATCCCACCTAGGAGATCTCACCCACTAGGTTATCACCCTCAGCCTGCATTTTCTTATATCTCCAGTTTTTCTTATGTGAAAAACAAGGGACCCAAGGTTACCTGGGTCCACTCTGTCTAAATAGTTGTTTTGCAGGTGAAGGCCTATCCAATCACTCAAAATAAGTGGTATTTGGATAGTGGATGCTCTAAGCATATGACAGGAAACAAAGAGCTTCTGTCAAAGTACAAAGCAAAGCTCGGCCCAAAGGTTATCTTTGGAGACTCCAGCTGTGGTCAGACAGAAGGATATGGCAAGATCACAATTGGAGCTGTTACATTCAAGAGAGTTGCTTATGTCAGTGGACTGAAGCACAACCTGATTTCAGTTAGCCAGCTATGTGATGCTGGCTACCAGGTTTCTTTTTCTAACTCCTCTTGCAATATTACTTTAAATAATAATGTTGTTTTAATAGGTAATAGAATAGGCAATATATATTTAGTAGATTTTAATTCATCTCATTCTGAAATCTGCCTGTTTAATGAATTAACCCTTAATAATAATTCTTTATGGCATAAAAGGCTTAGTCATGTAAACCTCAAGAACATATCTAGGTTATCTAAGCACAACCTTGTTAGAGGTTTACCTTCTTGCCCCTACAAGAAGGAGAGCATATGCAAGGCTTGTCAGCTAGGCAAGCAAACCAAGAATTCATTTAAATCTGTTAATAAAAGTGATTCTCCTAGAATCCTGTATTTATTACACTTGGACCTTTTTGGCCCAATAAATGTACAGAGTCTAGGAGGGAAGTATTACACATTAGTAATTGTAGATGACTTCTCTAGGTTCAGTTGGGTTTTCTTTTTGAGAACTAAGTCTGATAACTTCAAAGCCCTTACAGACTTTCTACTTTGTGTGCAGACTGAGTACTCTACTCATGTGGCCTTGATCAGAAGTGATCATGGTACTGAGTTTGACTCTCTTCTCATGCAAGAATTCTGTGAGAGAGAAGGTATCAAACATAGCTTCTCAGCTCCTAGAACTCCCCAACAAAATGTGGTAGTTGAAAGGAAGAATAGAACACTAATTGAAGCTGCTAGTACATTGTTGGCAGATGCTAACATGCCTCTATCCTATTGGGCAGAAGCTGTTAGTACAGCTAACTATGTCTTGAATAGAAGTTTGATACACAAACTTAAGTGTAAAACTCCTTATGAGTTGCTTAAAGGAAAGAAACCAAAAATTAATTACTTTAGAATTTTTGGCTGTACTGTTTATATTCATAACAATAATAAAGAATATATTAGAAAATTTGAAGCAAAAGCTTCAATGGGAATCATGCTTGGATATTCCCAGGTAAGCAAAGCTTATAGGGTTTATAACAAATCAACCTGTAAGATAGAGGAATCTGTGCATGTGACTTTTGATGAGTCTCAGATGTTTTACAAGGAGAAAGAAAATTCTCCTTCCTCCAGTTCTTTGCAGGTACATGATGCCCTCAAGAAATCCTTCAACTTTCAACTCTTCAGATCACTGAATCAGACAGTGATGAAGACATTGCTGAAGCTGTTGAAGCTGTTGTTGTTCCACCAACAGTAGATCAAATTCTTCCTGAGGAATTAATCCCAACTGTTGCTGAAGATCACATCCCACCTGCTGATATTGTCACACTTAGAGATCATCCCACATCCCAAGTGATTGGAGACATATCAGCTGGTGTGCAAACAAGACATCAATTAAGACAGGATGTGATGCATGCTTATTTCCTCTCACAGGTTGAGCCCCTCACCTTTAAAGATGCAGAGCTAGATCCCCACTGGATCATTGCAATGCAAGAGGAACTCAATCAGTTTGAGAGATGTAAAGTTTGGACTTTGGTTCCAAGACCTAAAGGCCAACTGATCATAGGCACCAAGTGGGTGTATAGAAACAAGTTAGATGCAAATGGAATAATAGTAAGGAATAAAGCTAGGCTTGTAGCTCAGGGCTACAGATAGGAGGAAGGTATAGACTATGACCAAACCTTTGCTCCTGTTGCAAGGCTAGAAGCAATTAGGATCTTCTTGGCCTATGCAGCCTACATGAAGTTTAAGGTGTTCCAAATGGATGTCAAAAGTGCATTCCTGAACGGTGAGCTTAAGGAAGAGGTGTTTGTTGAACAACCACCAGGGTTTGTTTCTTCAACTCAGCCTTCTCATGTTTTTAAGTTGCAGAAAGCTCTTTATGGACTAAAGCAAGCTCCTAGAGCCTGGTATGAGACTCTAGCTAGTTTCCTGTTAGAGCACAACTTCACCAGGGGAGTAGTTGATAGAACCCTCTTCGTCAAGCATCACAAGGACACAATCCTGTTAGTTCAGGTGTATGTAGATGATATTATCTTTGGCTCCACTGATCCCAAACTTTGCAAAAAGTTTTCCAACTTGATGCACTCTAAGTTTGAGATGAGTAGCATGGGTGTGCTGTCTTACTTCCTTGGTCTCCAAGTTAAGCAAGATGCTGATGGTATCTTCATCTCCCAATCCAAATATGCCAAGGAATTGGTAAAGAAATTTGGGATGGCTGATGCTTCAGCAATGCCTACACCCATGGCTACTAATGTAGTTATTGATTCTGATGATCACGGCAAGCCAGTTGATCAAAAGAATTATAGGGCCATTGTTGGTTCCCTATTATATCTAACTGCAAGTAGGCCAGATATAATGTTTGCTACATGCCTTTGTGCTAGATTCCAGGTCAACCCCAAGGAATCTCATCTGATTCTTCTAAAAAGAATCCTGAGATACCTGAAAGGATGTCCAAATCTAGGACTTTGGTACCCAGCTGAGTCAGAGTTTGAATTAATTGGATATTCTGATTCTGACTATGCTGGTTGCAGAGTTGACAGGAAGAGCACCTCAGGAACTTGCCAGTTCCTGGGAGAGAGATTGGTCTCTTGGTTCTGTAAGAAGCAGGCTTCTGTCTCAACTTCAACTGCAGAGGCTGAATATATAGCTGCTGCTAGTTGTTGTTCACAGATCCTGTGGATTCAAAACCAGCTTGTGGATTATGGTTACTCACACAAGAACACCAAGATCATGTGTGATAGTACCAGTGCTATTTCAATTGCACAAAATCCAGTGCACCACTCTAGAACGAAGCACATTGAGATTAGGCACCATTTCCTGAGAGATTGTGTGGAAAAGAACAAGATCTGTCTTGAGTTCATATCCACTGAGTTTCAGAGAGGTGATATATTCACCAAGCCTTTAGATGAACAGAAGCATCTGTTCTTTTTAGTCCAACTAGGCATGATCAATGGACGAGACTAAGTGTGACGATATCTGCCTATGTTGAGGTCTGCTTGAAGATCGTCGAACGATGATCAAAGATCGTCGAACAGATTGAGCCTATCGTCGACCTCTGGTTAATGATAACTTATCTGTTTGAAGATCGTCGATCGACGTTCGACCATCGTCGAACAGGCTGAGCTTATCGTCGATCTCTACTCGACGACAGCTTGTTGCTTGTGAAGCCAGAATTAGCCGAACGATGGTTCAACTATTCTGCTTCTGAGCCGATCGTCGAACGGCCTTTCGACTATCAGTTCAAGATCTTTTTAATAGATCGACTATTTCCGGTCCAATATAAAGCCGATAGTCGACCTAGGTTAAAAGATCGTGTGCTTTATCGTCGACGGAGCGTGCCCTTTCGCATTCTGCTTTCCCGCTTGCGATTTTCTGGCGCTTCGTCTTTCTCGTTCCCTCTCCAGCTTTCTCGTGTTTTCTCCGGCGAATCCATGGCGATTTCTCCAGCTGTTCTAGCCGTAGTAAAGTTTGACGCCGGATTCAGTGTGGATTTCGAAGCTTTCAGCAGTTGCGATGCCGGAATCGTGGAAGTTCTCCAGCTCTGCAGGGATCAAGGTCTAGAGAAGCTGATGTCTGAAAGGATCAAGATCAATATTCCAGAGATAAAAGAATGGGCGTTCACGTCGTCTTCCACAGACGAATCGATGATCGGTACCATCGGCGGAGTAGAAGCTATCCTGACTCCGGCCGTTCTTTTTGATGTTTTTGGTTTGGTTATTGGTGATGAAGATTATGAGCAAGACGCTCAGGAGTTCGGAAGGATGCTCGTCGAGCTGGGACATGCTGAAGGCATTCCCTCCAAGTTGCTCAAGGTAAATTTCCCTTTCAAGATCAAGTTCCTCGCTGAGGTCGTCGGAAAAGTGATTCTAGGGAAGCACTCTGCCCATGATAACATAACCAGACAGCAATTCGCACTTATGTGTGCAATTGTTAATCGAAAGAGGATCGATTGGGCTGCAGTTCTGTTTGATTTGATCAGGAAGAAGACAGGAAAGAAGGAAGTCACCCTGGGAAGGGTTATTGGAATTTTTCTTAAGGAGAAATTCCCCCAGCTGCTGAGTTCTGCCGCAACTACCATCAATGCCAGCAAGAAGATGGATCCCCATCTGTTCTCAAAGTGGAAGAGGACGTTCGTGAAATCTGCTCCAGCACAATCTGAGGACACTAGGACTGCATCAGTCGCTCCTCAACCTATTGAAGCTGGCTCAGCTATCCCTTCCTCCTCCTCTGTTTTGCCGTCTACCTCAGTTGAAGTACCATCAACTTCTGCTGAGGTACGACCCTCTTCTTCTGCTGCACCTGAAACAACTATGGTTGTTCCTCTATCTCCTCCAGCCTCTCCTCTACCTGCATATCTGGCTAGGATATCTGCTCCTAGCTTCGATTTGTTAGGTTCAGAGAGAATTCTTACTCCTCATGCATCTCCCGTTAATTCCCCAGTTCATTCCCCAACCCCTGCTCCCTCTCCTGCTCCATCTCCAGTTCGATCCCCTGTTCACACCATCCTCCATCCCAGCACATCTACCATATCTGCTGCTGATCCATCCACCTCTCATCCATCTTCTTTTGAAATCTCTCCAGAGATTATCATCCGCATCGTGGAGCTGATTACCCCGTCAATCAAAACCATGATTGACGAGGCAATTGCTCCCCTTGCTGCCTCCATTGACCGTCTTACTGCCTCCATCCAATCCATTTCTAAATCAGCTGAGCCATCTTCCTCTAGGAGCCTGGTTTCAGTCGCTACTGAAATCAGGCAGGGGGAGATGTTCAATGAAGATGTCTCAGACCTTCCTGCCTCTACTCCAGCTGAAATAGAAATAGCTCCAGATGTTGTCTTGTCTGCCCAGCCAGAATCTGCTCAAGTTGAGCCAGAAGAAGTTCCAGATGTTGTTATGTCTGTTCAGGAAGAGACAGCTCCTGCTGAGGAAGAGATTGTTCCAGCTGAGAAAGTGGTAACTCCAGCTGAGGAAGTGGTTGCTCCAGCTGAGGAAGAAATTGTTCCAACTGAGGAAGAGATTGCTCCTGCTAAGAAAGTTTTAGCTCCAGTCTTAACTGAGAAGGAAATATCAGATGGAATCCTGCTATCAGAAATTGCAGTGAAAGTATGCTTAGAAGATATAACCTCTCCTACGATTGCCAGATTCCTGGAAGGAATCATAACTAAATATCTGAATGACTGCTGGGAGATGGTTAAATATGAAGGTAATTCCCTAATCCGGTTTATTGATGAGTCAATTTATTTGCTTGCTGGTGAATACCTTGAAGGGATGATTCAAGCTTATTTAGCAGATCTGTGTTCTTGATTCTACAGATATTATTAAAGAAGATTTAACTGCCCAGAAAATAGCAGTTGTTTCTAAGGCTGCTCCAAGTGATTCTGATACTCAATTAGATCCAGAATTGGATGTGTTTTTAGATGATAAAGAGGATGAAAATCAAGAGGAAATCAAAGTTGATTCTCCTGTTTTAAATTTGGAAGAAATTCAAGCAAGGGCTGCTTGGGACTTAAGAGTAAAATCTTTAAAAGAAAAAGAGAAAGATTTGCAATTTGAGAAGTCATCCATCTGGGATGACTCTCCTGGATTAGATTTAGACTCCCTTCTGGCTTTGGATGCCCTGGAAGAAGAAAGGGAGAAATCTGTCTCAAAGCTTAAAGAAAAGGCTGTCTCAGAAGCCTATGATCCCTATGAGAACCCTCCATCATCCCATTCTGATGATGATGATGATTCAGATGTGTCTGAAAAGTCAAAGAAAAGGAAATCTGCTACAAAGAAAAGAAAAGCTGCTCCTCCTCCTCCTCCAAATAAGGATAATGACATTCCCTACTATATTCTGAAGGGCATTGATCCCAAATCAAAAGATTTTCAGCATTGGATGAGGTTTTCGAAAAATCAGCAAAAAGAAAGGAAGAGAACAAAGAGGTATGACAGTCCAGTCTCCAGATGGACTCCCAAAGGTCCTCCTCCACCTCCAGGTGCAGGAGCCTCTGGGAATCTACCTGCTAATCAATCTGCCGCATATGGAAAATCTGCGTCTGCTCAGCCCCAACCTAGACAAGGTCATCAAAGTTCTCAAGGCAGATCATCCTATGGTTCTCAAAGACAAGTGAAGGAGGTTGTGGCCCAAAGACCAACCTTTTCCCCACCTCCTTCTCCAGTTCAATCTGAGAAAAGTGTTTCGAAAGGTAAACAGTTTACAGTGTTTTAAAAACCTTCTAGCAAGTCCCTTGTGCTAAGTTTATTCTTATGTATTATCTAGATAAAATAGCTGATGCTGCTTCTCCAGAGCCCATATATGAAAATCCTGAGCTCGATCCTAATTTTAGGATGGCTCGCTTTCAAGAGCTTATAGGAGCAGCCCAAATAAGAAAAGCAAGAGCCGAAGGCAAAGATACAACTGGCTTTACTACGATGTCAGCATATAGAAAGAAAGAATTTGAAAAATTCCAAGTCAATCCCGAGATATTTGATCCAGCAAAGTACATGGAAAAACATCCTGAAGCTGTTGTCCCCAGAGCTACAGAACTAAAGATCATTGGGGCTCAGGATCTGAAGTTGTCAAAGAAGGAATCAGATGACCCGCTTAGAAAAATTTCTTTTGTCTCTAGTTCTTCTGATCCTTTACCTGACCCTAAAGATTCTTAATAGTTTGATTAAACTGCTGTGATATATTTGATTATTTATCTGATTGATAATCTGTCAGTTTATTGTTATCTATCTGATGAATTTATTTTTAGTATTCTATTGCTAGCTGCTTTAGTTTTTGAGAGACTTAACTCAAATAGGGGGAGATTGTTGGTACCCTAGTTTGATTTGAGTTCAGTCCTCTCCTTTGTGCCCCTTGACCCAAGAAATATCTATGGTCAATGGTTAGGAGTCTAGCTGTAGAGTCCTCGCTTTTCCAAATTGAGAATTTGGTTAAGTAGGTTTTTCGTTCGACTATAGTCGAACGCCGTTCGACTATCGTCTATCGGCTGATCGACGATCGTCTATCAGTTGGTCGACGCTTTGTTCTGCGCTGATAGTTCGACTATCTGTTGATAGTTCGACTATCTGTTCTGCGCTGATAGTTCGACTATCTGTTGATAGTTCGACTATCTGTTCTGCGCTGATAGTTCGACTATCTGTTGATAGTTCGACTATCTGTTCTGCGCTGATAGTTCGACTATCTGTTGATAGTTCGACTATCTGTTCTGCGCTGATAGTTCGACTATCGGTTGATAGGTCGACTATCTGTTCTGCGCTGGTAGTTCGACTATCTGTTGATAGTTCGACTATCTAGTTTGTTTTGATAGTTCGACTATCTGTTGATAGTTCGACTATCTAGTTTGTTTTGATAGTTCGACTATCTTTTGATAGATCGACTATCTGTTTTCTGAGGTAGGTCGACTATCTGCTTGATAGTTCGACTATCTCTGTGCGCTTGATAGCTCGACTATCTGTCCTAGATAGATCGACTATCTGATAGTTCGACTATCTGTCCTGATAGTTCGACTATCTGCTGCGGTAGCTCGACTATCTATTTGATAGCTCGACTATCTGGATCGTTCGACTATCTGCCCGATAGTTCGACGATCTCCTGGCGTCGTTCGACGATCTTCGAAGGTCGTTCGACGTTTTCTGTCTGCCTTTACTTTTTGTATTTATTTATTATATTTAATTATTTAATACATTTTCTGGCACAGTATTTTAAGCTGTATGATAAAGTTTCCAGGCATTATTTGCTCTATTCTTTCTGCCTGAGTTCAAATCTTTTAAGATAAAGTTGTTTGTCTTATTAGCTGTCATTTTAATTTACTTTATCTGCTGACAGCCCTTTATAGCCGTTAGACTGAAAAGTCTTCTTTTGCTATAAAGAGATTGTTTCTGATGTGACTTTATTTAGTCTATCTGTTTATTTGATTTAAGCCTGCAGCTTCTTAGAAAGAGGTTTATTCCTTTTTATGGAATGTTTTGCTGCAGAAATATTTCTGTCTTCTTGATATTTACAGCCCAGGTCTCAAGGCTTAGAAGAAGACAAACAATTCAAATGGAAGAGAGCCGTTGCTTGATGATGATATAAAAAGAACCCTTTGTAGAAGGATTGAAGCTAGCTGTTACACACATATTCAAAAGCACTCAAGCCTTCATCAAGCTAAAGTTTCCTGCTCTCAGCAAACTCCATCTAACTGAGAAGTGTTAAGATCTTCATCTCTTCTTCACCTGAGTTCTCCTGCTTTCAGGAAGTTCAACTCAGAGTTTCTTTGAAGAAGAAGAAGAAGAAGAATAGCTGCTTGAAGAGATTTCTTTTTGTTATTTATTTTCTTCCTGTAGCTCTTTCCTTCAGAATTTTCTGAAGAGTTTCTGCACTGAAGCAAGACTTCACCTGGACATCTTTGAGCCAGGGGGAGCCTTGATTCTTTAGAGCATTCTAGCTCAGTGCAAGCTTTTTGTGCTTCTCTAATCTATTGTAAAATAGAGAAGACATCTTAACCTCCTTCCCCCTCCTGTACAGGGTTATTACTCCCTTCAAAAGTATCCCTTGGTGGCAGGGCACCTGATCAAAAACCTGTGCTTGGTTTTTAGACACCTGATCAAAAGTCTAAAGGGTCTCTGGATCTACCTGAAGAAGATCCTGTTGGTGGCAGGGCACCTGATCAAAAACCTGTAGTGGATTCCTACCGTTTGGGTAGAAGAGTGGACGTACCCAAGTTGTTTGGGGAACCACTATAAAATTCCTTGTGTCGTCTGGCTTGTTTATTATTTCTCCTGTACTGTGGCTGTGAATAGATATAACTAGGCTGCTAGTTGCTGTTTAGGTTTTTCCAAGCTTAACTGTAATTACAGTTAGCTTGTGTTTGTACACAACACTTGTGTTAGGCTTTAAGGTTAAACCAATATCTATAATTTCTTCATTCCGCACTTCACTCCAAGGGAGTTGGGTAGACAGTTAAGTTTTGTATTGTGCAAAATTTGATTACTCTATTCACCCCCCCCCCCTCTAGAGTAGTATCTATCCCTTCACTTTCAGAATGTCCATGGTATTTTGGACAAAGGCTTATATGGATGAATTACACCTCCCATAGAAAAAGTGAGAACAAAAATCCCATTATTTTGAATTAATTGAAATAAGCTCTTTTAGAAATAAAAATGAGATATAGGTCTATTGACCATGTAAAATTCTATAATTTTGATACATGCCCTAATAAGACATTTTATATCTCTGGAAAAAGTTATAAGTCTATTTGAGGATTATATCTTATGTACATACTAGATTTACAATTTTACCCTTTTTTTAAATTAATTTAAAAGTAAGGGAAAATACTATTGAAAATTATTGAAAAATTTATAGCATCCTATTTATGTGATTAAAACCCAATATAATTATTTGAGAATTTTTGGATGATTATATATGCTGAAAACCCCAGTAGTGGCATTTTGGTAATAATGTTCATATGAAATTATGTTAGGCTAAATCACTGACTAAGATCATAAATTTTTGTCATGAGTATTATTATATCAATTTTGATCACCAGTAATTTTCTAGGAATTGTTGGTTGTATATTTTAAGTACTTCATTTGAAAAATGGATTATTTATGGGTTTAATCATAAATAGAAAATATATGGAAATTCAAATTGGAAAATCATGATTTTTGATGAACAAACATTTTTAACCTAGATGAACCTCAAATAATTTATTTAGAGATAATGGACCATTGGATATAGTAGCTCGTGCACAAAGTCACCTAGGACACCTAATTAAATGAATTAATTTATGGTTCTAAAACACTTAGAAAAATGATGAAATTTTGAATGGTTGGTATTATGTATATGAAAAACCCATGATAAATAGTTAGGGGCCTTCGGCCCAAGGAATTGGAAGTCATTTCATTTGGGGAGGAATTAGGTCATGGGTTGCGCTTAGATAAAGTAACACATAATATTAGGACCCACAAGGGATATGATAGGTGGTTGGATTGAAAAGTGTATTGGGAAGTTGGAACCTTGGTTTGTATCAAGTGGGTCACTACATAGTAACGAGTGTTAGAGTGCAAAGCCCAAGGAAAGTAATTAGAACCTAGACCGGCGAAAGATCGTCGCTCTCCAAATAATACCTTAAGTCATTAGGTTCACTCAAGAGAAACATCGAGAGCTGGATATTAATAATGGGTAAACACTAATAAAAGTAAGTGTCCTTGAGAAAGAGAACTTTGGGCTTCAGCCCATCATAGTTCCTAGTGCCTCCGAGAGCCCTTTATCGGGTATGCCCTGGGCAGTCCAAGGACTAACCATAAGTTGATATGCCTAATAAGCATTAGATAAGAGTAGTCTAATAGGTTAAGAGAATAATGTTACAATCTCACCCATATAAGGTTAGAGGATACATAATGGGTTTTGTCCTGCGAGTTGGAGGCTCGGATGTTTGGATACAGGACGGGTTTTGTCCTGCGAGCTGGAGGCTCTGATGTTTAGATACGGGACAGGTTTTTTCCTGTGAGCTGGAGACTCGAATGTTTGGATACAGGACGAGTTTTGTCCTGCGAGCTGGAGGCTCGGATGTTTGGATACAATATGGGTTTTGTACTGTGAGCTGGAGGCTTGGGTTGGAAATAAATTACATATGCATAGAACAAATTAGTTGCGAGTCATGCGGTACTGGGCTAATCGTCACACTGATGGCAGTACTGCGACTCAAGTGAGGTGTGAGGGTTTGAGGGTCCAGTAGGTTATTTATACTGCGATTTAGAGGACAATCCCCGAAAACGCACAACCAACCTAAGAGTCTGGTGGATTAGCCATCGGTTTTGTACGTGCCGACTCTGGTTTGTTCTTTAGAGGCGTACAGAAGGTTTAGGCCTGGTAGTGTGTATACCCGCCTAGGAGTGGATACGCCTGCTCCACTGCTACTATAGCCACAACGGTAGTACCTGAGATTTAAGCTAACTCCATAAAGTGGGAACTAAAGGTTGATCACAGAGTCGTATGGGTGAGTTGCACTTGTATGATTCATAACTTGCATGCCATACCATTCATATATACTTAGGACGTATGCACCATAGATCATTATCATATAAATTAGTATGAGCTCTTTTATACGATAAGTAATATTTGTGAAACCTTAACTTATAAGTTTGTATGGGCATTCATATAAGTTCAGACACTTCTGTTATGTTAGTGTAGTAGTAGTTAGTTTACTTTTCTGCTCAGTACTTTACTTTGCTTACCGCACTTCTTTTCAGTATAGCTTTTACATACTCTACTTGTACCTTATAGAACTGTTAGTGTAAAGATACAATTATTATTCTATAACCATGATAGAATAGATCCACTGTCAACTGCTTTCCTTTTTATATCCCTTGTTTTTCTCTGCTTCATCCTCCCTCTCGGTACCTAGGAGTCGCGGGGGTGAGGCGAGGACAAAATGGCTTAGTCTTTATGACTAACGGTCGGTTGTGACCGAATAATTTTAGGAGCTCGGGGATATGAAGCACCAGCGCAACAAGCAAGACGAGGTGGCAGGACATGAGGAGCTGGTACCACCTACTAATACTACTACTACTACTACAGCCCAACGTCAGGTGATGACGCGTGTACTGATGATAGAATAGCTATCGCTTAGTTTGATTTTGTGAGAGAGAGATTTGATTACTATGTATAAGGCATACAAACTTTTCTCTTTCATTCTGTACTCATTGTGAACTATTATATCTCTCATTTTATTTATATTATGATGATGCTATGATGTGGACTTGATATATAATTGCTTATATCTCTTCTCTTATCGATTGGCCGATTAGGTTGAATGATCGTACTAGCCAACAGGATCGACGTCATGTGGTGTTGACTAACCCGTGTGTTAGTGTCACCGTAAGGCAAAGGTTCTGGGCATAAGACCAGGTTACCTCCTTGGAAGGGGGGGGGGGTCTTACAGCTAGTGAGAGCCTGGACAGCAGGTCTACTCGGTGTCGAGTGCGCCTTCCAGCCCTGCCAGTTAATGGAAGCCTGATAGTGGGATCCTCTTGGGGGTCTTCCCTTACCCCCCCCCCCCCCAAGCGAGCCTACGACCCTGCAAGCTAGTGAGAGCCTTGATAATGGGTTTACTCGGGGTCAAGTGCGCCTTCCAGCCCTACCAGCTAATGGAATCCTAACAGCAGGATCCTCTCGGGGTCTTCCTTTATCCCCCAAGCGAGCATATGGCCATGCCATCTAGTGAGAGCATGGACAACGGGTCTACTCGGGGCCGAGTGCGCCTTCAAGACCTGCCAGCTAATGAAAGACTAATAGTGGGATCCTCTCGGGGTCTTCCCTTACCCCCCAAGTGAGCCTACGACCCTGCCAGCTAGTGAGATCCTGGACAGCAGGTCTAATCAGGGCCGAGTGCACCTTCCAGCCCTGCCAGCTAATGGAAGCCTGACAGCGGGATCCTCTCGAGGTCTTTCAATGTCACAAAATTTCCCTCCTTTAACCCCAAGCGAGCCTATGGCCCTGCCAGCTAGTGAGAGCCTGAACAACGGGTCTACTCGGGGTCGAGTGTTCCTTCCAGCCCTGCCAGCTAATGGAAGCCTGACATCGGGATCCTCTCAGGGTCTTATCTTGCCCCCCAAGCGATCCTACTGCCCTGCCAGCTAGTGAGAGCCTGTACAACGGGTCTACTCGGGGCCGAGTGCTCCTTCCAGCCCTGCCAGCTAATGGAAGCCTGACAGCGGGATCCTCTCGGAGTCTTCCCTTACCCCCCAAGCGAACCTACGACCCTGCCATCTAGTGAGAGCCTGAAAATCGGGTCTACTCGGGGCTGAGTGCACCTTCCAACCCTGCTAGCTAATGGAAGCCTGATAGCGGGTTCCTCTCGGGGTCTTTCAAAATCACAAACTCTTTGCATGCCTCGGGAAGAAAAAAACAAATTTGTAATCACTTAATGGATTCATTAATGATAGAATGTACAAGCTTACCCCAACTAAGGGTAAAAATGCTTCAGATCGTCGCTGCTCCAAGCATGACTCATGGATACCCCTTCCACATTCTGGAGGTTGTATCCCCCTGACCCAAGTACTTTCTCAACAATGTAGGGTCCCTCCCAATCGGGGTTGAGCTTACCGACCTCCACGGACCTTCCGGCAGCATCAACCTTCTTCAGGACCAGATCACCTTCTTTGAACTGCATGCCACTCTTAGGCCGAGGAGGCACTCGCCTGGATCTCCTATGGCTCTCGCATTACACTCGCATGGCACTCGCCGAGGAGGCACTTGACTGGCTCTCGCACGCCATAGGCCAAGTAGGCACTCGCCTGGCTCTCGCATGCCACAAGCCAAGGAGGCACTCGCCAGGCTCTCGCATGCCACAGGCCAAGGAGGCACTCTCTTAGCTCTCGCCTAGTGCCTCGAGTGCTCGCAATCAATCTTGCATATTGCAAGTAGGGTATATAGGGATGGTACATAAGTGAGGGGGTACCTGCGAGTTGATTTTAGCTTGAATTGTCCTAAGTCGTGCCGACATAGTTGGTACTCGCCTCCTCCAGTACTTGCCTAGCCGGATCTCGCCTTTCTATCCCTCACTTCTAACCATGGGGCTCGCCTAGAATTTTCTTATGCATGTTGTGCTCCACGCTCACCGCATTAAGAAGTTGAAACCGAAATCCGGCTTCTGTGGAGTTTGGGGTCCCCAAAGGGGGCAAATTGCACCTACTTCTCCCAAGCGAGTACACTTGGACTGTCTTGCGGAACTAAGGAATAGACCCTAGATTGCAGCACGGAGGTCCCACCACACACCCGACAGATCTTAGAGTGCTTCCCCTCCCTAGCCAATCCTGAGCTAGGAACCTTGGGGGAAGAAGAAAGCCTGCCTCTTTCCAAGGTACCTTAAGGGTCTATTTATAGTTTTTTGAGTCTGGTCTGCTGATAGCGGAATTTCGCTGTTCAAAAAGGGCTACATGCAAACCTCTGGGGGCATATATGTTAATTTACCTCTGGACACTACTATGGCGTTGAGTGGAGAAGCATCACTCAACGCCGGGGACTGAGGAGTTGAGTGGTGACGCATCACTCAATGCCAAGAACTATGGCGTTGAGTGGAGAAGCACCACTCAACGCCAATCCTGAAGCTTCCCACTGACCTGGGCGCAAACCACCCCGCCAGCCCTGGGTGGGAACCCTTGCGATTCTAGAGACTAGAGCGTCGAGTGGAGAAGCATCACTCAATGCCAACTACAGGGACTAGGATGTTGAGTGGAGAAGCATCACTCAACGCCAACCCTGAGGGCCTCCCGTCGGCCAGGGAGTAAACCTTCCTGCAAGCCCTAGGCGGGAACCCTTCCACAAGCACTACTCGCCTGACCCGATTTAGCTTAAAGCCTACTCAAACCCGGGGCCCTAGGCCTTTGGGTCTCACTCAGCGAATATAGGGTTGTACAGGGAGGAGATCTGAGAGTTCCATGTCTGTTGGCGTGGTTTTGAGTCCGCTGACTATTTTCCATAGTTCTGTAGGTAAATCATCTAGATCTTCCCAGGTACTGTCTTCGGGTGGAAGATCCTTCCACTGGACTAATCCTTGCTGGATCGACAGATTGTTGCGTACAATTTGTCACAGACTCACCATTACTAAGGGAACATGCAAGGGGATGTTCTTGTGGCTCTGTTTTGGTAAGGTTGTCATTTGCTTGAGGTTGTCGCTTTTATAAGGTTTGAGCAGTGAGATGTGAAATACCGGGTGTATTTTGCAATCCTCTGGGAGTCGTAATTGGTATGCCATTTCTCCTACGACTTCCATGATTTGGAAGGGTCCATAATATCAGAGAGCAAGTTTCCTGTAGCTCGTTCGCTTGAGCGTTAGCTGTCGATATGGATGTAGCTTTAATAAAACCCAGTTGTTTATCTGAAAATGTTTCTCGAGTCTGCTTTTATCAGCAAAAGTCTTCATATGCTGTTGAGATTGCTGTAGCTATTCTATGAGTTGGTGTATTATAGTGTCTCTAGTTTGGAGTGTTATGTCTACGACTTCATTTCGACTGGTTCCTGCACAGTAGGTAAGAAGCCCAGGGGGCAGGAGACCGAACATGGCCTCGATTTGAGTCATGCCGGTTGATGTGTTTAGAGTCATGTTGAAATGATATTCCGCTAAAATTAAATAATTAGACCATTTTTTGGATGCTCAGGAGTAAACATTCGTAAATATTATTGTAGACTTCTATTAGTATGCTCCGTCAGCCCATCGGCTTGTGGGTGATAGGCGAAACTATAACGTAATTTGGTACCTAGTAATGAAAATAAGTCTGTCCAAAAGTTGCTCAAGAAAATTGAATCACGATTAGAAATTATTAAAGTAGGTATTCCGTGATAGCGGCATTGGGCCCAGTTAATGGGGGAATCGGGGCTGAAAAATGGGCAGCTCTCGACAGTCTATCGACTATCACCATAATTATTGTAAAATTATTAGATTTTGGTAATTGTGTGATAAAATCTATAGTTAGATCGGACCATATTTGGGTTGGTATGGGTAAAGGTTGAAGTAACCCACAGATTAAGTGATTAGAAGCTTTAGCCTTTTGACATAATTCACATTGATTGATATATTCCGTAATATGTTGTTTCATGTTATGCCAATGGAAATTATTTTGGATTCTGTGCAGTCTTGCCCTAATCCCTGAATGCCCTCCATAGAGAGTATTATGGGAATTGGTTAGGATTTTATTTATTATTGGAGAGTGTTTTGGTATGAACAGCCGATGCTTGAAGTAAATCTTATCTCCTTTTTGTGTCCATTCTGGTCGTGCATTAGGATTTGCGTGTAATTTGCCTAGAATTTGCTGGGTGAATGGATCAATGGCATAATCTTGTTGCAAACCTTCCATTAAGGAAGATGTGGGTGTAGAGAATGTCATGTGGAAGATGTGGGTGCGGATGAGGTAGAGTGCTCCGAACATGATCGTGATCGTGCATCTGCTACTATGTTATTTTTACCTAGTTTATATTTGATTGTATATTCAAATCAAATCAGTTTTGCTAAGAACATTTGTTGTTCAGGTGTGTGTAAGTCCTGTGTTAGGAGATTGTGCAAGCTTTTATGTTCTGTCAGAATTTGAAAACGATGTCCCAGTAAATATTGCCTCCACTTGGCAACTACGGAAGTCACCGAGTACAGTTCACGTACGTAAGTAGATTTACCTTGCATTAGTGGTGTCAATTTCTTACTGTAGTAAGCAATTGGATTATTGTTTTATAACAATACCGCCCCTATTCCGATTCCTGAAGCATCCGTTTCGATGGTGAATTGTTAAGTAAAATTTGGCAATGTCAATATTGGTTTCGATATTAGAGCCTTTTTAATGCCTGAAATGCCCTATCTGTGTGTCATCCCAGGCCAAATTATTATTTTTCAACAAATTTGATAATGGTGCGGCTAATATAGAGAAGTTTTTAATAAATATACCGTAAAAACCTTCTAAACCTTGAAAAGCTCGTACGTCTTTTTGGGTTTTAGGTGTGGAATATTGTTCGATTGCTAAAATATTGGTTTGATTGGGGAACACCGTGCTTTTCGTGATGCAGTGGCCTAAAAATTCAATTTCTTCTTTAGGAAAAAACACATGAAAATTTTTATTTTCATTACATTATTATATAGTATTTTGAAAACTTTAGTTAAATGGTAGAAATTTTTTTGGTGTGTAGTGCTAAAGACAAGTATATCATCAAAAAATACAACAATAAATTTGCGTAAATAGGGCCGGAAGATGGAGTTTATTAAAGATTGGAAAATTGACAGAGCATTTGTTGGTCCAAATGGCATGACCGTGAATTCGAAATGTCCATGGTGTGTTCGGAAGGATGTTTTATTAATGTCCTCTTCAACCATTCTTATTTGATGATATCCCAATCTAAGGTCCAATTTAGAAAAATAACGCGCGTGGAATAGTTCGTCCAATAATTAATCGATGGTTGGAATCGGAAAACGGTTCTTTATTGTGAAGTTGTTCAGAATTCTATAATATATGTAAAAACTCAATGACCCGTCCTTTTTTTAACTAATATCACTGGTGAACTAAAACTAGATGTACTCGGGCGTATAAGACCCGAATTTAACCTTTCAATAACTAACTTCTCAATTTCAGTTTTTTTGATAGTGAGGGTATTTGTACGGTTTGACATTGACTGGTTGTGAGTTAGGCAGAAGGGGAATGGTGTGGTCAATGGAACGTTTTGGTGGAAGGAGTGGAGTTTCTTGGAATAAAACTTTATATTTGAGCAACAAAGACCGGAAATGGGTTGGTAAGGTTGGTTCCAAAATTGGGTCGGTAAGGCCATTTGTACTGTTTTGTGGGAGCTCGTTGGTTAATATGCACAGTGCCGATGTGTAACTCCTCCATCCGTCGTATAGCATATGACAGAAGGTCCGATCGGGGCCCGACGCCATATACTACAGACAGGTAAGGAGATTACAAGTTGTTTCCAAATCCAAGTTCAATTATGAACGCACCTAAACTCAGAGCATTCTAGTGGAAGCATTTTAGTTTATGAACCCATACTTAACACGAATGTCCACTACAAAATAGGAATGATATATATATATATACACATAACACAAGTTTTGGTCGTAGCCTTATTATAACTATTTCACTTAACAAAAAGTGGTTTCATACATCGGCACACAGGCCAGCCACACACGAAAACCGTAAATGTTCGCCTTTGGGCCTTCAAGGGCCAGCCAATTGCAGCATATGGGCTTCAACCCGCTACTTCCCACTTGGCTCTCCAGCACCTGCATAAAAAGGCCAACCAAAACGTGGCAAACAAAGCAACGGTTAGCATTTTGCCGACCCATTTATAACGATCCTACCCCTTACTCGGGGCGGCATTTATCCATTCCTGTAAACAAGGCATCATATACATATATATATATATATCGTGGCATTTACAAAGTTCAATTTAAGCACCATTCATCACAGACGTAGGCTCAATGGCCACACGCTCCGTGCACTCAGGGCACATTTTCGGTGTCCACGTCTTCCCGTGTATCACCACCGTTCAGAGGTACTTCACGGTTAACTTTGTCGTTCAGTGGTCCTTAACTTAATGACTATGTCGTTTAGAGGTAATTAACTTAACGACTCACTGCCCAATCAGAGGTACTTAATTTACCTACTCTGTCATTCAGATGTACTTAACTTGATGGCACAGTAATTGGCCATCACGACACAATTTCCATTTCAGGCTGGTACTCACCATTACTGGACTATTTAATCTCACAACATCATTTACCATTTCAGGCTGGTACTCACCATTACTGGGTAATTTACGCTCACAACAACATTTACCATTTCAGGCTGGTACTCACCATTACTGGGTCTTTTCCTGGAAATGCTTCCAGTACTTTGATGCAGCATCCTGCACACCCCTAGACCCCGGACTTCACACGTACATAACACGTATATCCATAGAGTCTTCTCCAGCATGCAAATTAAACATCACCAATCCAGACCAACTTGTCCAGATGGGCTTCTCAGAGCATGTCTATTCCATACTCTACATTTCCGGATCTAAATGCAGGAATATATGGGGATCAAACCGATCTTCCCAATGGAATCCACCCTTTTTCACCTTTTGGTGAGGGTATCCATGCAAATATGCATATTGAGGACTTTACTTGTCCGGGAGAAACTCATTACCCTTGACATTCTCCTTGGGGACATGGCGAAGCTTTTCTACGTTGATTGAAAGGAACACGCCGCTCTCCTCTTCGCGGATCTAGCTTCGGCATTTGATTCCAGCCACCAGATCTTCTCTAGCAACTTCAAGTTTCACCCAAATCATAGCACCAGTCGAAAGTTCTCTGCTCCAGAACTGGGAAGCAAGGAAGAGAGAGAGAGAAAAAGAAATAATAACTTCCTCAATCCATCCCTCTGCAAATATGGCATCGGGTTTTCCCCTATCCATACGATCTCTTCACATAAAAAGAAAACAACTGCTCGGGTTTGAGCTGACAAAGTCAACCACCGCTCAGTGGCCGCACACCAGCCACCTGACATGAGTCGCCACTTTGGCGACATCTTAATTCGACAATTCGTCGAACGGGGTCAAGGTTGTCGAACGAAATTCGTCGAACGGGCCATTACACCGCTCAACTTTGCTCAACGTTTTCGTCGAGCTCTGCTCGACGATTCGTCGAGCTGTGCTCGACGATTTCCGTCCAGCTCATGTCAACGCTTAGCCTGTACTTTTTGGGGTGTTACACGATGATTGCAGGGACATTAATCGGGCCACCTGCGATGATGAGACTGTCCTATCAGGGCTTATGGATTGTCCCTGTAACGTGATTGGACCTTGATTTGTGATATATGTTATTGTTAAGGTTGAGCAATCAGTGGTCACAGGTCCTAAGGATCGAAGTCATCGTACTCCTAAAACGATATCCGCCCCGTGAAGGTCCAGAATGTACAAATTTATTTTGTAAATAGTGGTTTGAATGAGCAGGGTTATATCCACATATTTTCCTGTGCATAAAATTGACATACCGTTCCCCATAAAAACTTTAAAATATTGTATGGCGAGTATAGGTAATTGTAAAAACTTTGCCACGCGTTCCAAGATAAAATCGTGTGAACTACCATTATCTATTAGTGTTTGTAAGGAGTGGATTCCTATTTGTGATATCACTCTTAAACACGTGCCCGTGGGATCACCGGTGAGGGCATAAAGACATACTGATCCACCCTCGTCCACTGCTTCTTGAATCGGGTCTTCTGTCGCATAGTCTGGATTCTCGATTTCATATCTACCCTAGAAATACAACAATGTGTCGGACCCTTTACAACAATGTCCAAACGTGTATTTTTCGTTTCAACTATAACTTAAGCTAAGGTCTTGATGTCGTTGACGTTCAGCGGCTGATAGGCGACGTATTGGGTACTTGGGTGGAATTTGGGGTTTTGGTATGTCTTGCGTGTTATTTAGGGCGTGCCATTGTAAACGAGGTACTAGTTATAAACCCTGGTGTAAGACCAGGTACCCATGTTAAAAGCTCTTCAAACTAGTTTTAGTATTCAGTAACTGTTTACAAAAAATGGAAATGTAATATACGGTAGATCGCGTAGTGTGGCTTGATACTAGCCTGATGTTGGCCGATCAAGATGACACGCCGTTATTAAAAGATAATCCCGTTAATTTGTTTTATGATATTGAAAATAGAGTTGTAAATTGTAAAGTCAATCAGCTGGGTCGTCTTCACTAAAACGAGTACAATTAAATTGGAAATCTGAAAGGGATGAAACGACCTAGTGCGATGATGGTCCGCTTGGTGAGTGTCATAGAACGCCCTGGGACGTTGATACTTGGCCGAAATCTATTGGTGTTGTTCTGGCATGTAGAATATCCAAGGACGTCTGCATTTGTTTGAATTTTTGCCATCATATCACTGCGTAATGTGTCGATTTTGTCCCCAACATCCGTTCGTGCTTCCGCGATTTGCTGTACGAGAAAAGTTTCCTTAGTCTGGAAATCGTTGCGAAGGTCGGCGAGTTGAGTCGCTCGAGCCTCTTGCTCTGCATGGATAGCTTCTTGTAAATCAAGAAATTGGTTGTGCATTTCTTTGGATCGTGTATGTTCTGCCATTCGGGAAGATGAGTACAAAGAAACGAGAGCACCAATGTTAGGTCCTCCGATTAAGTGGAGAAGTTCACCGGAGAAGCAGGCCTACCGGAGAAGAGAAACAGTGAGAAAAATAAAGGAGGAAGATCAGGGTGATAGTTGATGGAGAGAGAGAGAGATTGAGAGAGAGAGAGAGAGAGAGAGCGAGAGAAAGAGATGAGAGTAGAATCCAAGCAGAAGGAAGAACAAACATTAATCTTATTTATCCATGCATAAAAAAAACATTAGTAAAATGAGTACTAGTTATAAACCCTGGTGTAAGACCAGGTACCCATGTTAAAAGCTCTTCAAACTAGTTTTAGTATTCAGTAACTGTTTACAAAAAATGGAAATGTAATATTCGGTAGATCGCGTAGTGTGGCTTGATACTAGCCTGATGCTGGTCGATCAAGATGACATGTCGTTATCAAAAGATAATCCCGTTGATTTGTTTTATGATATTGAAATTAGAGTTGTAAATTGTAAAGCCAATCAGTTGGGTCGTCTTCACTAAAATGAGTACAATTAAATTTTAAATCTGAAAGGGACGAAACGACCTAGTGCGATGATGGTCTGCTCGGTGAATGTCCAAAAACGCCCTGGGACGTTGATTCTTGGCCGAAATCTGTTGGTGTTGTTCTGGCGTGTAGAATATCCAAGGATGTCTGCATTTGTTTGAATTGAGACATCATATCACTACATAATGGGTCGATTTTGTCCGCAACATCCGTCGTGTTTCCGCGATTTGCTATACGAGAAAAGTTTCCTTAGTCTGAAAATCGTCGCGAAGGTCGGCGAGTTGAGTAGCTCGAGCCTCTTTCTCTGCATGGATAGCTTCTTGTAAATCATGAAATTGGTTGTGCATTTCTTTGGATCGTGTATGTTCTGCCATTCGGGAAGATGAGTACAAAGAAATGAGAGCACCAATGTTAGGTCCTCCGATTCAGTGGAGAAGTTCACTGGAGAACCAGGCCTACCAGAGAAGAGAAACAATGAGAAAAATAAAGGAGGAAGATCAGGGTGGTAGTTGATGGAGAGAGAGAGAGATTGAGAGAGATTGAGAGAGAGAGAGAGAGAGAGAGAGAGAGAGAGAGAGAGATGAGAGTAGAATCCAAGCAGAAGGAAGAACAAACATTAATCTTATTTATCCATGCATAAAAAAAACATTACAGCTAAACCAATCCTTTTATTCTACATTAAACCCAACAATCAGAATTCAAAAACGATTCCTAATTAAAATGATGATTAATTGGATGGCTTCCTCTTGTTGTTGGGATGCGGCCCAGCGATGCTGCTGCCAAGTGTAAGGATCTCCTGCTGATGATATAATCCGAAGATCAAGTTTGATGCCGCCATGTGTATTACAATCCTGCTTTTGATAAAAGGTTGAGGCCGGTAGATGCTCCCCACGTGTAATGATCTAGACTGCTGAAAACCCTACAGAGCTGAAATGTGTCAGCATCCCAACAGGTCACTAGATGAAGACCCCTGTTGCGGAAAACCACATGTATCCCGCCGACGGTTGATGGATCCCGCCTGCCTAACAGCGGCTTTGCCGCCTTACAACGCCATACACACAGTTTTGCCGCCTGGAGGGCAGCGATTCACCCGACGTAGTCGCTCGGTTACAACGCTTAAACCAATCTTGTAGCCGAGAGATTACACAAAATAAAAATCCGGGAAATTACCAAAATCCAGCTAGAGAGAAGGATGAAATCTGACAACCACCAAAAAATCTCGATGAAATGACATAGAGTATCTCTGATAGCACTCGTTGGGGTGAATCCGTGAATCCATGACGAAGATGGAGTCGCTCTAGTCGAAACATCAAGACGAATATATGAGCGGAAGCATGCCAGAATCCATGAAGGTGGATTTGTATGGTTACAAATCTTCTAAGTGTACAAGGTCCTAATGAAGAAGACGACTTCTCCTCTTTCACCTTAGACTCTCTCTACCGATGAGATGCTATGACTGAATGAGACTGAATGATATAATACCTTGTGACTATGTGACCATAACCTATTTATAGCAAAACCTAATGCGGCTATTTTATATTTAAGTCCATCATATTAACGTAAACGATACCCGATATTCACACATAATCTGAATAGTCGATACAATATGAAACATATTCGATTTGATTGATTAAATCACATAAGTAGAGTCGATGTTAATAACAGCCTACCAACGCGTATAATTAAAATATTTGATAGACATAATTATTATTTCTAACATTATCTGTTCTGGTGAGTTTGGTCAAAAACACCATTATTATAGTGTATAACCCGTAATTTGTTGAGATCAGAGATGCTTAAAGAGACGCCTATTCATAGTCCTAGCAACGAGCTTGAGCGAGCAAAGGCAAGCTTGAGTGAGCAGAGGCAAACACTTGGCGAGCAAAGACGAGCTTGGGCGAGCAGAAGCAAACTTGGGTGAGTAGAGGTGAGCTTGAGTGAGCAGAGATGAGATTGAGCGAGTCTAGGCAAGTACCTCACGAGTGTGGGCGAGTACCTCATGAGTGTGGGCGAGTAACCCTTGTAACTTGCTAGCAGAGGCTGGATACTCGTCAATACTCCCCATAGGATTTCTCTATAAATAGACCCACGGGGGTACTAGAAATGTCACTTTTGAAAAAGGTTGAGGTCCCCCCAAGTTGGATACTCGCCAAGTCCATGTCTGCCTAGTACCTCACCCAATTTTTGGCTACAGAGAGAAAGTTTCTCTTAAACTTCTGGGTACTTGGTGGAATCTCCCTGTTGGAGCATTTGAGGTGTGCTTATAGATAGTTTTCTCTCTCCCGCGCTAGTCATCTGAATTGTGGTGTCGGACCTCAGAATCGGTAACCTTAGACTGCATTAATCCGAATATTTTGGAGTAGGAAATTTTTCTAGCTTCAACACATAGAATGTATGTTTGGCAAGCCAAAAGTTATAATAGTTATCAATAAAATAAACTAGTTTTAACTTTTGAGCATAAAATGCACGAATTTTTGTAGGTGAGGTCAGGCGATCACGAACGACAGTTCATGCCAACCGTGTTCATGACAGCCGCCACCACGCAAAACGAAGCCTTTGTCAGAATGGTGATGGAATGCTCTTTCTCAGTGTGCGAAATATATTGATTCTCTGCAAACTCCCTCTAAAGCAATATGAGCTTCACTTCTGAGTCTGCTAAGATCCGCTCTGAATTTGTACATGAGCTGCAAAAGGAGTCAAATCACCGTAACAGGAAGTGATAGGGTTGGCCCAAATTTATAGAAAATTCAGGTTATGAATAGCCGAATGAATGTTACGCAAGTAACCGCAGCACGAATGATTCACACACCGGATTCGCGAAGTAACAACCATGCACGGGATCCCAACAACCGTGCGGGATCCCGGACCACCCGTTGCCAACCGGAGGCACCGACCAACCCCGTGAAGGCTGGCCGCCCCCTCCGCAGAGGCCCCACACCATATGCCACAAACAGGTGGTGAAGTTACAGGTTAATACCAATTCATAAATGCATCCTAACTCAAAGCATGCTAGAGGAAGCTTAAGGTTAACATTGAACTCAATCAATAGGAATGTCCACCATATATAAACTGCACATTTATATATACACAAAGGAATGTATCACATACACAAAATTAGGGCCTTAAGGCCTTAAAGTTCAACTTAACAAGTGTGGATTACAAACATCGGTGCACAGGCCGACCACACATGAAAAAAAAGAACTTCGCTCAGCCTTCGAGGGCCAGCAACAGCAGCAACAAGGGCTTCAGCCCGCTATTTCCCGCCCGACTCTCCAACACCTGCACAAGAACAGCCCACCGCAGCGGTGGAAAACAAGGCAACGGTCAGCATTCAGCTGACCAATTTATAACGACTCTACCACTTTCCCGGGGCAGTGGAATTCCTTCCCTGCAGGCATAGCTTTACACAAGCACATATATCAAACAAAGTGCTGTCACGCCAAAACAACATATCACAACTGTCAGTCACGCGGCCCGACGATCCGTGCACTCAGGGCACATTCTTAGTGTACCGGCGAGCCAGGGTCCCACCACCATTCACGGGCCGAAACCCAACTGTATTGAGCATTTAGTCTTTACGATGCATAGGCCTAAGACTCGCATTATGCCACTGACTAAAGCTCAATGCCTTGATGCTCTCTTGTACAATCAACATAATGTAGGTACGGATCAACCACCCCCCGTTGCTCAAGTCGCCTTGCCATCACCGAGTACAGCGTACCCGAGGCTATAACTAAAGGCGCGGGTCGGTTTCACTTTCCTTGTTGCCTTTGTCAGAGCTCGCAACTCTCAATAGCCATCATGTCCTCTAAGGACTGGCTTCACAATCTAAAAAGGGGAGACAGTGCCAGCATTCCTCGCAATCGCTTGGCAGGTTTAACAGAACTCACTTTCTGCACCCAAACTCAACCCAAAGATAACATACAACTCAATCATCACGTGGGTATTTTCTTGGAATATCATTCCAGTACTTCTTGCTACTACCCTTCACAGGCACAACCCATGGACTCCTTAAACAATACGTCTATACGCTGAGTCTTCTCCGATGCGCAAGATGCAACATCACCAATTCAGACCAACATGTCCGGATGGGATTCACACAGCATGCCTATCTCGTACTACACACTTCCGGGTCTATATGAAAGATTGGGGATTACATGAATCAACCCAAGGAAATCCCTCAACAACCACCTTTGGGGGGGGGGAAATCCACCAATATGCCAAAACAAGGACTTCACATGTCCAAGAAGGAAGATCGTTACCCTTGACGATCGCTTGGGAGCCATGGAATTCTAGCCGGATAGCAAGCACCGCAACGATCTCGCCTCCACAAAGCTGGACTCGGCTCGCAATTCCGAACGTCGAAGCTCCCCTGGCGGCCGGATCTCTTCTTCCTCATTCTCCCTTGCTCTCTCCAATCTCTATCTCTTAGAAAGAGAATAGCTAAGAATAAATGAGAGATAAACTCTCAATTCTCGAACTTATCTCAGCTGGGAGAAGCCTGAACCACAGGATTTAAATAGAAGGGAACGAATGTCCTCGATCTGCTTTGAAAATCATCTAAACAGGACTGACACGGCCTGTGACATTCCCGTGTCATAGGCCGTGTTCCTTAAGCAGCTACAGAACCGACTCACCCAATCCAGAACATGGTCTTAGACACGCCCGTGTCAAACACCTGACATGCTCGTGTCAGAAAGCACACGGCCGTGTGACTGACCTTATCACTCCTTCAACACAGGAACAGATCACCCGAGAAGAACACGGCTAAGACACACGCCCGTGTCCTTAGCTGTGTGCCAAACACGCCCCTGTGATATGCCCGTGTCACAGGCCGTGCTCGCCACTCAACGCTACCTGGTTATTCACCCGAGCAGGACACGCCCTAGGACACGCTCATGTCCCAGGCCGTGTCACCGCTCAACGATCGTCGACTGTGCTATCTCAATAACTCGACTAGATGCCCACCGTAAAGGACACGCCCTGGGACACGCATGTGTCCTAGGCCGTGTGCACTGGACATGCCCTGGGACACGCCCGTGTCCCAGGCCGTGTCATCCAGCCTGACCCCATTTTGAGACTTATGGTGTTTTGGGGTGTTATAATCCTCCCCTCCTTAATATAAATTTGTCCTAAAATTTGTACGCATCAAGGGAACAAACATCGCAATGCTATCACGCTAAAAGATCTATTACAATGGAATATACAAAAAGCTCGGGAAACTGAGCTCGCATGGTCTGCTCTCGCTCCCATGTTAGCTCCTCACGACCACAATTGTCCCACCGGACTTTGACCATCCCGATCATCTTGTTCCGCAACTTTTTCTCGGCTCGATCCTCGATTCGAATGGGCCTAACCTTCGTCGTTAGCCCATACTTGACCGGAACACGATCATTTTCAACTACCTGAGCTGGATCCTTGACGACTTTGCAAAGTACTGAGATATGGAATACATCATGCAATCCACTCAACTCTGCTGAAAGCGCTAGCCGATAGGCAGCTTCCCCGACTCGCTCCACCACTTCAAACGGACCAAGCGATCTCGGACTTAGCTTTTTCAAACGCCTAATCCTAGATACGCCCTTGAATGGTTTGATCTTCAAATAGACCCAATCGCCCACCGCAAACTCCACGTTCCGATGCTTGGCATTGTAGTACTTTGCTTGTTGATCCTGGTCTATCAATAGCCTCTCCCGAATATAGCGTATTATCGAGGTAGCTTTTTCGATTTCCTTTCGCCCATTCATCTTGGATTCGCCTGCTTCTGCCTAAGCTAATGGTGTACGACATTTACGACCATATAGAGCTTCAAACGGTTCCATACCGATGCTCGCTTGGTAGCTGTTATTATAGGCAAATTCCACCAAATAAATATACTCTTCCCATTTCTTACCGAAATCCAGGGCGCACATATGGAGCATATCTTCCATCGTCCTGTTGGTTCGCTCAGTCTGGCCATCCGTTTGGGGATGAAAGGTCGTACTGAATGCTAATTTTCTGCCTAACATTTGATGAATTAGCCTCCAATCAGTTGAGGTGAAACGCTCATCACGATCACTAACAATGCTCCGAGGAACACCGTACAGTCGAGCAATCTGCTCCACCTAGAGCTTAGACAAGGTTTCCACTGAATCGTGTCTCTTATTTGGAAGGAAGTGAGCCACTTTTGTCAACCGGTCTACAATCATCTAGATAGAATCATGACCGCGTTGAGATCTCGGCAACCCGTGCACAAAATCCATTGAAATATCATCAAACTTCCACTCCGGAATCGGTAACGACTTCAAGAAACCACCAGGCTTCTGGCACTCCGCTTTCACCAATGCACAAGTGTGACACTCCGCCACATAACGTGCTATATCTTTCTTTAGTCCGGGCCACCAAAACAGCATCTTCATGTCTCTGTACATTTTTGTGCTCCTAGGGTGAATTTAGTACTTAGCAAAGTGCGCTTCGTACATCAACTCTTCTCTCAACTTCCCCGTATTTGGGACGCACAACTGACCATCTTTTCGTAACAAGCCATTATCTCGAGAGAATTGATCACCAGAACCATCCTTTGCATAACATTAGAGACTTTCATCAAGCTCCGTTTCTCGCCGAACTCTGTCCGCAAGGTCATATTGTACCTTCGTCCAGTTCAAGCTTGCGTCGGCTGTAGCATCCTTGTCAACACAAGATATCTCTAACGCTTCCATCTCCTGGATTAGCCGCTCATCATGTCTCTGCAACCAGTTTGCACATACTGGCATTCTACGACTCAAAGCATCATCGACTACATTTCCCTTTCCGGGAGTATAGTGAATATCAAAAGTGTAGTCCCCAAGGAACTCCATCCACCTCTGTTGTCGCATATTCAGATCCTTTTGATGTAACAAATACTTTAGTCTCTTGTGATTTGTATAGATATTCACTTTAACGCCATAGAGATAGTGCCACCACAACTTTAGCGCAAAGATTACCACCCCCAACTCCAAGTCGTGGACGGGGTAGTTCCGTTCATGCACCTTTAACTGGCGTGAGCCATAAGCAATCACTTTACCAAATTGCAGAAGAACGCAGCCTAAGCCGCTCCCTGAAGCATAACTATAGATCTCATAGCCGTCTGCACCATATGGCGATGTCAACACAGGCGTCGTGGTCAAACGACTCTTCATCTCTTTAAAAGCTCGCGCGCATTATGGCGTCCAAACGAACTTCTGATCTTTTCTCATCAACGTGGTCAGAGGCCAAGCAATTCGTAAGAAGTTTTCCACAAACCGTCTGTAGTATCCTGCCAGTCCAAGGAAGCTCCTGACTTCAGCCACTGAAGACATCACTGGCAAATCTCGTATGACACTGATCTTTGCCGGATCTACAACTATGCCTTCTCCACTTACCACATGGCCCAGAAAAGCCACTGACGATAGCCAGAACTCACACTTTGAGAACTTGACATACAACTTATTCCTCCACAGGGTATGCAATACCAACCGCAAATGGTTTGCATGATCATCTTCTGACTGAGAGTACACGAGAATATCATCAATAAATACATTTACGAATAGATCCAAGTACTCTCGGAACGTCCGGTACATTAGATCCATGAATACCGAAGGCGCATTACATAAGCCAAACGACATTACCGTGTATTCATAATGACTGTAGCGTGTCCCAAACGCTATCTTGGGAATGTCACCTTCCCGAATCCGGAATTGATAATATCCCGATTTCAAATCCAACATTGAATAGACGGTTGACCCAGCTAGCTGATCGAAGAGGTCATCGATCCGTGGAATCAGATATTTGTTCTTTTTTGTCAGCTTATTCAATTCGCGGTAGCCAATACATAACCGCAAACTAATGTCTTTCTTCTTCACAAATTGAATAGGCGCGCTCCAAGGTGACATACTTGGGCGGATGTATCCCTGCTCCAACAACTCTTGCAATTGGGCTTTAAGTTAAGC
Source organism: Platanthera zijinensis (assembly GCA_039513925.1). Lineage (NCBI taxonomy): Eukaryota > Viridiplantae > Streptophyta > Magnoliopsida > Asparagales > Orchidaceae > Platanthera > Platanthera zijinensis. Next base: position 58,434,785 of record CM077086.1, read on the forward strand.
CATTTCTTTTAGCGCGACGCGATATGGTGAGCGGGCCACAGGTCTCGCACCTGGCACCAACTCAATAGAGAAGTCAATCTCCTGCTGGGGCGGTAACCCAGGAAGATCCTTAGGAAATACATCGGCAAACTCCGACACAATCGGAACTTCACTTACACTGGAATTTGGCTCAACAGCCTGAATAAGCGTGAAGAATAACTCCGCGCCCTTCCGAATAGCACTGACGACTTAGAGCGCAGAAAACAAGGTCCCGCCTACTCCTCGCATACCAACGAACTTTGTATCAAGTTTGTTATTTTGGCCCAGTGTGATCTCCTTTGAGTTGCAATCAATAAAGACACGCTACTCCGAAAGCCAGTCCATACCAAAGAAGACATCAAATTTCGATATCGGTAGCACAGACGCGTTCAAACAGAACTCCTGACTTCCTATTTGCACTCCCACATCGCAAGCCCTATCCGCAAGCAACACACTCCCGTTTGGTAACAACACCTTCACATTATCTGTCATCACATGACTAGGTACTCCAACCTGAGCTGCGAAGTCCTTAGACAGAAAGGAATGCGACGTACCCATGTCGAATAGTGCTCTCGTCGGACGGTCCCGAATAAGGACAAAGCCTAAGATAGACACATCATATATAAGCCACACACAAGGTATGAAATATAAAAGCAAATAATATCTTAACTCGTACCTGTGACGATGTCACTTTGATTTATGGCCTCATGCTGGCCAAGATTATAAACTCGGGGCTGTGCTTGGGATGCAGAGGAATCCACCACTGCCTTTCCCATTTCTGCGTAAGATGCTCCCGTCTTACTTTCCCCCTTTGGCGGACCAACCCGACAATCACGGGCTATATGTCCCACTCTGCCACATGTAAAGCATGTACAAGACTCTGGCCTTGACGTTGCTCCCGATGTAACTGTAGAAGGGGCTTGTCTAGAAGATTTGGACCTCTTGCTCCACTTCCTTTGGTAGTTTGATTTGCCAGGATGGGGCACCTTGAACTCAGACTTTGTCGCAGCCAAGTCCTCTTTCCGTGCACCCGTTTCATATCAGCCTCCAGCGCACAAGTAGTAACAACCAATGCTTGAAATCCTTGATTCACCGAGCTCGAGAGGAGGAATCTCAACTCCTCTCGCAACCCCTCGTAGAAACTATTTGTTTTCCATTGTTCATCAGCGAAGATAGACCCCGCATAACGGCCCAACCGAGTAAACTCATGCAAGTAAGTATCTATATTAATTTCACCTTGCGTTAGAAGTTGAAACTCATTTTCCATGGCGATGCATTTTGCCGCTGGTAGGTGCTTTGCCAAAAACATTCGTTAAAACTCCTCAAACGAAACTTGTGTCAATTGCCTGCCCGCTAGGTGATGCAACTCCATCTCGTCCCACCACAATCGAGCCTCTCCTTCTAATAAGAAGGTAGCCAAGGTGACCTTTGTATTTTCCTCCGTCCATATCGTCGTCAACATACGCTTGATGCGCGACAACCACTCTTCCGCTTTCGTCGGGGATCCAACACCCGAAAATGTAGGAGGGTGGAAGCTCATAAAGTGCTTCAACTATCGCTTAACTGCTCGGGGATCCACAGCCTCAACAGGTTCGGCCGCACAGTAACCCGTTCTGGCACTGCTGCCAGCTGCGCTTGCCCAACAGGCTGTGCACGAATCATGGCAAGTAGTGCCTCAGCAACTAAGCAGACTATTTCCGTAGAAGGAGGAGGTGTAGGCACCTCAGCTGGTGTCATACTCTCACCAGAATGTTGGGGCTCAAACTGCCCAGCACCACTCCGAGTCACCTATAGGTGGATAAGACACACTTTAGCGACCTTGCACAAGAAATAACAACAACATAGGAACGCGCAGGTTCCTCAAACAATTGTATTTGCATTCCTTAGTGGACATTCTTGAGTTCATTTCATGTTAAAGCGGGTCGCACTTACACGTGCTCGCCACCCCACAAAAGAATTCGACCACGAATTCGAAAGAGGACGACCGAGACAAGCTGATACCAAATTGTAACGACCCCATCCGTCACATGACGTATAGTAGAAGGTCCGGCTGGAGCCCCTACCATATGCCATAAACAGGTGGTGAAGTTACAGGTTAATACCAATTCATAAACGCATCCTAACTCAAAGCATGCTAGCATAAGCTTAAGGTTAACATTGAACTCAATCACTAGGAATGTCCACCATATATAAACTGCACATTTATATATACACAAAGGAATTTATCACATACACAAAATTAGGGCCTTAAGGCCTTACAGTTTAACTTAACATGTGTGGATTAAAAACATCGGCGCGCAGGCCGGCCACACAAGAAACAAAAGAACTTCGCTCAGCCTTTGAGGGCCAGCAACAGCAGCAACAAGGGATTCATCCCGCTTTTCCCGCTCGGCTCTCCAGCACCTGCACAAGAACAACCCACCGCAACGGTGGCAAACAAGGTAACAGTCAGCATTCAGCTGACCAATTTATAACGACCCTACCCCTTTCCCGGGGCAGTGGTATTCCTTCCCTGCAGGTATAGCTTTACACAAGCACATATATCAAACAAAGTGCTGTCACGCACAAACAACATATCACAACCGTCAGCCACGCGGCCCGATGATCCGTGCACTCAGGGAACATTCTTGGTGTACCAGCGAGCCAGGGTCCCACCACCGTTCACAGGCCGAAACCCAACGGTATTGAGCATTTAGTCTTTATAGTGCGCAGGCCTAAGACTCTCATTATGCCACTAACGAAAGATCAATGCCTTGACGCTCTCTTGTACAGTCAACATAACGCAGGTACGGATCAACCACCACCCCCCCCCCCCCCCCCGTTGCTCAAGTCGCCTTTCCATCACCGAATACAGCATACCCAAGGCTATAACTAAAGGTGCGGGTCGGTTTCACTTTCCCTATTGCCTTTCTTAGAGCTCGTAGCTCTCAATAACCATCATGTCCTCCAAGGACTGGCTTCACAATCCAAAAAGGGGAGACAGTGCCAGCGTTCCTCGCAATCGCTTGGAGGGTTTAGCAGAACTCACTTTCTGCACCCAAACTCAACCCAAAGATAGCATACAGCTCAATCATCACGCGGGTATTTTCTTTGAATTTCATTCCAATACTTCTTGCTACTACCCTTCACAGGAACAACCCATCGACACCTTAAACTATACGTTTATATACGGAGTCTTCTCCGGTGCGCAAGATGTAACATCACCAATCCAGACCAACATGTCCGGATTGGCTTCACACAGCATGCCTATCTTGTACTACACACTTCCGGGTCTATATGCAAGATTGGGGATTACATGAATCAACCCAAGGAAATCCCTTAACAACCACCTTTTGCTGGGGGAATCCACCAATATGCCAAAACAAGGACTTCACATGTCCAAGAAGGAAGATCGTTACCCTTGACGATCGCTTGAAAGCCATGGAATTCTAGCCAGATAGCAAGCACCGCAACGATCTCGCCTCCAAAAAGCTGGAATCAGCCCGTAATTCCGAATGTCGAAGCTCCACCGGCGGCCGGATCTCTTCTTCTTCCTTCTCCCTTGCTCTCTCCAATCTCTATCTCTTAGAAAGAGAATAGCTAAGAATAAATGAGAGATAAACTCTCAATTCTCGGACTTATCTCAGCTGGGAGAAGCCTGGACCACATGATTCAAATAGAAGGGAACGAACGGCCTCGATCTTCTTTGAAAAGCATCTAAATAGGACTGACACGGCCTGTGACACGCCCGTGTCACAGACCGTGTTCCTTAAGCTGCTACAGAACCGACTCACCCAGTCCAGAACACCAGCTTAGACACGCCCGTGCCAAACACCTGACACGCCCGTATCAGAAAGCACATGGCCGTGTGACTGGCCGTGTCACTCCTTCAACACAGGACAAGATCACCCGAGAAGAACAAAACTAAGGCATACGCCCGTATCCTTAGCCGTATTCCAAACATGCCCCTGTGACATGCCCGTGTCATAGGTTGTGCTCGCCACTCAACGCTACCCGGTTATTCACCCAAGAAGGACACGCCCGTGTCCCAGGCCGTGTCGCCGCTCGACGATCATCGACCGTGCTATCTCGAGAACTCGACTTGACGCCAACTGTAAAGTACACGCCCTGGGACATGCCCGTGTCTAAGGCCGTGTATACTGGACACACCCTGGGACACGCCAGTGTCCCAGGTCGTGTCACCCAGCCTGACCCCAGTTTGGGACTTATGGTTTTTTGGGGTTGTTGGAACACCCTATTACTATTTGGATCAGGATGACTATATTTCTATAGGGATTTTGTGTTGTGACCTCCTTGTTGTTATAAAGGTCACTTAGGCTAGATAGAGTAACTCTCAGCTCGACGCAGAGTCGATCTCAGCTCGACGCAGAGTCGACCTCAGCTCGACGCAGAGTCGATCTCAGCTCGACGCAGAGTCGACCTCAGCTCGACGTGGAGTCGACCTCAGCTCGACGTTCCGTCGAACCCAGTTCTGCTTACAGAAAACACTCTCTGGCCGATGTGTGTCGTGCTCAGATCGACGTTTCACTGTGAGCTCGACGTTTTCCAGACTTCCGTCAGTTTTGAATAGGAATTCAAATTCCTTCTGTCAGACAATTAATGCTGAAGATTTATTGGCCGTTACAGCATATCTGGTGCATGGCTCAAGGAATTTTCTAAGGAATGTCTGTCTGACATTTCCTTTGAGGCATGGACATTTAAGGAAAGCATTTAATGCTGACTGCCAACGGCTATCAAAGAAAAAGGAAGAAGAAGACTCAGATATATTATTCATTCAGCTAGACAGAGAGATATAGAACAATAATACAGGACTTCAGCTGCTCTCTCTCTCTCTCTGTGATATTGTTTCTGAAAGCTCACTCACAGGAATTCTGATTGCTTCAGACATAACCATCCAACTTTCTTGGATCATCCCTTGCTGGAGCAAATCAGATCTTTGAAGACCTGTCACCCTTGTGCAGAGCTCTTCTTCCTGAACTACTTCTTGATCTCAGGGGGAGCTTTGACAACATCTATAGATCCACTTTGCTTCTCTCTACTTGTTGATAGAGAAGACATCATCACCTCTTTTTCTTTTTCTTTCTGTACAGGGTTTTAACTCCCTTCAAAAGTTACTTTTGGTTTTGCTGAAACCTGGTCAAAATCAGCTCCTTTGGTTTGTGAGAACCTGGTCAAAAACTCTCTGGTGCTCAAGACACCTGATCAACTCTTCTTGAAGTGGATTCCTATCAAGGGTGATAGAAGAGTGGACTACCCAGGATTTTGGGGAACCACTATAGCTCCTTGTGTCGTCTGGATTGCTTGTTTCTTTGTGTTTTGCTTTGTGCTGTGAATTTCTTTTTACTCTGATTATTTGCTATAGCACCATACACTAAGTAAATATAAACTTTCTCTCCACTCAAGTTTTTATTTGCAAAACTATTTTAAATAACTCTATTCACCCCCCCTCTAGAGTTAGGATTGATCTTATCCTGCACTTTCAATTGGTATCAGAGGGAGGTTGATCATTCATATAGGCTAACACCTGGATCAAAAGATCTCTGATAAGATCATTTCTCTCAAAAGGGTTATTTCTTTTAGTTTTACTTATCTTTAAAACTCATGGCACAAAACAAGGACTTTGCTAGCACCAGACCTCCTATGTGTAATCTCTCTAAGTTTGCACTATGGAAAGCAAGGATTAAACTTTACATGAATTCATTTGATGAGGACATCTTTAATTCTGTGTTGACAGATTGTCCAAGGCCTCCCACAGAAACAAGTACATCAGCTGTTCCTCCTCCTTCAGGAACTGATGCTGACATAAAGAAGTGGAAGGCAGCAGATGCTAAAGCCATGAACATCTTGGCTCAAACCATGTCAGATGACATTTTCCAGAAAGTAGCTGAATGCAATACTGCCAAAGAGATCTGGGAAAAACTTTCAGAAATTGTATCAGGTTCTGCAGATGAAAGAAAGGATAGGAGATCCTACCTCATCACCCAGTATGAGAACTTCAAAAAGGCAGAGTCTGAGTCAGTTGCTGACATGTACAACAGACTGAGCCTAATCATCAGTGAGCTTAGATCACTAGAAAAGGACATATCTCTCACTGAGATAAATGACAAGATACTGACTTGTTTCCCTAGCTCTTGGGACTCAAGAATCTGGTCGATTAAAGATGGAAGAAATGTCTGTGAGTTATCCACAGAAGCTCTTCTAGGAAAGCTCAAGAGTTATGAGCAATTCATTAAGAAGAGAGAAGAAGAGCAGAAGACATCCACACCAATAGAAAAGGTTGAGAAAACCATTGCCTTCAAAGCACAGGAAGAAGAACCTAAAGAAAAGGTGTTGGGAAGTGAAGAGCTTATGAGCCTACTGGTCAAAAGGTTCAATAAGCTGAATAAAAGGAACTTCAGAAGATGGTCATCCAAAGACAAAGACAAGCCAAGGTATGACAGATCTACTAATAAAGATATTATCTACTTTGGCTGCAGGAAACCATGACACATTTTCCCCAACTGTCCAGAAAATCAAGATAAAGACAGAAGGGACAAGAAGGAAAGAAAAGATAAAAGGAAAGATAAGGAGTCAAGGAAGTACCATGACAAGCCTTCCTCCAGCAACAGCAAGCACACCAGAAAAGGATTTGTGGCTGAATCCTGGAGTGACTCTGATGAGTCTGATTCATCATCCAGCTCTAGTGATGATGAGGATGATGCAGAAGAAAAAGGATTCTGCATGATGGCCATCAGTGCATCTCAAAAGAACACTGATTCAGAGCCTGATGCTGACTACCTATCTGATCAGGAACTTACTGAGGATCAGGTAATAGATTCATTTGATTTTACCTCTGATGAATTTAAATCTGAGTTCAAATCTATGTGCATTGACTTGATTGAATCTCAAAAGTTGATTAAAACTCTCAGAGAACAATTAATTGAATGCAAATCCATTAACTCAGATAATCTTAGACTCTTAGAAGAGTTGAAGCAGTGTGGGGAGGAGATAGCTTCACTGAAAGGTGAGCTATCTAAGGCCAAACAATTTGAAGAAACCCTTAGTGGGAGAAGTATCAAATTAATGGACATCACAAGTACAGTGAACTCAAGATTGAATGGTACACTGGGCTTGGGTGCTTCATCCAGCCAACCCATAGTGCTGACAACTCCAATCAAATTTACCAGTGACAATGGTAAAGGAGTCTTGATAGTGGCTAGGAAGAATGCTGACTTAACCCAGGAAACTGGACAAGAAGCGTCGAACGAAGCTCGACGGACGTCGACCAGAGCTCGACGTAATCGCAAGAAAACGTCGAACTCAGGTCGACGCCTTCTACCCTCTGAACAAAGCAAGCCTTCGCCGTCGAATAGAGCTCGACGCACTCACCAGAGTCCGTCGAACGAAGCTCAACGTGCGTCGAGCCAAGTTCAGAGCAAAAGTCAGCTCTCAGGGGTTAATTCAAAATTCAATTCCAGCTCCACATCTCATCACTTTAACCCTTATGCTGAATGGATAATACCTCCTAGGAGATATCATCCTGTAAGCTATAAGAGTCAACCTGAGATGTCTTTTATTTCAGAATTTAAAGGATATCAAGAAAGGCCCAAGGTAAACTGGGTCAAAAACAATTGATTTGTTGTATGTGCAGATAAAGACCTATCCAAGTGAGAACCAGCAGTGGTACTTGGATAGTGGGTGCTCAAAGCACATGACTGGCAACAAGAAGAACCTTGTGTCGTTCAAAGCTAAACATGGACCCAAAGTAATCTTTGGAGATTCAAACTTTGGACAAACAAAAGGCTATGGCCAAGTCAAGATAGGGTCAATCACATTTAAGAAAGTGGCCTATGTGGAAGGACTAAAGCACAACTTAATCAGCATCAGCCAGCTATGTGATGCTGGTTATCAGGTTTGGTTTACCAACTCAGCATGCAATATTGCATTAAACAACAACATTGTTTTAATTGGTAATAGACAAGATAACATATACCTAGTTGATTTCAATTCATCTAAAGTAGATATATGTTTATTTAACTCCCTTAGCAAACCTAATGAACTTTGGCATAAAAGACTAGGACATGTGAACCTTAGAACCATTGCTAAGTTATCCAAAGACAACCTTGTTAGAGGACTACCTTCTGGTCCCTACAAGAAGGAAGGACTTTGCAAGGCCTGTCAGTTAGGCAAGCAAACTAAAAACAGTTTCAAGTCACTTAATAAGAGTGACTCACCTAGAATTTTGTACTTATTGAACATGGACCTGTTTGGACCAATTAATGTACAAAGCCTAGGAGGGAAATCCTACGCTCTAGTAGTTGTAGATGACTTCTCAAGATTCACTTGGGTGTTCTTTCTGAGAAAGAAGTCTGATAACTTCAAGATTTTGACAGATTTTCTCAAAGGCATACAGATTGAGTTCAATACTCACATTGCCCTGATCAGAAGTGATCATGGGACAGAGTTTGATTCTCTTCTTATGCTAGAGTTCTGTCAGAAGGAAGGTATCAGGCACACTTTCTCAGCTCCAAGAACTCCTCAACAAAATGGGGTAGTTGAAAGGAAAAACAGAACCCTTATTGAATCTGCCACAACATTGTTGACAGATGCTCACCTCCCTCTAACCTTTTGGGCAGAGGCTGTGAACACCTCCAACTATGTTTTGAATAGAAGCCTGATACACAAACTAAAGGGTAAGACTCCCTATGAGTTACTCAAAGGGAAGAAACCTAAAGTAAATTATTTCAAAAATTTTGGTTGCATTTGCTTCATTCACAATAATGACAAGAAATACCTAGCTAAATTTGAAGCCAAAGCTGATGAAGGAGTGTTTCTGGGATACTCCATGACTAGCAAGGCTTATAGGGTTTTTAACAAGTGCTCAAATAAAATTGAAGAATCCATGCATGTTACATTTGATGAAACTAACATGTCTTATAAGGAGAAGGAGACTTCTACCATAAGCAATTTGCAGGAACATTCAATTTCAGAAAATCTGAAGCAGCTTACCATCACAGACAAAGGGTCATTACCTTCAACAATTCAGCAAGACACTGAACTCAGTGACAATGAAGAGGAATCTCAGGGTTTGGAAAGCTCAAATGGTCAACAAATTGAAGAACCAGTTGTTGTTCCACAAGAGGAAACAACAACACAGGTTGATGCATCATCAACACCCCTTGTTGATTTAGTAACAGCAAGAGATCACCCAATTTCACAAGTAATTGGAGATATCTCAGTAGGTGTGCAAACAAGGAATCAAGTTAATCAAAATATTATGCACACTTGCTTTCTTTCTCAAATTGAGCCTCAAACCATACAAGATGCAGAGCAAGATCTAAACTGGATCATTGCAATGCAAGAAGATTTGAATCAATTTGAAAGGAATAAAGTTTGGGAATTAGTACCAAGACCAAGAAACCAGCAAATTGTTGGAACCAAATGGGTATTCAGGAACAAGTTGGATGATCAAGGAATAATTGTGAGAAACAAGGCAAGACTTGTTGCACAAGGATATTGCCAAGAAGAAGGAATTGATTATGACCAAACCTTTGCACCAGTTGCAAGGTTGGAGGCCATAAGAATCTTTCTTGCATATGCAGCTCACAAGAGATTCAAGGTATATCAGATGGATGTCAAGAGTGCTTTTCTCAATGGAGACATCAAGGAAGAGGTTTATGTAAAGCAACCTCCAGGTTTTATCTCTCCAACCTTTCCTGATCATGTTTTTAAACTGCATAAAGCTTTATATGGTCTCAAGCAAGCCCCTAGAGCATGGTATGAGACCTTAGCTTGTTTTTTGTTGGAAAATGATTTTAAAAGGGGTAGAGTAGACCAAACTCTCTTTGTTAGAACCCATAGGTCCCATACCCTACTAGTACAAGTTTATGTAGACGACATCATATTTGGGTCTACTGATTCAAACTTATGCAAAAAGTTCTCACAACTTATGCACTCAAAGTTTGAAATGAGTAGCATGGGTGAGCTTGCTTGCTTTCTAGGATTGCAAGTTAAACAATATGTGGATGGCATTTTCATTTCTCAAACCAAGTATGCAAGAGAACTGGTTAAGAAATTTGGAATGTCTGAAGCATCCTCTATGAAAACACCTATGCCTACAAATGCTATTTTAGATGCTGATGAATCTGGAAAACTAGTTGATCAGACAAGCTATAGAGCAATCATTGGCTCATTACTTTATCTAACAGCTACTAGACCAGATATAATGTTTGCCACATGCATTTGTGCTAGATTCCAAGTAAGCCCTAGAGAGTCCCACCTCACATTAGTTAAGAGGATTCTTAGGTATGTAAAAAGTTGTCCTAATCTAGGTCTCTGGTATCCACATGACTCAGGATTTGATCTAACTGGATTTTCAGATTCTGATTATGCTGGATGTAGAGTAGACAGGAAAAGCACCAGTGGAACTTGTCAATTCCTTGGTAATAGACTTGTCTCCTGGTTCTGTAAGAAACAAACCTCTGTGTCCACATCAACTGCTGAAGCTGAATACATGGCTGCAGGCAGTTGTTGCTCACAGATTTTGTGGATTCAAAACCAGCTCCTAGACTATGGCTACAACTTAGAGATGTCTAAAATCTTTTGTGATAATACCAGTGCAATATCAATCGCTCAAAATCCAGTTCTCCATAGTAGCACCAAGCACATAGAAATCAGACATCACTTCTTAAGGGATAATGTAGAAAAGAAGAAAATTGCACTAGAATACATTTCCACTGAACTACAAAGAGGAGATATTTTCACCAAGCCCTTGGATGAAAAGAAGCACTTCTTCTTCCTCAATCAGTTGGGAATGCTAGATGGAGACAGCATAAATTAAAACTCCAAGATTTTGAAACCCCTAATTAACAGGAATAGGAAAAATTTCATTTTAAAATTCCTCTGTCTGAGTGGTTTCTTTGAGCTCTGAACTAAGCTCGACGCTGCGTCGAACGGAGATCGACGGTCCGTCGCCCTCAAAAGCATCGAACGTCGAACTCAGCTTCTAGCGTCGAACTAAGTTCACAGCTCCCTGGCTTCTTGAGTTTCTCTCTCTCCGGACGACGTCTTCATTCAACGTCGACCTGAGCTCGACGTATAGCATCAGCCCAAGCGTCGAACGTCGACCTAAGCTGCACGTTGTTGAGTCGTTTCAGTTCTCCTAGAGCCTTAGAGCGTCGAACTGAGCTCGACGTTCTTTCCTTTTCTGCGTCGAACCCTAAGTATAAAATCATTTTTCTCCGTCGTTCGCAGTTGCGCTTTCATATTTTCTGCTCAAGCTTTCTCCCTCCAAATACTTTACTCTTGATCTTGGAAGGTATTTTTTTTGCAGGAAAATGGCAATCACTGCAGGTGCTTTGGCGGCCATGAAGTTCGATTCAGGCTTCGACATCGACTTCGACTCATTTGATGGATCACCACAGTACTTTCTGGATATTCTGGAACTTTTCAAGGAGCAGCACCTGGTCAACTTTATGTCTACCAGGATCCCTCTTCCAGAGCTAGAGATCAAAGAATGGACCCTTACAGCAGTTAACTCAGATAACAATACTTTGACCGGGCAAATTTCAGGGAATGAGGTAGCTATATCACCCCAAATCATCTCAGAAGTTTTCAGTTTTGCTGCTGGAGATGATGGAATAGAACTTTCTGTGGAAGAGTATGCTTTGATGTTGGACAGGATGGGGCATGCTGCTGGTAACCCCTCTAAACTCCTAAAAGTTAACCTAGCTATGGAGTATAGGTTGTTAGCAGACATCACAGGCAAAGTAATCTGTGCAAAGAGGACTGCACATGATGCCATTACTAGGCATCAGTTTTGCCTTATGGCTGCAATCTTGGATAAGAAACATCCCAACTGGGGATTGATTGTTTTTGAAATGATTAAGAAGAAATTGGATAAGAACTCTGTCCACTTTGGAAGGGTTCTTGGGTTGATTCTGAACCACTGCTGCCCCCAGCTGCTTGTGTCCTCAAAGAAGCACATCAATGCTTCCAAGAGGCTCACTTGTGCACTGATTGGCAAGTGGGACAGAAAAATTGTGAATCCCAGGGCAGCAGCAGCAGCAATGAGGACTTCTGCAGACACCAGGACTGTAGAGGTCACTCTCCCTCAGTCCACTGGTCCAGAAGCAGGGAATTTGCCATCTCCCTCCCTCTCCCTCCCATCCACCTTCATCCCCTCAACAACAATCCTCTCATCCACTCAATCCATCCCTTCATCCATCTCTACTATTGCATCCTCCCTTCCACCACACACAACTTTCCTTCCCATAAGCTTGGATTCCTCATCTCATGAGGACCTCTTCTCCTTTGACATTCATGAAGACTCCTTCATGGATGCCTCTACCTCCTCTCCTCATGACTTCCATCATTCATCAACTTTTTCAGAACTGCTCTTTTCCTCCATCCATGAACCAGTTACACCTCCCTTGTCTGCACCACCCTCAACATCTTCTACATTTACATTTTCTGCTACTCCCTCTACCTCTACTCAAGTCCCACTTAAGCAAGTAGCTCTCCTGCCCTTGGCCAATCAGATCTTTGACCTTTTGGCCCCTAGGCTCTCCTCCCTCTTGGATGCCAAGCTGGCTCCTCTCCTCCTTTCCCTGAGAACTCTCTCTGCCTCTGTCTCCTCCCTCTCCTCTCATCTGGCATGCCCTTCTTCTGGGGGCCTAAAGTCAGCTGCCACTGATTCTAGGCAGGGGGAGATGTCAGCAGAAGAAGAGCTGCATCCTTCATCAGTTCAGCTTGTACAGACTTGTTCAGAGACAGTCTCAGCAGCAGAAGTTCAGATAGCATCTGAGACTCCTCCTCAAAATTCAGAACAGCTTCAAGAAGACCTGTCTAGGGCTATTATCCCTTTTCAGAAGACCCTGATCCCTGATGTAGCAGTGGTAGCAGTGGCTCCTGCTAGTGATGAAGTTGAAATAATAATAGCTGCTGAAACTTCAGGTGAAGTAATTGAGACACCTGATGCAGTTGAGACCCATGTCTCCCAAGGCCTTCAGGAACCAGACTCTTCAGTCTCTATGGCTCCTGAGGCTATTCCCTCTCCTGCAGTGGTAGACCCCTCCTCCCCTCTGACAGCAGATCTTCCTCCAGTCACCTCCTCAGCAGCTCCAGCCTCCATCACTTTTCCTATCTCCAAAAGAAAGTACATAGATCCCTATGATGAATCTCAGAGCTCAGAAGATGAGTTTGCCACTGATTCTGATGACTCCTCTGCAACCATTGCAAGGAAGAGGAAAGCAAGATCAAAAGCTTTGAAAAGAGTTCCAATGGCTAGAGCCACAGACCATGACATCCCCTATTACATCAAATACAACTGTGAAATTACAGAGCCTTGGATGCAGTATTCTCAAAACCAAAGAAAGGCAATGAAGAAGAAAAGAAAGTTTAATGAAGGCCCCTCCAAGCCTGTCCATCAGCCTCCACCTCCACCTCCTCCAGATGCAGGTGCCGGTGCAAGTCTATCTTCCAATCCAGCCCCATCATCTCTACATGGAAAGACCTATCAATCAAGAAGATCCCAAGGAGATAGTCAGCAAAGGGGAAATCAGCAAAGAGGACACAATAGAGGCAGGCAGTCCAGAGGAAGATCAGGTTCTCAACCTTATCAAAGGGGAAGATCCATTGATCCAACCTCTGGTCCCTATCCTTACAGACCTAGAGCTGACCTCACCCCAAGAACTACCCAAGAACTCTCCTCCAACAGATTTGAACCAGCAGTACCTTTTGAAGATCCCACCAAAACTCCAGCTTACTGGAAAGCTAGAATGACTGAGATGGCTGCTCTAAATGAGATTAACAAAGCTAGAGAAAGAGGTTTGGACACCTCTCACATCAGCACAATGTCAGACCAAAGGAGAGAGGAATTGGAGAAATATAATTCAAAGAAGTTCTTTGACTCAGACAGATATATGCAACTCCATCCTGCAGCTGTACCACCTAGTGCAAGAGATCAGAAATCCTTAGGTGCAGCTGATGATTACAGATCCAAGAAGGAGGCTTCAAATCCTAATAGAGAAATTATCTTCAAGAAAGGTGATCAAGACAAAGTCCCACAGGAAAAGTAAAGTAAGGTGTTTTAATTCTTTCTATCTGCTGGACATAGGACATTTAAACATTACTGCTGCTATATAGTGTTATATATATGCTGCTTTTTTATTCTGTCATATGTCTGGTTGTATTGTATTGAATTGTATTTTTGCTTTACTTCTCTTTGAATCCCTAAATTCATGTAAATAGTAATCCTAATCCAAATAGGGGGAGATTGTTGGAACACCCTATTACTATTTGGATCAGGATGACTATATTTCTATAGGGATTTTGTGTTGTGACCTCCTTGTTGTTATAAAGGTCACTTAGGCTAGATAGAGTAACTCTCAGCTCGACGCAGAGTCGATCTCAGCTCGACGCAGAGTCGACCTCAGCTCGACGCAGAGTCGATCTTAGCTCGACGCAGAGTCGACCTCAGCTCGATGTGGAGTCGACCTCAGCTCGACGTTCCGTCGAACCCAGTTCTGCTTACAGAAAACACTCTCTGGCCGATGTGTGTCGTGCTCAGATCGACGTTTCACTGTGAGCTCGACGTTTTCCAGACTTCCGTCAGTTTTGAATAGGAATTCAAATTCCTTCTGTCAGACAATTAATGCTAAAGATTTATTGGCCGTTACAGCATATCTGGTGCATGGCTCAAGGAATTTTCTAAGGAATGTCTGTCTGACATTTCCTTTGAGGCATGGACATTTAAGGAAAGCATTTAATGCTGACTGCCAACGGCTATCAAAGAAAAAGGAAGAAGAAGACTCAGATATATTATTCATTCAGCTAGACAGAGAGATATAAAACAACAATACAGGACTTCAGCTGCTCTCTCTCTGTGATATTGTTTCTGAAAGCTCACTCACAGGAATTCTGATTGCTTCATACATAACCATCCAACTTTCTTGGATCATCCCTTGCTGGAGCAAATCAGATCTTTGAAGACCTGTCACCCTTGTGCAGAGCTCTTCTTCCTGAACTACTTCTTGATCTCAGGGGGAGCTTTGATAACATCTACAGATCCACTTTGCTTCTCTCTACTTGTTGATAGAGAAGACATCATCACCTCTTTTTCTTTTTCTTTCTGTACAGGGTTTTAACTCCCTTCAAAAGTTACTTTTGGTTTTGCTGAAACCTGGTCAAAATCAGCTCCTTTGGTTTGTGAGAACCTGGTCAAAAACTCTCTGGTGCTCAAGATACCTGATCAACTCTTCTTGAAGTGGATTCCTATCAAGGGTGATAGAAGAGTGGACTACCCAGGATTTTGGGGAACCACTATAGCTCCTTGTGTCGTCTAGATTGCTTGTTTCTTTGTGTTTTGCTTTGTGCTGTGAATTTCTTTTTACTCTGATTATTTGCTATAGCACCATACACTAAGTAAATATAAACTTTCTCTCCACTCAAGTTTTTATTTGCAAAACTATTTTAAATAACTCTATTCACCCCCCCTCTAGAGTTAGGATTGATCTTATCCTGCACTTTCAGGGGTGTTACAGGTCGACTCCTCCGCCAAGGCCGCTCGAAGCGGCCTAGGCCTCCCAGAGCGGCCTAGGCAACCCGGAGCAGCCTAGACCGTGAGCGACCTCACGACGGTCGTCCACCCTCTCCACCGAGGCCGCCCGGAGCGGCTTCATCCATGGTTGCCTAGAGCATCCTCGACCGTGGTCGACCCCATGAGGGCTGACCTCCCTGTCCGTCGAGGCTGCCTGTAGCGGCCTCTTCCATGGCCGACCCCACGAGAGCAAACTATTCCCTCCTCTGAGGCTTCTCGAAGTGGCCTCGCCAGGAGGCCTCGGTCATGGTCGACCCGATAAGGGCCAGTCTCCCCCTCCATCAAGGTCTCCCGGTGCGACCTTGACGACCCCGTAAGGGCCGTCTGCCCGCTCCGCCGAGGCCACCCGGAGCACCTTCCTCTGCAGTTGGCCCTGCAAGGGCCGACCTCTCTCTCTGTATAGGTCACTCAGAGCAGCCGAACCTATATAGGACGACAAACCTCCCCGTCTAGGCCGCCCAGAAAAGCCTCGGTCGTGGATGACCCAACGACGGTCGTCCGTACCCTCAGCCGAGGCCCCTTGGAGCGGCCTCAGCAGCGGCTGACCCAGCAAGGGTCAGCCGTCATCTCCGCCGATTTCGCCCAGAGCGGCCCTGGCCTACCCCACGTCATCTACCCTATCCGCCGAGGCCTCCCGGTAGCGGCCTCTGCTGCGGCCGGACCCGCGAGGGCTGGCCTCCCTCTCCTCTGAGGCTGCCCAAAAGCGGCCTCTATCACATCCGACCCTGTGAGGACTGACCACGCTCTTTACATAGGCTTCCCGGAAGCGGCCTCGGCCGCGGCAGGCCCCACGAGGGCCGGCCGCCTCCTCCGCCAAGGCTGTTGCAAGACAGTAAGATCCGGTCTCCCTCCCTGCAAAGGCCGCTCGGGGCGGATGGCTATGGCTGGCCCCTCCCAGCCACCCGCCAAGATAGGGAGGGGTTGCAGCTGCCACCGCCATCTAGCATGAGCGTGTCACTTTTTGGCCCGGGGCAAGGTCGTCATTTTCCCAAAATTGGCGATCTACGTGCCGAAAACCGAGCATTCCCATTGGTCGGACTGGTAGTTATTACGCAAAACTACTGGACTGCCCCCGTAGAATTCTATAAATAGACTAGTTTTTACTTCATTTGGATCATTTTTTCGATTCGGAAAGTTCACTAATCGCTCTCCTCTTCCTCTCTACATTCACTCTCTCTCCTATCACCTTCTCTTTGCAGGATTTCCTCCCAAGAGCACTCCAATGGAGCGGCGACAAAGCACGTCGAGCCTAGTGAAGTGAAGTTGTCCTAGTGGCAAGATGAACATTGGGAAGCGCGTAGGTACGCGCTCAAGATACAGAATCTCCCACTGCTCGTAAGTCAAGGAGGCTAGAGACAAGCCCGTACACTACCAATACGACGGGACCGTCCGAAAGACAAAGGTACGTTCGCCCTTCAAGAATCAAAGGAGGCGGTGCTACTGGAAGGCCACATAGACCTGTCAAGCTTAGAGCTATCTCACTCTTATTTCTCCAAGTGTAACGAGGAGTAGCCTATCGCTCTAGCCTTCGTCCAAAGAAGCACTATAATAAACTATGTGATAGTGGAAGTTAGGTTGGCACCGTACCAGCCGCATGGTTTTTCACCCCAATTGTGGGTTTTCCACATCATTAAGTCTCTGTCTCACTACCTTGTAGATCTTTGACTGATTGCACGTTCGACCGCTCAACGAGTTAAGACGGTTCAGAAGGTCTATTCTAACAGAATCCTCGAGCAATCCACAATAGTTTGACGCCGTCTATGGGAACAGGTTCCTGGGAAAATTCCAGTCATAACAAAGCTAGAAAGGATGGCAAGACAGAAGGGCAACACTATAGTAGGATCGAGACCTGACGAGCATTCCAACTATGCCTCCAATGCCACACCCTCCGAAGGGGTACCATTCCACCAAAATGTTATTATCGCACTACCAGCACCCCTAGAAGCATGCCTCCGCCGGATGGAAGATAATCAATGTCAGGTTCTTACCTTTTTAAAGGAAGCCATAACGTCCAACCCGCATTGCCTTAAATTTATACGGGGCGCCCAAGTGGCACCATATGCAATCCACGCAGGACACCCGACACTCGGGGAAACTAGAGTCCCCACCAAGCAAGAGACACACGACATCAACAAACTACCAGGGGCCTCTCCCCAGAAGAACTAAACTATTTAGAGACTAAAATAAGGAAGGGAGATGAACAATCAACACCCACTTGCAAGGGAGGCAACAAACATTGCCCCATCGCTTGCCTAACTTGCGGGGCATCATCGTAGCCAGGTTCCCACCCCATTGAATGTTTTAAAGTAAGAGTCTTTGCTTGCCATGCACAAGACCCTACCCTTTGAAAACTGAGGCCCCTAGATCCACGTCGAGGGGAACAAACAAAGTACTATAGTTTTGATCAAGGACGTGGGCACGACACTTAGGAGTGTCGCCTCCTAGGGAAGGAAATAGAGCGATTCCACCACGCAGGACTTGCTAACCAACTACGGAGGACCCAAACAAGTCATCAAACCACTCGACAGGAGCAAACTCAACAAGTTGGAAATATTGTCCGCAAGATTCCTAATTTGAAGAAGGCCTTAAGATGACAACAAACATCTTGTATTTAATGTGCGTTTCAGTTTTGTAATGACATGGTTAGCAAAAATGCATCGCTAATATAGTGTTAGGCTTATGGTCACCCAAATAGAATTTTGCCCTTGTAATCCCTCAAGGAGCAAAACTCATGTTGACCTATGACCTAATCCTATATTAAACATGTCAATATCATGAGAAAAGTCATCAGAGTTAAAAGAATTCAAAGACAGAAGCTCAAATTTGTCTAAGGAAAATAGCAGGTCCATAGGCTAGAAGCTAAGTTGTTTATCGATTGCATCGACTAAATAACTAAAGGAAAATATCAAGTGCATCAACTGCATGACTAAAGAAAAGTTCGACTGCCTCAGTTTCAAGCTAAGTCATTTATCAACTTCATCGACTACATGCTTCATGTACTTTATCGACTGCATTATATAGAAGGCTTTATATAATATGTTGACTACATCATATAGAAAGCTTTATATATTTTGTCGACTACATCAGCTACATGGTGACAAAAAGAAATTTGCAAAGTTAAATGCCTATGTACTGGGTAAGTTCAGTTAAGTCCTTGTGGTGTTTCATGCTGACTACATGTCTATTACAAGAGCTAAAGGATCTTACCAACTACATAGAGTCAAGTCTACGTAGAGAAATTTTGTTGGCTAGATGAGTGGTCTAACAACTCTTTCCTGAGATTAAGTCGATGATTACTTAATCAATTTGAATTTTTTCAAATCACGATTTTCACTACTAAAATCAAGGTGTTGCCAGGGGAAACTATATATTCTCATTAAATTCAGAATAATTTCTTTCAAAAGTGCTTTCTTAATCAAAATTCTGTAGCCATTGGAGGATTTCTATTTCAGAATTTTCCTTAGGAAGATTTTCTAGTCATTGGAAGTTTCCTTCTAAGGCACCAGGCCCTCTGCTAATCCCGTGTACTATAAAAGGGGGACCTGAAAATAATTCACAGACAGACAAGTAATATACAGAGAGTGTTAAATGCCAAATTTTTCAAAGTTTTTTGTGCAAGAAATTAGAAGTGCTCATGCATCAAAATTCTCTGAAGTCTTCATCCAGTATAAGCTACAAAGAGAGTTTCTTCCAAGGCTAAACTCAGTTGTATTCTTTCTAACGAAACTTTCTCTCTGTCAAAGTGTCTTGATCCAACCTCATTCTTTTCAATCCAATCTACTCAAGTGTTGATCAAGGAAGAAGAAAAAGCCCACGCAGTGCTCCTAGTTGAAGACTCAAGCCTTGCTTGTTGAGTCAAACTATTGCAACACATTTTATTTGTATGATCATTATGATTTGAGTTGTAGGATCTATAAAAATGTTTAAGTGTAAACCTATAGCCGTAGAGATTGAGGTAGGGCCATGTGGCCTGAGTTGTTGTATCTATAAAAAAATTTGAGTGTAGATATCTAGCCGTAGAGATTGAGGTAGGGATGTGTTTGGCCTGCGCTATAGGATCTTATGATAATAGATTTGAGTGGTAGGATCTGTATACAAGGTCTGAGGTAGGGGATTGAGGTCCCTTAGTTGTAAGATCTATAGATCTGAGATAATTTGGAGAAGTTTGACCTAAGCTAGCACTCTACTAGATAGGTGAACGGGGAAGTTGATGTACCTATAATTGGGTAACCCCTATAAATCTTGTGTGTTGTGTTATGTTGTGTTTTTCTTGTGCAATTTTATTATTCTGTTGAGCTCAAATCAAGAAAATCTCAAGAAATCCTAAAATAAACTAAACATCTATTATCTCCCCTCCCTTTAGCTGAGTAACAACCCTTATCTTTCAATGCACCTCAGTAGTATCGCCCCTATCGCTGTGTGTGCACCATGCCTCTCCATGGAGCAAAAGGTGCACACAGGAAGGCAAGGCGTTAGTATGGCCATTGAGGAACCAAAAATTTGGGTACGCCAGATATTGATCAATGACAGGATAGCAGTCAATGCGCTGTAACTGCCAACATTACTAAATCTCGGGCTGACACAAGTGAGTATACAGCTAAAAGCCACCAGCGCGTGCATCCCGGGGGGGCACTCTGGTCCCGATCGTAGGAATCGTTGTCCTCCCAGTCACGTTAGGAGAACCTTCTATACAAGTAACTTACGATGTTCAGTTCATGATAGTCTCAACCAACTCTGACTACAATGACATACTGCAACACTGATTTTTGGATGCATTTCAAGCCAATGCAAATTGATACCGCTCTCTTCAAGTACAACCTTAAAAGATGGGAATAGGGATGCAAAGCCCACTATATTTTATCTCTTCAAGATAGTTTGCATATTTTCTTTTGTTTGGCTTAAGAACAACCACTGCTAATACTATAAAGTCATGAGCAAAAACTCATGCAAGAACTATCTCTGTTTTACTTTTGACTTATCAACATTGTGTTATCTCCTAACACAATTATCACAGGAACAAGTTGGGAAAATCCCGACAATATTCTCCAACGCACCAATCAAAGGATCATCTCCAGTAAGAAATTTCGGGGATGAGCCCATAAAAACTTTTCACCACCGGGGATAGAAGATTAGTCCTTCTCCTTAGCAGTTGGTTAAAGCATACGCCAAGGTTTGCCCTCTAGATGATGCGACAAGGCTGATTCCTCGCGAACTCCTCACTACGGCGGATTGAAGGTTCTCCTTTCTCCCCAATAGTGAGAAGGAGTCAATGCCATGAATCAACCTTTGTCATCCCTATAGGGATCCCATCCCCAGCGACCTCGCACTGTCGTCGATCAAATGTTTTACCCTTATCCATTGCAGTAGGCTGCGATGTCATCAAGGACTGCCCCCCTCATGTTCGCCAATGGCTCGAAGTGTTCGTATCTTCGCCAACTCTCAGGGCTCCCAACCCCAAACAACCTCTTATTATCTTTGATTAAAGGTTTTGCCCTTATCCACCTCAGTAGGTCATGATGACTTTAGGGCATGCCCCCCTCACATTCACCAGCATCTCAATGTGTTTGTATCTTTACCGTATCTCAAGGCTCCCAGCCCCAACAACCTCTAACTGTCGCCGATCAAAGGTTTCACCCTTATCCATCGCAGTAGGTCATGGTGACGTTAGGGCCCCCTCGTGTTCACCAGTGGCTCAAACTGTCGGTATATTCACCGTATCTTAGGGCTCCAGGCCCCAATAACCTCTCACTACTGATGATAAAAGATTTTGCCCTTATCCGCTGTAGTTGGTCATGGTGATGTCAGGGCCTGCTCCCTCGCGTTCACCAGCAGCTCGAAGTGTCTGTATCTTCTCCGTCTCTTGAGGCTCATAGCCTCCAACGACCTTTCACTGCTGCCGATCAAAGGTTTTGCTCTTATCGCCATAGCAGATCATGGTGACGTCAGGTCCTGCCCCCTCACTCTCACCAGCGGCTCGAAGTGTCTAATCTTTGCCATTTCATTAGGGCCATGTCCCAACGATCTCTCACTATTGCCAATCAAATGTTTCGCCCTTATCCACTGCGATAGGTCGTAGTGTTTCCAAGGCCTTCCTCCCTCGCGATTACTAGGGTTCGAAGGAGTGCCCATCATAAAAATCTTCAACAACATCCCGAGACTAGAAAAGGATGGCCTCTCATTGCCTAGCTAGAAGAGTTAGTCCCTAGATTTGGCAATGGGTCGTGAAACTGAAAGGGGGTCGAGCCCCAACCTCAAAATCTTAAGGAATGCACCAGAGACAATCACATGAGGCAAAACAGTAAACACTACACGAAAAAGAATAAAGCTACCAACAAACTGCAAATAAATGCAGAGTCATGAAAGCCAGTACACAATAAAAGTACAAGAGCAACACCAAAACAATAAATATTCAAGACAATATCAACTACAACAAACTACGGATCCACTCCCCTTCAATAGAGCCAAACTGTACACACTTATCTTCTAAAAGGTGATCAAAGCAAAGATCAGCAATGTCACAATCATGCTTCCAAGATACCATTTGAAGGGTCTTATCCATCCCACGACAGAATGCAACCTCCCATATGGAGGCCAGCTCGGGATCCACCTCCTTTGACCAAATCTCGTTGCAAATCTCCTCGAAAAAATGGCAATGATTCTTCTTAAAGTAAAAATACACCTTGTGACCTGCCTCTCCGGGCGACTTCATATTTTCATGGAACTCCTGCGAAGAAAGGCACCCACCTCGGCCAGCAAAAAAAACTCCTCCTAAGAACTCTCTAAAAGACCAGTCGTCTTCTCCACAAAAGACTTTCCTACTTGGATCTCCTCACGCAACTAGGCCACCTCGGTCTTCCATAAAGATTCAGCTTGTAGAAAGTGAAAGGAATCACATTCCCCCCTTCACTTCAGAAAAAGGATCTTTCGTATCGCAAAGCCTTCCTTGGAGAAACAAGTACTCTTCTTTCAAACTGACGTAGTGATCGTCCCAAGTAAGGGCAATTTGATCCTGAACGCCAATCTGCAAAAAGGAGAGCAAGAAGAGCTAAGATAAAGTCAACAAATAAAAAAAAGAGCTGAATAACCTACTCATCGCAGTATTCATCATCTCCAAGGAGGAAGAAACACACTTTTCATTTGAGAGAGACAGAGTAGGAGGCTACTCGTAAGGGGACTGGGGGGCAGAGAACCACATCAACTCGAGGTCTGAATCTTCAGGCAGAGACTCGTCAACCCTAGAGTTGCAAGGAGACAAAACTTTTGAACTCCCCTTGGATGGCACAGAAGGATGACGTGCAAGAGCCGAGTCATCACCTCCCTCAAAGATAACCTCCTCTTTCGGTCAGGGATAGTAGCAGTGTGCTCCAGGTCAGTGGAAAGGTCGCACAACAACAGACATTTCTCCTCCACAAGAAAAGATATGTTAAAGAGTTGATTCACAAGTTTATTGTGCTAAGTAAATCCTAACACCGGCGTGAACTCGCGCTCGCACCCTCTCCACCAGCGACATCGATCAAGAAGGGTGCTCCATAGCTCGGGCCATTCCCAGTAGTTTCGGACGTATCCATACACTATATTCTCATGGCTTATGTCAACCCATCTCTCAAACACCAACCAGGACTTATTGATGTGAACTTCAATATGACCACTACTATCTACACGAACGTCACACCAATCTCTTAATAATTCTAGTGAAAGTCTCAAACCATGCTCCCAAAAGAAGGCTGTGAGACCCATGATACAAGTCATGTCAAGAGGAGTGAATTACAACACTGAAACTCTGTAATGCTTTAAGTTCTCCATAATCTCATTGCTTTGTTGCAATCAGAACCCGATTGTGAATAAAGAGCAAAATAAAGGCAAATTTTATTGCTCAAAAAAGATAAACAATACATAGGTATGCCCCCTTATTTATAGAAAATGGGGGAGATGAGAGAATACAATAAGAGATGTGGGACTAAATACAATCCGCGCGGCTTATGCGGTTTGACATTGTCAAACCGCAATAATATACAAAGCTGCTGATCACCTAGCAGAATAGAGGTAAGCCGCAAAAGCGCTACTGAAGTCCACTAGACTGCCACTGCTAGTCGTCAGACCGCAACTGCAGGTTGCCACCAGACTGCAGTTGCGGACTCCCATTACTGCTGCTGTGGTAATCCTTCAGGCCGCTGCTGCAACTAACCATCAAGTCATTGATGCGACAAGTCTCCACACTGCTGATACTGCTAACCATCAGACCGCTACTGCGGTAGGTCTCCAGACCGCCGCAACGGCTAACCATCAAATTGTTGCTGCTGCAAGTCTCCAAAATGTTGTTGTGGCTAACCATTAGGCCACTGCTGTGGCAAGTCTCCAGACTGCTGCTGCTGCTAACCTTCATACCGTAGTTGCGGCTAGCCTCCATACAATAATTGCGGGAAGACCTCCAAGACTAAAAAGCCCTGCGGGAAGCTGACTACAAGACTGTAATATTGCTAAACAACCACATAATTAGACCGCCTTGACACCCGAACTACAAGCCGTTTTCAAACTACCAAACTGTTGGGTATTGTATCCACAATTACCTAGATTTGAGGAAGCCACCTGTCAAGCTAAGATGAATTCACAATGTATTTGATGATATATCTTTAAGTTGTGCTTGCAGTTACTCTACTCTAAGTACACACCAATGTCAGGGTGCAGTAGGTCAATATACACGGGTCTGCGCAACGTAATCCCTCGTTGAATAGATCAGTGTGTTGGCTTACGTGTACTCTCTCTATTGGAGTGTATTTATTTTCAAGTACAGGGCTGAGACAGATCAAGAGCAGACAAGGAGCAAGAATGGGTCAAACCAGATCACGGGAAGATAGACGAAAATTCGTCTAAGTACTATTCGACGAGAATCACTAAGTGATTCTCGCCGATTCGACTAGTGATTCTCGCCGAATCGTCGAGAATCACTAGCTGATTCTCGCCGAATACATCCGGCTGACTCAACGCCATCAAGGATTCTTCCAAGTCAGAATCGGCGAGAATCACCAGGCTGAGTCAACGCCTTCAAGGAATCTGCCAAGTCAGAATCGTCGAGAATGACTCCGCATTCTCGACGATTCGTCGAGAATGGATGATGACTCTCAACGATTCTTTTCGGCTGGCAAGCAATTCAGCTAAGAATTCTTCTAAGTAGAATTCGACGGGAATCATTAGTGATTCTCGTCGATTCATCGAGAATCACCAATGATTCCCACCGAATTTTCCTGAGGCGAATTTCTGCTGCTCGCTGGACCGGACCAAGTATACACGCGCTGTTTTGAACCGGAGTTAGGGCTACTTTTGGTGGGGCCCACAACGGTCATAAAGGATGACCTACAGTATATATATTTGTATAATTTGAACAGTAAACAGAAGCGAACACTAAGAAAAGGATCGACCGTCTCGCGTGACCTAATCAATCGCGGTATTTCTTCCGCCTCCGTCGCCGCTCGTGAAGATGGTCGCCGCCGCTGATCGTGGATTCTTCCTGATCTCCCGGGGACAGAAGCTTAGCCAAGCAATGTGTCTCACGTGTCTATCTTGAGATCCTTTGTCTCTTGATTTGTTGAACGGGAATACCTTCCCCTTCCGAATAAATTGAGACGATCGATCCAAGTAATACCATTGGTAGACCTTGCTAGATTTGCTACGAAGGTTGGATCTCGAAAGAATCGTCGCCGCAATCTTTGTTGCCGCCGATCTCGAGGAGATCCTTTCCAAGTGAGAGCTAAGGTCGTGGACTCTTCGTCTTCTTCAAGAACGCGTCATCGAACGAAGAGGGACACCTAGCGCTCCAAAAGTAGTTTGTATTTTATACATTCTAAATTTTCATTTGTTATAAAGGAACGTTGGTTCCTCATTGTAAGGGTTGGGTGCAACCCGTAGTGGAGGAGTGGTGGCTCCTTTGGTTGGAAGGGTTCCTTCCATTAGTGTGAGGATTGGATTTCAATCCGGTTGGTGAAGTGACCGAGTCATCCCTGGTTGGGAGATAGGTCGAAGGGGGAAAGTGGACGTACCCAAGTCGGGGAACCACTATAACTGCCTGTGTCTTTCTGTGCTTTGTTTGTTTTCTTTTATTATGCAGGTAAAATTTTAATTCCGCAAAAAGACTGCGCATCACCTATACCCCCCCTTAGGTGAAGTTAGTTGGCACAAGTGTGACTTTCAAGTGGTATCAGAGGGAGGTTGCTCAGCAATAAGGTTAACACCTTGAGTAAGATCCCGGTTCTAGTGTCAAGAAGAAGACGAGACTCAATCATGGAGCTGGAATTTGATGTCCTTCCTCTGAGACTCCCTGCTTGCACAATGGAGTATTACCCCATCTGGAAGATGAGAGTTATGTTTCATCTGGAGGTCATTGACCCTCGCGCATCACTCATTTTGTAAGAGGGTCCCTTCATTCCCATGAAGGCTTCCACCCCAGGAAACAATCTCCAAATCCCCTAGAGTCCCGAAGAGATGTCTGAGACTGAGCTCTCACTGTTCAACTTAGACAAGTTGATTCGTCAGATCATCACTGATGTCTGGTCCGGTATATCTCGTTCAAGAGTGGACAAGTGTAGGACGGCCAAGTCCATGTGGGAAACCATCTCAGACCTCACGGAGGGATCAGAGAAAGTAGGGACCAGTTGTCAGCAAGAGGATGAAGCCTATGTGGGGGTCCTCATTTCTGAAGATGAAGGGCATGATCAATCTGTCAGTATCAGGGCTCCTATGTCCTTGTCAGAGACTGAAGAAGAAGTTGAGGAAAGCAGTTCTGATGAAGCTGACTCAACAATCTCTGCCGATCTTGACGGTAACCATGAACAGCAAAGCCAGGAGCAGGTAACTTATTCATCTTGCCCCTCTCCTCTTAATATTCCTGAAGACAGGAATAGTTCAGAGGGTTGTCCCTCTAGTGATGCAAGGGATATGGATAGATTCAATCAAAAGATTGAAAATCTTGATTCCCTTGAGAGTGCCCTTCAGACAAGCAACTTACTTGTTGAGGAACAAGCTAAGGAGATTGCTCAGCTGAAGATCTTGATGAATCTCCAACTGGAATCCATCAAGGTAAAGGACTCAAAGATCTCGGATCTAGAGAGTCATCTAGAGACCGAGAAGAGGATAGTTTCTAACTTTTCTAAGATAGATGCTATCAAGAGAAAAGCAGAAAATGGGTGAATCTCCCAAATTATTAATTCATGGAGAAATGGGGAAACTGTGTTCAGACCACCCACCCCAAGTAGGAAGGGCACTCATCATGCTTTCAGGTATGACCATAGGAACAACCATGGTCACTACAAGAATGATCAGCCCTCAGGTGGAAATACCCACAGTGCAAGAGCTGACATGGCTACCCATGAGAGAATACCCAAGGCTCTTCCTGAACCCTTCGTATTCTAGGCCTCAGCCCCAACTCATCATGAATATGCAGGAACCATATCTCATTGCATCTCTTTCCACCCTAGGACACAGGAAAGGGGGGGTCAGGAAACATGTGGTAAGTACCCATGAGGCCTCTGGAAGTGTGCTGACTGAAAGGAAGGCACCACCTCCCAGGCCTCATGACACTCACCTCATGCATTCTTTCCACTCTCCCACGTATCACGGTGAAAAAGGCAAATTTGTGAGCAGAACCGGCTCTATCCCGTTTAGACCTAAGATCATGACTACCTCAGCCAACAGATCAGGTCAGAAATGGCGATACAACATTCACGAGTGTTGGTGTTGTGGCAAGGTGGGTCACTTTGCCATAGATTGTTGGCACAATCCCTCTGTGCCAAGGGCTAGGGTATGTCCACTTCCTCTGGGCAGAGCTAGCCTTCCTGACAGGATTCCTGTAGGAAGGCATTTGATATTTTATGCTAACAAGAACCTATGACCCAATACATATTGGGTTCCTAAGGTAGAGTAATTCTTTTTCGCAGGATAGTCTAGGTTCCCGTAAACATGATGGGAACTAGACATGTGATGTTCCAAGAATGAATTGGAACAAGTATTTGGAATAAGAGTAGTGCTAACTATAATGGCATACTCAAATTAGACATCTGGTGTATTTCAAATAGAGGATCTGCATGATCTATCTTATGATCCTAGGTACACACATCAGTTTCAATACTTGAGTTATATTATATTGATGCTTATATATGTTTATATACGTATATCCACACGAATATGTCATTTAATACTCTAAAAGCAAATGTTCATATAAACATAGAAACACATACACATATATGTTTACACGCCTGATGAACAAATGCAACTGCTAAATGACACTTAAGTACAATTTGAAGAATTCCCTATAATTACATATTTATACAATTGATAATAAACCTCAATGGGTGTAAATTAGTCCATTTGAAATCAAGAAATGTCTGCCCGTGGGTGTAACAGAATACTCCAATTCTTCACCTAGTGTTACACTATAATTATGTATAGGGCTTGTATACCGCTCCACTCGATCGAGGGTTCGTGATCAAGAATCAAAATGGGGGAAAAGGCGTGAAATTAACGTGCCTCGGTTAGCTTGCATAGAAACATCTTATTCTCATTAGCAAATAATAGTTGGCTAAGGAAAATAGCCGTCTGATTTCTCCTTAGACGCGCAAAAGAAGCAATTGGAAAATCCCTCCTAATCCCACTGACTTTCCCCCCGGTTCGTAATGATATAAATAGCTTAAATCCCGCCGACCCTTCACATCCCGACGATTCGCATCCCTGCTTCTCGCATAGTTCCGTCGACTTCCCGAAATCGCTCCCAGCGATGATTTGCATCCCGACTTCTTCCCGAGCTCTTCTAGGTTTCCCATCGATCGCGGCTTCGACCTCTGTGTTTCCGTCGACAAAGTCCTAAGGATGCAAGAGCTTCAGACTCCTTCTCCGTCAACTTCTTCCCATCAGGCGATCCCGTCGATCCCGTCGCCATCGTCCCGCCAACCATTCGGTGTTAGGGTAACGTTTCCTCCTCCTTGAAATGGCTTGTCTGAAGTGTAGCTTCTATACTAGAATGACTAATGAGGTTTAGACACTTGGGTACTTCCTACTTAGGTTTGAAATGGCTCCAAGAACCACAGCAGGCCTTGTCACTGGATGCGAACTGGTTCGAACAGGCTTCTCTCATGCCTCGGATGAATTCAGGAATATAATCCTCATGCTTGAAGAGGCCGGACTCACTTTCATCCTAGAGCATCCTTGAAAAATTCTGGACAAGGAGGTGTTGGAATTCTTTACTACCGCAAAGCTACGTCATGAGGACACAATAATCAAGAGTAAGATTGCCGGAGATCGGATCAAGATGACAGCAGGAAAACTGTCAAGATATCTGCAGCTCTCCAGCTTTGATCAAGAGGATTATCTGGAAGAACAGGATCGAGCCAGGACCCTTCTGTTCTGTGGACTAGCTAGAGGAACCAAATATATCAAGAGGAAGGAAATGAATGAGGAAGGGAAGCTCTTGTCAGACATCATAGGGAAAGTACTGATATGCAAACCCGGCTCCCACGACCACATCTCAGCTGTCATGTTCAAGATTCTAGTGGCTATAGTCTGCCGAAAGAGATTCAACTGGGGGGCTATGCTATTTGAGAAGATCAAGTATACTCTCAGAACTCCAAGTTTTGGAAGAATCATCAGCCTATATCTCAATCAGTTGGATGGAGATAGGTTCGATATGAGCAAAGGAGTTCCTCTACATTATCTGAAGAAAATTGATTTGGGTGTCTTTGATCGATGGGAAGGAAGAATTGGTCAAGCATTCATTTCTGAAGAACATGATGAATCCCCGGTTGAGTCCCATGGGGATGAGGACAACAGAACTCTAGCAGATTCCGTGGCTGAACCCAGTGAAGTTACTGATCTGCTGGCTGTAGGAACCGAGGGGGAGTCTCTACCCCCTGCTTCTGGAACTCACAGGACAGATCTCTCAGTACCTGCTGATGTTGTTTCTGATATCTCACAGATAGCCAAAGATGCAGTTGACACACTGGCCACTGATCTAGGTAATGAGGAGGAAGACTAGGAGGATTTGGACGATGTTGCAGTTGAGAATGAGGATATGGAAGATGAGTCTGTTGAAGAAGAGAGTGATGAAGTTGAAGATGAAACATCCCTGAGGGAGAGGGTGGAGATGATGGAGCCTCAGGATGATGCTGAAGTTCCATCTGAGGAGCAAGCTCTAGTGATAGATCATGAGAAATCTAGTGCACCAATGGAGGGGGAGTCCTCTCAGCAGAGACTGATGAGCATTCCTTAGCAATCTACAGAGGCTGCCCCTATCTCCCCATTGGAGGCAGTGCATGTATCAAGCTCCCCTAGTGAATCTACTGAAGAGCCAGACCAAAGCTTGCCTCCGAGACATCCACTTCGATCTAATCTAGCGAATCACACAGTGAATGTCATTCAAGGCATAGTGGATGAGCTCAAACTGTCTTTTGAGCAAGCACAAAATAAATTGTTGAAAAGGATTAAGAAATCAGAGGATCTAATGCTCAAAAACGTCGTGGAAATTAATCACAAGCTGGATGTGATGGAAAAGAAGTTTGAGGCCAAGTATACAGAGGCTGGCACTGCTGTTACTCTTCTCATGCAAGGACTCAAAAAGAACACAGATGACCTGGCTGTGGTTAATCAGAATGCGCATGTTGTGGCTAATACCATCCAGAAATTCGATGCCAGCATGGTGACTCTGAACGCAAATCAACAAACCCTGCTGAATGAGTTTCCAAAGACTGTAACTCACATCGATGAGTCACTGCACACTTATGCAAACTCAATTGCCCTAGAAGCCAAAAAGGGGGAGGAAGATTATAAAGCTAAGATGGTAGGGCTTCAACAGATAATCATTGACAACTTTGATCAATCCAATAAGTATGTTTTTGAGATTTGTCATTGGTTAGTACAGCAGGCTTCAGGCATTCACGTTCCAGTTGCCCCTCCGGAGGAGGTTTATACTGCTGCTGACGAAGAAGTAAGTGTTGAAGAAGTTCCAATTAGTGAGGCTGAGACTAAAAAGGTTGCTAAGGCTGCTGTCAAAGCTACACTCAGTACCATGTTTGACCAAGTAGCCTTAGAAAAAGCAAAAGGAAAGAGGAAACTCCAAGAAGGGACATCCAAGGAAACTACAACCGAAAAGAAAGTAAGATTGAAGGAGGATGAAGTGAGAAATGAAAGATGGAGTCCTGTTTCAAGGAGTATTATTTTGGATACTTTTATGCTACAGCAAAAGGGGGAAATCAATCGGAATGATGTATACAGTTAGTATGAGTGGGAGCTGCACAAGACATATGAAGCTAAAAGGAACATCTTTTTCAGGTCCAACATCGTGGCAAATAAAGCTCCTCCTCCCAGATACTATCCAAAGCCCAAAGAATACATTGAGAGACAGAGCAGGAAGCACTTGGCGCAGTAATTGAAGGATGAAATTGCTAAGGAAAAATAGACTTAGGACTTGAGCTTATCTACTTTTTGTTGCTTATTTGTCCGCTCATGTTAATCAAATGAACAATTCTTGTGGATATACATATATATGATTTTATAATTGACTCAAGTATTGTTCTGATTGCCTTTATTTCTTTGTATCTTATCTCTGTTAATATGCTGTGTATATTCTCTGGATGGTTGTATTCATATTAGCTAGTAGGATTTTGGCTTCGTCAAATAGGGGGAGATTGTTGGGTATTGTATCCACAATTACCTGGATTTGAGGAAGCCACCTGTCAAGCTATGATGAATTCACAATGTATTTGATGATATATCTTTAAGTTGTGCTTGCAGTTACTCTACTCTAAGTACACACCAATGTCAGGGTGCAGTAGGTCAATATACACGGGTCTGCGCAACGTAATCCCTCGTTGAACAGATCAGTGTGTTAGCTTACGTGTACTCTCTCTATTGGAGTGTATTTATTTTCAAGTACAGGGCTGAGACAGATCAAGAGCAGACAAGGAGCAAGGATGGGTCAAACCAGCTCACGGGAAGATAGACGAAAATTCGTCTAAGTATGATTCGACGAGAATCACTAGTGATTCTCGCCGAATCGTCGAGAATCACTAGCTGATTCTCGCCGAATGCATCCGGCTGACTCAACGCCTTCAATGCCTTCAAGGATTCTGTCAAGTCAGAATCGGCGAGAATCACCAGGCTTAGTCAACGCCTTTAAGGAATCTGCCAAGTCAGAATCGTCGAAAATGACTCTGCATTCTCGACGATTCGTCGAGAATGGATGATGACTCTCAACGATTCTTTCTGGCTGGCAAGCAATTCAGCTAAGAATTCTTCTAAGTAGAATTCGATGGGAATCATTAGTGATTCTCGTCGATTCGTCGAGAATCACCAATAATTCCCACCGAATTTGCCTTAGGCGAATTTCTGCTGCTCGCTGGACCGGACCAAGTATACACACGCTATTTTGAATCGGAGTTAGGGCTACTTTTGGTGGGGCCCACAACGGTCATAAAGGATGACCTACAGTATATATATTCGTATATTTTGAACAGTAAACAGCAGCGAACACCAAGAAAAGGATCGGCCGCCTCGCGTGACCTAATCAATCGCGGTATTTCTTCCGCCGCCGTCGCCGCTCGTGAAGGTGGTCGCCGCCGCTGATTGTGGATTCTTCCTGATCTCCCGGCGATAGAAGCTTAGCCAAGCAACGCGTCTCACGTGTCTATCTTGAGATCCTTTGTCTCTTGATTTGTTGAATGAGAATACCTTCCCCTTCCGAATCGATTGAGACGATCGATCCAAGTAAGATCATTGGTAGACCTTGCTAGCTTTGCTATGAAGGTTGGATCTCGAAAGAATCGCTACCGCAATCTTTGCCTCCGCCGATCTCGAGGAGATCCTTTCCAAGTGAGAGCTAAGGTCGTGGACTCTTCGTCTTCTTCAAGAACGCGTCATCGAACGAAGAGGGACACCTAGCGCTCCAAAAGTAGTTTGTATTTTATACATTCTAATTTTTCTTTTGTTGTAAAGGGATGTTGGTTCCTCATTGTAAGGGTTGGGTGCAACTCGTGGTGGAGGAGTGGTGACTCCTTCGGTTGGAAGGGTTCCTTCCATTAGTGTGAGGATTGGATTTCAATCCGGTTGGTGAAGTGACTGAGTCATCCCTGGTTGGGAGATAGATCGAAGGGGGAAAGTGGACGTACCCAAGTCGGGGAACCACTATAACTGTCTGTGTCTTTCTGTGCTTTGTTTGTTTTCTTTTATTGTGCAGGTAAAATTTTAATTCCGCAAAAAGACTGCGCATCACCTATCCCCCCCTTAGGTGAAGTTAGTTGGCACAAGTGTGACTTTCACAAACTCTAACACTCCCCCTCAAGCTGGAGCATATATATTAACCATGCCCAGCTTGCCAAAAACATTTGAAAGAGAAGCGGAAATTGGTTTCATGAAGATGTCTGCCAGTTCCTTATCAGAAGTGACAAACAGAGTATAGATCTGGTTCTTCAACACCTCTTCTCTAATGAAATGACAATCGACTTCATTGTGCTTTGTCATCTCATAGAAGACAGGATTCTTTGATATATAAATAACGTATTTGTTATCACAGAACATAAGGAGAGGATGATCATAGAATTTTACCAAGTCAAGCATAAGTGCTCGTAACCACTTCAATTCGCTTGTTGTTGAAGCCCATCTCCTATACTTAGCTTCAGCACTTGACCTTGAAACCATTAACTGCTTCTTGATTTTCCAGCTAACAAGATTTTCTTATACAAAGGTGCAAAAAACTGATGTATACTTTCTATCTTCTTTATTATCAACATAGATGACATTAGAATACGCTTCAATCTTCAAATAATTATGCTTCTTAAACAACAAGCCCTTTCCCGGAGACCCTTTCACATACTCCAGAATTTTCATGGCAGAACACAGATGACACTCTCTAGGAGTTTGCATAAACTTATTGAACTTCCCAACTACATAATAGATAATTGGTCTTGTAACAGTTTGATAGTGAGCTTGCCTACAAGTCTCATATACACAATACAATCTAGGAGAAGAGGAGAATCTTCAGTCCACCCCTTATCATCCCCAACATCCATCAGACAATGAGTCGGTCTTGTGCCAAGAAGACCAGTTTCTTTTAAGAGATATAGCGCATACTTTCGCTGCGAAAGAACCATAGAGTTATGTTTTTGTGAAATCTTAATTCCCAGAAAGTACTTCAGAGTTCCCATATCCTTAGTAACAAAATATTGTCTAAGATATCGTTTTGCCATATCAATACCTTCTTTATCATCACCAGTAAGAAGGATATCATCAACATAGAAAACAAGAACCACAAGGCCTTTAGTAGTCTTGCGTATAAATAGAGAATGATCAGCAGAACTTTGATTGAAACCAATAAGAGAAACAACTCCACTAAACTTGTCAAACCAAGCTCGTCGACTCTTCTTTAAATCATAAATCGCCTTTCGAAGATTGCATACCTGAGACCCCCCTGAGCAACATACCTAGGAGGTTTCTCCATATAAACCACCTCTTGCAAATCACCATAGATGAAGGCATTCTTCACATCTAACTGAGATATTTCCCAGTCTCTATTAACCGTGACAGAGAAAAGAACATGTATAGTGCTGATGCGAGCAACAAGAGAAAATGTATCAAATAAGTCGACACCATACGTTTGAGTAAATCCTTTGGCAATAAGCCTCGCCTTATAGCAGACAACAGTACCATCTGGAAGATACTTGACAACAAAACCCATCGACAACCAACCACATCTGTGCCCAGAGGTATGAGAATAAGTGTCCAAGTGCCTCTCTCAGTTAAGGTTTTCATTTCTTCATCCATAGAGGACTTCCACCGCAGAATAATAAGAGCCTCTTGATATGTAGCCGGGATGACAAAAGAAGATATAGCAAGAGCAAAGCACTTGCCAACTGGAGAAAGCCGAGCATATGAGACAACATCTTCAATAGGATGCTTATTGCACTGGCGGACACCCTTCCGCAAGATAATGGGAAGATCAAGATCACTCTGGTCCGTAGGAGCAGATACACTATCAAAAGAGGGAAGAGGCTCGGGAACATGCATAGAAGGCTCCAAGGGCAAAGATCCAGTCTCAAGAGAAGGAGACAATGTAATAGGAAGAGTTGTGGAAAGAACTGGGTCTGGCATAGGTGTCGAGACAATAGGCATTGAAGAGGAAGTATCAGAGGGCAAGAGAGAAGAAGCAGAAGAAAATACGGTGTATCCTCAAAGATGGTGACATCAGTAGAGACGCACTATTTATAGAGAAGAGGATCAAGACAGCGATATACCTTCTGGGTCGGACAATAACAAAGGAAAATGCATTTAACAGAATGGGAAGAAAGTTTATCATGAACAGGAGAAGTTATGTGAACAAACGATGTACACCCAAAACTTTAAGAGGTAAAGGAAATGGCTCGGTCCCAGGGTACAAAATAGAGAATGGAGTCTTGCTCTGAAGAATAGATGAGGGAATACAGTTTATGAGATAGCAAGAGAGAAGAACAACATGACCCCAATAAGACCGAGAAACATTCATTTATAAGAGAAGGATGCAAGCAACATCCAAGATAAGGGGGCTCTTGCGTTCAACAACGCCATTCTGTTGAGAGGTATAGGGGCAAGTAGTTTGATAAACCAAACCGTGGCTCGTACAAAAATCAGAAAATTGACGGCTGACATATTCCTTCGTATTATTAGTACGAAGAACTTGAATAGGCATATTATACTATGTGAAGATCTCATGAAAAAAAGCAGTAAACACAGAGTAAAGTTCAGAATGCTCTTTCAAGAGATACAACCAAGTACACCTGGAGAAATCATCAATGAAGGTGACAAAGTACAAGCTACCTCTACCAACAGTCGAAGTAGGAGTGGGATCCCAGATGTAAGAGTGAACTAGTTCAAAAGGACGCGAAGAACTATGTCTCGTTCATGCTGAGAAAGAAGAGCGATAATGTTTACCAAGCTGACAGTCTTCACAATTCAAAGGGAAATCCTCTTGTGGAAGATCTAGGAGAAGTTGGTAGATGAGGCGAGAAGGAGGATGGCCAAGACGACGATATCATTGCTGAAGGGAAGAAGAAGCAGAAAGAGCAATGACATTATCAAGAAAGAAGAGACCACCACTCGCAGTCCCAGTAGCAATTGTAACCTTGGTGACAGAATCCCAGAAAGAACAAGTAGTGGAAGTAAAAGTAACCGTGCAGTGCAACTGTGTGCAGAGAGCATGAACAGACAACAAATTGTACAGAAAAGTGGGAACATAGAGAGTGTCCTCAAGCTGCAAAGACAGAGTGATGTGCATAGTGCCTACACCATACATAGGAGTAGAAGTCCCATCAACAATAATGACAGGAGAAACCCATTTCTAGTTGTTCAAGCAGGAGAACAAATGAGAATTGTCGGTCAAGTGACAAGTGCCACCAGAGTCAATAAGCCACTTATTAGAAGAGGCCAAAAGAGCACGAGCTGTAGAGGAAACAAGAGAAATCGGCCTCACGGAGAAAGAAACCAGATAGAGAAAAGACTGATCGCACGGTTATACACAAGCCGGCAAAAGAGGCTAAGAGATTGTGCGGACAAATAAACTGCGCAACCAAGCAGCTAAGAGAAGAAACCGCAAAAGGCGCTAAGAAGGGCGCAAGCCAAATGAGAACAGGTCGTCAAAAGAATAGATCGACAAACCGATCAGCTAACAAGTTGTAGAAAGTTCACAACAAAGAACAAAAGACCGATAGAGACTCAAACTACATGGTTGAGGAGAAGCCGAAAAAGATCTCATAAAGAGGACCTACCACCAAAAAGATGGAAATTGAGAAGAGACTGCGTGAGTAGAGAAAACAACACGCACGTGAAGAGAAGAGAAGAGGGAGATAAAGAGATCGTACGTGAAGACAACCAACCCGTAGAAGAATAGAGCAAAGAAGTCGCGCAAACACCAGTGAAGCCACGCGAATATAAAAGAAAGCAAAGGGACAAGTCAGAGGAAAAGCGATAAGCAAGGGAGGGTAGGACGGGAAGAAGTCGTGCGAACAGAAGAAAACCAGAAGAAGACCGAAAATGGCTAGAAAAGCAAACCACGAGCAAATTGGAGCAAAGTACCGATTAGCTCTGATACAATATGAAAAAGAGCTAAATGGAGGCAAATTTTATTTCTCCAAAAAGATAAACAATACATAGGTATGCCCCCTTATTTATAGAAAATGGGGGAGATGAGAGAATACAATAAGAGATGTGAGACTAAATACAATCCGTATGGCTTATGCGGTTTAACAATGTCAAACCGTAACACTATACAAAGCTGCTGATCACCTAGCGGCCACCGAGGTAAGCCTCCAAACCGCTACTGAAGTCCGCTAGACCGCCGTTGCTAGCCGTCAGACCGCAGCTACGGGTTTCCACCAGACCGCAGTTGTGAACTCCCATCACTATTTCTAGGGTAAGCCTCCGGGCTGCTGCTGTGGCAAACCATCAGGCTGCTGTTGTGGCTAACCATCAGGTCACTGATGTGGCTAACCATCAGGCCGTTGCTGCGGTAAGTCTCCAGACCGCTGTTGCGGCTAACAATCTGACCGCTGCTGCGGCAAGTCTCCAGATTGCTAACGCGGCTAACCATCTGATCGATGTTGCGGTAAGTCTCTAGACCGCTACTGTAACTAACCATCAGGCTGCTGTTGTGGCAAGTCTCCAGAGCGCTTGATAGTTTAACTTTCAAGACAGCCTAAATACCTAGAGGGGGGGGGGTGAATAGGTTCTACTTCTTTATAAAAACTTCTAGGCAGAATTCAATTTAATGGCTAACACAATAATCACAGCAATCACAGAAAATAAAACATCACAGATTGCACAATGTTTTATAGTGGTTCCCCAAGGTCTGGGTACATCCACTTTCCCCCTTCACCTATCTAGCAGTATGCTAGATTCGACCAAACTTCCACTAATCTCAGATCAACAGATCCTACAACTCAGAACCCAACTGGTTCCTACAACTCAGGCATAACAGCCCTACCTCAGCCTTGCCCCAAGGCCTACAACTCAGAGAAGACCCTTCTCCTACACTCAGGCAAACAACCCTACCACTCAGAGTTCAACACTCCTACACTCAGCCTTTATAACACAGGCTTACAACTCAGATCTGTGTAAACAGATCCTACAGAAATATAGAAAAGATTAGTTAACTGTCTTGCCTAAATTGAGAGAGAAAAGGCCAAGACAATTCTTGATCAGCTGATGAAATCAACTGTATCTGAGCTTTCTTCAAAGCTTCTTGAATATGAACTTAGCTGAGTTGATTTCCAAACAGCTTCTTGAGAATCCACTGGTGGTTTCTTTCTTCTTCTTCAAATTCTGGCTTGATCTCTCTCTATCCAGCACTTTGAATGATTCTTCTGAATTCTGATTAGAACTCTTCTTTGATCTATCCTTAGATAGTCTTCTTAGATCTTCTGGAGAAGATCTTCTTAAGTGCCTAGCACTTTCTTGAAATGAATTGGATTGTAATCCTTCTCAACTTTTTGATTCTCATCAATGTTTTCAAAGGGTTTTTTTCCCTTCTGAATCTGTCTATTTATAGACTTTCTTCATGGTAACCGGCTGATCCGGTTTCTAACCGTTTTCTGATAAGTCTGACAGCTTCAGTTAACCGGTGGCAACCCACAGCTGTCAAGTCTTCAAATAAGTCCTGTGCCTTAGTCTTGAACCACAAGATATCGAGACAGTCTGTCAGAAAGTGTCGAGACCATCTGTCTATCTGTGTCGACACAATTGACTTTGGTGTCGACACAGTCTTCAGTGATGTCGACTAAGTTTCCTTTGAGTCGACACAGCTTCTTCTGAAAATAACTTGGTCTTGACTCTTCAGTGTGTCGACACAAGTCCTGTGTGTCGACACAGTTGTTGTAGAATCATAACTTAGTAAGTGTCGACTTAGCCTTCAGGTGTCGACACAGTCTTCTTTTAACTCTGCTATAATGTATCGACTCAATCACAATGTGTCGACACATTCTGCTGGTGTAGACAAACTTGAGGTCAACTATATTCTTCTGTGTCGACACATCCTGCTGGTGTCGACAAACTTGAGGTCGACTATATTCTTCTGTGTCGACACAAATTCCCAGTGTTGTGACGACTTACTTCTTCTGTGTCGACACACTTTCCCAGTATTGTTGTAGACTAACTGCTATGTGTCGACACTGCTTCCCAGTGTTGTTGTAGACTAACTGCTATGTGTCGACACTACTTCCCAGTGTTGATGTCGACTAATTTCTTCTATGTGTCGACACATCCTTCTCTGTGTCGACACTTGGACTTAGAATCTTTTTGCATACTTTATCAATTCTTCACCTGCACATGTCAACTCAAAACAACATCAAATACACCTTGATGTATATCATTGAGCAAGGTTGGGCTTCTTCAAATCAGGTACACATTTTCCAATGTACCCAACAATCTCCCCCTATTTGGAGAAGTCATAACCCTTATAGCCAATGATATACACCATTTATAAACAGTACTAAATGATGATATATGACAAAAACACAGGGATACTTAATTATAAACAAAATAATAAAAATATCATAGATAAAACAATCTATCACAGATTTAAACAATATTTTATTTATTACTGGGTAATGTTTGATTACATTGTTTTACATTTAATGATCACATCACAACATTACAAAACATTATGAAGGAACTAAAACACAATCAGGATTGATCAGGCTCTCTAATGATAATCCCTTTGCCAGATTGAATTTTAGCTGTCACAGGAGCTTCTGATTCTTCAGCTATCTTCTTTCCTTTTAGATCAGCTTTCTTCTGAGCTTCTTCCTTGAGCCTTTGCCTTTCAAAATAGTGAAAAGGCTTTGGGAAGTACTTGCTTGGCTCCATAGCATCTGGTGGCAGCCTCCCCAGCTTAGCTTTCCTTCTGAATTGTACTATAGCTTCCTGTCTTGCCTCATACTTCTGCCATTCTATCTCATTGTATCACTTCCCTCTCTCATGAACTTTGTCTTGTACAGCCTTCCATGCAGTGAGTATTATGTTCCTTGAAGTAGGACTCCACTGCTCATAATCTGACTTAAGTGCAGCCTGCTCTCTAAATCTCTTCTTTACTAATAGAGCATCTTGCTGTTCTTTCAGGAAGGCCTCTGGCATCTCAACTTTCTCAATCACAACATTATTCACCTCCTTTGGAGGACTATACATATCCTGCACTTGCTTATCCAGAATATCAAAATCAGAAGGAGGGTAAATAACTTGGGCAACCTCAGGTTGGTTGCCTTCAAGTAGTCCTGCTTGAATGCCTGATTCAGCCATCATATCATCATCACACAAGGGTGGACATCCCAAGGTGGCTCTTATACTATTTGTCACCCATTTAGAGTGCTCTTGGCCTGCATGAATCAATAACCTCTCCCCCTTTATGACTTCTCTGGTCATATGATCTCTAAGATCATTCTTCTGAAACCTTATCTGTCCTTCTAGATAATTTATACCATCTTTGAAAAATGGTTTCAACTTTTGCAGCTTGGTTGATATGTCATGTTGGCAGGTGGAGATAGCAGTTTGTACTGAGGCAATGGCATCTTGAAATTTCTTATTAAACTCTTCCTTTTCTTTAGCTCTTGCCTCAGACATTTCAGTGTAATTCTTTTGTAATTCTAGAAGAATCTAATTGTGGGAGTCTTCCAGATTTGCATTCAAATTGATCTGATTGGTAATGACATAGCCTTGCTTCAGGACAACATCATCTACCTTTTTAGTAATAGCCTCCTGTTGTTGAGCTAGATAAACCACAGCATGGCCTCCCTTTTGGAAGCAATCTGTCATTTCTTTCTTATGTATGTTGACTTGAAACTGGATGGACTTTATATCCTGAGCTAAGTCAAACTGAAGTGACTTGCTATTTTCATCAACATACTTTTCCAGAGCCATTCTTTGTTCATCCAATTTCACCTGTAGATCTACCATAAACTTGTTATGATCAAAGGCAGGAGATACTTGTTGAGGTGTTGTCTGTAAAGCCTGCTTATAACTCTTGCTTCTTCTCTTAAATACAACAAGTTTTCTTTTCTTGGCCATCCTGGCTTCTTCAGTTTCAGTATCAGACGAAGTATCTAGGTGAACTCTTTCTTGAGGAGGATGAAGTGTATCTGTCCCAGTGACCTGTTGCTCAGTCTCAACATCCACTGGCTCCCCCTGAACCTGTGGCTCAACTTCAGCTTCCTGATCAATTTCCATACCTATGGACTTCTCAATTTCTGGTCCTCCTCCTACTTTATCAGTAGTAGTATCAGCATCAGGGAATAACTCCTCCAGAGTAAATTCCAGTTGAGCTGTATCTTCTGCAGCAGTTAAATCTTGAGATAAGTCTAACTGTGCTTCCTCTTGCACTTGTACTGACAATAGCTTCTCCTGTACCCGTTCAGTAATTGTAGTATCTAGAGTAGGAGTGGACACTAGCTCCCCCTGAACCTGTGCAGTAATAAGAATATGAGCAATGTCTTTTATAGTAAAATACATTAGCTCCCCCTACACTTGTACCTGATCAGGAGTAGATGCATTTTGAGCAGGAGAGTGAACTGGCTCCCCCTGCATCTGTGCAGGTGTTGACACTTGCTGGACTATAGTTGAGTCAGGCTGTTCTTCAACCTGTGTCCTGAGTGAGTCTTCTTGTTGTTGTTCAGTTTCTTGAGTTTGAGAAGGGGATTTCACAGGGGTGTCTGGCCTGCTCTCTTCAGGCACATCCTTGAATAGCACCCTATCCCACCTAGAGAACAGTCTCATATCCATCCTTCTCATATGATTGATCTTAGTCCCTGGCAGTTGCTGCATCACTTCAGGAATCACGCCAGTGAGATATAAGCTCATGATTCTAGCCATGTTGGGCTTCTTGATTCCTTCTTTGATCTTGTCAAAGAGTACTCCTGACCAATCAGTAGGAATTGTAAAAACAATCCTGGTCATAAGGCTGAACATATAGGCAGAAATCCTATCATGTCCACCTGTCTTGCAGAGGATCACTTTCCCAACAATTTCAGACAAGAACTTCCCTTGCTGATTCATACCCTTCCTGTTGAATGCAGCTCCAATCTTCATGCTCGAGTCCAGTCCACACCATTGAAGGGCTTCCCTTGTCTTAGAACTAGGAACTTCCTCTTCATTCTCAACTACTTGTAATTGAAAGATCTTTCTGAAACTTCTTGAAGTAATCTTCACCTTAGTCCCTTGAACATTGGACTTAATCTTGAGGCCATTTGAGTGGACTGATGCAGAGATAAAGAACTCGTGCACCTCCTTCTTCCAGATTTTAGTCGGTTCTGAGATTAGAAATTATAACCCTGACTCGGAGAGGAGGGTGATAACCCCTTGAACATCTGGCGGCGCATCTGCAAAAGCCTGGCGCACCAACTCATACCCTTCATTGACGTTGTCTTCAATCCTTGGCGCCATCGATTCGTCGAGAAAGCTTGAGAGAAGAGAGAAAGATAGACTGTCGACACAGGGTTTTAGTCTCGAAAACCTTAGAAGCGTGTCGACAGAAAGAGTTTTTGACCTATTTATACCTTCTGTTGAAAGAAGTTCAAAAGGCGCCAAAAACAGACTAAATGTGTCGACACAGACGGAATGTGTCGACACAAACTTCTATTGTCTCGACATTACTTCAGCCTACTATGCGTCGACACCAATTTGTGGTTATGTCGACACCTTGGATACATAGTAGATAGACAGAAATTCTGTGTCGACTCTAAGGATAAGTGTCGACACATATTCTGTAAGTGTCGACACCATTATCCTGGTTAAGTCGACATTACATTTCTGGTTAAGTCGACAATATAACTCTTAAGTGTCGACACATATTCTCTGTGTCGACACAATATTTCTGACTTGTCGACATTATTTCTCTGAGTCGACACATTATTACTGAATGTGTCGACACATTCTTACTTAGCCAATTTCTGTTGGTTCAACACCACTTGTAAGTGTTACTTCAATGTGTCCCTTTTTTTTAACACTTAATTATGTTGTTATTACTTTAACTTACTTAAATACCACTTCAATTGCATTGTTAATGATTTTGTTAATACATTAATCAATGGTTAACATACCTAATTCAATTTTGAATTTATTGAATTTGGTTTCATCTAAAGGCTTAGTAAATACATCTGCTATTTGATAATCTGTTTTTACAAATTCCAATGAGATGTCTCCTTTTTCTACATGTTCTCTTAGAAAATGGTATTTGATTTCTATATGCTTAGTTCTACTATGAGAAACTGGATTATTAGCAATAGAAATAGCACTCTTAGAATCACAGAAAAGGGGTGTTCTACTTACCTGAATACCATAATCCTTAAGCTGATGCTGCATCCACAATAGCTGTGCACAGCAGCTTCCAGCTGCAACATATTCTGACTCAGCTGTGGAAATTGCCACACTGGTCTGCTTCTTACTACTCCATGATATTAATCTTCCTCCCAGGAATTGACAAGTACCTGTAGTACTTTTCCTGTCCTCTCTACATCCTGCAAAATCTGCATCTGAATAGGCTGTTAGTAGAAAATCTCTATTCCTAGGGTACCAAAGGCCTAGATTAGGAGTGCCCTTTAGATATCTCAGAATCCTTTTGACTGCAGTATAATGAGATTCTTTAGGGCAGGCTTGGTACCTAGCACAGACACATGTTGCATACATAATGTCTGGTCTACTAGCAGTGAGATATAGTAGAGACCCAACTATTCCTCTATACAATGATTCATCAACAGGTTTACCTGTCTCATCTTTGCATATAGGCATACTTGTTCCCATAGGAGTTCTCATGGTGGAGGATGACTA
This sequence comes from Platanthera zijinensis, assembly GCA_039513925.1. Taxonomy (NCBI): domain Eukaryota; kingdom Viridiplantae; phylum Streptophyta; class Magnoliopsida; order Asparagales; family Orchidaceae; genus Platanthera; species Platanthera zijinensis. Next base: position 58,478,193 of record CM077086.1, read on the forward strand.
CATACCATATTTCTTAATTAATTCTTTGGTGAACTTAGACTGGGATATGGACAATCCATCATCAATGTCTTACTTGGAGTCCCAAGAAGAACTTAAGTTCTCCCATACTGCTCATCTCAAACTTCCCTTGCATAAGTTTGGCAAACTTTTTACAAAGGTTGTTTTCAGTAGATCCAAAGATTATGTCATCAACGTAGATCTGAACTAAGATGATCTTACCTTTGGATTCCCTAAGGAATAGAGTTTTGTCTATCTTTCCTCTTGAGAATTTATTCTCAATGAGGAAGGTAGACAGGGTTTCATACCAAGCCCTTGGAGCTTGTTTTAACCCATACAAAGCTTTCCTAAGCTTATACACAGAATCAGGTTTAAGAGGATCTACAAAACCTGATGGCTGCCCTACATATACTTCTTCTTTAAGATCACCATTCAGAAATGCTGACTTCACATCCATCTGGTATACTTTGAAGTCTTGGTAGGCTGCATAGGCAAGGAACATTCTGATTGCATCCAGCCTTGCTACTGGAGCAAAGGTTTGATCAAAGTCGATCCCTTCTTCCTGCCTGTATCCTTTTGCAACTAACCTTGCTTTATTCTTCACTATTATCCCACTTTCATCTAGCTTGTTCCTATAGATCCACTTAGTGCCAATTATGTTGTGGCCTCTTGGTTTAGGAACAAGCTCCCAGACTTTGCACCTTCTGAATTGATTCAGCTCCTCTTGCATAGCATCAATCCAGTGCTGGTCTTGGATAGCTTCTTCAAACTTCTTAGGTTCCATTTGAGACAAGAAACTTGAATGCAAAACTGTGCTTTGATTTCTGCTTCTAGTTTGCACTCCTTGTCTTGGATCACCAATTATCTGATCAGCAGGATGATCTCTTAGATATCTTATAGCTGGAGGAAGATTCCCTTCAGGTTGAGCATCTCCAGCTTCTTCATTCTGCTGAACCTCTTGGTTTTCATCAGCTTCCATTATCTCTTGTACTCCCCGTGGACAGCAGCCTTCATTTTCCAATGCTCCATCTTCCTTTGAAGCTTCAGCAATGGTGAGCTTGTCCATCCTCTTGCTTATCCCTGTTGAGTCATTTGATCTACAAGACAACTCACAATTGATTAATCTTGTTTCATCAAATACAACATGCACAGATTCTTCAACAACTTGAGTAGTTAAGTTGAAGACTCTATAGGCCTTACTATTTGTGCTGTACCCAACAAATATCCCATCCTGGGATTTGGCAGCAAACTTAGTCAAATATGACTTGCCATTATTAAGCATATAGCACTTGCAACCAAAGATCCTAAAATAGGATAGATTTGGTTTTCTGCCTTTCACAATCTCATAGGGAGTCTTTCTGTGGCTTTTGGTGATAGAAGCCCTATTGATGACATGACAAGCAGTGTTAACTGCCTCAGCCCAGAAATATTCTGGGAGAGAGGTGTCACTCAATAGAGTTCTACCAGCTTCAATTAATGTTCTATTCTTTCTTTCAGCAATTCCATTTTGCTGAGGTGTTCTAGGTGAGGAGAACTCTTGGAAAATCCCAAAGTCTTTACACAAGTTTGTTATGCTTTCAGATTGAAACTCAGTACCATGGTCACTTCTTATTTTGACCACTGTACTATTCAGTTCATTCTGAATTTGCTTAACAAAATTAAGTAAGACACTTTGGGTTTCTGATTTCTGTCTCAGAAAGAACACCCATGTAAATCTAGAATAGTCATCTACAACCACTAGAGTGTAGACCTTCCTACCTAGACTGTGAACTGGCATAGGACCAAAAAGATCCATATGCAAGAGGTATAAGCACCTCACAGAATCCTTGTTTTCAAGGCTTTGAAATGAGGATTTTGTCTGCTTGCCCTTTTGACAAGCTGAGCATACCCCTTCCTTTATACACTTAACTTGAGGCCCATTCCTCACTAGTTCTTTACTAATGAGTTGGCTAATTGTCTTATAGTTTAGATGAGCCAATCTCTTGTGCCACTTAACACAATGGGAAGCATTGTCATCAGCTACAAGACAAATGGGGGAAGCCTTATTCTCACATTCAAAATTAAGGCAATATACATTTCTCTTCCTATACCCAGTCAATATGATCTCTTGATCACTTGACCTTTTGATATGACATCCATCCTTACCAAATGAAATGTCATATCCTAGATCACTCAGCTGGCTTATGCTTATTAGATTATGTTTCAAACCTTTTACATAGGCCACTTGGGTGATAGTAATTAGGTTAGAAGAAATGTTACCAAACCCTTTGATGACTCCCTTCTCAGATCCACCAAAGATCACTTTAGGTCCATCTTTGACAGATGAATACTCCTTCAGCATCCCCTTTATTCCAGTCATATGCCTGGAGCAACCACTGTCCAAGTACCATATAGGGGCATGAGAACTTGGACTATCCTGCAACACAGAATTACTTACCCTTAGAACCCAAGTAAGTCTTGGATCCTTGGTTCAGATTAGCATTAACAAAGCTACCATAATCTCTTCTAACAGGTAGACTATTGTTCTTTGTAACACTTGTGTTAAACCAGCAGTCTAGTGCAAAATGGCCTCTCTTGCCACAGCACCAACACTCAAACTTATTGTATCTATTTCTAGATACATTCTTGACAGAAAAATGTCTGTCCATTGCTTGTGCTGCAGCAACCTTACCCATTGATTTCTTAAAACCATTAGGTTTATGACCATGGATAGGCCTGCTGGCATTTACACCCTTGTTATTCTGAACACTAGTCTTAATATGACCTTGAGTATTCTCATGATCATATTTGTTAGAAGGCACTTCCTCCTTTCTAAACTTTATAGGGACTGAAAAATTTAGTGGCTGAACAAGAGCTTTACCTTTCCTCTTGAAGTTGTCAGCCCTGGTGTTACCTTTAAATCCTAATCCAGCCTTACCCTTTTGAGTGACAAACTCATCTATCAAGGGTAAGACAGATTTTGGCTTAGAGTAACTAGCCACTAAATCTTTTTCAATTTTAAGTCTGGCCTCCAGACTCTTTACTTGATCATTAGTATAATTAATTTTGCCCATCTGAATAATAGTTATATTCTTCAGCTTGGCAATTTCAGTCAACTTTTGATCAAGGACTTTTTCTAACTCAGTTGTTGCAACCCTTAGTTCAGTAATTTCCTGAGCCTGAGATTTAACCAGGTTCTTGCTTTTCTTAAGGGCCTGCAACAAGTCCCCATACTTATCTATCAATTGATAGACATCTCCTTCAGATTCAGATGCATCTTCATCACTTGATGCAGATGTAGCTGATTCTTCACTTGTACTACAAACAGATGTACTGGAAGGACATTTTACCTCATTAGGACCAGACTGATTCTGGCATATGTCCTATTCTGATCTTGTCATCAACCCCATGCATTGATGTTCATTGATGGAGTCTAGCAACTGCATAAACTCCTCTTCCTCAGATGCAGCATATAGTCCAATATATGCTTCAGCTTCAGATCCTGATTCTGAAGTTGACTGGTCTGATAGACTCTTATCTTTCTTTGCTACAAAGGATTTCTCCTTCTTGCCTTTCTGATAAGTCTTCTTCTTTTCTGAAGATTCCTTTCTCTTGTCAGGACAATCAGCCACTACATGTCCAGGCCTATTGCAACAATAACAGACAATCTTTGAAGTAGTGGCTTTGCTGGGCTTTGATCTGCTCTTCTCTTTCCTTGATGACCTTTTCTTCTTATAATAGTCATCAACTTGCTGTGATGGGGAAGTCCTAGACTTCCACTGCTTCTTCTTCAAGAACCTCTGGAATTGTCTTGTGAATGCAGCAAAATCTGCATCTGAATCACAGCTTTCAGAACCCTTGTTTGAACTTTCAGAACTATCTTCTGTAACTTCCTTAGGAGGAGATGGTGATATCCTCCTATTCTTTCTAGTGGCTTCTGTATTGAATGCCACAGTCTTTTCTCTATGCTCTCCTCTTGAGTTTCTTTCCTCCTCCTTCCTCACCATAAGTTGCATTTCATAGGATAGCAACTTTCCAAACAGGGTTGGAGGAGATATCTCTGCCAATTTAGCCACTTCTCTTATGGCACAGATCTTTGTATCCCAATCCTTTGATAAGGATCTTAAGAATTTGTCATTCAGTTCATAGGTACTGAAGACTCTTCCATAGGATATTAGCTCATTCACAATTCTATAGAATTTCTTATAGCACTCAGTTATGCTATCAGATTTTCCTTGTCTAAAGCTTTCATACTCCTGATTTAGCATAGACTTCCTGTCCAGCCTTACTTCTTCAGATCCCTCCATGTAGACAATCAATGTGTCCCACATCTCCTTGGAGGTCTTGCAGTGAATCAGATTCTGAAATGTTGAATCATCTATGGCACTAACAATGATGTTCTGTGCCCTTTTGTCCATGGTTGCCAAGATGATTTCATCCTTGGTCATTTCTGAATAAGTCTTTGGTATTTGGATATTTGCATCCACAGCTGAAATCTTCTTTGGGATAAAGGGCCCTTCCTGAACTGTGATATAAATCCTTGGGTCAGATGCCTCCATAAACAATCTGACTCTTTCTTTCCAGATCCCAAAGATTTCCTTCCTGCATATGGGTAATTTCATAGACCCTAGCTCCTTATGATTCTCTCTAGAACCCATCTTCTTGAATCTTGAATCTGCCTTTCAGATCTACCTCAGACTGTTAAGTCCTTTTTGAGGAACCTCCCTCTGATACCACTTGATAGTTTAACTTTCAAGACAGCCTAAACACCTAGAGGGGGGGGGTGAATAGGTTCTACTTCTTTATAAAAACTTCTAGGCAGAATTCAATTTAATGGCTAACACAATAATCACAGCAATCACAGAAAATAAAACATCACAGATTGCACAATGTTTTATAGTGGTTCCCCAAGGTCTGGGTACATCCACTTTCCCCCTTCACCTATCTAGCAGTATGCTAGATTCGGCCAAACTTCCACTAATCTCAGATCAACAGATCCTACAACTCAGAACCCAACTGGTTCCTACAACTCAGGCACAACAGCCCTACCTCAGCCTTGCCCCAAGGCCTACAACTCAGAGAAGACCCTTCTCCTACACTCAGGCAAACAGCCCTACCACTCAGAGTTCAACACTCCTACACTCAGCCTTTATAACACAGGCTTACAACTCAGATCTGTGTAAACAGATCCTACAGAAATATAGAAAAGATTAGTTAACTGTCTTGCCTAAATTGAGAGAGAAAAGGCCAAGACAATTCTTGATCAGCTGATGAAATCAACTGTATCTGAGCTTTCTTCAAAGCTTCTTGAATATGAACTTAGCTGAGTTGATTTCCAAACAGCTTCTTGAGAATCCACTGGTGGTTTCTTTCTTCTTCTTCAAATTCTGACTTGATCTCTCTCTATCCAGCACTTTGAATGATTCTTCTGAATTCTGATTAGAACTCTTCTTTGATCTATCCTTAGATAGTCTTCTTAGATCTTCTGGAGAAGATCTTCTTAAGTGCCTAGCACTTTCTTGAAATGAATTGGATTGTAATCCTTCTCAACTTTTTGATTCTCATCAATGTTTTCAAAGGGTTTTTTTTCCCTTCTGAATCTGTCTATTTATAGACTTTCTTCATGGTAACCGGCTGATCCGGTTTCTAACCGTTTTCTGACAAGTCTGACAGCTTCAGTTAAACGGTGGCAACCCACATCTGTCAAGTCTTCAAACAAGTCATGTGCCTTAGTCTTGAACCACAAGTTGTCGAGACAGTCTGTCAGAAAGTGTCGAGACCATCTGTCTATCTGTGTCGACACAATTGACTTTGGTGTCGACACAGTCTTCAGTGATGTCGACTAAGTTGCCTTTGAGTCGACACAGCTTCTCCTGAAAATAACTTGGTCTTGACTCTTCAGTGTGTCGACACAAGTCCTGTGTGTCGACGCAGTTGTTGTAGAATCATAACTTAGTAAGTGTCGACTTAGCCTTCAGGTGTCGACACAGTCTTCTTTTAACTCTGCTATAATGTGTCGACTCAATCACAATGTGTCGACACATTCTGCTGGTGTAGACAAACTTGAGGTCGACTATATTCTTCTGTGTCGACACATCCTGCTGGTGTCGACAAACTTGAGGTCGACTATAATCTTCTGTGTCGACACAAATTCCCAGTGTTGTGACGACTTACTTCTTCTGTGTCGACACACTTTCCCAGTATTGTTGTAGACTAACTGCTATGTGTCGACACTGCTTCCCAGTGTTGTTGTAGACTAACTGCTATGTGTCGACACTGCTTCCCAGTGTTGATGTCGACTAATTTCTTCTATGTGTCGACACATCCTTCTCTGTGTCGACACTTGGACTTAGAATCTTTTTGCATACTTTATCAATTCTTCACCTGCACATGTCAACTCAAAACAACATCAAATACACCTTGATGTATATCATTGAGCTAGGTTGGGCTTCTTCAAATCAGGTACACATTTTCCAATGTACCCAACAGCGCTGTTGCAGCTAACTTTCATACCGCAGTTGCGACTAGCCTCAAGACAGTATCTGCGGGAAGACCTCCAAGACTGGAAAGCCCAGCGGGAAGCCGACTACAAAACCGAAACATTGCTAAATAGCCACACAATCAGACTGCCTGGACAAACCGCCTAACTGCCCGAACTACAAGCCCATGTCAAACCGCCAAACTCTAACACTGACCCTCAGCGACGACTCACACAGTGTCATCCATCCCATAGGGGGACTCTATACTTTCTCTGTGTTTGGAATTCTGATCTCAACACTTAAAGGAATGTAGAAGCGCCCCCTCCAAGAAGCATCCTGCTCTACTGTAAGTATGGAATGCATGGCAACCTTGGACAATGCGCCTGGAAATCTGAACAAGGATACGCGTATAAGCAACCAAATTATGATGCGAGAAAAGGAAACATCGGGTGCCATCAAAACTCACAAAAGTATGAAAAGAAGTAGCACACTGTGACTAAAGCCCTTCTATGCAAGGTCAGAGAGGAATAGGAGAGCACAGAGAAGGATCACACTTGTGCTCGGGCAAGGTATCCACACTTCATATACATATAATGCACAAAAAGGCCCCATGTGTGAGAAGGTAATGTATAGGGGAACCAATAACCACGAGCACTTGCGAGGATGCTATGCACACAGTGCATACATGTGAACCATATGCGTAGACCGTATTGGGCGCACCCCACCGTACAATCCACACGGGCGGACCCCTCCATGCATAGCACGTGGTATAACCCAACGAGGGTCGGCCTCCCTCTCCGCTGAGGCCACCCAGAGTGGACTCAACTACGGCCGACCTTGCAAGGGCCGACCTCCTTCTCTGTTGAGGCTGCCCTGAGCGGCCTCTACAACGGCTTACCCCGTGAGGGCAGGCCGCCCTCTTCGCTGAGGCCGCCTAGAGCGGCCTCAGTTGTGTCCTACCTCGTGAGGGTCGAACTCTCTATCCACTATGGACGACCCCACGAGGGAAGACCACCCTCTTTTCCAAGGATGACCGAAAGCGAAGCGTCCACGACCGGCCCAACAAGGGTTGGCTGCCCCCTCACCCGATGCTAGCCTCAGCTGTGGTCGGGTGGCAAAGGCCGGTCTCGCTCCACACTAAGGCTTCCCGGGGTGACCGACAAAGGTCGGCCCCTCCCGGCCGCCCATCAAGCTCGGTAGGGGTGGCGACCTCTGTTGGGTACATTGGATACAATGTACTTGATTTGAAGAAGCCCTTTCAACTTAATGATATACACATATTTGTATTTGAAGTATACTTAAGTTTATGTATGCAAGTTGTCTATTTCATATTGATTGGGCAGGTGGACACAAGAAGCTGACTAGATTTTGAAGAAAAATTATCTAAGTTACAGAAGCGTCGAGTGGAGTCATCAAAATGCTGAGTAACATCAGCATAGTCTACATTCAGCAACTTGCAGTGCAGAAAAATTGCTAAGTACAAAAGTGTCGACACACTTCAACTGTGTCGACACCATTACAGAAGCTGTGTCGAGACAAGTCAGTTAACTCGACACATAGAAGATTCAAGACAGCTGTGTCGAGACAAGTCAGTTAACTTGACACATAAAAGATTCAAGACAGTTGTGTCGAAACAAGTCAGTTGTCTCGACACCTTGAAGACTAAGCCAGCATACTTGACACTATAAAGCTTAAAGCAGTTCTGTCGAGACAATACAACTGTCTCGACACAAAGAAGAAAGGAAATTTTACTATATAAAATTGTGTCGAGACAAATAAACTGCCTCAACACAATGAAGAATTAAAGCATAGACGTTCCGACATCAGGCAGACAGTTGTGTTGAGACAATCCAACTGTCTCGAAATAAGGCAGATTTAAAAGATGTCAACACAGACAACGCTTGTATCGAGACAAGTCAACTGTCTCGACACTTTCAAGTTTCAGATAAAAATTCTTCCAAGTAGAATTGTGTCAAGACTGCTAAGATGTCTTGACACAAGTGTCGAGACACTTTTGACATCTCGACTATTTTGTTTCAAAAAATGTGCAGAGTCAACACAGAAGTGTCAAGACAAACCAGAACTATCACATCAGTTATAGAAATAAGATATTCAACAGAAACAGTCTGAGGGAGGATTTGAAGTATGATGTCAGATGCTGATGTCATCATTCAGTAACCGCCGTCCATGAAGGCTATAAATAGAGGGGTTGTCTACACCAACATATAATATACAGAATCAATCAAAAACAGAAAATCTTTGATGCAGGCTAGTCCTTTTGGGCATTAAGGCAATCGACGTAACTAACGCAACGCTCTTCGATAACCCTCGCACTACGCTCAAGCCTCAAACACAGCAATGACACAATTTGTATTTGCAATATTTAGAGATTACAGAGGGTTCACAAAGCCCTTCAAGATAATACCAAGGCGATAGGCCAAGGTCCTCTCAAGCGAAAGGAACCCACACAGTTCGGTCGAGAGTTGTTGTACCAAAAGAGAATCCACCGAAAAACAAAGATTCAAACAAGGATGGTTCTCTCCCAACAAAATAAAAATGAGGGCCGCCACACCTCACGAACTTAAATGGAAAAAGGAAAACACCAACAAGATCTATGAAGAAATTAACCACGAAAATTCTAGCGTTTCACAAGCCACGCAACACGCATATGCCACAAGATCTATCAAGAGGGAAAATCACAGAGTAGAAGATATATTCATTACCCAATCGGAATGGATGATTTCGATTACTCTCTACTTGGTTCGACCTTCAACGGCTCCACCAGAGTCACGCTGGATGGAGAGGAAATTGTCCTCCTTCGTCGCTTCACGCCGGGGTTTAAGAATCCATAAAAGCAAGCCTCTTGCCTTGGCCAAATTTCTTCAAGGAGGGGGTTGATCGGTTTTTGGTGAGGGGGAAGCGGGTGGTCGGGTTTGTATTGAGGAGGATAGCCGGCCTTGGTGTGGTTGATGAAGGGGTCGGTTTTTCGAGAGGTATTGAAGGCTTGGTTCGAATATTGGAAAGGGGGAAGAGGAGGTAGAGCGGGGGAAATAAAGGGTGAGGCCGAAATTTTTGAGAGGAGGAGGAAACGAATTTTCCAAGATGGGAAGAGAGAGGAGGGGGGAGTTCAAATTTTGAATCCTTGGTTTTCAATTTTTCATTCTCTACTCAATCCTTCATGAAAAGGCCTATATATAGGCTACACCACTCAATCTCCACCATACAATATTAAACCACTCATGATGGCTAATGACACCCATCATGTCATAATAAAACAATAATTAAATACATTAAATAAAGATAGCAATTGATGGTTATAGGCACCCATCATACATGAAATTAAATAACATTGCAAAATAAAATAATAATAAAATAAAACATAAAAAGTGACTTAATAATAAATAATAATTTATTAATAATTATTAATAATTATTAATTATTGGTTTGCTCCGCGGGCGGATATTTTGGCGTCGCTCCACATGGTCATCACGCCACCGCAAGTCTTTATCTGGAGGCAGAGAAATATCTTCCGTAAGCACGCCGTCATCGTCTTCAGCATGTTGAGGGCTGTCGTCTCCATCAATCCTCCCCTGCTCAAAAGTACTCATCACCGATGAGTAGATCCGATTATACAGATGAGGGAAAGCATCATCCATTAGAACCACGAAGCGGCACACAACACCACTAGGAGAGGGGGCACAATAACCTGGAGTATCCTGTCAGGCAAAAATGTGTTCCTAGGAAACCTTGACAACGCATTAGACAATAAAGGAAAACAAAATTCATCATCAACAACCAACGTACCTCCAGTGAAAACCGATGAAGATAGCGGTCCAAGCATAAACTCACTACCCAGACCCAAAGAGAACAAAGTGTAAAGTATATATGGAAAGGTAGATATTTCAAGTGGCATAGAAGCATGAAGCGTAAAATATGAAATGATGAAAATAGAAGCTATGCCCCAATCAGTGGAAAATTCTAAAAGAAATATCATGTTTCCAAACTCCCTTAAGATTCGCAAAGGATGGACTTGCCGATTTGTTAATATTTTTAAGGTGCCCGGGGGCATCTGTAAAGGGGTGAGACAAGCCAAAACCAAATCATTCACATAACGGTGTGAGACTCTCCGATACAAACTAGCAAGTAATTTAAAGGACGTATTTTGATAAATTAAGATGTTAAGAATGCTCCTAATTAAATTAAAACTGTGAGGGGTGAACCCATGTGCAACATGACTTGAGTTAACAGTAGAAAATAACGGGACTAAGTCTGGTGGCACGGGTGCTTTAAATTCATTAACGATTTCCGTGGAGTCCAACGTCATAGTTTTAAATTTAGATTTAAATTTAGATTTAAAAATTTCACAAAGAAATGCCTGCGGAAAATGCTCATCACCCACTATAGAGTTGGACGCTCCCGAATTTGAAAGGTCGTGCGGGAGATACAACTCAACATACCCAACTACGTTCACTAATGTGTGCATGCACGGATCATCAAAAGGCGGAGGATAAATGCAAGCGACCGGGCTTGGCAAATAATTGTGTCTAGGGGGACACCACATCAAAACATACCATCGCCATGGAATCACTAGCAGTCCAAAACGAAGCCTTACCCAACGCCAAGAGATCAGATGAACGGTCCATCCTAGGAACAACATAGTCAAATCTATGAAAAGTAGTGGAAAGATCGAACGCGACTACTAACAAATCGCTCACACACATCTGTCTGGGTAAGTCTAACGGGGGAGCTGGATAATTAAACATCTTCAGATATCTCGGCCTAGAAATGACAAGCTCGTTCCCTAACAAGTCATCTAATCTAGTCAAGTGAACAAGAGGAGGAGTCGACATGGTCGATCCCGGAGGAGGAACTAAATCATACTCACCGTCAAAACATGGATTCAACGTCCAAGAAAAACCCTCCGGGTGCAACCCATCAAATCAAAGGAAAAATCAAACAGTAGATTCGTCCTTACCGAAAACTCAACCGGCATGTCTTCCAACACACTAGATAATTCATCCAAATCAGAATCAGTATTGGTCTCAAAAGTAGGCAAAATCGTACTCGAAAAAATTTCTAATCTAATTTGGGCTTCTAGCGAAGGAGCTAACATCAAAGAAATTTCTATCGGGTCCTCAGTTCTACCATCATCCACAAATGGCCTTCCCACACAGGGTAAATCTTCCAAAACATCACATCCTTCGCTAACCAAATCCTCCCATGAAGTAGGTACATTGTCTAAATCAGGATGGAAGGTTGGGCAAATCGAATCCCAGGGAGAATCTAAATTAGTATGACCCTCAAGCAACGATGATAATATCAATGAACTATCTCCCAGAGGTGCACCACTAAGATTATCGCAAGATAAACATCCATCCCAAGGTAACTCTTCCAACACCGTTGAAACATTTACCAATCCTGGATCAATCATAATAATATTGTGATCCTCACTCGCACTTATCCGACTTGATTGATCTAACGAGGAAGCTAAATAAATGGGCACCTAAATATGTTCCGGGCTAGAAGGAACTAGCTCGTGTTCTAGCAGGTCATCACCTAAATAAGTAATAAGTAAGCTCTCAACATAGGGTGACTCAGCTGGAATGTCTTCTGACTCAGGGTCATCAGAAGACTCCATAACTATCACGGGAGATGCCTCAAAAACATCACCGAAAGGAAGAGGAGACAATTCCTCAGAGGAGAAATCCTCGTCCATATCACTAGGGTAACCAATCTCGTCATCGTCACTCAAATCGCCAGCATATTCAGCCTCGTTCTCAGTGAAGGGCACAGTCCTAGACACAGCCTCAGACTCAATAGGAGATTCAACGACTAATTCAGGCAACTCGGGGAGAGATTTAATAGGGCCTATGGGCATAATCGGGGTAGGATGCTCAATAGAGCCAAGATCAGGTGCGCCACTTGACACATATGTCGTAATCGTTTTCCTATCTTTACGGGTAGGATTACTCTCACCCCACGGGATCATGGTAGTCCTAACAGTCACATTTACAGAACTCGGGATAGGGGACCTCACTGTTTCCCTTCCTCTATAGGTGGGTGCAGGTACGCTAGGGGTAGCTCTACCAACCTGGGGAAAGGACCTATCTTGGGATAATATGTCACTCCTATGATTCGGCTTGGTTCTAGTGCCATAACAATATTGGCTATCGGATGTCGGGCTAGTACTAAGGCGGTAGGGGGAATAAAATTTCGCTGAGATAATTCTTCGCATGTGCGGCCAAGCATAAGGATAGCTACCAGCACCGCGCTCTTTCTCTTCATTCAGCCAAAACTCACGGGCTCAACCTCTTAACTGCTCTTGGACTACACTAACCTTTTGGTATTCGCCCAATTGGTTATATTCAAAATAGGTTTCTACCACCTCAAACCAGTATCTAAAATACTTGGGATCCCCATAACCATCATAGGTAAAAATATTAGTGTGTAGATAAGTCAGAGGACAATTGGAAGTGTTAACGTCAAAAGCCATTTCAGTGTGAACCGAAGAGGACACTCGATCCGGATTTTGTGCGAATGCAAAAGAAAGGGTACCTGAACAACTAATTCTAGAAAAGATGGAATTGTTCCTGCTTAACCACTAAGGTTACCATTATATAAAATAGATTTTCTTGCTGGAAAAAATATGAGGATTATTAAAAAAAAAATTTAATTTGACTGAAAAAAAAAAGAAATTTACACAGCTATTAGCAGACCACAAAATTTTTTTTGTTAGATTTTTAAATAAACGAACAAGAAACATGCGTGCCGACGTACAAATAAAAGAGGGAGGGTGCCAATTAAGAAATTGATGTGAACCTCCCTCTGATACCAAAATTAATGCAGGCTAGTCCTTTTGGGCGTTAAGGCGATCGACGTAACTAATGCAACGCTCTCCGATAACTCTCACGCCATGCTCAAGCCTTAAATGCAGCAACGACACAATTTGTATTTGCAATATTCAGAGATTACGGAGGGTTCACAAAGCCCTTCAAGATAATACCAAGGCGATAGGTCAAGGTCCTCTTAAGCGAAAGGAACCCACACAGTTCGGTCGAGCGTTGTTGTACAAAAAGAGAATCCACCGAAAAATAAAGACTCAGACAAGTGTGGTTCTCTCCCAACAAAATAAAAACGAAGGCCGCCATGCCTCACGAACTTAAATGGAAAATGGAAAACACCAACAAGATCTATGAAGAAATTAACCCCGAAAATTCAAGCGTTTCACAAGCCATGCAACACGCATATGCCACAAGATCTATCAAGAGGGAAAATCACAGAGTAGAAGATATATTCGTTACCCAATCGGAATGGATGATTCTGATTACTCTCTACTTGATTCGACCTTCAACGGCTCCACCGGAGTCACGCCTGATGGAGAAGAACTTGTCCTCCTTCGTCGCTTCATGCCGGGGTTTAAGAATCCACAAAAGCAAGCCTCTTGCCTTGGTCGAATTTCTTCAAGGAGGGGGTTGATCGGTTTTTGGTGACGGGGAAGGGGGTGGTCGGGTTTGCATTGAGGAGGATAGCCGACCTTGGTGTGGTTGATGAAGGGGTCGGTTTTGGGAGAGGTATTGAAGGCTTGGGTTGAATATTGGAAAGGGGGAGGAGGAGGTAGAGAGGGGGGAAAGAAAGGGGGAGGCCAAAATTTTTGAGAAGAGGAGGAGGAAATGAATTTTCCAAGAGGGGAAGAGAGAGGAGGGGGAATTCAAATTTTGAATCCTTGGTTTCCAATTTTTCATTCTCTACTCAATCTTTCATGAAAAGGCCTATATTTAGGCTACACCACTCAATCTCCACCATACAATATTAAACCACTCATGATGGCTAATAACACCCATCATGTCATAATAAAACAATAATTAAAGACATTAAATAAAGATAGCAATTGATGGTTATAGACACCCATCATACATGAAATTAAATAACATTGCAAAATAAAATAATAATAAAACAAAACATAAAAAGTGACTTAATAATTAATAATAATTTATTAATAATTATTAATTATTGGTTTGCGCCGCATGCGGATATTTTGGCGTCGCTCCACATGGTCATCACGACGTCGCAAGTCTGTATCTGGAGGCTGAGAAATATCTTCCGTAAGCACGTCGTCATCGTCTTCAACATATTGAGGGTCATCGTCTCCATCATTCTCATTCTTATTACAATCCCGAGAAGGAGGAAGAAGATGAAGATCTTCAAGAAAATCTCCAGATCCTTTCACCAAGTTGATCTGAAGGTTATGGTGGATCTGATCTACAATTTCTTCAAGGAAATCAAGCCGATCAACATTAAGAAGATTGCAAATCCAGAGAAGCAACATTTCAGTAAGTCAATTTATTAAGAAGAAATCCATTGCTGCTGATTTGAAGAATCTGTGCTAACAAATAAGTCAGATTACAAAATTCCTGTTTTCTGAAGATTATTGTTCATATTTTTACCTCTTAATTTTGTAAGATCTCCTTGAGATCTGAGTGGGTAGGAGATCTAATCTTTGAGTTGTAAACCAAATTTATAAAAGCTGAGGTAGGGTTCTTAAGGGACCTGAGGTAGGTGGATTGAGTGAATCACTGAGTTGTAAGCCTAATTTATAAAGGCCGAGGTAGGGTTCTTGAGGGACCTGAGGTAGGAGATTAGGAGAATCTCTGAGGTAGGACCTGTTGGACCTGAGTGTAGGTTTCTTAATAGAAACTGAGACTGTGGGATCTTTGGATCTGAGTTAAAGAGGAGGAGCTATAACCTTATCTAGAACATTACTAGTTAGGAAAAAAGGGGAAAGTGGATGTACCCTAGATAGGGGAACCACTATAAATTCTTTGTGTGCAGTGTATTGTGGATTGCTTTTACTTGTGCTATGATCTGAGTTTTGTAACTGCTGAAATAGTTAAGTGATAAAAAATTGCTAAAGTATTTTTAAAAAGTCACCTATTCATCCCCCCCCCCTCTAGGTGATTATCTACCCATAGGATTATCTTTCAAGTGGTATCAGAGGGAGGTTATTCAAGAAAGACCTAACAGTCTAAAAAAGATCCAATGGGTATTAGAAAAATTTCAGATCTATGGCTTCTGAATCTCACAGAGAACTCAGTTATATGAAACTGCCTATATGTACTAAGGATAACTTTGTTATATGGAAACAAAGAGTGAGATTGTTCATGGAAGCCTCAGATCCATGAATCTTTGTCACTGTACAATAAGGACCATATGTACCAATGAAGACATTTGTCTTAGATGCAAATGATCAAACCCCCAAGAAACTGTCATAAATGACAAAGGATGAGGTGGCACTTGCCACCATGGACAAAAGAGCACAAAATATAATAGTCAGTGCAATAGACAATTCAACCTTTCAGAATCTTGTGCACTATAATACATCCAAGGAGATGTGGGATACTCTCATAGTATACATGGAAGGTACAGAAGAAGTAAGAGATGACGGAAAATCTCTCCTCAACCAGCAGTATGAGGCTTTTAGACAAGGAAAGACTGATTCTAAAGAACAATGCTATGAACAGTTCTTTAGAATAGTAAATTACTTAAGAAACTATGACAAAAAATTCTCAAATTATGAACTGAATGACAAAGTTTTGAGATCCCTAAATAAAGAATGGTACATCAAGATTTGTGTTGTAAGAGAAATGGGGAATCTACGAAATATGTTACCCCAAGACTTGTATGGGAAGCTAGTATCGCATGAGCTTTAGCTAAACTTTAGAAAAGCGGAAGTAGAATCTGCCAAAAGTTCAACTCAGACTAAATCTGTGGCCTTCAAAGTAGATACATCTAAGAAAGCTAGAAGAGAAATCTCATCATCATCCAGAAGGGATGAAGATACAGATAACATTGGAGTCTGTTCTTCTTCAAAAGAATTATCAGATGATGAATTGACACCGTTTACCAAATAATTCGAGAAAATGCTGAGAAGAAGGAAGCAGTGGAATAAGAAGAAACCTTCTGGATCAAGCTCTAGTAAAAGCAAAGACAATCACAGAGACAAATCTATGGTCAGGTATGATTCTCATTAGAATAAACAATTTAAGAATGACATTATTTTCTTTTGCTCTAATAGGCCTGGGCCTGTCAAAGCTGACTATCCAGTAAAAAGGAAGGAGAACAAAAAGTCAAAAGAAAATAAGTTCTTTGAAAACAAGAAATCAGAGAAGGGTCTGTTGGCAAAGAAATCAAAGAGCTTATCTTATAGTGATACTGATTCAACTAAATCAGGAGAAGAACTTGCTGGACTATTCTCCTATGAAGAAGAATTTATCAGAAATGCTATATACAAAGGGAAAAACTCCACAACTTCATCACTCTATGGTGATTCTAAAGAAGATATGGAGATCAATTTAATGACACTATCTGATGATCCAGAAACAGAAGCTCTTGACTGTCAGGATACTCGAGTAATCTATGCTAATTAACATGTTCTAAAACTTCTATATATGAGACTGGGGATGAGCTAGACTCATGTGACACAAAGTTTGATTCACATAAGACTGACTCTGTGTCTGGACTACACCAGCTCACAGTAAAATTTGGAAAGATGTTGGAAGCCCTAATAAATAACAAGAAGCTTGTCAAAGAACAAGCTGTAGAGATAACATCACTAAACAGTTTTTAGTATCATCATAAGATGGATACTCAAAAAATTGGTCTTCAGAGTTCTAAGTTGGCAAAGCTGACTAAGATCATTGATGATCAATTCTTATTGCTAAAGTAGAAGGATGCAACTATTCAAGAGCTGGAACTCAAACTCCGGAATGAGAAAAGATTAGTACAACAATTTTCTAAACCTAAAAATGTATTGCCAATTATAGATACCTTCTCAGGAACACTTGGAAGTGGTCTTGGGTATGTTAAACCCAAGAGGAAAAGAGGCAAAAATCTGGCAGGACAAAAGAGTTCAGTCATTCCACAGCCTGTGTTTCAGACTAAGGGAAAAGAAATCCAGAAGTCTGGACTAGTTGGACTAAGTTCATATGTGAGTAGAAAAACTATTCCTAATATGCCTGCTCCAAGGAGGATAGTTGTAACTGAGAGACAAAACAACTTGTTTACTCCCAGTCAAAATACAACTATCAAGTGTGATGATTCCTGTCCTGAGGAATGTCAGTACAAAGTTCCTTTTCTTCCTCCAAAGAGGAGGTACAATAGGTATGAATGATAGTGTTGTGGAAAGGTAGGACACTTTGTCTTGGACTATTGGTTCAATTACACTGTGTCTCATATTCAAAAAAGATATCCAGTTAAGAATTTCACTGGTGGTTTCAATAGAGCCACACAGCTAACAAGAACCTTGGACCCAAAACAACTTGGTTTCCTAAGGAAATATAAATTCTTATTTTACAGGAATGTCCAAGCACTAGAGATAGACCAATATGGTACTTGGATAGTGGGTGTTCCAGACACATGACTGGAACAAGGAGAAATTTGAGGGAATTTATCCCCATGAAGAATGGACCAAAGGTGATCTTTGGTGGAGCTGACAAAGGAATAACCAATGGTTATGGTAAAATCACAAATGGCTTAGTCACTCTCACCAAAGTAGCTTATGTGGAAGGGTTTCAACACAACCTTATAATCATAAGCCAACTTTGTTATCTTGGCTATGAAATTTTATTCCACAAAGATGAGTACCTAATAAAGAAGTCAGGTGACCAAGAGGTCATCTTGACAGACACTAGATGTGGGAATGTGTATTGTTTGAATTTTCTTTGTTAAAAGTCAGACTCACCCTTATGTCTAGTTACAAATGAGAAAGCCTCAGACTGTGTCAAATGGCACAAGAGGATAGCTCATTTGAACTACAAGGCCATATGCAAACTTTTCAGTAAAGAGCTTGTTAGGAATGGCCCTAATATTAAATGCTCTAAGGAGAGCATTTGCTCTGCATGCCAAAAAGGCAAGCAAACCAAATCTTCATTCAAAAGTATTGAATCCAAAGACTCGATGAGGTGCCTATACCTCTTGCATAAGGACTTGCTTGGTCCTATGCCAGTTCATAGTTTAGGAAGGAGAGTTTACACCTTTGTAATTGTTGATGACTATTCCAGATTCACTTGGGTTTTCTTCTTAAGGAAAAAAGTCTGAAACCCTTCATGTCTTCAAGACTTTTTCAAAACAAATACAGAATGAATTGAATAGATCTGTGGTCAGAATTATAAGTGATCATGGAATTGAGTTTCAATCTGATTATATGACAAAGTTTTGTGAAGAACTAGGGATTGAACAAGAGTTTTCCTCACCAAGAACACCCCAACAGAATAAAATTGTAGAGAGGAAGAATAGGGCTCTCATTGAAGCTGGAAGAAACATGTTGAGTGATTCTTCACTCTCACAATACCTTTGGGATGAAGCTATTAACACATCATATCATGTTCTAAATAGAGCTTCAATCAACAAAAAATTGAATAAAACTCCTTATGAACTAATGAAGGGAAGAAAACCAAACTTGGCCTATTTCAGAATCTTTGGATGTAGATGTTATGTCCTAAATAATGCGAAGACATACATAACCAAGTTTGATGAGAAATCCTATGATGGCATATTTGTTGGTTATAGTGACCACATAAAAACCTATATGGTCTACAACTTGAGGGATTAAGTTGTGGAGGAGTCTGTTCATGTTGTATTTGATGAAAGTTCTATAATTTAAAATGATAATCCAGGTTCATCAAGCACATCAGGTGACAACTTGAAGCTAAAGGAGCTGACTATAGAAGATATTGTTCCAGCAAGCCAGAATGTGCAAGATGGAGTCAACATAGTTGAGGAAGTGCTTGCATAGGAAAAATAAGGAAAAGAGACTCAGCATGATGCAGGTGGTCCAGGAGAAGAAGTCACATTACCTGTTGCTAGCAGACATCTAAAGGATCATCCAAGGGAATTGATCATAGGAGATGTTGTACAGGGTGTGACCACAAGAAGCAAACATCACAATACTGTGATATACTCAAGTTTTCTTTCCCAAACTAAACCAAAGAAATTTGAAGAAGCTAATGTGGATCCATTTTGGATAGGTGCAATGTAGGAAGAATTGAACCAGTTTAAGAGATGCAATGTATGGAAGCTGGTTCCTAGACCAGATGACTATAACATTATAAGAACCAAAAGGATATATAGAAACAAACTGGATGATAATGGTGTTATAGTCAAAAATAAAGCTAGACTGGTTGCAAAGGGATATAGACAATAAGAGGGGATAGACTTTGATCAAACCTTTACACCAATGGCTAGATTGGAGGCTATAAGACTTATCCTAGTATATGCATCCTACAAAAGTTTCAAAGTTTACCAAATGGATGTGAAGTTAGCCTTCCTAAATGGTAACCTTAAAGAAAGAGTCTATGTTGAGCAACCCTCAGGTTTTGTTGATTCTACTAAACCTACTCATGTTTATTTGGTTTTAAGAGCTCTATGGTTTAAAATAAGCCCCAAGAGCTTGGTAAGAGACTCTGTCTAAGTTCCTTCTAGAGAATAAGTTCTCAAGAGGGAAATAGACAAAACACTATTCCAAAGGGAAGTCAAAGGCAAGACTATCTTAGTACAAATATATGTTGATGACATTATATTTGGTTCTACTGATGAGTCACTTTACACTAAGTTTGCCAAATTAATGCAAGGAAAGTTTGAGATGAGTAGCATGGGTAAACTCAAGTTTTTCTCGGGTCTCCAAGTCAAGCAAACTTTAGATAGACTTTTCATTTGTTAGTCTAAGCTCACCAAGGAGTTGATCAAGAAGTTTGGCATGGAAACAACCGCTTCAATGAGAACTCCCATGGGGTCCAGTATGTCTT
The DNA here is from genome assembly GCA_039513925.1 of Platanthera zijinensis. Lineage (NCBI taxonomy): Eukaryota > Viridiplantae > Streptophyta > Magnoliopsida > Asparagales > Orchidaceae > Platanthera > Platanthera zijinensis. Next base: position 58,498,447 of record CM077086.1, read on the forward strand.
TAGATAAGGATGGTGCTAGGAAGCCAGTTGATATCACCTTGTATAGGGGCATAGTTGGATCACTACTATATCTAACAACTAGTAGACTAAATATAATGTATGCCACTTGTGTCTTTGTCAGGTATCAAACATGCCCTAAGAAATCACACTATATAGCAGTTAAAAGAATATTGAGATATCTAAAGGGTATACCTAATCTTGACCTATGTTATCCCAGGAATAGTGATTTTGAACTGACAGGCTTTTTAGATGCAGACTATACAGGATGTAAAGAAGATAGGAAAAGCACATCAGGCTCATGCCAATTTCTTGGAAAGAGGTTGGTGTCGTGGAGCAGCAAAAAGCAAACATGTGTAGCAATATATACAGCTGAATCTAAGTACATTTCAGCTGGTGGTTAATGTGCACAATTGCTTTGGATTAAGCATCAGTTACAAGAATACAACTTACAGCTAAGTAAAATTCCTTTATTCTGTGATTCTACCAGTGTTATTTCTATTGCAAACAATTATGTGTCACATAGTAGAACAAAGCATATTGAAATTAGAAATCATTTTATTAGAGAACATGTAGAAAATGAAGATATTAGATTAGAATTTGTTCCAACAACTAAATAAATTGCTGATATTTTTACTAAGCCTCTGGAAGAAGAGAAATTTAATTTCTTCAAATTTGAACTTGGAATGTTGAATCTTGATTAAAATCATTATGTGAGAATCGAACTAAAATAGGCCGGAAACGGTTTAAACTGAAACTTTATTATCAGAAAAAGGTATCTATTACAAAGGTATGACCTACCTTATATAGAATGTAGGAGAAAAGAGAGAATACAAATAAGAGATGTGGGACTAAAAAAATTACATGACACAAGCGGACTGTACAGACACAAACCGCACAAGCCGCCCGGTTAGACAGAGGGGCTAACCGCTCGGCAACTGCCAGAGAGAGAGAGAGAGATCGCCATGTGAGACCGCTAGACCGCCCGGTCTCCAAGTCGTCAGTGACAAGACGCTAGACCGCTTGGACCTCAGACAGCAGCACATATCAATCAACCCGCTGAAGGGAAACCGCCAGACCGCCCGGTCATCAACTCGCCAAGCCAGACCGCCAGACCGCCCGGTCACCACTTCAACACTCCCCCTCAAGCTGTAGTATATATATCGATCATACCCAACTTGTCACAAATATGAGAAAATGAGATGGATACTGGCTTGGTGAAGATGTCAGCCAGCTCTTTATCAGAAGTGACGAAGGGAGTGCAAATTTGTTTCTTCAAAATCTCTTCAAGAATGAAATGACAGTCGACCCAATGTGCTTGGTTCTTTCATGGAAGACTGGATTTTTGGAGATGTATATCGCAACCTTGTTGTCACAGTACATAGGTAGAGGATGGTTGTAGATATCTCCCAAATCAAACATGAGATCCCGTAGCCATTTTAACTCACAAGTGGTCGATGCCATACTTCGATACTCTGCTTCAGCACTGGACCTAGAAACAACAGACTGCTTCTTTCTCTTCCAGCTTACCAGATTTCCCCCAACAAAGGTGCAGAAACCGGTGGTAGACTTGCAATCCCCTTTGTCATCAGCGTAACTTGCATCTGAGTGTGCTTCAACCTTCAGATGGCCATTCTTCTGAAATAGTAATCCTTTCCCTGGGGCTGCTTTGATATACTCAAGGATCCGCAAGGCGGACTGTAGATGGAACTCCCTGGGTGCTTGTATGAATTGACTTACCTTGCCCATAGCATAGGAAATGTCAGGCCTGGTCACTGTGAGATATATGAGCTTACCAACTAGACGCCTGTACCGCGTAGTATCTGAAAGAAGAGGCGAATCATCTATCCAGGTTTTGTCTTCTCCAATAGCCATAGGGCATCGGGCAGGTTTGGCCCCAGTCAATCCTGCTTCTTTTAGAAGATCAAGGGCATACTTACGCTAGGAGAGGACCAAGGATTTGGGCTTCCGAGAGATCTCGATCCACCAAAAAGTACTTCGGATAGCCCATATCTTTTGTGACCAGATGTTGACGAAGATGCCGCTTTGTCAGGGCTACCCCTTCCTGGTCATCGCCAGTGAGAAGAATATCATCAACATACACAGCAAGAACCACTAGTCTCGAGGGGGTTTTGCGAATAAATAGAGAGTGATCGGCAGAGCTGCGCGCAAAACTAACGGCCGCCACGATACCGCTGAACTTGTCAAACCAAGCTCGAGGGCTATGCTTGAGGCCATAGATTTCCTTCTAAAGTCGGCATACTCGTGTCTCCCCCTGAGCAACATACCCAGGAGGTTGCTCCATGTAGATGGCCTCCTAAAGATCACCATAAAGGAAGGCATTCTTTGCATCCAGCTGAGAAATTGGCCAATTTTTATTGACCGCAACAGAGAGAAGGACCCGTATAGTGCTGAGACGAGCCACGGGAGAGAAGGTGTCAAAATAATCAACCCCATAGGTCTGAGTAAAGCCCTTAGCAACAAGACGAGCCTTATAACGGTCCATAGTGCCATCTGGGCCAAATTTGACCACAAAGACCAAGCGACAGCCAACAACATCAGTACTGAAGGGAGGAGGAACAAGAGTCCAGGTACCCCGCTCTGTTAGGGTCGCCATTTCCTCATCCATGGCCATCTTCCAGTGAGGAATAACAAGGGCCTCCTGGTAGCAACGAGGTGTGGCAGTGGCAGAGATAGCCAGCGCAAAGGCTCTGCGAGAAGAGGTAAGACGATCATATGAAACAACAGCAGCAAGGGGGTGTAAGGTACATGTCTGCACCCCTTTGCGAAGAGCTATAGGTAGATCCAGGTCAGCGGGTTCCTCGACATCCAGAGCATTCGTGGCAGAGAGAGCTGGCCGGGAGAAGAGAGCGATGGCAGCGGAGATGAGGGAGACGGAGGTGGAGACGGAGTAGGGGTGGATATCGCAGTAGGAGGCGAGGGAACGAAGGGAATAACAGGAGAATCAGAGGCTGTGGGAAGAGAAGAGGAAGCTTGGGGAAGAGAAGAGGAGTCGTCCGAGAAGTAGGAGGCATTCTCGAAGAAGGTAACGTCAGCGGAGACGAACTGCTTACGAAGAACTGGGTCAAAGCAACAGTAGCCTTTCTGAGTGGTGGAGTACCCCAGAAAGACACATTTGGTGGAGCGAGGGGAGAGTTTATCGCGGGTAACGGAGGGAGCATGTACAAAGGCCGTACATCCAAATATACGTAGAGGAAGGGGGAAGGGTTCCTTGCCAGGGTGGAGAATGGAGAATGGGGTTTGACCCGGGAGAACGGTGGATGGAATGCGATTGATGAGGAAAAGGAGATGAGAACGGCATAGCCCCAATAGGCACGAGGAACCTGCATCTGTGTCATCAGAGTGCGAGCGACATCAAGGAGGTGACGATTTTTGCGTTCCGCCACAACATTTTGCTGTGAAGTATAGACACAACTTGTTTGATGAATAATCCCATGTTGTATACAGAAGGACGAAAAAGCATGACTGAGATATTCTTGGGCATTATCAGATCGAAAAACTTTTATAGAAACGTCAAACTGAGTTTTGATCAAGAGATAGAAAGATGTCCATACAGAGAATAATTCGGAGCGATCTTTTAAGAGATACACCCACGTACAACGAGAGAAATCATCAATAAACGTGACAAAATATGAACTTCCCCGACCAACGGTAAGGGTAGGAGACGGACCCAAAACATCAGAGTTGAAGAGATCAAACGGTCGGGAAGATCCACGAACTTGCTTTAGTGGGAAGGAGGAGCGGTGATGCTTGCCAAGCTGACAGGCCTCACAATTGAGGGGAGGACTTTGTGAAGGAAGATGGGGCAGAAGCTGACGAAGAAGACACGGAGGAGAATGACCAAGGCGAAGATTTCATTGGAGTAGATTTGTGGAGGTGGTGGAGAAGGCAGATAGAGCGGAAACATTGTCGAGGAAGAATAAGCCGCCACTCTCAGTCCTAGTAGCAATCGTCCGCTGGGAGTTCGGATCCTGAAAAGAATAAGAAGTAGAAGTAAATGTGACGGAACATCGTAATTGCTTGCATAGAGAGGTAACAGATATTAAGTTGCACGAGAATTTGGGCACGTAGAGAGTATTCGCCAATTGAAGAGACGGAGTGACTTGAACCACTCCCATCCCATGGACCGGGGATGGATAGCCGTCAGTGAGAATAACCGGGGGCAACCGATCATGTGTTTCCAGGAGAGAAAAACAATGGGGAGAGCCGGTCATATGATTGGTAGCACTGGAGTCGATCAGCCATTTTCCTTGAGTAACGAAGTGGACACTACTAGAAGACGTGACCACTGAGGCAGAAGGCTTCGAAGAAGAGGAGAAAGTAGAGATATCGAAGAGAGCCATAGGAGAAGAAATAGGTCGCGCAAACAGAGAGATAGGTCACGCAAACTAATAAAGGAAGAGCGAGAGAACAAGAAACAGGCCGCGCGAACAGAGAACAGGTCGCGCGAACAGACAATCAGCGAACACAGCACGAGCACAAGTAAGTTCGTGAGAACCAGAAGACCTCAGCGGACACAAAAAAGGAAACCGCAAAGGACACAACCAAGAAGCTGACCAACGCAGGGAGAAGGCCGTGCGGTTAGAGAGAAGGTTGCACGAACAGAGAAGGATCCGCGCGAATCAAGGATATCACGGGAAAAACAGAGGCAGAGAAACTGCGAAAACAGGTCGCGGATAAAACTAGAGGCCGCGCGGTTAGGAAACAAGCCGTGGATAGGAAGAAGAAGATCTGTAGCGGTCACGATGTCAGACACCAGCGGCCAGGAAAGCAACGACCAAACCGCAGAACCAAGCAGAGGGAAAGAAGTCGGCGGCTAGAAGATAGATCGCGCGAATAGAAGTGAGGTTTGCTGGGAGGAGAAGGCAAAAACAGGTCGCGTCGATAGGGCGCGGCGACTAGAACAGGTCGCGAGAAAGAAGCAAGCAAACCGGTCGCGAAAACAGGTCGCGGGAACAAGGCACAAGCAAAAGAACCAAGCCGTGCGAACAGGGCGCAAGCAAACAAACAGGCCGCAAAAACAGGTCGCGAGAAGAAGAAACAAGACGCGCGGATAGGTCGCGCGGTCAGAGAGGGGCACAGAATCAGGAGGAGAAAATTGAGTCCTCTGATACCATGTGAGAATCGAACTAAAACAGGCCGGAAACGGTTTAAACTGAAACTTTATTATCAGAAAAAGGTATCTATTACAAAGGTATGACCGCCCTTATATAGAATGGAGGAGAAAAGAGAGAATACAAATAAGAGATGTGGGACTAAAAAAATTACATGACACAAGCAGACTGTACAGACACAAACCGCACAAGCCGCGCGGTTAGATAGAGGGGCTAACCGCTCAGCAACTGCCAGAGAGAGAGAGATCGCCATGTGAGACCGCCAGACCGCCCGGTCTCCAAGTCGTCAGTGACAAGCCGCTAGACCGCTTGGACCTCAGACAGCAGCACATAACAATCAACCCGCTGAAGGGAAACCGCCAGACCGCCCGGTCATAAACTCGCCAAGACAGACCGCCAGACCGCCCGGTCACCACTTCAACACATTATAACATAAGTATAAAACTGATTAGTCAGTAATTAAGTCTACTCATTTAGATTTCAAAGGTAAACTTCATAAGTGTCAAGAATCGACACTTAAGAAAATCAAAATTTTAATTAGCCAGTGTCAACACTAGAAAGAGTTTCAACACTATAGATAGTAATGTGTCGAGACACATGAAAGTGTGTCGACATAGGATAACTTTAAGTGTCGAGACACTAAAGTAGGTCAACACTATAGATAGTAATTTTGATTAGATAGTCGTGACACCAGAAAGTGTGTCAACACTATAGTTAGTAATGTGTCGAGACACATGAAAGTGTGTCGACATAGGATAACTTTAAGGGTCGAGACACTAAATTAGGTGTCAAGACATACGTGTGTCGAGACCCTAAGGTATATGTATCGAGAGACATAATCCTTATGTCGACATGTGTCAACACATCTCGATAGACAACGTATTTTTGTGTCGACACTAGGTATTAACCCAAATAATTCGGAATAGACTAAATGTAGTGCGCCCTTCTGACTTCAGAGAAGATATGACGATAAAAGGTGTAAGAGAATAGAAGTCGACTATGCTATCTTGATCTTTTTATATTCTTCTCCCTGTGTGTCAAGACCTAGAATTCCTTTAGTCTGCACATCACTTCCTCAATTTCTCTCATCTCCAATGGCTCCTAAGAATGTCGACAACATCAATGAAGGTTATGAACTTGTGCACCAAGGTTTCGTCTCTACGCAAGAAGAAATCAGGAATTTCATTGACCTAATCAAAGAAGTAGGACTAGATTATCTACTTTCTGAACCAACAAATATCTGGAAAAGAGAAGTATCAGAATTCTTCTCTAATGCAACACTGGATTCAAGTTAAACAAAGATTAAGTCTATAGTGAATAGAGCCAAAGTTAAAATCACAAGCAGGACATTGGCAAAGGTGTTACAGATATCAAGAATCGAGCAGGAAGATGAAGTAGACACCACCAAGACTGCTGAAGGATTGGTGTGGTGCTAATTGGATTCAGTCACTAAGGTTGGAGGTACCCTGAACTGGAAGGGTATGAATTCCCAAGGAAAATTCCTCTCTGAAATTATTGGGAAGATGCTGCTATGTAAAACAGGAGCACATGACAGGATATCAGCTCAGATTTTTGAGCTTATGACAAGAGTAATATACAAAATCAAGACTGACTGGAGTAGAGTGATCTTTGATAAGATAGCAGAGAGTATCCAGAAACCAAACATGGCCAGAATACTGAGTCTATATCTATTTTATGCCATTCCTGACAGCCTTAACTTAAAGCTTGGATCGAAAATTAACCATATGAGAATAATGGACATGAGGATATTGGCCAGGTGGGATAGAGTACTATCCAAAGAATCAACTGCTATTGAGAAGAAGAAGAAGGAGAAAAAGAAGAAGGAAGTAGTAGTTGATAAAGTGGATTCTTACAGTAATTCTGAAGAACAAATCAGTTTTAGTTCAGATAAAAATGATGATGGAGAACAGAATAATTATCCAAGGCCCTCACGTGGAAATGGTGATCAGGTGCAGGGGGAGTCTATACAAGGAAAAGATTCAATAGAGGGGGAAAACCTCAATGATTTGCCACAACTTGAAATCGATGCAGTGGATACAATAATAATGGAGGTTGTACAAGAGCTGGAACAAACCAAGGTTCTTGAAATGGATATGCCTTGCAAAGAAATTGAGGATGAAATCTGCAGGAAACTGAAGAAGAAACACTACTAGATACAAATAATCATATCCAAGGAGAGATGACAAAACTTCCAGAGGAACCTGTTCCAGATGCTGAAGGTCAGTAAGATGAGATCAACCTGGATACCACCAACATTGGTGAAAAAGATGCAATGGTTGAGGTGGAGTTACCAGATCTAGTCCCAAGGACTCAAGGTGGTGAACAACAAAAACCTGTTGAAATGGTAAGTTCTTCTGAATCAGAAGATGAACAAGCCACTCTACTGAAGAAAAGAAAATTATCAGATCTGAAAAAGAGAAGCATGAGTTATAAAAGGATTATTCAGTCTGAACCAAATCCTACTCCATCTGTAGATTTAAGTTCAATTATAGTTCAACTTCAGATTATGCTTGACCAGCAAAGGACACAACTTGAGAAATATGTAGATGAAAGTAACAAGGAGTTGTAGTTTTAACTAGCTTAGCACATAAAGTCTATTAGATTTTAAGTGAATCTTCTAAAGACAGACATGACAGATTTCTTCCAGAGGGGAGCAAATGTTATGGTATATATTGCAAAAGAAGCAAGAAGCAAAGGAAACTTAAGATGAAATAGCTATAAAATAAGGCTATGTCATTGAGTATCAAACCAGGATGAATGAGAATATGATAACTATGCAAGATATTTCCCTAACTAAGCTTACAGAACAAACTACAGCCCTAGAAGCAAAGATAGCTTCATCTTCTACTGCTGTTGAATCCAAGATTTCAACACAATCAGATCATATGGTTGAAGCTGTCAAGGATTCTGCAAAAACTCTCACTAAAAACTTGGCCAAAGTAAAGGCTCATCTTACCTCAGGACTACATCATACTGTAGATCAAGTGAGATTTTAGAAGAATGATCTGAGAGATCATATTGAAAGAGAAGTCATAAAGGGGGAGAGAGTAATGATAAAAGCAAGCTCTGATCGTGCTAAGTGGACCTCCAATAGTATCAGAGCCACTCTAGGCTATCCCCCCTATGTGATGATAATCAAACAGATGAGTCTGGCAGCCAACCAGCTCAGTTGGAAGGTATTCACACTGCTGTAGAGCAGATCATATACCCTCCTCCACAGTTTGAGGATATTTATAATGCGGTTCAAGTCATGTACAGTCCTCCACCTGATGTTAAAAATGTGTTATATGAAGAGGTGGAGATGACTGATGATGTCTTGCTCAAGGAAAGTGAAGCTCAGTTATCAAGGAAAAGATTCAGGGAACAAGCTGAAACTAGGCCAGACTTTGAACAGTGGAGCCCAACTTTCAAATAAATTTTCTTCACTGCTTGGAAAGCAATAAATAATAATGTCACTGATAGGGTAAAATGGTTTACAGAGCAAGAATTGGCTAAGCATTTAAAGCAGCAGGATGTCATCCAAATATTCAGACATGATCTGAAGACAGGGAAGATTCCAACTAATTCAGTTGAGCCTAGCAAATATTTCTCTAAGCCTTATCACTATTTTGAGAGGCAAAGGCTCAAGGAGGAAAAGATCTCTAAAGCAAGGATTGACAAAGGCAAAAAGATAACTGATGACAAAGACCCTGAAGTTAAAGCCAAGATTCAATCAGGAAAAGGGATTGTCATTAGAAAGCCAGATCTTTCCTAGGATATTTTATCTATTGAACATTATGTAATTTTTGTTTTTAAGAACAGTATGACAAATCTAATAATTGTAATCTTTTATCAAGATATAATGAAAATTTTTGATGCACTTAGTGTTATCTGTGTTATTATTGCTGTGTACCTTTTATATTTTGCCCAGCATTCATTTTCCATATATTTTAATTATCATATTTTGGTATTGAAGTGTATATCATTGAATTGAGGTTATGACTTCTCCAAATAGGGGGAGATTGTTGGGTATATTGGACACAATGTACTTGATTTGAAGAAGCCCTTTCAACTCAATAATATACACATATTTGTATTTGATGTACATTTAAGTTTATGTATGCAGGTTGTCTATTTCATATTGATTGAATAGGTGGACACAAGAAGCTGACTAGATTTTGAAGAAAAATTGTCTAAGTAACAAAAGCGACGAGTGAAGTCAGTAAAGTGGTGAGTGAAGTCAACACAGTCTACATTCAGCAACTTGCAGTGCAGAAAAATGGCTAAGTACAAAAGTATCGACACACTTCAACTGTGTCGACACCTTTGCAGAAGCTGTGTCAAGACAAGTCAGTTAACTTGACACATAGAAGATTCAAGACAGCTGTGTCGAGACAAGTCAGTTAACTTGACACATAGAAGATTCAAGACAGCTGTGTCGAGACAAGTCAGTTGTCTCGACACCTTGAAGACTATGCCATCATACTTGACACTATAAATCTTAAAGCAGTTGTGTAGAGACAATACAACTGTCTCGACAAAAAGAAGACAGGAAATTTTACTAAGTAAAATTTTCTCGAGACAAATCAATTGTCTCGACAAAATGAAGAATTAAAGCATAGACATTCCGACATCAGGAAGACAGTTGTGTCGAGACAATCCAACTATCTCGACACCATGAAGAATTAAAAGATGTCGACACAGACAACGCTTGTGTATAAACAAGTCAACTGTCTATACACTTTCAAGTTTCAGATGAAAATTCTTCCAAGTAGAATTGTCTCGAGACTGCTAAGATGTCTCGACACAAGTGTCGAGACACTTTGTACATCTCGACACTTTTGTTTCAGAAAATGTGCAGAGTCAACACAGAAGTGTCAAAACAAGTCAGAACTGTCACATCAGCTATATGAATAAGATATTTCAATAGAAATAGTCTGAGGGAGGATTTTAAGTATGATGTCATATGCTGATGTCATCATTCAGTAACCAGCCATTCATAAAGGCTATAAATAGAGGGGTTGTCTACACCAACATATAATATACATAATCGATCAAACATAGAAATTCTCATTCTTATTACAATCCTGAGAAGGACGAAGAAGACGAAGGTCTTCAAGAAAATCTTCAGATCCTTTCACCAAGTTGATCTGAAGGTTAAGGTTGATCTGATCTACAATTTCTTCAAGGAAATCAAGCCGATCAACATCAAGAAGATTACAGATCCAGAGAAGCAACATTTCAGCAAGTCAATTTATCAAGAAGAAATCCATTACTGCTAATTTGAAGAATTTGTGCTAATAGATAAGTCAGATTACAGAATTTTTGTTTTCTGAAAATTATTGATCATATTTTTACCTTTTAATTTTGTAAGATCTCCTTGAGATCTTAGTGGGTAGGAGATCTAATCTCTGAGTTGTAAGCCTAATTTATAAAGGCTGAGGTAGGGTTCTTGAGGGACCTGAGGTAGGTGGATTGAGTGAATCACTGAGTTGTAAGCCTAATTTATAAAGGTTGAGGTAGGGTTCTTGAGGGACCTGAGGCAGGAGATTGGGAGAATCTCTGAGGTAGGACCTGTTGGTCTTAGTGTAGGTTTATTAACAGAAACTATGACTGTGGGATCATAGGATCTGAGTTAAAGAGGAGGATCTATAACCTTATCTAGCACATTGCTTGTGAGGAAGAAGGGGGAAAGTGGATGCACCCTAGATAGGGGAACCATTATAATTTCTTTCTATGCAGTATATTGTGGATTGCTTTTGTTTGTGTTGTGATCTGTGTTTTGTAGTGTCTAAAATAGTAAAGTGATAAAGAATTGCTAAAATATTTTTAAAAAGTCACATATTCATCCCCCCTCTAGGTGATTATCAACACATAGGATTATCTTTCAACCTCCACCATCGTCCGGTCTCGGGCTACCGTCTAGCGTGGACTTGTCCCTTTTTGGCCCAGGGGCATGGTAATCATTTTCCTTAAAATGGCGATCTTCAAGTCGAAAATCAAGCTCTCCCATTGGCCGTACCGGTAGTTTTTACGAAAAATTACTAGACTACCCCCTTAGAAGTCTAAAAATAGACCAGTTTTTTACTTCTTTTAGATACTTTTCTGGTTCAAGAAGTTCTCTAACTTCTCTCCTCTTTATCTCTCTACGATCACTCTCTCTCTCCTCTCTCCTTCTCTCTACAGGATTTCCTCCCAGGAGCGCTCCAGCGGAGCGGTGAAGAACCAGGTCGATCCTAGTGAAGTGAAGTTGTCCTAATGGTAAGATGAGTGTTGGGAAGCGCATAGGTATGTGCTCAAGATACAGAACCTCCCGCCGCTCACAAGGCAAGGAGGCTAGAGAAAGGCCCGCACACAACAAACATGATGGGACGGTCCAGAAGACCAAGTTATCTCTGCCCTTCACAAAGCAAAGGAGGTGACACTAATAGAAGGAAACAGAGACCTGCAAATACTAGAGTTCTTTCACTCTTATTTCTCCAAGTATAACGAGGAGCGACATGCCGCCCTCACCTTCATTCAAAGAAGCCTTGTAATAAACTTTGTGATAGTGGAATTTAGGCTTACATCATACCAATTGCGTTGTTTTTTGTCCTGATTGTGGGGTTTCCACGTCATCAAGTCTCTGTGTCACTACTATGTAGATCTTTGACTGATATCATGCTCGACCACTTAGTGTGCTAAGATAGTTCGGAAGGCTTGGTCTACCAGGAGCCTCGAGCGATCCGCAACAGGAAGAACAAGATATATTCAATGAAGGATATTATTTACCTTAGCATGTACCCTCTTAAAATTATGGAGAGCGCATTAGATTCCCTGAAGTCAATCTCTAACAATTTGGATCCCTATAGAATCTCTGCATCCTCTCAGTTGTACAATTCAAAGCATGCATACATTATATGTATCACTATTTGGCTCATTTCTCTATATACAAAATGGAAATTGTGAGCTTATGGATACATCATTCTCATCTTCAGGAGAAAACACTGATGACTCCTAGTCATCTGCATCGCCATCTAGTCTGGATAGTTGGTGCAGCCTAGAGTACTCCTTGCCAAGAGGATTGGAGGATCATGATATCTCCCATTTAAGGATGATGTTTTAGTAAGGTCTCATCTTCCCCTTTTTATCTACTTATAGGTCAATTTCTAGTAAGGGCGTTGATGGGGTTGACCCAAATTTATAGAAAATAAATCAGGCTGGGAAAAGCCGGGTTTTCCTCTACCCCCACTAAGCATCATGGAGGTTATGCATGTAACAGCTGCACGCGCGATCCGCACACCGGATCCACGCGGTAACTGTGCATGGGATCTCAACCTCCATGAGGGATCCCGTGCGTCGGACCGCCCATTGGCATCGGCCGGCCCTATGAAGGTCGACTGCCCCTCCGCTGAGGTTGCTTGGAGCGGCCTCAGCCCCGGCCATCCCTGCGAGGGCTGACCTACCCCTTCGCTGAGGCATCCTAGAGCAGACTCGGCTGCGGCCAGCCCCGCGAGGGCCAACCTCCATCTCCACCAAGGCCTACTAGAGCGGCCTCGGCCGCTACCAAGCCCACGAGAGCTGGCCGCCCCCTCCGCCGAGGCAGCTCAGAGCGGCCTCATCCATGACCGACCCTATAAGGTCGGGCCTTCCTCGTCACCGAGTTCACACAGAGCGGCTCGACTACAGAAGACCAAGTTACATCCGAAAGACCAAGTTACATCCTCCCTTCACACCGCCAACACGACGGGACCATCCGGAAGACCAACTTACGCCTGCCCTTCAATAAGCAAAGGAGGTGGCGCTGCCAGAAGGCCACAGAGTCCTTCCAAGACCAGAGTTGTCTCACTTTTATTTCTCCAAGTGTAACGAGAAGCGACCTGTCACCCTCGCCTTCATTAATAAACTCTGTGATAGCGGAAGTTAGGAAAGAACCGTACCGACCTTGTGGTTTTTCACCCTGAATGTTTGTTTTCCATGTCATCATGTCTCCATCTCACTACCCTTTAGATATTTGACCAATTGCACGCTCGACCACTCAGTTGGCAATGATGGTTCGGAAGGCACGATCTACTAGGAGACTCGAGCGATTGACAACAGTTTGGTGCCATTTGTGGGAAACGGTTCCCAGAAAGTTTCTCGATACAGTCAAGAAGGAAATAATGGCTAGGCAAAGTACACACACCATCCAAGGATCAGCCCGTCAGGGCAGTGCAAACCCAGGATCGTCTAATTCACTCATCGACCTTCCCCGCGTAGAGGAAGTGGATAACGCGCTCGTGACCTTCTTGACAGGGCGCGTGGCCTTGATTGATGAATAGTAAGCCGAGATGTTGGCGTTGCTACGGAGTCACGAAATACTACAAGACCCAACGCCATCCCCCGGTCCCAATCGGCATGCCGCCACTGCAAGACTATGACCAAAGAATCGACTAGGAGGATGACTCTGATCCATCGCAAGAGGCCAGTATGGGACATCTTGCACACAAGGTTAGGGCCACCGAAACCGGGCCCCACCATCAAAACATGCGGGCAGGTGCAACCGAGTACCTCGTATGGAGAATGACCAAGGAAGAGATCGGGTAATAGTCCTATAAGGAGTTCAACCATCTCGGCTTCCATACTGCGCACCTTCACCGACCTGCAAGAAATGGATCACCATTAGCAGTAGAAGTACTGGCACACCTAGCCCCAGTGGGATTCTAATTGTCGAGCTTTGAGTCATATGATGGGATTGGGGATCCCCTTGAGTATATAAATCATTTCTCTACGATCCTCCGCATATACAACACCCCTGACCAACTGATATGCCAAGTGTTCCATGAAACATTGAAGGGGCGGGCAAGGACGTGGTTCCATTCGCTGAGAGAGGGGATAGTCCGAGACTTCTCCCAACTCACCCAACCATTCTTTCACCAATTTATTTTCAATCGTCGCATCGTTAAGGACCCCTCCCATCTCTCTAGGATTTTTTAGAGTGAGGGGGAAACACTCACAGAATTCTTTAGTTGATTTACCACAGAGGAGACACAAATCCCTAGGGTGGACCCAGAACTCCTCTAGGGGGCCTTCCTCGGGGGACTCCGACCCGGAGGATTCTACTTTGCCTTAGTGAGGAAAACTGTGCCCAACTACCCAGATTAAGTCCACAGATTCGACGCCCGGATCGCGGCCGACGAAGCAATTGAAGCGCACCAATGATAGTTTGAGAGCCTCCTAAAGAGGAAGAGACAGGAATCGACACTAAGATGCCAGGAGGAGTGCAAAATGATCACCTGCCAACAAGAATAATGAAGGGAACAACCACTCTAGCCATATCGGGAGTACGGCCTGTCACAACCCGCATTTTTCTCATTAATAAATAAATCAGAGCACGAGATAACTACAAGCTGTGATGCCACGTCAAGCAGAGGATAACTGCTGACGCTCAGGCAACACTCTAAACTTTCAAATCATAAGTTAAAATGAATAGAAAACTGATTTTAAATTGATTGGCCGTATCCCTCGGCTCAGTGGATTAGAAAGTCCACGGTTTTAAAACTATTTTTATACGTAGCGGAAAAATACTTCATTTATGTTTAATATCCTAAAAGAGCGCATAAGTGTACAAGGGGACAACTTACACTATGTAAGACCCTAGATTTCAATTTATAATATTTATAAAGAAAACAATCTTTTTACGCATTTGGAAAATAATGTATGAGCTTTTATAAAATATGTTGATCATGCAATACATATAGTAGTTCTTATAGGTTGTAAAGTAACTAGCAACCTAGCATAAAACATTCCCAGAGAGCAAGTGAAACTACCACAAAATAGGTAAACTAGCAGCTAAGCAAAGACTTAGTATCACCAAAGAAAATCACCAACGAGCGTCAACAACCTGATACGAACTCGCTGGCGAGCATGTATGTCTGTACAACTACAAAGCTAAAGAACTACCTCAATAGGTGAGGAAAACACTGCCACCACGCAGTCCACAAAGAAACTCCTGAAACTAGCCGCTCAGCCGGCTACAGACCTGAACCTGAGGCATTCAAAAGAAGAACACCTCAGCAAGAAATAATAAAACAAGTGGCAAAGAAACTCAGTTTAAAAATCGAATGAAAAGAGCAGAAAGAAAAGGGTTACCAACCCTGCAAGGGAAAAGGCTGAAAACCTCAGCTAAGAATCCAAGAAAAGAGACAAAACGTAAGTGTAATAATCAGAAAATTGAGAGAAAAGCAACAAGTACTAAAACGTACCAAACTCCGCTCAAGCCTGTAGAGGCAAAAAGGGAACTAATATGCGTCAAATGAACAGTATGAAAGGAACTAACAGTCCTAACTTGTAAATCGTTAGCAATGGCACAAATCCCAAACCTGTGTCGGAGACT
Organism: Platanthera zijinensis; assembly: GCA_039513925.1. NCBI lineage: Eukaryota > Viridiplantae > Streptophyta > Magnoliopsida > Asparagales > Orchidaceae > Platanthera > Platanthera zijinensis. Next base: position 58,513,933 of record CM077086.1, read on the forward strand.
AAGAACAGTCACAACCGAACAACCAGGTACAGGTGTCTCAAGAGTACTAAAGGGGCCGCCACAGGGTCCACACACATAGAGTTCCAACCTCTTATAGGAACCCAAAATGTCCAAAGGAGGGAATGGTGGTGGTCACGGCTCGAACTCCCCTGGTGCCATACTCCCTCAGAAACCCAGCTACCACATGTTAAGGATCCACGATTCGGCGCTAAAACTAGCCGACAACACCACTTAGAAACTACCAAGTTCTACAACCAAAACCCGCCGAAAAATGGACTAAACCTAAATTCGGCGACACCCGCCGAATTATTTCCCACTACCCGCCGAATTATTTCCCACTACCCGCCGAATTCAACTTAGAAAAATAAATTCCGATTTCTTCCTAGTTTAGGCCAACTACAAGCCCTAATCTAGGAATATTTCTAATCTCGCACATACTACTCTATTATTCTACGACAAGGAGAGGTAATAAGGCGAAAAAAATACAACCCATGGAGGCACGCAAGAGGGGAGAAAACCACTTGCCTCAAATCGTTCTTGAAAACGTCCACCCAAAATACTCCACCACGTAGATCCGTCCAAAAGGGGGCACGCGGAGACGAGATCTACGAAAAAAACGGACAACCGGGGTTACGGCCGAAAAAATCTATGGCGAAAAGGTCACCGAAATGGGAAAAGCTTACCACGACCTCGAAGCTCTCGCCGAGAGCTTTCCAACGCCGCGATCGGATCGAAATTCCGACCACCGGATCGGCGGTGGCAGCCGCCGGAAGATTCACGAATGAGAGGTTCCGCCTCGTCTTTTTTTTTCGCACAGGAGGGGGGGGGGGCTGCTGGTTCGGAGGAAGGGGAAAGAGGGTTTATAATTATATATATTATTAATAATAATATTATATTATACTAATAATAATACTTAGTAATTAGTATTATATTATAACCATTAGTGTTATATTATACTAATAATATTATTATAACCATTCGAATGAAAGGGGGAAGGCTAACTGTTCGGCGAGAAAAAGGGGAGGATACACGCCGATCGGCGTGTATCAGCCAGCCTTTTTTTTAATCTTTATATATCTGTATATATATATATATAATAATATTTATATTAAAATAATAATAATAATAATAACAATATAGTATTATATCGTTACGGAGGGCCAAACGCGCGTCGAATCGAACGAAATTCGCACCGTAGGCGAATGACGACGCTACGAATCCAACGGCGAAGTCGAAATCGAATTCCGACTCACCGTTTTCGAGATAAAAATTTCTAAAGTTAACGGCGTACGCGAAAACATACAAAACTTCAATCGCGCGCCGTGGCTCCAAAAATGCTCGGAACGCGACGAAACTTGACGAGCAAGTCTAAATGCCGATCTAATTTCCTAATGTGAAATTTTGCACTCCCGACGCAAATTCCAAAATTTGGCCGGTCAAACCTAACGAACGCAAAACGCGCTAACGACAAAGTCGGTATCAAAAATCCGACGAACAAAACTCGGGCAAATTCCTCCCAAAGCCAAAACACAAGCATTCCCCAAGAGGCTCCACCGAGTCACCAAACAGACTCCGGCTCGCTAGGGAATCTTGCTACCAGGCATCACCAAGTCACGCAGGAAACCTAAAGAGCTAAGAGCACGCTCTAACAACGTCACATGACCAACACGCGCTAACATAACGCTCTGACGTCATAATATGTCAAATAAGAAATTTAAATAAATCACTGGAAAAAATCGGGGGCGTTACAGTCACTCCCCCTAAAAGAAATTTCGTCCCGAAACTTTACGCATAAAATACTTCTACCAAAGAGGGAAAAGAAAATAACCAAGGGTTATTGAAAGCATACCGAGCAAAGCTAGGAGAACAGATGAGGATGCGCCTCCCTCATAGCTGACTCCAACTCCCAAGTCGCGCTCTCCACGTCTTGGTTTCTCCACAGAATCTTTACCATCGGTATTGTCTTTCTCCGCAACACTCGATCTTGCACATCCAGAACACGAATAGGAACTTCCATGTAGGAAAGGTTAGGCTCCAACTGGGACACTGCATCCAGAACTTGTCTGTCACTTAGCACGTACCTCCGCAATTTGCTCACGTGAAAAACATTGTGCACGCCAGGAAAATTTGCGGGCAATTTCAATTTGTAGGCTGACACACCAATCTGTTCCACAATTTCAAATGGTCCCACATACCTTGGGTCCAACTTATGGTTCTTACCGAACCTCTTTACTCCAACCATCGGGGAAACCTTAAGGAATACCATGTCCCCCACAGAAAATTCCAAAACGGACCTACGCCGATTGGCGTTCTTCTCGAATCGCTCTTGAGCTATCCGAAGCTTCTCTCGAATAAGCTTTACAGAGACTTCCATTTCTTCTAAGGCATCTGGACCTAGCAGCGACCTCTCACCAACCTCAGCCCAAAATAGAGGAGTTCTACATCGTCTTCCATATAGCGCTTCGAAAGGAGCCATTTGCAGACTCTCTTGATAACTGTTATTGTATGCGAACTCCATCAATCTCAAGCGTTCGTCCCACGCTCCTCCGTGGTCTAATATATAACAACGGATCATATCTTCCACAATCTGATTAATACGCTCAGTTTGACCATTGGTCTGTGGATGATATGCAGTAGAATATCTCAAGTCAGTTCCCAATCCTTCTTGAAGGCTCTTCCAGAAACGAGACGTAAACCTGGAGTCTCGATCTGATACTATACTTACGGGTACTCCATGTAACCTGATAACTTCATTCAAATATAGCTCCGCTATCTTTTTCATCGAGTAACCAATCTGAAAGGGTACGAAGTGCGCACACTTTGTTAATCTATCAACAATCACCCAAACAGAGTCATGCCCTCGGGGAGATCTCGGCAAACCAGTAATGAAATCCATTGAGATACTCTCCCACTTCCAAGTTGGAATCTCTAAAGGCGCCAACTTTCCACCAGGCCTTCCATGGTCAGCCTTAACTCTTTTGCACGTAAAACATTCTGACACAAACCTTGCAATGTCACCCTTCATCCCAATCCACCAGGCAATCTGTTTCAAGTCCTTATACATTTTTGTAGACCCTGGATGGTAGGCCACACTTGAACCGTGTGCCTCATTGCACAACTTAACTCGAATATCTCGAAAATTGGGGACGCAAAATCTACCGCGGTACTTTAGAGTACCCGCGTCATCGATCGAAAAGTCAGGAAGCTCCCCCTTCTCAGTTCTATTATGAAGGTGCAGTAGATTAGGATCGTCCTTTTGATGAAGCCTCGTAAGAGAAATCCATGAAGGCTCAGACACTTCCAAACTGCTTGGCGAGTCACATCTACCAATTGAAATATCCATTAAAAGGAACTCTTCTACTAACAACTCGGCGGAGAGATTGAAAATTTTCCCTGTCTTCCTGCTTAAGGCGTCGGCTACCACGTTAGCCTTACCCGGATGGTATAGGATCTCCACTTCATAATCAGCCACATACTCTAACCATCTGCGCTGGCGCAAGTTCAACTCCTTTTGAGTGAAGACGTACTTCAAACTCTTATGATCTGTATAAATCTTGCACTGCGCGCCATACAACAAGTGTCTCCATAATTTCAATGCATAAATAACTGCTGCGAATTCCAAGTCATGCGTAGGGTAGTTCCTTTCATGAATCTTAAGCTGTCTTGACCCATACACAACCACTTTTCCTTCTTGCATCAGCACACAACCAAGACCCACGTGGGACGCGTCCACGTAAACGGCATAGTCTAATCCTTCCGTAGGTAATGTCAATATCGGAGCAGTGCACAGTCTATTCTTTAGCTCTTGGAACGCTTCTTCGCACTTATCGCTCCACACAAATGCTGCATTTTTCTGCGTCAATTTAGTCAATGGCGCAGATAATGTAGAGAAACCCTCTACAAATCTTCTGTAGTAGCCAGCCAACCCTAGGAAGCTTCTTATTTCTTTGGGCGTGGCAGGCCTCATCCATTCCATAACTGCGGCTATCTTTTCTGGGTCGATAGAGATTCCGTCCTTGTTAACCACATGACCCAGGAAAGAAACCTGAGGCAACCAGAACTCGCATTTACTTAGCTTGGCGAACAACTTATGGTCCCTCAGGGCAGATAAAACTAGACGCAAATGTTGGTCATGCTCCTCAACATTGCGTGAATACACCAACACATCGTCTATAAATACGACTACAAACTTGTCCAGAAAGTCCTTGAAAACTCTGTTCATCATGTCCATGAAAGCAGAAGGTGCGTTGGTCAAACCAAACGACATCACCAAAAATTCAAAATGTCCATGTCTGGAACGGAAGGCAGTCCGCGGGATATCTGATTCACGGATCCTTAACTGGTGGTAGCCCGAACGAAGGTCAATCTTAGAGAACACGGCGCTGCCTCGTAGTTGATCAAACAAATCATCTATCCTCGGCAACGGATACCTATTCTTGATCGTTATCTTATTTAGCTCTCTATAATCGATGCACAACCTCATCGATCCATCTTTTTTCTTGACGAACAAAACGGGAGCACCCAAGGCGAAGAACTCGACCTTATAAATCCATTCTCAAGCAACTCGTCTAACTGGATACGCAACTCCTCCAGTTCGCGTGGGGCCATCCGGTAAGGCGCCTTGGCAATAGGATGCGTACCCGGCTCCAAATCTATAACAAACTCCACGTCTCGATCAGGTGGGAGACCAGGAAGATTAGCTGGAAAGACATCAGAAAAATCACGAACCACCGGGATCTCCTCCAAACACGGCAAACTAACCTTGGTTTCTAAAACCGAAACCAAACACGCAAAACATCCGGAATCTACAAGCTTCCGAGCACATACCGCCGATATAGTCGGAGAATCCTGGCGCGGATAACCGTAAACACTCCCGGGCTGGCCGTTGTCCATCCTGAAGTCCAAGCGCTTACCCTTGCATTGGATCACAGCATCATATCTGGACAACCAGTCCATGCCTAGGATCACATCGAAGTCTTCCAGATCCAACAGCTTCAAATCAACAATCGCGAGAAAATCGCCTAGCAAAATCGGACAACTCTGAATACCCTGATCTGAAACTACAGATTCCCCTGAAGGAAACTTGACACAGAACGCATCACCAACTCGATCGAGATCCAAACGGTAACGCTTTACGAAGGCTCTAGCCACAAACGAGTGGGTAGCGCCGGAATCGAACAGAACACGCGCCCAGCGGTTCTTTACCTTAAATCGTCCTATAAAATTGCACACGCGACTAAGGGAACGAACGCTTAAAACTATAACTATGAGCTAGACATTAAAACTAGGGGAGAATCTAACCTGATATCACTTGCGTGGACGTCTGAGCTTCCTCCATAGAGACCACGTTCAACTTTCCTTTTCCCTTGTCCACTCGCTGCGGCGGCGGCAAAGCCTGAAGAGGAACTGGCTGTAGAGTAGGCTGAGCTTGCGGGCACTGATACTTGAGATGACCCTCTTGACCTCACAAGAAACAGCTTCTCGTCTTCTTCCAGCAGTGGGCAGCATCGTGCCCCGGCTTCTTGCATACAGAACAAAGCAAGTCTTTCCTTGGGTTACCTTGGATTGCATGAATCTGCTCTTTCTTCTGAGCTCCTAATCTTTGATAGCACCTTTCCAATGGATGGCCCGGTCGGCCACAGAAACTGCATACCTCTTTGTTTATCTTCCTCGGAGCAGCGTCAGGGACCTGGGTACTCTTACCCTCATCAGACTTTCTTTTATCTTTTCTCAGTTATTGACCTCGATTCTTGGCGTTATCAATTGCCTCTACCTTTAAGGCAGCTTCCACCATCCCAGCATAACTTGATGTCGCATAGGCACTTGCTAACTGCTGGACGTCACTCCTTAGCCCAGCCAGAAATCGCTTGCTTCTATTTTCATCGGAACTCACCAAGTCTGGGGCAAATCGGCTTAGCTTACTAAACTCGATTTCGTACTCACTAACCGTGAGCTGCCTCTGCTTTAAGTGCAGGAAATCATTCATCAGACGGTCCCTCTCGACCGATGGCAGAAACTTGCTCAGAAGTAGCTCCTTAAAGGACTCCCAGGAACACCCGTCCTTCAGACCTTCTTTCTCCCTCAGCCACCAGCCCTTTGCCAACCCTTTGAGCTGATATGCGGCTAACATCACTTTCTGATTATCAGTGATCCCGGAGTATGAGAACATCTCCTCGATTGATATCATCCAATCGTCTAAGACCATGTAATCTGCCTTGCCATCATACGTCGGAGGCCTAAGTCGCTGAAACTGAGAAATAAAGGTCATCTCTGGTGGCACCACGACCGGAGACACCAGAGGAGCAGGGGGAATAGGAACAGCTTGACTCACAGCAGGGTCCTGAACTCTCGGAGTCTGTCCTGCCACAACTGCTAACAGGGACTGGACCTGAGACTGCAAATCCACTACTTGCTTTGACAAGGCTTCATTGCTTTGTCGCAGACCTTCTATCATTGCATTGCTCTGCGCACCTGAATATTCTCCCTCCGATTGGGGAGTCAACCTTGTCGAAGGACGCCTCGACATTCTAATGGAACAACAAAACACTAATCAAAAACCTAGCCCACCCACTAGAACCAAACAACATAGTACAAACAATACATACTTAAGTACTTGCTCATGCTGCTAACTTGCTCTGGGATTTTCAATAATGATGTTATGCTTATCCTACGATGATTCACTATCATCACACTAACTCTTGTGCCTAGATCGGGAATGCATGAATTTATATTCTTTTTGACTCAAAAATTATGTGTGTACACATGTCATCCTGTAAATCTTTAGCTTGGCACGTCGTGCTTATGCAATGTTATGCTATGCATGATTGTGCTATGCATTCTAAAAAAAGGACTTAATGCATGTTATGAGCGGCGTACACATGAAAATGTTATGCACCCCATAAATACATAACATTTCCATGCAACAAAAAAGAAAACGTACTAGTCGCATTCATGTGGTGAGGTTATGCACCCCATAAATACATAACCCTCACATGTTGCCTCCTATGGTGGATCCATATACAAACACATATTATGCACCCCATAAATACATAATATGCCCCGTATACTTCATGTTATGCTATGAGTGTAGTGTCCGTGCTTCAGCCAAGACGTACTGATGACATGTCGGTGTGTGTATGATATGACGCTAAACATCTAATACTAATAGGGAAAGGTTGCCCGACAATTTGTCAAGCAACCTCCCTCTGATACCAACTGTCACAACCCGCATTTTTCTCATTAATAAATAAATTAGAGCACGAGATAACTACGAGCTGTGATGCCACGTCAAGCAGGGGATAACTGCTGACGCTCAGGCAACACTCTAAACTTTCAAATCATAAGTTAAAATGAATAGAAAACTGATTTTAAATTGATTGGCCGTATCCCTCGGCTCAGTGGATTAGAAAGTCCACGGTTTGAAAACTATTTTTATACGTAGCGGAAAAATACTTCATTTATGTTTAATATCCTAAAAGAGCGCATAAGTGTCCTAAGGGGACAACTTACACTATGCAAGACCCTAGATTTCAATTTATAATATTTATAAAGAAAACAATCTTTTTACGCATTTGGAAAATAATGTATGAGCTTTTATAAAACATGTTGATCATGCAATACATATAGTAGTTCTTATAGGTTGTAAAGTAACTAGCAACCTAGCATAAAACATTCCTAGAGAGCAAGTGAAACTACCACAAAATAGGTAAACTAGCAGCTAAGCAAAGACTTAGTATCACCAAAGAAAATCACCAACGAGCGTCAACAACCTGACACGAACTCGCTGGCGAGCATGTATGTCTGTACTACTACAAAGCTAAAGAACTACCTCAATAGGTGAGGAAAACACTGCCACCACGCAGTCCACAAAGAAACTCCTGAAACTAGCCGCTCAGCCGGCTACAGACCTGAACCTGAGGCATTCAAAAGAAGAACACCTCAGCAAGAAATAATAAAACAAGTGGCAAAGAAACTTCAGTTTAAAAATCGAATGAAAAGAGCAGAAAGAAAAGGGTTACCAACCCTGCAAGGGAAAAGGCTGAAAACCTCAGCTAAGAATCCAAGAAAAGAGACAAAACGTAAGTGTAATAATCAGAAAATTGAGAGAAAAGCAACAAGTACTAAAACGTACCAAACTCCGCTCAAGCCTGCAGAGGCAAAAAGGGAACTAATATGCGTCAAATGAACAGTATGAAAGGAACTAACAGTCCTAACTTGTAAATCGTTAGCACTGGCACAAATCCCAAACCTGTGTCGGAGACTAAGAACAGTCACAACCGAACAACCAGGTACAGGTGTCTCAAGAGTACTAAAGGGGCCGCCACAGGGTCCACACACATAGAGTTCCAACCTCTTACAGGAACCCAAAATGTCCAAAGGAGCGAATGGTGGTGGCCACGGCTCGAACTCCCCTGGTACCATACTCCCTCAGAAACCCAGCTACCACATGCTAAGGATCTACGATTCGGCGCTAAAACTAGCCGACAACACCACTTAGAAACTACCAAGTTCTACAACCAAAACCCGCCGAAAAATGGACTAAACCTAAATTCGGCGACACCCGCCGAATTATTTCCCACTACCCGCCGAATTATTTCCCACTACCCGCCGAATTATTTCCCACTACCCGCCGAATTCAACTTAGAAAAACAAATTCCGATTTCTTCCTAGTTTAGGCCAACTACAAGCCCTAATCTAGGAATATTTCTAATCTCGCATATACTACTCTGTTATTCTACGACAAGGAGAGGTAATAAGGCGAAAAAAATACAACCCATGGAGGCACGCAAGAGGGGAGAAAATCACTTGCCTCAAATCGTTCTTGAAAACGTCCACCCAAAATACTCCACCACATAGATCCGTCCAAAAGGGGGCACGCGGAGACGAGATCTACGAAAAAACGGACAACCGGGGTTAGGGCCGAAAAAATCTATGGCGAAAAGGTCACCGAAATGGGAAAAGCTTACCGCGACCTCGAAGCTCTCGCCGAGAGCTTTCCAACGCCGCGATCGGATCGAAATTCCGACCACCGGATCTGCGGTGGCAGCCGCCGGAAGATTCACAAATGAGAGGTTCCGCCTCGTCTTTTTTTTTTCGCACAGGAGGGGGGGGGGGGGGGGGGGGGGGCTGCTGGTTCGGAGGAAGGGGAAAGAGGGTTTATAATTATATATATTATTAATAATAATATTATATTATACTAATAATAATACTTAGTAATTAGTATTATATTATAACCATTAGTGTTATATTATACTAATAATATTATTATAACCATTAGAATGAAAGGGGGAAGGCTAACTGTTCGGCGAGAAAAAGGGGAGGATACACGCCGATCGGCGTGTATCAGCCAGCCTTTTTTTTAATCTTTATATATCTGTATATATATATATATAATTATATTTATATTAAAATAATAATAATAATAACAATATAGTATTATATCGTTACGGAGGGCCAAACGCGCGTCGAATCGAACGAAATTCGCACCGTAGGCGAATGACGACGCTACGAATCCAACGGCGAAGTCGAAATCGAATTCCGACGCACCGTTTTCGAGATAAAAATTTCTAAAGTTAACGGCGTACGCGAAAACATACAAAACTTCAATCGCGCGCCGAGGCTACAAAAATGCTCGGAACGCGACGAAACTTGACGAGCAAGTCTAAAATTAGCCGATCTAATTTCCTAATGTGAAATTTTCCACTCCTGACGCAAATTCCAAAATTTGGCCGGTCAAACCTAACGAACGCAAAACGCGCTAACGACAAAGTCGGTATCAAAAATCCGACGAACAAAACTCGGGCAAATTCCTCCCGAAGCCAAAACACAAGCATTCCCCAAGAGGCTCCACCGAGTCACCAAACAGACTCCGGCTCGCTAGGGAATCTTGCTACCAGGCATCACCAAGCCACGCAGGAAACCTAAAGAGCTAAGAGCACGCTCTAACAATGTCACATGACCAACACGCGCTAACATAACGCTCTGACGTCATAATACGTCAAATAAGAAATTTAAATAAATCACTGGAAAAAATCGGGGGCGTTACACGGCCCACTCAATACTTCGCACACCAACATACTTTATGCAATCCACAATGACCTAGTGCTGTAGATTGCACGAGAGATCCCCAAAGGTAAGGGGGATTATGAGAAGTACTGTGAGTTCTACAGGGGAACTGGACACTTAACCAAATAATGTGTCAAGCTAAAGTAAAAAAATTGAGCGCCTCATCCGTTAGGGGATTCTCGAACAATTCCTATAGGATCAGACAGAGAACCAGCTAGGAGATCAAAGGATAGAAAAATCCCTTGCGCGCCCAGAAATGCATGGGGTGGACAAGTTGTGGGAATGGTAGAGACCATAGTTGGGTACTTGTTTGCAACTATAAACTCCTAGCACAACCCAAGACTGTACCAAGCTCATCAAAGAAAGAAAGGAGCAGCTTCAGGAATGAAGACCTATAAAGAGTGCTGACCCCGTACCAGGACCTGCTAGTTATAACCACAGAAATTGGAGACCCAAGCATCCGAGTAAAATGAATATTAGTGGACAATGGTAGCTCGGTCAACATAGTATTTGTAACGTCCCGACTTTTATTGGGCCACCAGAACCCTAGTGGGCCCAATAAAAGTGGCCCGGACCCTACCCATGACCCGGTGAGGGGTAACCCAAGGTAGGAAATAGAGCTAGAGGACTTCGATTTGAGTTCCGTCAGTTCCTGTGGTTTCGTATAGTCCATACGAGCGCATCGGAACTCGTTCAATTGAACCAGAGGTTATATAGTGGATTTGGCCATTCCTCGCAGAATGTCGCGAAAATGAGATTTTTGGATATTGACATAGAGAACTCCGATTTGAGTTCTATCAATTCTCATGACTTCGTATAGTTGATTCGAACGCATCGGAACTCGTTACGTCGCAATTCGAAGCCTAACGATGATTATGGGCGTTTTGACCGTTTTAGCACGCTGCGACGCGCAAATATCGGATTTTCGCCAAACGAACTCCGATTCGACCCCGGTCAGTGGCGTTGGACTCGTATAGTCAATACAAAGTCAACGGAAGACATCCCGATCAATTTCGACGATAATTGGTCAACCAGTGGTCAAATCAAGCCTCGTCGTGCACCGAAAAGCGTGCGCACACCAATTATGTCCCGACACCCGAACCTTGACCCGACCCCGATGACTTGGACCCATATTGACTTGACTAGCAAGGGGGACCCACCCTAGGGTTGACTTGGTCAAACCCTCCTAAAAATCCATTTTTTTGGATTTTTTTCTCCAAATGAGGGGCCCACCTCCTCTCCAAAGGTGGATGACTCATGCCCCCACACTCTCCTTGGGCCCCCAACCAGCAAGCCCCCATCCCACTACAAGTGGAGGCCCACTCACTTCTTCCCTCTCTCTCTCTCTCTCTCTTTCTCCCCCTCTTTCTTAAGGCCCAAGCCCATGAAGGGCCTCATCCTTTTCCACATGGGAAAAAAGGAGAGACCTCCAGCTGTCCTTGGACAGCTGGAGGACAGCTGGAGGGTGGGATTAATCCCTCCCTAAGGAGGGATTAGTCCCACACCACCCAAAAGGAGGGAGCTCCCCCTCCCCCTCCCTATATAAAGGCCCCCCTCCCCCTATACTCCCCACACAGTCTCAGAGCAGCCTTCCCCCTGCTCCTCCCCCCTCTGCCGGAGCTCTGGTGGCCGGAAAAGGCAAAGCCGAGCTCCACCACCTTCCAAAGCCATTCATGGCGGAGCTCGCCGGAGGCCGCCAAACCCCCCAACTTCAGGTAGAAACTTTCTCTCTCCCTCCTCCCTAACTTTTGGACGTGTCACATGCAAGCTCCGGCGGCCGGAGCGCCGCCGCCGCCACTCCCCTCCCCTCACGGTTTAAAAACAAAAAAAAAACTCCGGCGGCGGCGGGCCGCCGGACCACCGCCGGAGGGAGCGCCCGGCCACGGGTAGTTGGCCGGAGGCGGAGTCACGGCCGGCCGGTGGCCGGCCGGCGGCGGAGAAGCCCCGTAAGGGCGGCGGGTTTCGATCCTGCGGGAGAAAACGGAGATGAATAGTGTTTTTATTTTATAAATTATATTATTATAATATTATAATATTATAATAAGGGGTTTTATTTTTTTGAGGCTAAGATAGAGCCCTCATGAAAAAGTTTTGAACATGAAAATTGTTCCCTTCAATGAGGGCAATCTTCACAAAAATTTTGAGAATTTTTGGAGTTGATTTGGTATTTTTAAAAGCCTAAATAAAAATTGTTTGGCCAAATTAAAGGCCCAAAACACTTTGAAAAATTACAAAAAAATTACTAGACTCTTTTTAGGCTATATTAAGGGTTGTATCAAAATTTGGGGTCATGGTGATAAGCTTTGATATTTTTCCTAAAATTTGGAGCCTAGGGTCGCGCTTAACAATTATTACGCTCGTTTTTCTCGAAAATGAAAATTGGAGCGCGCGACTATCCTCACTAAAAAGAATAATAAAATTGTCGTATCAACGAGAGTGGCCGAGGCAAGTGACCGAACCCCGTGTGCTCCGAGATTCCGTGAAACCGTTGAGCGCCTCGCCTCTCGGGTGATTTGGGTACGCTCGGAAGCGAGAGTACGAGTAGTGCTATGCGAATTATTCTCGATAACTAATGAGGGTGCAACTCCTGATAAGCCCCTGATCTGATTAACCCGTGATTAATAAGGCGCAACCAGATTCTAATCGGATCTTAATAATGGGTGCAACCCAATGAAGCCTTATTAAAAACTGAAATAGAACTGAATGTGCCTCCTGAGAACGGGGATGGAACTGAAAATCTCTCCTGAGAACGAAGATGGAACTGAAGCCTCCTGGATGGAGTGATTGGACTACTAACCATTTTCTTTATGATTATTCCAGTCTTGCACTGGTCCTGTTCTTTTGTTCTTTTCAGTTCAGTACTTTCAATTCAGTTATACTCCAGTCTCGTACTAGTCAAGTACTTTCAATTCAGTTATACTCCAGTCTCGTACTGGTCAAGTACTTTCAATTCAGTTATACTCCAGTCTCGTACTGGTCAAGTACTTTCAATTCAGTTATACTCCAGTCTCGTACTGGTCAAGTACTTTCAATTCAGTTATACTCCAGTCTCGTACTGGTCAAGTACTTTCAATTCAGTTATACTCCAGTCTCGTACTGGTCAAGTATTTTCAATTCAGTACTACTCCAGTTTTGTACTGGTCACATTTCATTACAGCACTTTAAATAAGCAGCATAAACACCGCATTTGTCTTCATTGCAATTTACTATTATAACCCCGGGTCCTGCTCTGACGAACAGTCGTTATTAAGGTTGAGCCTTAATTGGGGATAACCGGAGTTGAGGTATTCCTCCAGGTCTAGCCCCAAATAATGCGCTCCCACGCTCCTTGGCGAAAGTAGAGCTAAGCGCCGCCGCCCGAAGTTTAAGCCTAGTAGGGCAGGCCGACGTAGACCCAGTGTGTGTTATGTTTGTCGTTGATTGATTGTTTGTAAATTGCTTGCGGTGGAATAGTGGCGGGTCAGTCCCTTCCGCAGACCGTTCGTACCGGTGCGGGAAGGTTGACGACTCAAGGCGACAGGGAGATGGGTACCACGGGTGACCGGCCGTTTTATTCCCCGTCGGGTTTTCCTCCGCTGGTCGGCCAAAATGATTCGTTGGATGTCGCTCACATCCAAGAGTACACAAGGTTGTACGTTAGGGCCTGGGGTTGTGCGGTACGATCACCCCCAGAAGTGGCAGGACTGGCCACTATCACCGACGGCCACATCGGTGAGGCCCGCGGGGCTTGCTACCCTGCTGGAACAGAAGCGGTCCAAACTATGTCGACATAGGGTCTGTGTGCGCAGGCTGTGAATGCCTGCAGTGTGTGCGCGGCTGTGAATGCCTGCGATAGAAATCAGGGTATGAAAACCTGTTGTGCTGATGAGCTAGTAGAGCAGGGTTATAACCGTTTTATACTATTGCTGCTTTTTCCGGTTATACTGCACTCTTTTATATTTGCTCCTAGCTGTTCATATATGAAATGTTGTGCTAACCCTCTCTTGCTTCGGCTATTTACTTTTGTTGGGTGGGTGCGTGCTCGTCCCCAGGATGTGGATCCGGGGAGGAGATTTTTTTCTACTTAGCTCTGTGACTAACGGTTATTTGATTAACCATTCACAGGAGGTGGAGCACCGTAGTGACCCGCTACCGCAGGAGATTACGCCAGCAGCTAGGTCGACTCGAGCAGATGTACCCCCGTCGTCCCCAGAGTTTAGAGACGTGAGTTCCGCCGAGCAGCGTAGAGAGAGAGTATATGAGGATTATATGTAGCACATGTATAGCCTACGGGCTTATATAAGTACTTAGGCTTCGGCCCTAGAACCGCTGTGATTCTGATATGTCATATATATAAATCTGCAATGGTTTCCTGTTAATGCTTCCGCTATATTCTGATGGGTTGTGAATGTTATGATTCGAGCCAACCGAGGCGGCCATCTAGTGCTTGGACAGGGTGGATCGTTTCCCCTATAAGCACTGGGTGGGCGTCTTGGGCCAGTAATACCCCCTCCGGCCCGACCCGGACAAAGGTTGGGGGGGGTGCTACAAATGGATCAGAGCGATCACGATTCTTCCTTGTGGAGCAGTCTCAGGATCCCTTCGTCCCTCGCTTCGTTTTAGGTTCGGGACGAACCTTGCAGCGGAAGCCTGGTGGACCCTAGTGTAGAGGCTTAGGGATTCTAGACTGTACGATAGTATGCCCATACACCGTTGTTTCCGCCTTGTCTGTCGTTTTTGCAAATTGCCACTACTTTTGCAAAATACTGACACTCTTTTCTGTTACTTCTCTAGATACCGGAGGACAGTAACGGGGGATCCTCGTCCAGAGGATATGTTCCAGCTACCCCACCACCAGACCCGGTCGCTCCCGCGGTCGTACCGTTTGCCGAGACGGATATGGGGCAGACGCTGACAGTTATACTAGCGACGTTCCGGGATGCCCTAGCACAGCCACCGCGAGAGATGACCGCACCCACCGATCTGCTGACGACTTTTCGAGGACTCAGGCCTCCCCCGTTCAGGGGTACAGAGACGGCCATTCAGGTTGAGGAGTGGGTGGAGCGAGTGGAGGAACTGTTAGTAGGGATGATGTGCCCAGCTGTGGCAGCAGTTTCTTTGGTGGTGACCCTCTTGGAGGGATATGCGAGGGATTGGTGGAGAGCGGCTAGTCGCTCTACCTTTCGAGGTCGGCCGATGAGCACGATCCTTTGGGGAGAGTTCTCCATAGCTCTACTAGAGTTCTTTATCACAGATACAGACCGAGCCGCGCTACAAGAGAGGTTCCTGCTCATCCGACAGGGCAACCGCACTGTGGCAGAGTTTGAGAGAGAGTTCATACACCTGGCACGCTTCGCCGGGAACCTGGCCGCCTCCGACAGGGATAGAGCTTCTCGGTTCTATAGAGGACTACGAGACGACCTGAGGCAGGCCCTGATTATGCTCTCTCAGGCCACCTTCCACACCATAACTACCCATGCGGCAGCCTTAGAGTTGGACCAGCAGATAGTGGCTCAGCGGCGCAGAGGTCAGGAAGAGCTCCCTCGAGACCAGAGACGATATGGAGGAGTCGCTCCCCATAGACAGGATAGAGAGCGCAGGCAGCGACGCCGCAGGCAGCCTTATAGGCACCCACCAGCACCCCCAGCACCCCCAGCTGCACAGCCAGACTTCAGACCAGCACCAGCACCGCAGCCCCCACTAGTGGCCCGACGAGATGTTCCCTTCATAGGGAACTGCTTCTTATGTCATCAGCCAGGACATATGAGGGCCTTTTGCCCTCAGGCGACGGGGAGACCCGGATTGGGAGCTGTTCAGGGTGGACAGCCGGCACGAGGGCATGGTCAGAGAGGTCGTAGAGGCAGAGCTGGCAGGAGAGGCCAGCAGGGCCGAGCAGCGCCCCAGGAGGCCTATGCACTAGACCTGCAGCACGGACCAGCCCCTGACGTAGTCATAGGTATATATCTTAGGCGATAGAGAGATATCAGATCTGACTACTGATGTTGTATATTACTTATGTGTACTTATATCCTCTGTATTAGATAGTTGATATATATATATATATATATATATATATATATATATATATATATATATATATATATTCCCTTGTCGTCAGGAATCTTGTTGGTAGAAGGACTTCCTGCCAAAACCCTCTTCGACACGGGAGCAACTCATTCTTTCGTCTCCCATGAATTCATCGCAACAAAAGGAAATGTTGTTCGTTCGACCGGACTGTCTATACGAATCCGTTTACCAGACGGGTCGGATATGACTTCTACCGAAAAGTGCTCGTTCCAGGCTGTGCTGGGAGAAGTGGAGTTCGAAATCTACGCGACCATCCTAGCCATAACTGGATTCGACATAATTTTGGGAATGGACTGGCTAGCCGAGCACCAAGCTCAGATAAACTGTTCCGCGCGAGAAGTCCGGCTATGGAACCCGAATGGCCAGACCGTCACGTTGACAGGTGTGCCCTCTGTCTCGCATATTATCCTGACTTCTACGCAGATGGTGAAATCCGTCCGACAGAAGGATGAAGTATACCTTATCTACTTCGAGATGGAAGGCAAATCCCAGGTGCTCGCCAAGGTCCCGGTAGTCCGCGACTTCCCAGATATTTTCCCTGAGTCCCTCCCGGGATTGCCACCCCAGCGAGAGGTCGACTTTCAGATTGATCTTGTGTCCGGAGCACGGCCAGTATCACGAGCCCCCTACCGGATGGCCCCAAGGGAGCTGACTGAACTAAAGATCCAGCTACAGGAACTAATAGATGCTGGTTTCGTCCGCCCTAGTTCCTCGCCCTGGGGAGCCCCGGTACTTTTCGTCAAAAAGAAAGATGGGACTTTGCGACTATGCATCACCTACAGGGAGCTGAATAAGCTGACTGTACGCAATACCTACCCCCTCCCTAGGATCGACGAACTGTTCGATCAGTTGCAAGGTGCGTCCGTATTTTCCAAGATGGACCTGAGATCCGGCTATTACCAGCTCCGAGTCCGAGAGGAAGACATTCCCAAGACTGCCTTCAGCTCTCGTTATGATCTTTATGAATTCCTAGTAATGCCCTTCGGGCTCACCAACGCGCCTTCCGCCTTCATGGCCCTGATGCATAGAGTCTTCGAACCTTTCATGGATCACTTTGTCATCGTCTTCATAGATGACATCCTAATCTACTCGAAGACCAAGACAGACCATACCCGGCACCTTCAGATGGTGTTATTAAAGCTCCGGGAGCACTCTCTCTTCGCCAAATTTAGTAAATGCGAATTTTGGCTAGAAGAAGTTGGATTCTTAGGCCACACGATAAACAAGGAAGGAGTGGCAGTAGACCAAGCCAAGGTCCAGGCGGTACAAAATTGGCCGCCACTCAGGACGGCTGCGGATATCCGGAGTTTCCTCGGTCTTGCCGGATACTACAGGAAGTTTGTCGAGGGTTTTTCCAAGATTGCCCTACCCCTAACTGCTCTCACCAAAAAGGACGTCATATTCCGATGGACGCCGGAGTGCGAGGCTGCGTTTGTCGAGCTGAAGAAGCGGCTGACTTCCGCGCCAATCCTTACGATCCCCACAGGGACCGAGGGATTCCAGATCTACACTGATGCCTCCCTGAAGGGATTGGGAGCTGTTCTAATGCAGTATGGTAAGGTAGTGGCCTATGCATCTCGGCAACTAAAGCCGCACGAATTGAATTACGCAGCACACGATTTGGAGTTGGGCGCCGTCGTCTTCGCCCTCAAAATTTGGAGGCATTACTTGTACGGGGTAAGATGTGAGATCTTCTCCGACCACAAGAGCCTCAAGTATATCTTCACGCAGAAAGAGCTGAACCTCCGGCAGCGCCGATGGCTGGAATTCTTATGCGATTACGACTTCACTCTCCAATATCACCCCGGGAAGGCTAACAGAGTCGCTGACGCCTTGAGCCGCCAGCCTGCGATAGCCGGGAGTTGGATGGAGCAGATCCCTAAAGAACTTTTCCAGTCTCTGATAGACATGGAGATTACCCTGGTTGCTCGAAGAGATCCGGAAGAGTACTACTCGCAGCTGTATTGGATGGAAATCCAATGCGACATCCGGGACCGGATACGGGAAGCCCAGAAGATCGATCCAGAAGTGATGCCGATCGTCCGATCTCTGCAAGGAGGGGCACAGGAGGACTATAAACTGCATGACGGGATTCTGCAATTCAAGCATCGCATATTTGTTCCCGCTACCGGAGGGATTCGTGAAGAAATTTTGCAAGAGGCCCATCAGTCCAGGTACTCGATTCACCCTGGCGTAGTTAAGATGTACGTAGACTTGCGCAGGACCATTTACTGGCCTGGAATGAAAAGAGATGTCACCGACTTCGTAGCCCGGTGTCAGACCTGTCAGAAGGTTAAGGCCGAATGTTGCAGTCCAGGAGGCCTATTACAGCCCCTGCCGATACAAGAGTGGAAGTTCGAAGACATCTCCATGGACTTCGTCCATGGCCTACCTCGATCCCGCGCTGGGAATGACTCAATATGGGTGGTCGTAGATCGACTCACCAAGGTAGCGCGGTTCATTCCAAACCGACAGGGCGACGGAGTAGATATCCTGGCCAGGATGTTCCTAGAGCAAGTGGTACGATTCCACGGAGTACCAAAGTCCATCGTGTCAGATCGTGACGGGCGTTTCACATCTAAGGAGTGGAGGCGGGTGCAGGCGTATTTGGGAACCAAGTTGGCCTTCAGCACCGCCTTCCACCCGCAGACAGACGGACAGACGGAGAGGACGAACCGGACAATGGAGGATCTACTTCGATTATGCATAGTAGAGCACAATGAGCCATGGGAGCAGCTGTTGCCATTGGTCGAATTTTCTTACAATAACAGCTACCAGGCTAGTATTAAGATCGCTCCATACGAGGCATTGTATGGAAGACGTTGCCGAACCCCGTTGACTTGGGCTCAGGAAGAGGACCCGGAAGCCTTGGGAGTGGCTTACATCGATGATACTACGGCAGCAATACGGCTGATCCAGGAGCGGATGCGGGAAGCGCAGAGCTGGCAGGCTAAGTACTATGATGCGCGGCACCGACCGGTGGAGTTTAGCGTGGGGGAAATGGTGTTCTTAAAAATAAAACCCATGCATGGTGTCTCCCGGTTGAGGAAGCAGAAAAAGTTAGACCCCCGCTTCTTGGGCCCCTATCCGGTGATAGAGCGTGTTGGCCCCGTCGCCTATCGTTTGGCCTTGCCCCCGGAGTTGGGGAACCTTCATGATGTGTTTCATGTCTCTTCCTTGAGACGAGTCCTCCGGCAACCAGAGCAGTACCTTCCTACTCCACCAGAGCAGCTACAGTCAGATAGATCCGTCCGGCTCGAACCCATCAGAGTAGTGGATTATAAGGTCAAGACACTACGTAATAAAACCATTCCGATGGTTAAGGTGTTATGGTCAAACTGCGGACGAGAAGAGTTCACGTGGGAACCTGAAGCACTCCTCCGAGAAAAGCATCCAGAGCTCTTTCCCCAGGTATGTTACTTTTCCCCCCTACTTCAAGCAAATTTTCGGGGACGAAAATCCTTTTATTTTTATTGGATTGTAACATCCCGACTTTTATTGGGCCACCAGAACCCTAGTGGGCCCAATAAAAGTGGCCCGGACCCTACCCATGACCCGGTGAGGGGTAACCCAAGGTAGGAAATAGAGCTAGAGGACTTCGATTTGAGTTCCGTCAGTTCCTGTGGTTTCTTATAGTCCATACGAGCGCATCGGAACTCGTTCAATTGAACCAGAGGTTACATAGTGGATTTGGCCATTCCTCGCAGAATGTCGCGAAAATGAGATTTTTGGATATTGACATAGAGAACTCCGATTTGAGTTCTGTCAATTCTCATGACTTCGTATAGTTGATTCGAACGCATCGGAACTCGTTGCGTCGCAATTCGAAGCCTAACGATGATTATGGACGTTTTGACCGTTTTAGCACGCTGCGACGCGCAAATATCGGATTTTCGCCAAACGAACTCCGATTCGACCCCGGTCAGTGGCGTTGGACTCGTATAGTCAATACAAAGTCAACGGAAGTCATCCCGATCAATTTCGACGATAATTGGTCAACCCGTGGTCAAATCAAGCCTCGTCGTGCACCGAAAAGCGTGCGCACAACAATTATGTCGCGACACCCGAACCTTGACCCGACCCCGATGACTTGGACCCATATTGACTTGACTAGCAAGGGGGACCCACCCTAGGGTTGACTTGGTCAAACCCTCTTAAAAATCCATTTTTTTGGATTTTTTCTCCAAATGAGGGGCCCACCTCCTCTCCAAAGGTGGATGACTCATGCCCCCACACTCTCCTTGGGCCCCCAACCAGCAAGCCCCCATCCCACTACAAGTGGAGGCCCACCCACCTCTTCCCTCTCTCTCTCTCTCTTTCTCCCCCTCTTTCTTAAGGCCCAAGCCCATGATGGGCCTCATCCTTTTCCACATGGGAAAAAAGGAGAGACCTTCAGCTGTCCTTGGACAGCTGGAGGACAGCTGGAGGGTGGGATTAATCCCTCCCTAAGGAGGGATTAGTCCCACACCACCCAAAAGGAGGGAGCTCCCCCTCCCCCTCCCTATATAAAGGCCCCCCTCCCCCTATACTCCCCACACAGTCTCAGAGCAGCCTTCCCCCTGCTCCTCCCCCCTCTGCCGGAGCTCTGGTGGCCGGAAAAGGCAAAGCCGAGCTCCACCACCTTCCAAAGCCATTCATGGCGGAGCTCGCCGGAGGCCGCCAAACCCCCCAACTTCAGGTAGAAACTTTCTCTCTCCCTCCTCCCTAACTTTTGGACGTGTCGCATGCAAGCTCCGGCGGCCGGAGCGCCGCCGCCGCCACTCCCCTCCCCTCACGGTTTAAAAAAAAAAAAAAAAAAACTCCGGCGGCGGCCGGCGGCGGCGGGCCGCCGGACCACCGCCGGAGGGAGCGCCCGGCCACGGGTAGTTGGCCGAAGGCGAAGTCACGGCCGGCCGGTGGCCGGCCGGCAGCGGAGATGCCCCGTAAGGGCGGCGGGTTTCGATCCTGCGGGAGAAAACGGAGATGAATAGTGTTTTTATTTTATAAATTATATTATTATAATATTATAATATTATAATAAGGGGTTTTATTTTTTTGAGGCTAAGATAGAGCCCTCATGAAAAAGTTTTGAACATGAAAATTGTTCCCTTCAATGAGGTCAATCTTCACAAAAATTTTGAGAATTTTTGGAGTTGATTTGGTATTTTTAAAAGCCTAAATAATAATTGTTTGGCCAAATTAAAGGCCCAAAACACTTTGAAAAATTACAAAAAAATTACTAGACTCTTTTTAGGCTATATTAAGGGTTGTATCAAAATTTGGGGTCATGGTGATAAGTTTTGATATTTTTCCTAAAATTTGGAGCCTAGGGTCGCGCTTAGCAATTATTACGCTCGTTTTTCTCGAAAATGAAAATTGGAGCGCGCGACTATCCTCACTAAAAAGAATAATAAAATTGTCGTATCAACGAGAGTGGCCGAGGCAAGTGACCGAACCCCGTGTGCTCCGAGATTCCGTGAAACCGTTGAGCGCCTCGCCTCTCGGGTGATTTGGGTACGCTCGGAAGCGAGAGTACGAGTAGTGCTATGCGAATTATTCTCGATAACTAATGAGGGTGCAACTCCTGATAAGCCCCTGATCTGATTAACCCGTGATTAATAAGGCGCAACCAGATTCTAATCGGATCTTAATAATGGGTGCAACCCAATGAAGCCTTATTAAAAACTGAAATAGAACTGAATGTGCCTCCTGAGAACGGGGATGGAACTGAAAATCTCTCCTGAGAACGGAGATGGAACTGAAGCCTCCTGGATGGAGTGATTGGACTACTAACCATTTTCTTTATGATTATTCCAGTCTTGCACTGGTCCTGTTCTTTTGTTCTTTTCAGTTCAGTACTTTCAATTCAGTTATACTCCAGTCTCGTACTAGTCAAGTACTTTCAATTCAGTTATACTCCAGTCTCGTACTGGTCAAGTACTTTCAATTCAGTTATACTCCAGTCTCGTACTGGTCAAGTACTTTCAATTCAGTTATACTCCAGTCTCGTACTGGTCAAGTACTTTCAATTCAGTTATACTCTAGTCTCATACTGGTCAAGTACTTTCAATTCAGTTATACTCCAGTCTCGTACTGGTCAAGTATTTTCAATTCAGTACTACTCCAGTTTTGTACTGGTCACATTTCATTACAGCACTTTAAATAAGCAGCATAAACACCGCATTTGTCTTCATTGCAATTTACTATTATAACCCCGGGTCCTGCTCTGACGAACAGTCGTTATTAAGGTTGAGCCTTAATTGGGGATAACCGGAGTTGAGGTATTCCTCCAGGTCTAGCCCCAAATAATGCGCTCCCACGCTCCTTGACGAAAGTAGAGATAAGCGCCGCCGCCCGAAGTTTAAGCCTAGTAGGGCAGGCCGACGTAGACCCAGTGTGTGTTATGTTTGCCGTTGATTGATTGTTTGTAAATTTCTTGCGGTGGAATAGTGGCGGGTCAGTCCCTTCCGCAGACCATTCGTACCGGTGCGGGAAGGTTGACGACTCAAGGCGACAGGGAGATGGGTACCACGGGTGACCGGCCGTTTTATTCCCCGTCGGGTTTTCCTCCGCTGGTCGGCCAAAATGATTCGTTGGATGTCGCTCACATCCAAGAGTACACAAGGTTGTACGTTAGGGCCTGGGGTTGTGCGGTACGATCACCCCCAGAAGTGGCAGGACTGGCCACTGTCACCGACGGCCACATCGGTGAGGCCCGCGGGGCTTGCTACCCTGCTGGAACAGAAGCGGTCCAAACTATGTCGACATAGGGTCTGTGTGCGCAGGCTGTGAATGCCTGCGGTGTGTGCGCGGCTGTGAATGCATGCGATAGAAATCAGGGTATGAAAACCTGTTGTGCTGATGAGCTAGTAGAGCAGGGTTATAACCGTTTTATACTATTGCTGCTTTTTCCGGTTATACTGCACTCTTTTATATTTGCTCCTAGCTGTTCATATATGAAATGTTGTGCTAACCCTCTCTTGCTTCGGCTATTTACTTCTGTTGGGTGGGTGCGTGCTCGTCCCCAGGATGTGGATCCGGGGAGGAGATTTGTTTCTACTTAGCTCTGTGACTAATAGTTATTTGATTAACCATTCACAGGAGGTGGAGCACCGTAGTGACCCGCTACCGCAGGAGATTACGCCAGCAGCTAGGTCGACTCGAGCAGATGTACCCCCGCCGTCCCCAGAGTTTAGAGACGTGAGTTCCGCCGAGCAGCGTAGAGAGAGAGTATATGAGGATTATATGTAGCACATGTATAGCCTACGGGCTTATATAAGTACTTAGGCTTCGGCCCTAGAACCGCTGTGATTCTGATATGTCATATATATAAATTTGCAATGGTTTCCTGTTAATGCTTCCACTATATTCTGATGGGTTGTGAATGTTATGATTCGAGCCAACCGAGGCGGCCATCTAGTGCTTGGACAGGGTGGATCGTTTCCCCTATAAGCATTGGGTGGGCGTCTTGGGCCAGTAATACCCCCTCCGGCCCGACTCGGACAAAGGTTGGGGGGGTGCTACAGTATTTATGTCGGCCTTCCAATGGATGCGCATCCCAAAGGAATAACTTCAGTCGGCAATTGGGCCGATTTACGGGTTCAACGGAGGGGCCGTCCCAGTCGAAGGAACAATCACCCTCTCAGTTACATCGAGGAATTCATGAAGCAAGCAACTCATCATGTTCAATTCATAGCTATGGAAATCGAGTTGCCATACAACACGATCTTCGATCGCCTACTCCAGATGACAGTTGGGGAAATTCCCTCAATTCCCCGCCTCGTTATGAAGTTCTCTATGCCAGCTAGGGTCAGGATCGCTAGAGGAAACCAGGAGGCAGCAAGGACGTGCTACCTATAATAGATGCACCCATGGCAATGAGGAGCACCGGGTGCTAACAAGACAAGGGAAAGTAGGGTGGGGGGACCTTAGAAGGAGAAACTTAAAAGTGTAAAACAAGGCAATAAAGTCCCACTATGTTTTATCTCCTCAAGATAGTTTGCATATTTGCTTTCATTTGGTTTAAGAACAACCACTAATAACACTATAAAGTCGCGAGCAAAAACTCGTGCAAGAACTATCTTTGTTTTACTTTTGACTTATCAACATTGTGTTTGCTCCTAACATTGTCATCACAGGAACAAGTTGGGGAAAGTCCCCACAATCTTTTCCTTTGCACTAATCAATTAGGAGTGTCTTCCACCAACAATTTTGAGGACGAGCTCTCACAAACTCCTCACCGTTTAGATAGAAGATTAGTCCTTCACCTCGGCAGTGGGTTAAAGCTTACACCAGGGTTCTTCATCTCGACGATATGACAAGGATGACTCCTCGCAAACTCCTCACTATAGTGGATTGAAGATTCGACCTTCTCCCCACAGTGAGTAGAAGCCTATGCTAGGAATCGACCTTTTTCATTTCCATAGGGATCCCGGACCTGGTGACCTCTCACTGCTGTCATTCAAAGGTTTCCCCCTTAGCCGTCATAGTAGATCGCGACATCGTTAGGGCCTGCCCCACTCATATTCCCCAGCTATTCAAAGTGTCTGTATCTTCGTCTTCTCTCAAGGTTCCCAGCCCCTAATGATATCTCACTGCCATCGATCAAAGGTTTTGCCCATATCCGTCGTAGTAGGTCGTGGTTACGTTAGGGCCTTCCCCCTTTCATTCACCAACGGCTCTAAGTGTCTGCATCTTCGTCGTCTCTTAGGGCTCCTACCCCTAATGACCTCTCACTGTTGCCGATCAAAGGTTTCGCCCTTATCTACCGCAGTTATTCGTGGTGACGTCAGGACCTGCGGCCTCATGTTCACCAATGGATCGAAGTGTCCGTATCTTGGCCGTCCCAACCCCCAATGACCTTTCTATAACATCCCTCAAACAACTAAACTCCTAAGAGTGCTTTGTCATGACTAGGTCATGACAAAACCCTAGGAAGCCCCAGAAGACCAGTTGAACCAAGACATGAAGGTGAAAACCATCTTGGTCTATAAATAGTAATTTCCAATTACCCCCTAGGGTTTGACTTTATTGCTTCAACTTGACTCCATGACCCCACCATAACACCCCTAACCCTTTAGGAGATGGATAGGGTCACTAAGAACCCATTGGGGTCAATCAAGTGGTCAAGTTGACCACAGTCAACCCCAACCCTAAATGAATCAAACTAACCTATATAGGGTCAATTGACCTCCCCTTAGCCAAATGGACCCCACCTAGGACTTTCTAACCCTTAAGGAAGGTCAATGAGTCACCAAGGACCCATTGGGGTTAACTAAAGAGGTCAAGTTTATCAAAGTCAACCCTAGCCCTAAAGTGGTCAAAGTGCCCTAATTAAGGGTCAAGTGGTCTCCAAGGTGCCAAACCAACCCTACCCTACCCTTCCTAGATCTTAGAGGAGGCCAATGGGTCACCAAGGACCCATTGGAGTCAAACCAAAAGGTCAACTTTTTCAAAGTCAAATCAACCCCAAAAACTAAGTCAAACTAGTCTAAATGACGTAACCATGCCCAAGCCACTTGGGCTAAGCCCAATTTCAGTGGCCCATTAACCTTAGGAGGCTGAGAATTATCCAAAATGCCACTCATTTTCTGGAAATAGTGACTAGGAGAGAGAAAGCTTTATTTCCCTTTAATGGAGGAGAGAGAAAAAGGGTCATTCATGGCTTGGAAGGCCAAGGGGACTCCTCTCTTCATCTCCAATGGCTTGATTCATTTCCCCCATTAGTTCTGAAAAGATCAAAGGGCTTTACATGCCCTTTCAATGGCTGGGTGCACTCAACCACCACTTGGACGAAAACCTTCATTCATGGCCATTAATGGCATTGAAGCCAAGACACTCCCCTCCCCCCCATTTGTTTATTTTAAAAGCTTCCTTAGGCCTAGAGCAATCGGTTCCACATTTTCCCTGAAAGAATTGAGCTCTCTTGTAGTGTTGTTGTAGAGCACCCAAAAACTTAGAATTCGACCATGGAGATTAGGCGATCGGCTAGGTTCCAGCCCTCCCAAAAGGTCCTGTCCTCTTCCTCTTTCTCAGTGGATAGATCCACTTCTATTGGAAGCAAGGTTTGGGGCCATTTGACCCTAAATCGGGTTGGCCAAAAACTCCATTTTTGGAGCTTTTAATCCATGCTTAAATCCCTGTTCCGGCAACCTCCGGCTAGCCAACCACCACCTATCGTCGTCCACCACCTCAATGAAGGTGGTGGTGGCATTGGCTGGCCGGGGGAAAGTGTAGGTGGTCGGGTAATCACTATCAAAGTCATCTTAGGACGAGCTGTTGTAAGTTGTTGGATCAAGGAGGAAGACGAGCAGATGTCGACGATCTGGTGCGTCATGATTCGTGCGGCCGGATTTAATACTATAGTTATGATTTTATTATTTCATTTTCTGTCACATATTTGGCAGTACTTTGCTTTAATTATTAAAAATACTTAGAGGCCCTTTCTGGAAAAATGGTTAACATCAAAGTTGTAGCCCTTGAAGTTTAGTTTATTCTAAAATTAGTTTTAACCAATTTGGGTCACTGGTCTGACCATAGCTCACCAAATGGTTCAAGTCATACCTAGGGTTAACCAAACACAAATTTATGTGTCCCCACTAAACTACTTATCCAAATGCTTTGAAATTTGGGTCATATTTAGTCTCATCTGTATCTTAGACATATCCAAAAATGGGAATTTTTGGAATACATTTTTCTATAGTTTTAGAAAACATTTAATAAATCATGTATGATTTAATTATGGGGTCTAATGACCTCAAAACCATCCAAAATTTTGGTGGATGACCCTTAGGGTTATGATAGATCACTGGTAAAATTCTCAGCCCATTTGGGGCTGATTTTATTAGGTGTTGATGTGACCAAATTTTGGTCCCTTAAGGCTAAATTAGGGCAAATGTGTATTTGATGGGTTGAGTGGCCAATCCTCATCCAAAAGGTATGAAACTTGGGCAACTATCTCAAAGTCATCTAAAACACCCCCCTCAAGAGAATTTTAGTGGTTTGGGGTAGAGATGCCCTAAGACCTTTGTGTAGGGCCTAGAGATGAGGTTTGGGGCCTAATGAAGGACATGGGATAGTATGTCCATGGATGGTCTTGTAACTTGGTTGATGAGTTTCTAGGGTAAAAATAAGCTCTAGAAGAGTGGTTGTAGGATCTTTAAGAACATATACCCTCTTGAAATAGATAAGGATAGTTTAGGGCACTTTGGTCCAATATTTAATTACATGCTCAAATGAATTTGGATATTCACGAAACTTAGGCCGTAATCTTAATTAGATGATATTGTTCCATAGAAATTTTATTGTGAATATTGGATTGATAATTTTAGTACTTCATTCACAAACTCTAAGTTTGATTCAATCACAAGATAATTATTTTTGAGTTATTTGCTAACTAGAAAATTATAAAACATGGATAGGGAACATTTAAGGAAACAATCATATTGTGTGAATTTTAATAAATTTATTGGAAGTCTTTTCATATAGGATCCTTCATAAGTACCAATTTGTTGAATATTTTAATATAATTCATTTATGTGATTAATTGAAGCTGGAAAATAATAATTCTTGGCCAGCAGCCTTTTTTGGCCATATTTATCATCTAGTAAATTTCTCATAATTTTTGGATGACTAATTCTAATTTTCCCCTAATTAAATTAATATAGTGCTTGTTTGTCCCATAATTTTTTGAAGGTCAACTCCACCTTGGAAAAATGAGATTTCTGGAATTTATTGTTATTTTGTTGTTAATAATTTTTCATTATTTTATTAAGACCATACTTAGTCAGAAAAGTGTACTTGGTGTTCAAAGGCTCATGAGTCCTGATTTTGTAGAAATTAAAATAAATGTCAAATAAAGTAGGAAAATTACAATCTTCTGGATTTATTCATAAAGTATCATGATAGAACCTCAATAATAATCTTAGGTCATTTGTATGATTATTTAGAGTATCACCTTTCATGCACACCATATAACTCATTAGGTCTGCACACAGTAAAATTGTAGAAATAAGGTAACATGTAGGCCTTGTATGAGAAGGTGAGATAGTTGGTGTATCTGGTATGGTTGAGAATTAATATGGTTACCAATGGAAGGCAGGTAGTGAGAGCCTGGATGACTAGAGGCAAGGTTGTACTTGGGATTGACGGAGGATCGTCTTCCCTTGGAGAAAGAGTCTAAATACACTTAGGGTTAGTTCAAGTGTAATGTCAAGAGAGTTTGGACATGGGTAGTTACCAATAATAATAAGTACCTTTTGAAAGAGAGCTTTGAGCTTCAGCCCATCGTAGTTCTTAGTGCCCTCGAGAGCCCTTCAAAGTAAATGCTCTGGGTAGTCCAAGGTTAACCTTAAACCGTAAGATTAAAATTTTAAAGAGCAATTAGAATTACTAGGACTTCAATTTCACTCACCCCAATGACTCGAGAGGTTAGCTTGATTGGGTTATTTGAGCTATAGGCTCAGTGGTTGTGGAAATGGGCAAGTTAGCCCGAAGAGTCGTAGGCTCGGAAGGTAGTTGTAATGGACGGGTTAGTCCGGGGAGCCGATGGCTCGAAAATTCATGGTTGCATGTGCATAAAGTGGTGGGTCTTTGATATTTGACGGTCGTTCACACCGACATCGATACGATGACTCGGCGAGTGTGGTTTACACTTAGCCAAGGAAAAGACTGGTGGTTGGTCAAAATAGTACGTGGTGACTCTTGTGTGTCCTCTAGAGGCATACATAAGGGCTAGGCCTGGTATTGTGAATACCCGCCTAGGAGTGGGGTGGCCCAACTGACTGTCTCTGTTGGCCACTACGGAGGCTCCTGGGAGTGAAGCTAGCTTAAAAAATCAGGGAACTAAAGGTCTGTGCGCATAAAGTCTTGTATGTGTGTTGCACTTGCATTAATCATAACATAATATATCACAACACACATACTTGCATAAAACCTGACACCCCAACATATAAACTAGTATGGGATAGCTTATACGTTGGGAGCCTTGCAAAGACCCTTTAACTTATAAGTTTGTATGGGCATTCATATAAGTTAAGGTTAATAATTTTCCTGTTACTTTTCTTCATGGTGCGCCTTACTTTTTACCCCCTTTTCTGTTCTACTTGATATAGAACTTCTAGTTTAGACACTTGTAAATTTTATACTATATGATCTGCTTGCTTAGAAGCATCATCACATGCTTTTGACTACTCTCCACCATCATAGCTTTCCTATTATTCCTCTCGCATGGTGCCCATGAGGTACTAGGGGAGGGGTGGGGGAAATCAGGCTTAGTCCTTTGACTAACGGTCGGTGGACCAAACATTTCAGGGGCTCCGAATGGGAGACATGGAGCAGTAGGAGATGCAGCACCAGCGGAGTACGGTGCACATAAAGGTTGGCTATTCTAGTACGGGAGCACCAACTTCTGCTCTGTTAGTGTTATTTTTACTTAGCTTTCGTGAGAGTGTTGTAGTAAGGTCATGATGTACCGGGCTTGAGCCTGCTTATATTTTTATTTTAGTACTTTTATCATTATTATTCTGCTTCTATATCATCTGGACTTTGATGTGATTTTCATGCTACTTATATATCTAATGTGATTTATGGACTTGACTTAATTGTCTCCTTTTATGTACTTCTGCATCTTTGATGATCATTATTGCCGGCAGGATCGATGTTTTGTAGTGGAGATCCTCCTGAGTGTCGGTGTCACCGCAAAATAGCTATTTTGGGCGTAAGAATTGGTAACATAAAAAATGGGTCTTATAAACTAGTATCAGAGGTAACCTCGATCCGAAGAGAAGTCCACAAAACCCTAGGCCACCCCGCACATGCTTAGTTTGATGACAAACTAGCAGCGGAAGCAATGGTGTGCCCATAAGGGGAATCACATGCAAAAGTCCGCTTTTTCATTAGTTCCACTTGTACATTAACTAACAATTGGAATTTTCCTTTGTATCCTGCGACGAACACTACCCCTTAATAGGGTACACCTCAGGCACAGAACATAGTTCTGCACCCACCGACTCCGACTCTGTTCCAGCAAACGGATATGGGGTAGACACTGGCGGCTATTCTAGAGGCCTTCAAGAATCAGCAGGCTCTGGCTCCTCAGCCGAATCCCGGGGCTAACTGGCTGAGGGTCTTTCGGGGTCTTTCTCCTCCATCCTGCCTTGGGACGGAGTCAACGGTCCATATAGAGTGGTTGGACATTATTTACGAGATGCTAGCTAGGATTCGATGCCCGATGGAGGAGGTTGTAGCCTTGGCAGTTTCTTGCTTGGAGTCACAAGCGAAGAGATGGTGGAAGTCACTGTTAGACACCACCTTCACTGTAGTGGATTGCATGGACATTTCCTGGGAGGTGTTCAGAGAAGCTCTATTGGAGCATTTTGTACCACAGTCAGCGAGGGATGAGTTGAAGGATAGGTTCCTGCAGTTGAGGCAGGGCAGCAGGACGGTGTTGGAATACTACCGGGAGTTCACACATCTGGCCCGCTTTGCGGACTCATATCAGCTGGATGATGCGGGCTATGCGAAGAGGTTCTACAAGGGACTTCACGATGACATGAGGCAGACCCTCCTCTTCATTTCTGACATGAGCTTGGCCAGGATCTTAGAGATGGCCAAGAAGCTAGATGCATACTGGTTTACAGTCTGGGGACGGAATAGACAGACTAATGACTCAGTGATTGGTGGCAGGAGAGACCAGCCTAGAGGTTGTGTCATAGGGTAAAGGAGGAATAGGGATCAACCATGCCAGGAAGATAGGAAGGAGTATAGGAACCAGGTGGTGTTAGCTCCTCATCCCTTACAATTGTCGGAGATGCCGAGGACAATGGAGGAGGCACCGATATGCTTCTGGTATAACCAGCCGGGGCATACATGGAGGAACTTCCCCATGAGAGAAGCACCCCCACCAGCACTACAGGATGCCCCACCTGCATGACAGTTTGGTGGTCGAGGACACGGCCGAGTACTTAGATTTTAGGGTTTTGACCACAGACAGGATAGAGGGCAGATATATGCCTTGGATCTGGCTCAGCCCCGTTACCCAGAGCGGGTGATAATAGGTACGCTGGTGATTTAAAGTTTCTTTCCTTTCTAGAGGCTAGATTACATGGATATAGAACTGTAGAATTAGGGAAGAATCTGAAACTAGATATCTAAGAGGAAAAACTTAAATAACTCAAGGATAGTGATGGTGTGTGGTAAGCCTGCCCACACCCTATTCGACACGGGAGCATCACATAATTTTGTCTCGGAGGAGTTTATCAGAGACTTGGACCAGATCGAGAGCTTTGAGGGAGTTATTAGGAGGGTGCGTCTCCCCAACGGGACGAAGATCCAGTCTACAGCCAAGTGCGTTCTGGGAGTGACCATTGATGGGGTAACCTTCGAGGCCCCGACAATGATCCTGAGGATGCTAGATTTTGATCTCATCCTGGGCATGACATGGCTCACCTGGAACCATGCGCAGATTGATTGCCCAGCAAGGATGATCGTATTGAGATACGACAACACTTACCAGACCTTCGAAGGTATTGTCCCAGCTTCTCGCCTTCTACTCTCTTCTATTTAGGCCTTTAAGGCCCATCTATAGGGAGACGAGGTCTACCAGGTGTTGTTTGAGATGTCTGAGGCCAAGGATTCCATTGCTAGTATCCCAGTGGTGCGGGACTTTGCTGACGTATTTCTGGAGAAGTTACCAGGATTGCCTCTGCATCAAGAGTAGGATTTTCAAATACAGCTTGTGATAGGGGCTAAGCCGATATCAAGAGCTCCTTATCGGATGGACCTGAAGGAGTTGGTGGAGTTTAGAAGCCAGCTGCAGGAGCTAGTGGAAGCCAAATTTGTCCAGCCAAACTCTTCGCCATAGGGAGATCCAGTATTGTTCGTGAAGAAGAAGGATGGGACACTCCGATTGTGTATTGAATACAGGGCACTGAATAGGCTGACAGTCCGAAACACATA
This sequence comes from Platanthera zijinensis, assembly GCA_039513925.1. Classification (NCBI taxonomy): domain Eukaryota; kingdom Viridiplantae; phylum Streptophyta; class Magnoliopsida; order Asparagales; family Orchidaceae; genus Platanthera; species Platanthera zijinensis. Next base: position 58,546,000 of record CM077086.1, read on the forward strand.
TCCTCTGCCGAGGATTGACGAGTTGTTTGACCAGTTGGAGGGAGCTCACTGGTTTTCGAAGCTAGATCTGAGGTCAGGATACTACCAGATGCGAATTCAGGAGGTTGATATCCCAAAGACCTCCTTCAGTAGTAGATACAGTCTGTATGAGTTCACCATGATGCCCTTCGGCCTCACAAATGCACCATCCACGTTCATGAGTTTAATGAACAAAGTATTAGAGGCATATCTGGACATCTTCGTCATAGTGTTTATTGACGACATCCTCATCTATTCAAGGACCGAGGAGGAGCATGCACGTCACTTGGCACTAACTCTGGAGAGGCTTCAGGAGCACAGTTTGTATGCCAAGTTTAGCAAGTGCCAGTTTTGACTAAAGGAGGTGGCTTTATTGGGCCATATTATAAGTGGAGCAGGACTGGTAGTACACCCGGCAAAGGTTCTGGCAGTACATGATTGGCCATCGTTGAAAATGGCCACTGTTGTGAGAAAATCCTAGGACTTGTTGGTTACTACTGGAAGTTCGTAGAGGGATTCTCCAGGATTGCGCTCCCGCTCATATCTCTGACGAAGAAGGAGATGTATTTTGTTTGTACACTACAACGCAAGGCTGCTTTCCAGGAGCTGAAGGGTCGACTTACCTCGGCTCCTATCCTTTCCCTTCCATCAGGGAAGGAAGCATTTCAGGTTTATACGGATGCGTCATATTAGGGGATGGGTGCCATTCTGATGTAGAATGAGCACGTGATAACTTACGCCTCCCTCCAACTGAAGAAACATGAGCAAAACTACCCAGTACATGACCTGGAGATGGGGGCAGTTATCTTCGCTCTGAAGATCTGGCGGCACTATCTATATTGTGTACACTATGATATCTTCTCAGACCATAAGAATTTAAAGTACGTGGACATACAGAAAGAGCTAAACATCTGACAGAGATGCTAGGTACAGTTTTTGTCATACTATCAGTACACCATGCACTATCATCCCGGGAAGGAAAACGTGGTAGCAGACGCTCTGAGACGGAGAGCCACTTCATTAGGAGCAGGGCCTCAGATGATGGATATGGAGCTGGTACAGATATTGGAAGAGATGCAGATATCTCTCGTATCCGAGGATGATCCGGAGCTGTATGAGGAGTACATGACATCGGTGAGCACTACCGAGGACATCCAGGAACGCATCAGGGAAGGGCAGAGGCTGGATTCGAGGATGGAGCCGATTTTTAGGGCCTTAGAGGAAGGCACGGCAGGGGATTACTCTCTGAGAGATGGGCCCCTATGCTTTAGAGGCCGAGTTTATATACCGGCAGGAGGCCGAATTCTAGAGGATATCATGACCAAGGCTCACTACAGTAGATATTCAGTGCACCCGGGGATCACAAAGATGGCAGCGGATCTGAAGAGGACTATGTATTGGTCAGGCATGAAGAAGGATATCATATACTTTGTGACGCATTGAGAGTCTTGCCAGCTTGTGATGGCGGAGTGTAAGAGTCCGGCCGGATTATTGCAGCCACTTCCGGTGTCGGAATTGAAGTTTGAGGATATAGCCATGGATTTCATACATGGGCTACCTCGGTCTCATGCGGGGAATGATTTGATCTTGGTGATCGTCGACAAATTGACAAAGGTGGCCAGGTTTATTCCAGTTAGAAAGGATGCTCCGATCGGTGACCTGGTGTAGAGATTTGTGGAGCATTTTGTCCACTACCGTGGAGTGCCCAGGACGATCGTGTCAGATCGGTATGGACGGTTTACGTCCAAGGAGTGGAGGTCAATTAAGGCTTACCTAGGACTCGGTTGACATTCAGCACAGCCTTCCACCCTCAGACGGACAGGCAGACAGAGTGCACTAACCGGATACTGGAGGATCTTCTGCGTTTATGCATTTTGGACCGTGGAGATCCATGGGAGAGATTGTTGCCGCTGATTGAGTTCTCCTACAACAACAATCACCAGTACAGCATAGGTATGGCCTCTTACGAGGCACTGTACGGACGGAGGTGCAGGACCCCACTATCTTGGATCTAGGATGAGGATCCAAAGACACTCGGCTTGGAGTTCGTAGAGGACAAAGATGCTCAGGTGAGATTGATCCGGGATAGGATGCTGGAGGCCCATAGCAGACAGGCCAAATACTACGATGCGTGACATCGTCAGGTGGAGTTTCAGGTGGGAGACCAGGTTTTCTTGAAGATATGGCCGATGCATGGAGTCTCGCGGGTACGCGAGAGGAAGAAGCTAAGTCCGAGATACATGGGGCCTTATAGGATCTGGAGTGGATCGGCCCCTTGGCTTAAAGAATAGAGTTTCCGCCGGAGTTAGTGGGATTTCACGACGTCTTACGCATCTGTTCACTTCAGAGGGCTCTACTACAACCTGAGCATCTGATTTCCCCTATAGATGGCCCGGTGGCTTCTGATCGATCAGTCAGCATGGAGCCGATCAGGATCGATGATACAGCAGTGCGGGTCTTGCGAAACAAGAAGGTTCCACTAGTCAAGGTCCTATGGAGTAACCATGGTAGGAGGAGCACACCTGGGATCCATGAGACCTCATGCAGCAGAGGTACCCGGACCTCTTCGAGTCAGGTATACCTTCAATTTTCTAGGGATGTTACATGCATTTACTTCAGTAGAAGTAGGCCTAACCTTAATTTCAGGGACGAAATTTTTATTTTTATGTATTAGGATTTGTAACATCCCTCAAACAACAAGACCCTTATGAGTAGTTTTATCATGACTAAGTCATAACAAAACCCTAGGAAGCCCAAGAAGACCAGTTGAACCAAGGCATGAAGGTGAAAACCACTTTAGTCTATAAATAGTAATTTCCAATTACCCACCCTAATATTTGACTTTAGGGCTTCAACTCTATAATAAGACCCCACCATAAGACCCCTAACCCTTTAGGAGATGGATAGGTTCACTAAGGACCCATTGGGGTCAATCAAGTGGTCAAGTTGACCAAAGTCAACCAAAACCCTAAATGGATCAAACTAACATATATAGGGTCAATTGACCTCCCCTTAGCCAAATGGACCCCACTTAGGCCTTCCTAACCCTTAAGGGAGGTCAATGTGTCACCAAGGACCCATTGGGGTCATCTAAAGAGGTCATGTTGACCAAAGTCAACCCTAGCCCTAAAGTGGTCAAAATGCCCTAATTAAGGGTCAAGTGGCCTCGAAGGTGCCAAACCAACCTTACCCAACCCTTCCTAGACCTTAGGGGAGTCCAATGGGTCACCAAGGACCCATTGGGGTCAACAAAAAAGTTTAACTTGACCAAAGTCAACTCAACCCCAAATATTAAGTCAAATTAGTCTAAATGACCTAACCAAGCCCAAGCAACTTGAGCTAAGCCCAATTTGAGTGGCCCATTAACCTTAGGAGGCTGAGAATTATCCAAAATGCCACCCATTTTCTGGAAATAGTGACTAAGAGAGAGAAAGCTCTATTGCCCTTTAATGGAGGAGACAGAAAAATTGTCATTCATGGCTTGGAAGACCAAGGGGCCTCCTCTCTTCATCTCCAATGGCTTGATTCATCTCCCCCATCAGTTCTGAGAAGATCAAGGGGCTTTCCAGGACCTTTTAGTGGCTGGGTGCACGGAACCACCACTTGGCTGAAAACCTTCATTCATGTCCATTAATGGCATTGAAGCCATGACCCTCCCCCTCCCCCATTTGTTTATTTTAAAAGCTTCCTTAGGCCTAAAGCAATCGGTTCCACATTCCCCCTGAAGGAATTGAGCTCTTTGGTAGTGTTGTTGCAAAGCATCCAAAAACTTAGAATCCGGCCATGGCGAATAGGCGATCGGCTAGGCTCCAGCCCTCCCAAAAGGTCCTATCCTCTTCCTCTTTCTCAGTGGATAGATCCACTTATTTGCAGCAAGGTTTGGGGCCAATTGGCCCTAGTTTGGGATGGCCGAAAAATCCATTTTTGGAGCTTCCATGCCTAAATCCCTATTCCAGCCACCTCCGGCTAGCAAACCACCGCCTATCGCCAGCCACCACCTCAACGAAGGTGGTGGTGGCGTTGTCCGGCCAGGGGAAATTGTAGGTGGTCGGGTAATCGCTGTCAAAGTTGGCTACCAGGAAAATTATGAAACTTGGTCAGGGAACATTTGTGAACACAATTATGCTGTGTGAATGCCTTATAAATCTCACATCCAATAATCCCTCCATTGACCTCCAATCTTCATGAGATCAACCAATACAACTCTATATTGGGACGAGGAGTTGTTTGAAGTTATTTTATTAGTAATTGATGCCCTAGAATGAAAGTTCAAGTGTGGTCTTTTCTTATGAAACTCCTTGAATCTTACTGAAATCAAGCTCTCTTGAGTCCATTGTCTCCTAATTCGATCTAACTATCTTGCAGTAAGGGAAAGGGGAGGAAGCTCACCTGATTTGCGGCCATAGATAGAGTTTGTCTCCTTGACAGAATGTTAATGGCAGTCAGATTTATTCTAACTTCTACTCCTAATTTTCTTCCTCCAAAATATACCTCACTCTCTAGTTTGAGTTTTGAGGACAAGAGTCAAAGGCTGAGTGACAAAGGTAGGAGAAATAATCGAAAAAACCCTTACGAATTCTCTAGTAGCTAATAGAATTTAATTTCTTATACCTTGGGAAGGTCATAGCTTACAATGTTCCACCCTCCCATAAGCAAATATTTATTCAGCCACCCTAATTTAAAGTTGTAATCCGATACAGGAATTTAGGAGAGCGATCCACACCTTTATCTTTCCAGTGACTACTTCATAGCATCAAATTGTTGTCAACTCAACATCATTTTCTATCTGATATTGGTCGTGTCAAGTGTAGTGATATCTAGTTTTCAAGTTGCGAAGAATACTTTTCGATGCAACTTTGACTTTTATTCGATGTAGCTAGCATCGAGATTGCTATTTCTTAGCAGTAGCTATTACTGCTAGTGATAGCTTAAACTACAAGTTTTCCTTCAGTATTTGGCTTACTACCTAGTCCCAGCCATCCTCCAAGGACACTTGACCCTCAGGGGGGCCTAGATCAAATTGAGATGTAACACGGTAAACCACTCTGAGGCATAAGAGAGCGTTTCTTGATTGGCCTATCTAAATATGGCAATCTCCTACCACATACACACAATTTAATCTGCAGGGTAGAACTTGGCCAAGAATTTCATTGATAAAGCATACCCTATTGCAGCAGTCCTAAGATGAATAGTTCGAATCCAGGTCATTTACTCATCATGCAAGGAGAATGGGAATCGACACAGCTTCACTGTATCATCAAATATGCCGGCATATTGGAATGTGGCAAATATTTCTGAGAAGTTGGCCATGTGAAGATGGGCGTCTTTGCTTGGCAACACAGCAAATCACACATTTTTATAGATCATGTTAAGGATAGTTGGCTTTATCTCAAAGTAATTATTTGTTATTTTTGGGCTGAAAGTTGGATACACAAACCCAATAGTGGTAGCAATATAATCTCTCATAGTTTAGGGCCTCAGTCGGACCACATCCTACGCATCATAAGCCTGCCCATGGTGGGGTCTACATCCCCTCTTTTCTCATTCAGTTGTGCTCTATCACCTTCCACCTGAATTACTAATCTGTGGTGCATACACAGTGTCCGATCGATTTTCGGTTCAAACTCGGCAAGAATACCAGGCTCACGCCCCTACATACACAACTAACAAAAATAACAACACCATTACAACTATTTTCTTAATATAAGAGACAAATAGTCGTAAGCATTCTCCGGCAACGACGCCAAAATTTTGATGCGGTTACGGCAAGTGTACCAGTCATACAAGTAATATAAAATGAAGAGTGATCCCCAAGTATCAGTATGTCAAGGGATGTAGGTTTGGGTCGTGATTCATTTGTTAGGAAATTAATTGTAAAGGAAAAATAAATGATTTGATTTGGTTTTGTGGTGGTGTTGTGATTATGTAAAAAGAAAAGAAAAGGTTGGGGGTTATCAACACCCCTTCTCAATTCAATGGGTGTATGAGCAAGTGAGTAGATTGTGAAATGAGGAAGACAAGTGAGTTGAGTGTCTTTAGGACCTCTTCATTGGGTGAGTGGACAATATGGGCTGAAAGCACGGCTTCGCAATATGGATGGATGAGAGGCTTGTGGGTGGAGGTAGAATTGCTTTATGAAGAGGGCGCACCTCAAGAAACACATAAACAAGAATAAGATTTCATAACAATATCACAAAAATAAAGATCAACGTATTTATGGGTATACATCATCATAGGAATGAAGAAATGATCAAATTCATCTAGTTTTTCGGAGAAAAGAGTGAAGAATGCAACCAAATCCAGAGTCTCGTTGAAGGTTCTTGGTAGGGATTGCCAGGTTATCAATCCATGTCCTTACTCAATATCCAATTGACGTTCGGGCTATAATAGAGCTCTCACCCTCCTTAGAAATGTCCTTCTTCTATGTTTCACAACCTGTCCACGTTTGGTGCAATCTTCTCTTTACCCGAAAAAGAATAAGTGTCTAGAATCTCCTCATTGACTGATCTAAATGATGCGAGGCAGCCATGGGCAAAGTCCTATATGATCCTTCATAAGTACCCATTTGTTGAATATTTTAATATAATTCATTTATGTAATTAATTGGAGCTAGAAAATCATAATTTTTGGTCAGTAGTCTTTTCTGGTCATATTTATCATCTAGTAAATTTCTCATAATTTTTGGATTGCTAATTCTAATTTTCCACTAATTAAATTAATATTGTGCTTGTTTGTCCCATAATTTGTTGAAGTTCAAATCCATCTTGGAAAATTAGGAATTTTTTTTATTTAATGTTATTTTGATGTTAGTAGTTTATAATAATTTTGTTAAGACCGTACTTAGTCAGAAAAGTGCACTAGGTGTTCAAAGGCTCATGAGACCTGATTTTGTAGAAATAAAAAAATACCAAGTAAATTAGTAAAATTACAATCTTCTGGATTTATTCATAAAGTATCTTGATAGACCCCCAATATTAATCTTAGGTGATTTGAAAGATTATTTAGAGTATCACCTTTCTTGCACACCGTGTAGCTCATTAGATCTGCACATAATAAAACTGTAGAAATAAGGTAACATGTAGGCCTTGTATGGGAAGGTGAGATAGTTGGTGTATCTAGTCTGGTTAAGAATGAATAAGGTCACCAATGGAAGGAAGGTAGTGAGAGCCTGGATGACTAGAGGCATGGTTGTACTCAGGATTGACGGAGGATCGTCTTCCCCTGGAGAAAGAGTCTAAATTCACTTAGGGTTAGTTCAAGTATAATTCCAAGAGGGTTTGGACATGGGTAGTTACCAATAATAATAAGTAGCTTGCGAGAGGGAGCTTTGGGCTTCAGCCTATCGTAGTTCCTAGTTCCCTCGAGAGCCCTTCACACGGAATGCTCTGGGCAGTCCAAGGTTAACCTTAAACAGTAAAATTAAAATGTTAAAGAGCAATTTGAATTTCCAGGACTTCACTTTTACTCACCCCGATAACTCGGGAGGTTAGTTTGATTGGGTTATCCGAGCAGTAGGCTCGGTGGTTGTGGAAATGGGCAAGTTAGCCGGTGAGCCATAGGCTCGGAAGGTAGTTGTAACGGACGGGTTAGTCCGGGGAGCCGATGGCTCAAAAATTCATGGTTGCATTTGCATAAAGTGGTGGGTCTTTGATATTTGACGGTCTTTCACACCGACGTCGATACGATGACTCGGCGGGTGTGGTTTACACTAAGCCATGGAAAAGACTAGCAGTTGGTCAGCATAGTATGTGGTGACTTTGGTGTGTCCTTCAGAGGCATACGTAAGGGCTAGGCCTGGTAGTGTGAATACCCGCCTATAAGTGGGGTTGCCCAACTTACTGTCTCTATTGGCCACTACGGAGGCTCCTGGGAGTGAAGATAGCTTCCAAAATTGGGGAACTAAAGGTCTGTGCGCATAGAGTCGTCGTGTGTGTGTGTTGCACTTGTATGAATCATGGCAAAACATATCACAACACACATACCTGCATAAAACCTGACACCCCCAATGTATAAACTAGTATGGGATAGCTTATACGATGAGAGCCTTACAAAAGACCCCTTAACTTATAAGTTTGTATGAGCATTCATATAAGTTAAGATTAATTATTTACCTATTACTTTTCTTCATGGCGCACCTTACTTTTTACCCCCTTTTCTGCTCTACTTGATATAGAACTGCTAGTTTAGACTCTTATAAATTTTAGACTATATGATCTGCTAGCTTAGGACCACTGTCACCTGCTTTTGACTACTCTCCACCATCATAGCTTTCTTATTATTCCTCTCACACGATTCCTAGGAGCCACTGGGGGAGGGGTGGGGGAAATCAGGCTTAGTCTTTTGACTAATGGTCGGTGGACAAAACATTTAAGGGGCTTTGGATGGGAGATAAGGAGCAACAGTAGGAGATGCAGCACGAGCGGAGTGCGGTGCACATAGAGGTGGGCCAGTCTAGTACGGGAGCACCAACTTCTGGCTCCGTGAGTGTTAGTTTTACTTAGCTTCCGCGAGAGTATTGTAGTGAGGTCGTGATGTATCGGGCATGAGCCCGCTTATATATCTATTTTAGCTCTTCTATCGTTATTATTCTGTTTATATACCATGTGGACTTTGCTGTGATTTTCTGCTTCTGCTTCTGCTTCTTTGATGATTATTATTGCTGACAGGATCGGCGTTTTATAGTGGTGACCCTCCCGAGTGTCGGTGTCATCGAAAAACGGTGATTCTGGGCATAAGACCCGGTAGCATAGCAAAAAAAATGGGTCTTACACTTTCATTGCAGCCAATCAAAGGTTTAACCCTTATCTGCTGCAGTAGATCGTGGTGACATCAGAGAATATACCCCCTCACATTCACCAGAGGCTCAAAGTGTTCGTATCTTCATCTTCTCTTGGATCACCCAACCCCCAACGACCTCACACTTCCACCGATGAAAGGTTTCGCTCGTATCCTCCGCAGTAGGTCATAGAGTTATCAGGGCCTGCCCCCTCGTGATTACTAGGGTTCAAAGGAGGGCCCGTCATCACAATCTTCAATAAAATCCTCAGACTCGGAAAGGACTGCCTCTCATTGCCCAACTAGAAGAGTTAGTCCCTAGCTTTGGAAATAGGTCGTGAAACAGAAAGGGGTGCAATCCCCAACCTTAAACTCTGAAGGAATGTATCAGAGACTGTCATAGGAGGCAAATCAGCAAACACTATAAGAAAAAGCGTAAGGCTACCAAAAAACTGCAAAGAAAGGTAGAAGCCTAAAATCCAGTACCCAATAAAAGTACAAGAGTAACACTGAAATAATAATTGTGCAAGACAATATCAACTATAATAAACTAAATATCCAACTCCTCTTCATTAGAGCCAAACTTTTTACACTCGTCTTTTGAAAGGTCATCAAAGCCAAGATCAGCAATGTCAAAATCATGCTTCTGAGATACCATCTGAAGGGTATTTATCATCCCACAATGTAACACCACCTATCGTACGTCGGCCAGCTCGGGCTCCACCTCTTTTGACCAAATCTCGTCTCTAATGTCCTACGAAAGCAGGCAACGATCCTACTGAAAGTCAAGAGAGTCCTTATACTCTGCCACTTCGGCCACCTTCAAATCATCGAGGCACTCCTATGAAGAAAGATGCCCCATATCAGCCAACAAATGAGAAACCTCCTCCTGAGAACTCTCCCTTCTCCACCATAGACATCCCTGCTTGGAGCTCCTCATGCAACTAGGCCATCTCGGTCTTTCACAAAGATTTAACCCGTCAAAAGCAAATGGCATTACGATCTCACCTCCCCCTCATATCAGAAAGAGAGCCTTCTATATTGCGAAGCCATCCTTGGAGAAACAAGTAGTCTTCTTTCAAACTGACGTTGTGATCGTTCCAAGTAGGGGCAATCTAAGCCTGAACACCAATATGCAAAAAAGGAGAGCGAGGAGAGCTAAGATAAAGTCAACAAATCAAAATTAGAGCCAAATAACCTAATCATCGTAGTATTCATCGTCCTCAAGGAGGAAGAAACACACTTTCCCTTCGAACAAGATGGAGAAGGAGGCTCCTCCTGAAGGGATTAGGGCGGTGGAGCTTGACACCTCGTGGTCTGGATCTTCAGGCAGATACTCATCAACCCTAGAGCTGTAAGGAGCCACAACTTCTAACCGCCCCTTGTATGGTCTAGAAAGATGACGTGTATGAGACAAGTCATCACCTCCCTCCAAGATAAACCTCTTCTTCCAGTCATGGCCTAAGGGGACAGTACCAGCGCACTCTAGATCAGCAGAAAGGCCGCACAACAAGACATGTTTCTCCTCTACAAACAAAGAGATACTAAAAAGTTGATTCACAAGTTCATGGTGCTCAGTAAATCCAAACACCTATATGAACTCGCGCTCGCACCTTTTCAACTGGTGGCATCGATTAGGAAGGGTGCTTATGCAGGCTACGTCACCCGACAAACCACCACGGACAAGCGACACGGAATTACTCTCTCAAGTTCCAATTCTACGCTCGCACAAGTAAAATGCAGCACACCCGATTTACGAAATTATTATTCCAATGCTAACGTACGGGTTTGGCACACCCTTAGAGATCGAATAAAAGCTATGAGCCAATATCCTCTCAAGCGAAAGGATCTACCTGATTCGGTCGAGCGTGTGTTGTACCAAAAGAGATCCACCGAAAATAACAATTCGGAAAAAGATAGATCTCTCCCTATAAAAAGAAGACGAGTTCCGCCAATCCTATAGAATTTAAAATAGATCAAGAGAAACAACAAAATCGTTTGGATCAAAACTCACGATGAAATCAATATTTCGCAAACAATGCCAAAGCAAGCCACCACAAGATTTATTTAAGAGGGAAGCACTCAAAGGTGGAAATTTCATTACCCCAATCGGAAGATGTTTCTGATGAAAGATTCTCTCATCTACGGTTCCCCCTGAGTCACACCGAATAGAGAGAGACTCGTGTGCCTTCCTCGCTTCACACCGAAGAAGTTTCTTCGTTGTAGTAGATCTTTTCCTTGGCCGAAACTCCATCAAGAAGGAAAGAACAAGGTTGGCCGAACCCTATGTGGGAAGCCAAGGTGTGGCTGAAATCTTCTAGGGAGGGAACCGTCGAGTTGCAAGGAGTTGTAAAAGAGAAAGGTGGTGTTGTGGTCAAGAAGAGAGGAAGGGAGAGGGGAGAGTTGTGGCCGAACCACAAGAGGAAAGAGGGAGAGGGTCGGCAGCCAAGGAGGGAAGCTAGAGAGGAGGGGAAAATCTCAATTCAGATTTTAGGGTTTCTTATTTCATTCCATAATGATAATTTTAATAACACATGGCCTTATATGAGGCTAACAAAAATCTGGGCTATATACAGCACAATTTAAAACATAAAATGGCTAAGCGCAGGCCAAACTGAAAATGAGAATCTTGATAAATATAGTAAAGATTTTAAAACAAATAAACAATAAAATTAACAAAAGTAATAAAAGCTTCAAGAGAAAGTCTTGCACCGAGGGCAGAGGTTGTAGCATCGATCAACAATGTTTCCACGGCGCCACAAGTCTTAGATTTGAGAGGGCGAGAGTTCTTTTGTAAGCATGTCAGCACCATCATCAACATGCCGGGGGTTGTTGCCTCCATTACTCCTCCCCCACTCGAAAGTACTCATCACCGATGAGTTGGCTTGAATGTACTGGCGTAGAAGAGCATCATCCAAAAGAGCCACCTCCGATTCAAGTGGCCAAGAGTAATCGGAAGCCAGACAATCATGCCACCGGATTAAGTAGCAGTGAATGTCACCACTTGGAGATGCGAGCACTTCATCCTTGATTATCATGTCAGGCAAAACGGAGGTCTTGGGGAACCTTGGAAAAGCATTAGTCAAAGAAGTAGAAAAAGTTTCTACATCAACATTCAACGTACCTCCTGTTGAAACTGTGGGAGAGAGCGATCAGGAACAAGCACACCCCCCAACCCATTAGAGGACATAGTGGACGGAATAAACTGAGAGGCAGATAACTCAAGTGGTGGAGAAACATATGACATTAAATCTAAAACAATATTGAAAATAGGGGATATACCCCAATCAGTGGGTATCTCCAAAAGATATGTGCTTTCTCCTAACTTCTTTAAAATTTGAAAAGGACCGGCTCGCAATTCGCCAACTTTTTTATGGAGCCTGAAGGCATCTATTCATGGATGAGACGCACCAAGACTAAATCATCAAAATTAAAGTGAGACGCTATTTTATGTTTGTTAGCATGAGATTGATAAGACGTATATTGGGTGGTTAACGTTTCATGAATGTGCTTTTGTAAATTGTGAACATAAAGAGCGAACTCTTGTGCAAAATTACTTGATTTATAAGATGGAGGTAACAGAACTAAATCAAGTAGCACTGGTGCCTTATAGTTGTGCATGATTTCATTGGGGGATAAGCCTGTGGATCAATTTTTAGAGTTATTGTACGCAAGTTGAGCATGGGGAGGGCTCAAGTCCAAGGTACCCCTGTGGTCAGCCACCATAAAATGAAGTAAACTACCAAAACTTCTGTTTACTACTTCTGTTTGCCCATCTGTTAGTCGATGGTAGGCCGAAGAAAACAAGAGTAGGGTACCCATAAGTTTCCAAAGGGTCTTCCAAAAATAACTAGTATATTTCACGTCCCTATCAGATACTATTGTCTTGGGAACGCACCAATGCGCAATGACTTCCTTAAAATATAATTTATCAATATACGACGCATCGTCGGTCTTATTACAAGCGATAAAGTAAGCCATTTTCTAGAACCGATCTACTACAACCAGGATGGAATCATGGCATCTAAAAGTGATGGGTAGACCCAACATGAAATCCATACTAACGTCCACCCAAGGAATAAAGGGAATCAGAAGAGGAGTGTAAAGACTGGCATTCGTCTTATTACCCTTAGCTAATTGGCACACACGACAACTCTTCACAATTTTATTTACCGTTGATTTGAGACCGGGCCAATGAAACTTGTTCTCCACTAACGTAATGGTCTTGTCACAGCCAAAATGAACACCTAAACCACCACTATGCAACTCTCAAACGATGAAATGACGTAAAGACGAATGAGGGATACATAGCTTCGAGTGCTTAAATAGGTAACTGTCTCGAATATAATAGGCTGATATGGTGGTGGGAGAGTCGCTTTGAGCGGATAAATAGATTTACTTGAAGTCCGGACAATGGACATACTCGTCCTTAATCCTATTGAACCCAAAGACTTTCACTTCAAGCGTAGATAATAATAATGTAACACGACTAAGGGCCTCAGCCATACTTTTTAGAGTCCCCTTAAGATGTTTTATTATAAATCTGTACTCCTGCATATAGGAGACCCACTTGACATGTTGGGGGCTGACCTTGCTTTGAGAATTGACAAATCTCAAAGCGTCGTGATCGGATTGGATAACAAACTCCTTTGGGAGTAGATAGTGCTGCCAATGTTGGAGGCATCGAATAATAGCGTAAAACTCTTTATTATAATTAGAATAATTCAACTTCAGACCCACAAGTTTCTCACTAAAATACTATATCGTATGACCCTCCTGACTTAATACACCACCTATGCCGACCCCAGATGCATCACAAGACAACTCAAAAACCTTATTAAAATCCGGCAACCTTAAAAGTTGAGCTTCTGACATCCGTATTTTAATCGTTTGGAATGCTTTGGTAGCCGATTTGGTCCAAGTAAAATCACCTTTCTTCATATATTTCGTTATCGGCACCATGATACTTCTAAAATATCGAATGAAGCGACGATAAATGGTAGCTAGTCCGTGAAAACTCCTAACATCCCGAATGTTGGTGGGTTCCGGCCAATCCTTAATGGCCTAGACCTTCTTAGGATCCCTATGTATGCCTTCCGAACTCACAATATACCCAAGTAATTCTACAGACATCACATAAAATTTACACTTCTTGATATTGACAAATAATTCTTCCGTCCTCAGCGTGGTAAGGATAGTCCTCAAATCTGACTCATGATCAATCATAGAAGTACTAAAAATGAGGATATCATTAAAATACACCACTATGAATTCTCCCATGAATGGTTGGAAGACATGAGTCATCATCCTAGAGAAAGTACTCGGGGCATTGGAAAGTCCAAACGACATCACTAACAAATCGTAAAGCCCATCTTTTGACTTCAAAGCGGTCTTCCATTTGTCTCCCTCTCTAATTCGAATCTGGTGGTAGCCACTCCTAAGGTCCAATTTTGAAAAGATCATGGCCTCAGATAACATGTCCAATAAATCGTCCAATCGAGGGATGGGGAATCGATATTTAACAGTAATTTTATTTATTTCCTGACTATCCATGCATATCCACAAGAACCATCTTTCTTAGGAACAAGTAAGGCGGGTACGACACACAGACTTTTGCTATGGCCGATGAATCCCTTACTTAACAAATCAGAAATTTGGGTTTGCAACTCTAGGTGTGTTTAAGGGTTTGGCCGATAGTGAGAAAGGTTGGGTAAAGAGGAACCCGGAATGAAATCTATCGCATGTTGGATGTCCCGCATGCGGGGTAACATGGGCGGTAGCTCGCCCGGATACACATCCTTAAACTCTTCTAAAAGTTTCCTCAACACTGACGGTAAATTGTCAAAAGAGGATACATCTTCCTTCACTTGTAAGTAAACTAACGCATACATGACACCATCTAGAAATGTATCACGCGCAAACTCCTTCTTGCCTATCATACTTAGTGTTCTTTCCCTATCATAATAAGCGTATCTTTAAAAGGGATGGCAGGATACTTATGCAGAGTGGGTTCAAAATAATGGCCTTGCCATTAAATTTGAATTCATAGGTGTTAGAACATCCCAGATGAGTAACATTATGTTCGTAAAGCCACGGACGTCCTAATAGAACCTGACATGCGTCCATGGGGATGACATCACACCAAATTTTCTCTGAATAAGCCTTGATGGTAAGGGGAACCAAGTAATGCTTCGAAACCGGAAGGGATGTCTTGTTAACCCACACAACCTTATAAGGGTGAGGGTGAAGTTCGGTGGTTAACAACATTTGTGTCACCGCATTCTCCGAAATAACGTTCATACAGCTTCCACTATCGATAATCAATTTGCACCACTTTTATTCGCTCTTGAAATTTAATAAGAAAATATTCATCCTATTCCAATCATCCGATGCTCACGTAGTACCCAAAATACACCTCATCACAATCATATTAATATCATCCTCTATATCGCTAGGTACTCCTTCCGACTATGATTCTTCACCGGCCTCATACACGAGCTCAGTGGACTCAAACAAGATATCTAAAAGGGCTAGGGGCTTAGGCTTGGTTAGACACTCGCTAGCATAATGACCCTGAATACTACAAGCAAAACACGTAGCACTCGTCTTGCTAATCCTACTAACGGACACTCTCTCACCGGTCGTGCTTCTCAAATTCCTAGTCGTAATGACAATAGAGTTCGGGTCAGCGGACCAGAACTTGCCCTTATCCTTATGGGTGGAAGTGGGAGGGGGTCCTAAGATGGACTTTCCCTTCTAAAAGGTGCGAGATTTGGACTTGAAAGCATTATGCTTCTCAATATCCAAGGCAACATTAAGGGTAGTGTTCTACTCGATGTGACCATACCGTAGGAGTTTACCCTGAATGTCGGGGTTGAGCCCCTTATGAAACCTAGGGTGGGTGATCTCTGGCATCTCCCTAACATTGCACCTCACCATCATGTCCTTAAGATGACTCATGTAATCAGTGACCGACATATTTACTTGCCTCGGGGTAGCTAAATCATCAAACATCTGCGTCCAATGGTATGCAGGATCGTACTGATCAGTCAACCTTGCTTTTATTCCAGCCTAACCAATAGGTGGTAAGTCGTTCACCACACCTAGACATCGTTCCTTGTTCAGCCTAAATATTTTATCCCTGCCTTACCACTTCATCCTCGCAACTCGCACCTTTTATACGTCGGTCAGATTGTGCCACTCGAAATAGCACTCCATTTCCATAACCCAATCTAAGAACACTTGGGGTTAACTTTGTCCGTCGTACGATGGGGGTTTGATCCGAACATCCCTAGTGATATCAAAGTCGTACGGTGTCTAGTTATTATGATTTGGTGCACGCGAGACATAATCGTTATTATTATTGTTATTGTTATTTCCATCGTCACGTTGGCGGGCCGCCTGATTAGGGGGAGCCGCTTGGTTTAATCTCAGTACATGAATCATCTCTCGGATGTCCGTTAGCTGATCAGTGAACTCCCGATAAAGGTCATCAATTGTTGTTGGACCGTGATCCGTATCCCGGTCGTCCTCCATATTGGAAGAAGAAGGGGTATAGTCCATTCCTAGTCTAGTGCGCATGCAGTATTAGAGGGTGGACCCTGACTCGATGAAAATTTATAAAAGATTTTTTTTCTAATAATAACTAGATAAAAATAAAATATTTTTTAATTTCTTACTACGAAGGGGATGGAGATTTTCCATATTTTTTTTGGATTTTGCAGAAAAATAAAAATTTTAGACCGTTATTTGCATACTAGATTTTTTTATTTGAGTTTTGGTCGATGAAACGAGCTAGACAAGTGCGTATCGACGTCCTAAGAATAATAGTATGGTGTCAATTAATAAATTGACATGAACCTCCCTCTGATACCAAATTGATGTAGGCTACGTCACCCGATGAACTGCCACGGACAAGCGACACTGAATTACTCTCTCACGTTCCAATTCTACGCTCGCACAAGTAAAACGCAGCACACCCGATTTGCAAAATTATTATTCCAATGCTAACGTACGAGTTCACCACACCCTTAGAGATCGAATAAAAGCTATGAGTTAATATCCTCTCAAGCAAAAAGGATCTACCCGATCCAATCGAGCGTGTGTTGTACCAAAAGAGATCCACCGAAAAAAATGATTCGAAAAAAGTTAGATCTCTCCCAACAAAAAGAAGACGAGGTCTGCCAATCCTCACAAATTCAAAATAGATCAAGAGAAACAACAAAATCGTTTGGATCAAAACTCACGATGAAATCAAAATTTCGCAAACAACGCCAAAGCAAGCCACCACAAGATTTATCTAAGAGGGAAGCACTCGAAGGTAGAAATTTCGTTACCCCAATCGGAAGATGTTTCGATGAAAGATTCTCTCTTCTACGGTTTCGCCTGAGTCACACCGAATGGAGAGAGACACGTCCGCCTTTCTCGCTTCACGCCGGAGAAGGTTCTTCGTTGCAGTAGATCTTGTCCTTGGCCGAAACTCCACCAAGAAGGAAAGAACAAGGTTGGCCGAACGCTATGTGGGAATCCAAGCTGTGGCTAAAATCTTCTAGGGAGGGAACTGTCGAGTTGCAAGGAGTTGTAGAGGAGAAAGGTGGTGTTGTGGTGGAGAAGAGAGGAAGGGAGAGGGGAGAGTTGTGGACGAACCACAAGTGTTAAGAGAGAGAGTGTCGGCGACCAAGGAGGGAAGCTAGGGAGGAGGGGAAAATCTCAATTCAGATTTTAAGGTTTCTTATTTCATTTCATAATGATAATTCCAACAACACATGGCCTTATATAAGGCTAACAAAAATCTGGACTATATGCAGCCCAATTTAAAACATAAAATGGCTAAGCGTAGGCCAAACTAAAAATGAGAATCTGGATAAATACAGTCCAGATTTTAAAGCAAATAAACAATAAAATTAACATAAGCAATAAAGTATCAAGAGAAAGTCTTGCGCCGAGGGAGGAGGTTGTAGCGTCGATCAACAATGTTTTTGCGGTGCCGCAAGTCTTTGATTGGAGAGGGCGAGGAATCTTTCATAAGCATGTCGGCACCATCATCAACATGTCGGGGGTCGTCGTCTCCATCATGTGCTCCACAACTCAGGCCATTCCTAGAAGTTTTTGATGTATCCATACACTGTATTCCCATGTCGTCTATCAACCCAGCTCTCGAACACCAACTAGGACTTGTTGTTGTGAACTTCAATACAATTGCTGCTATCCACACGAATATTGCACCAATCTCTGAAAAAAATCTAGCGAAATTCTTGAACCATGCTCCCAAAAGAAGGCTATGAGAACCATGATACGAGTCATGGCAAGAGGGGTGAATTGCGACGTTGGAACTCTGAAATTCTATACGATCTCCATAATCTCTTCGTATGGTGGAAATTGGAGTTCGACCCTCAGCGATGACTCGCACAATGTCATCTATCCCACATGGGGATTCTATACCCACTGCTCGGTGTTTGGAATTCTGATTTCAACACTGGATGAAATGTTGAAGAGCCCCCTCCAAGAAGCAACATGTTCTATTGTAAGTATGGAATGCATCCGCATCGGGCGACCTTGGACAATCTGCTTGGACACCTGAACAAGGAGATGCGTTTGAGCAAACAAATTAAGAGGAGAGCAAAGCACAACACGAGGCGCCATTAAAACTCATAAAAGCAGGAAAAGAAAAAGCATGCTGCGAACAAAGCCCCTGCATGCTAGGTTGGGGGCATGAGCGGGCGCAGGGAAGGCTCACATTTGCACTCGGGCAGCGCATCCATACCCTGCATACATGAAACACACGGGAAGGACCCATGCGTGAGCACGTCATGTGTAGGGGCACCCACAACCATGTGCACACGTGGGGACGCTACACGCACTGTGCACATTGCTGAACCCCGCGCGCAGACCGCGCAAGCGAAACCCACCGCGTGCAGTGCACGAGCGGACCCCGCAGTACTAATCATGTTAGTGGACCCCGCTACGCATATCCCGTGGGCAGACCCCGTGCAATAGACCTAATGTACGCAGTGTGCGGGAAGACCCCGCGTAGCAGCCCGTTGCCCATGCCCATGCGGGCGCACCTTTCCTCGGGCGACCGATGTGTGTTACGTGCGTGCTTTGGGATGGTCGGGTGTGGCCTTGGCGTATGTTATGCTTGGTCGCCCCCTACTTCGTGGCACCGACCCCGTACCTTTTAAGCCAGGACTACCACATCCCGTGTTCCTTCATCCGCTCCCGCCATGAGGACCGAAATATAGTCTAGGGATGGAAACCCCCCATACTTCACTTGTTCTAGCTCTCATCTGTAGGAGTTTTGGGGGGCAAATGATGGGGTTGGCCCCAATTTATAGAAAAAAACAGTCTATGAATAGCCGGGTTATAAGACCCTCCCCCCAACCTTAGACCGGGTCAGTCTGAGACGGGCCTTACCGCCCAAGATGGCCACCCTATGCTATCTAGGTGACACCAACCCACTCATCATGTGTAGAATGATTGCCCTATCAGGCTATGGAAACTCATCACATCACATCAGATCACAGCGGAAGTAAATCAGAAATAAATTTATATATATATAAAAGGCCGTAGACATAATTTTATACATGCGGCTCATTGGGCTAAAGAAAACTACAACATTCTCTCAGCTTCTACCAATCTAAAGGCTCACATCTCTAAGTACTGGAGATGAGACTGGTGCTTCTGCTCATTCTGGCTCTAAGGTAGGTACACTGCCATATGCTATCCGGGTCTCGTGCTGCTCCATCTCCTGTGAATGGTTATTTAAATAACCGTTAGTCACAGGACCAAGTGGATTCACACCTCCTCCCCAAGATCTATAAATTTGGGGATGAGAGTGAGCCTCAATAATATCAACAATAGCTAAAGCAAAAGAGAGTTAATACAACATTTCATATAAAGACTAGGAGCTACCATTAAAAAGAGGCGCATCATAGCATAACTAGAATAGCAGCAGTATTATATATCAGTTATAATAAAAGCTCCACTAGTTATCAGCACAACAAGTATTCACAACCCGTATTCACATGTCGCAAGCATTCACAGCCGCGCACATACCGCAGGCATTCAAGCCTGTCACACCCACTATTTTGATATAGTATGGACTGATTCTTTTCTAGTAGGGCAACGAGCCCCGCGGGCCTCACCGATGTGGTCGTCAGTGATAGTGGCCAGTCCTACCACTTCTGGGGGTGGTCATAGTGCATGGCCCTAGGCCCCAACGTACAACCCCGTGTACTATTGGATGTAAGCGACATCCGACGATACAATATTTTGGTCGACCAGTGGAGGAAAAACCAAAGGGGGAAAAATAATGGTCGGTCACCCGTGGTGCCCATCTCCTATGTCTCCTTGAGTCATCGACCTTCTGGCACCGGTACAAACGGTCTGCGGAAGGGACTAACCCGCCACAATTCACCGCAAGCAATTTACAAGCAATCAAATAGTCAATTTTTGCTAGCACATACCGGGTCTGTGGCGGCATGCCCTATTATGCTTCAATCTTCGGGCAGTAACTCTCAGCTCAACTTTCGACAAGGAGCATGAGAGCACTTTATTTGGGGCTAAACATGGAGGAACACCTCAACTCCAGTTACCCCCAACTAAGGCACGACCCTAACAGATGGCTGCTCGTCAGAGTAGGACCCGTGCTGATAATAATAAATTGCAATAATGAAAATGCGGTAATTAAAGCTGCTAATAATATAAGCTGCATGATTAGAGTGCTAGAATGAAATGTAACCAGTACGAAACTGGAGTAGTACTGAAACAAAAGTACTGAATTGAACTTGACCAGTATGGGATTGGAGTAGAACTGAATTGAAAGTACTGAATTAAACTTGACCAGTACGAAACTGGAGTAGTACTGGAACGAAAGTACTGAATTAAACTTGACCAGTATGGGACTGGAGTAGAACTAAATTGAAAGTACTTAATTGAACTTTACTAGTACGGGACTGGACTAAAACTGAATTGGAAGTACTGAATTGAACTTGACTAGTACGGGACTGGAGTAGAACTGAATTGAAAGTACTGAATTGAACTTGACTAATATGGGACTAGAGTAGAACTGAATTGAAAGTACTGAACTAAAATAAAGGAACTGGACCTGTGCAAGACTGGAATAATCATAAAGAAAATTGTTAGTAGTCCAATCACTCAATTCAGGAAGCTTCAGTTCCATCTCTGTTCTCAGGAGGTATTTTCAGTTCCTTCTCCGTTCTCAGGAGGCATTCATAATTCCTTCTTTGTTCTCAGGAGGTGTATTCAGTTCCTTCTCAGTTCTCAAGAGGCAAGTTCAGTTTCATCTTCGTTCTCAGGAGGCAAGTTAAGTTCTATTTTTATTCTTAGAAAGCTTCTTTTGGGTTTAACCCATTATTACTGTCTAATATTAAGTTTAGTTGTGACTCTTAAACATGGCTTAATCGGACTTATACTTAGAGATTATAACCTTAATATAATAACTTGCTCCTCGTTATAAAGAATTATCGAGGTCTAATTATCTGCAAGAGCTTTAACACCATCTCTTAACCTCAATTGCTCGCATTAGGGCGAATCGAGTCTCTATGTTAAGCCCAATATCATTTTTTTTTGTTTTAAACCTCTTTTTGCAATAAAGAGTCGGAAATTGAGGAAAACCAGAACTCGAGGTTGAATTCGCCAAAACATAAACCTCAAGAGTTCCTGGAGTTATTTTGAGGTTTGATTGAGCTTCAATAATTCATTAAGCCTCGAACAATTCCTTACTTTTATATTTAAAAAGAAGGCATATTTCAAATCACCAAACCGCGGTAGTGGGTTTAAATAATAAATACATATTACTCAAAATAATTTTCATCGCTTTAATGTCTTACATAGCCTATAACATTATTTAAAACAGGCTCGAGTTAAATCAATTCCTTAAGATGGCAGGAGTGCCTCAAAATTCCTCGTATATGTCCAAATCAAGTATTTTATCCCAGAAATTTCTTATAAAGATATAAGATATTTTAATCGGAAGATTTTGTATATAGCAATCTTTAAATTAATCTTGAGCATGATTTAAAATCTCAAAAATAGTACGAATGCTCGAAAATTTCTCAAATTTCATCTTGGCATGCCTTTAATAAATATAAATCATCCATGAGATTTTACAAGATTTTGATTAAGAAAATTGGGCTCTATTAATTTTTAAAAGTAAAAAACCACCACTTTAAATGCTTGAAAAAATATCAAACCATAAGCAAAAATCTCCAAATCTTTATAAAGAATGCATAATGGCTCCAAATATCACTGAGAATTTTATCAGATTTTTAGGAGTATTTTTAGTTCCCCAAATTAGCCAAATAAACACTATTGTAATTTTAAGAATACAAAATAGTGTCTGAAAATTCTCAAATTTTTAAGAGGTGTAGCTGACACCAAGAGAGATATTTTTAATGTTCATAACTTTTTCACCCGTGCCCTAATTTAGCCTCTAGAAAAATAGAAACCCTTTTTTGCTATAATATTATAATATTTATAAAAAATTATAAAATATAAATTTTTATAAGTTTCATCTCCCCCTCCTTTGCAGAGAAATTGTAAAAAAACCGCCCCTTACAGGAGTTCTCCGCCGCCGGCCGGCCATGAATCCACCCCTGGCCGACTCCCTAGGGGTGGACGATCCCTCCGGTGGTGGTTCGACGGCTTGCCGCCACCGGCCACCGCCGGCCAAAATCAAACAGAGCACCCCCCCCCCCCCCCCGTTTGAGGGGTGGTGGCGCCGCGACGGCGCTCTGGCCATCGGAGGCTACATGTGATGCGTCCAAAAGTTTGAGAGGGAGGAGAGGTGATGATTTCCACCTTATTTGGGGTCTCCGACGGCTTCCGGCGAGATCCACCATTGGAGGTTCCAATGTGGTGGAGCTCCGCTTCTATTCCTCCGGCGAGGTGGAGCTCCGACAGGGGGGAGGGGTGGCTCATTTTGAACTTTGGAGAGGGACGAGTTGTTCCGGAGGGGGGTGGTCTTTATATAGGGGAATAGGATAGCTTCCTCCTTCACCTTCCCGGTGTGTGATTATTCCCATTGAAGAAGCTGAGCTCCTTACAGCTAGTGTGGGGCAGCTGGCAGCCCCTCATAGGATGGTTGTACCACCTAGAAGTAGGGTATGGCTTTTAGGCATGTAGGGGTTTGTTTCTTGGCCAATGGAAAAAAAGGGGGAGAGAGAGCGAGAGGGCTTAGGATTTTTCTCATCCCCTTGTATTGGCTAAACCTAGGGCCCATTATGAGCGTAAATTGGGCCCATGGTCGTCTTGGCATATGACTTCATATAAGAGTTTAAATTCTTCTTAAAAATATTGAATTTTTGAGATGTTTGACAAAATTCAACCATGAGTTAGGTCCCTCATGTAGGTCAAAGTAAAAGTAGGTCCAAGTCATCAAGTGATGTGCCAAAGTTGGAGTATTTTAGTAATATCGGCGTATTCACGCTTTTTGGTGCACCGTAAAGCTCAATTTTACCGATGTTGACCCGACATCATCGAAATCGAGTGTAATTAATTATGTTGATCTCGTATCGACAACACGCATCCAACGCAACTAACCGGGGCCAAATCCGAGTTTATTTGCTCGATATTCGAAAATTGCTCGTCGCAACGCGCTACAGAACTCAAAACTGCCATATTCGCCGTTAGGCTTCGGATTTCAACGCAACCAGTTCCAATGTGTTCGTATCGACTATATGAATCTATAGGAACTGATAGAAGTCAGATCGAACTTCTCTAGCTTGAAAACCAAAAATCTCGTTTTCGCGACGTTCTTAGAGGAATGTTTATATCCACCATATGACCTCGGAACTCAATGGAACAAGTTCCAATGCACTCGTATTGACTATACGAGGTCATAGAAACTGACAGAACTCAAATCGGAGTTCACTAGTTCAATATCCAAATTTCTCGTATTTGCGACGTTCTACGAGGAACGGTCATATCCACCATATGACCTTGGAACTCAACGGAACAAGTTCCAATGCACTCGTATTGACTATAAGAGGTCATACAAACTGACGGAACTCAAATCAGAGTTCGCTAGCTCAATATCCAAATTTCTCGTATTTGCGACGTTTTACGAGGAACAGTCATATTCACCATATGACTTCGGTTTGCAACGAAACGAGTTTGGTTGCACCCGTACCGATTATACGAGTGCAAAGCAACAAACAGAACTCGAATCAGAGCTCATTAGCTCAAAATCCCCAAAATATGGTCATCTCCTACCCATTTTGAGTCTCGGGTAGAGGTTCGGGTCACTTTTATTGGGTCCACTAGGGTTCTAGTGACCCAATAAAAATTGGGATGTTACAATCCAATAAAAATAAAATGATTTTCGTCCCCGAAAATTTGTTTAAAGTAGGGAGTAAGCGCAACATATTTGGGGAGAGAGCACGGGGTGCTTTCTCGGACGAGGGTCTCTAATTCTCACATGTCCTTGTCTCGTCTGCAGTTCAATCGCATGATCTTGACCATTGATAAAGCCTTATTTTGTAGGTTTTTCACTTTGAAATCCATTATCTTCACTGGTTCTAACTGGATGGATCTGTCCGACTTAGCGGTACTGGCAGTATAGAAAGATGTTGATCTAGTTGCCGAAAATTCGCCTTAACGAAGGAACATGGAAAATATAATGAAGATTTCCCAACTCTAGGGGTAGGGCTAATCGATACGCAATTGGGCCAACGCACTCTATCATGACCTAATAGGGGCCCAAATAGCGAGGATCTAGCTTCTCCTGCTTCTTCAACCGGGAGATACCGTGCATGGACTTGATTTTAAAAAATATCATTCCTCCCATGCTAGACTCCACCGGTCGGTACCGTACATTATAATACTTAGCCTGCCAGCTTTACGCTTCCCGCATCTGATCCTGGATTAGTTATATCGCTGCCTTAGTGTCATCAATATAAGCCACTCACAAGGCTTTAGGTCCTCATTCTGGGCCTAAGACAATGGGGTTCAGTAACGTCTTCCATACAGTGCCTCGTACGGTGTCATCTTAAAATTGGCCTGAAAGCTATTATTGTAAGAAAATTTCCACTAGTGGTAGCAGCAGTTCCTGAGGCTCACTGTACTCCACTTAGCATAGTCGAAGAAGATCCTTCATCATCCGATTCATCCTTTCCGCCTGACAGTATGTCTGGGGGTGGAAAGAAGTACTGAAAGCCAATTTTGGTTCCCAAGTAAACCTGCACTCTTCTCCACACTTTTGAAGTGAAACGTCCATCACAGTCAGACACGATGGACTTTGATATGGAATCAGACTACCTACTCTATGAAAAAGCCTGGCCAAGACGACCACATAATTAATCTGACAATTCAGGATGACCGAGCCACATTTGTAAGTCGATCCACAATGACCTATATGGAGTCGTTTCCAGCACGGGACCGAGACAAGCCGTGGACATAGTCCATAAAGATGTCAACAAATTTTCATTACGGTATTGATAGGGGCTGCGTTAAGCCTCCTGGGTTGTGGCATTTGGCCTTGACCCCTTGACAGATCTGGCATTGTACAACAAAGTTGGTGACGTCTCTTTTCATCCTTGGCTAATATATGGTCCTTCGTAGGTCAATATATATTTTAACTACATCAGGATATAGAGTATCATGCTTATGAAGAATTTCCCGAATCATAAAGGGAATGAAACCAGCTAAACCGAAATATTATCGAGATCTCCTGCGCCCCACCAGCCCCCGACTAAGGGTTGATGCTTTAAGGCATTTGCAACCCTGTTAGCTTTCCTGAGGTGGTACTGGAGAGAAAATTAATAGTTACGCAATAATTCCAACCACCGATGTTGTCGGAGGTTTAGCTCCTTCTAGATAAAGATATTACTCAGGCTTTTATGACTGGATAAGATCTCACACCTAACTTTGTATAGATAAAGCCTCCAAAACTTGAAGGGCAAAGACTACCGCGCCCCAACTCCAGATATTGGGCCGAGTTGTTCAGCTCATGCGGCTTAAATTGCTGAGGTGCGTAAGTGATTACCTTGTCATAACTCCTAATCCATTCAAGGGTTCATCGGTGTAAATATGGAGCCCTTCAGTTCCCGAGGGAATCGTAAGAATTGGGGTAGCAATCAAATGATTCTTCAATTCGCAGTCTCATACTTCGGTATCCATTAAAATACGGTGTATGGAGTGGTCTGAGTAGAACGAAGATGATCACGAGGTGGTCCAGGAATGGTTCGAACACCTTTTAGTTGGTCAAATAACCCATCTATTCCAACAATGGGTAGGCATTTCGCATAATGAGCAGGTTTAGTTATTTATATCGATGTATAAAACATCATCAGCTAGATAAGAGAACAACGAGGACGGTTAGAAATTTATACCAATTACCACGTCCGAGGATGGTCCTTGTTATAAATCTAAGTCTAGTGGTGCGGCTCTGCCAATCCTCGACTGGTCCCTTCTGCCTGGCCAGCTTTTATGGCCTCCTCATTCTAGTTCTCTATTCACAACCACAGTTCCCTACACTGCTCTTAATCTTGGCCAACTCGTGGCCTGCGGGCAAAAAGCTCAAATGTGTTCGGGCTAATGACACAAGAAGCAGTTTCCTGTGAAGGGAACATCTCTTTGCCATATTGATGTTGGCTGGGGTGTTGATCAGGGTGCCTGTTATGTTACTAGCGAGGGTGGTAGTGCTTGCACTGGCTGCTGTCAGGGCTGGTATACTTGTCGATATGGTTGGTGGCGATGACTCTTTCTCCGATCTCGAGACTGTCTTCGAGGGAACGCCTCCCTCTCGTCCTCGAGGGGCCTCTACATGCCTTCTTCACTGTTGCGTGACCTTCACCTAGTCCATTTTCAAAAAGGAAGTGTGGGTGGCAATGTTGTGAAAAGAGGTCTGGGTAATCATAATCAAAGCCTGTCGGAGGTCATCGTGCAGCCCTCAATAAAACCTAGCGGCCTTGTCTTTATCAATTACTGCAAGCATCCCCATAAAACAGGCTAAGTGGATGAATTCTCTCTGGTACTCCGGTACCGTCCTATTCCCTTGACAAATTTGCAGGGAATGCCACTATAACTCTGCTTGATCTGCTTCAAGTATGAAGTGTTCTAAAAACACATTAAAGAATTCTCCCCATAAGATAGTAAGGACCGGGCGTACATTAAAAGTGGAACGAATAACTGCCCTCCTCCAATCATAGGAAAATCCCTCAACTAGGGTCACCACCAAGGAAACTGTAAAAACCATTGGGCATCTCATCCCTTCTAGCAGTTCCTTAACTCCTTCTATCAATTCCTCTGTCTGCGTCACCGTCTCAACACCTCGATAAATAGGTCTTAAATCTCGCAAGGTCGTTAACATGTCTGACCCGTGAACGATTTGCTACTGCTGTTGTCTAATAGCAGTCTGAAATGTGCCTAATATAACTGCGAGGGTTTGTCCCAACTCTGTCTCAGCAAGGGGACTGCGGGAGCAGATGGTAGATTCAGAGGGTGGTATTGATTTCTTGAGGAAGATCCTCGGTTGCTCGACTCTGATATCTATAGGACTCAGGAGTTTCAAGGTAGGGGAATTTGCAAAACTAACCAAAGCGGAAACGAGTGTGCACAGGTACGCAAATGTGCAGTCTAAAATCCTTAAATTTAACCTTATCGGGTCCACAAGGCTTCTGCTACATGGTTCATCCCAAACCAAGGAACGAAGCGAGGGACAGAAGGATTCTGAGACTTCCCATATGGATGGATCGTGAATGCTCTGATCCAATTGTAAGACCCTCCCCCCAACCTTAGATTGGGTTGGGTCAGAGACAGACCTTACTGCCCAAGACGTCCACCCTATGCTATCTAGGTGGCAACAACCCACTCACCAAGCGTAGAATGATTGCCCTATCAGGTTATGGAAACTCATCACATCACATTAGATCACAGCGGAAGTAAATCAAAAATCAATTTATATATATGACATAGGTCGTAGCCATAAATTTATACATGCGTCCCATTGGGCTAAAGAAAACTACAACACTCTCCCTGCTTCTACCAATCTAAGGGCTCACATCTCTAAGGACTGGAGATGAAACTGGTGCTTCTTCTCATTCTGGCTCTAAGGTAGGTACACTGTCATACGCTATTCGGGCCTCGCGCTGCTCCATATCTTGTGAATGGTTATTTAAATAACTGTTAGTCACAGGACTAAGTGGATTCACACCTCCTCCCAAAGATCTCTAAATTTGGGGACAAGAGTGAGTCTCAACACTATCAATAATAGTTGAAGCAAAAGAGAGTTAATACAATATTTCATATAAAGGCTAGGAGCAACCATTAAAAGAAGGCGCATAATAACATAACTGGAATAGCAACAGTATTATATATCAGTTATAACAAAAGCTCCATTAACTATCAGCACAACAGGTATTCACAACCCGTATTCACACGCCGCAGGCATTCACAGCCGTGCACATACCGCAGACATTCAAGCCCGTCACACCCACTATATCGACATTATATGGACTGCTTCTGTTCCAGCAGGGTAGCGAGCCCCACGGGCCTCACCGATGTGGTCATCAGTGATAGTGGCAAGTCCGCCAATTCTAGGGTTGGTCGTACTACACAGCCTGTAACGACCTTGCCTACTAGGAGCACAGCGCCTCCCGGCCAACCAGTAGCCCAAGGAGAGCCCAAGGCGCCATGGGGGTACAGCCAGAATATACAAGGCCTGCAGGCCGTACACCCCAACACAAATATCTGCGCCTGTTTCTCAATAGCGGTAGGTTGTTGCCAAGGGGTTTCAAAGGGTAAGACCTTTATAAGGATCTCTTCCACTAGAGCTCATCACCAACTGAGCTGGAAGAGAGCCTTATCAAGGTCTTGGGTTCAGAACCCCTTGGAAATAACTCACCGCTACTGAGAAATAGGCGCATAGATTTGGGTTGGGGTGTACGGCCTACAGGCATTGTATATTCCGATTGTACCACCATGGCGCCTTGGGCTCTCCTTGGGCTGCTGGTGGGCCGGGCGGCGCCATGCTCCTAGCAGGCCAGGTCGTTACAAAAAAGTGCGGCCCAAGGTGCTACGGTGGTACAGCCGGAATATATAAGGCCTGCAGGTCATACCACCCCAACACAAATCTATGTGCCTGTTTCTCAGAACCGGTAGGTTATTGCCAAGGGGTTTTGAACCCAAGACCTTGATAAGGCTCTCTTCCACCAGAGCTCATCACTAACTGATCTTTTGTAATGACCTGTCCCACTAGGAGCGCATCGCCACCCAGCACACTAGCAGCCCAAGGAGAGCCCAAGGCGCCACGGTTGTAAAATCGGAATATATAAGGCTTGCAGGCCGTACACCCCAACACAAATCTCCGCGCCTGTTTCTCAGCAGCGGTAGGTTGTTGTCACGGGGTTTCGAACCCGTGACCTTGATAAGGCTCTCTTCCAACAGCGCTCATCACAAACTGAGTTGTTGATGAACTCTGTTGGAAGAGGGCCTTATCAAGGTCTGTTGGTGATGAGCTCTAGTGATGAGCTATGTTGGAAGAGAGCCTTATCAAGGTCACGGGTTTGAAACCCCATGGCAACAACCTACCGCTGCTGAGAAACAGGCATGGAGATTTGTGTTGGGGTGTACAACCTACAGGCCTTGTATATTCTGGATGTACCACCGTGGCGCCTTGGACTCTCCTTGGGCTACTGGTGGGTCAGGCAATGCTATGCTCCTAGCGGGCCAGGTCGTTACAAAAAAAGTGCACTTTTTGTAATGACCCGGGTTTAGGCCTGTAGCCGCCCAACGACATTGTTCAAGGGATGCAACCCGTGCCACCCAAACCCCTCTCTGGCATGTTTCTCAGCACAATGGGTTTTTGAGAATGCCAGGTTTCGGACCCAGCACCTCCTTCACAAGGCACCATAAACAGCCCTCATCACCAACTGAGTTGCAACTTAGTTGGTGATGAGCTCTGTTGGAAGGGAGTCTTATCAAGGTCTTGGGTTCGAAACCCCTTGGCAACAACCTACCGTTGCTGAGAAACCGGCGCGGAGATTTGTGTTGGGGGTGTACGGCCTGTAGGCCTTGAAGATTCTGGTTGTACCACCCGTTGAACCTTGACCTATCCTTGGGCTGCGTGGGGTGGCCTGTTGGGCCTAAACCCGGGTAATTACAAAAAAGTGCACTTTTTTAATGACCTTGCCCGCTAGGAGCACAGTGCCGCCCAGCCCACCAGGAGCCCAAGGAGAGCCCAAGGCGCCACGGTGGTACAACCGGAATATACAAGGCCTATAGGCCGTACACCCCAACACAAATCATTGTGCCTGTTTCTCAGCAACAGTAGGTTGTTGTCGCGGGTTCTCAAACTCGCAACCTACTATTGTGGCTCATTTGGTGATGAGGAGTGGTAATAAGACTCTCTTATCAAGGTTGCAGGTTAGAGACCCCACGACAACAACCTACTGGTTTTGAGAAACAAGCACAGTGATTTGTGTTGGGGTGTACGACATGTAGGCCTTGTATATTCCAACTGTACCACTGTGTCGTCTTGGGCTCTCCTTGGGCTACTAGTGGGCCGGGCTGCGCTGTGCTCCTAGCGGGCCAAGTCGTTACACAGCCCCAGGCCCCATTGAACAATCCTGTGTACTAATGGATGTGAGAGACATCTAGCGATACAATATTTTGGCCGACTAGTGGAGGAAAAACCCAACGGGGAAAAATAACGGTTGGTAGCTAGTGGTACTCATATCCCCTATCGCCTTGAGTTGTCGACCTTCCCGCACCGATACGAACGGTCTGCGGAAGGGACTGACCCGCCATAATTTATCGCAAGCAATTTACAAGCAATCCAACTGTCAATTTTTACTAGCACGTACCGCATATGTGGCGGCCTGCCCTATTATGCTTCAATCTTCGGGCAGTAACGCTTAACTCAACTTTCGAAAAGGAGCATAGGAACACTTTATTTGGGGCAAAACCTGAAGGAACACCTCAACTCCAGTTACCCCTAACTAAGGATCGACCCTAACAGATGGCTGCTCGTCAGAGCAGGACCCGTGCTGATAATAGTAAATTACAGTAATGAAAATATTGTAATTAAAGCTGCAGATAATATAAGCTGTATGATTAGAGTGCTGGAATGAAGTGTGACCAGTACGAAATTGGAGTAGTACTGAAACAAAAGTACTGAATTGAACTTGACCAGTACGGGACTGGAGTAGAACTGAATTGAAAGTACTGAATTGAACTTGACTAGTACGAAATTGGAGTAGTACTGAAATGAATGTAATGAATTGAACTTGATCAGCACGGGACTAGAGTAGAACTGAATTGAAAGTACTAAATTTAACTTGACCAGTACGGTATTGGAGTAGAACTGAATTGAAAGTACTG
Source organism: Platanthera zijinensis (assembly GCA_039513925.1). NCBI lineage: Eukaryota > Viridiplantae > Streptophyta > Magnoliopsida > Asparagales > Orchidaceae > Platanthera > Platanthera zijinensis. The sequence goes on from CM077086.1 coordinate 58,577,134, forward strand.
AATTGAACTTGACCAGTACGTGACTAGAGTAGAACTGAATTGAAAGTACTGAATTGAACTTGACCAGTACGGGACTGGAGTAGAACTGAATTGAAAGTACTGAAATGAAATAAAGGAACTAGACCAGTGCAAGATTGGAATAATCATAAAGAAAATGGTTAGTAGTCCAATCACTCTATTCAGGAGGCTTCAGTTCCATCTCCATTCTCAAGAGGTATTTTCAGTTCCTTCTCCGTTCTCAGGAGGCATTCACAATTCCTTCTTCATTCTCAAGAGGTGTATTCAGTTCCTTCTTAGTTCTCAGGAGGCAGGTTCAGTTCTATCTCTATTCTCAGGAGGCAAGTTCAGTTATATTTCTATTCTTAGATTGCTTCTTTTGGGTTTCACTCATTATTAATGTCCGATAATAAGTTCAGTTGCGCCTCTTAAACATGGCTTAATCAGACTTATACTTAGGGATTATAACCTTAATATAATAACTTGCTCCTCGTTATAAAGAATTACTAAGGGATAATTATCCACAAGTGCTTTAACATCATCTCTTAGCCTCAATTACTCACATTAGAGCGAATCGAGTCTCTATGGTAAGCCCAATATCATTTTCTTCCGTTTTAAACCTCTTTTTGCAATAAAGAGTTGGGAATTGAGGAAAACTAGAACTCGAGGTTGAATTCGCCAAAACATAAATCTCAAGAGTTCCTCGAGTTATTTTGAGATTTGATTGAGCTTTAATAATTCATTAAGCCTCGAACAACCCCTTACTTTTATATTTAAAAAGAAGCCGTATTTCAAATCACCAGACCACGACAGTTGGTTTAAATAATAAATACATGTTGCTCAAAATAATTTTCATCGCTTCAAGGTCTTACATAGCCTCTAACATTATTTAAAACACGCTCAAGTTAAATCAATTCCTTAAGATGTCAAGAGTGCCTCAAAATTTCACGTATATGTCCAAATCATGTATTTAATCCCAGGAATTTCCTATAAAGATATAAGATATTTTAATCGGAAGATTTTTTTATATAGTAATCTTTAAATTAACCTTGAGTATGATTTAAAATCTCAAAAATAATAGGAATGCTCTAAAATTTCTCAAATTTCATCGTGGCATGCCTTTAATAAATATAAATCATCCATGAGATTTTACCAGATTTTGATTGCGAAAATTGGTCTCTATTAATTTTCAAAAGTGAAAACCACCACTTTAAATGCTTGAAAAATATCAAAGCATAACCAAAAATCTCCAAATCTTTATAAAGCATGCATAATGACTCCAAATATCATTGAGAATTTTATTAGATTTTTAGGAGCATTTTTGGTTCCCCAAATTAGCCAAATAAACACTATTGTAATTTTAAGAATACAAAATAGTGTCTTAAAATTCTCAAATTTTTAAGAGGTGTATATGACACCGAGAGGGATATTTTTCATGTTCATAACATTTCCACCCGAGCCCTAATTTAGCCTCTAGAAAAATCAAAACCCTTTTTTGCTATAATATTATAATATTTATAAAAATTATAAAAATAAAAATTTTTATAAGTTTCATCTCCCCCGCCTATACAGAGAAATTGTACAAAAACCGCCCCTTACGGGATTTCTCCGCCGCCTACAGGCCGCCGGCAGGCCACTGGCCGGCCATGAATCCACCCTCGACTGACTCCCCGGGGGTGGGCGATCCCTCCGGTGGTGGTCCGGCGGCCTGCCACCGCCAGCCACCACTGACCAAAATCAAATAGAGCACCCCCCCCCCCCCCCGTTTGAGGGGTGGTGGCGCGACGGCAGTGCTCCGGCTGCCGGAGGCTACATGCGATGCTTCCAAAAGTTTGAGAGGGAGGAGAGGAGATGATTTCCATCTTGTTTGGGGTCTCTGACGGCTTCCGGCGAGATCTGCCATTAGAGGTGCCAAGGTGGTGGAGCTCCGCTTCTCTTCCTCCGGCAAGGTGGAGCTCTGGCAGGGGGAGGGGTGGCTCATTTTGAGCTTGGGAGAGGGGCGAGTTGTTCTGGAGGGGGTGGTCTTTATATAGGGGAATAGGAGAGCTTCCTCCTTCACCTTCCCAATGTGTGATTATTACCATTGAAGAAGCTGAGCTCCTTACAGCTGGTGTGGGGCAACTTGCAGCCCCTCATAAGATGGTTGCACCACCTAGAAGTAGGGTATGGCTTTTAGCTATATGGGGGTTTGGTTCTTGGACAATAGAAAGAAAGGGAGAGAGATAGAGAGAGAGGTATTGGGCTTATCCTCTTCCCCTTGTATTGGTTGAACCTAGGGCCAATTATGAGCTTAAATTGGGCCCATGGTGGTCTTGGAAAATGACTTCATATAAGAGTTTAAATTCTTCTTAAAAATATTGAATTTTTGAGATGTTTTACCAAAGTCAACCATGAGATAGGTCCCTCATGTGGGTAAAAGTCATAGTAGGTCCAAGTTATCAAGTGACGTGCCAAAGTTGAAGTATTTTAGTAATATCGGCATGTGCACACTGTTCGGTGCACCGTAAAGCTAATTTTGACTGATGTTGACCTGACGTCGTTGAAATCGAGCGTAACTAATTTTGTTTATCTCGTATCGACAACACGAGTCCAACACAACTGACCGAGGTCAAATCCGAGTTCATTTGCTCGATATTCGAAAATTGCTTTTCGTAGCGCGCTACGTAACTCAAAACAGGTCATATTCGTCGTTAGGCTTCAGATTTTGACGCAACGAGTTCTAATGCGTTCGTATCGACTATACGAATCCATAGGAACTGACAGAAGTCAGATCATAGTTCTCTAGCTTGAAAACCAAAAATCTCTTTTTTTGCGTCGTTCTACGAGGAACGGTCATATCCAACATATGACCTTGGAACTCAATGAAACAAGTTTCAATGCACTCGTATTGACTATACGAGGTCATAGAAACTGACAGAACTCAAATCGTAGTTCACTAGTTAAATATCTAAATTTCTCGTATTTGCGACGTTCTACGAGGAATGGTCATATCCACCATATGACCTCGGAACTCAACGGAACAAGTTCCAATGCACTCGTATTGACTATACGAGGTCATAGAAACTGACAGAACTCAAATCAGAGTTCACTAGTTCAATATCCAAATTTCTCGTACTTGCGACGTTCTCCGAGGAACGTTCATATCCACCATATGACCTCGGAACTAAACTGAACAAGTTCCAATGCACTCGTATTGACTATACGATGTCATAAAAACTGACGGAACTCAAATCGGAGTTCGTTAGCTCAATATCAAAATTTCTCGTATTTGCGACGTTCTACGAGGAATGATCATATTCACCATATGACTTCGGTTTGCAACGAAATGTGTTTGGTTGCACCTGTACCGGTTATATGAGTCCAAAGCAACAAACAGAACTCAAATCAGAGCACATTAGCTCAAAATCCCCAAAATAGGGTCATCACCTACCTATTATGAGTCTCGGGTAGAGGTTCGGGTCACTTTTATTAGGTCCACTAGGGTTCTAGTGTAATACCCCATTTTTTTCTTTTTAAGTCACTGAGGTCTTAGGCCCAGAACCGCCGCTTTGCGGTGGAACTTTCACGCCCGGGAAGGTCCCCACTACAAAATGCCGATCCTGTAGGCCAAATCGATCACAGAAAAGCAAAAAAATAGTAAAAGGCAAGTCCATAGAAATCACATATATAATTAATAATCTCCACGAAGGGAGAGTCCATAGAAATAATAAGGGTACAGAAAATAGGGCTCATGCCCGGTACATTAATATCCTCACTATATATCACTCAGAGCGGAAGCAAAAGCTAAACATCTACTGACGATCCGGACTCACTGTCCTAGCTGTCTGAACTCCGATGCTAGACTATCCCATCTCCAAGCGTGCCGACCTCCGGGGCTGCTCCTCCATGCTGGGCTCCACGGTCCCCTAAAATGATGTGGTTCGAAAACCGTTAGTCTAAAAGACTAAGTCATATCATCCCCCGCCTCTTCCCCCATGGCTCTTAGGCACCGAGCAGGAAGGATGAAAGGAGAGGTAATGAAGGTGGAGAATAACAAAGTAACAGGTGACGAAAGAACTAATCTAGAAGTTCTAAGAGTATATGTGACATGAATGAAAGTATGAAAGACTGAATATATTATATGTAACCTTAACATATATGAAAAATATATAAGATAAGGGATCTTCTGCAAGGCTCCTATCATATAAAAAGTCTCATACCAATTTATATGATAGGGTGTCGGTTTTCTAGCAGCATGTATATATCTACAGAGTAAAAAAAACTTAACTTATAAGCACGTTCACGCGAGCTTATAAGCCAAGGGGTCTTTTTGCAGGGCTTATTGTATAAAGCATCTCATACCACTTTATATAATAGGTGTTGGGGTTTATATGCAATGATGATGGTATGACATGCAAAATATGCTATGATGTGAACATGCAAGTGCAACTCACCCACTCGACTCTGTGTGCACAGACCTTTAGTTCCCCCTTTCTGGAGTCTTACCTCCCAAGATACCTCCGTAGTGGTAAACGGAAGAGGTGGGTTGGGCCTCACCCACCTCTAAACCGGTAATTGCACTACCCGTCAGACCTATCGTACGCCTCGATGCTGGTGAACTAAGAGAATCTCCTGCGTACTCTTATCGGCTGGCGCACCGGACTTAATTTGGCGAAGTGAAAAACCACACTTGTCGAGTCAATGTATTGGCGTCGGTGCATCTACCCTCCAATACTGAAGACCCACCACCTTATACTTTATGCACATGCAACCTTATGTATCATCTACCGAGCTAAAGCTCCCCGGACCATCCCATCTGTCATAATCAACAACCGAGGAAAAGCTCGTCGAGCCAACCTGCCCATGACCAAATCCACCGAGCCTACAGCTCGAGTAACCCAACCTAACATCCCGAGACATCGAGGTGAGTGAAAGTGAATCCCTTGTTATGCTAGTTACTCTTGTAGTTTATTTTGCCTACAGTTTAGGTTAGCCCAGAACTGACCCCGAGATACCCCGTGAAGGGCTCTTAAAGGGCACTAGGAACTACAATGGGATGAAGCTCAAAGCTCCCTTTCGTAAGGCACTTATTATTATTGGTTAATACCCGATTCTCGATCCCTTTAGTATTACACTGGTTCTAACTCTAATGTGTTTTGACCCCCGTCTCTCCCTTCATAGGATAGACGATCTTTCGTCGATCCCGAGTACCACATAAACTTAGACAACTCCACTACCTACTCTTCCCAACTTCATTGGTATACTCCAATCAACTTACCCAAAATCAGTAAACCACAATCCCATCTCCTTACGACCATTCCCCAAGTTAACTCGATTTCCGCAGTTTTACTAAATGCAGACCATCTTATGATATATTACGTGCATGATAGGAGGTACACTAAATCCTCATCAAAACAACCTAGGATAATTAATGGAGGCCTATCATGACACTTATAGACTAAATCCAGGAACTTGGAATTTTCCTAATTTATCTGGCATTTTATTTATTTCTCCTAAAAATCCAAATGCCCTAATTTGAATATGAAGTAGCCCTTACAGTCATGCAAAATTCTCCATAAAATTAAGATGAATACTAGGTAGCTTTATAAAAGTAAATTCAAGTCTCCCAATTTTTTTGCAAGGTTTAAACCCTTGATCCATAATTCTAAATATAATCACAAGGTTAACAACTAAAGAAGAAAGTATTGTAAATAAGCTTCCAAAAATTATAAGAAAATTCAAGCAAGGATAATATGCCCTGAAAATACTCCTGACAATGTTTTCAAAATTCCCAGTGAATAATGAGCTCTAATTTTAATTTAGAACAATAACTCTCTTTCTTAAATTAATGAAACAACTACTGAAAATATTAATCCAAAAATTATGATAAAATTTCCTTATGTGCATATTGACCTAAGTACACTTTTTAATGAGTTTCACAATTTAAAATCAATCATTGAGCTCTGAATCTATTTTTGAATATAATTGCATTTATAAAAGCGTGTGAAAAAAGTACTGAAAATATACATCCAAAAATCATAATAATATTCAAGTATGAGTATTTTGACCTAAAATACCCTCTGCCCAATTTTCATAACTTCATATTAAATAGTGTAATCATAATAAACAAAAGAATATCAAGGGCAATTCCATGTACTATAAAGGATGTACTAAATGTATTGTTCCAAAATTACTAATAAAATCATAAGAGGCTCTTATTGACCCTATGACTATACTACCCAAGTTTCATGACTTTTCCTAAGGTTTTGATAGCCTATCATAACATTATAAACTTTGTGACCTAAACTAGGTTTAGGGTTTTGAGGGGGTAACTATCTCTAAATCCATTACAATTTCCACCAGAGCACTTTAATTACCACAGGGTCCTCTCCACCAAGTTTCAAGTCCATACAAGGGCATTTGACCCCATGCCCTTCTCAAACCCCAAAGTCCAAACTTAGGGTTTGAACTTGGGTCCTAGGGCAATCCTACCCCAACCCACTCCATCTTCCATGGGAGGGTGTCTAAGGTCATAACAAGCCAGTGGTCAAAGTCTCAGCCTCTGTTGATGTGATTTAACCACCTAAACCCACAAAGAGCACTATGTCCTAATTACCCCTTATTGAGTCAACTTAGGGTTTGCTTGTTTCCAATCTAAACCATCACAAAAGGGACGAAAATTAATATGGAACCTCATACAACCCCCCAAGATCACCCACCAAAATTTTGGAGGTTTTTGAGGAGTTTAAGGTGCCTAATTAAATTACATATGGTTTATTAAATTTTTCACAAAACTATAGAAACATATTGTCCAAAAATTCTTATTTTTGGACAGTATAAGGGGAAGGTTATGAAAAGCCTATTGTACAACCCCGTATTCGCAGAGTGGGGTCCCTTCGACGGGCGTAGAGCCAATTTTAAGTTTTTAAGCTTTTTAAAGATTTTGGACTCTTGGTGGCCAATTTTGGCTTGGCCTTGGAAATATACTAGTAGGGGGAGTAAAAATCTGCTTCTCCTCCCGGGCTTGCTATCTGCGAGGTAGGAGCGGTACTCCGGACGGAGGCCAAGGCCTCACCCCCCCCCCCCCCCCCCCCGGGCGCCCTGCCCCTTGGGCGAGCTCGACCGGCGGCCTGGAGCTCGCCCGGGCGCCCTGCCCCTTGGATGAGCTCGGCCGGCGGCTTGGAGCTCGCCCGGGCGCCCTGCCCCTTGGGAGAGCTCGGCCGGGCGCCCTGCCCCTTGGGCGAGCTCGGCCGGCGGCCTGGAGCTCGCCCGGGCGGCCTGCTCCTTGGGCGAGCTCGGACGGCACCCTGGAGCTCGCCCGGGCGCCCTGCCCCTAGGGCGAGATCGGCCGGCGGCCTGGAGCTCGCCCGAGTGCCCTGCCCCTTGGCCGAGCTCGGTCGGCAGCCTCGAGCTCGCCCGGGCGCCCTGCCCCTTGGGCGAGCTCGGCCGACGGCCTTGAGCTCGCCCAGGCGCCCTGCCCCTTGGGCGAGCTCGTCTCGAGTGTCTGAGGTGGGGGTAAGGGGGAGGAGTACAGTTCGGACTCCACCTCCCCCTGGACCTCTTGTTGCCATGTTTATCATCGTACCCCCGAGGTGGAATTTCCCTCTTTGCCCCCCGGTGTGGAGGTTTTTTATTGGCTCGAGACATATTTGCCTTAGGGGTAGTTTGGTTATTTCCCCCCCCCCCAGGACTTGGAAAATCTATAAATAGACCCCCTTGGGTGCCTTTGGAGAGGATGAGATTTCCTTACCTCCTCCTCCCTTAGATTTATCTTGCTAGAGTAGAGAGAGATCTCCAAGGCGCCCAGCTCAGCCACTTGGTGAGGGAGGGGAAGTGTTCTAGCAACCTTCCGGGCGTGTGGTGGGACCTCCACGATAGAGCCGAGGGTCTATTCCTAGTCTCCCAAGTCTTTGGTCCGTGACGTTCTTCCGAGTGTAGTAGGTGTGAGGTCACCCCTTCCCCGAGGGTCGAACTCCACAGAGGTCATTTTTGGTTTCAACATTTTGGTGCGGTGAGCGTGGAGAGTGACCAGCATAGAAGATCTCGGGAGAGTGTCATGGCTGGAGATCAAGGAGGTAGTTATGACCTTGGTGGTCTCCCCAACCCAAGACCCTTCGTAGGAAGGGAAGAGTTCATGGATTCCATCTCTGGCATCATGGAGATGTTGCAAAGCATTGCCCCTCGGGCTAACAGCTCAGCCCCCACCCCCCAGGGACCGGCTCCCGGGGATCTCAGTGAGCAGCCCCCCAGAGATCTCAGCGAGATCACCCCAGCAGGGGGAGAAGGAAGTTCCCCAGGGAGGCGACCTGGGAAGGAAAGGATGGGAGAAAGGGTCGAGCGAGACCTCACCGTACGGGAGCTGTTCCCCAGCCCAGCGAGTGCTAACCCTCCAGGCGAGCAGGTCGCGCGAGTGGAGGTCGCGAGAACCCCCCTCAGGGGGTCACCCTTCAGCGAGCTGATCATCTCAGCTCCCATTCCCGAGGGGTTCAAGGAACTTGACAAGGCATACTATACCGGGAAGGATGACCCCATCCAGCACCTGTAGTGGTTTGAGGATGCTTTCTCCATCATGCCAATGACGGATGCCTTCAAGTGCTGTCTATTTGCAATCACCTTGAAAGAGAAGGCGAGGGACTGGTTCCATCAACTCCCCCCAAGGTCCATCTTTGGGTTCGAAGACTTGAGCCGGAGCTTTCAGCTTCGCTTCTCCACCTCCAAGAAGAGGAAGAAAGGTCTTGAGTCCCTCTTCCTGATAAAGCAGAGGGCCGAGGAGTCGTTGGCCCACTACGTTGACAGGTTCCAGGAGGAGGTCCTTGACATCTAAGAGGTGCCAGGGTATGCCCTCAAGATGGCGTTCACGGTGGGGCTGCGCGAAGGGTTCTTCAAGATGAGCTTGACCTGAAAGACCCCCCTTTCCTTCGAGGAGCTGATGGAAAGGGCGGCAGAGGAGATAGCCATGGAGGCAGCCAACCCGACCTTTGTGAAGAAGTTTGCAAAGTTGACGGAGGTGGAGTCAAAAGTGCAAGGTGGCTCAAGGCACCAGGAAGGAAGGCGGAGAGAGGAGCAGAAAGCCCAGGGGTTCAAGAGACAGAAGGGTTCGGAGCCAAGCTGGAGGCAGCAGGGAGGACCTGCCCATGGTCCAAGAAGAGCTCTCATCCAGGATGGGGAGAACTTTCATGGGGGCTAAGGGAGGTTCAACGTCCAGAGGCAACCCCCAAGACAGCTCCTGCCCCCACCCCAGCAAGCAATGGCGATTGGCCGAAGGGAGAGGAGGAATCGAAGGGGGAGAGGAGGAGGCAGAGTAGAGTTACAATACTGCGACTTCCACTAGTTGGAGGGTCACGCGACAGCTACCTGCCCCGAGTTCTTGGAAGTGAGGGGGACGAGAGCTCAAGCCCAGCAGCAGCCAGAGCGGATCGAAGCTCTGCCCCAAGGAGGTTGAGGGGATGATGTATGCGAGGATCAGGTTAATGTAGGACACCGAGGAGGAATAGTAGTGATCCACGGTGGAGTAGGGATCGAGGTCACTCGGAAGGCGAGCCTCCATGTGATGTACCGACGGAGCGTTGCCTCGATATCCCAGACCCCTCCCCCAGAAGAAAAGATCACCTTCTCATCAAAAGACATGCTGGAGCATGAGGACCCATTCTGTGACGCCCTGGTCATCCAGGAAGCTGTCAAAGGCTTCACCGTCTCCCGGATCTTGGTTGACAATGGAAGCTCTGTCAACGTCATTTTCAAGAAGGCTTTCGAGGGGATGAAGGTGGAGCCAAGGAGGGTGGTGGCGTCGGATGGACCTCTGTTTGGATTCTCAAAGGAGAGAAAGGAGGTGGAAAGTGGAGTCGGACTCCAGGTGAAGTTAGGGGGACTTCAAGAAACTGCAGGTTCGTCATTGTTGACGCTTCAAGCAGCTACAATGCCATCTTCGGAAGGCCCCTCATCAGCGCCTTCCGGTGTGTGCCCTCATCCTTCCACCAGTGTCTTAAGTTCGACTCAAGAAGGGATCCATGTCAGGATCAAGGGAGACTCCAGGATGGCGAGGCAGTGCTACGTCACGACTGTCAACACAATCTCTTGGTTGGCTAAGGCGGAGGAGATGGAGAAGATCATGGAGAGCCTGAGAAGGATGGAGGTATCCAGTGGGAAGTAATCGGATGGCGACCACCATGCCCTGACCCCCTGAAGAAGCCTCGCCTCGGCAGAGTCATGTATCTTATTTATCTTTATGTTGTAATGAGTCTAGCCTCCGACCAGTAGAGTCGGGAGGGTCATGTAACCCAACTTTTTCCCATTTTGAGGATGTTGAATTTTGGCAGAGTTCAGGTGACATGCCCCGTCCCCAAGCTCCCTTAGCTCCGAGATGATTCCGCTGCCAGGCTCTCAATAGCTGGCAGGGCAGGTTGATCTCTCGTGGAGCCTAAATCCCTTAGCTCCGAGATGATTCCGCTGTCAGGCTCTCACTAGCTGGTAGGGCAGGTTGATCTCTTGTGGAAGCTAAGTCTTTTATCTCCGAGATGATTCTGCTGCCAGGCTCCCACTAGCTGGCAGGGCAGTTGATCTCTCGTGGAGCCAAAATCCCTTAGCTCTGAGATGATTCCGGTGTCAGGCTCTCACTAGCTGGAAGGGCAGGTTGATCTCTCGTGGAAGCTAAGTCTTTTAGCTCCGAGATGATTCCGCTGCCAGGCTCCCACTAGCTGGCAGGGCAGGTTGATCTCTCGTGGAGCCTAAATCCCTTAGCTCCGAGATGATTCCGCTTCAAGGCTCTCACTAGCTGGCAGGGCAGGTTGATCTCTCGTGGAAGCTAAGTCTTTTAGCTCCGAGATGATTCTGCTGCCTGGCTCCCACTAGCTAGCAGGGCAGGTTGATCTCTCGTGGATCCCAAATCCCTTAGCTCCGAGATGATTCCGCTGTCAGGCTCTCACTAGCTGGTAGGGCAGGTTGATCTCTCATGGAAGCTAAGTCTTTTAGCTCCGAGATGATTCCGCTGCTAGGCTCTCACCAGCTGGCAGAGCAGGTTGATCTCTCGTGGAGCCCAAATCCCTTAGCTCCGAGATGATTCCACTGCCAGGCTCTTACTATCTGGCAGGGCAGGTTGATCTCGTGTGGAGGCTAAGTCCTTTTAGCTCCGGGATGATTTTGATGATCAGGCTCTCACTAGCTGGCAGGGCAGGTTGATCTCTCCAAGAGCCTAAGTCCTTTTAGCTCCGGGATGATTCCGCTGACAAGGCTCCCACTAGCTGGCAAGGCAGGTTGATCTCTCGTGGAGCCCAAATCCCTTAGCTTTGAGATGATTCCGCTGCCAGGCTCTCACTAGCTGGTAGGGTAGGTTGATCTCTCGTGGAAGCTAAGTCTTTTAGCTCCGAGATGATTCCACTGATAGGCTCTCACAAGCTGGCAGGGCAGGTTGATCTCTCGTTGAGCCCAAATCCCTTTGCTCCGAGATGATTCCACTGCCAGGCTCTCACTAGCTGGCAGGGCATGTTGATCTCTCGTGGAGGCTAAGTCCTTTTAGCTCCGGGATGATTCTGCTGACCAGGCTCTCACTAGCTGGCAGGGCAGGTTAATCTCTCGAGGAGCCTAAGTCCTTTTAGCTCCGGGATGATTCCGCTGACCAGGCTCCCACTAGCTGGCAGGGCAGGTTGATCTCTCGTGGAGCCCAAATCCCTTAGCTCCGAGATGATTCCGCTGCCAGGCTCTCACTAGCTGGCAGGGCAGGTTGATCTCTCGTGGAAGCTAAGTCTTTTAGCTCTGAGATGATTCTGCTGCCAGTCTGCCATTAGCTGGCAGGGCAAGTTGATCTCTCGTGGAGCCCAAATCCCTTAGCTCTGAGATGATTCCGCTGTCAGGCTCTCACTAGCTGGAAGGGCACGTTGATCTCTCGTGGAAGCTAAGTCTTTTAGCTCCGAGATGATTCCGCTGCTAGGCTTTCACCAGCTGGCAGGGCAAGTTGATCTCTCGTGAAGCCCAAATCCCTTAGCTCCGAGATGATTCCGCTGTCAGGCTCTCACTAGCTGGCAGGGCAGGTTGATCTCTCGTGGTGGCTAAGTCCTTTTAGCTCCGGGATGATTCCGCGTACCAGGCTCTCACTAGCTGGCAGGGCAGGTTGATCTCTCGAGGAGCCTAAGTACTTTTAGCTCCGGGATGATTCCGCTGACCAGGCTCCCACTAGCTGGCAGGGCAGGTTGATCTCTCGTGGAGGCTAAGTCCTTTTAGCTCCGGGATGATTCCGCTGACCAGGCTCCCACTAGATGGCAGGGCAGGTTGATCTCTCGTGGAGGCTAAGTCCTTTTAGCTCCGAGATTATTCCGCTAACCAGGCTCCCACTAGTTGGCTGGGCAGGTTGATCTCTTGTGGAGGCTAAGTCCTTTTAGCTCCGGGATGATTCCGTTGACCAGGCTCTCACTAGCTGGCAGGGCAGGTTGATCTCTCGTGGAGGCTAAGTCCTTTTAGCTTCGGGATGATTCCGCTGACCAGGCTCCCACTAGCTGGCAGGGCAGGTTAATCTCTCGTAGAGGCTAAGTCCTTTTAGCTCCGGGATGATTCCGCTGACTAGGCTCTCACTAGCTGGCAGGGCAGGTTGATCTCTCGTGGAGCCTAAGTCCTTTTAGCTCCGGGATGATTCCACTGACTAGGCTACCACTAGCTGGCAGGGCAGGTTGATCTTTTGTTGAGGCTAAGTCCTTTTAGCTCCGGGATGATTCCGCTAACCAGGCTCTCACTAGCTGGCAGGGCAGGTTGATCTCTCGAGGAGCCTAAGTCCTTTTATCTCCGGTATGATTTCACTGACCAGGCTTCCACTAGCTGGCAGGGCAGTTGATCTCTCGTGGAGGCTAAGTCCTTTTAGCTCCGAGATGATTCCGCTGACAAGTCTCCCACTAGCTGGCAGGGCAGGTTGATCTCTCGTGGAGGCTAAGTCCTTTTAGCTCTGGGATGATTCCGCTGACCAGGCTCCCACTAGCTGGCGGGGCAGGTTGATCTCTCGTAGAGGCTAAGTCCTTTTAGCTCCGGGATGATTCCGCTGACCAGGCTCGCACTAGCTGGCCGGGCAGGTTGACCACTCGGGAGGCTAAGTGTTTTCACCCCGAGGCTGTCTCGTCACCCAGGCTCCCATTAGCTTGCATGACAGGTTGACCCCTCGGGAGGCTAAGTGTTTTCACCTCGAGTCTGTCTCGTCACCAGGTCTCCCATTAGCTGGCATGACAGGTTGACCCCTCAAAGGGGCCTTGAAACCTTTAAAACCGCGAGAACGAACTGCACTCAGCGAATACGTTGGGTTGGATGTTTCTTTCCAAGCTTGTGCCAATATCGAAAAGAGCGGGGATTGTGTACAGCCTCGTACTCGCAGAGTGGGGTCCCTTCGACAGGCGTAGAGCCAATTTTATGTTTTTAAGCTTTTTAGAGATTTTGGACTCTTGGTGGCCAATTTTGGCTTGGCCTTGGAAATATACTAGTAGGGGGAGGAAAAATCTGCATCTCCCCCCGGGCTTGCTATCTGCGAGTTAGGAGCGGTACTCCGGACGGAGGCCAAGGCCTCACCCCCCGGGCTCCCTGCCCCTTGGGCGAGCTCGGCCGGCGGCCTTAAGCTCGCCCGGGCGCCCTGCCCCTTGGTCGAGCTCGGCCGGCGGCCTGGAGCTCGCCTGAGCGCCCTGCCCCTTGGGCGAGCTCGGTCGGCGGCCTGGAGCTCGCCCGGGCGCCCTTCCCCTTGGGCGAGCTCGGTCGGCGGCCTGGAGCTCGCCCGGGCGCCCTGCCCCTTGGGCGAGCTCGGTCGGCAACCTGGAGCTCGCCCGGGCACCCTCCCCCTTGGGCGAGCTCGGTCGGCGGACTGGAGCTCGCCCGGGCACCCTGCCCCTTGGGCGAGCTCGTCTCGAGTGTCCGAGGTGGGGGTAAGGGGGAGGAGCACGGTTCGGCCTCCACCTCCCCCCTGGACCTCTTGTTGCCATGTTTACCATTGTACCCCCGGGGTGGAATTTCCCTTTTTGCCCCCCGGTGTGGAGGTTTTCTATTGGCTTGAGGCATATTTGTCTTAGGGGTAGTTTGGTCATTTTACCCCCCAGGACTTGGAAAATCTATAAATAGACCCCCTTGGGTGCCTTTGGAGAGGATGAGATTTCCTTACCTCCTCCTCCCTTAGCTTCATCTTGCTAGAGTAGAGAGAGCTCTCCAAGGCGCCCAGCTCAGCCACTTGGTGAGGGAGGGGAAGTGTTCTAGCAACCTTCCAGGTGTGTGGTGGGACCTCCACGCTAGAGCCGAGAGTCTATTCCTAGTCTCCCAAGTCTTTGATCTGTGACGTTCTTCCGAGTGTAGTATGTGTGAGGTCACCCCTTCCCCGAGGGTCAAACTACACAGAGGTCATTTTTGGTTTCAACACCTATGTTCTAAATTTCAAAGCATTTGGGTGAGTGGTTAGGTGTGGGCATTAATTTTTGTGTCTGGTCACACCTATGTATTGGTTGCACCAAAATGACTACTGTGGACAGACCTCTTATCCAAAATTGGTTGAAGTAAATTTTAAAACAAAGTTAACCTCAAGAGCTACACTTTATATGTTGATCATTTTCTCAGTGGAAGCCTTTAGGTATTTTTAGTTAATTTTCCAAGGTGACTGATTATAAGGATCAAAAATTATAATAATACAAATATAAATTAAATGATTCGCACGAATCTTAAAGCAGGATCCAAGGGTGGTTGGGTCTTCTTCTTCCTCCGACCGACGGCCATGATCCAGCCTCCCTGGAGCAACTTAACGCCCAATTTCCCGACCATCTGGCCACCTCCCTGGCCAGCCACCGCCACCACCACCTCCATTGAGGTGGTTGTTATTGCCAGGCGGCGGCACAGTCGCCGGAGGTGCGGATTCTGACGTTCCTGACAAGCTCTACATAGAAAAACTAGGAGAAAGCTTCTCCCGATCGGGCTATATTGAGCCCGAATCTTGGCCCTAACTGTTCCTATGATCTACCCATAGTGAGAGAGGAAGGGAAGGACCTTGTTTGTGGGTTGGAGACGCGTCGATCGCCGGGATGCCATTGGTGGTGGAGGAGTCACCGAAGTTCTGCAGCTGCACAGTGAAGTTGCTCGGAATCATCGGGGCAAGGGTGGAAACGAATCCCTGGAGTCATGTGATGCTTTTAAAATAGTGAAAATGGGGAGGGGAGGGGTCTATCTTAGGTGGCCATTAATGGCCCTAAAAGAGCTTGCCTCGGCCATGGTGGTGGGGAGGTGAATTGGGCTTAATCCAGCCAGGAAACGGCTGAAAACTCCTCCTCTTCCCTAGAGGAGTTGAATCTAGCCCTTAATGGAGGGAGGAGAAGGGCCTTCCTTCATGACACCATTAATGGCCATGAATAACATTTCTCGGCCATGATGGTTCTCCTCTCCTTGCCTTGAACAGCCACCAGGATGTTTCCTGGCCTTCTCCACACTGAATGGTGGAATGAATCAAGCAATAAAAGGGGTGGTCCTTGGCTTCCCCAAGCCATGAATGGTTTTAACTCCTTTTCTCTCTCCTCCATTAAAGAGGAATTTGGAGTTTTCTCTCTCCTGCCCTTCATGGCCGAATTATGTCATGTCACTAGCCTAAATGCAGCCCACTAAGCTAATATAAAGTGGTTAGGAGGTGGTAATCCCTAGTGGCTAGGGGCTTGAGCTTGGGTTAGCCCTTTTTGAGCTAAGTTTGACTTGACCTAGCCTAGGGTTGACTTTGGTCAAATTTACCTTTTGTGTCACCATCAATGGGTCCTTGGTGACCTATTGACCTCCCTTAGGGTCTAGGTAGGGATGGATAGGGTTTACTTAGCACCTTGAAGGTCACTTGACCCTTATTATGGGCACTTTGACCACTTTGGGGTTTGAGTTGACTTGGGTCAACTTAGCCACTAGGGTTGACCTCAATGGGTGCTTGGTGACCCATTGGCCTCGCTATAGGGTTAGGAGGGCATGGGTGGGGTCCACTTGGCTAAGGGAAGGTCAATTGACCCTATGTAGGTCAGTTTGACCCATTTAGGGTTAGGGTTGACTTAGGTCAACTTAAGCTCTAAGGTTGATCCCAATGGATCTTTGGTGACCCATTGACCCCACTCTAGGTCAAGGGAGACCTTGGTAGGGTTGGTTGGGCTCATTAGGGAACATTGTCCTTAGTTAGGGCATCTTGCCCTATTTAGGCCTAGGATGGTCCTAGGTCAACTTGGCTATCTTGGGTTGACTCAAATGGACCCTTTGGGCTTTTCAATAGATTGGTGGGGTCATGGTGGGGTCTTGGAGTCTCATGATCATCCTAAACTTGGGTTTAGGAATCTACTATTTGCAGACCATAATGATCTCACCTATATTCCTAAGTCCACTTAGTCTTCTTGGGCTTCTAAGGGGTTTCAAATATGAAAAGTAAATTATAACATCCCGAGAGGTTGTGAGGAATACCTGACTGAAAACCTCTGGGGAACTTTGTTGCATCAGATCCAGCGGCTCCCAGGTGTTCTCCTCTTTACCGTGATTCCTCCACAAGACCTTGACCAACGGAACCTTCTTGCGCCGCAAGACTCGTATCCCCTTGTCGACAATCTGGACTGGCTCTAGGTGAACTGACCGGTTAGATGCTACCGGCCCATCCATGGCCATAATCTGCTACTCCGAGCATAGTAGGGACCTCCTAAGAGAGGATACGTGGAACACGTCATGCAGACCCGCCTGCTCCGGTGGAAGCTCCAGCCTGTATGCTAAGGGACCGATCCACTTCAGGATCATGTAAGGCCCCATATATCTCGGGCTGAGCTTCTTCTTCCGACCATGCACCAGTGAAACTCCATGCATCAGTCGGATCTTCAAGAATACCCGGTCCCCCACCTGAAACTCCACCTGACGATGTAGAGCGTCGTAATACTTAGCCTTCTGCTCTGCGCCTCTAACATCATGTCTCGTATCAGCCTCACCCTAGCCTCGGTGTCCTCAACAAACTCTGAGCCCAAAACCTCCGGATCCTCGTCCTATATCCACGACAACGGAGTCATACACCTTCGTCCGTATAGGGCCTCGTAAGGAGCCATCCCTATGCTGGAATGGTAGTTATTATTATATGAGAACTCGACCAGTGGAAACAGCTTCTCCCAAGGCTCTCCGCAATCCAGAATGCATAATCGCAGTAGATCTTCCAAGGTCTGATTTGTGCGTTCTATCATCCCGTCAGTCTAGGGATGAAAAGCTGTATTGAATGTCAGCCGAATGCCTAAGTAAGTCTGCACTGATCTCCACTCCCTGGACATAAACCGTCCATCTCGATCTGATATGATCGTCCAAGGTATGCCATGATAACGGACGAACTGCTCCACAAATTTCCGAACCAGCACACCAACCAAGTCATCTTTCCTGATCGGGATAAATCTGGCTACCTTCGTCAGCCGGTCGATGATTACCCAGATCGAATAATTTCCCATCCGCGATCGGGGAAGCCCATGTATGAAGTCCATCGCGATATTCTCAAACTTCCACTCTGGCACTGGGAGTGGTTGCAACAATCCTGTGGTGTTTCTGCACTCTGCCTTCACCAGCTGGCATGTCTTATTGTGGGTCATGAAGTAGGTGATATCCTTCTTCATGCCTGGCCATTACATGGTCTTCTTCAGATCCGTAGTCATCTTCGTAACTCCCGAGTGTACCGAATATCGGCTATAGTGGGCCTCCGTCATGATATCCTCCCGGACCTGGCCTCCCTCTGGTATATAAACCCGTCCTCTGAAATACACTAGGCCATCCCTTAGTGTGTAATCTCCCACATTACCTTCCTCCAAGGCCCGGAATATCGGTTCTAGCTTGGCGTCCTGCCTCTATACATCTCTGACTCGGTCTCGAATGTAATCTGTGGCACTCATCGCAGCTAAATACTCCTCATAAAGTTCGGGGTCATCAGACGACACCAGCGTGATGTGCATATCCTCTAATCTCTGCACCAGCTCTATGGACATAATCTGGGGCTTCGCTCCGGAGGTGGCAGCTCTCCGAATCAGCTCATCGGCTACCATGTTCGCCTTCCCTGGGTGGTAATGCATCTCGTACTGGTAATCTGCTAGAAATTCCACCCATCGCCTCTGCCTGATGTTCAGCTCTTTTTGCGTGTCCACATACTTCAAATTTTTGTGATCAGAGTATATGTTGTAGTGGACGCCGTACAGGTAATGTCGCCAGACTTTCAGAGCAAATATGACCGCTCCCATCTTTAAGTCATGAACAGGGTACTTCTGCTTATGCTTCTTCAGCTAGCAGGAAGCATAAGCAATCACGTGGCCTTTCTACATCAGCACTGCACCCATGTCCTGGTAGGAAGTGTCGGTGTAGACCTGGAATCCTTCTCTCCCCGAAGGAAGGGCAAGAATAGGAGCCGAGGTGAGTCGATCCTTCAGCTCCCAGAAAGCCGTCTCGCACTGCGGGTTCCAGACAAAGGGCACATCCTTCCTCGTCAGGGATGTGAGTGGGAGGGCAATTAGAGAGAATTCCTCCATGAACTTCCGGTAATAACCAGTAAGTCCTAGAAAACTCTGTACGTCTGTGACCGCCTTCAGCTGCAGCCAATCCCGAACTGCCTGAATCTTAGCCGGGTCCACTGCCAACCCAGGTCCGCTGATAATATGGCCTAGGAAGGCCACCTCCTTTAACCAGAAATGGCATTTGCTGAACTTCGCATAAAGGTGGTGTTCCCATAGTCTCTCTAGTGTTAGTGTCAGATGTCATGTGTGCTCTTCCTCCGTCCTCGAGTAAATGAGGATGTCGTCAATAAACACGATGATGAACACATTTAAATAAGCTTCTAACACCCGGTTCATTAGGCTCATGAATGCCGTCGGTGCATTCGTGAGCCCGAAGGGCATCACGGTAAACTTGAATAACCCATATCTGTTACTGAAGGCAGTCTTCGGAATGTCCTCCTCCCGAATCCGCAGCTGATAGTAGCCCGACCTCAAATCCAGTTTCAAAAAGAAATGCGCCCCCTCCAGTTGATCAAACAGCTTATCTATCATTGGCAGTGGATAGGTATTCCGGACTGTCAGTCTGTTCAGTGCTCGATAGTCGATGCACAATCTGAATGTCTCATCCTTCTTCTTGACGAACAGCACCAGGGCTCCCTATGATGAAGAGCTTGGCCGGACAAATCCGGCTTCCACTAACTCCTGTAGCTAGCTTAGAAACTCCGTCAACTCCTTTGGGGCCATCCGGTAAGGAGCTGTAGATGCCGGCTTAGCCCCGACACAAGCTATATCTGGAAGTCCTGCTCTCGGTGCGGGGGTAGGCCTGACACCTTCTCTGGGAATACGTCAGCAAAATCTCGCACCATCGGGATACCAGAGATGGAATCCTTGGCCTCGGCCATTTCAAATAGCACTTCATAGACTTCCTCTCCCTGCAAGTGGGCCTTGATGGCCTACACGGATGATAGCAAGAGAGGGTGTATAGGTCTAATACCTTCGATGATGACGTGGGAATCCCCATGCCTTGCGGTGATCCTCTTTGACAGGATGTCGATCTGGGCATGGTTCCAATGCAACCATATCATGCCCAGGATCAGATCATAGGTTGGCATCCTTAGGATCGTTGTTGGTACTTCGAATGCCTTTCCGCCGATCTCCTCCTCCATGTTGAAGTGGGTAGAGGTGAATAGCTTTGATCCGTCAGGTAGTCGTATCCTCATCATCAAGCCTATGAATTGCTCCACACCTTCAACCCCCTTCCACGAAGGCCTCTGACACGAACGAGTGCGAAGCACCCATATCGAACAGTGTATAAGCGGGCTTGCCGCTGATGAAGACAATGCTTGGGGTAGTTAAATATATTAAAAATCTAGTTATGGTTTTCTTTCCTAGTCTATCAATTCTATACCATGAGTCCAATTATTTAGGAAAGAAGGAACTTAAAATTAACTGGCATACCTGTGATCACTTGCTTCATATTCCGCGGTTGAGCCAGATCTAGTGCATACACTTGCTCCCTCTCCTACCTACGGTCTCCGCCCTGGTATCAACGTCCTCGGCCACATACTTGGCCTCCAAAATACTGAGCAGGTGGGGCAATACGTGGTGCTGATAGGGGTGCCCCCCTCATGGGGCAGTTTCTCCGGATATGCCCTACTTGATGACAGTTGAAACACTCTGGCGGGGGATATGCCATACCCCTGGGTCTCTGCACCTACCGCATCTAGAGAGGTTGAGGAGCCATTACCACCAGCTCCCTCAGCTCCAGATCCTCAGTCAGCCGCTTCCAGACTTGAGTAGTATGCCAATCTGCCTCAATCCTCTTCACCATATCCAATATCCAAGGAATAGACTGTCGGATACGAACAGCAGAGCCTCTCTCAGATCCTTGCGTAGGCCCTTATAGAACCTCTTGGTGTATCTTACCTCATCCAACTGATAAGAATCCGCGAAGCGGGCTAAATGATTGAACTCCTGGTGGTACTCCACAATTGTCTTGCTGCCCTGCCTCAACTGTAAAAATCTAACTTCTGGCTCATCTCTGGCCGACTGCGGAACCAAATGCTCCAATAGTGCGCCCCTGAACTCCTCCCAAGCAATCTCTGTAACCTCTCTATCAGCAAACGTTGTGTCCAGCGATGTCTTCAACCATCTCTTGGCATGGGACTCCAAGAAAAAGACCACCAAAGGCACCCACTCCTCCTATGGGCACCGTATCCCAGTCAGCATCTCATACATGATGTCCAGCCACTAATCTGTCCGAACAACCGATTCTGTCCCCAATTAAGACGAGGGAGAAAGTCCTTGGAAAATACTCAACCAATTGGCCCCCGGGTTTGGCTGCGGTGCCGGAACTTGCTGGGCCATAAAAGACTCCAGAATAGCTGTCAGGGTCTGCCCCATCTCCGACTGTAGAAACGAAGTGGGAGTCGGGGGAGGTGGTGCAATATTCGGAGCTTGCTGGACTCCACCCTATGGTGTGGGATGTATTGGAGGCTGCACAATAAGGACCATTGTTAGTAAATGACCAAAACCTAATTAAAAAGTGGCAATTTATATGTGATCCCCCATATGGGAAAACCACTGCTTCCACTGCTTAGTTTTTCCATAAACTAAACTCGTGTGGGGGTGACCCAGGGATTGTGGACTGCTACTTTTTCGATTGAGGTTTCCTGTGATACCACTTGTAAGACCCCGTTTTTTTTTCTTTTTAAGCCATCAGGGTCTGATGAGTTGTAAATATACCTATATTTTCGTATTTTATTTAAGTCAATTTTGTTTGTTTTTTGTCCTTTTTTATCTGTTTTATCCAATAAATTGTTTATTTTTGTAAATATTATTTCTAACTTAGCTTTATTTTTATTGCAGAAAATTTCCAGAAAAATTCCAAAAAAAGTCAAAATGTTGACTGACACGCCCGTGTCACATGACCGACACGCCCGTGTCACGCCCTCGACGATCGCCGACCACAGTTGTCAGCTCGACGATCGGCGATGATCAAACCAAGCTCGACACGGCCCAAGACACGCCCGTGTCAAGGTGTGACACGGGCGTGACTTAGCCACCTGGCCCGACGTGACGCGCGCGACTTTGCGGCCGGACCGCGCCCAGATCGACCTCCCCGACACGCCCCAGTCACGCCCGTGACTGACACATGTCATGCCCGTGACCTTGGGCGTGACCGCCACGTTTTCAGCCAAAGTCAACATTCCAGTCAAGTCACCCGATCAGCTCATGAATAGTGTCGACACGCCCCCCTGTCACGCCCTAGTCACGGGCGTGACCAACCCGAAATTTTGCCTATAAATAAGAGCTTCCAGGAAGCTTATTTGGTCCACTTTTTTGACCACTTTGCTTAGGGGAGGTGCTGCCCAATTGGATTCCATAATTATGTAAGGAGAATTTCTCCCCCCTCTCTCTCTCTCTTAGTTTGTATTAGGGTTTTTACTTTAATGAAATTTGAATTTTTCTCTCTTAACTAGTATGAATAATCCATTTGAATGCGCCTACTTAAGCAATTTTTCGTTCATCTTTTTGTATTTCTTTTATGTTTTCATCTTTTTAGCCTTCGTAACTTAGTTAGATTTAGGATTTATCGGCATTTCTAGCCGTTGTGCCGTCCGTCTAGTTTTCATTCTCCGCACTTTTTAGCTTTAGCTTCTTCTTCTTTATCATTTTCATTCATATAGGTTTTATAAAAACCCCCCTAAAAGTGTTCGTTTTTATTTTCTCTAACTTAGGCTCTTAGGAATGTAAAATTTCTCGTTCCTTTTTAGTTTTATTCTCACTTTTTTGGAGGTTTTATAAAACTTATGAATAAAAATGTAGTCGTTATAATTTTTCGTCAACTTCATTTTAGCTTTTTAATTTCAAAACTTTTAGTCCCTTTAATTTTTATTTCATCTTTTTATGCATTTCTACCGCATTCTAGCGGTAGAAATGCAGTTGTATTAATTTTTCGAGTACTTTCATTTTGCGTTTATTTGCAAAATTTTTAGCTCCGGTTAATTTTTATTTTCACTTTTTATGCATTTCTACCGCATTCTAGCGGTAGAAATGCAGTCGTTTAAATTTTCTGAGCACTTTATTTTTCTTATTTTTGCAAGTGTGTGTGCGTGTATGAGTTAGGTTTTACTGCTTTATTTCAACTCCTGTAGAGTGCGTGTGTGCGTATGCATTTATTTTCGCCTACTCGTTAAGAGTTAAATGGCGCTCTGCTTTCATTTTCCGCCCACTCGTTTGAGTGGGACTTGTCTTTTTACTGCTTTCATTTTCTTCCTACTCACTTGAGTAGGAAAACTTTGTGTGGGTGCGTGTGTTTTCATTTCTATAGAGTGCGTGTGTGTGTTTTACTTTCAAGTAGAGTGCGTGCGTGTATGAGATAATTTTACCGCTTTATTTATCGCTTTCTTCAATTAAGAAGAGTGTGTGCGTGTGTGCATTTATTTCCGCCTACTCATTTGAGTAGGGCTTGCTTTATTTACTTTTCTTTATGGTTTTGAAGTGTGCGTGAGTGCCTGCATCAATTAGCCTTCAATTTATCTAATTGTCCTATTTTTCGTGTTTTCTCTTATAATTGTTCAGTGCTTAATTTAACACTCACGCTTCACCTAAAAACATAAAGCCGTCCCCATACCGATGAGTGGCTAATCTCTTTTAGCCTTCGGCATCGAAGAGCATTGGGACATAAAAAATGATTTGAAATAATTAAAAAACTTTATTTTTATTTTAATTTAAGGACTTAAGGTTTACCCCGGGTTAACGACGCATAGGACCACATAATCGATGTGTGGGCTCTATTTCCGTTATCCATACGCGACGCCGAGAGGCTGCACGTATGGACCGATCCCCCTTGGGTAAAGAGAACTATGTACGCCCCCTCGAAATAGGAGAAACATAGTTCTGCCGGATTGGGTTCCCCATCCAATAGCGGGGTTCTTAGCGTAATGCGGGCGTTAAGGGGAATCCTTCGTCGGACTAACGTTCGGTCGAATAGCCTTAGCGCCCAGGTGAGCGATATCCCTAGACCAAGGTGAGCTCATGTTCTTGGAACCTCCACGGCCAAGTGCCTTTTATTAAATTAAAAACAAAGTTCAATAATTGTTAAGAATTATTTTAGTCTTAATCCGATTCGATGCCGAGCGTTAACCCGTCATCGAACTAACTTAGCAAAATTCTGCTTTCTTCTTTCCGTTTTAATTAAACTAAAAAAAATCCCACCTTACTGTTAGTAAGATAATAGTGTTCCTGGAAGAGATAATCAACGCGTCCCCGAGAATAATACGACCTCGGTATTTTCCCGAATACCGAGTACTACTTGCGATAGGTGCACTTGCCTCCTTTCATTAGAAAACTCGATCTTCTAACTGGCCCGCGAAATCTTACCATTTCGAACCAACCACAGTAGGTCTCTGTTCCGCGGCCATCAAGTTTTTGGCGCCGTTGCCGGGGAATCTCGGTTGTTATATTGAATCCGGGACTCTATTAATTTTACTTTATTTTCAAAAAAAAAAATTTATAAAAAAAAAAATCCTTCCCCCTTTCGTTTTTTTTAGGGTGCATGACCCGTGGACAACCTTCGAGTTCTGAAAATCTTGAATTCGACCCCAAGATCGACCGCTCTCTTGCGCGTATCCGATCTCTCCGTCGAATTCCCTTTTTAGACCCCGCAGAATCTATCGGAGAACCCTCTTCTTCTTCTATGGCCGACCCGAATAATGCCCAACCGGCCGAGCGTACTATGTCTTATTACGCTCGGCCCAATTTGGATGATACGGGGTCGAGTATTGTTCGGCCCGCTGTGGCCAACAATAATTTTGAAATTAAGTCAAGTGTGATTCAAATGATCCAAAATGCCGTACAGTTTGACGGACTGCTGGATGAGGACCCCAATAATCACTTGTCTAATTTTCTTGAGATTTGCGATACTTTTAAGATTAATGGCGTCACTGATGACGCCATTCGTTTGCGCCTTTTTTCGTTCTCTCTTAAGTCCAAGGCTAAGGCGTGGTTACTCTCCCTCCCGCGGGGATCCATCACGTCCTGGGCGGAATTGGCAGAAAATTCCTTACGAAGTATTTTCTGCCCGCGAAAACTGCAAGACTGCGGGCGGACATATCTTCGTTCGTCCAAAACGACTCTGAGTCTCTTTACGAGACTTGGGAACGCTTTAAGGAGTTTCTCCGCTGGTGCCCTCACCACGCTCTGCCAACGTGGTTGCAGGTACAAATTTTTTACAATGGACTGAATAGTCAGACGCGTCAAATGATTGACGCGGCTGCCGGGGGCACCCTGAACAATAAGACCACTGAGGCTGCCCAGGCCCTTTTCGAGGAAATGGCGGTGAACGCCTACCAGTGGAATGTCCCGCGGGCGCGCCCTAAGCAGGCGGGCATTTTTGAAGTGGATGCCACTGCTCAGCTAGCCCTCCAAGTGGAAAGTCTAACTAAGTAGGTGGCGGAGATGTCTGTTGCCTCCTCCACTCCGCCTTGTTTTCTCCCCCCCTTCAACGTCTGCGTAGTCGACGAATTCGTGGACTACATGGGAAATCCGGTGCGTCCCTCATTTCAAAACAACCCTTATAGTAGCCATTATAATCCGGGTTGGAGGAACCATCCGAATTTCTCCTGGAGCAACCCGAACAACACGCAGCGTCCCCCTCCCCCTCCTTTTGCGCCAATGTTTCCTCCTCCCCCTCCTATGAAGCCATCCCCGGTGGAGGAAAATTTTAATCGTTATGTCGCGTCCAACGAGTCCAATATCCGGAACATCACCGGATCGCTAAAAAATTTAGAACTCCAGGTTGGACAGCTGGCGCGACTTATGTCAGAACGCGCCATGGGGGCACTGCCAGGGAATACGGAGCCCAATCCAAGGGAAACCGCCAACGCTATAACCCTCCGTAGCGGTAAGGAGGTGGTCGATCCAAAACGGATCGATCCTCAGGTACATATTTCACCTCCGACCCCTCTTCCCTCTTCTTCGATTACGCAACCCTTACCAATTTTTAACGACAAAACTATTTTAAACAAGGCGTTGCCCTACCCGCATAAGTTAGATAACGAGCGAGTAAACGCGCAATATGAAAAATTTATTTTATTACTTAAACAAATTCATATTAATGTTCCTTTTTGCGAGGCTATCTCGCAAATGCCTAAATATGCGAAATTTTTAAAAGAACTACTTTCTAATAAACGCAAACTCGAGGATATTTCGCATATATCTTTCAACGCTGTCTGCTCGGCGGCTCTTACTAGTAAATTGCCCTTAAAACAAAACGACCCGGGACGGTTCTCCATCCCATGCCTTTTTGGCGATGTATTAGTAAAATACGCCTTGGCAGACTTAGGCGCGAGCATTTATTTGATGTCGTTATCGCTCTTCCTGCGTTTAGGTTTGGGTACTCCTGCTCCTACCAATATGCGCATCCAATTAGCGGATCGCTCGGTTAGGTTCCCCATCGGGGTTGTTGAGGATGTCCTTGTCCGAGTAGACAAGTTCACCTTCCCGGTGGACTTTGTCATCTTGGACATCGAGGAAGACGCCAACGTACCAATAATACTTGGTCGCCCTTTCCTCGCGACCTCACGTGCGTTAATTGATGTAAGTAATGGTCAGCTTCTCCTTCGGGTAGGAGACGACCAAGTTACTTTTTCTATTAACTCCTCTATGGAAGACTCGTCGTCGAGCGACGATTTCTGCTACTCTTTAGATTCTTTTTATGGAGATTGTTCTTCTCCGGTTTTCGAGTCCGAGTTTTTAAACGAAAATATTTTTTCACTCGAAAATTTTTATTGCGATGAGGACGCGTCTACGAACATGCCTTTTGAACCAATTGGTTCGAAAGACATTAGCACTAAAACCTCACTAGAAGAATCGCCCATCCTAGAACTCAAACCATTACCCGAATCCCTAAAATACGCCTTTTTGGGGAAAAATGATACACTCCCGGTAATCATTTCTTCGTATTTAAGTGATTCGGAGACCTCCGATTTATTGGAGGTTTTGCTTAAACATCGCCACGCAATTGTGTGGCAAATTTCTGACCTAAAGGGGATTAACCCTTCTTTCTGCACTCACAAAATTTTCTTAAACGATAATTGCCGCAAAACCATTCAGCCGCAGCGGCGTCTTAACCCAAACATGAAAGACGTCGTGAAAGCTGAGATAATTAAATTATTAGATGCGGGGATTATTTATCCCATTTCTGATAGTGCGTGGGTTAGTCCCATTCATGTTGTGCCCAAGAAGGGCGGTCTAACCGTAGTGGCGAATGAGCACAACGAGCTCGTCCCAACTCGTACTATTACGGGTTGGCGTGTGGTCATCGATTATCGCAAACTTAATGATGCCACCCGCAAGGACCATTTTCCACTACCGTTCCTTGACCAAATTCTTGAGCGTCTTTCCAGTCATCCTTTTTATTGTTTTCTCGACGGTTTATCGGGGTTTTTCCAAATCCCCATTTCCCCCGAAGACCAAGAGAAAACAACTTTTACTTGCCCCTTTGGCACCTTCGCATATCGAAGAATGCCATTTGGCCTCTGCAATGCTCCGGCTACATTCCAAAAATGTATGCTAGCAATTTTTGGCGAGCTAGTAGAAGATATTATGGAAATATTTATGGATGACTTTTCTGTATTCGGATGCTCTTTCCCGAATTGTCTTCGTAATCTTGATCGTGTCCTCCAGCGATGTGAGGACACGAATCTTGTTTTAAATTGGGAAAAATGTAACTTTATGGTTCGAGGAGGTTTGGTCCTCGGCCATAAGATTTCGAGTAAGGGGATAGAGGTCGATAAGGCAAAAGTAGAAATCATAGAAAAACTTCCTCAGCCGACAAACATAAAATCCATTAGGAGTTTCTTAGGCCACGCGGGCTTTTATAGGCGCTTCATTCAAGATTTTTCGAAAATAACAAAGCCGCTTACTCACCTCTTGGAAAAGGAATCACCTTTTGTCTTTAATAGCGATTGCGAGTCTGCTTTTAATTTTATAAAACAAAAACTTATCAATTCTCCAATTCTAGTGGCCCCTAATTGGTCCCTTCCGTTCGAAATCATGTGCGACGCTAGTGATATTGCCTTAGGCGCCGTTCTTGGCCAACGCGTAGAAAAACACTTTCATCCTATTTATTACGCTAGCAAGACGCTCACTTCCGCACAAGTGAATTACACGACGACGGAAAAGGAACTCTTAGCCGTCGTTTTCGCTTTCGATAAGTTTCGCTCGTATCTTACGCTATCTAAAGTTATCGTTTTTACCGATCACTCTGCCCTTAAATATCTATTAGCTAAAGCCGACGTGAAGCCCCGCCTTCTTCGATGGATTCTCCTCCTACAAGAGTTTGACTTGGAGATCCGAGATAAGAAGGGCGCGGAGAATCTAGCGGCAGACCACCTCTCCCGTTTAGAAAATCCGGGTGCGGAAGCGCTCGTCGAATCTGAAATAAATGACAGATTCCCCGAGGAACGCCTTCTCGCCATTCGTTCATCTTCGTCATCTTTGCCTTGGTTCGCAGATTTTGCGAACTACTTAGTCGCGCGGGTACTTCCAAAAGATTTTTCAAGTCATCAAAAGAAGAAATTCTTTTCCGACTTGAAAAATTTCTTTTGGGATGACCCCTTTCTTTTCCGTATCTGCGCGGACCAAGCGGTTCGAAGATGCGTTGCGGGAGTGGAGTGCACGCAAATATTGAGGCACTGCCACGAGGGTCCAGCCGGGGGCACTATCAAGCCAACCGGACCGCTAGGAAGGCGCTAGAGGCGGGCTACTTTTGGCCCACTCTCTTCAAAGACGCGCACAATTTTGTGCGCGCATGCGATAGCTGTCAGCGGTCGGGTAACATCTCACGTCGCGACGAGATGCCCCAAAATATGTTTTTAGAATGCGAAGTTTTCGATTTATGGGGCATAGATTTTGTTGGCCCCCTACCTCCTTCTTGTAAAAATATGTATATTTTAGTAGCGGTCGACTACGTATCACGGTGGGCGGAAGTGCAGGCTCTCCCCACCAACGATGCGCGAGTCGTCGTTACATTTCTAAAAAAATTATTTTCTCGCTTCGGCACGCCTCGCGCTATTGTTAGTGATAGGGGAACGCATTTCTGTAACGCTCTAATGGCTAAGACGTTAGCTAAATACGGAGTCACGCACAAACTTGCCACCCCCTACCACCCGCAAACAAGTGGCCAAGTTGAGGTAGTAAATCGAGAAATAAAACGCATATTAGAAAAAACCGTTTCACTTAATAGGAAAGATTGGTCCGCTAAGCTCGACGACGCGTTATGAGCGTATCGTACGGCGTACAAAACCGCTACCGGTTGTACCCCGTTTCGATTAGTCTATGGCAAAGCGTGTCATTTACCCGTAGAACTGGAGCACCGTGCACTTTGGGCATTAAAACTCTTAAACCTCGACTCTAACTTAGCCGCTCAAAATAGAAAACTGCAACTAAACGAGCTCGATGAATGGCGTGCGAACGCTTACGAGAGCAATAAGTTCTATAAGGAGCGTTCTAAGTTTTATCACGATCGAAAAATTAAAACCCCCAAAAAATTTTCTCCGGGCGATCTAGTCCTTCTTTACAATTCACGTCTTAGGCTTTTCCCGGGTAAGCTTAAATCGCGATGGTTCGGCACCTTCAAGGTTGAAGAGGTTTGGCCATATGGGACCATACTCATCTCCCACCCCGAAAAAGGCACTTTTAAGGTGAACGGTAATCGGTTAAAGTCTTATATAGCGGGCAACCCTGTGATCAGTAGGAGCGAAACCATAACACTTCTCCATATATAAACCCGCCACTATAGTCAAGCTACGCGACTATAAACAAAACGCTCCTGGGAGGCACCCCACGTCTATCTTTTTTATGTCTTTATTTATTATGTTTTCTATTTTTCTAATAAATGCAGGGTTTCTAATGGGCTTCCCCGAGCGCGGATCAGGGACGTTTTCTGCCCCCCTCTTTTCCTTTTTGTACATATACCTGCTGTCTTGTTCCTCATGCTTAGCATACAACATTGGGGACAATGTTGGATCTAAGTATGGGGGTGTTTTCGTATTTTCGTACTTTCTTTTTCACTTACAAAAAAAACAAAAACAAAAAACAAAAAAAAACAAAACAAAAAAAAAGAAAAAAAGAAGAAAAAAAATTTTTTATAACACAAAAAAATCAAAAAAATTTTAATTAAAAAAATTTTGAAGTTTCATTTTTGAAACTGACTTATTTTTAACTCGGTCCGCGAGATCCGGCTCATCGAGCCATCCACATAACGAGTCATCTCGCGGCTACCTAGTTTGTATATTTTTGTAAATATTCTTGTAAATATTTTTGTAAATAATTTTTGTAAATACTTTTTGTAAATATTCTTTCTCTTTCCCCTCTTCCTTTTTCCCTCTCATCCTTGTAAATATTTTTTCTTTTTCCCAAATTTTTGTAAATAAAATGAAAACTTCATTAAAAATACAAAAAAATTCACAAAACTTAAAAATCCAATAAAAATTTAATTTCGCATTTTTTCTTTCTTTTTAGTATGTATATATTAAAGATATAACTACAAAAATACAAAAAAAGAGCATAACTTCAAAAAAAAAATAACAAAAAATTTTTATGTAAGTTTTGAAACAAATAAATCAAACATTTCATTCTTAAGTTTCTTGTTATCCAAAACTTTCGTTTTGAGTTTATTTATATGCGAATTTGATCAATTCTTTGTTCACTATTCGTTTGTTAATTATAGATTGAAAAATCTAAATAGCCGGGGTTAAGTTTTAAAGAATTTATTATACTTTGTTAAAAATAGGGGACTCGCTTTAGGCACTACTTCTAATTTTTCATAGATAGGAGCATGTGTACCATGTTAGAAAATAACGACTATAGAATTCAATTATGCTTGCTTTTAGCTTTCTGAAAAATTGGAACGTACAATTTATAAAGGTTGCTCTCAATTATTTTTCAATTAAAAATCTAGTTCTCTTTTCTCCCCTTACTTATCATAACCTACTTGGTATGATAAAATTATTTCCCCAAAAAGAAAAAGATCTTATGTCAATGGGAATAAGATTTCATTCCGTAAACATAGGCACCCAATAAATTAAAAGATTATACGTTACGGAGTAAGAGGATAAAATTCATTACTCCAACACATATACATTGGGTTATTTTTATTTATGAAGAAGAAAAATTTTTATGTTAAGGAAAATAAGATTTCCTTTTCCTTTAACATCCAAATCAAAAAAAAAAGGAGGTTCGAGAAAAAATAACCTCGCCTCAAAATACAAGCATCTTCATAAACCAACATCAACCCCCATTAGCCAATTTCATGACTCTAGAATTAATTCAAAAATCTTTTTGAGAGCATAATTCGTAAATTGCATTATTTCCGATAACACTCCTATAAGCTAAAGTTCGTATAAATCCAAACTATTTTCTGTTAATCTAACCAATACAACTATTGCTTTCTATTTGATTACATCAAGAAGTCTTTTGGCCAAAACTTTTGCCCTGTTTAAATCATCTAAATAATTTTAGGACTTAACTCTTATACCTCGTATATTTTTATTTGATCTTTCTTATAATTAATTTAGCGGTAGCAGAACTTAGGGTTTTTATTATTCCTTATAAGTTCACCTCAAACTTTTGCCCTGGAATAGCAAAAGCTTAAGTATGGGGGTGTTTGATGAGTTGTAAATATACCTATATTTTCGTATTTTATTTAAGTTAATTTTGTTTGTTTTTTGTCCTTTTTTATCGGTTTTATCCAATAAATTGTTTATTTTTGTAAATATTATTTCTAACTTAGCTTTATTTTTATTGCAGAAAATTTCCAGAAAAATTCCAAAAAAAGTCAAAATGTTGACTGACACGCCCGTGTCACATGACCGACACGCCCGTGTCACGCCCTCAACGATCGCCGACCATAGTTGCCAGCTCGACGATCGGTGATGATCAAACCAAGCTCGACACGCCCCAAGACACGCCCGTGTCAAGGTGTGACACGGGCGTGACTTAGCCACCTGGCCCGACGTGACGTGCGCGACTTTGCGGCCGGACCGCGCCCAGATCGACCTCCCCGACACGCCCCAGTCACGCCCGTGACTGACACATGTCATGCCCGTGACCTTGGGCGTGACCGCCACGTTTTCAGCCAAAGTCAACATTCCAGTCAAGTCACCCGATTAGCTCATGAATAGTGTCAACACGCCCCCCTGTCACGCCCTAGTCACGGGCGTGACCAACCCGAAATTTTGCCTATAAATAAGAGCTTCCAGGAAGCTTATTTGGTCCACTTTTTTGACCACTTTGCTTAGGGGAGGTGCTGCCCAATTGGATTCCATAATTATGTAAGGAGAATTTCTCCCCCCTCTCTCTCTCTTAGTTTGTATTAGGGTTTTTACTTTAATGAAATTTGAATTTTTCTCTCTTAACTAGTATGAATAATCCATTTGAATGCGCCTACTTAAGCAATTTTTCGTTCATCTTTTTGTATTTCTTTTATGTTTTCATCTTTTTAGCCTTCGTAACTTAGTTAGATTTAGGATTTATCGGCATTTCTAGCCGTTGTGCCGTCCGTCTAGTTTTCATTCTCCGCACTTTTTAGCTTTAGCTTCTTCTTCTTTATCATTTTCATTCATATAGGTTTTATAAAAACCCCCCCTAAAAGTGTTCGTTTTTATTTTCTCTAACTTAGGCTCTTAGGAATGTAAAATTTCTCGTTCCTTTTTAGTTTTATTCTCACTTTTTTGGAGGTTTTATAAAAACTTATGAATAAAAATGTAGTCGTTATAATTTTTCGTCAACTTCATTTTAGCTTTTTAATTTCAA
This sequence comes from Platanthera zijinensis, assembly GCA_039513925.1. Classification (NCBI taxonomy): domain Eukaryota; kingdom Viridiplantae; phylum Streptophyta; class Magnoliopsida; order Asparagales; family Orchidaceae; genus Platanthera; species Platanthera zijinensis. The sequence continues at coordinate 58,609,383 of CM077086.1, forward strand.
AACTTTTAGTCCCTTTAATTTTTATTTCATCTTTTTATGCATTTCTACCGCATTCTAGCGGTAGAAATGCAGTTGTATTAATTTTTCGAGTACTTTCATTTTGCGTTTATTTGCAAAATTTTTAGCTCCGGTTAATTTTTATTTTCACTTTTTATGCATTTCTACCGCATTCTAGCGGTAGAAATGCAGTCGTTTAAATTTTCTGAGCACTTTATTTTTCTTATTTTTGCAAGTGTGTGTGCGTGTATGAGTTAGGTTTTACTGCTTTATTTCAACTCCTGTAGAGTGCGTGTGTGCGTATGCATTTATTTTCGCCTACTCGTTAAGAGTTAAATGGCGCTCTGCTTTCATTTTCCGCCCACTCGTTTGAGTGGGACTTGTCTTTTTACTGCTTTCATTTTCTTCCTACTCACTTGAGTAGGAAAACTTTGTGTGGGTGCGTGTGTTTTCATTTCTGTAGAGTGCGTGTGTGTGTTTTACTTTCAAGTAGAGTGCGTGCGTGTATGAGATAATTTTACCGCTTTATTTATCGCTTTCTTCAATTAAGAAGAGTGTGTGCGTGTGTGCATTTATTTCCGCCTACTCATTTGAGTAGGGCTTGCTTTATTTACTTTTCTTTATGGTTTTGAAGTGTGCGTGAGTGCCTGCATCAATTAGCCTTCAATTTATCTAATTGTCCTATTTTTCGTGTTTTCTCTTATAATTGTTCAGTGCTTAATTTAACACTCACGCTTCACCTAAAAACATAAAGCCGTCCCCATACCGATGAGTGGCTAATCTCTTTTAGCCTTCGGCATCGAAGAGCATTGGGACATAAAAAATGATTTGAAATAATTAAAAAACTTTATTTTTATTTTAATTTAAGGACTTAAGGTTTACCCCGGGTTAACGACGCATAGGACCACATAATCGATGTGTGGGCTCTATTTCCGTTATCCATACGCGACGCCGAGAGGCTGCACGTATGGACCGATCCCCCTTGGGTAAAGAGAACTATGTACGCCCCCTCGAAATAGGAGAAACATAGTTCTGCCGGATTGGGTTCCCCATCCAATAGCGGGGTTCTTAGCGTAATGCGGGCGTTAAGGGGAATCCTTCGTCCGACTAACGTTCGGTCGAATAGCCTTAGCGCCCAGGTGAGCGATATCCCTAGACCAAGGTGAGCTCATGTTCTTGGAACCTCCACGGCCAAGTGCCTTTTATTAAATTAAAAACAAAGTTCAATAATTGTTAAGAATTATTTTAGTCTTAATCCGATTCGATGTCGAGCGTTAACCCGTCATCGAACTAACTTAGCAAAATTCTGCTTTCTTCTTTCCGTTTTAATTAAACTAAAAAAAATCCCACCTTACTGTTAGTAAGATAATAGTGTTCCTGGAAGAGATAATCAACGCGTCCCCGAGAATAATACGACCTCGGTATTTTCCCGAATACCGAGTACTACTTGCGATAGGTGCACTTGCCTCCTTTCATTAGAAAACTCGATCTTCTAACTGGCCCGCGAAATCTTACCATTTCGAACCAACCACAGTAGGTCTCTGTTCCGCGGCCATCAAGTTTTTGGCGCCGTTGCCGGGGAATCTCGGTTGTTATATTGAATCCGGGACTCTATTAATTTTACTTTATTTTCAAAAAAAAAAATTTATAAAAAAAAAAATCCTTCCCCCTTTCGTTTTTTTTAGGGTGCATGACCCGTGGACAACCTTCGAGTTCTGAAAATCTTGAATTCGACCCCAAGATCGACCGCTCTCTTGTGCGTATCTGATCTCTCCGTCGAATTCCCTTTTTAGACCCCGCAGAATCTATCGGAGAACCCTCTTCTTCTTCTATGGCCGACCCGAATAATGCCCAACCGGCCGAGCGTACTATGTCTTATTACGCTCGGCCCAATTTGGATGATACGGGGTCGAGTATTGTTCGGCCCGCTGTGGCCAACAATAATTTTGAAATTAAGTCAAGTGTGATTCAAATGATCCAAAATGCCGTACAGTTTGACGGACTGCTGGATGAGGACCCCAATAATCACTTGTCTAATTTTCTTGAGATTTGCGATACTTTTAAGATTAATGGCGTCACTGATGACGCCATTCGTTTGCGCCTTTTTTCGTTCTCTCTTAAGTCCAAGGCTAAGGCGTGGTTACTCTCCCTCCCGCGGGGATCCATCACGTCCTGGGCGGAATTGGCAGAAAATTCCTTACGAAGTATTTTCTGCCCGCGAAAACTGCAAGACTGCGGGCGGACATATCTTCGTTCGTCCAAAACGACTCTGAGTCTCTTTACGAGACTTGGGAACGCTTTAAGGAGTTTCTCCGCTGGTGCCCGCACCACGCTCTGCCAACGTGGTTGCAGGTACAAATTTTTTACAATGGACTGAATAGTCAGACGCGTCAAATGATTGACGCGGCTGCCGGGGGCACCCTGAACAATAAGACCACTGAGGCTGCCCAGGCCCTTTTCGAGGAAATGGCGGTGAACGCCTACCAGTGGAATGTCCCGCGGGCGCGCCCTAAGCAGGCGGGCATTTTTGAAGTGGATGCCACTGCTCAGCTAGCCCTCCAAGTGGAAAGTCTAACTAAGTAGGTGGCGGAGATGTCTGTTGCCTCCTCCACTCCGCCTTGTTTTCTCCCCCCCTTCAACGTCTGCGTAGTCGACGAATTCGTGGACTACATGGGAAATCCGGTGCGTCCCTCATTTCAAAACAACCCTTATAGTAGCCATTATAATCCGGGTTGGAGGAACCATCCGAATTTCTCCTGGAGCAACCCGAACAACACGCAGCGTCCCCCTCCCCCTCCTTTTGCGCCAATGTTTCCTCCTCCCCCTCCTATGAAGCCATCCCCGGTGGAGGAAAATTTTAATCGTTATGTCGCGTCCAACGAGTCCAATATCCGGAACATCACCGGATCGCTAAAAAATTTAGAACTCCAGGTTGGACAGCTGGCGCGACTTATGTCAGAACGCGCCATGGGGGCACTGCCAGGGAATACGGAGCCCAATCCAAGGGAAACCGCCAACGCTATAACCCTCCGTAGCGGTAAGGAGGTGGTCGATCCAAAACGGATCGATCCTCAGGTACATATTTCACCTCCGACCCCTCTTCCCTCTTCTTCGATTACGCAACCCTTACCAATTTTTAACGACAAAACTATTTTAAACAAGGCGTTGCCCTACCCGCATAAGTTAGATAACGAGCGAGTAAACGCGCAATATGAAAAATTTATTTTATTACTTAAACAAATTCATATTAATGTTCCTTTTTGCGAGGCTATCTCGCAAATGCCTAAATATGCGAAATTTTTAAAAGAACTACTTTCTAATAAACGCAAACTCGAGGATATTTCGCATATATCTTTCAACGCTGTCTGCTCGGCGGCTCTTACTAGTAAATTGCCCTTAAAACAAAACGACCCGGGACGGTTCTCCATCCCATGCCTTTTTGGCGATGTATTAGTAAAATACGCCTTGGCAGACTTAGGCGCGAGCATTATTTGATGTCGTTATCGCTCTTCCTGCGTTTAGGTTTGGGTACTCCTGCTCCTACCAATATGCGCATCCAATTAGCGGATCGCTCGGTTAGGTTCCCCATCGGGGTTGTTGAGGATGTCCTTGTCCGAGTAGACAAGTTCACCTTCCCGGTGGACTTTGTCATCTTGGACATCGAGGAAGACGCCAACGTACCAATAATACTTGGTCGCCCTTTCCTCGCGACCTCACGTGCGTTAATTGATGTAAGTAATGGTCAGCTTCTCCTTCGGGTAGGAGACGACCAAGTTACTTTTTCTATTAACTCCTCTATGGAAGACTCGTCGTCGAGCGACGATTTCTGCTACTCTTTAGATTCTTTTTATGGAGATTGTTCTTCTCCGGTTTTCGAGTCCGAGTTTTTAAACGAAAATATTTTTTCACTCGAAAATTTTTATTGCGATGAGGACGCGTCTACGAACATGCCTTTTGAACCAATTGGTTCGAAAGACATTAGCACTAAAACCTCACTAGAAGAACCGCCCATCCTAGAACTCAAACCATTACCCGAATCCCTAAAATACGCCTTTTTGGGGAAAAATGATACACTCCCGGTAATCATTTCTTCGTATTTAAGTGATTCGGAGACCTCCGATTTATTGGAGGTTTTGCTTAAACATCGCCACGCAATTGTGTGGCAAATTTCTGACCTAAAGGGGATTAACCCTTCTTTCTGCACTCACAAAATTTTCTTAAACGATAATTGCCGCAAAACCATTCAGCCGCAGCGGCGTCTTAACCCAAACATGAAAGACGTCGTGAAAGCTGAGATAATTAAATTATTAGATGCGGGGATTATTTATCCCATTTCTGATAGTGCGTGGGTTAGTCCCATTCATGTTGTGCCCAAGAAGGGCGGTCTAACCGTAGTGGCGAATGAGCACAACGAGCTCGTCCCAACTCGTACTATTACGGGTTGGCGTGTGGTCATCGATTATCGCAAACTTAATGATGCCACCCGCAAGGACCATTTTCCACTACCGTTCCTTGACCAAATTCTTGAGCGTCTTTCCAGTCATCCTTTTTATTATTTTCTCGACGGTTTATCGGGGTTTTTCCAAATCCCCATTTCCCCCGAAGACCAAGAGAAAACAACTTTTACTTGCCCCTTTGGCACCTTCGCATATCGAAGAATGCCATTTGGCCTCTGCAATGCTCCGGCTACATTCCAAAAATGTATGCTAGCAATTTTTGGCGAGCTAGTAGAAGATATTATGGAAATATTTATGGATGACTTTTCTGTATTCGGATGCTCTTTCCCGAATTGTCTTCGTAATCTTGATCGTGTCCTCCAGCGATGTGAGGACACGAATCTTGTTTTAAATTGGGAAAAATGTAACTTTATGGTTCGAGGAGGTTTGGTCCTCGGCCATAAGATTTCGAGTAAGGGGATAGAGGTCGATAAGGCAAAAGTAGAAATCATAGAAAAACTTCCTCAGCCGACAAACATAAAATCCATTAGGAGTTTCTTAGGCCACGCGGGCTTTTATAGGCGCTTCATTCAAGATTTTTCGAAAATAACAAAGCCGCTTACTCACCTCTTGGAAAAGGAATCACCTTTTGTCTTTAATAGCGATTGCGAGTCTGCTTTTAATTTTATAAAACAAAAACTTATCAATTCTCCAATTCTAGTGGCCCCTAATTGGTCCCTTCCGTTCGAAATCATGTGCGACGCTAGTGATATTGCCTTAGGCGCCGTTCTTGGCCAACGCGTAGAAAAACACTTTCATCCTATTTATTACGCTAGCAAGACGCTCACTTCCGCACAAGTGAATTACACGACGACGGAAAAGGAACTCTTAGCCGTCGTTTTCGCTTTCGATAAGTTTCGCTCGTATCTTACGCTATCTAAAGTTATCGTTTTTACCGATCACTCTGCCCTTAAATATCTATTAGCTAAAGCCGACGTGAAGCCCCGCCTTCTTCGATGCATTCTCCTCCTACAAGAGTTTGACTTGGAGATCCGAGATAAGAAGGGCGCGGAGAATCTAGCGGCAGACCACCTCTCCCGTTTAGAAAATCCGGGTGCGGAAGCGCTCGTCGAATCTGAAATAAATGACAGATTCCCCGAGGAACGCCTTCTCGCCATTCGTTCATCTTCGTCATCTTTGCCTTGGTTCGCAGATTTTGCGAACTACTTAGTCGCGCGGGTACTTCCAAAAGATTTTTCAAGTCATCAAAAGAAGAAATTCTTTTCCGACTTGAAAAATTTCTTTTGGGATGACCCCTTTCTTTTCCGTATCTGCGCGGACCAAGCGGTTCGAAGATGCGTTGCGGGAGTGGAGTGCACGCAAATATTGAGGCACTGCCACGAGGGTCCAGCCGGGGGCACTATCAAGCCAACCGGACCGCTAGGAAGGCGCTAGAGGCGGGCTACTTTTGGCCCACTCTCTTCAAAGACGCGCACAATTTTGTGCGCGCATGCGATAGCTGTCAGCGGTCGGGTAACATCTCACGTCGCGACGAGATGCCCCAAAATATGTTTTTAGAATGCGAAGTTTTCGATTTATGGGGCATAGATTTTGTTGGCCCCCTACCTCCTTCTTGTAAAAATATGTATATTTTAGTAGCGGTCGACTACGTATCACGGTGGGCGGAAGTGCAGGCTCTCCCCACCAACGATGCGCGAGTCGTCGTTACATTTCTAAAAAAATTATTTTCTCGCTTCGGCACGCCTCGCGCTATTGTTAGTGATAGGGGAACGCATTTCTGTAACGCTCTAATGGCTAAGACGTTAGCTAAATACGGAGTCACGCACAAACTTGCCACCCCCTACCACCCGCAAACAAGTGGCCAAGTTGAGGTAGTAAATCGAGAAATAAAACGCATATTAGAAAAAACCGTTTCACTTAATAGGAAAGATTGGTCCGCTAAGCTCGACGACGCGTTATGAGCGTATCGTACGGCGTACAAAACCGCTACCGGTTGTACCCCGTTTCGATTAGTCTATGGCAAAGCGTGCCATTTACCCGTAGAACTGGAGCACCGTGCACTTTGGGCATTAAAACTCTTAAACCTCGACTCTAACTTAGCCGCTCAAAATAGAAAACTGCAACTAAACGAGCTCGATGAATGGCGTGCGAACGCTTACGAGAGCAATAAGTTCTATAAGGAGCGTTCTAAGTTTTATCACGATCGAAAAATTAAAACCCCCAAAAAATTTTCTCCGGGCGATCTAGTCCTTCTTTACAATTCACGTCTTAGGCTTTTCCCGGGTAAGCTTAAATCGCGATGGTTCGGCACCTTCAAGGTTGAAGAGGTTTGGCCATATGGGACCATACTCATCTCCCACCCCGAAAAAGGCACTTTTAAGGTGAACGGTAATCGGTTAAAGTCTTATATAGCGGGCAACCCTGTGATCAGTAGGAGCGAAACCATAACACTTCTCCATATATAAACCCGCCACTATAGTCAAGCTACGCGACTATAAACAAAGCGCTCCTGGGAGGCACCCCACGTCTATCTTTTTTATGTCTTTATTTATTATGTTTTCTATTTTTCTAATAAATGCAGGGTTTCTAATGGGCTTCCCCGAGCGCGGATCAGGGACGTTTTCTGCCCCCCTCTTTTCCTTTTTGTACATATACCTGCTGTCTTGTTCCTCATGCTTAGCATACAACATTGGGGACAATGTTGGATCTAAGTATGGGGGTGTTTTCATATTTTCGTACTTTCTTTTTCACTTACAAAAAAAACAAAAACAAAAAACAAAAAAAACAAAACAAAAAAAAAGAAAAAAAGAAGAAAAAAAATTTTTTATAACACAAAAAAATCAAAAAAATTTTAATTAAAAAAATTTTGAAGTTTCATTTTTGAAACTGACTTATTTTTAACTCGGTCCGCGAGATCCGGCTCATCGAGCCATCCACATAACGAGTCATCTCGCGGCTACCTAGTTTGTATATTTTTGTAAATATTCTTGTAAATATTTTTGTAAATAATTTTTGTAAATACTTTTTGTAAATATTCTTTCTCTTTCCCCTCTTCCTTTTTCCCTCTCATCCTTGTAAATATTTTTTCTTTTTCCCAAATTTTTGTAAATAAAATGAAAACTTCATTAAAAATACAAAAAAATTCACAAAACTTAAAAATCCAATAAAAATTTATTTTCGCATTTTTTCTTTCTTTTTAGTATGTATATATTAAAGATATAACTACAAAAATACAAAAAAAGAGCATAACTTCAAAAAAAAATAACAAAAAATTTTTATGTAAGTTTTGAAACAAATAAATCAAACATTTCATTCTTAAGTTTCTTGTTATCCAAAACTTTCGTTTTGAGTTTATTTATATGCGAATTTGATCAATTCTTTGTTCACTATTCGTTTGTTAATTATAGATTGAAAAATCTAAATAGCCGGGGTTAAGTTTTAAAGAATTTATTATACTTTGTTAAAAATAGGGGACTCGCTTTAGGCACTACTTCTAATTTTTCATAGATAGGAGCATGTGTACCATGTTAGAAAATAACGACTATAGAATTCAATTATGCTTGCTTTTAGCTTTCTGAAAAATTGGAACGTACAATTTATAAAGGTTGCTCTCAATTATTTTTCAATTAAAAATCTAGTTCTCTTTTCTCCCCTTACTTATCATAACCTACTTGGTATGATAAAATTATTTCCCCAAAAAGAAAAAGATCTTATGTCAATGGGAATAAGATTTCATTCCGTAAACATAGGCACCCAATAAATTAAAAGATTATACGTTACGGAGTAAGAGGATAAAATTCATTACTCCAACACATATACATTGGGTTATTTTTATGTTAAGGAAAATAAGATTTCCTTTTCCTTTAACATCCAAATCAAAAAAAAATGGAGGTTCGAGAAAAAATAACCTCGCCTCAAAATACAAGCATCTTCATAAACCAACATCAACCCCCATTAGCCAATTTCATGACTCTAGAATTAATTCAAAAATCTTTTTGAGAGCATAATTCGTAAATTGCATTATTTCCGATAACACTCCTATAAGCTAAAGTTCGTATAAATCCAAACTATTTTCTGTTAATCTAACCAATACAACTATTGCTTTCTATTTGATTACATCAAGAAGTCTTTTGGCCAAAACTTTTGCCCTGTTTAAATCATCTAAATAATTTTAGGACTTAACTCTTATACCTCGTATATTTTTATTTGATCTTTCTTATAATTAATTTAGCGGTAGCAGAACTTAGGGTTTTTATTATTCCTTATAAGTTCACCTCAAACTTTTGCCCTGGAATAGCAAAAGCTTAAGTATGGGGGTGTTTGATGAGTTGTAAATATACCTATATTTTCGTATTTTATTTAAGTTAATTTTGTTTGTTTTTTGTCCTTTTTTATCGGTTTTATCCAATAAATTATTTATTTTTGTAAATATTATTTCTAACTTAGCTTTATTTTTATTGCAGAAAATTTCCAGAAAAATTCCAAAAAAAGTCAAAATGTTGACTGACACGCCCGTGTCACATGACCGACACGCCCGTGTCACGCCCTCAACGATCGCCGACCATAGTTGTCAGCTCGACGATCGGTGATGATCAAACCAAGCTCGACACGCCCCAAGACACGCCCGTGTCAAGGTGTGACACGGGCGTGACTTAGCCACCTGGCCCGACGTGACGTGCGCGACTTTGCGGCCGGACCGCGCCCAGATCGACCTCCCCGACACGCCCCAGTCACGCCCGTGACTGACACATGTCATGCCCGTGACCTTGGGCGTAACCGCCACGTTTTCAGCCAAAGTCAACATTCCAGTCAAGTCACCCGATTAGCTCATGAATAGTGTCGACACGCCCCCCTGTCACGCCCTAGTCACGGGCGTGACCAACCCGAAATTTTGCCTATAAATAAGAGCTTCCAGGAAGCTTATTTGGTCCACTTTTTTGACCACTTTGCTTAGGGGAGGTGCTGCCCAATTGGATTCCATAATTATGTAAGGAGAATTTCTCCCCCTTCTCTCTCTCTTAGTTTATATTAGGGTTTTTACTTTAATGAAATTTGAATTTTTCTCTCTTAACTAGTATGAATAATCCATTTGAATGCGCCTACTTAAGCAATTTTTCGTTCATCTTTTTGTATTTCTTTTATGTTTTCATCTTTTTAGCCTTCGTAACTTAGTTAGATTTAGGATTTATCGGCATTTCTAGCCGTTGTGCCGTCCGTCTAGTTTTCATTCTCCGCACTTTTTAGCTTTAGCTTCTTCTTCTTTATCATTTTCATTCATATAGGTTTTATAAAAACCCCCCAAAAAGTGTTCGTTTTTATTTTCTCTAACTTAGGCTCTTAGGAATGTAAAATTTCTCGTTCCTTTTTAGTTTTATTCTCACTTTTTTGGAGGTTTTATAAAAACTTATGAATAAAAATGTAGTCGTTATAATTTTTCGTCAACTTCATTTTAGCTTTTTAATTTCAAAACTTTTAGTCCCTTTAATTTTTATTTCATCTTTTTATGCATTTCTACCGCATTCTAGCGGTAGAAATGCAGTTGTATTAATTTTTCGAGTACGTTCATTTTGCGTTTATTTGCAAAACTTTTAGCTCCGGTTAATTTTTATTTTCACTTTTTATGCATTTCTACCGCATTCTAGCGGTAGAAATGCAGTCGTTTAAATTTTCTGAGCACTTTGTTTTTCTTATTTTTGCAAGTGTGTGTGCGTGTATGAGTTAGGTTTTACTGCTTTATTTCAACTCCTGTAGAGTGCGTGTGTGCGTATGCATTTATTTTCGCCTACTCGTTAAGAGTTAAATGGCGCTCTGCTTTCATTTTCCGCCCACTCGTTTGAGTGGGACTTGTCTTTTTACTGCTTTCATTTTCTTCCTACTCACTTGAGTAGGAAAACTTTGTGTGGGTGCGTGTGTTTTCATTTCTGTAGAGTGCGTGTGTGTGTTTTACTTTCAAGTAGAGTGCGTGCGTCTATGAGATAATTTTACCGCTTAATTTATCGCTTTCTTCAATTAAGAAGAGTGTGTGCGTGTGTGCATTTATTTCCGCCTACTCATTTGAGTAGGGCTTGCTTTATTTACTTTTCTTTATGGTTTTGAAGTGTGCGTGAGTGCCTGCATCAATTAGCCTTCAATTTATCTAATTGTCCTATTTTTCGTGTTTTCTCTTATAATTGTTCAGTGCTTAATTTAACACTCACGCTTCACCTAAAAACATAAAGCCGTCCCCATACCGATGAGTGGCTAATCTCTTTTAGCCTTCGACATCGAAGAGCATTGGGACATAAAAAATGATTTGAAATAATTAAAAAACTTTATTTTTATTTTAATTTAAGGACTTAAGGTTTACCCCGGGTTAACGACGCATAGGACCACATAATCGATGTGTGGGCTCTATTTCCGTTATCCATACGCGACGCCGAGAGGCTGCACGTATGGACCGATCCCCCTTGGGTAAAGAGAACTGTGTACGCCCCCTCGAAAGAGGAGAAACGTAGTTCTGCCGGATTGGGTTCCCCATCCAATAGCGGGGTTCTTAGCGTAATGCGGGCGTTAAGGGGAATCCTTCGTCGGACTAACGTTCGGTCGAATAGCCTTAGCGCCCAGGTGAGCGATATCCCTAGACCAAGGTGAGCTCATGTTCTTGGAACCTCCACGGCCAAGTGCCTTTTATTAAATTAAAAACAAAGTTCAATAATTGTTAAGAATTATTTTAGTCTTAATCCGATTCGATGCCGAGCGTTAACCCGTCATCGAACTAACTTAGCAAAATTCTGCTTTCTTTCTTTCCGTTTTAATTAAACTAAAAAAATCCCACCTTACTGTTAGTAAGATAATAGTGTTCCTGGAAGAGTAGATATAATCAACGCGTCCCCGAGAATAATACGACCTCGGTATTTTCCCGAATACCGAGTACTACTTGTGATAGGTGCACTTGCCTCCTTTCGTTAGAAAACTCGATCTTCTAACCGGCCCGCGGAATCTGACCATTTCGAACCAACCACAGTAGGTCTCTGTTTTGCGGCCATCAGGGTCTTAGGCCCAGAACCACCGCTCTGCGGTGACACCTTTACGCCCGGGAAGGTATCCACAACAAAATGCCAATCATGTAAGCCAAATAGATCATAGAAAAGCAGCAAAATAGTAAAAGGCAAGTCCATAGAAATCACATATATAATAAATAATATCTACGAAGGGAGAGTCCACAGAAATAATAAAGGTACAGAAAATAGGGCTCATGCTCGGTACATCAATATCCTCACTACATATCACTCAGCGTGGAAGCAAAAGCTAAACATCTACTAACGATCGGGACTCATAGTCCCAACTGTCTGAACTCTGGTGCTAGACTGTCCCATCTCCAAGCGTGCCGACCTCTGAGGCTGCTCCTCCATGCTGGGCTCCATGGTCCCCTAAAATGATATGGTTTAAAAACCGTTTGTCTAAAAGAATAAGTCCTATCATCCCCCGCCCCTTCCCCCATGGCTCCTAGGCACCGTGCGGGGAGGAGGAAAGGAGAGGTAATGAAGGTGGAGAATAACAAAGTAACAGGTGACGGCGGAACTAATCTAGTAGTTCTAAGAGTATATGTGATAGGAATGAAAGTATGAAAGACTGAATATATAATATGTAATCTTAACTTATATGAAAACACATAAGCTAAGGAATCTTCTGCAAGGCTCCTATCGCATAAAAATTCTCATACCAATTTATATGATAAGGTGTCGATTTTCTAGCAGCATGTATATATCTACAGAGTAAAAACCTTAACTTATAAGCATGCTCATGCAAGCTTATAAGCCAAGGGGTCATTTTGCAGGGTTTATTGTATAAAGCGTCCCATACCACTTTATACAATGGGTGTCGGGGGTTATATGCAATGATGATGGTATGACATGCAAAATATGTTATGATGTGAACAGGCAAGTGTAACTCACCCACTCGACTCTGTGTATACAAACCTTTAGTTCCACCTTTCTGGAGCCTAACCTCCCAGGATTCCTCCGTAGTGGCAAACGAAAGCGGTGAGTTTGGCCTCGGCCACCTCTAAACTGGTAATTGCACTACACGTCAGACCTATCGTACGCCTTGACGCTGGTGCACTAAGCAGAGCTCCTGCGTATTCTTGCCGGCTGGCGTACCAGACTTAATTTGGCGAAGTGCAAAACCACACTTGTCGAGTCAATGTATTGGCGTCGGTGCATCGACCCTCCAATACTGAAGACCCACCACCTTATACTTTATGCACATGCAACCTTATGTATCATCTACCGAGCCAAAGCTCCCCGGACCATCCCATCTGTCACAATCAACAACCGAGGAAAAGCTCGTCGAGCCAACCTGCCCATGACCCAATCCACCGAGCCTACAGCTCGAGTAACCCAACCTAACATCCCGAGACATCGAGGTGAGTGAAAGTGAATCCCTTGTTATGCTAGTTACTCTTGTAGTTTATTTTGCCTATAGTTTAGGTTAGCTTAGGACTGGCCCCAGCATACCCCTTGAAGAGCTCTCAAAGGGCACTAGGAACTACGATGGGTTGAAGCCCAAAGCTCCCTTTCGTAAGGTACTTATTATTATTGGTTAATACCTGATTCCCGATCCCTTTAGTATTACACTGGTTCTAACCCTAATGTGTTTTGACCATGTCTCTCCCTTCACAAGATAGACGATCTTTCGTCGATCCCGAGTGAAAGACTTTGATTTAAGAGCCTAAACACCTAGAGGGGGGTGAATAGGTTCTAATCTTTTGTGTCTTTTTGATTTTAAGGCAAACAGAAGTTTGTAACTACTTGTAGCACAGAATAATTCTATCTACAGAAATTAAATGCAACACAGCAAACACTTGATCTATAGTGGTTTCCAAAGATATGGGTACATCCACTTTCCCCCTTTGCCTATCAAATAGATAACTGGATTCAGCCAAACTTCCTTCCACTTGCTCGGATTCGCAGATCTTACAAACTCAGAACTCAAAATGGTTCCTACACCTCAGACTTTACACAAGTCCCACCTCAGATTCTTCCCTGAATCCTACCTCAGGCCTCTGCCCTACCTAAGCCTTTAAATTAGGCTTACAACTCAAACATTCCACAAGTCCTACCACAGGCACACTGCCCTACCTCAGCCTTTATAATTTTAGTCTTACAATCTCAGATCTAACAATAGGTCTTACAAGAGTTTGTGAGTAATAAGTTTCAGAAAACTTCACCAGCTAGATTCCTCTATTGATGTTGTCTTCTTGATCAGTTCTTGTATAAACTGATTCTTCTGATCCAACCAAACTTTGCTTTTCAAAGCTTCTTGATTAGGACAAATAAGGTGGATCTACTCTTCAAGTTGAAGTTGATCTTCAGTCATCTTCTTCCTTAGATTAAGATTGAACTCTGAATCTTTCTTGCAAACAGGCCTTGATCTGTCAGAATTCTTCTTTATGATCCAGAGATCTTTTCACGTTGATGATCATGAATCATTTACGATCTGGCTCTTATATAGATCTTGCTCCATGGTTACCGGCTGATCCGGTTCATAATGGACTTCTGACAGTTCTGACAGTGGTGTCAAACTGGTTAGTTATGACAGCTGTCAAGTCACCAGTCAGATCACCAGGTTCATCAATGTCTGTCCAACTCAGCATACAACACTCAGCAGGCTGCTTTACATGTGTTGACACATATAGGCTAAGTGTCGACACAAGTCTTCAAGATGTCGACAAAAATACTCCAAGTGTCGACACAGTCATACTTCTACTTCTCGACACTTCTTTTTGTTGTATGTGTCGACATAAGTCCTGTGTGTCGACACAGCAGCTTCTTGTCTCGAAATTTCTGTTGTAGATAGATGGCGTTGAGTGCTTGTCAAATGGTGTTGAGTGTGTGTCAACATAAGTCCTATGTGTCGACACAATTACTTCTAAACTCGACACAGCCTCTTGAGAGTTGGTGTGTCGACACAAGTCCTGTGTGTCGACACAATTGCTTCAGGTGTCGACATAGCTCCTGAGTGTCGACTCATCCTATGTTTTAAGTGTCGACACAATTCTGTTTTAAGTTGTCGACACAATTCTGGATGTCGACACAACTTCTTGTTTAGGTGTCGACATAGCTTTGAGTGTCGACACAACTTCTTTATAAGTGTCGACACATTTTGCCAGTGCGTTGACACAGCTTTCCTGAGTGTCGACATAGCAGCTGGGTATCGACACAACTTCCTTACAAGTGTCGACACTTGTACTTAGAAAATTTTCCTTCAAGTTTTTAAAGCCTGCACAATGAAACTCAAACTTCTATCAAATACACATTGATGCATATCAATGACTAAGTTGTTGCTTCTCCAAATCTAGTACACATTTTCCAATGTACCCAACAATCTACCCCTATTTGGAGAAGTCATAACCCTTAGTCAAAGATATACATCTCTTTAGATAAAACAAAATTGTAATAGAAGTAAAAATATTTCAGAGCAGATAATTACATAATCATTGTAAACAACACACACTTAATACTGAACCAGATTTCATTGATTTGAAAAACTATGGTTTACATAAATTTCTTATAGAACAAAAGGAAAAGTAATACATTGTTCTATTACAAGAACCTAGCAATCCTATTACTGACTAGGTTCCTTAATAACTATCCCTTTGCCAGACTTGATTTTAGCCTGCATAGAAGGTTCAGCATCTTCAACTAGCATTTTCCCTTTGAGAGCTTTCTTCTTCAATTCTTCAGCCTTGATCTTTTGTCTTTCAAAATAGTGAAAAGGTTTGGGGAAGTACTTGCTTGGCTCTTGAGCATTAGCAGGTAGCTTCCCAGCCTTAGCACTTCTTCTATGTTGTATAATTGCTTCTTGTCCAGCTTGACATTTATTCCATTCTTGCTCAGAATACCACTTACCCCTTTCATGGGTTTTATTCTTAACAGCTTTCCAGGCAGTAAGTATGATATTTCTAGAAGTTGGGCTCCATTGCTCAAAATCTGGCTTCAGCTCAGCCTGCTCTCTGAATCTCTTCTTGGAGAGTTGAGCTTCCTTTTGAGCTTCCAATGCAGCTTCTGACATTTCAACCTTTTCAAGAATTACATTTTGAACCTCTGGTGTAGGACTATACATTTTCAGCACTTCTTCTTGAACCATCTCAAAATCAGCTGGGGGGTAGATCACCTGAGCAACTTCAGGCTGATCTCCTTCAAAATAATCAGGTTGAATCCCAGACTCAGCTACATTAGCATCATCACACAGAGGAGGATATCCAAGAGTGGCTCTGATGCTATTTGTAGTCCATTTAGTATGGTCAGAGCCGGCTTTGACTAGTAATATCTCCACCTTTATGACTTCTCTTGCAATATGATCTCTTAAATCTTCCTTCTAGAATCTGACTTGATCAGCTAGATATTCAGTTCCCACTTTAAAATAAGCTCTGAATTTTATCAGGAAGGTTTTTATTTTCTCCTGAGATTCTTGGAATGTGGCTTTGACAGCAGATATATCATCCTGGATTTGCTTGGATATTTCAGCCTTCAGAGTAGTGCTAGAATCAGTGAGCTTTGTCAATATTACATGATGTGAATCCTTGAGATTTTCATTCATTCTAATCTGATTCTCTAGGACATATCCCTGCTTTTCTTCAATCTCATCCACTTTAGCTTGTATATCTTGTTGTTGCTTGGCCAGGAACACCACAACATTACCTCCTTTATGGAAGCAATCTGTCATCTCCTTCTTATTTTGATTTACTTCAAATCTTATGGATTTGATGTCCTGGGCCAACTAAAACTGTAACTCCTTATGAGTTTTATCTACATATTTTTCTATAGTCTGCCTTTGATTATCTAATTTTATCTGCATCTGGACCAGTAAAGAACTGAAGCCCACAGTTGATGTAGATGGTGTTGTTCCCATTTGCAAAGCTTTCTTATATCCAGAACTCTTCTTCTTTAACACAGACAGCTTTCTTTTCTTAGCCATTGTGGCTTCTTCAAATTCAGAAGATTCAGATGTACTTTCAATATCAACAGTATCCTTTTCAGCTGGGGTATCCTTGGATAACTCCCCCTCAGTCCTTGGAATTTCCTTTTCTTTTTCAATTTCCTCCCCCTCAGTCCTATCAGTAAGAGGATCAGGAAACAATTCTTCCATTATAAATTAATGTTGTATCTGTTCAGAAGGAATAAGATTAGTTTTTTTTTAAAAAAAGTAAACTAATACCACTTGAAAGACCTCTTTTATTGTGTAAACAAAAGTGTCCCTTTGAACAATTTTTGAGGAGAATACTACAATTCATCACTAGTCTGTAAAGAAGAAACTTACTGGCTCATGTTGAGCATCATTTTTATCAGTTACTTTATCTGCAGAGCTGATTTCAGATATAACATCAATAATTATGTCTGCAGCTAAGTCACTATCCAAGACAGCATCATCAATACCTCCCCCTTGGGCAGTCAACTCAGTTTCTTTTTCTCGGTTTTCTCCCACTGGAGTAGATTCAATTTTTTGCTCTTGGGGCTAACAGTCCTTAGCTTGAGCTTGAACATCTTGTTGTTGCTGGTCTTCATCAGAACTGAAGAACACTTCCTCCTCAGAATCATTGGAGGAGTCAGCCTGTACAGCCACCTTCTTTTTCTTCTTGTCTTTGTTTGTTTGATCCTTAGGAGCAGGGACTTCCTTGGTTAGAACTCTGTCCCACCTTGACAGTATCCTTACATCCATTTTTCTCATATGATTTATCTTAGAGCCATTTGCTTGTTTCAGTACATCTGGAACTACTAATGTTAAGCATAGGCTGAGGATCCTTCCCAGGTTAGGTTTCTTTGTTCCTTCTTATATTTTATCAAACACTACTGCTACCCAGTCAGTGTTTATCTTGAATATTATTCTCACCATCAGATTGAACATGTGAGCAGAAATTGTTGGTTTTCTATGGAGGTTGGCACAACACTTGTGCACGCAGCGGAAGGAATAAAACAAGAACAACCCAAAGAGAAATGGATCGGGCCATGAATGTTGAATCAAGAAGTTATCAAAATAACAAGGCAAAATTACCTCTTCGGTGTTGAGTCAATACTCAACAAAGATGCTCCAAGATCTGAGTCCTGTCGGTGGGGAGTTTCACGTAGAATAATGTCTAGGTTTCTGTAGAAATCCACACGAGCGGGAGAACACCTAGCTTCATCGCACGAAGGGTCGGGAGGAAGATCGACCGCACCTTGAGATTCCACGGACTGCTAGGTCCGCACCAGGAAAGGCAATACCGACGACGATCGTCGGAAAGGAGGAGATCGGCGGAGAAAACACGGCAGCGGAACACTTCCGTCCGGCGGGGTTCAGGATTCGGCGGATCGGTAGAACGGCGGAACGCTTCCATCGGGTTCTATTCGGCCACAGGAAAAATTGCCTCCTATTCCCAAAACCCTAAGTCCCTATTTATACTAAAAGTATAAACAGACCTAAAAGCATCGCTATCCGCAGACCACACAGTGTAGGGTCATCGAATCGTTCGGCGAGAAACAGCGGATGGATTCGGCGAGAATCACCCGCAGAATCGTCGAGAATCAGGGACGACTCTCGACGATTGGCCTCAGTCGTCGAGTCATACTCGACGACACTCGACGATTCTCGTCGATCGGCGGTCGACGACAATCATCGAACCCCGGTCGACGATATTCGTCGACCCGCATTCGACGACAATCATCGAACGGCGGTCGACGATATTCGTCAACCCGCGTTCGACGACAATCGTCGAACGGTGGTCGACGATATTTGTCGATCGGTGGTCGACGATATTCGTCAACCCGCATTCGACGACAATTGTCGAACGGCGGTCGACGATATTCATCGATCGGCGGTCGACGATATTCTTCGACCCACGTTCGACGATAATCGTCGAACGGCGGTCGACGATATTCGTCAATCAGCGGTCGACGATATTCGTCGACCCGCGGTCGACGATATTCGTTGACCCGCGTTCGACGATAATCGTCGAACGGCGGTCGACGATATTCGTCGACCCTGCTTCAGTCGTCGAGTCATACTCGATGACTCTCATCGACTCAGCCTTAGTCGTCGAGTCATACTCGACGACTCTCGTCGAAACAGCCTTAGTCGTCGACTATCCATTCTCAATGAACTTTCTTGGCAACGATTGCTTGACCCCCATACACTATGGTGAATGGTAATAATTACCAACACAGTCAATCTTCCAACTTATCCACAGCTCTTATGTGCGACCCTGCAAGCTCATATCGCGTTGGCAGTGAGATCACATGTTTGACCACTTCTAGATCACCATGGTAACTCCAACAGTCTCCCACTTGATCTTGAAAGTATCAAACCAAAAACCTCACAAACAGTGAGCAGCATCTAGCAATGCATCACTGCTCCCCAAGTAATAAGAGTTTACAACTCACAAGCCTTTATGACCAATGTTCCAGTGTTGTCTTTGTCCCTTTGTCCCTTACATCCGGAAAGAACTAGAGGCATGGACCGTGTCACCCTCATAATAGCTCAATCCAAGTTTCTTTATCTAGAACGGACTTTTAGAGAATGGTGAGTCCAATAACACATATTGACTCAACCAAGCATGGCCATACATTTCTCAGTCCAGTTCAATCAAGGAGCCCATGGATGCAACTCCTGTCATATAGGAGGACAAATCTCATATTTGCTCACACACAAACACCCAAATGATTCGTAACGTGCCCAACAACCACCCTTATCATCAACCTTTCTCAAGGAAGACTTTAGATGGCATCCAAGCACGCTCTTCCTCACTTGATGAATGTTGTGACTTCAGGTCAAAGGACCACAACATCATAGTCAATTGAGACCTACTCGCGACACGTTTAGATAACAATCCACAGAGTAGTTTCAGGTTGGGTCTGTCCAGTACAACTTGTTCATTAACAAGTACCCACGTGATGACTTGATATCACAATATCATGACTTGTGAGAACTGGTCATCAGTCAACGCACGTGCTAGTCTTAAGGAATCATCATCACCCTTAGCTTCTATGATGATACAACGACCAGGGACCTTTTAAGAGTAAAGATTCAAATAAATCATAGGCTCTCACATTCAAGTCACGTACTTGATGTCCTATGGAAGCGAACACTCTAAGGGTATTTATTATGTTATAATTTAACTATCACATAGGAAAATCATAATAAAAGAACTTGTCATTAATTGTAAAAGGAAACATTTGGTACACAATTCATCATATGAATAAACAATAAACAGCCAATAGAATATATGTTTACATGCAACCCATAAGACTCCCACTAGGGTTGATCACTTAGGTATCACATACCCATTGATCTAGTATGACCATCATGCTTTCTCTGCGCGAGAGGCTTTGTCAGTGGATTCGCAATATTCTCCTCAGTCGGCACTCTGCAAATGTTTACATCTCCTCGTTCGACAATCTCACGAATAAGATGGAACTGCCGAAGTATGTGCTTGGAGTGCTGATGGGATCTAGGTTCCTTAGATTGTGCAATTGCACCATTGTTATCACAGTAGAGAACTACGGGACCAACAATGCTAGGAACTACATCAAGCTAGCCGATGAATTTCCTAATTCATATAGCCTCCTTCGCTGCGTTAGCTGCAGCGATATACTCGGCCTCTGTTGTAGAATCAGCAACTGCCTCTTTCTTGGAACTCTTCCAGCTCACAGCTCCTCCATTAAGGCAAAACACAAACCCTGACTGAGATTTTGAATCGTCCCTATCAGTTTTGAAGCTAGCATCCGTGTAACCACTTACAATGAGCTCTTCCTCTCCACCATACACCAAGAACACATCCTTAGTCCTTCTCAAGTACTTCAGGATATTCTTGACTGCAATCCAGTTACACTCACCGGGGTCTGACTGATACCTGCTAGTCATGCTCAAAGCAAAGGAGACATCGGGTCTAGTACACAACATTGCATACATGATTGATCCAATTGCCGAAGCATATGGAATCAACTTCATGCGGTCCTTATCTTCACAAGATTTTTGACACTGGTCCTTAGAGAGATTCGCACCATGAGACATAGGTAAAAATCCTTTCTTGGACTCAGGCATGTTGAACCGCTTCAACACCTTCTCAATGTATGTACTCTGGGTCAAACCCAGCAACTTCTTCAATCTATCTCTATAGATCTTAATACCGAGTATATAAGTCGCTTCACCCAAGTCCTTCATAGAAAAGCAGTTCCCTAGTTTGTTCTTAACAACTTTTAGGGTAGGAATGTCATTCCTAATCAACAGTATGTCATCTACATACAATATCAGGAAGACAACAATTCTCCCACTGATTCACTTGTAAATACAAGGCTCATCTTCATTCTTGATGAAACAAAACTCTTTGATTTTCTCATGAAAACGAAGATTCCAACTTCGAGAGGCTTGTTTCAGTCCATAGATGGACTTATTCAGCTTGCATATTTTAGTGGCTTCATTTGGGGATACAAAACCCTCGGGTTGTGTCATGTACACTTCCTCAAAGAGGTTTCCATTAAGGAAAGCCGTTTTGATATCCATCTGCTAGATCTCGTAGTCATAATACGAAGCAATAGCAAGCAATGTCCTTATGGACTTTACCATGACAATAGGGGAAAAGGTCTCATCATAGTCAATACCATGAGTTTGCTTGAAACCCTTAGCCACCAGTCGCCCTTTGAATGTCTGTACATTCCCATCCATGTCGGTCTTCTTCTTGAAGACCCATTTGCACCCTATGGGTCGTACCCCTTCAGGTGGTTCCACCAAGTTCCAAACTTGGTTTGCATACATGGAGTCCATTTCGGATTTCATAGACTCAAGCCATTTGTCAGAGTCCGGTCCATTTATAGCCTCTTGGTAGGTCGTTGGTTCATCATCATGATCCATAAGCAACACATTACCTATTTGAGACATGAGAAATCCATATCTCTCAGGCTCAAACCTCGGTCTACCAGATCTACGTAGGACTTGTGTTTCCTAAGCAGGTTCTCTAGCTACAACATCTTGTAGTCCTGTCTCAGAATCCAATTCTGGTTCATTCAGTACTCGTGGTTCTTGAACTTCTTCAAGTTCTACCTTTTCAGTCTTTCTTGATAAGAACTCTTTCTCCAAGAAGACGCCAGTCCTTGTTACAAACACTTTGCCCTCGGACGGTAGGTAAAAGTAATACCCTTTCGTTTCCTTAGGATATCCCACCAGATAACATTTATCCGATTTGGGTTCCAGCTTGTCAGGCATTTGACGTCGCACATATGCCTCACAGCCCCAAATTTTAGTGAACGACATACTAGGACACTTCCCATCCCATATCTCATATGGTGTCTTCAGAACCGTTTTCGTTGGAGCGCAATTCAGTGTCATTGCTGCAGTCTCAGAAGCAAAACCCCAAAAGGAAACAGGCAAGTCTGCATGACTCATCATCGAACGTACCATGTCTAACAGAGTACGATTTCTCCTCTCAGACACACCATTATGCTGTGGTGTTCTAGGTGTTGTGAGCTGTGATACAATACCACACTCTTTGAGATGATCACGGAACTCATGACTCAGGTATTCGCCACCTCGATCAGATCGGAGTGCTTTAACCCTTTTTCCCAACTGGTTTTCTACTTCATTTTTGAACTCTTTGAACTTTTCAAAGGTCTCGGATTTGCACTTCATAAGATACACATATCCGTATCTACTGAAATCATTAGTAAATGTAACGAAGTAGAAATACCCACCTCTAGCCATGGAGCTCATGGGTCTGTATACATCACTATGTACAACACCCAAGAGATCCTCAGCCCTCTCAGTATAACCAGTGAAAGGTGCTTTAGTCATCTTGCCTAACAAACAAGATTCGCATTGCTCAAATGATTCATAATTAAATGAGTCCAAAAGTCCATCTTTATGGAGCTTGGATATGCGCTTCTCGTTTATATGGCCCAAACGACAATGCCAGAGATATGTAGGGTTTGAGTCATTCGTTCTTAGTCTTTTATTATTTTCTACATTATAGATCTGATGGTCCAAGTTCAAAACATAAAGACCATTAAACAATTGGGCTACAGCATAACAAACATCATTCTTAAATATAGAACAACAGTTGTTCTTAATTATAAAAGAAAATCCAATCATGTCCAAGCATGAAATGGATATAATGTTTCTAGTTATTGCCGGAACAAAATAACAGTTATCTAGTTCTATTACAAGCCCACTGGGCAAAGAAAGACGGTAAACCCCTATGGCTACAGCAGCAACTCTTGCTCCATTGCCGACGCGCAGGTCCACCTCCCCTTTACTCAGCAATCTTCTCCTTCTCAGTTCCTGCACATTTGTACAAATGTGTGAACCACATTCGGTATCCAATACCCAAGATGAAGGAGCAGAAAGGTTTATCTCTATAACGTAAATATTTGAAGCGGAAGTCATACCTCCCTTCATTTTATGCAGACCCTCAATGTACGAAGGACAGTTCCTCCTCTAATGACCAGCCTTGCCACAGTGGTGGCATTTCCCCTCCTTCACCGTGCTCTTCTTTTTCATCAGTGCAGAAGACTTGGGCTTGAGATGTGACTTAGGTCCCACCTTCATCTTCTTAGAGCCCTTGGCCTTGCCCTTGCCCTTATGCACCATCAGTATGGGGCTGGCAGGCTTGGCCTTCTTCATATTGATCTCGGCAGTTCTAAACATGCCTAGGAG
Organism: Platanthera zijinensis; assembly: GCA_039513925.1. Classification (NCBI taxonomy): domain Eukaryota; kingdom Viridiplantae; phylum Streptophyta; class Magnoliopsida; order Asparagales; family Orchidaceae; genus Platanthera; species Platanthera zijinensis. Next base: position 58,632,497 of record CM077086.1, read on the forward strand.
CTTGAGCAGTGTCTTGTCTATTTCATTCATATTGTAGTTCAAGACAAACTGCTCGTAACTGTCCGACAATGATTGCAGGATCAGATCTGTGGCCAACTCTTGACCCAGAGGAAAACCAAGTCTTTCAAGGTTCTCTATATACCCAATCATCTTGATTACGTGAGTCCCTACTGAGTCTCGAACTCCCATCTTGCACTGAAACAATGCTTTGGTGACGTCAAACCTTTCTTGACGAGCTTTCCCTTGAAACATTTTCTTGAGATGCTCGTCAATATCCTTGCACCCCATGTTCTCATGTTACTTCTGAAGCTCAGAGTTCATGGTGGCAAGCATAAGGCATTCAATGTCCAAGGCATCATTAGTATACTTCTTGTATTTATCTTTATCAGCACGGGAAGAATTCCCGGTCGGCACCTCGGGGGCTTCTTCTTCCAAGACATAGAGCTTTTGCTCTTGCCTGAGAACAATTCTCAGGTTCCTATACCAGTCCATGTAGTTAGTCCCACTGAGCTTATCCTTCTCAAGGATGGCTCTGATAGACAGTGTGGAGTGTGAACCACTTGCCATGGAATTCTACAAGAATTCATGCAGAATAAATCAGTACCAAAATTTCAAAATACAATTATTTTCTTAATTTGGACTTCAATTAAAAAACTCCCACTATTTTATTCGAAATAATAGCCCTCACTATCAATTCGGAGAGTTCATGCGAGCTACTCTCTTAGTGGACAAGATCTGTATTTCACCAACACTATGAGTCAGCTTTGGCTTTCCTCTCACAATGTGGTTATTTAGGTAGGCAACGCTTGCCAATTGCATCCTCATGCAATTCTTGTATGGTTGGTGAATAACTCCTTATTCGTATCCATCATATGGTGCATGCCAACCCTATGCCTCTAGGCACTCAACCATTGAGGTCACCTAGTTAAGCTTGACCCGATGTCGACAGTCAGATATAACAATTATCTGCTCGCACCCTTACCAAGATAGATTAATACACCTTGCTTTGGCAAGCCCACACTTTATCGATCGAGGCAGTAAGAGTGTCATCCATCGGAAGGCATCCGAACACTTAATATTAGAGGAAGGGATTTTAATTATAGGTTAACAATTAACCACGATCAACATTTGATCAATGTGCACATCCACAGAAGAACAATTCTAAAATCAACATGCATCCCTTATGTGCACAACCTGACATGATCAACATTTGATAGAAAGGAAGGGCTAAATCTGAACATCCGGACTCTTCCAAATCTTCAGATTTACATGCATTGGACAAAAAAACAAAGACAACTCAACTTAAAGCAGTAGACAAGCTCGTCTCTTATTGTTGGATACAAAATCCAAAACAATACATTAGTTCACTAACCATTCAAGGGACGGTTACTGCTAAGGAGACAACAATTTCTAACAATTAGAAATAACCACGAAATTCCAGACGTTCCTGGCAGGGTTCCAAGATTAAATCTTGACATTTAGAACACTTCTAAATCCTTAGGTTTACACGTACTGGAATAACCTAACTTCCAATACAACAATCATGGCCGAAACCTCCCTCTGATACCACTGTTGGGTTTTCTATGGAGGTTGGCACAACACTTGTGCACGCAGCGGAAGGAATAAAATAAGAACAACCCAAAGAGAAACGAATCGGGCCATGAATGTTGAATCAAGAAGTTATCAAAATAAAAAGGCAAATTACCTCTTCGGTGTTAGTCACATCTCAACAAAGATGCTCCAAGATCTGAGTCCTGTCGGCGGGGAGTTTCACATAGAATAATGTCTACGTTTCTGCAGAAATCCACACGAGCGGGAGAACACCTAGCTTCGTCGCATGAAGGGTCGGGAGGAAGATCGACCGCACCTTGCGATTCCACGGACTGCTAGGTCTGCGCCAGGAAAGGCAATACCGACGACGATCGTCGGAGAGGAGGAGGTTAGCGGAGCAAACACGGCGGCGGAACACTTCCGTCCGGCGGGGTTCGGGATTCGGCGGATCGGTAGAACGGCGGAACGCTTCCGTCGGGTTCTATTCGGCCGCAGAAAAAATCGCCTCCTATTCCCAAAACCCTAAGTCCCTATTTATACTAAAAGTATAAACAGACCTAAAAGTATTGCTATCCGCAGACCACACAGTGTAGGGTCATCGAATCGTTCAGCGAGAAACAGCGGATGGATTCGGCGAGAATCACCCACAGAATCGTCGAGAATCAGGGACGACTCTCGACGATTGGCCAGATTTCTTAGATGCTCAATAAATAATCAGATTTCTTTTTTTATTTTCTATCAGGCACCACGAGTTAGTGAACCAGGTGAATCTTCACGCCAGAACCCGGTTCCTAGTGCAACCATGGGAGACGCTGTCATGCCACAGGTACCACCAATTTCAGCAGCTCCAGAGGGCACTGACATAGCATCTCAGATTGCCAAGGCGGTTACTGTTGCCTTGATGGAGTTTTAGAGAGGACTGGTTGCAGGGTTTCCAGCTCCAGTACAAGTACCAGTCCCTGCACCAGCTCCTGCAGCAGCACCTGTGGAGATGACCCTGGAGCGCTATTTGAGAAATTTTAGAGAACTTCAGCCTTCGAACTACAGTGTGGATGAGACCCCGATGGATACAGATGATTGGATAGCTAACACTAGAGACCTGCTGAACGTTTTGGAGTGCCCGGAAAATAAGAAAGTTCCTCTGGCAGCTTTCCTCCTCCGAGGAGAGGCAAAGGTCTGGTGGGACAAATACCGGGCAGATGATCCTGCAGGTAAAGTGTTATGATCAATTCCTTTATTATAGAAAGTAATGTGTAAATTTTTAAAATAGTATGACCATACTTTTGGCCAGGTCGTACACCAGACATGTTTACTTGGGGCGAGTTCTCTAGAGCTCTTGCTAGTTGGTTCGTGCCTCCTTCCGCACGACGAGGTCTCCAGGAGAAGTATCTGAGGCTTTTCCAGGGGGACAGGACAGTTACTGAGTACGAGCGAGAGCTGACTCATTTGGCTCGATATACGGGCGTGATGCAGGGGGATCAGACTGAGAAGTGCAGTCGCTTTGTGGATGGTTTGCGTGACTCGTTGAGACAGCCGCTGATGACTATGGTCAACGCTGATTGCAGGAGCTTAGTGGATACGGCTCGCAGACTGGAGGCTGACCAGCAGAAGGTTCAGAAGCAAAGTAGTTTCCGTGCGAAGCGATCTCAGGATTCGCATCAGCCGCAGTAGAGCAGAAACGATCAAGGAAAGAACTGGAACAAGAAGCCGAAGCATTGGACAATCGTCGAACGGCGGTCGAGGATATTCGTCGACCCGCGTTCGACGACAATCATCGAACGGCGGTCGACGATATTCGTCAATCGACGGTCGATGATATTCGTCTACCCGCGTTCGACGACAATCGTCGAACGGCGGTCGACGATATTCGTCGATCGGCGGTCGACGATATTCATCGATCGGCGGTCGATGATATTTGTCGACCCGCATTCGACGACAATCGTCGAACGGCGGTCGACGATATTCGTCGACCCTGCTTCAGTCATCGAGTCATACTCGACGACTCTCATCGACTCAGCCTCAGTCGTCGAGTCATACTCGACGACTCTCGTCGAAACAGCCTTAGTCGTCGACTATCCATTCTCAATGAACTTTCTTGGAAGATTGCCTGACCCCCATACACTATGGTTATTGGTAACCATTACCAACACAGTCAATCTTCCAACTTATCCACAGCTCTTATGTGCGACCCTGCAGGCTCATATCGCGTTGGCAGTGAGATCACATGTTTGGCCACGTCTAGATCACCATGGTAACTCCAACAGAAATCCGATCATGTCCTCCTGTTTTGCAGATAATCACCTTGCCCACCACTTCTGAAAGAAATTTTCCTTGGGAATTCATCCATTTTCTATTGATGGATGAACCAATCTTAATACTGGGATTCAATCCACACTAACTTAATGCTTCTGTTATTTGGGATGGAGTAATTACGTCTGTATCCTTAATCAATGGAAGATGTAGTGCTTTCCTTATTGATTTCAAAGTGAGCTTCACCGGGATACCTTGAATAGAAGCCTTGAATTTCTTTCCTTTAGTGTCCAATGAAGCGGTTGTGTAGAACTCCATGACTTCCTTCTTCCAAATTTTGGTCGGTTCTGAGACCAAATATTCTAGTCCATTTTCAGAAATTAGGGCAATGACTCCCTAAATTTCGTCAGAAGCAGTTGTGAAACCTTCGCGAACCAGTTTGTAACCTTCATTAACCTTGTCTTCTTGGTATGGCGCCATTGATGTAAGTACTAGAGGAGAAGAGAAGAGAGGGTCTATGTCGATAGAAGGTGTAGAGTCAGAAATTCTGATAGCATAGTCGACCAGATTTTGGATTCACCTATTTATAGTACTTAAGTCAAGAGCAGATCAAAAGTCGGGCTTAAGTTGACAAATCTTTTTTTTTGTGTCGACAACAATGACCTAGGTCTTGACAGAACTATGTGACGACATACTAATTTATAAGTTTAAAAAACATATTTTAAGTCGACACATTTATGTGTCAACATACTTGAGTCTGTGTCGACATACTTGCGTCTGTGTCGACACTGACAACTTAAGTCTCGACAGAGTTGTGTCAACACTGACTTTTTGTGTCGACACAAATATCCTCATGACTTATTGTCTCGACAAGGTTGTGTCGACACTTATTCTCCTGTCGACACAGATACTATTTCTATGTCGACACATCCTTTTTCTGTGTCGACATAACATACTGAGTGTGTCGACACAACTTGCTTGTGTCGACACAAATATTGTACTTAGACAAATTTCAAGAGAAATTTGGTGCTTACTGATGCTACTCATGGAAACCTTTGTTAACCTATTCTAGGTTCAACATACCTAATTCAATTTTGAAATTATTGAATTTAGTTTCATCCAGTGGTTTTGTGAAAATATCAGCTATTTGATTATCTGTTTTTACAAACTCTAGACTAATATTTCCCTTCTCAACATGTTCTCTGATAAAATGAAACTTTATTTCTATATGCTTGGTCCTACTGTGTGATACAGGATTCTTAGCAATAGAAATAGCACTTGTAGAATCACAAAATAATGGTATTCTACTTACCTGGATGTCATAATCTTCTAGTTGATGCTTCATCCACATCAATTGTGCACAGCAGCTACCTACAGCTATATACTCTGATTCAGCTGTTGATATAGCTACACTGGTTTGCTTCTTATTGTTCCATGACACCAGCCTCCCACCAAGGAACTGACAGGTTCCTGTGGTACTTTTTCTGTCTTCCTTGCATCCAGCAAAATCTGCATCTGAGAAACCTGTTAATAGAAAATCTCTATTCTTAATGTACCAAAGGCCTAGATTAGGTGTGCCCTTAAGATATCTAAAAATTCTTTTAGCTGCAGTATAATGAGATTCCTTAGTGCATGCTTGATACCTAGCACAGACACATGTTGCATACACGATGTCAGGTCTACTAGCAGTCAAGTATAATAGGGAACCAATTATCCCTCTATATAAAGACTCATCAACAGGTTTCCCTGCTTCATCTTTGCATATAGGCATACTTGTTCCCATTGGAGTTTTCATTGTAGAAACTGAGTCTAAACCATACTTCTTAATCAACTCCTTGGTGAACTTAGACTGAGATATGGACAACCCACTCTCAGTCTGTCTAACTTGAAGTCCCAAGAAGAACTTCAGCTCACCCATACTGCTCATCTCAAACTTGTCTTGCATAAGTTTGGCAAACTTTCTACAAAGGCTGTTTTCAGTAGAACTAAAGATAATGTCATCCACATATATCTGGACTAGTATTATCTTGCCTTTTGATTCCCTATAGAATAAAGTTTTATCTATCTTTCCTCTAGAGAATTTATTCTCAATGAGGAAGGCAGACAAGGTTTCATACCAAGCCCTTGGAGCTTGTTTCAAACCATATAGAGCTTTCCTAAGCCTATACACATAATTAAGAAAGTGAGAGTCTACAAAACCTGAGGGTTGTTCAACATAGACTTCTTCTTTTAAATCACCATTAAGAAATGTTGATTTCACATCCATTTGATATACTATGAACCCTTGATATGCAGCATAGGCCAAGAACAGTCTTATTGCCTCCAGACTTGCCACTGGAGCAATGGTTTGATCAAAATCAATACCTTCCTCTTACATGTAGCCTTTTGCTACCAGTCTAGCATTGTTCTTGACTATTGTGCCATTCTCATCAAGCTTGTTCCTGTAGAACCACTTAGTTCCTATTATGTTGTGATCCTTAGGTTTTGGCACCAGTTCCCAAACCTTACACCTTTTGAATTGACTGAGCTCTTCTTGCATTGCATCAATCCAGTTGGTGTCTTGCATGGCCTCTTCAATCTTCCTGGGTTCTATCTGAGACAGGAAGCTAGAACACAAAACTGTGTTCATGCTCCTGCTCCTTATTAGAACACCTTGACTTGCATCACCAATGATCTGGTGAGCTGGATGATCCTTCAGGTGTCTCCTTGCTGGAGAAATTCTGTCACCATTATGGCTATCTCTAGTTTCCTCATCTTAAAACTCCACATTTTCTTCTTCACCCAGAGGGACTTAATCTCCCCCTGGATAGCTGGCATCTTTATCCTCATCCAGTTTAGCAGGAACATCTTCATTGATGGTCAGCTTGTCCAGCTTATTTGTTAGATCTGTAGGACTAACTGAAGAACTAGACAATTCACTGTTAATAAACATTGACTCATCAAATACAATATGGACAGATTCTTCTACAACTTGAGTAGTCAAGTTGTAGATCCTATATGCTCTACTATGGGTGTTGTACCCAACAAATATCCCTTCTAGGGATTTGGCAGCAAACTTAGTTTGGTAGTGTTTACCATTGACTAGTACAAAACACCTACTACCGAAGATTCTGAAATAAGATATGTTTGGTTTTCTGCCTTTTAAAATCTGGTAGGGAGTCATCTTGTGTTTCTTGTTGATGGAGGCCCTATTGAGCACATGACATGTAGTATTTACTGCCTCAGCCCAAAAGTATTGAGGGAGAGTAGTGTCATTCAGTAGAGTTCTACTGGCTTCAATTAGAGTCCTATTCTTTCTTTCATCAACACCATTTTGCTGAGGAGTTCTAGGTGAAGAGAATTCCTAATGAATCCCAAGTTCTTCACAGAATTTTGTCATGCATTCAGACTGAAATTCAGTTCTATGGTCACTTCTGATTTTGACCACTGAGCTGTTGTATTCATTCTATATTTGTTTGACAAAAGTCTGGAAAATAGTTGGGGTTTCAGATTTTTGCCTCAAGAAGAAAACCCATATAAATCTAGAATAGTCATCCACAACAACAAGTGTGTATGCTTTCCTACCAAGACTATGAACTGGCATAGGACAAAACAAATCCATATGCATGAGATACAAACATCTATTTGAATCTTTGATGTCAAGTGACTGAAAAGAGGACTTAGTCTGCTTGCCTTTTTGGCAAGCTGAGCACACACCCTCTTTTATGCACTGAACTTGAGGACCATTCCTCACTAATCCCATGATGAACAACAGTCCAATTGACTTATAGTTCAGATAAGCTAGCCTATTGTGCCATTTGACACATAGAGAAGCTTTCTCTCCTGCAACCAAACAAATAGGTGAGTTGTTAGACTCACATTCTAGGTTAAGGCAATACACATTTCCTTTCCTAGTGCCAGTCAAAATGATCTCTTGATCACTTGACCTTTTTATTAGGCACTCCCCTTTGTGGAAAGAAATATCATAACCTAGATCACTAAGTTGACTTATGCTAATCAGGTTATTTTTTAAACCCTTTACATAAGCCACTTTAGAGATAGTAATTGAATCACAAGAGATGTTACCAAATCCATTTATGATTCCCTTTTCTGATCCACCAAAGATAACTTTTGGTCCATTCTTTATGGGCACATAGTCCCTCAACATTCTCCTTATTCCAGTCCTATGTCTTGAACAACCACTATCCAAGTACCATATAGGGGTATGGTCACTTGGATTTACCTGCAACAAATAATGAATCACTTACCCTTAGAACCCAACTTGCTAGTGGGTCCTAGGTCCTTGTTAGTTTGAAACCCTGTGACTGATCTAAAAGGAATCCTACTTTTGGTTTTAACACTTAAGTTAAACCAGCAATCCATAGCAAAGTGGCCCACCTTGCCACAACACCAACACTTAAACCTATTATACCTATTCTTAGGTACAGGCCTTCTTACTTTGTTGTCAGTAGGCTTGTTAAGTGTTGGTGCTGGAACAGCATTCTTCAAGAATTCCACTTGAATATGATGGGGATGCCTATGATTGGTCTATTGGAATTAGCACCCTTGCTCATGAAATTTTCAAGCTCATAGTGACCATGTGTCATGTCATGATCATACCTGTTAGTAGGATTCACTACCTTTTTAAAGAAAATATGGGGATTAAAAGCTTAAGGCTGAACTGGGACTTTACCTTTTCTATGAGAATTGGTAGCCCTAGCTCTTCCCTTGAAGCCCAGACCAGTCTTTCCTTTTTGTGAAACAAAATTATCTATCAAAGGTAAGACTAATTTTGGCTTGGAGAATTTTGCCACTAGGTCTCTCTCTTGCTGAAGTTTTCCCTCCAGTTTCTTGATATGATTCTCTTTGAATGAGATTGTGCCCATCTGAATAACTGTAATGTTTTTCAATTTGCCAACCTCATTCAGTTTTTGATCCAGCAGTTTTGCTGAATCTGCTGTAGCCAGTTTGAGAGACTCAATCTCCTTGGCCTACTCTTTAACAAGAAACTTGCTCTTCTTTAGAGCATGCAACAACCCACCATACTCATTAATGAGTTGGTGAACATCCCCCTCAGACTCAGATCCATCCACTTCTTTTGAAGAAGATGCTTCTGATTCTGATCCAGTAAAGTAATCTGAGACTAGGGGTGAATTATTTACCTTACTTGGTCCAGACTAATCCTGGCACTTATCTTCTTCTGATTGAACCATCAGCCCTATACAGAGATGTTCTTCTACTCCATTTAAGGAGTCCAGCATCTGTAGGAATTCTAGTTCCCTAGAATCCTCTTCTGTTGAGAAGAGTCCAACATATGCTTTTGTCTCTTCTTCAGATTTCGAAGATGAAGAGTCTGTCCAACTCTTCTCCTTCTGAGCCACTAGAGACTTCTCCTTCTTGCCTTTGAACAACTGCTTCTTCTTGTCCTTTGACTCCTTTCTTTTGTTAGGATAGTCAGCTATGACATGTCCAGACCTGTTGTAGCAATAACACACAATCTTAGAATTAGATTGTTTACCAGTTTTAGAAGCATACCTGTCCTCATTAGGTGTTTTCTTCTTCCTGTAGTATTCATCCTTGGAATAGGATGTAGATGAAGGTCTGGTTCTCCAATTCTTTTTCTTCATGAACCTTTGAAATTGTCTAGTGAAGGCAGCAAAGTCTTCATCATATGTGTGACTATCTGATGTACTTATTTAAGGAACTTCTTCTGCTTCAGTACTCCTTCCAGGTAGAGAAGGATATTTTCTCCTACACTTCCTTGAGCCCTCAGCCTTGAAGGCTACTGTCTTTTCTTTATGTTCAGATCTGCTGCCCTTCTCTTCCTCTTTCCTAGCAGTAAGCTGCATTTCATATGAAAGCAGTTTTCCAAAAAGTGTAGGTGGTGGTGTGTCGGCCAGTTTGGCCACTTCCCTGATGGCACATATCTTAGTGTCACAATCCTTTGTTAAGGACCTAAGAAACTTGTCATTCAGTTCATAAGTACTGAAGACTCTTCCATATGTCATCAGTTCATTCACTATTCTGAAAAACTTTTTATAGCATTCAGCTATGCTGTCAGTTTTATTCTACCTAAAGCTCTCATACTCCTAATTCAGCATAGACTTTTTGTCCTCTCTGACTTCTTTTGTGCCTTCCATATAGACAATCAGTGTATCCCATATTTCTTTGGATGTTTTACAGTGCACAAGATTTTGGAATATTGCATCATCTATGGTAATTACAATTATATTCTGATCTCTTTTATCTAATGTAGCCAAGATGATCTCATCCTTAGTCATCTATGAATAACTCTTAGGAGTTTGAATGTTTTCATCAAGAACTAAAACCTTCATTGGGATGAAGGGGCCTTCCTGTATTGTGATATAAATTCTTGGATCAGATGCTTCCATAAATAGCCTGACCCTTTCTTTCCAAATGCCAAAAGATTCTTTCCTGCATATGGGCAATTTCATAGATCCAAACTCCTTTTGATTTTCACTTGAACCCATTCTTGTTGTCTGTTTTTAGCCTTGGAGAAATCCTCTGACTGTTAGGTCAAATTTTGAGGAACCTCCCTCTGATACTACTTGAAAGACTTTGATTCAAGAGCCTAAACACCTAGAGGGGGGTGAATAGGTTATAATATTTTTGTTTATTTTTAATTTTAAGGCAAACAGAAGTTTGTAACAACTTGTAGCATAGAATAATTCTATCTACAGAAGTTAAATGCAACACAGTAAATACCAGATCTATAGTGGTTCCCCAAGATATGGGTACATCCACTTTCCCCCTTCGTCTATCCAGTAGATAACTGGATTCAGCCTAACTTCCTTCAACTGGCTCGGATCTGTAGATCTTACAAACTCAGAACCCAAAATAGTTCCTACACCTCAGACTTTACACAAGTTACCTCAGATTCTTCCCTGAATCCTACCTCAGGCCTCAGCCCTACCTTAGTCTTTATAATTAGGCTTACAACTCAGACTTTCCACAAGTCCCACCTCAGGCACACTTCCCTACCTCAGCTTTTATAATTTTAGGCTTACAATCTCAGATCTAACAATAGATCCTACAAGAGTTTGTGAGTAATAAGTTTCAGAAAACTTCACCAGCTAGATTCCTCTGTTGATGTTATCTTCTTGATCAATTCTTGTATAAACTGGTTCTTCTAATCCAACCTAACTTAGCTTTTCAAAGCTTCTTGATTAGGACAAATAAGGTGGATCTACTCTTCAAGTTGAAGTTAATCTTCAGTCAACTTCTTCCTTAGATTCAGATTGAACTCTGAATCTTTCTTGCAAACAGGCCTTGATCTGTCAGAATTCTTCTTTATGATCCAGAGATCTTTTCACGTTGATGATCATGAATTGTTTCCGATCTGGCTCTTATATAGAGCTTGCTCCATGGTTACCAGCTGATCTGGTTCATAACAGACTTCTGACAGTTCTGATAGTGGTGTTAGACTAATTAGTTATGACAGCTGTCAAGTCACCAGTCACATCACCAGGTTCTTCAATGTCTGTCCAACTCAGCATACAACACTCAGCAGACTGCTTTACATGTGTCGACACATATAGGCTAAGTATCGACACAAGTCTTCAAGGTGTCGACACAAATACTCCAAGTGTCGACACAGTCATACTTCTACTTCTCGACACTGCTTTTTGTTGTATGTGTTGACACAAGTCCTGTGTGTCGACGCAATAGCTTCTTTTCTCGACATTTCTGTTGCAGACAGATGGCGTTGAGTGTTTGTCAAATGGCATTGAGTGTGTGTCGACACAAATCCTGTGTGTCGACACAATTACTTCTAAACTCGACAAAGCCTCTTGAGAGTTGGTGTGTCGACACAAGTCCTGTGTGTCGACACAATTGCTTCAGGTATCGACATAACTCCTGAGTGTCGACTCATCCTCTATTTTAAGTGTCGACACAATTCTGTTTTAAGTTGTCGACACAATTCTGGATGTCGACACAACTGCTTGTTTAGGTGTCGACATAGCTTTGAGTGTCGACAAAACTTTATAAGTGTCGACACATTTTGCCAATGTGTCGGCAAAGCTTTCTTGAGTGTCGATATAGTAGCTGGGTGTCGACACAACTTCCTTACAAGTGTCGACACTTGTACTTAGAAAATTTTCCTTCAAATTTTTAAAGCCTGCACAATTAAACTCAAACTTCTATCAAATACACATTGATGCATATCATTGACTAAGTTGTGGCTTCTCCAAATCTAGTACACATTTTCCAATGTACCAAACATCGAGTACTGCCTAAACTTAAACAACTCCACTACCTTCTCTTCCCAACTTCAATGGTATACTCCAATCCACTTACCCAAAATCAGTAAACCACAATCCCATCTCCCTACGACCATTCCCCAAGTTAACTCGATTTCCGCAGTTTTACTAAATGCAGACTATCTTATGCTATATGATGTGCATGATAGGTGGTACACTAAATCCTCGTTCAAACAACCTAGGATAATTAGTGAAGGTCTATCATGACACTTATAGACTAAATCCAGGAACTTGGAATTTTCCTAATTTATCTGACATTTTATTTATTTCTCCTAAAAATCCAAATGCCCCAGTTTGAATATGAAGTCGCCATTATAGTCATGCAAAATGCTCCATAAAATTAAGATAAATATTAGGCAGCTTTATAACACTAAATTCAACTCTCCCAATTTTTTTGCCAGGCTTAAACCCTTGATCCATAATTCTAAATATAATCACAAGGTTAACAACTAAAGAAGTAAGTATTATAAATAAGCTTTCAAAAATTATAAGAAAATTCAAGAATGGATAATATGCCCTAAAAACACTCCTTACAAAGTTTCCAAAATTCCCAGTGAATAAGGAGCTCTAATTTTAAATTAGAACAATAACCCTCTTTCTTAAATTAATGAAACAACTACTGAAAATATTCATCCAAAAATTATGATAAAATTTCCTTATGTGAATATTGACCTAAGTACACTTTTAAATGAGTGTCACAATTTAAAATCAATTATTGAGCTCTGAATCCATTTTTGAATATAATTGCATTTTTAAAAGCTTGTGAAGAAAGTACTAAAAATATAGATCTAAAAATTATAATAAAATTCAAGTATGAGTATACTGACCTAAAATAAGCTCTGGCTAATTTTCATAACTTCGTATTAAACAGTGTGATCATAATAAACAAACGATTATCAAGGACAATTCCATGTACTATAAAGGAGGTACTAAATGTACTATTCCAAAATTACCAATAAAATCCCCAGAGGCTCTTGACCCTATGACCATACCAACCAAGTTTCATGACTTTTCCTAAAGTTTGGATAGCTTTTCATACCATTATAAACTTTGTGACCTAAACTAGGGTTAGGGTTTTGCGGGGTTAAACTATCTTTAAATCCACTAAAATTTCCACCAGAGGACTTTAATCACCATAGGGTCCTCTCCACCAAGTTTCAAGTCCATACAAGGGTATTTGACCATATGCCCTTCTCAAACCCCCAAAGTCCAAACTTAGGGTTTGAACTTGGATCCTAGGGCAATCCTACTCCAACCCACTCCATCTTCCATGGGAAGGTGTCTAAGTTCATAACAAGCCAGTGGTCAAAGTCTCAGCCTCTGTTGAGGTGATTTGACCACCTAAACCCACAAAGAGTACTATGCCCTAATTACCCCTTATTGTGTCAACTTAGGGTTTGCTTGTTTCCAATCTAACCCATAACAAAAAGGGATGAAAATTAATATGGAACCTCATACCACCGCCCAAGATTACTCACCAAAATTTTGGAGGTTTTTGAGGAGTTTAAGGTACCTAATTAAATTACATTTGGCTTATTAAATTTTTCACAAAACTATAGAAAACTATTGTCCAAAAATTCTGATTTTTGGACGATTTGAGGGGAAGGTTATGAAAATCCTATGTTCTAAATTTCAAAGCATTTGGGTGAGTGTTTAGGTGTGGTCATTAATTTTTGTGTCTGTTCACACCTATGTATAGGTTGCACCAAAATGACTACTATGGACATACCTCTTATCCAAATTGGTTGAAGTAAATTTTAAAACAACGTTAACCTCAAGATCTACACTTTATATGTTGATCATTTTCTCATAGGAAGCCTCTAGGTATTTTTAGTTAATTTTCCAAGGTGACTGATTATAAGGAACAAAAATTATAATAATACAAACATAAATTAAATTATTCACACGAATCTTAAAGCAGGATCCAAGGGTGGCTTGGTCGTCTTCTTCCTCCGACCGACGGCCACGATCCCGCCTGCGTGGAGCAACTTCCCTCCCAATTTCCCGACCATCCGGCCACCTCCCTGGCCGGCCACCGCCACCACCTCCATTGAGGTGGTGGCAATCGCCAGGCGGCGGCACAGCCGTCGGAGGGGCGGATTCCGACGATCCTGACAAGCTCTAATTCACGGAAAAACTAGGAGAAAGCTTCTCTCAATCGTGCTCAATTGATCCCGAATCTTGGCCCTAATAGTTCCTATGATCTACCCACAGTGAGAGAGGAAGGGGAGGACCTTGTTTGCGGGCTGGAGGCGCGCCGATCGCCGGGATGCCATTGGTGGTGGAGGAGTCGCCGGAGTTCTGCAGCTGCACAGTGAAGTCGCTCGGAATCATCGGGGCAAGGGTGGAAACGAATCCCTGGAGTCCTGTGATGATTTTAAAATAGTGAAAAGGGGGAGGGGAGGGGTCTAACTGAGGTGGCCACTAATGGCACTAAAAAAGTGTAACACCCCTATCCGTCGCATAGCATATAGCAGTAGGTCCGGCCGGGGCCCGACGCCATATACTACGGACAGACCGGTTGGTTACGCGTTGAAACCATACAACCAATCACCAACGTCCTACACAGAGTCATTCTAGCGGAAACAAATTATTAAGTTGCACAAATTCAAGAACCCTGCCAAGCAGGAATGTCCACTACAGAAGTAACAATATGAATGAAAATACAAAAGTACCGGCCTTAAGGCCTTACAAGATTTGCTTAACAAAACATGTCTTACATACTTCGGCTCGCAGGCCGGCCATACATGAAATAAACGGAAAGCATAAAAAGGGTTAGGCCTTCGAGGGCCAGCACCGCAACATGGGCTTTAGCCTGCTATTTTCCGCTCGGCTCCGCAGCACCTGCAAGCACAAACCACCGCCCGGTGGCAAACAAAGCAACGGTCAGCTATGCTGACCAAATTATAACGATCCCGCCCCCAAAATCGGGGCGGCGATGCTCTTTCCCTGCACTTTATTAGTATAGGCAATATATTAATGTGAACACACATCAACACAGGCGTAGGCTCGCACGGCCACACACCCCGTGCACTCAGGGCACATTCTCGGCGAACCGGCCAACATCACGTCAATTCAAGCCATAGACGTTCCCAATCCACCACCGCCTCTTGGACGGTCATCCATATGAGCATTTTGCCTTCCTGGCCTTGGTCACGACAATTCAAGCCATAGACCGCCGAAGACCCTCATCCATGCCAACGGTCCTACCGAACGACATAGACCGGGTACGGTTCCGCCTGACCCGTGCTCACACCGCAACGGCAATTTAAGCCATATGCGCAGGTCAAGACTCACCGAGTCCCGTTCCCACCACAATAATCACATAACCCGGTTATGTTCACGTTGGCTCCCCGGCCACCGTGTTGGCAAAACCCGCTTTTGCCCAGTTTTCCGGGTGCACCTTGGAGTTAATCTCCAAGGCTCCCTGATGCAATCTACCACGTAGAAAACCCGAAAACACCCAACCATCCGGATTCTTGCCCGGTTCAAATGCAATGCAACATCACCGATCCGGACCAACATGTCCGAATAGGCTTCACACATAATGCCTATGTTCGTTTACGCATACGGACTCTACACAAGGGGGACTTCACATATCTACCCCAAGGAACGCTCCAACTCTTCGCTCACTCGCGAGAGCGGGCTTCCTATGCAAAGGAAAAGAGGGCTTCACATGCCCAAGGATGAGAAATCGTTACCCTTGCATTCTTCCGCGGCGCCATCGAAAACTATACGGTTGGAAAGCACCGCAACGGCGTCGCCTCCACGGATCAGGACTCGGATCGCGATTCGGAGCTCCGAAGCTCTTCCGGCGGCCGGATCTTGGACTCCTCCTTCCTCCTTGCTCTCCCTTCTCTCTAACTTTTAGAGAGAGATTGGCCAATGGAAAATGGGTTTCTAAACCCTATTTCCCGACCATAACCACCCAGGAGCAGCCCCCCACCGTCGGATCCAAAGCCAAGGAAATAAACGGCCTGGATTAAATCCAAAATCATAAAATCTGGGCCGAACACGGGTTGGCACACGGCCGTGTGCCTGGCCATGTAGCTCATTCGCCGTCTCGACCAAAATTGAAAACCAGCACACGGCATGTGACACGGCCTCCGACACGCCCGTGTCGCCTGCGACACGCCCGTGTCGGGACCCGTGTCACGCCCCCCGTGTGCAATTTATCAACACTTTGCAGTCAGAGGGGTACACGGCTTGGTGACACGGCATCAGACACGCCCGTGTCAAACTAGACACGCTCGTGTTCGTGCCCGTGTCATTACCCGTGTATCCCACTACACAGCCCAGGTGTGACACGGCCTGGGACACGCCCATGTCCTAGGCCGTGTTCATCCACACGACCATCGTCGACCTGAACTGGTCGACTACACGGCCCGAGCTCAACACGCCCGACACGGCCTCCGACACGCCCGTGTCGGGGCCCGTGTCACCTGCACCAAAAACCTGTCTTCGCCAAAATCGATCCCCGTCGCTCCTACAACAATTTTGGGGTGTTACAAAGAGCTTGCCTCGGCCATGGTGGTGGGGAGGTGAATTGGGCTTAATCTAGCCAGGAAATGGCTGAAAACTCCTCCACTTCCCTAAAGGAGTTGAATCCAGCCCTTAATGGAGGGAGGAGAAGGGCCTTCCTTAATGGCACCATTAATGGCCATGAATAGCATTTCTCGGCCATGGTGGTTCTCCTCCCCTAGCCTTGAACAGCAACCAGGATGACCCCTAGCCTTCTCCACACTGAATGGGGGAATGAATCAAGTAATAAAAGGGGTGGTCCTTGGCTTCCCCAAGCCATGAATGGTTTTAACTCCTTTTCTCTCTCCTCCATTAAAGAGGAATTTGGAATTTTCTCTTTCCTGCCCTTCATGGCCGAATTATGTCATGGCACAAGCCTAAATGCAGCCCACTAAGCTAATATAAAGTGGTTAGGAGGTGGTTAGCCCTAGTGGCTAGGGGCTTGAGCTTTGGTTAGCCTTTTTTGAGCTAAGTTTGACTTTACCTAGCCTATGGTTGACTTTGTTCAAATTTACCTTTTGTGTCACCATCAATGGGTCCTTGGTGACCTATTGGCCTCCCCTAGGGTCTAGTTAGGGATGGGTAGGGTTGACTTGGCACCTTGAAGGTCACTTGACCCTTATTATGGGCACTTTGACCACTTTGGGGTTTGAGTAGACTTGGGTCAACTTAGTAACTAAGGTTGACCCCAATGGGTCCTTGGTGACCCATTGGCCTCACTCTAGGGTTAGGGGGCATGGCTGGTGTCCACTTGGCTAAGGGAAGGTCAATTGACCCTATGTAGGTCAGTTTGACCCATTTAGGGTTAGGGTTGACTTAGGTCAACTTAAGCTCTAAGGTTGACCCCAATGGATCTTTGGTGACCCATTGACCCCACTTTAGGTCTAAGGAGACCTCGGTAGGGTTGGTTTGGCTCATTAGGGCACATTGCCCTTAGCTAGGGCATCTTGCCCTATTTAGGCCTAGGATGATCCTAGGTCAACTTCGCCACCCTGGGTTGACTCAAATGGGCCCTTAGGGCCTTTCAATAAATTGGTGAGGTCATGGTGGGGTCTTGGAGTCCTATGATCATCCTAAACTAGTGTTTAGGAATCTACAATTTGCAGACCATAATGATATCACCTATATTCCTAAGTCCACTTGGTCTTCTTAGGCTTATAGGGTTTTGTCATGACCGAGTCATGAAAAAACCACTCCTAGGGGGTCTAGTTACCTGAGGGATGTTACATCTAGTGACCCAATAAAAATCGGGATGTTACACGGGTTCCCCTCTCCCCCCCCCCCCCACTAAGAATCATGGAGGTTACGCAAGTAACTATCGCACGTAGGATCCACATATTGGATCTGCATGGTAACTATCATGCACGGGATCCTAACAACTGCATGGGAGCCCGTGCACCGGACTGCCCATTGCAAATCGACAGCACTGACCTACCTCATGAAGGTCGGTCGCCCTCTCCGCCGAGGCTGCCCGGAGAGGCCTCGGTCGCGGCCGACCCCACGAGGGTTGGCCTCCCACTCTTACAAGGCCGTCCGGAGTGGCCTCGGCCATGACTAACCCTATGAAGGCCAGCCGCTCGCTCCTCTAATCCCGCCAGAGCGGCCTCGACCGGGGCCGGAGAATCCTCGGTCGCGGCTGACCCCGCAAGGGTTGGCCTCCCTCTCCACTGAGGCCAACCCAAGCATCCTCGATCACGGCCGACCCCACGAAGGTCAGCCGCCCTCTCCACCGAGACCTCCCAGAGCGGCCTCCACCGCAACCCTTCCTATGAGGGTCGGCCGCCCTCTCCACCGAGGCAGCTAGGAGTGGCCTCCGGTGTGGAAGACCCCGCGAGGGCTGACCACCCTCACCGCCGAGGTCAGCATGAGTGGCCTCGACCATGACCAACCCCGTGAGGGCCGGTCGCCCTCTCTGCCAAGACCACCAGCAAGCGGCCTCGACCGCAGCCAACCCCGCGAGGGCCTACCACCCACTCCTTTAAGGCCTCCCTCAAGCGGCCTCGACCGTGGTCGGCCCCGATGACTCCTGAGGTGGCCTTGACCATGGCCGGGCGGCAAGGGCTTGTCATCCTCCCCACCAAGGCCTCCCAGGGCAGCTAGCCATGGTTGGCCCCTCCCAGCTGCCTGCCAAGCACGGGAGGGGCAGCGGTCCCACCGCCATCAGGCCTTCGGTCACAACTAGCATGGGTGGGTCCCTTTTTGGACCGAGGGACGGGTCGTCATTTTCTAAAAAATGGTGATCCGCATTCCAAAATCGAGCGCTCACATTGGTCGGACCAGTATTTAAAACGCAAAATTACTGGAGCGCCCCCGAAGAAGTCTATAAATAGAGCAGTTTTTACTACATTTAGATCATTTTTCCGGTTCGGGAAGTTCTCTAACAGCTCTCCTCTTTCTCTTCCTACACTCACTCTCTCTCTCCTCTCTCCTTCTCTCTATAGGATTTCCTCCCAGGAGCGCTCCAGTGGAGTGATGAAGAAGCACGTCGAGCCTATTGAAGTGAAGTTGTCCCAGTGACGAGGCAAGTGTTGGAAATCGCATAGGTACGCACTTGAGATACATAACCTCCTGCCGCTCGTAAGGTAAGGAGGCTAGAGACAAGCACACACACCACCAACACGACGAGACCGTTTGGAATACCAAATTACGTACACTCTTCAAGAAGCGAAGGAGGCCACGCTGCTAGAAGGCCACAAAGACCTTTCAAGCCTAGAGTTGTCTCACTCTTATTTCTCCAAGTATAATAAGCACTGACCTGTCGCCCTCTCCTTCGTCCAAAGAAGCCAAGAAATAAACTCTGTGATAGTGTAAGTTAGACTGGCATCATACCAAATGCGTGATTTTTCACCCCAATTGTGGGTTTTCCACATCATCAAGTCTCCATCTCACTACCTTGTGGATCTTTGACTGAATGCACGCTCAACCGCTCAGCGGGCTAAGACGGTTCGAAAGGCCTGGTTTTCTAGAAGTCTCAAGCGATCCTAAACAGGAGTCTTATGCTTATCAGCACGATCCACCCTTAACCCAATTTATAGAGCTTACACAGGCGTAACACGGGTCCATACAGAAAAAAATAGATCATTAATAAGGCAGCTTGTCAATGACAAGAAGCTAGACGAGCTGATATGAAATGCTTACTCTCCTCACTCACCCAAGTCCACCAAAGCAAACTATTCCACTCATTGGTAGTAATGCATCAAATCAAAGACCTTATTCTGTGAAAATGAGAACATTACCATGCTATCCCCATTCACCTCAAGTATTTTGGAGTTTGAAGGCTCTCACAACATCATTATTGTAAGGGCTTCACCAATGTTAACTCAGTCGAACCACGTTTGAAGAATTCTCGAAATTCTAGAAGAAAGGTCGCGAACAAAACCACATGTACTATCCCATTGATATTTACATGGGTGGGCATCATCTCAAAATGAAAAATGATTTCCTTCACTTTAGGACATAGAGAAAGATGTAGCATGTATGCAAAATGCTTTAGAGAGAAGGCGAGCTCCCCTTTATAACTCAGGTTACGAAGCTCGTTGGCAGTCAAAAACATCATTATGAACCTTGCAGGGAGAAACATCTCCCTAAACATGGATAGCTAACAGCTTGTGTTAAGTACACTGGAAATTGTGAACCAGATTTGGAGAAGCCTCACTGTACTCAATGATATACATCAATTTATATTTGATGGGATATTGAGTTTCAGTGTGCAGGTTTAAGAAATGCAGGAAAATTTCTAAGTACAAGTGTCGACACTTGTAAGGAATTGTGTCGACACCTAAAGTAGGAGTTGTGTTGACACCCAGGAGTTATGTCGACACCAGAAGCAAGGCCTGTGTCGACACCCAGGAATTGTGTCGATACATGAAGTAGGAGCTGTGTCGACACACGGGACTTGTGTCGACACACACTCAACTCCATCTATTAACAACAGCTATACTGAGTCTGAAAGGCTTGTGTCGACACACAGGACTTGTGTCGACACACACTCAACGATGTATGGACATACACTCAATGACGTCTGGACATACACTTAATGCCATCTATTAGCAGCAGCTATGTCGAGACCAGGAGCAGTTGTGTCGACACACAGGACTTGTGTCGACACATACAACAGAAGCTGTGTCGAGAAGATAAAGAATGACTTTGTCAATACATTGAAAGCTGTGTCGACATCATAAATAATTGTGTCTACACTTGGTCTATTTGTGTCGACACATTTGAAGTAGTTTGCTGACAGTGTCCTACTAAGAAAGAATTTCAATGAAGGGTCAGTTGTCACGACTTAATACTTGACAGATGTCATATGTAACACAACTGACACATCTGTCAGTACTATCAGAAGGCCGTTATAAATCGAATCAGTCAGTAATCGTGGATGAACTCTATATAAAGGGTTGATCCATAACAACCAGAATATCCAACAGAAAAATATATAGAACTAACAACAAGTAAGGGAGAGCAAGAGGCTAACCTGGAAGAAGGCAGATCCTGAACAAGTCTGCAAGAAAGATTCAGATATGATTCTGAATTTAAGAAGGAAGCTGATTAAAGATCAGCTTCAACACCAAGTAAAGATCAACCTTATTTTGTTCAAATTCAAGAAGCTTTGGAGAAGCTAAGTCAGGTTGGATCTGAAGTATTCAGTCATTCAAGAACTGATCAAGAAGCTCTCACCCATTTAGGTTTCAATCTGGGTGAAATTTCTATTTCATTAAATAAACTTTTTCTTATAAGATCTTATATAGATCTGAGTTGTAAGCCTGTATTTATAAAGGCCTGTAGGGCTGAGTGACTGAGGTGTAGGACTTATTAAAGTCTGAGTTGTAGGCCTGGAGATAAAGGCTAAGGTAGGGTTGTTGCCTAAGGTAGGGTTCTTGGGTAGAATCTGAGGTAGGACTTGAAGAAGTCTGAGCTGTAGGAACCTATCAGGTTCTGAGTTGTAAGATCTGTGGATTTGAGATAGTGGAAGGAAGTTTGGCTGAATCCAGTTCTCTACTGGATAGGTAAAGGGGGAAGTGGATGTACCCACAAATTGGGGAACCACTATAAATCTTGTTGTGTTGTGCTGTGTTTATTTTTCTGAGAACTGTGATTTTTATGCTGTGTTAGATCTTGTTAATTGCCTAAATAGTTAAAAAGATTAGAACCTATTCACCTCCCCCCCCCTCCTCTAGGTGTCTAGGCTCTTGAAATCAAGTCTTTCAAGTGATATTAGAGGAAGGTTGCTCAAAAATAGACCTAATAGTCTGAGTAAATCTCCAAGGCAATTAATAATTAGCCAGAATGGGTTCAAATGAGAATCAGAAGGAATTTGGATCCATGAAATTGCTCATCTGCAGGAAAGAAAACTTTGGGATATGGAAAGAAAGGGTCAGATTGTTCATGGAAGCATCTGATCCTAAACTCTACATCATAGTACAAGAAGGTCCTTTCATTCCAATGAATATATCAGCTCTTGATGCTAATCTAAAAACCCCTAAGAGCTATTCTGAAATGACTAAGGATAAGATCATTCAAGCAACTTTAGACAAGAGAGCACAAAACATAATTGTGAGTGCTATAGATGATGCCACATTTCAGAATTTAGCACATTGCAAAACCTCAAAGGAGATGTGGGACACCTTGATTGTCTACATGGAGTGAACTAAAGAAGTTAGAGAGGATAGGAAATCTATGTTAAATCAAAAATATGAAAGCTTCAGACTAGCTAAGTCAGACAGCATAGCAGAATGTTACAAGAAGTTCTTTAGAATTATAAATGAGCTGATGACCTATGGAAGAGTCTTTAGCATATATGAATTAAATGATAAGTTTCTCAGGTCACTGACCAAGGACTGGGATACAAAAATATGTGCCATCAGAGAGGTGGCCAGGCTTGCTGATACACCTCCACCAATCTTGTTTGGAAAACTGCTATCTTATGAGATGTAGCTCACAGCCAAAAAGGAGGAGGAGAAAAGCAGTAGGTCTGAGAATAAAGACAAGTCAGTAGCCTTCAAAGCTTAAGCCACAAGAAATGGTATGAGAAAGTCTCCTTCTCCACCCAGAAGAAGTGTTGAGGCTGAAGTAAAAAATCCTGACATCAGTATATCAGACAGCCACAATTCTGATGAAGACTTTGATGTCTTTACAAGGCAGTTTTAGAGGTTCATGAAGAATAAGAAATGGAGAACCAAGCCATCTTCATCCTCCTTCAAGGATGATTATTACAAGAAGAAGAAGACTTCTAAGGAGGACAGGTATGCCTCTAATCCTAGTAAACAAACTACCTCTAAAATTATTTGTTATTGCTGCAACAAGCCTGGACATGTCATAGCTGACTGTCCGGATAAGAGAAAGGAGACTAAGGATAAGAAGAAGCATCAAAATAAGGGCAAGAAAGAGAAATCCTTGGTTTCCTAGAAGCAGAAGAGTTAGACTGACTCTTCATCCTCGGAATCTGGAGAAGAAGATGATGCAAACGCTTACATTGGGTTATTCTCTACAGAAAATGATTCTAGGGAATCAGAATTCTTATAAATGCTTGATTTCATAAATGGAGGTGAAGACTATTGTTGTAGAGGGCCGATGGATCTTTTAGAAGAAGATCAGTGCCTGGATCAGCCTAGTGCAAGTAAGTTATACAGTCCATCCTTAGCTTCTGATTATTTTACTGGATCAGAATTAGTAGCATCAAAATCAAGATAAGTGGATGGTTCTGAATCTGAGGGGGATGTACATCAATTAATTGATGAGTATGGTGGTTTGTTGCAAGCTCTTAAGAGGAGTAAATTCCTTGTCAAGAAGCAGGCCAAGGAAATTGAATCTCTCAAACAGGCTGCATCAGATTCAGCCAAACTGATAGATTTGAAATTGAAGGAGGTGTCAAACTAAAAAACATAACTGTCATTAAGATGGGCACAATCTCCTTCAAAGAAAATCACATCAAAAATATGGAATCAAGACTCAAGAAAGAAAAGGATCTAGTGGCTAAATTTTCAAATCCAAAGTTTATCTTGCCTTTAATAAATAACTTCATATCTCAGAAAGGAAAGACAGGACTAGGATTAAAGGAAAGAACAAGGGCAGTCAATTCTCAAGGAAAAGGCAAAGGCCCAGTGTTGATGCACAAATTGCGCCTTCCAGTTAACGGGGTGTTCGATCTCACAAGCCAATGATGAAGGAAAAAGGATTGCGGGGATAGAGGAGAGGCTTGCTCGAGAGCAGCCGAGAAGCCTGCTTGAGCAAGGGAGAAGCTTGCTTGAGCAAGCGAGAAGCTGGATCAGGAGCTGTCGAGTAAACGTTACTTTGGCGGTTGAGCTTGCAGGTTGGTGCCAAGAGAAGAGAAAAGGGGGCCGCTAGCAGCGGCAACAGCAGACTTCGCCTGCCGCAGCTTGAATGCCACTCTTGTGACGGGCTTTTCCTTTAATCAAGTAGGGTTACAGCTTGTTATTACACCTTTACAAGAGAAAGTAGTAAAGGGTACAATGGGGGAAGCTGGCGGTTAAGGAAAGAGGTGCCATAAGCTAAGCAAAAGAGGCTGCAGAGGATTGGAAATCGGAGGCTGCAGCTTCTGCTCAAACTGCCAGCTGAGGGCAGAAAAAACTAAGTCCACAGTCCTTGACGACCTGCGCGGACTGGAGATTTGAGTCCGCCGACCTTGCTTGATCAAGCTGCGACGGACTGGAAAACTGAGGCCGTAGACCTTGATCAAGCTGGCCGTTCTGCTCTCGCGTGTCCAGAATGAGAGGCCTTGGGGGCTATTTATAGGCCGGGGGAGAATCTTCTAGAAGCGGGGCCCAGTGATGTCATCATGGAGGACTGCGCGGACTCGGCGGACTGAGAAAATCAGTCTGCCCAGCATGAAGAGTTGGTCGCCGACCTGGGCGAACTCGGAGGACTGGCGTTTTCTCTGCTGAAGAGCAGACCTCTGATTGGCAGCTAAAAGAGGGCATCCAGACTTGAGGAGGCCCTTGGCGGGCGGCCTGGCCAAAGGAGGCCGCCCAGGCAGGCGGCCTGGACAGAGGAGGCCGCCCAGGCGGGCGGCCTGGCAAGAGGAGGCCGCCCAGACGGGCAGCCTAGCCAAAGGAGGTCGCCCAGGCAGGGCAGCCTGGCACAGGAGGCCGCCCAGGCGGGCGGCCTGGCCAAAGGAGGCTGCCCAGGCGGGCGGCCTGGCCAAGGGAGGCTGCTTAGGAGGGCGGCCTGGCCACAGGAGGCCGCCCAAGCGGGCGGCCTGACCACAGGAGGCTACCCAGGCGGGCGTCCTGGCCAAAGTAGGCCGCCCAGGCGGGCGTCCTGGCCAAAGTAGGCCGCCCAGGCGGGCGGCCTGGCCAAGGGAGGCCGCCCAGGCGGGCGGCCTGGCCACAGGAGGCTGCCAAGGCGGGCAGCCTGTCCACAATAGGCCGCCCAGGCGGGCGGCCTAGTCAGAGGAGGCTGCCCAGGCGGGCGGCCTAGCAGCAGGAGGCCGCCCCCCTAGCGAGCTGGAGGCGGCATCGGCGGGCAATGACAGGAGGTCGCGCCCCTTGGGAGAATAGAGGAGGCGGCCTGAGGAGCAGGCCACCCTCATGGGGGGAAAACTGATGGCGAGCCGGAGAATGAGCTTGCCGAGCTTGCGATGGTTGTGTTGGTCTAGGGTTGACGCCAATTGGGCGACCTGGCGGTCTGAAGGAGTAGATTGCGTAGATCGTCCTCGTTACCTCATATTGCCTCCTGCAAGGAAGAATGCTGCATAGTTAGCAGGCCTAACCGTGTGGCATGCGTGGTTGATCTATGGGAACAGCCCGCTGTCCTGCAGGGCATGCAGTAGCTATGCGACCGGGGCGGTTAGACCGGGGAAACTGTCCTAACCGTACGGCCTGGGAAAATAGGAGAAGGGAGTCCGCTTGACCCAAAAAAGGAAGGTTGAGGCAGATCGCGACCCTCGGGGGGTACCCCTGAGTGGGCCGCGACTTTCAAACTAGAGACCTTGGGAGGGATCGCTGATTTTGGGGTTTACATGATCCCCGCACTTTTTTAAGTTCCGAGGGGAACTTCGAAAAAGTAGGAGACCCACGAAAATCGTGATCTTTCCCTCGAAAAAATTTAGGGGAAAACCAGAGACTGGAAGAGACAGAACCTGATGTCTCTCCTCAGAAAAAATCTGTCAATGTCTATCTTTCCCCTGTGAAGAGGAAGTCAATGTAGGCAAAAAGAGGTACATCTTATGTGTACCTGAGCTGCTTTGGTAAATGATGAAGACGGATAACTGTCTTCCATTAAGCTCTGCAAAAATACAGATGAGAGAAAATATAGAAGGATAATAATTTGCAAGTACCTGAAAGGGACTTGCTAGTATCTGCTAGTCTCTGCAAAAGTAGAGTGAGCAAGCGAATATGAAGGAAAATTAAGCTGCAAGTACCTGAAGGGGACTTACTAATATCTACTAGTCTCTGCAAAAGTAAAGTGAGCAAGCAGATATGAAGGAAAATTAAGATGCAAATACCTGAAGGGGACTTGCTAATATCTACTAGTCTCTGCAAAAGAAGAGTGAGTAAGCAGGTATGAAAGGAGATTAAACTGCAAGTACCTAAAGGGGACTTGCCAATATCTGCTAGTCTCTGCAAAAGTAGAGTGAGCAAGCAGATATGAAGGAAAATTAAGCTGCAAGTACCTGAAGGGGACTTGCTAATATCTGCTAGTCTCTACAAAAGTAAAGTGAGCAAGCAGATATGAAGGAAAATCAAGCTGCAAGTACCTGGATGGGACTTGCTAATATCTGCTAATCTTTGTAAAAGGAGAGCTAGAAAACATATATGATAGAAAACTAAATCGCAAGTACCTGGAGGGAACTTGCTAATGTCTGCTAATCTCTGCAAAAGGAGAGTTTAGCAAACATATATGATAGAAAACTAAATCGCAAGTACCTGGAGGGAACTTGCGAATGTTGATTATTGATAGGATAAGATATGATAAAAGATGTATCCGACAAACTTTGTTATTAACTGAATAGAGATCAATGTGTGATAATGACTGTCTCGCATGATTAGATATAATATCAACACGAAATCAAGATCAGCAAGATGAAACAATCTCAATTTAGAATCGTAATTGCATGGCTTGTTAGTTAAGAAGAACCATATATTCTAATCAATGATTTGTGCCAAAATATCCGATAAGAGTAGTAGAGAATTTGTATATCATCATCTGATAGAGCTTCGTGTAAGCAATGCATTTAAGATGAACATAAGCTAAAAAGATATATGGGGTCCTTTAGATAGGTTGGACTTAACCTGTTAACCTGCAAGAAGAAAAAAGCACAAAGGAGGGCTATACCCCGAGGATGAGCTAAAAAATGTTGAATGCTGCCACAAGAGAGCACACGTGGTCCTTATGCATCACTTGCCAAAAAGTCATACAGGGCGTAGTCCTACCAAAAGCGGGTTGGCCGCGTTCCCTTGACAGAGCACAAAAGGGAAACATGCGTAAAAACCTAAGAAGGAAGAGATAGATACACTGCTATCTTGCCCCGGGTTACAAACATTATTGATCCGTTCTACCAGGTGCGCCAAATGGTCTACAGCATTGCTCGTCTTTGAAGGGATCAACAACGTTGTGGGTCCCGCGAAAGCACGGATTGAGAGTACCATAGAGTGTTCGTCTGTTACAGTTGTGCGATGATCAAAGAGACAAGATTTCACTTGATCGTCATTGCTTGCCCAGCAAAGATCATCGTAACTGTAACGTATCTCTAACGGAGCACGATAGAACTATCACAGGCTGCCTCCCCTAGGCACACACACTGCGCTAGACATCGGTCGGGATCCGAAGCCTGATGTTCACCATCATAGATTGAACGGCCCCCACTGCACATATGAGAAACTCCTCATCATATATAGTCATTGTGGTCTTACGCAAGAGGACAATCCACGAAGGGAACAACAAGATTTGGCGATATCTCAGTGGTTCAGCGATCTCTTTGGCAAAGAGAAAAAAATATAGAGGAGAAGCATTACAAAAAGGGAACTGTGTTAGTATGGGATCTCTGACGTAATCTTTATTGAATGAAAATTAAAGAACACTTAGAAGTGTTTTTAGAGAAAGAATATTTGAAGAGTGTAAAGGAAAATATAACCGACCCAGATTGCGAATAGCTTTGCGGACTTTGAGGTAAGAGAGTTGCTCGTCTCCTTTTGCTTTTTGAGATTTTATGGACGAGATGGATTATTCTTCTGGAGAAAATGTTGGCATTTGCCTTGCTTCAGCATTTTTCCATTAGTTGTTGAAGGGCTTTGCAATCTACTATTGCATGACCTTTTGCTCTGTGAAATTTGCAGAAGGAATCCGAATTTTTTGACCTTTGATCTGGCAGTTGGCAAGGCTTTTTACAGTTATCCTTACCCTTCAGGACTTGGCCTACTTCCTGCATAGCTGTGTTTTGTTCCAATTCAAACAAGTCTTCATCATGTTGTTGATGGACCAAAGCTGCTTGCGGAGTTTGTGTTGGATGAATAGAAAGGACTAGCAGTCGTCGTTTTTTTACTTTGGAGGTAATCCTTGCTTGGGAAGAAGTGTTGATGACGTTGGCAAATTCTTTCCTTCCTAGCTTGCGGTTGAAAATCCTTCTAAAGAAACTTTGGAGGTTGCTCGCAAGAAGAAGAATCCTTCATTGCTACAAGCTGGGAGATGAAATTGGGATTCCCCTTTTCAGTGCAAACATATTCATTAGCGAGGCTAATCAACTCCTGATACGTCCTTGGCTGACGGAGGTAGGCTTCGAACTTGAGTGGTCCTTCTTATAAACCAACCATCAAAGCGGCTTTATAGAATTCAGGATCAATATTCTCAACTTCTAAGGCTTTCCTTTGGAAGCGCTCAATGAAGTGGGCTAAAGTCTCGCTCTCGTGTTGCTTGATTCGGAATAAAGCTTCTGGGCCTCTTTTTCTCTTAGCGGAAAATTTTGGCAACTTTCTCGGGTGATTGGTAGAGCAAGTGATGGCTTGGTTGGGTCTGAAGAAACTCTTTTCATGCATAGTAACTGGAGTCTGCAGAGAGACTGCGATCTGCCTAGGCGGATAACTTGTCAGATATGCACAAGGATCAACTGGCAGAAAAGTTAGCAGATAAGTATATGGATGGGTTGATGGACAGACTGGTTGGTCCATAACTGAAGATGCCCGATTGATCGGAGGTGACAGGCCTATCGTTGGTTGCATCTCCAATTGCTGAGTGATAGCGGCTAGAGTATCGTTGAGCACCTGAAATTGTTGGGCAGTTTCATGATGTATCAACCTGAGGGCTTCCCAGAGAGCATCTTCGCTAGTACAAGGGATATTTGGAAGGGGTTGGCGGTCTGACATGAGTAACCACTGATTTCACTGTATGCTCGAGATCTGAAGGTCGCGTGTTAACTGTTGATGCACGAATTGCGCCTTCCAGTTAACGGGGTGTTCGATCTCACAAGCCAAGGATGAAGGAAAAAGGATTGCGGGGATAGAGGAGAGGCTTGCTCGAGAGTAGTCGGGAAGCCTTCTTGAGCAAGGGAGAAGATTGCTTGAGCAAGCGAGAAGTTGGATCAGGAGCTATCGAGAAGACATTACTTTGGCGGTTGAGCTTGCAGGTTGGTGCCGAGAGAAGAGAAAAGGGGGCCGCTAGCAGCGGTAACAGCAGACTTCGCCCGCCGCGGCTTGAATGCCACTCTTACGACAGGCTTTTCCTTTAATAAAGTAGGGTTACAGCTTGCTATTACACCTTTACAAGAGAAAGCAGTAAAGAGTACAATGGGGGAAGCTGGCGGTTAAGGAAAGAGGTGCCAGAAGCTAAGCAAAAGAGGCTGCAGAGGATTGGAAATCAGAGGCTGCAGCTTCTGCTCAAATTGCCGGCTGAGGGCAGAAAAAACTAAGTCCACTGTCCTCGACGACCTGCGCGGACTGGAGATTTGAGTCCGTCGACCTTGCTTGATCAAGCTGTGATAGACTGGAATACTGAGGCCGCAGACCTTGATCAAGCTGGCCATTCTCCTCTCGCGCGTCAAGAATGAGAGGCCTTGGGGGCTATTTATAGGCCCGGGGAGAATCTTCTAGAAGCGGGGCCCAGTGACGTCATCATGGAGGACTGCGTGGACTCGGCGGACTGAGAAAATTAGTCCGCCCGACTGAAAGAGCTGGTCGCCGACCTAGACAGACTCGGCGGACTAGCGTTTTCTCTGTTGAAGAGTAGACCTCTGATTGGCAGGTAGAAGAGGGCATCCAGACTGAAGGCGGCCCCTAGCGGGCGGCCAGGCAAGAGGAGGCCGCCCAGGCGGGCAGCGTTGTCAGAGGAGGCCGCCCAGGCGGGCGGCTTGGCCAAAGGAGGCCGCCCAGGCAAGGCGGCCTGGCACAGGAGGCTGCCCAAGCGGGCGGCCTGGCCAAAGGAGGCCGCCCAGGCGGGTGGCCTAGTAAAGGGAGGCCGCCCAGGCAGGCGGAGTGGCCATAGGAGGCCGCCCAGGCAGGCGGCCTGGCCAAAGGAGGCCGCCCAGGAGGGTGGCCTGGCCAAGGGAGGCCGCCCAGGCAGGTGGCCTGACTAAGGGAGGCCGCCCAGAAGGGCGTCCTAGCCACAGGAGGCCGCCCAGGCGGGCTGCGGCAGGAGGCCGCGCCCCTGGCGAGCTGGAGGCGGCGTCGGCGGGCAGTGGCAGGAGGTCGCGCCCCTTGTGAGAACAAAGGAGGCATCCTGAGGAGCATGATACCCTCATGGGGGGAAAACTGATGGCGAGCCGGAGAATGAGCTTTCCGAGCTCGCGACAGTTGCGTTGGTCTAGGGTTGACGCTGATTGGGCGACCTGGCGATCTGAAAGAGTAGATCGTGTAGATCGTCCTCGTTACCTCATATTGCCTCCTGCAAGGAAGAATGCTGCATAGTTAGCACACCTAACCGCATGTCCTGCATGGGTGAGCTATGGGAATAGCCCGCAATCCCGTAGGGCACGCAGTAGCTATGCGACTGGGGCGGTTAGACCGGGGAAACTGTCCTAACCGCACGACCTGAGCGAATAGGAGAAGGGAGTCTGCTTGACCCAAAAAGGAAGGCTAAGGCAGATCGCGACCCTCGGGGGGTACCCCTGAGTGGGCCACAACTTGCGAACTAGAGACCTTGGGAGGGATCGCCGATTTTGGGGTTAACACCCAGTTCAGCCACTAGCTATGAAACCCCCTATTTCTTTTAGAAAAGTGATTTAACCTACTAACAGGTATTATGATGACCTCACTCATGGTCACTGTGAGTATGGTGATCTCAATGGCAAGGGTGCACATGCTAATAGGGCACCCTATAAGCAAACCCATCATGTTCTTAAGGAATCTTTTGGGTATGCTGCTCCAGCACCTACACTTAAAAGGAATGCTGGCAACAATGTTGAGAAGCCTGTACTTAAGAAAACATACAATAGATTTGAGTGCTGGTGTTGTGGTAAGGTGGGTCACTTTGTCATTGATTGTTGGTTCAATTCTAGTATTCAGAATAAGGCCAGTTTACCTGTCAGAAAGGCTACAGGTAAGCATGTCAGATTTTAAGCTAACTTGAACCTAGGACCCAATAACAATTTGGGTTCTAAGGATAGGTAAATCTTTATTTGATGTAGGTGAGTCACAGTGGCTATACCCCTATATGGTACTTGGATAGTGGATGTTCCAGGCACATGACTGGAACAAGAAAGATGTTGAAGGACTATTCTCCCATAGAGAATGGACCCAAAGTAATCTTTGGTAGATCTGAAAAAGGTGTAATCAACGGGTTTGGTAACATTTCTATTAACTCTATCTGTATCACTCAAGTGGCTTATGTGAAAGGTCTTAAACATAACCTAGTTAGCATAAGTCAACTAAGTGATCTTGAGTATGACATCTCTTTCCTCAAGGGTTAGTACCGAATAAAGAGGTCAAGTGATCAAGAGATCATTCTGACTGGCACTAGGAAAGGGAATGTATATTGTCTTAACCTTGATTGTGAGTATAACAACTCACATATCTGTCTAATTGCAGATGAGAAAGCATCACAGTGTATCCAATGGCACAAGTGGCTAGCTCATCTGAACTATAGGTCAATAGGATAATTATTTAGTATGAAGCTAGTGAGGAATGATCCTCAGGTCAAGTGCATTAAAGAGGGTGTTTGTTCAGCTTTCCAGAAGGTCAAACAGACCAAGACCTCTTTCCATGGACTTATTACCAAAGATTCAGTGAGATGTTTATATCTCCTACATATGGATTTATTTGGTCCTATGACAGTTCATAGTCTAGGTAGGAAAGCATACACATTAGTTATTGTGGATGACTATTCTAGATTTACATGGGTTTTCTTCTTGAGGCAGAAATCTGAAACCCCTACTGTCTTCCAAAATTTTGTTAGACAAATTCAGAATGAATTTAATAATTCAGTGGTCAAAATCAGAAGTGATCATGGAACTGAATTTCAGTCTGAGCGTATGACAAAGTTCTGTGAAGAACTTGGGATTCATCAGGAGTTCTCCTCACCTAGAACTCCCCAGCAAAATGGAGTTGCTGAGAGAAATAATAGGACTCTAATTGAGGCAAGTAGAACACTACTAAGTGACACTTCTCTCCCTGAATACTTCTGGGCTGAGGCAGTAAATACTACATGTCATGTACTCAATAGAGCTTCCATCAATAAAAGACAAATGAAGACTCCCTATGAGATTATGAAAGGCAAAAAACCAAACATTTCCTACCTTAGAATCTTTTGTAGCAAATGTTATGTCCTAGTTAATTGTAAGCACTACCAAACTAAGTTTGCTGCCAAATCCCTAGATGGGATATTTGTTGGGTACAATAATAATAATAGGGCATACAGGATCTATAACTTGACTACACGAGTTGTAGAATAATCAGTCCATGTAGTATTTGATGAGTCTAAGTGAATTAACAGTGAACTGTCTAGCACTTCTGGTAGATCTACAGGTTTAAAGGAAAGGATGGACAAGCTGACTATTAGTGAGGACCAACCTGCAAGATTGGATGAAGAAAAGGTTGGATATTGTCTAGGGGGAGTACAAGACTCTCTGGATGAAGATGAAGACAATAAAGTACATCGGAATGAGGAAAGTGAAGAAGACCAAGAGGTTGACAGATTTCCTCCAGCTAGAAGACACTTGAAGGATCATCCTGCACACCAAATCATTGGTAATGCAAGCCAGAGAGTTCTAACTAGGAGCAAAAGCATGAGCACAGTTCTATGTAATAGTTTTCTGTCACAGATAGAATCCAAGAAGTTTGAAGAAGCCATGCTAGACACAAACTGGATTGATGCCATGCAGGAAGAGCTGAATCAATTCAGAAGATGTAAAGTCTGGGAGTTGGTTCCTAAACCAAAGGATCATAATGTTATAGGAACCAAGTGGATCTACAGGAACAAACTAGATGAGAATGGCACCATAAATAAGAACAAAGTCATACTGGTAGCAAAGGGCTACATACAAGAAGAAGGGATAGACTTTGATCAAACTTTGCCCCAGTGGCAAGGTTAGAAGCTATAAGATTGTTCCTGGCTTATGCAGCTTTTCAAGGGTTCAAAGTATTCCAAATGGATGTCAGGTTAGCTTTTCTGAATAGAGACTTGAAGGAAGAAGTATATGTAGAACAGCCATCAGCTTTTGTTGATTCTCATTATCCCAACTATGTATATAGGCTTAAGAAAGCTCTATATGGATTGAAACAAGCCCCTAGGGCTTGGTATGGAACTTTGTCTGCCTTTCTTATTGAGAATAAATTCTCAAGAGGGAAAATAGACAAGACTCTATTCTTTAGGGAATCAAAAGGTAAGATCATCCTAGTCCAGATTTATGTTGATGACATTATCTTTGGTTCTACTGGAGACAACCTTTATAGTAAGTTTGTCAAACTTATGCAAGGGAAGTTTGAAATGAGCAGCATGGGTGAGCTGAAATTCTTAATGGGACTCCAAGTTAGACAGACTGATGATGGATTGTCCATATCTCAGTCTAAGTTCACCAAGGAGTTAATTAAGAAATATTGCATGGAGTCAGCCTCCACCATGAAAACTCCTATGGGAACAAGTATGCCTATAGGAAAAGATGAAGCAGGAAAACCTGTTGATGATTCTTTATATAGAGGGATAATTGGCTCCCTAATTTACTTGACTGCTAGTAGACCTGACATCATGTATGCTACATGTGTCTGTGTTAGGTACCAAGCTTGCCCAAAGGAATCTCATTATACTGCTGTCAAGAGAATTTTGAGATATCTTAAGGGAACACCTAATCTAGGTCTTTGGTACCCTAAGAATAAATATTTCTTACTAACAGGTTTTTGAGATGCAGACTTTGCAGGCTGTAGAGAAGACAGAAAAAGTACCACTGGAACATATCAATTCCTAGGTGGTAGGCTGGTGTCATGGAGCAGCAAGAAGCAAACAAGTGTGGCTATTTCCACTACTGAATCAGAATATGTAGCTGCAGGCATTTGCTGTGCTCAGTTGTTGTGGATAAAACATCAACTTGAAGACTATGACATAAAGGTAAGTAGAATTCCATTATTTTGTGATTCTACTAGTGTTATTTCTATTGCTAAAAATCATGTTTCAGACAGTAGAACTAATCATATAGAAATTAAATTTCATTTCATCAGAGAACATGTTGAAAAGGAAGACATAAGT
This sequence comes from Platanthera zijinensis, assembly GCA_039513925.1. Taxonomy (NCBI): domain Eukaryota; kingdom Viridiplantae; phylum Streptophyta; class Magnoliopsida; order Asparagales; family Orchidaceae; genus Platanthera; species Platanthera zijinensis. The sequence goes on from CM077086.1 coordinate 58,666,702, forward strand.
CTAGAATTTGTACACACTAACAATCAAATTGCTGATATATTTACAAAACCTATGGATGAAAGTAAGTTCAATTATTTTAAAATTGAATTAGGTATGTTGAACCAAGAATAAGGTGATAGGTCAACATAAAATTTTTCAAGTGGTATCTGTAAGTCCAAAATTTCTCAAGAAATTTTGTCTAAGTTAGACAATTGTGTCGACGCATGTTAACTGTGTCGACACTATCATTTAGTTGTGTCGACAAAGAAAATAATTGTGTTGACACAGAAATAGAATCTGTGTCGACAGAAAAGTTGGTGTCGACACAACTCTGTCGAGACCTTGTATTAGTATATTTTTGTGTCGACACGCAAAAATTGGTGTCGACACACTCTGTTGAGACTTTGATAGTCCGTGTCGACACTAGCATAAGTATGTCGACACATAGACGTGTCGACTAAAACTAAGTTTTGTCGTGACCTAAGTCATTTCTGTCGACACATGTATATTTTTGTCGACTAGTATTATTACTAAGTAAGGCGTGTCTTTTGACCTACCCTTTACCAGTAGACTATAAATAGAAGAAGACAAAATCTGGTCGACTACGCTTTTAGAATTCTCGACTATAGACTTTGTGTCGACAAACATATTCTTTTATCTTCCCTTCTCTCTCTCTCAACAATGGTGCCACACCAGGACGACAAGATCAATGAAGGATACGAGCTAATTTGTAGGGGATTCGAGACAGCTTCACAAGAAATCAAGGGTGTGCTTACCCTAATCTCAGAGAATGGGTTGGAGTATTTGGTCTCTGAACCATCAAGGATATGAAAGAAAGAAGTTCTTGAATTTTACTCGTCTGTAACTGTGGATTCTGAAGGAAAGAAGATGAAAGCCACTGTTCATGGTACAAGAGTGAAACTCTCACAGAAGACGATCAGGAAGTCGGTTCAACTCCCCAGAGTTAAAGAAGATTATGATATTATTTCATCAATGACAAAGAATGCACTCAGTTGGTGTGGAATGAATCCAAACACCATGGTAGGATCCTCAATTACCAGGAAGGGAATGAATTCCCAAAGTAAATTTCTCTCAGAGTTCATAGGCAAGGTAATTCTCTACAAGGCAGGTGGACATGATAGAATTTCTGCTTACATGTTCAACCTTATGACCAGAGTCATATTCAGTATAAAAACAGATTGGTCATCAGTAGTTTTTGAAAAGATTCAAGAAGGTATTAAGAAGCCAAATCTAGGTAGAATACTAAGCTTGGATCTAGCTTCCACTATCCCAGATGTTATGAATCAACTGCCAGGATCTAAGATCAATCACATGAGGAGGATGGATATGAGAATTCTATCCAGATGGGATAGAGTCTTGACAAAGGAAGTTTCTACTCCACAGAAACAGGTAAAGAAGGATAGGAAGAAGAAAACCATTGTCCAAGAAGCAGAATCCTCCAGTGATTCTGAAGAAGAAGTGGTCTTCAGCTCAGATGAAGACCAACAGGAAAAAGAAGCTCAAGCTCAGGTGGAGAGCAGTAAGCAACTAGAGAGTCAGATAGTCTCCACTCTAGGGGAGAGAATACTGAAATAACTGTTCAAAACACTGAATAATCACAGATGCATGCCCAAGGGGGAGGTATTGCTGAAGCTGCTCTTGAAAGTGAGTATGATGTTGATACTGTGATGGATATTATATCAGAAATAAACAAAAAAGCACAGGTCAATACTGAGAATGAAGCACAAGATGCACAAATGACAGATCAAGCTCAAGATGAGCAAGTCCACTTCTCTAATGTTGAGAAGATCCTTGACAAAGATCTTTATGTCCAGAGGGAACTGTTAGTTCAAAAAGACAACCTTGTTCCTCCTGTTCAGATGCAGCAGGAGTTCACTTTGGAAGAATTGTTCCCTGACTTCAATAAAACAGGGACTGAGGGGGAGCAGCAAAGGATTGAGAAAGAGATACAAGGAACTGAGGGGGAGATATCTCAGCATGCCCCTACTGATATGGACACTATGAATATACAAAGCACATCAAAATCTTATGATGATGAAGAAGCCACCATGGCTAAGAAAAGGAAGTCGGTCGCTATCAGGAAAAGGAGCACAGGCTAAAAGAAAGCCTTACAAACAGTCTCTCAACCATCAAACATGCAGATGGACTTCAGTTCACTGATGGTGAAACTACAAGTAAAACTGGAAGAGCAAAGACAATCTTTGGAGAAGTATGTGGATGAGACACATAAAGAACTGCAGTTCCAGCTAGCTCAAGAAATTAAATCCATCAGATTCGAAAGTAAATGTGAATAAGAAAGAGATGACAGATTGCTTCCACATGGGAGGTAATGTTATAGTATATCTGGATACCCAACAACAAGAAATGAAGACTATAATTGAAGACATTGCAGTCAAGCAAGGATATATTCTCGAAAATCAATTCAGATCAAATGAAAATCTCAAGGACTCACATGCTGAAATTCACAATAAAATTTGAGGTATAGCCACGGATGTCAAAGCTGAACTTTCTAAACAAATTAAAGATGATCTAGCAGCTGTCCAAAAAGCCATTGAAGCTTCTCAAAAGGCTATTTCTGATCACCTGACTAAATTCCAAGCCTACTACAAAGAAGGTACTGAATATCTGGCTGATTAAGTAAGGTTTCAAAAGAATGATCTGAGAGATCATATAGTCAGAGAAGTCATAAAGGCGGAGAGGATATTAGTCAAAGCTAGCTCTGATCATGTTAAATGGGTACCTAATACCATCAGAGCTACCATTGGATTTCCACCCCTATGTGATGAAGATAACATTGTTGAATCTAGTGTTCAACTAGATTATATTGAAGGTGTTCAGCAAGAAGTTGCACAGGTCACTACTAGAAAAATGGCTTTTAGCCACGAATTCTTTTGCCACGGGGGAAAATCGTGGCTAATAGTGAGTATTAGCCACGGTTTTTTTCCGTGGCTAAAAGTCTAGTATTAGCTACGGTTGACTAATCCGTGGCTAATATTGGACTTTTAGCCACGATTTGCCTGAACCGTGGCTAAAAGTCTAGTATTAGCCACGGTTTGCCTGAACCGTGGCAAAAGGTTGTGGCTACATTTAGTCCCACACCGCCAAAACAAAACGAAATTTTGGGTTTATAAGGAATTTATTTCAATTAGTATTTGAAATAAATATGGCAGGCGGCCGGGCGGCGGCCGCGGCCCGGCGGCGGCGGTCCGGCGGCGGCGGCAGCGGCAGCGGCAGCGGCGGCGTGGGTGTGGCGCGTCGGCCGGCGGCGGCGGCTGCTGGCCTGAATTTTTTATGTTATGAGTGGCCCTTTAACCACGACAATTAAACTGTGGCTAAAAGTCCAGTATTAGCCACGGCAATCAAACCGTGGCTAAAAGTCCAGTATTAGCCGCGGTTTTGGACTTTTAGCCACGGTTTGGACTTTTGGACTTTTAGCCACGGTTTTGAGAAAATAATCTTCCTGCTTGGGTCTGGTACATTCTTCTTGGATGTCATCAAGTCTTGCCCACCAAGAAATGTCTGAGAGTTGACTCTGGGAATAACTGCTTCTAGATGCAAAGCCATATAATCAGCTGGATTGAAGACTTTCTTGCTTACTTGAAGTTTATCCAGCTCCTTTTCTCTGAAAGATGACATAGTAGAGAATGAAGATGGATCTTTCCCTTCTTCTACAGCTTTTCTGATCTAAGAAAGGCCAATCAGTTCCTGAAGTCTACCCATCCTAAAGTTTGGGTCAAGTTCCTGTTCAACAGGTAGCTGATCTTCTTGAGGAGGTAATATAGTGACTGCTTTGAACTAAGTGGATTGAGCTTGAAAGCATGTTGAATTAAGTTGTTCATCATTTTGGGAGTAGAGAGAACTAGGAGGGGCAGCCTCACTATATTTTCCTTAAGATCTGAGAGATTCATCATGTCTTTTGACTGTAGCTGTCATTTGATTCTTTGAAGCAATTTGTTGGAGAGAAGGAGAAGATGAAGGATTCTGAAAAATTACTTCTTTCACTTGCTCTGAGGAGCTCTGACTTCTGTGCTGCTGACTGCTTCCCTGAAACTGAGTTCTGGAGGATCTGTCCTGCCTTTGAGATGATCTTGAATAAGAGGAAGGCTGGGAAGATGCACCAGAAGCTCGATAGATAGCACCTGAAGCACCAGCAGCAGGAGGTGGAGGAGGAGGAGGAGGACCTCTTCTGAATTTCTTAGGGGTGGAGAATATCTCCTGCTCTTCTTTCTTACTTTTTGCTCATTCTTGGATAGCCACATCCAGCTCTCCATGCCAGGGTATGGGGTAATTCCTTTCAAAATGTAATAAGGTGTATCATTAGTATTTCCTGGTTTCAGAGTAGCCTGGGGAGCAACTTTTCTTTTCTTTGAGACTTTATTTTCTTAGAATCACTATCATCTGAATCATCATCATCAGATAAATCTTGAGGATTAACATATAATTCATTTATTTCCTTTATTTGCTTGTCAATTATCTTCTTAGTAGCCTTTTCTTTGGCTTCTTCCAGAATATCATTAGCAGTCAAATCATCCAAAGAGGGATAAGGACTAATAGGCTCACAAAGATTGATTAGACTTGTTTTTAGGGCTAAAGCCAAATATTCTGAGGCCACTAGATCAAGTAAATCATCAGCAATTGAGAGAGCATCATTCTCATTCTTCTTTTCTGGAGAAAGCAAAAAACTCAAAATCCATAGAGGATGACATATCTGTACATTCTGTAACTGATAGAGTGTCTGAACAAGATGGAGCTGATTTATTCTGCAGAAGATGTTTCATAACAGAGGGACTTATGGGTCTGGTATAACAGACCATAGCCCTGGAAGAAATAGCCTCATTTGAAAACAAAACTGTTTTGAACATAGAGAAGGAATGTAAAAGAATTTTCAAATAAATAGATGGGTTAATAAAATAATAACCACTGGAAATCTCAGGGATTGACACATCAATGTCCTTATTTGTCATCAGCAAATCTGAAAATAGAACTATGTCTGTACAAAACTTTTGAAAAGCTTCTTCCTCCTATTCTGCTGGAGGAATCTGAACCTGAAGTTCTGCTGATACTGGACCTGCAGCATCTTCATGGGACATCTCCCCCTGCCTTGTTTAGGTGGGGACTGGAGCCAGGCCCCTAGATGAAGAAGGGATAGAGGAAGTAGAGAGAGAAGAAGTGATGAGGGCAGAAAGAGAGGAAATTGATTGAGCAAGAGGTGAAGTTTCCTCTACTATCAGGGATTTTAGGGTGGGAGTAAGAAGTTCCAGAATATGAGAGATAGAGATATGATCATCTTGAAGAAAGTCAGCTAGAGTCTGAGTTGAGACAGAAGTATGAGAGGGAGGAGGAGTGAAATCTGTCATGATTTCATCCTGGATTGGAGAGATTCTGGGGAAATGGATGGGAAAATTTTGAGGAGAGTTGTGAGGAGAGGCTTCAATGTTTATTGGTGAATTAGGTTGACGAGAAGGGGAAGATTGAGGAGAGAGCAGATCAAAATTTGGAGATGATAAGTTGGAGAAGAGTTGAGATTTAATATGGTGTTGAGGAGACTGGGTATGAGAGGAAAGAGTGACTTGAGATGAAGGAGGAGTTGGAAAGGCAGTGGTAGGGTGAGAAGAGGCAGTATTGGTGATGGTTGGAGATTCAGGGGGTGGAGGAGGAAGGGAGGCAACTTCATCAGTAGGGTGAGGAGTGGCTGTGACAGTCCTGGTGTCCTCAGATGTGCGAGAGGAGGCTCCAGCCCTGGAGGGTTTCTGAATTGACCTCTCCCACTTCCCGAACAAATATGAATCCATCCTTTTGCTGGCATTAATAGCTATGGTTGGAGAAACCAAAAGCTCTAGGGCTTTCTGTTGAAGGAAGAATCCTATAATCCTTCCTAGACAGACTTCCTTTTTGTTATTCTTTCTCTTAATCAAATCGAAAAACAAACTGGCCCAATCAATGGCCTTCCTGTTTACTAAAGCAGACATTATGGAAAACTGCTGCATGTTGATATTATCATGGGCCGAGTGCTTGCCAAGCAGAACCTTGCCCACTATATCCGCGAGAAACTTAAACCCTACAGATAGGTTTTTCTTTAATAACTTAGATGGAATGCCCTCGGCATGACCCATCTCCAGAAGCATCCTGTTATATTCTTCACTGTCCTGATCCAAATCATCTGTTCCATTCTGTAGCTCAAAAACTTCTGTAAGAGATGCAGTGTTTAGAGTAACCTGTTGTCCCGAGATGGAACCAATCATCGAAGAATCATTGACAGAGGAGGTATAAAACCATTCCTTTATCTCAGCAACAGATAGTTTTAACCTTATAGACATAAGTTTCTTCAACCCCTGATCGTCGCAAAGCTGCAGCATTTCCTAAAACACAACATCACAATGACTGAAAGAGCCGAAGTCGACATCAAATCCTGTGTCGAACTTCATCACTGCGAGAACTGCTGCAGAGATTGCCATGGAAAACCTGTAAATTAGAGAGAGCGAAAAATTAAGAGCAGAGGGGAAATATGAAAGCGCGGGACAGAGATCGAGAAGAAACCTAAATATTGGTTTTTGAAATGTGAAGAGACGATATCTGGCCGACGATAAAAACAAAAACATCGATCTTAGGTCAAAGATTTAATTTATAAGCAAATAATATCTTTGGTCTCTGATCTCAGTCGGAAAATCAATCGTCGAGCTAAGGTCAACGATTAGTTTTTTGATGAAAATTCGTCGATCTCTGGTCGACGATTTTGTCTTCACACAGAGCTATCGTCAATCTCAGGTCGATGATTGAGCTCAAGATGAGTTTGAAGATCGTCGATCTCCGTTCGACAATCGTTGACCACATCTTCACACAGACAAAAATTTATGATTAATCCATGCCATTTATCATTCTAAGCTGATTCAAAAAGAATAGATGTTTTTGCACATCTAGAGGCTTGGTAAAAATATCTCCTCTTTGCAAATCAGTGGAGATAAACTTGAGGTTAATCTTATTTTTGTCAACATAATCTCTAAGAAAATGATGCCTTATTTCTATATGCTTGGTCCTAGAATGCAGGACTGGATTTTGTGCAATAGATATGGCACTGGTACTGTCAAAAAAGATGGTGGAATCTTTGAGAGAGTACCCATAATCTAGTAGCTGATTTTGAATCCACAAGATCTGTGAACAGCAACTACCAGCTACTATATATTCAGCCTCTGTAGTTGATGTAGACACAGAAGATTGTTTCTTGCAAAACCAGGAAACTAATCTATCACACAGGAACTGACAGGTTCCTGAAGTGCTTTTTCTGTCAACTCTGCATCCAGCATAGTCAGCATCAGAATATCCAGTTAATTCAAATTCTGACTCTGTGGGATACCAAAGTCCTAGATTAGGACAACCCTTTGAATACCTTAAAATTCTTTTGAGGAGAATTAAATGAGATTCTTTAGGATTGACTTGAAATCTAGCACAAAGACATGTTGTAAATATTATATTAGGTCTACTTGCAATAAGATATAATAGGGACCAAACAATGGCCCTAAAATTTTTCTGATCAACAGGTTTTCCCTTTTCATCAGAATCAATTACTACATTAGAAGTCATAAGTGTCTTCATAGCTGAGGCATCAGCCATCCCAAACCGTTTTACTAATTCCATTAGCATATTTGGACTGGGATATGAAGATGCCATCAGGAGCTTGCTTTACTTGAATACCAAGAAAGTAAGAGAGTTCACCCATGCTACTCATTTCAAACTTGGAGTGCATAAGGTCAGAAAACCTTTTGCAAAGTTTAGAATCAGTAGATCCAAATATAATATCATCAACATATACTTGAACTAACAGAATCCTATCATGATGATGTCTAACAAATAAAGTCCTATCTACAGTGCCTCTAGAAAATTTATGCTCTAAAAGAAAGCTAGCTAGGGTTTCATACCAAGCTCTTGGAGCTTGGTTTAGACCATAGAGAGGCTTATGCAATTTGAAAACATGGGAGGGCTGAGTTGAAGAGATAAAACATGGTGGCTTTTCCACAAATACTTCTTCTTTAAGTTCCCCATTGAGAAAGGCACTTTTGACATCCATTTGATATACCTTGAATTTCTTGTGAGCAGCATATGCCAAGAAAATTCTGATAGCTTCAAGCCTTGCAACAGGTGCAAAGGTCTGATCATAGTCAATACCTTCTTCTTTCCTGTAGCCTTGTGCTACTAATCTTGCTTTGTTTCTGACAACTATGCCTTGAGCATCCAATTTATTTCTGAAGACCCATTTAGTTCCAATTACTAACTGTCCTTTGGGTCTAGGAACCAAATTCCAAACTTTGCATCTTTCAAACTGATTTAGCTCCTCTTGCATTGCAATAATCCAGTGTGGATCTTGCTCTGCATCTTTAATGGATGAGGGTTCAATATGAGATAAGAAACAGGCATGCATCATATCTTCATTGAGTTGATGCCTTGTCTGCACACTCACTGACATGTCTCCTATCACTTGAGATATGGGATGATCTCTAAGTGTAACATAGTAAGGAGGTGGAGTTTGATCAACAACAGTAGCATCAAGAATTAATTCCTCTTGTGGAATTAAGTTTGCTGTTGGAGAGCCTTTAGCAGTTTCTAGAGATTCCTCTTCACTATCTTCATCAATCTGTGGAGAGGGATGAGATATCACCTTTTGGGTGAAATTCAATTTATCCAATTTCTCACATAGATTTGGTACCTGCAAGAGATTACTGGTAGAAGCTTCCTTCTCCTTGTAAAACATATTAGCTTCATCAAAAGTAACATGAACAGAATCTTCAATTTTATAAGATGATTTATTGAAAACCCTATATGCCTTACTAACTTGGGAATATCCTAGAAAAATTCCCATTGTAGCTTTGGCTTCAAACTTTCTAAGGTAATCTTTGTTGTTATTATGAATAAAACAAATACAGCCAAAATTTTGAAAATAATCTATTTTAGGTTTCTTCCCTTTGAGTAATTCATAGGGAGTCTTGCCCTTAAGTTTGTGTGTCAAACTTCTGTTCAAGACATAATTTGCTGTGCTTACAGCTTCTGCCCAATAGGATAGAGGCATGTGAGCATCAGCAAGCAATGTGCCTGCAACTTCAATGAGTGTTTTTTTCCTTTCAACTACCCCATTTTATTGGGGAGTTCTGGGAGCAGAGAAGCAATGTCTGATACCTTCCTTCTCACAGAATTTTTACATAGGAAGAGATTCAAACTCAGTGTCATGATCACTTCTGATCAATGCAACTTGAGTAGAGTACTCAATCTTTATGTATTTTAGAAAGTCTGTAAGAGCCTTGAAGTTATCTGACTTTTTTCTCAAGAAGAAAACCCAAGAGAACCTAGAGAACTCATCTACAATGACTAAAGTATAGAACTTCCCTCCCAGGCTTTGTACAGCAATTGGTCCAAAAAGGACCAAATGAAGCAGATACAAAATCCTAGGTGAATCACTCTTATTAACTGATTTAAAGCTATTTTTAGTTTGCTTTCCTTCTTGACAAGCCTTGCAAAGGCTTTCCTTCTTGTAGCGGCAAGAGGGCAATCCTCTAACAAGGTAATCCCTAGATAACCTAGCAATGTTTCTAAGGTTTACATGCCCTAGCCTTTTATGCCATAAAGTATTATTATTGCTAACCTGATTAAATAAATAGATTTCTGAATAAGCGGAATGAAAATCAACTAAGTAAATATTACCTAACCTATATCCTGACAACACAATGTTGTTATTTAAAGAAATATTGCACTTTGAATCAGTAAAGCATACCTCAAAACCTGCATCACATAGCTGGCCTATGGATATCAAGTTATGTTTCAGACCACTTACATATGCCACTTTCCTGAATGTGACATCTCCAAGTGTGAATTCTCCATATCCTTCTGTTTGGCCAAAGCTTGAGTCACCAAATACAACTTTTGGACCCAGCTTTGCCTTATAGTTATTTAGGTTGGCCTTGTTTCCTGTCATGTGCTTGGAGCACCCACTATCCAAATACCATCTATCCTGTATGGTAGGATAGGTCTTCACCTGCAAGAAGGCAGATTATATATTTTGGACCCAGTTAACCTTAGGTCCTGGCTTCTTTTCATACTTAAAACTTGAAATATAAGAATATTCAGGTTGACATTTATAGCCTAAGGGATGAAATCTCCTAGGTGGTATTATCCAGTTAGTTAAGGGATGAAATGATTTAGAGTTAGGGTTCTTATTGAGATTTCTGTTTCTGTTGAAATTGAAGTTTTGATAACTCTGTTCTGAGTTCGACGATTTAGGTTGAGATCGTCGATCTGCGTTCGACGACCAGCATTGATGTCATCGATCTCGGTTCTCAGAGTAATAGTAGCTATTATCTGGGTTCCACGATCGTCGATCTCTGTTCGATGATACATAGTGATATCGTCGATCACCGTTTGTAGATTGTTTGAACTCAAGCTCTGGGTTCTGAGATCGTCGATCTGCGTTCGATGCATAATGCTGAAATCATCGATCTTGGTTCGACGATTTTTGTTGAGACTTAGTTGTTTGTTTTTCTTTATTTTTCTCAACTTGTTTTAGAACCTTTTTAACCCTTTTAATTTGCTCTGTATTTTTCTTGCTTTTTTCTGAAATAAACTTTATGGGTTGTGAGAGATGATTTTTCTGGATGACTGGTGGTTCACTGGATGATGCACTTAATCCCAACTTACTTTTATTAAGCCTAGCATTGAGTGTGCTGGTTATTTCTTCTAGCTGTTTACTTCTTCCATTTAATGATTCCTCTAGCTGTTTTGCCTTACTTAATTCCATTTTTAGAAAAATGATTTGTTCACTATACAAGTCTATTTCACTTTTTAATTTGTTGTTTTCTGATACTAAAGTGTCATAGTTAACTTGCCTATCTCTGAGAAGTTTGATTTTCTTCTCAGACCTAATTAGATCACAATACATGGATTTAAAGTTTGATTTAAAATCTTCAGAGGTAAAGTCAAAATCTTCCAATACCTTATCACAATCTAAACATTCTTCAGATTCTTCTTCTTCTTTGACATTTCCTGAAGCATTGATGGCCATTAAGCACATTTCCATGGCCTTTACTTCTTCTTCATCTTCACTAGAGCTGGAGGAAGATGATTCTTCAGTATCACTCTATGTTTTTGCAACAAATCCTCTCTCCTTCTTTTTGTGTTTATAGGAGGATGGTTTGCTGGAGTGCTTCTTGGAGTCTTTCTCCTTTCTCCTTTCCTTGTGTTTGTTTTCTGGACACTCTGGAAGAATGTGTCCAGCTTTTCTGCAACCAAAACAAATGATTTCTTTAGAAGGAGTTTTATCATACCTTGGTTTATCATCACTCCTTGATGATTTTCTTCTAAATTCTTTTCTCCCCATCTTGAAGAATCTCTTTGCAAAGAGACTCATCAGTTCTTCATTTGATGGAGAAGTTTCTGATTCTTCTGAAGCTTTGAAAGCAATATTCTGCTCATTCCTTATTGTTGTAGCATTCTTTTGTTGCTCAGCTTCTCTTGTCTTCAGCAGCTGTTCATAGGATTTCAGCTTTCCTAAGACTGATTCAGTGGTCATCTCATGTATGCTTCTGGTCTCTCTGATAGGCCAGATTTTAGAGTCCCATGAGCTGGGGAATCACATGAGAATCTTGTCATTTATTTCTGTGACTGAGATGTCCTTTTCAAGGGTTTTCAGTTCATTAACAATGATACAGAGTTTGTTATACATCTAAGAAACTTGCTCAGTTTCTTCCTTTTTAAAATTCTCATACAGGGAGATGAGATGAGCTCTCCTATCCTTCCTTTCATCTGTTGATCCTGCAACCATCTAGTTTAAGGAATCCCAAATGGCCTTAGCTGATTCACATTCAGCTACCTTCTAAAATATGTCGTCAGACATTGTTTGTGCAAGTATATTCATGGCTTTTGCATCATCAATTTTTTGCTTTCTTGTATGCATCATTGTAGTCTGGAGGAGGTACTGCAGTCATATTTATGGAAGTGCTTGGGGTGGCAGCTGGTGGCAAAGGTACTCCTGTTAAGATAGAGGCATAAATATCTTCATCAATAGAGTTCATATAAAGTCTTATTCTTGTCTTCCATATTCCAAACTTTTGCAAGTTGCAAACTGGAGGTCTGGTGCTTGCAAAATCCTTGTACTGAGCCATGGTATAATAAAGAGGAATAGAGTAAGAAAATATCTATCAGAGATCTTAGGTTTAGGTGTTAGCATGTACAACCTTCAACAACACACCCTCTGATACCAATTGAAAGTGAGAGTATAAATAGGTTCTTACTCTAGAGGGGAGTGAATAGAGTATTTAAAACTTATTTTAAAATTTAATTGCGGAATAGAAATACTAATAAAAGAGACTAGATAAAAGAACTAAGAAGGACTACCACAGCAACACAGCACACAAAGAAATCACAAGGCAACACAGATGACACAAGAAAATTTATACTGGTTCACCAAAACTGGTTATATCCACTCTTCTACCACCCAGGTAGGAATCCACTTAGGTTTTTGATTAGGTGCCCTATCACCACAAGATCTGCTTCAGGTAGATCTAGAAACCCTTTGAGCTTTTGATCAGGAGCTCAAAATCCAATAAGTTTTTGATCAGGTGCCCTAATCACCAAAGAGTTCACTTTTGAAGGGAGAGATAACCCTGTACAGATGGAGGTAAAAGAAAAAGTATATGAGAATCTTCTCTTTCTCAGACAAGTGAGAAGATTATGTGGATTAAATAAAAAATTACAAGCTCCCCCTAGGATATTGTATGAATCCAGGAAGATGAAGCTTGGCCCTGGGTGTAGGACTTCAAAGTGAAAAGGTTGTAAAGCCCTTTTTGAATCTGATAATAGTGGTTGATGTTGAGATTCTCTGTGAATCTTCGAAGACTGAAGAGAGAAGAAGACTGGTGAAAAATTGTTAAGAGAGAGTTCTTCTTCTTCTTCTTAGCAAAGCATGCAGTATCCACTGAGAGCAAAAGATCTTTTCTTTCTGTTTGATTACTAACTTGCATACTGTCTCTTTCTCCTTTTTTTGTTATATTGAGATATATGTTCTGTCAGTGAGAAGAAAAACGGACTGAATTTGAATTCCCAAGGCAAGGCATAGTTTACTGCAAGAAATAAGGAGCCCAAACGGCTAGAATGGCTGGCAATCATAAATACAATCCATAACTGTCTCTACACAATATTCTGTGAATGCCATAATAAATGCTTCAAGAAATACGGCTATCATTCTTGGGAGAATCAGCATTTATTATCAGAATATATCTTGCCTTAAAATAATTGACCATAGCCATACCAAATAAAGACTTCTGACTGATCTGAAAAACTGATAGAAGAAGACAGCATAAAATCGTTAAGACTCGGATCAGAGATCGTCGACTAGGGATAAGAGATCGTCGAGCTTCGATTACTGGAGAGAAACAAGAAATCGTCGACCTGAGCTCGTGGATCCTCGAGCCCAGTTCAGAGTAGGAGACTCTGAGATCATCGATGGGAGATCGAAGATCGTCGAGCAGAGTTCGACTATAGTCGAACTGTTATAGATGAATCACAACATATTCTGAATCTGAATCTGAGTCCAATGCAAAGCTTGTCTGCCCAAACCTGATCTAAAGGGGATCTAACTAAGACTAAAGACAGAGACCCTGGCTATAGAAGAGGGTCTAAACAACCTAAGAGTGAACCTAGCACAAAACCAAATAGAGGTTCCAACAATTTCTGTTTATATGTTACCCTGCTGTGAAATAAATGTACACATATTTTTTTCTTTGTTTTATCATGTGTGGTGTATATCATTGACTAAGGGTTATGACTTCTCCAAATAGGGGGAGATTGTTGGGTACACTAGAAATTGTGTACCAGATTTGGAGAAGCCTCACTATACTCAATGATATACATCAATTGGTATTTGATGGGATGTTGAGTTTTAGTGTACAGGTTTAAGAAATACAAGAAAATTTCTAAGTACAAGTGTCGACACTTGTAAGGAATTGTGTCGACACCTGAAGTAGGAACTGTGTCGACACCCAGGAGTTATGTCGACACCAGAAGCAAGGCATGTGTCGACACCCAGGAATTGTGTCGACACCTGAAGTAGGAGTTGTGTCGACACACGGGACTTGTGTCGACATACACTCAATGTAATCTATCAACAACAGCTATACTGAGTCTAAAAGGCTTGTGTCGACACACAGGACTTGTGTCGACACACACTCAACGACGTATGGACACAGACTCAACGATATTTGGACATACACTCAACGCCATCTATCAGCATCGGCTATGTCGAGACCAGGAGCAGTTGTATCGACACACAGGACTTGTGTCGACACATACAACAGAAGCTGTGTCGAGAAGATAAAGAATGACTGTGTCGACACATTGGAAGCTGTGTCGACATCATCAAGAATTGTGTCGACACATGGTCTATTTGTGTCGACACATTTGAAGTAGTTTGTTGACAGTGTCCTGCTGAGAAAGAATTTCAATGAAGGGTCAGTTGTCACGATTGAAGACTTGACAGCTGTCATACGTAACACGACTGGCACATCTGTCAGTACTGTCAGAAGGTCATTATAAACCGGATCAGTAGGTAATCATGGATGAACTCTATATAAAGGGATTATCCATAACAACCATAATATCCAATAGAAAAAATATATAGAACTAACAACAAGTAAGGGAGAGCAAGAGGCTAACCTAGAAGAAGGCAGATCCTGAATAAGTCTGCAAGAAAGATTCAGATCTGATTCTGAATTTAAGAAGGAAGTTGATTAATGATCAACTTCAACACCAAGTAAAGATCAACCTTATTTTGTTCAAATTCAAAAAGCTTTGAAGAAGCTAAGTTAGGTTGGATCTGAAGTATTCAGTCATTAAAGAACTCATCAAGAAGCTCTCACCCATTTAGGTTTCAATCTGGGTGAAATTTCTATTTCTTTAAATAAACTTTTCTTGTAAGATCTTATATAGATCTGAGTTGTAAGCCTGTATTTATAAAGGCTGAGGTAGGGCTGAGTGTCTGAGGTGTAGGACTTATTAAAGTTTGAGTTGTAGGCCTGGATATAAAGGCTGAGGTAGGGTTGTTGCCTTAGGTAGGGTTCCTGGGTAGAATTTGAGGTAGGACTTGAAGAAGTCTGAGCTGTAGGAATCTATCAGGTTATGAGTTGTAAGATCTGTGGATCTGAGATAGTGGAAGGAAGTTTGGCTGAATCCAGTTCTCTACTGGATAGGCGAAGGGGGAAGTGAATGTACCCACAAATTGGGGAACCACTATAAATCTTTCTATGTTGTGTTGTGTTTATTTTTCTAAGAACTGTGATTTTTATGTTGTGTTAGATCTTGTTAATTGCCTAAATAGTTTAAAAGATTAGAACCTATTCACCCCCCCCCCCCCTCTAGGTTTCTAGGCTCTTGAAATCAAGTCTTTCAACTTGTAGTGATTCCACTATATTTGAATAGTCTAGAAGAAGTACAACTGATAATATATTAGTCAAATAGATGTTAAAATTATTGAAGTGAAAGTGGCAGCTTTGGCGGTCTATTCAGGCGGAATGTGCAGACTGTTTTGGCAGTCTCGGCGGTCATATCGTGTGGTCTAAGCGGACAAAGCTGGCGATTAGCTAGGTCGGCCAGTGTTCTACAGCTTGTTCCCCAGGTTGTAGCTAAGCGGATAGAATGTTATCCGCAGTGTTGTTGGGTTGGCCAGTGTTGCGGACTTGGCCCGGTTCTGCATCATGCCCAGGGTTGGTTGTCTGGGTTGTCGCGCTGTCTGTGCGGACTGATGTTGTTGTCTGTCGAGCTTGGCAGTAGTCTGCTTTGTGCGCCTTGGCTACAAGCTCGGTTATTTGTGGTCTGGAGCTGTGTACGCAAGTGGGCGGACTTGGATGGTACTCGCTGAGTTCGCCTTTTTGGTGATCTAGTCTAGCTGGGCTTAGCGGCTTGTCAGAGGCTTGGTATCCTACCTTGGTGGTACAACCTTTGCGGTCTCGCTCTTGGCTAAGTCGCAGCGGTCTGGTGTGTATCTGCAACATTTGCGGATACACTTGGTACTCGTACAGGATATGGTGGTTATCCTATCATCTAGGGCGGTGATCACACTCCTCTCCACACCAATAAATAGGACCCCCCCCCTGTCACATCAGAAGATACCGAGTGAATAGTAAGTGAACTCGCGGGAGGTTGCTGCGTGAAAGTATCTAGCATCTACATAAATCACCTAGAGAGGGGTGAATAGGTGATGTTTGTGTCTTTTTGCAGAATAAAAATTATCTAAAAATTCAAGCACGCAAACACAAAGATTTATAGTGGTTCCCCGTATAGGGTACGTCCACTGTCCCGCCTCGCCTATCTACCACGAAGGGATAGATTTAGGTATTTCACCTTTCTCAGATTATCACAATCTTACACCTCGGAGCAACACTCCTACACCTCGATCCACAACCGGATCTACACCTCGATCTACAAACCGGATCTACAAACTCAATCCACACACGGATATACAATCTCGATCCACTAATGGATCTACAAACTCGATCCACTAATGGATCTACATCGGAAGAACAAACTTCTTATAATCTCGGAGACAAAGCTCCTATACATGTTAAAACAATTTTTACAACAAATAATAAAAATTTTACTCTTCTAGATCTGAAATCTCCAAGGATCTTCCTTCTTGAAAACTGAAAATCTCTGTGAAGAAAGTTAAGCAAGAAATCCGAGAAAACTTGATCTGAAAACCTTGGATCCGACACGATCAAATGGATGTTGAAGAATCTTGGAATCTTGGATCTGTCGAATCTTTTCTCCTATTGAATTGCTGGATCTAGAGAGAGCGGTAGAGAAGAATTGACGATGAAGATGGCAGCTTCTCCCGAATTTTTGAAAGTGCGAGAGCGATTTTTATTCTGTAAATTCAATTAGGGTTTTTGATTCCGATTGAAAAGACTATATATAGATCATCGTCTAACGGTTATAAGTCATTAAGGAAAGATCCATGTGGATAAATCATCATTAACTTAGATTAATTTGAAATCACGTCAGAAGATTTGAAACGAAAAATCTGCAAGTCCATTTCTCGAGAAGAAATAGATTTCTCGAGAAATGATTAGCTTTCTCGAAAAAAAGAAATGGTCTCTCGAGAAAAGACTTGACGAAAATTTCTTTGAAGTAAAATACAGATTTCTAGAGAAGGATATTATTTCTCGAGAAAAGTACTTAGCACAAATTTAGAACTGAAGACAGATTTCTCGAGAAGAATATGATTTCTCGAGAAATGGTCTGACCTTCTTGAGAAATTTACTTAACGAAAAATCTGTGAACTTAAAGACTGATTTCTCGGAAAAAGAATTGATTTCTCGAGAAAAAGACTTAGCTTTCTCGAGAAATGATTTGGCCTTCTCGAGAACTACTTTGCTTTTCTCGAGAACTAACTTGGCTTCTCGAGAAATCTATAGGACATTTCTCGATAAATGTACTTAGAATATTTTCAGACAATTTCCCGAGAAGTCTTATGGTTTCTCGAGAATAACTTTGCTTTCTCGAGAAATTTACTTAGACTTCTTGATAAATACATTTCATTTCTAAAGAAATGGACTTAGGAAATTTTTCACAAAAAATTTTCTTTTCTTCTTTGTTGAAACTAACAACCCTTCCTTTCTTCCATTTCTCTAGTACTTGAAAATAAAGTGCATCCCAATAGAGAGGTTACATATGAGTCAACACCATGTATCACACAATGAGGGATTACATTGCATGGTCCTGTGTTTAGTGACTCATTGTAAACTGACATTGGTCTACACTTGACAATAATAACCTGCAAGCACTCAACTAAAGAATAGCATCAAATAAAAACTTAATTCATCTTAGTTCAAGGGTGACTTCATACAAACCTAGGTTATTGTGGATACAATACCCAACACTGCGGTTAGAGTTTTTTATTTGCACAGTTTGTTGAGTTTGATCGGTTTGTGATGTGCAGGTTATGCGAATTGTGCTGAGGAGCCAAGTACTTGGTTCTGACTTCAGTCAGGGTCAGTGTAGATTCTTCGATTTCAACTGGTGGTTAGCAGTAGGTCGCAGCTTGCGACTAGGCAGTATCTCTTCTGCAACTTGTTTCCCTATTCAATAAGTTGTCTGCCTCTGGGCGGCTTGTTTAGTTCGGTGGCAGCAGTCTGCGTGATCTGGCGGCTAGGAGACCTCGTGGTCAGGCAGCTTGCAGTTCAACGGACAAAGTTTCTTTCAGCATTGGAATAACGGGCAGTCTGCGCGGCTTGTTGCGGTCTTGCGACCAGGTGGCTTCAGTGGACTTCTTAGTGGTTAGCAACAGGGCTGACGGTTACTTCTTGTGTCCACACGGTTTGTTTTTACTTTGTGTTTTTCATGATTCATCGGATACATTGGCAATCATGTCTCGACATGTATGTCTTGCTCCGTAAAGTTTTTTTATAAGTACAGACTCTTGCTCTTCTGGTTGTCTTTTGGTTTGCTTGGGCTCAGTGTGGTTGAGTGTTCTTTTGCCTGGTGTCCCGTTTTCCGCTATCACAAATTTGTTCATGGTATCAGAGGGATCAGAGGCTGAGAAGTGATCAAACGTTAGTTTGCCTTGTTTGCTTCTAAGAGTTTAAGCTTACCAAGGTGATTGCAATGAAAGGTGAATTTGCAAGAGGTCTTGGAATTGAGCTCCTTACAGCGACTAACTTCATGAAGTGGAAGTTGTATATGGAGAGCTATATTTTATGCGAGGACCTTTGAGAGGTCATCTATAGAGACGAAAGGTAGGAGGTTACTGCTACTGTTGGTGCTGAAGCAGTGAGAGCTTGGAGAAAGACTAATGTGAAAGCAGAGTTTGTTCTCAAGCGGGATATCTCATCAGAACTCTTTGACCACATTATCGGATGTCAGGCTATTGCTGAGATTTGGACTTCCTTTAATGGATTGTTCAGCAGGAAGAATGTAGCATTGCTACAGTTTCTGGAGAATGAGTTGGCAATGGTCATTCAAGGTGATATGTCTATCACTACATTCTTCTTGAAAATGAAGAACTTGTGCGCTGAGATTTCAGCGTTGAACCCCGATGAGCCTATTTCAGAGGTGAAACTGAAGAGGCATATAATCCGCGGTTTATGGAACAAGTATATGTCCTTTGTCACCTCTGTTCAAAGATGGGCCACTCAGACGTCTTTATTAGAGCTGGAGAACCCACTGCCTTCGCAGGAGAGATTGGCAAGGCAGATGGCTTGAGTCACTTGTTGAAACTAAAATCTGGCTTCTGTGGAGTTCGGGGTCCCCAAAGGGGGCAACTTGCACCTACTTTTCACAAGCGAGTACACTTGGCCTATCTCGTGGAACTAAGGAATAGACCCTAGGCTACAGCCCAAAGGTCCCACCACAGACTCGGAAGATCGTAGAGCGCTTCCCCTCCCTATGCAATGCTGAGCTAGCCATCTTGGGGGAAGAAGAAAGCCTACCTCTTTCCAAGGTACCTTAAGGGTTTATTTATAGTTTTTTGAGTCTGGTCTGCTGATAGCAGAATTCCACTATTCAGAAAGGGCTACATGCAGACCCCTGGTGGCATATAGGTAAATTTACCTCTGGACCCTACGATGGAGTCGAGTGGAGAAGCATCACTCGACGCCAGGGACTGAGGCGTTGAGTGGAGAAGCATCACTCAATGCCGAGAACTACGACATTGAGTGGAGAAGCACTAATCAACGCCAACCCTGAAGGTTTCCGCTGACCCGGGTGCAAACCTCCCCACCAGCCCTGGGCGGGAACCCTTCCAGTTCCATGGACTAGGGCGTTGAGTGGAGAAGCATCACTCAACGCCAACTCCAGGGACTAGGACATTGAGTGGAGAAGCATCACTCAATGCCAACCCTAAGGGCCTCCCTCCAGCCTGGGCACAAACCCTCCTGCAAGCCCGAGGCGGGAACCCTTCCACAAGCACTACTCGCCTGATCCGATTTAGCTTAAAGCCTACTCAAACCCAGAGCTCTAGGCCTTTGGGTCTCACTCAGTTAATATGGGGTTGTACACAATCCCCACTCTTTGCGAGCTAGTTTTACGCTCGGAAAGAAATGTCCAACCGCTAATATTCGGTAAGTTCTTGTTGACCTGGAAGAGAATATTTTGTGGTCCCTACCAATTCCTTATATATATACATGTCACTGGGTCTGTCCTCGAGCTATCTTTTTTGACATTGCCTTCCGCCCGAGCTTTCGAGCGCCTTTCAAAGATGTATGCTAAACAAGCCGCTAGGCCACTCTCGCAAGAGGTCCAGTACTGTCTCGTTGCCGCTTAGAAATGGGCCCATGCCAATTGTGCAGAGTTCGCGCCCTGGCTCGCGGGCAAGAGACCGTCCAAATCCACGTACCGCCAAAAAAAAGGCCAAGTCAGTCTGGCGAGACCGTTCCAAGGGCAAACTGGCTTCGCCGACTCCCACCCCGACCCGTGAGAACCATCTTGCTCTGGTGGTGGTATTTCTCTTCCTCCAACTTTTTGACGTGAAAGCCTCCCAAAGAGGGCTCGTCGAACTGATTTGCGATCCTTTTCGCAGGTGACGGTCCCGAAAGGCATCGCCGGCGATCCTCCAGCGAGTATCGAATCAGACCGGCCCGATGGAGAAGATCTTCAGAGGGTCTCGGCGGTGGTCCCTCTGGAATTCTCGGTCGAGCCCTCAATTTCTTCCAGTAATGCTCTTGTTTTGTCTTTCGCTTCTGTCTGGTTTATGCACTCCTCTGCTCACTTGGTCTTCTGTAGGCTCTTCCCGGGGCATCATCCACCCGAGTCCCAGGACTCCCTCTGCCAAGAGCCACGTTTTTGTCGTGCAAGATCCTCCCCTCTTGCCCAAGAGGTTCACTGAAAAACATCCTGCTCTCGCGTCAATCTCCCGCCCTTCTACCGTGGAGGAAGTTGTCCCCCCTGCCTCTGGTTGAGACCTACTTGCGGGAGCAGACCCCACGCACCCTAAGACGTGGAAAACCAAGTAAATTATGTCGAGAGAGATACGCTGAGAGCCCTGTCGAGAGCCACATGCTGAGATCCCCACCGAGAGGGACATGTTAAGATCCCTGTCGAGAGGGCTATGCCGAGATGGGTATAAATTACGCCATCCTTATCCAGGATAGGTGTTAGCTATTTGAAAAACCTGTTATCTAAGTGCTCTATAATGCTCGTCATGGGCCTAATTCCCCCGTGAGCTAGATGAGAGTCTGACAATGGGAGCGGCTCCAGATCTGATTATTCCAAACATTCTGCATCACGCCATCGAGCGGGCCTTCGAATTTGCAAACCCTTTTCCTTCCCCCCCCCCCAAGAGAGCCTACGGCCTTACCAGCTAGTGAGATCCTAGACAACAGGTCTACTCGGGGCCGAGTGCGCCTTCTAGCCCTGCCAGCTAATGGAAGCCTGACAGCGGGATCCTCTTGGGGTCTTCCCTTACCCCCCAAGCGAGCCTATGACCCTGCCAGCTAGTGAAAGCCTTGACAACGGGTCTACTCGGGGCCGAGTGCGCCTTCCCGCCCTGCCAGCTAATAGAAGCCTAACAACGGGATCCTCTTGGGGTCTTCCCTTAGCCCCCCCCCCCCCCCCCCCCCCCCAAGCAAGCCTACAACCCTGCCAGCTAGTGAGAGTCTGTACAACGGGTTTACTCTGGGCTGAGTGTGCCTTCCAGTCCTTCCAGCTAATAGAAGCCTGACAGCGGGATCCTCTCAGGGTCTTCCCTTACCCCCCCCCCCCAAGCAAGCCTGCACCCCTGCCAGCAAGTAAGAGCCTAGACAACGGGTCTACTCGGGGCCGAGTGCGCCTTCTAGCCTTGCCAGCTAATGGAAGCCGGACAGCGAGATCCTCTCAAGGTCTTTCAAAATCACAAACTTTCTATCGTTTCCCCCCAAGCGAGCCTACGGCCCTGCCAGCTAGTGAGAGCCTGAACACCGGGTCTACATGGGGCCGAGTGTGTCTTCCAGCCCTGCCAGCTAATGGAAGCCTGACAGTGGGATCCTCTCTCAGGGTCTTCCCTTACCACCCACCCACCCCCCCCCCCCCAAGCGAGCCTATTGCACTGCCAGCTAGTGAGAGCCTGGACAGCGGGTATAATCGGGGCCGAGTGCGCCTTCCAGCCCTGCCAGCTAATGTAAGCATGACAGCGAGATCCTCTCGGGGTCTTTCAAAATCACAAACTTTCCTTCTTTTTCCCCCAAGTGAGACTATGGCCCTGCCAGCTAGTGAGAGGCTGAACAGCAGATCTACTCAGGGCCGAGTACACCTTCCAGCCCTACCAGCTAATGGAAGCCTGGCAGCGGGATCCTCTCAGGGTCTTCTCTTACCCCCCCCCCCCCCAAGCGAGCCCACAGCCCTGCTAGCTAGTAAGAGCCTTGACAGCGGGTCTACTCGGGGTCGAGTGAGTCTTCCAGCCCTGCTAGCTAATGGAAGCCTGACAGTGGGATCCTCTCGGGGTCTTCCCTTACCCCCCAAGCGAGCATATGGCTCTGCCAGCTAGTGAGAGCCTGGATAGTGAGTCTACTCGGGGCCAAGTGCGCCTTCCAACCCTGCCAGCTAATGGAAGCCTGACAGTGGGATCCTCTCAGGATCTTTCAAAATAACAAACTTTCCCTCCTTCCCCCCCAAGCAATCTTACGGCCCTGCCAGCTAGTGAGAGCCTGAACAATGGGTCTACTCAGGGCCGAGTGCGGCTTACAGCCCTGCCAGCTAATGGAAGCCTGACAGTGGGATCCTCTCGTGGTCTTCCCTTACCCCCCAAGCGAGCATACGGCATTGTCAGCTAGTGAGAGCCTGGATAGCGGGTCTACTTGGGGCCGAGTGCGCATTCCAGCCCTGCCAGCTAATGGAAGCCTGACAGCGGGATCCTCTCGGGGTCTTCCCTTACCCCCCAAGCGAGCCTACGACCCTATCAGTTAGTGAGAGCCTGAACAACCCTGAAGGCTTCCCGCTGACCCGGTCGCAAACCTCCCCGCCAGCCCTGGGCGGGAACCCTTCTGGTTCCAGGTACAAGAGCGTTGAGTGGAGAAGCATCACTCAACGCCAACCCTAACGGCCTCCCGCCGGCCCGGGCGCAAACCCTCCCGCAAGCCCTAGGCGGGAACCCTTCCGGAAGCACTACTCCCCTGACCCGATTTAGCTTAAAGCCTACTCAAACCCTGGGCCCTAGGCCTTTGGGTCTCACTCAGCGAATATGGGGTTGTACACTCCCCGCCACTTGGAGTCAACGGAAAAAGCGTACTCATCGCCAACACCCCAACACCCATCGACCATTAGAAGAAGATTAGAGGATTTTACCAGTATTCCTGGTCGTCAGAGCTTTTCCGGCTGAGAGTCTTCTTCGCCTTACTCTGCGCCAGCATCTTCGACTCCTATACTCAGATCCAAGTGGCAGACTTAAAGTATTTCCTCCAAACTCGCGGTTTCATTCATGTCGTACGCTGGATGTGGATTTCTCCGGCAGTCAAGCTCCAAAACCATAACTCACCGGGAGAAGATGATAACGATGAGGAGATCGTGGTTTTTAAAGAGTTGGGTATTGTTGGGATGCTGACACGTTTCAGCTCAGCATGGTTTTCAGCCGTCCACATTATTACACGTGGCGAGCATCTACCGGCCTCAACCTTTTAGTAAAAGCAGGATCGTAATACACATGGCAGCATCAAACTTGATCTGTGGCTTATATCATCTGCAGGAGATCCTTACACTTGGCAGCAGCATCGTTGGGCCGCATCCCAACAACAAGAGGAAGCCATCCAATTAATTACCGTTTTAATTAGAAATCATTTTTGAATTCTGACCGTTGGGTCTAATGTAGTATAAAAGGATTGGTTTAGCTGTAATGTTTTTTTATGCATGGATTAATAAGATTAATGTTTGTTATTCCTTCTGCTTCAATTCTGCTCTCATCTCTTTCTCTCTCTCTATCTCTCTATCTCTCTATCTCTCTATCTCTCTCTGTCTCTCCCTCAACTACCTCCCTTGATCTTCCTCCTTTATTTTTCTCACTGTTTCTCTTCTCCGGTAGGCCTGGTTCTCCGGTGAACTTCTCCACTGAATCGGAGGACCTAACACGACCTCAGGCCGGTGCAGGCGGAGCTGCTTCGGGCGACGACCCTCGGGATGTGCGCGCTCGGGTCATGCGCTCCCAGCATCTTCTTGGCGTAGGGCTTCGATCTGATGCCCTAACTGGAGGTAGGAATGAAGGATGTGTTGGAAGCAATGTATGGGCGCACTCCTCCTTTGTCTTAAATAACACACCACTCCTCTATAACAACCACCACTCACTTGCAATGACAAGACAACTCATGACTTGCTTTAATAAATTCCAAAATAATAAGTTGTTGTTGTTAATAAAAACCGAAGGTTAAGCGTCGCTACGGCGAAACAATATAATCAAACTTTCTAATGAATGCAGTGACGCATAAACCTTCAGGATCGTAATAACCAAACTCTATTATTCTCAAATTGGAGTGCGAATGCAAATTTATTTTCCTAAGTTAAGACCACCAAAAATGAAGCGAGCTAAAAGGACGGTAACACAACTGAAGTGCGGAAACTTAATGTATACCGTTCTTGGATTCCAGCTCATGCTTCATGGTAGCGGTCATTCCCAATAACTTTGGTGTGCTCTTCCTTATGAAATTGATTGTGTTAGCGGAAACCCGGAAACATACAAAATTATCAAGTGGATTGTTCTCTACAATGAAAACAACGTTAGCACAATATGTATATTAAAGATCATGAAATCTGAATATTAGAGCATGCAAGTGTGAAAACTTCCAGTTCCATACAGGAATGTTGATCAATGGGAAATAGTTCAGTCTAGAATTTAATCACCGCATGAAAGTTATGTATAGATCTCAATTTTTCATAATTGTATAAAGGTTTTATATTTAAACTTTATGTGCTAAAGATGGATCTCAAAACCAGTATAAGATCTTAGATTTTGTATGACCAAGAAAGATCTACAGATCCGTACCACCCAAAACAGCAGCTTCTACCAACATATCAAATAGAGAAAAATATGTAAACAATTACCTTTATTGATGGCTAAAGTTTGAAATAGAAATCAACTTCTGATCCAGTAAATTTCTGATTTCGCGGCTTGAGAAGAGGTAAAACTCAAACCAGGTATTTTCTCATAGATGTTCACGATCTGAATGCCGATCTGCTCTACTCTTGACGCTGAAGGCAGAGAACAGCGCAAAATCACCGGCGACGATACCCAGCCTCGACGTCCTCTCCCGAAGCTTAAACAGAAGAGGAGAACGCCACTGCTGTTTCAAATCTCTAGAGCAGATCTGGATCTTGCCGGCTACTGGAGATCGGGACCAGTTTTCCGATCGGCTTCTTGCCCTAAGGCCGGCGGCTGAGAGGAGAAAGATGAAGGCAGACAGTTTCCAAAAAAAACAATCGGATGTTTCACGCATTGTTCATAACCGTGGATCAAGAAAATGAAATTTCCTAGGCTTAATAGGGAAGCCCTATTGAGAGTTACCAATTGAGGTCAATTA
Source organism: Platanthera zijinensis (assembly GCA_039513925.1). Classification (NCBI taxonomy): domain Eukaryota; kingdom Viridiplantae; phylum Streptophyta; class Magnoliopsida; order Asparagales; family Orchidaceae; genus Platanthera; species Platanthera zijinensis. The sequence goes on from CM077086.1 coordinate 58,692,204, forward strand.
ATTCTCATAACTCTCAAAATGAAATCCAAATAAAAATTAAATCTCATCAACTTAATTGAGATTTAAATACCATGTCCATTCATATGCCAAGGGTGAGACTGAGTTCGCGACTGTAGTTGCGAGACGGTCGGGCCCACCTATCACAGGCTTCGACCGTTCGCGCGACTGAATTAACGCGCGCTCGCAGGAGTCCGAATACACTCAAAGCTCGTGTATGGTTTCATTGAAACGTCCCGATGAGTCAAGTTCATTTAACGAAAAATTTCTAACAGCTTCCTCCCGTACCCCTCTTGATTAAATTTTATATATATCTCACAGACGGCGAGACCTCCATCAGCTAGATGTAGCAACTCCGGCGAGAACAGTTGTCGGCGAGACGCGACTTCAGCAGTTGCGAGATGAGAATCCAGTGAGCTCAAACAACTCCTGCGAGCTGTACCGGCAAGATCGCCCGGCGAGATCGCCCGCTGCCTGGCGAGATCGCTAATCCAGCAGACTTCCGGCGAGCGCGAGCTACACACTGCGAGCTTCCGGCGAGATGAACGTGGCTGCGAGCTGAGGCTCCAGCGAGCTTCCTTCCCGCGAGTTGCCTCCTCGAACCTACTGCGAGATGGTTCCTGCCCCCGGGGAGTTTAATATCTCTCTCTCTCGCCACTCTCGGATCCGGATCCTCTCCATTTCAAATGAAATGGAGGGGATCCATTTCAAGCTTTAATGGACAAGATAAGTCCAAACAAAATCTTGTGGACAGGATTTTTTAGATTAAAAAAAATATAAAAGGCTAGGAATGACTGAACCCGTTGGATCAAAAAGCAATCCATCATGACCATGAAATGGATCCCCTCCATTTCATTTGAAATGGAGAGGATCCTGATATCTCTCTCTCTCTCTCTCTCGCCAATCTCTCTCTCTCACTCTCTCTCTCTCACCAATCTATCTCGCTCACTCTCTCTCTCTCGCCAATCTCTCTCTCATTCACTCTCTCTTGCCAATCTCTCTCTCTTTTCTCTCACTCTCTCGCCACTTCTGTTCACAGGAGAAAAACAAAAACTGAAGAGGGAAAAAAATTCTATTTCAACTCAGTTTCACATGAAAGTATACATGCCCTTGTATAGGCTAATCCAACCAATGAGAAAATGACATATGGCAGCATAGTAAATGCTCACCAACTTCAACTTCTCTCTCTCCACTAAAAGACAAAACATAAAAACAAATACTAATAATAAGGGAAAATTATTGACTCGGTCAACTCCCAAAACAACTCCATCAAACTCCCCCTCAAATTTGGCAGACCATGCCGAGTTTGCTTTTCAACTTCAAGAACGTCTCTACTTTCAATGCTTTAGTGAAGATGTCCGCAACCTGCTCTCCGGTTTGGCAATACACCACCTCCATTGTCTTCTGCTCCACTTGTTCACGGAGGAAGTGATATCGGGTCTCGATATGCTTGCTCCTCCATGCAACACTGGGTTCTTTGCGAGCTGGATGGTAGACATTTTATCCACTAATACTGTTGTTGGCCCTTCCTGCGCATGATGCAACTCCCCCAGAAGGTTCCGTAGCCAGATGGCTTGGCAGGCGCATGCCGCCGCCGCGATGTACTCCGCCTCGCAAGATGATAAGGCTATAGTAGCCTACTTCTTAGAACTCCATGAGAATATCGCGCTTCCCATGTTGAACGCATACCCGGAAGGGCTCTTTCGGTCGTTCACATCTCCTCCATAGTCGCTATCCGAGTAGCCGACTAGCTTCAACTCTCCTCCAGATGAGTACTTCAGGCCATTCTCCCGAGTCCCGTTCACATACCTCAGGATCCTCTTCGCTGCTGTGAAGTGGTCCTGCTTGGGCTCCTCCATGTGCTTGCTTACTACCCCGACCGCATACATGATGTCCGGCCTAGTGAAAGCCAAGTACCTTAGACTTCCGACCAGGCTCTTGAACATAGTTGGGTCCACTCCTTCCTCTTCGGAAGCCTTCCTCGGCTTTGTTCCAGGGTCCACAGGAGTGGAGATAGCCTTGCTACCCTCCATCCTGAACTTTTTCAGAATCTCCTCGGCATACTTCTGTTGGGAGATGAAGATCCCATCTTTTCTCTGCTGCACCTCAACTCCCAAGAAGTAGCTCAACTCTCCCAAGTCCGTCATCTCGAACTCCTTCTTCATCAGCCTCTTGAATACTTCGAACATCGCAGGGTTGCTCCTGGTGAATATAATGTCATCCACGTATAGACATTGGATCATGATATCCCCACTCTTCTCCACCTTCATGTAGAGAGCATACTCATGTGGTCACTTGATATACTCATGCTCCTGAAGGAATTTGTCTATCCTCCCATTCCAAGCTCGAGCTCCCTGCTTCAGTCCATACCAGGCTCTGCCCAGCTTGCAGACCTTTCTCTCCTTGCCTTTCACAACGTACCCTAGAGGTTGCTCGATGTACACATCCTCCTCCAGGTACCCATTCAGATACGCCGCCACAGCATCCATTTGCATGATAGCCCATCTGTAGTGTGCCGCCAGTGCGATGATCAGCCTTATAGTATCGATCTGCGCCACTGGGGCGTAACTTCATCATAGTCCACCCCTTGGACTTGTCTATACCCTTTCACCACCAGCCTTATCTTGTGCTTCTCCACAGCTCCATCTTTGTTTTTCTTCACCTTGTAAACCCATTTCACCCCGAAGGGTTTGTGGCCCGCCGGTGGATCAACTAGCTCTCATGTATCGTTCTTCTTGATGGAAGCCATCTCGACATCCATCGCCGTCCTCCAAGATTTCTCTTGGGCAGCTTCTTCATAGGACCGTGGCTCGCAATCTGCTAAGAGACAATATAATGAATAGTTAGCATGAATTGGGACCGTCTCCTCATAGAGCTCCCCCAACCCCTTCATCTTGGGTGGTGGGCTCTCGGAGTCACTCCGGCTCCCACTTCCTCCTCCAGAATTGCCTCCACATGAGCTTTCCCATCTTGAGTAGGAGGTGGAAGCTCCCCCTGAATTTCTACTTGGTGGTGATGACGGCTCAGCTCCACCATTCTCGGCTCCAGCCTCATGACCACCCACTTCCTCATCTTCGAAGAACATGCCCTCCATACTTCTCGTCTCCTCATCCCAGCTCCAGCTGCTTCCTTCTTCAAACACCACGTCCCTCGAGATTATGGCTTTCCCCGTCACCGAGTTGTAAAATTTGTATGTCTTGCTCTCCGGAGCGTAGCCAACAAAGATGCACGTCTCGCTCCTATCATCGAGCTTCTTCCTTTTCTGGTCTGGGATATGAGCATAAGCTACACACCCAAAGACTCTTAGGTGCTTCACACTCGGCTTCTAGCCGCTCCATGCTTCAAACGGCTTCTTGAACTTCACACTCTTTGTGGGGGCATCTATTCAGTAGATACACCGCACATTGCACTCCTTCCGCCCAGAACATCTTCAGTAGCCCCTTCTCCTTCACCATGCTCCTCTCCATATTCATGATGGTGAGGTTCTTCCTCTCTGCCACTCCGTTCTGTTGCGATGAGTATGCTGCCGTCAGTTGGTGTGATATTCCATTCTCCTTGCAGAAATTATCAAACATCCTCGAGGTGTACTCCTCACCTCGATCTGTCCTTAGCACCTTCAATGGTTGCCCACTCTCCTTATCGATAATCGCCTTGAACTCCCTGAACTTGTCAAGGGCCTCAGACTTCTCTCTCAGAAAATACACCCAACACTTCCAACTATAGTCATCCGTGAAGGTGATGTAATACTTGCTTCCGCCTATTGAGGTGGTTTCAAACGGACCTGCGATGTCCGAGTGAACCAGTTCAAGTTGACCCCTTTCTCTCCAGGACTTCCCTCCTTCGAATGTCTGCCTCTTGAGCTTCCCCTTCATGCACACCTCACACACCTTCTGCGGAGGGGAGATCATAGGCAGGTCCGCCACCATCTTGGAGTGGGATAGTAGCTTCAATCCTATGAAGCCCAAATGCCCCATCCTATGGTGTCATAGCCATGCTTCTTCCTCTTCTTTTATTCTCGTGAGACAAACGGTCTCTTGAGCATCCATCCTCAGCGTGAAGAGACAGTTCGTCGTCATCTTCACCTTCACTACCTCCTTTCCTTGATCATTCTTCATTGACATGGACCCATCCTTCATCTGTACGCAGTAGCCTCGCTCCACTAACTGCCCAATGCTCAAGATATTGGCCTTCAAACCTGGCACATAGTACACATCATTCAAATGTACTCTCTCCCCATTCAGTTTCACGACCACCAGGCCCTTTCCTTCCAAGGAAATCTTCGAAGCATCCCCGAAGCTAACCTCACCCCCACTGGGTTCAAGGTTAGAGAACATCTCCTTATCTCCAGACATGTGGTTGCTCGCCCCTGTGTCCAGTTATCACACTTCATTCCTTCCTTCTTCTGCACCTCGGTAGGTTTGAAATATCATTGGGTCTCCATCCCTAGCATTGTTCCCCTTGTTCCTAGCCTCCGCATAATGGTTGGCTTCTTCTGTCTTCCTCGGAGCCCAACAGTCATAACTCATGTGCCCAAACCTGTTATAGTTGTAACACTGAACTTGGTCTCTTCCTCCTCGGCCTTTTCCTTGGCCTCTTCCTCTACCTCTTCCTTCTTGCCACCTTCCTCCTTGAGGTTGCTCCGCCTCTCTCTGGTGGAATTGGTTTCTTCCCTGATCTCTTCCTCCTCTTCTTCCTCTTCCTCTCCCTTGTTGACCTCGGCCACGCTGGCCGCCTCCTCTTCCGGAGCTCTCTCCGAAGTTCAACTGGTTTTGGAGTGCTTTTCCCAAGCCACTTGCTTCTTCATCATCCTGCAGCATCCGGTACTCATGAGCTTGCAATGAGCCCACAAGCTCGTCAACAGTTGTTGGGTACATTGGAAAATGTGTACCTGATTTGAAGAAGCTCAACCTAGCTCAATGATATACATCAAGGTGTATTTGATGTTGTTTTAAGTTGACATGTGCAGGTGAAGAATTGATAAAGTATGCAAAAAAATTATAAGTCCAAGTGTCGACACAGAGGAAGCTGTGTCGACACATAGAAGAAAATAGTCGACACAACACTGGGAAGCAGTGTCGACACATAGCAGTTAGTCTACAACTACACTGGGAAAAAGTGTCGACACAGAAGAAGTAAGTCGACACATCACTGGGAATTTATGTCGACACAGAAGAAAAGAGTCGACACAACTCTGGGAATTTATGTCGACACAGAAGAAAAGAGTCGACACAACTCTGGGAATTTGTGTCGACACAGAAGAAAAGCGTCAACCTCAACATTGGGAGAATGTGTCGACACGGAAGAGTATAGTCGATCTCAAGATTGTCGACATCAGCTGAATGTGTCGACACAGAAGAAAATAGTCGACCTCAAGTTTTGTCGACACCAGCAGAATGTGTCGACACATTGTGATTAAGTCGACACATTAAAGCAGATTTAAGAAATGAATGTGTCGACACCTGAAGGCTAAGTCGACACTTACTAAGTTATGATTCTACAACAACTGTGTCGACACACAGGACTTGTGTCGACACACTGAAGAGTCAAGACCAAGTTATTTTCAGAAGAAGCTGTGTTGACTCAAAGGCAACTTAGTCGACATCACTGAAGACTGTGTCGACACCAAAGTCAATTGTGTCGACACAGATAGACAGATGGTCTCGACACTTTCTGACAGACTGTTTCAACAACTTGTGGTTCCAGACTAAGGCACAGGACTTGTTTGAAGACTTGACAGCTGTGGGTTACCACCGGTTAACTGAAGCTGTCAGACTTGTCAGAAAACGGTTAGAAAACGGATCAGCCGGTTACCATGAAGAATGTCTATAAATAGACAGATTCAGAAGGAGAACGATAACCACAACAGATAGTCCTTTTGAATAACTTTGAATCAAAAAGGAAGAGAAGGATCACAATCCAATTCATTTCAAGAAAGTGCTAGTCACTTAAGAAGATCTTCTCCGGGAGATCTAAGAAGACTATCTAAGGATAGATCTAAGAAGAGTTCTAATCAGAATTCAGAAGAATCTTTCAAAGTGCTGGATAGAGAGAGATCAAGCCAGAATTAGAAGAAGAAGAAAGAAACCACCAGTGGATTCTCAAGAAGCTGTTTGGAATCAACTCAGCTAAGTTCATTTTCAAGAAGCTTTGAAGAAGGCTCAGATACAGTTGATTGCATCAGCTGATCAAGAATTGTCTTGGCCTTTTCTCTCTCAACTTTGGCAAGACAGTTTAATAATCTTTTCTATATTTCTGTAGGATCTGTTTACACAGATCTGAGTTGTAAGCCTATGTTATAAAGGCTGAGTGTAGGAGTGTTGAACTCTGAGTGGTAGGGCTGTTTGCCTGAGTGTAGGAGAAGGATATTCTCTGAGTTGTAGGCCTTGGGGCAAGGCTGAGGTAGGGCAGTTGTGCCTGAGTTGTAGGAACCAGTTGGGTTCTGAGTTGTAGGATCTGTTGATCTGAGATAAGTGGAAGTTTGGCCGAATCTAGCATACTGCTAGATAGGTGAAGGGGGAAAGTGGATGTACCCAGACCTTGGGGAACCACTATAAAACATTGTGCAATCTGTGATGTTTTATTTTCTGTGATTGCTGTGCCAATTGTGTTAGCTATTGAATTGAATTCTGCCTAGAAGTTTTTATAAGAAAAGCAGAACCTATTCACCCCCCCCCCCCCCTCTAGGTGTTTAGGCTGCCTTGAAAGTTAAACTATCAAGTGGTATCAGAGGGAGGTTCCTCAAAAAGGACTTAACAGTCTGAGGTAGATCTGAAAGGCAGATTCAAGATTCAAGAAGATGGGTTCTGGAGAGAATCATAAGGAGCTAGGGTCTATGAAATTACCCATATGCAAGAAGGAAATCTTTGGGATCTGGAAAGAGAGAGTCAGATTGTTTATGGAAGCATCTGACCCAAGGATTTACATCACAGTACAGGAAGGGCCCTTCATTCCAATGAAGATATCTGTTCTTGATGCAAATATCCAAATACCAAAGACTTATTCAGAAATGACCAAGGATGAAATCATCTTGGCAACCATGGATAAAAGGGCACAGAACATCATTGTCAGTGCCATAGATGATTCAACATTTCAGAATCTGATTCACTGCAAGACCTCCAAGGAGATGTGGGACACATTGATTGTCTACATGGAGGGATCTGAAGAAGTAAGGCTGGACAGAAAGTCTATGCTAAATCAGGAGTATGAAAGCTTTAGACAAGGAAAATCTGATAGCATAACTGAGTGCTATAAGAAATTCTATAGAATTGTGAATGAGCTAATATCCTATGGAAGAGTCTTCAGTACCTATGAACTGAATGACAAATTCTTAAGATCCTTATCAAAGGATTGGGATACAAAGATCTGTGCCATAAGAGAAGTGGCTAAATTGGCAGAGATATCTCCTCCAACCCTGTTTGGAAAGTTGCTATCCTATGAAATGCAACTTATGGTAAGGAAGGAGGAGGAAAGAAACTCAAGAGGAGAGCATAGAGAAAAGACTGTGGCATTTAATGCTGAAGCCACCAGAAAGAATCGGAGGAAATCACCATCTCCTCCTAAGGAAGTTGAAGAAGATAGTTCTGAAAATTCAGATAAGGGTTCAGTTAGCTGTGATTCAGATGCAGACTTTGCTGCATTCACTAGGCAATTCCAAAGGTTCTTGAAAAAGAAGCAATGGAAGTCTAGGCCTTCCACATCACAGCAAGTTGATGACTATTATCAGAAGAGAAGGTCATCAAGGAAAGAGAAAAGCAGATCAAAGCCCAGCAAAGCCACTACTTCAAAGATTGTCTGCTATTGTTGCAATAGGCCTGGACATATAGTGGCTGATTGTCCTGACAAAAGGAAGGAATCTTCAGAAAAGAAGAAGACTTATCAGAAAGGCAAGAAGGAGAAATCCTTTGTAGCAAAGAAAGATAAAAGTCTGTCAGACCAGTCAACTTCAGAATCAGGATCTGAAGCTGAAGCATATATTGGACTATATGCTGCATCTGAGGAAGAGGAGTTTATGCAGTTGCTAGACTCCATCAATGAACATCAATGCATGGGTTTGATGACAAGATCAGAAGAGGACATATGCCAAAATCAGTCTGGTCCTAATGAGGTAAACTGTCCTTCCTGTACATCTGTTTGTAGTACAAGTGAAGAATCAGCTACATCTGCATCAAGTGATGAAGATGCATCTGGATCTGAAGGAGATGTCTATCAATTGATAGACAAGTATGGGGACTTGTTGCAGGCCCTTAAGAAAAGCAAGAACCTGGTTAAAACACAGGCTCAGGAAATTGCTGAACTAAGGGTAGCAACAACAGAGTTAGAAAAAGTCCTTGATCAAAAATTAAATGAAATTGCCAAGCTGAAGAATATAACTATTATTCAGATGGGCACAATTAATTATACTAATGATCAAGTAAAGAGTCTGGAGGCCAGACTTAGAATTGAAAGGGATTTAGTGGCTAGTTACTCTAAGCCAAAATCTGTCTTACCCTTGATAGATGAATTTGTCACTCAGAAGGGTAAGGCTGGATTAGGATTTAAAAGTAACTCCAGGGCTGGCAGATTCAAGAGGAAAGGCAAAGCCCCTATTCAGCCACTAAACCTTTCAGTCCCCATAAAGTTTAGTAAGGAGAAAGTGCCTTCTAACATATATGATCATGAAGACATTCAAGGTCATATTAAGACAAATGTTCTGAAGAACAAGGGTGTTAAGGCAAGCAGGCCTACCTATGGTCATAAACCCAATGGTTTTAAGAAATCAGTAGGTGAAGTTGCAACAGCACCAGCAATGAACAGAAATTCTTCTGACAAGGATGTATCTAGATCTAGATACAATAAGTTTGAATGTTGGTGCTATGGCAGGAGGGGCCATTTTGCATTGGACTGCTGGCATAACACAAGTGTTATAAAGAATAAGAGTCTACCTGTTAGAAAAGGTTATGATAACTTTATTAATGCTAACCTGAACCAAGGACCCAAGACTTACTTGGGTTCTAAGGGTAAGTAATTCTGTATTGCAGGTGAATCCAAGTAACCATGCCCCTATATGGTACTTGGATAGTGGTTGTTCCAGGCACATGTCTGGAACAAAGGGGCTGCTGAAGGAGTATTCATCTGTCAAAAATGGACATAAAGTGAACTTTGGTGGATCTGAAAAAGGAGTCATCAAAGGGTTTGGTAACATTTCTTCTAACCTAATTACTATCACCCAAGTGGCCTATGTAAAAGGTTTGAAACATAATCTAATAAGCATAAGCCAGCTGAGCGATCTAGGATATGACATTTCATTTGGTAAGGATGGATGTCATATCAAAAGGTCAAGTGATCAAGAGATCATTTTGACTGGGTATAGGAAGAGAAATGTATATTGCCTTAATTTTGAGTGTGAAAATAAGGCTTCCCCCATTTGTCTTGTAGCTGATGACAATGCTTCCCATTGTGTTAAGTGGCACAAGAGATTGGCTCATCTAAACTACAAGACAATTGGCCAACTCATCAGTAAAGAACTAGTGAGGAATGGGCCTCAAGTTAAGTGTATAAAGAAAGGGGTATGCTCAGCTTGTCAAAAGGGCAAGCAGACAAAATCCTCATTTCAAAGCCTTGAAAACAAGGATTCTGTGAGGTGCTTATACCTCTTGCATATGGATCTTTTTGGTCCTATGCCAGTTCATAGTCTAGGTAGGAAGGTCTACACTTTTGTGGTTGTAGATGACTATTCTAGATTTACATGGGTGTTCTTTCTAAGACAAAAATCTGAAACCCCAAGTGTACTACTTAATTTTGTAAAGCAAATTCAGAATGAACTGAATAGTACAGTGGTCAAAATCAGAAGTGATCATGGTACTGAGTTTCATTCTGAAAGCATAACAAATTTGTGTAAAGACTTTGGGATTTTCCAAGAGTTCTCCTCACCAAGAACACCTCAGCAAAATGGAATTGCTGAAAGAAAGAATAGAACATTAATTGAAGCTGGTAGAACTCTATTGAGTGACACCTCTCTCCCAGAATATTTTTGGGCTGAGGCAGTTAACACTGCTTGTCATGTCATCAATAGGGCTTCTATCACCAAAAGCCACAGAAAGACTCCCTATGAGATTGTGAAAGGCAGAAAACCAAATCTATCCTATTTTAGGATCTTTGGTTGCAAGTGCTATATACTTAACAATGGCAAGTCATATTTGACTAAGTTTGCTGCCAAATCCCAGGATGGGATATTTGTTGGGTACAGCACAAATAGTAAGGCCTATAGAGTCTTTAACTTAACTACTCAAGTTGTTGAAGAATCTGTGCATGTTGTATTTGATGAAACAAGATTAATCAATAGTGAGTTGTCTTGTAGATCAAATGACTCAACAGGTATAAGCAAGAAGATGGACAAGCTCTCCATTGCTGAAGCTTCAAAGGAAGATGAAGCATTGGAAAATGAAGGCTGCTGTCCAGGGGGAGTACAAGAGATAATGGAAGCTGATGAAAACCAGGAGGCTCAGCAGAATGAAGAAGCTGGAGATGCTCAACCTGAAGGGAATCTTCCTCCAGCTATAAGATATCTGAGAGATCATCCAACTGATCAGATAATTGGTGATCCAAGACAAGGAGTGCAAACTAGAAGCAGAAATCAAAGCACAGTTTTGCATTCAAGTTTCTTGTCCCAGATGGAACCTAAGAAGTTTGAAGAAGCTATCCAAGACCAGCACTGGATTGATGCTATGCAAGAGGAGCTGAATCAATTCAGAAGATGCAAAGTCTGGGAGCTTGTTCCTAAACCAAGAGGCCACAATATAATTGGCACTAAGTGGATCTATAGGAACAAGCTAGATGAGAGTGGGATAATAGTGAAGAATAAAGCAAGGTTAGTTGCAAAAGGATACAGGCAGGAAGAAGGAATTGACTTTGATCAAACCTTTGCTCCAGTAGCAAGGCTGGAGGCAATCAGAATGTTCCTTGCCTATGCAGCCTACCAAGACTTCAAAGTATACCAGATGGATGTGAAGTCAGCATTTCTGAATGGTGATCTTAAAGAAGAAGTATATGTAGAGCAGCCATCAGGTTTTATAGATTCTCTTAAACCTGATTATGTGTATAAGCTTAGGAAAGCTTTGTATGGGTTAAAACAAGCTCCAAGGGCTTGGTATGAAACCCTGTCTACCTTCCTCATTGAGAATAAATTCTCAAGAGGAAAGATAGACAAAACTCTATTCCTTAGGGAATCCAAAGGAAAGATTATCTTAGTCCAGATCTATGTTGATGACATAATCTTTGGATCTACTGAAAACAACCTTTGTAAAAAGTTTGCCAAACTTATGCAAGGGAAGTTTGAGATGAGCAGTATGGGAGAACTTAAGTTCTTCTTGGGACTCCAAGTAAGACAGACTGATGATGGATTGTCCATATCCCAGTCTAAGTTCACCAAAGAATTAATTAAGAAGTATGGTATGGAGTCATCCTCCACCATGAGAACTCCTATGGGAACTAGTATGCCTATATGCAAAGATGAGACAGGTAAACCTGTTGATGAATCATTGTATAGAGGAATAGTTGGGTCTCTACTATATCTCACTGCTAGTAGACCTGACATTATGTATGCAACATGTGTCTGTGCTAGGTACCAAGCCTGCCCTAAAGAATCTCATTATACTGCAGTCAAAAGGATTCTGAGATATCTAAAGGGCACTCCTACTCTAGGTCTTTGGTACCCTAGGAATAGAGATTTTCTACTAACAGGCTATTCAGATGCAGATTTTGCAGGATGTAGAGAGGATAGAAAGAGTACTACAGGTACTTGTCAATTCCTGGGAGGAAGACTAATATCTTGGAGTAGTAAGAAGCAGACCAGTGTGGTAATTTCCACAGCTGAGTCAGAGTATGTTGCTGCTGGAAGCTGCTGTGCACAGCTATTGTGGATGCAGCATCAGCTTAAGGATTATGGTATACAGGTAAGAAGAACACCCCTTTTATGTGATTCAAAGAGTGCTATTTCTATTGCTAATAATCCAGTTTCTCATAGTAGAACTAAGCATATAGAAATCAAATACCATTTTCTTAGAGAACATGTAGAAAGAGAAGACATCTCATTGGAATTTGTAAAAACAGATTATCAAATAGCAGATGTATTTACTAAGCCTTTAGATGAAACCAAATTCAATAAATTCAAAATTGAATTAGGTATGTTAACCATTGATTAATGTATTAACAAAATCATTAACAATACAATTGAAGTGGTATATAAATAAGTAAAGGTAATAACAACAACATAATCAAGTGTTAAAAAGGACACATTGAAGTTACAGAAATTGGCTAAGTAAGAATGTGTCGACACATTCAGTAGTAATGTGTCGACTCAGAGAAATTATGTCGACAAGTCAGAAATATTGTGTCGACACAGAGAATATGTGTCGACACTTGAGAGTTATATTGTCGACTTAACCAGAAATGTAATGTCGACTCAATCAGGAAAATGGTGTCGACACTTACAGAATATGTGTCGACACTTATCCTTAGAGTCGACACAGAATTTCTGTTTATCTAAGGTGTCGACATAACCACAAATTGGTGTCGACACATAATAGGCTGAAGTAATGTCGAGACAATAGAAGTTTGTGTCGACACATTCCGTCTGTGTCGACACATTTTGACTGTTTTTGGCGCCTTTTGAACTTCTTTCAACTGAGGCTATAAATAGGTCAAAAACTCATTCTGTCGACACGCTTCCAAGGTTTTCGAGACTAAAACCCTGTGTCGACAGTCTATCTTTCTCTCTTCTCTCAAGCTTTCTCGACGAACCGATGGCGCCAAGGATTGAAGACAACATAAATGAAGGGTATGAGTTGGTGCGCCAGGCCTTTGCAGAGGCGCCGCCAGATGTTCAAGGAGTTATCACCCTCCTCTCTGAGTCAGGGTTAGAATTTCTCATCTCAGAACCTACTAAAATCTGGAAGAAGGAGGTGCACGAGTTCTTTATCTCTGCATCAGTCCACTCTACTGGCCTCAAGATTAAGTCCACTGTTCAAGGGACTAAGGTGAAGATTAATCAAAGAAGTTTAAGAAAGATCTTTCAATTGCATGTAGTTGAGAATGAAGAGGAAGTTCTTATATCTAAGACAAGGGAAGCCCTTCAATGGTGTGGACTGGACTCAGGATTGAAGATTGGAGCTGCATTCAACAGGAAGGGTATGAATAAGCAAGGGAAGTTCTTGTCAGAAGTAGTTGGGAAAGTAATCCTCTGCAAGACAGGTGGACATGATAGGATTTCTGCCTATATGTTTAGCCTGATGACCAGGATTGTTTTTACTATTCCTACTGATTGGTCAGGAGTGATCTTTGACAAGATCAAAGAAGGAATCAAGAAGCCTAACATGGCTAGGATCATGAGCCTGTACTTCACTGGAGTGATTCCTGAAGTGATGCAGCAACTGCAAGGGAGTAAGATTAATCATATGAGAAGAATGGATATGAGACTGTTCTCTAGGTGGGATAGGGTGCTGTCCAAGGATGTGCCTGAAGAGAGCAGGCCAGACACCCCTGTGAAATCCCCTACACAAAATCAAGAATCTGAACAGTTACAAGAAGACCCACTGAGGACACAGGTTGAAAAACAGCTTGACTCAACTATAGTTCAGGAAGTGTCAACACCTGCACAGATGCAGGGGGAGCCAGTTTCCACTCCTGCTCCAAAGGTATCTACTCCTGCTCAGGTATAGGGGGAGCTAATGTATTTTACTATAAAAGACATTGCTCATATTCTTATTACTGCACAGGTTCAGGGGGAGCTAGTGTCCACTCCTACTCCAGATACTACAAATACTGAAGTGCAAGTACAAGAGGAAGCACAGTTAAACTTGTCTCAAGTTTTAACTGCTGCAGAAGTTACAGCTCAACTGGAATTCACTATGGAGGAGTTATTCCCTGATATTGATACTACTGCTGATAAAGTAGGAGGTGGACCAGATATTGAGAAGTCCATAGATATGGACATTGATCAGGAAGCTGAAGTTGAGCCACAGGTTGAGGGTGAGCCAGTGGATGTTGAAGCTGAGCAACAGGCCCCTGGAACAGATACAATTCATCTTCCTCAAGAAAGAATTCATGTAGATACTTCATCTGAAACAGAAACTGAAGATACCAGGGTGGCAAAGAAAAGAAAACTTGTTGTATTTAAGAGAAGAAGCAAGCATTATAAGCAGGCTTTACATACCACACCTCTACAAGTATCTCCAGCCTTTGATTACAACAAATTTATGATAGATCTACAAGTAAAATTGGATGAACAAAGGATAGCTATGGAAAAGTATGTTGATGAAAATAGCAAGTCACTTCAGTTTGACTTAGCTCAGGATATAAAGTCCATCCAGTTTCAAGTCAACATGCATAAAAAGGAAATGACAGATTGCTTCCACAAGGGTGGCAATGCTGTGGTTTATCTAGCTAAACAACAGGAGGCTATTACTACAAAGGTGGATGACATTGCTTTGAAGCAAAGCTATGTTTTGGAAAACCAGCTAAGAATGAATGATAATTTAACTGATTCTCATAATAAGATCATTGAGGAAGTTAAGAAGATTGGTCCAGGTCTGCCTGCAGCTAGAGCCAAAGAAAGGGACGAATTTGATAAGAATTTTCAAGCTGTCATTGCTTCTGTTAAGACAGCCATCTCAACCTCTCAAAAATAAATATCTGAAAAGCTTAACAAGTTAAAACCATTTTTTAGAGAAGGTGTGAATTATTTGGATGGCCAAATCAGATTTCAAAAGGAAGATCTAAGAGATCATGTATCTAGAGAAGCCATAAAGGGGGAGAGGATGCTAATTCATGCAGGCTCAGAGCACTCCAAATGGGTGACCAATAGTATCCGAGCCACTTTGGGATATCCCCCATTGTGTGATGATGCTATGGTGGCTGAATCAGGAATACAATCAAATCTACTTGAAGGCAATCAACCTGAGGTTGCCCAAGTCATTTACCCCCCTCCAGATTTTGACATGATTGATCAGAAAGTTCAAGGAATGTATAGTCCTCCAAAGGAGGTTACTAATATTGTCTTTGGAAAGGTTGATAAGCCTGAGGCTACTCTGAAAGAACAACAAGATGCTCTATTAGCAAAGAAGAAATTCAGAGAGCAGGCTGTACTTAAGCCAGATTATGAGCAGTGGAGTCCTACTTCAAGGAACATAATACTCACTGCATGGAAAGCTGTACAAGATAAAGTTCATGAGAGAGGCAAGTGGTACAATGAAATAGAATGGCAGAAGTATGAGGCAAGACAAGAAGCAATAGTACAATTCAGAAGGAAAGCTAAGCTGGGAAGACTGCCATCAGATGCTAAGGAGCCAAGCAAATACTTCCCAAAGCCTTTTCATTAGTTTGAAAGGCAAAGGATCAAGGAAGAAGCTCAGAAGAAAGCTGATCTTAAAGGAAAGAAGATAGCTGAAGAATCAGAAGCTCCTGTGACAGCTACAATTCAATCTGGCAAAGGGATTATAATTAGAGAGCCTGATCAATCCTGATTATGTTTTAAGTTCTTTTATAGTTTTTGTAATGTTGTGATGTAATCATTAAATGTAAAACATTGTAATCAAACATTACCCAGTTATAAACAAAATGTTGTTTGGCATATTATAATGTGCATTCTGTGATGAATTGTTTTTATGTCTTGTTTATATTAAAGTATTCCTGTTATGTCATTAATCATCATTTAGTACTGTTTATAAATGGTGTATATCATTGGCTATAGGGGTTATGACTTCTCCAAATAGGGGGAGATTGTTGGGTACATTGGAAAATGTGTACCTGATTTGAAGAAGCTCAACCTAGCTCAATGATATACATCAAGGTGTATTTGATGTTGTTTTAAGTTGACATGTGCAGGTGAAGAATTGATAAAGTATGCAGAAAAATTATAAGTCCAAGTGTCAACACAGAGGAAGCTGTGTCGACACATAGAAGAAAATAGTCGACACAACACTGGGAAGCAGTGTCGACACATAGCAGTTAGTCTACAACTACACTGGGAAAAAGTGTCGACACAGAAGAAGTAAGTCGACACATCACTGGGAATTTATGTCGACACAGAAGAAAAGAGTCGACACAACTCTGGGAATTTATGTCGACACAGAAGAAAAGAGTCGACACAACTCTGGGAATTTATGTCGACACAGAAGAAAAGCGTCAACCTCAACATTGGGAGAATGTGTCGACACAGAAGAGTATAGTCGATCTCAAGATTGTCGACATCAGCTGAATGTGTCGACACAGAAGAAAATAGTCGACCTCAAGTTTTGTCGACACCAGCAGAATGTGTCGACACATTGTGATTAAGTCGACACATTAAAGCAGATTTAAGAAATGAATGTGTCGACACCTGAAGGCTAAGTCGACACTTACTAAGTTATGATTCTACAACAACTGTGTCGACACACAGGACTTGTGTCGACACACTGAAGAGTCAAGACCAAGTTATTTTCAGAAGAAGCTGTGTTGACTCAAAGGCAACTTAGTCGACATCACTGAAGACTGTGTCGACACCAAAGTCAATTGTGTCGACACAGATAGACAGATGGTCTCGACACTTTCTGACAGACTGTTTCAACAACTTGTGGTTCCAGACTAAGGCACAGGACTTGTTTGAAGACTTGACAGCTGTGGGTTACCACCGGTTAACTGAAGCTGTCAGACTTGTCAGAAAACGGTTAGAAACCGGATCAGCCGGTTACCATGAAGAATGTCTATAAATAGACAGATTCAGAAGGAGAACGATAACCACAACAGATAGTCCTTTTGAATAACTTTGAATCAAAAAGGAAGAGAAGGATCACAATCCAATTCATTTCAAGAAAGTGCTAGTCACTTAAGAAGTTCTTCTCCGGGAGATCTAAGAAGACTATCTAAGGATAGATCTAAGAAGAGTTCTAATCAGAATTCAGAAGAATCTTTCAAAGTGCTGGATAGAGAGAGATCAAGCCAGAATTAGAAGAAGAAGAAAGAAACCACCAGTGGATTCTCAAGAAGCTGTTTGGAATCAACTCAGCTAAGTTCATTTTCAAGAAGCTTTGAAGAAGGCTCAGATACAGTTGATTGCATCAGCTGATCAAGAATTGTCTTGGCCTTTTCTCTCTCAACTTTGGCAAGACAGTTTAATAATCTTTTGTAACACCCCAAAAATCTCAAAATATGTTTGTACACAATTTTGGGTTGGAGGCTGTTAGACACGGACTGGGACACGGGCGTGTCCCAGGGCGTGTCGGGTGTACACGGCCTGGGACACGGGCGTGTCCCAGGGCGTGTTCAGGCTGGTCGACGTTTGAGAGTCGACGATCGTCGAGCCTGGGACACGGCCTTCGACACGGGCGTGTCCCAGGGCGTGTTCGAATTAATTTTCGAAATTGACCTATTCAAGTCAGAGCCGGACACGGCCTTGAACACGGCCGGGAACACGGGCGTGTGAGGCTGGACACGGGCGTGTCAGTTGCCGTGTTCCGACCCGTGTACTGGTTTTGGAAATCGGTGAGTACCGTGTAACAGGAGACACGGGCGTGTCTCATGACTGACACGGGCGTGTCAGGTTCGACACGGGCGTGTCGATGCCCGTGTTCTCGAATATTTCAGGCGGTGCGACTGCCGCGTGTGCCGCTTAAGGGTACACGGCCTGTGACACGGGCGTGTCACAGGCCGTGTCGGCCAAATTTCAGGGGAATTTTCAGTAGATCGTGGCCCTTCATTTTCTTTAAATAAGATCCTGTGGCTGGAGTTCATTCCTGGGCTGATAAAGTCGGGAAAAGGGGGGAGAAGCTCATTCTTCTTTTTCATCTTCTCTTTCTAAAGTAAGAGAGAGGTGAGAGCAAGGAGGAAGAAGAGGTAGTGGAGTCCGGCTGCCGGTGGTGCTACGGTGGTCCAAATCGCGAGCCGAGTTCGGATTTGCGAAGGCAACGCTGCTGCGAAGGCTTTCATCCGTCTCAATTTTCTCTCCATGGCTCCGAAGCGAACTCCTAGGGTAACGATTTCCTGCTTGGACATGTGAAGTCCTTAATTCCTGCATTGCATAGGGAAAACCCTTCCCCGCGAGTGTGCGGTGGGTTGTGGCGTCCCTTGGGGTAGATATGTGAAGTCCCCCTTGTTAGAGTCCGGAATTGGAGTACGGATCTAGGCATACTGTGTGAAGCCCATCTGGACATGGTCTGGATTGGTGATGCTTGGTTGCATATCGGAGAAGACTCCGTGATGATTGCTTGTATGCATGATGGATAAAAGTACTGGAGGAAGTCCAGGAAATTATGAGAGTTGGACTCTCTTGTGGCCGTGAGTGCTACTGGTGGAAAGTTGAGCTGTGAGGCTGCAACTAGGAAATGGTGGAACGGGCAAGGTGAAACTGTACCCGCGTCAGTCCAGGCGTGAGTCTGACGATGTGAGCAACGGGAAAGGTGGATCTGTACCCGCGTTATGGTTGTCTAACCTTGGGTGCTTAAGACCCTATTAGGATCACATAGCGAGAGTCGACGGCCGGTGAGCCGATCAGACTAGAATGCTCATAGTGCGCCGTTATGTCTGGGACCTCTGAACGGTGTGAATGTGCCCTGAGTGCACGGAGCGTCGGGCCGTCGAGCCGACGTTTGTGATATGTGACGGTGCGGGCGCGCACGTCTTGCTTGAATGGCTATATATATCATGTTGGATGAATGCTTTGCAGGGATGGAATTCCGCTGCCCCGTGCCAGGGGCAGGGTCGTTATAATTGGTCAGCTGAATGCTGACCGTTGCCCTGTTTTGCCACCGTTTGGTGGATTGGTTCTTACAGGTGCTAGAGGAGCTGGTCCGAGCGGGACTTAGCGGGCTGAAGCCCAAAGCTGCGTTGCTGCCCTCGAAGGCATTGTTTTGTTTCTTTTATTCATGTGTGGCCGGCCTGCGTGCCGATGTATGTAAACCACACTCTTGTTAAGAGAAACTGTTGTAAGGCCTTAAGGCCAGACTCTTTTGATGTATATTTATACATTCCTATGTTAGTGGACATTGTTGTTTATCTTGAGTTCATTAATTCAACCGTGAAGCTTCCGCTAGAATGCTCTGTGTTAGGATGCGTTGGTTATGATATTATTTAGTAGCGTCTCCGCCTGTTTGTGGAATATGGTGTGGGGCCCCGGCCGGACCCTCTATTATATTCTTCTTGACGGGTAGAGGTGTTACAATTTGGTATCAGCTTGTTGGTCGATCTCTTCCGAATTCGCGGACGAATTCTTTTGAGAGGGGGCGAGCACGTGTCAGTGCCGTCGTTATAACACTTAATGTGAACTCAAGATTGTCCACTTAGGAATGCAAATACACTTGTTTGTTGAACTTGTGTATTCTTTTTGTATGATTGCCGTTTTTATTGGTCGTTAACCTGTGTGTTTTACACATATAGGTGACCAGAAGTGTTGCGGGTCAGTCCGAACCACAACGTTCTGTTGCGAGTGCGGCACCAGCCGAGGTGCCCACAACTCCTCCATCCGCTGAAACAGTCCGTCTCATCACGGAAACGGTACTTGCTGTGATGAATGCTCAGCAAGCGGGGCAAGCACGTCCTGCAGTGGTGCCAACGCAAGCTGGGGTACGGCAAGAACCGGTAGAAGCCGAAGTTGATCCGCGGGTAGCAGATCAACAATGGAAGCAATTCTTGAGCTTTAACCCTCCGCAGTTTCATGGGGCGGGTACACCGGCCCAAGCAGAGGATTGGCTTGCAAGAATTAAGAGGATTATGAGAGCTATCAGGGTTGAGGAGGAACAGAAAGTCATGTCAGTCACTTTCCTACTGGAAGGAGAGGCGCGATTGTGGTGGGATGAGATTGAACTGCATCACTTGGCCGGCAGGCAATTGGCAGAGATTACAATGGAAGAATTCTCTCGGTTGTTCTTAGCACAACATCTGCCGATGCAGCAAAGGATGTCGATGGAAATGGAGTTCCAACGGTTAGCACAGGGAGATCGAAGTGTGGATGACTACCTGCATGAGTTCACCCGGTTGGGAAGATATGCGGGCTCGATCTTCGCCGAAGAAGAGCGTAAGACTAGTCGGTTTTATGCGGGACTGCGAGATGAGCTAAGGTATTTGCTCTCGAGTTCTGTGAGTCAGGGATTCCAAGCCTTAGTCTGTACGGCTCGTTCTTTGGAGACGGACATGAAACGGGGGCAAGCAAAGGGAAACTTGGCGGTTGTGAAGCCGGAGTTTAAGCCGCCGCGTCCGGACAAGTTTGGCTACCGAAGGAAATGGAATAAGAAATCTAAGTCTTCTGGACAAGCTCCTTCTGCGACTGTGACGGACACATCTGGGAATGGAGCTCGTGCTTGTTTTACGTGCGGGAAGGTTGGACACTTCGCACGTGAATGCCGATTTGGTCCTCCAAAGGGTGATAAGAAGACGGGAGCGTCTTATGCGGAGAAAGGGAAGGCTGTGGTGGAGTCTTCTGCCTCGCACGCGCAGCCCAGGGTCTTCAACCTTGGACAACAGGAGGCCATTAAGCAGGCTGATGTCGTCACAGGTGCGCTTAAGTTTTAATATTTGTACTTTTGGTGTGCTGTGCTTGTTTTAATTGTCATGTTATAGGGTTTGTCCTTATACGAGAGTATCCGGCGCGAGCACTGTTCGACACAGGTGCTTCACATTCGTTTCTGTCTGAGGATTTTGTCTTGCGTGTCGGGGTGCCTATCCGGACCAAGACAGACAGTGTAAAGGTGTTGTTGCCTAACGGATGTTTGATGTGCGCGGATCGATCTTGCGGTCTTGAGGTCAAGATAGGAAGTCGGGAGTTCAAGGTGGAAACACTAGTATTACCGATCAAAGAGTTTGATATAATCTTTGGTATGGACTGGCTTTCAGAGCAGCGTGCCTGTATTGATTGCACTTCAAAAGAGGTCACACTTGGGCAAAATACCGAACGAGAGACCAAGTTCATTGGTATGCAAGGGATGAGTGGGATGCTGTTATCCGCTCTCCAAGTTGTTAAGGCAGTTCGGAAGGGTGCGGAGTTGTTCTTCACACTCATAGAGGTGGTGGCGCCGAAGGCCAGTGTGAGTGAAGTGCCGATTGTGTCGGAATATGCGGATGTGTTTCCAAAGGACCTTCCGGGGTTACCTCCCCAAAGGGAAATTGACTTCGCTATCGAGCTGGTGCCGGGTGCAAAACCCGTGGCCCGTTCGCCGTATCGGGTAGCGCCAAAAGAAATGGCCGAACTGAAAGTTCAGCTGCAAGAGTTGTTGGAGCAGGGATACATACGCCCAAGTATGTCACCTTGGAGCGCGCCTGTTCTTTTTGTGAAAAAGAAAGACGGTGGTTTGCGACTATGTATTGATTATCGCGAACTGAACAAGCTGACGGAGAAAAACAAGTATCCAATTCCTCGGATCGATGACTTGTTCGATCAGCTAGCAGGCTCAACCGTCTATTCGAAGTTGGATTTGAAGTCCGGGTATTACCAGTTGCGGATTAGGGAAGGTGACATTCCCAAGACAGCGTTTGGCACACGCTATGGTCATTATGAGTTCACAGTGATGCCGTTCGGCTTGTGTAATGCGCCTTCGGTATTCATGGATCTCATGCATCGTACGTTCCGCGAATACCTGGATCTGTTTGTGATTGTGTTTATTGATGATATTCTGGTATATTCACAATCGGAGGAAGATCATGCAAACCATTTGCGGTTAGTATTGCATACCTTGCGAAGGAATAAGCTGTATGCCAAGTTCTCAAAGTGTGAGTTCTGGCTCTCGTCGGTGGCTTTTCTAGGCCATGTGGTAAGTGGAGAGGGCATAGCGGTGGATCCGGCTAAGATAAGTGCCATTCGGGATTGGCCAGTGTTATCTTCAGTGGCCGAAGTCAGGAGTTTCCTTGGACTGGCGGGCTACTATAGGAGGTTCGTGGGGAACTTCTCCCGGATTGCTTTGCCTCTGACTACGTTGACGAGAAAGGATCAGAAGTTCGTTTGGACGCCGGAGTGCGCACGAGCTTTTGAGGAGCTGAAGAATCGTTTGACCACGGCGCCCGTGTTGACGTCGCCATGTGGTACAGATGGATTTGAAATATACAGCGACGCGTCAGGAAGCGGCTTAGGCTGCGTTCTCCTGCAATTTGGCAAGGTGATCGCTTATGGTTCACGTCAATTGAAAGTGCATGAGCGTAATTACCCCGTCCATGATTTGGAGTTGGCGGCGGTGATCTTTTCGCTAAAGTTGTGGCGACATTATTTTTATGGCGTGAAAGTAGATATTTATACCGATCATAAAAGTTTAAAGTATCTGCTCGATCAAAAGGAGTTGAATATGCGACAAAGAAGGTGGATGGAATTCCTTGGGGATTTTACATTTGACATTCACTATGTTCCCGGAAAGGGAAATGTGGTCGCTGATGCCTTGAGTCGTCGGGCTCCGGTACAGGCAAATTGGTTGCGGATACATGATGAGCGGTTAGTCCAAGAGTTGGAAGCCTTGGAGATATCTTGTGTGGAAAGAAATTCTTCAACTGAAGCAAGCATGAACTGGTTGGAAGTTCAATATGACCTTGCTGACAGGGTTCGGCGGGCAACGGAGTTGGATGAAAGTCTTCAACGCTATGCAAAGGAGGGATCGGGTGATCAGTTCTCCTGGGATGATGGCTTATTACGGAAGGATGGCCGATTGTGCGTCCCTAGTGCGGGTAAATTGCGTGAAGGGCTGCTATATGAAGCGCACTTTACAAAGTATTCAATTCACCCTGGGAGCACAAAAATGTACAAAGACATGAAGAAACTGTTCTGGTGGCCTGGTTTAAAGAAGGACATAGCCGCGTATGTGGCTAAATGTCGTACTTGTGCTTTGGTAAAGGCAGAATGTCAACGGCCGAGTGGGTTCCTGAAGTCGTTGCCGGTTCCGCAATGGAAATTTGAGGATATTTCTATGGATTTCGTGCACGGATTGCCGAGATCTCAACGTGGCCATGACTCAATCTGGGTGATTGTAGACCGGTTGACAAAGGTGGCTCATTTTATACCAAACAAGCGGGACGATTCAGTGGAAACGTTGGCAAAGCTCTATGTGGAGCAGATAGTTCGATTGCACGGTGTTCCCCGGAGCATCGTAAGTGACCGAGATGGGCGCTTTACTTCAAAGGATTGGAGATTAGTTCATCAGATGTTGGGCACGAAGTTAGCATTCAGTACGGCCTTTCACCCGCAAACGGATGGCCAAACTGAACGAACCAACAGAACGATGGAGGATATGCTCCGTATGTGCGCCCTGGACTTCGGTAAGAAGTGGGAAGAACATCTTGTTATGGTGGAGTTTGCCTATAATAATAGCTATCAAGCGAGTATAGGCATGGCCCCATTTGAAGCGCTGTATGGTCGCAAGTGTCGTACACCGCTAGCTTGGGCAGAAACTGGCGAGACTAAACTTTTAGGCAAAAAGGAAGTCGAGGATGCTACCTCAACAATACGCTCTATTCGAGAGAAGCTCCTAATAGCCCAAGATCGGCAGGCCAAGTATTACAATGCTAAGCACCGGAACGTGGAGTTCGCGGTGGGTGAATGGGTCTATTTAAAGATTAAGCCCTTCAAAGGCGTATCTCGGATCCGGCGGTTGAAAAAGCTAAGTCCGCGATACCTTGGTCCGTTTGAAGTGGTGGAGCGAATTGGGGAAGCTGCCTATCGGTTAGCTCTTTCATTGGAATTGAGTGGATTGCATGACGTGTTTCACATCTCGGTGTTACGCAAAGCAGTCAAGGATCCAGCTCATATAGTTGAAAATGATCGAGTGCCAGTTGAGTATGGGCTAACGACAAAGGTGAAGCCTATACGGATAGAGGATCGAGCCGAGAAACAGTTGCGGAACAAGGTGGTCGGGATGGTCAAAGTCCGGTGGGACAATTGTGGCCGAGAAGAGCTAACATGGGAGCGCGAGCAGACCATGCGAGCCGAGTTTCCCGAGTTATTTTCGTAACTTGTTCGCTCGTTATATATGTAATAGAAACATATAAATGTTTATTATTTTCTCCCTTTTGTCTTCAAATTTCGGGACGAAATTTTATTAAGGGGGGAGGATTGTAACACCCCAAAAATCTCAAAATATGTTTGTACACAATTTTGGGTTGGAGGCTGTTAGACACGGCCTGGGACACGGGCGTGTCCCAGGGCGTGTCGGGTGTACACGGCCTGGGACACGGGCGTGTCCCAGGGCGTGTTCAGGCTGGTCGACGTTTGAGAGTCGACGATCGTCGAGCCTGGGACACGGCCTTTGACACGGGCGTGTCCCAGGGCGTGTTCGAATTAATTTTCGAAATTGACCTATTCAAGTCAGAGCCGGACACGGCCTTGAACACGGCCGGGAACACGGGCGTGTGAGGCTGGACACGGGCGTGTCAGTTGCCGTGTTCCGACCCGTGTACTGGTTTTGGAAATCGGTGAGTACCGTGTAACAGGAGACACGGGCGTGTCTCATGACTGACACGGGCGTGTCAGGTTCGACACGGGCGTGTCGATGCCCGTGTTCTCGAATATTTCAGGCGGTGCGACTGCCGCGTGAGCCGCTTAAGGGTACACGGCCTGTGACACGGGCGTGTCACAGGCCGTGTCGGCCAAATTTCAGGGGAATTTTCAGTAGATCGTGGCCCTTCATTTTCTTTAAATAAGATCCTGTGGCTGGAGTTCATTCCTGGGCTGATAAAGTCGGGAAAAGGGGGGAGAAGCTCATTCTTCTTTTTCATCTTCTCTTTCTAAAGTAAGAGAGAGGTGAGAGCAAGGAGGAAGAAGAGGTAGTGGAGTCCGGCTGCCGGTGGTGCTACGGTGGTCCAAATCGCGAGCCGAGTTCGGATTTGCGAAGGCAACGCTGCTGCGAAGGCTTTCATCCGTCTCAATTTTCTCTCCATGGCTCCGAAGCGAACTCCTAGGGTAACGATTTCCTGCTTGGACATGTGAAGTCCTTAATTCCTGCATTGCATAGGGAAAACCCTTCCCCGCGAGTGTGCGGTGGGTTGTGGCGTCCCTTGGGGTAGATATGTGAAGTCCCCCTTGTTAGAGTCCGGAATTGGAGTACGGATCTAGGCATACTGTGTGAAGCCCATCTGGACATGGTCTGGATTGGTGATGCTTGGTTGCATATCGGAGAAGACTCCGTGATGATTGCTTGTATGCATGATGGATAAAAGTACTGGAGGAAGTCCAGGAAATTATGAGAGTTGGACTCTCTTGTGGCCGTGAGTGCTACTGGTGGAAAGTTGAGCTGTGAGGCTGCAACTAGGAAATGGTGGAACGGGCAAGGTGAAACTGTACCCGCGTCAGTCCAGGCGTGAGTCTGACGATGTGAGCAACGGGAAAGGTGGATCTGTACCCGCGTTATGGTTGTCTAACCTTGGGTGCTTAAGACCCTGTTAGGATCACATAGCGAGAGTCGACGGCCGGTGAGCCGATCAGACTAGAATGCTCATAGTGCGCCGTTATGTCTGGGACCTCTGAACGGTGTGAATGTGCCCTGAGTGCACGGAGCGTCGGGCCGTCGAGCCGACGTTTGTGATATGTGACGGTGCGGGCGCGCACGTCTTGCTTGAATGGCTATATATATCATGTTGGATGAATGCTTTGCAGGGATGGAATTCCGCTGCCCCGTGCCAGGGGCAGGGTCGTTATAATTGGTCAGCTGAATGCTGACCGTTGCCCTGTTTTGCCACCGTTTGGTGGATTGGTTCTTACAGGTGCTAGAGGAGCTGGTCCGAGCGGGACTTAGCGGGCTGAAGCCCAAAGCTGCGTTGCTGCCCTCGAAGGCATTGTTTTGTTTCTTTTGTTCATGTGTGGCCGGCCTGCGTGCCGATGTATGTAAACCACACTCTTGTTAAGAGAAACTGTTGTAAGGCCTTAAGGCCAGACTCTTTTGATGTATATTTATACATTCCTATGTTAGTGGACATTGTTGTTTATCTTGAGTTCATTAATTCAACCGTGAAGCTTCCGCTAGAATGCTCTGTGTTAGGATGCGTTGGTTATGATATTATTTAGTAGCGTCTCCGCCTGTTTGTGGAATATGGTGTGGGGCCCCGGCCGGACCCTCTATTATATTCTTCTTGACGGGTAGAGGTGTTACAATTTGGTATCAGCTTGTTGGTCGATCTCTTCCGAATTCGCGGACGAATTCTTTTGAGAGGGGGCGAGCACGTGTCAGTGCCGTCGTTATAACACTTAATGTGAACTCAAGATTGTCCACTTAGGACTTCAAATCTCTTCTCTACTTCAAACCTCCCGAGTCACCGTAAAGATTTGCACAACCTCCCTCTGATAACACTTGTTGGAAGCAATGTATGGGCGCACTCCTCCTTCTGTCTTAAATAACACACCACTCCTCTATAACAACCACCACTCACTTGCAATGAAATGACAACTCATGACTTGCTTTAATAAATTCCAAAATAATAAGTTGCTGCCTCCAGTACCCCTCTTGATTAAATTTTATATATATCTCACAGACGGCGAGACCTCCATCAGCTAGATGTAACAACTCCGGCGAGAACAGTTGTCGGCGAGACGCGACTTCAGCAGTTGCGAGATTAGAATCCAGTGAGCTCAAACAACTCCTGCGAGCTGTACCGGCGAGATCGCCCGGCGAGATCGCCCGCTGCCTGGCGAGATCGCTACTCCAGCAGGCTTCTAGCGAACGCGAGCTACACATTGCGAGCTTCCGGCGAGATGAACGTGGCTGCGAGCTGCGGCTCCAGCGAGCTTCCTTCCCGCGAGTTGCCTCCTCGAACCTGCTGCGGGATGGTTCCTGCCGCCGGGGAGTTTAATATCTCTCTCTCTCGCCACTCTCTCTCTCTCGCCAATCTCTCTCTCACTCTCTCTCTCGCCAATCTCTCTCTCACTCTCTCGCCAATCTCTCTCGCTCACTCTCTCTCTTGCCAATCTCTCTCTCTCACTCACTCTCTCTTGCGCGCCAATCTCTCTCTCTCTTCTCTCACTCTCTCGCCACTTCTGTTCACAGGAGAAAAACGAAAATTGAAGAGGGAAAAAAAATTCCTATTTCAACTTAGTTTCACATGAAAGTATACATGTTCTTATATAGGCTAATCCAACCAATAAGAAAATGACATATGGCAGCACAGTAAATGTTCACCAACTTCAACTTCTCTCTCTCCACTAAAAGACAAAACATAAAAACAAATACTAATAATAAGGGAAAATTATTGACCCAGTCAACTCCCAAAACAACTCCAGCATGATGCTGCTCGCCCGTGCCCGCGGGCGAGGGCATGCTCTGTTCGGTTTGGAAATTTTGAGCTGGCTTGCTTAAAGCGTTATTCTGTAAATTTTCTAATTATTCGTGATTAATGATAGGTATTATCGCTAATTAGCGTTGTTCCGTATTTTTTAATGGAATGATATGACTATTGCTAATTAGCGTCATTTCGTTTCTAGGAAAAATATTATCTTTGTTAATAATTCCAGATAATAAGTTTATAACTCAAATCGCATATATCAGTAGTTAACTAGTTATCCTAATTATCCGTGTTCCTTTCTTTTGGGAAGATTGGAAGCTTAAATTATAATAGAAAATTATTTGTTTCTGTTCAAGAAAAAGAATAATATTTATGCAGTATAGTTATAGTACTGTATTTATAGAATTATTATTCAACACTAATGGATTCAGGCACGGATAGATCCAATTTGAACCTTTTTTGGCAAGTCAAATTTGACTGATTAGACTATTTTTTGCTGCCCCATTTTAGGTATTATTAAAGGAAATATAATAGTGTAAAAATATCTTTTTCTAGACAATTTAGGCAATCCAAATTTATGTCCATTAAAATAAAATTTGGACCGTCTTTTAGAGCCTTTTTGATATGCTCAAATTACTAAAGTATCTGTTCGAGACGGCAGTGAATAGTAGCTGTCGGCGGTGGCAGGGATTTCGTGAGGAAGGTAGGAAAAAAGGAGCGAAAGAGAGAGAGAGAAAGAGAGAGAGAGAAAGAGGGAGAGAGAGAGTTAGAATCGGGAAGAGAAACAAAAGACAAACTTCATTAACTTTCACAACA
Organism: Platanthera zijinensis; assembly: GCA_039513925.1. Taxonomy (NCBI): domain Eukaryota; kingdom Viridiplantae; phylum Streptophyta; class Magnoliopsida; order Asparagales; family Orchidaceae; genus Platanthera; species Platanthera zijinensis. Next base: position 58,720,203 of record CM077086.1, read on the forward strand.
ATCTAATTTATTACAGAGTCCTACTATTTAATTCACTTACATTCTGACCGTTTGATTAGTTTAACGGTAATAAAAATCAACGATTAAAATATACGTTCTAAAGTGGATGTACTCCTTTTATGATGCCATATGTCAAACATTCCGCCTTGGCTTCTTTAAGTTGATGAAGGCGATGTTGCCAGGTGTCAACCATCCTGCAGTTGCTGCTTTTGGCTGATGCGATAATGAGATGCCATGCATCTGATGGGGCTTTGATCTGCCTTCCACGTGTCTTGATCGTAACAATGGCTTCCTCTTTAAAACACGATGTCCTCATCGTTTGCCTTACCGCTGTCTGAAAGCAAATGTGTTTAGGGTTTACGGAAGTAAAGCTTCTTCACTGGAAGACGACGGAATCTGTTGTTGTAGGGAAGGAGCGCGCTTGTTCTGAAATGGCAGGTAAGTATTGTTTAACTCTGGTTGGTGTCGGCGGTGTTTTGAAGTCGATGTTGGCGTTTAGTTCGTTTTTGTCGTAGTGGCCAAGCTGTAGGTAGTTCATCTGTGAGATCCACGTGAGTTGCTGTTGTTGGAAGTATGGTAGGGTTTTCTGGTGCTGCTTGTTGTTGACTCTTAGTAGAAGGGTCCAGATCTGGGTAGGTTGCTTCTGCTGTAGAGCTGGGAATGTTGTCGTGGGCTCGTAGTTGTAGATCCGCAGGTAGTGAGTCCAGATCTTCCCAGGATCTATCTTCTGGAGGAAGATCCTTCCACTGGACTAACCCTTGTGTGATCCGTAGGTTATTCCGCACAATTTGTCGAAGGCTCACCACGGTTAGGGGAACATGTAATGGCATGTTCTTGTGACTGTGAGCAGGTAATGGCGTGATGTGGAGATGCTCGCGTCCGTGATACTGCTTGAGGAGAGATATGTGAAACATTGGGTGTATTTTACATGTCTCGGGTAGTTGTAGTTTGTAAGCATTCTCTCCTACGACTTTCATGATTTGAAAGGGGCCGTAAAATCGGAGAGCTTGCTTCCTGCAACTCATGCGATGGAGGGTGAGTTGGCGATAGGGGTGTAGCTTGAGCAGCACCCAGTCGTTGACTTGGAATTTCTTCTCCATTCTCTTCTTATCTACGAATGTCTTCATGCATTGTTGGGCGTGCTGTAATTGCTCCTTTAGTTGATGCATGATTTCATCTCTGGTTTGTAGCGTTATCTCCACCGCTTCAGTCCGTGTGCTTCCTGCACAGTATGAAAGCTGAAGGAAGTGGTGTTTTGAAAGTTATCTTTTTTACTTATGTTCATGTTATAGAATGTTGTAACATTTTATTCCTTGATTATATGACTTGTATCATGTAAGGTTTGAGAAGATGCGCTTGGTCTTGAACCATAGAACCATGTTTTTTTTATTGAGTCATGTAATCTTAAGTTATCCTCACAATCGTGGTAATCAAATAGGAACATTGATTGCTGAGTTAAGATTGTCATATCGATTAAAGTACATTTGAGTTCTATAAATATTGATAAATGATTATCGTTTAATCATATGAGTGTGTATGCGTGTGATTTCATACACATTGAGAGTGATCTATTTTATGTTGTAGCATTATGTGGAATATGTTAAGTGTCAATAATGCTTCAACGTGTCTATTAAGTTGGAGATACAAGATGTGTAGCTTTAGCGTGTCAGTGTGGGCAACGTGATTATAGTTGAAAATTATCCTCTGATAATGATATATACTATGATTCGTTGTTCATACTTACGCGTAGGAAATGTGCACATCGAAATATCATTTTGTCCCCAAATTATTTTGGTAATGATATAGTCGGGCCCCTTGGCAGAGCGAGATTGTATAGCATGCATTATAACTAACGTAGTTATAAATACAACTCACTTGTGAGACCAAGAAAGACAAATATAGTGCGAAATGACACAGTCCCAGTTTGCACAATATTTATGATATCATGTGACAAAGAGATAGACGCAGGTCGTTCATTGCGTTACCTAGTTACCATGTTGTTGGGGCGACTATTATGCAGTGACAAAGCCTCTTATAGTCTATAATATAGGATGTTATATTATAGCCTTGACGATATGGTTCCTCTTTAAGGTCGCACCTAATGAATGAGAACATCATCCGTTTGGCTTATTTGGAGTATTTGATTTTATGGAACATTTAATCTAAGTACTATAATAAGTGCGGACATCTAATGTCGTGACTCGACATGCGTAGATAAAATTCCTGTGCGACTATCAAAAAGAAATATTATGACGGAGCGAGTCGTCGTAATCATTTTGGTAGGAGTGCACAGTAATTGGTATTATGGGATTATGTTATATATATACGTAAATATATAAATATATGTATATAATATATATATATATATAGTCTTATATATATAAGTATATATGTATGTGTTGAAGCCGAGAAATATCTCAACCTCAGAAATCGGACTAGGCCACCTGAAGCTACTGGTCGAGCGGTCAAAAAGACGGTCTCTGGTCAGGAAACAGAAGCAAACTATGCGAACAAGACCCCAAGTTGCTGCGGCAGGAAGGTCCCACCACGTACCCAGTTGCTTAGAAGAAGCAACCCCTTCTCAACCAAATTGGCCGAGCTAGGTACGAAGGAGATGAGCTCGAGCAATAGCGAGTCGAGGGCAATTGTTGGTACTCGCGAGGGCTCAGGCCGAGATTTGCTTGTCCCCTCCCTCGTACCCCTGGGGTCCTATTTATAGGGAAATCCAAGGAGGGGGGTCTTACTTATACCCCCACCCTGGCAAGTTAGCGACTTCCCTGGGGAGCTCGCCTAGAAGAGGCGAGCATCTGCCATAGTCGCCACCTGGCGAGTTGGCCTGGGGAGCTCGCCATACTCGCCCGAACCTCCTGCGGCCTGGGGTGCTGATCTGGATCCCCATCTTGCCTTGTTGACTTTGACTTCTGATGACCTGGCGGTGGTAGGACCCACCCTCATCGAATATGGGTTGTACACAATCCCCGCTCTTTTTGGGCGACGTAGGAGCCCGGAAAGAATCATCCAATGCTTATTCGGCGAGTACCTCTGCCGAGTATCTGGACAGCTCGCATCGTCGTCTGCTGGTAGAGTAGTCTATAAATAGGGGGGCTTGATTTTCGAGACGGACCCTGAAGCTCGCCGAAAATGTCGGATGCTGAGAAGTTGCTGATGGACAATCTCGCCGCCCTGTCTGGCCTCCTCGGCATAGCCAGACAGAAAAGGCCGCGCGAGGAAGACGCCACCGCCTCGACCCCGCCGAAGAAGAAAAAGGCGAAGAAGGTCAAACAGTCCGCCACTGCGGCGGTCGGCTCGCCTCCACCGCTGAACCAAGTCGCCGCGGCGACTGGAAATCCCGCAGCTTCTTCCAGCACCCAGAAGCTGTTGAGCGATCTCGGTCTTGACGACCTCCCCGGATCGGTTCGGGACAGCCCGCCGGAGGACCCGGGAGTGGCCGAGGAGCTCGCGGCCGCTAAGGAATCCGCGGCGGCTCAGGTCGAGGTCATCACCGTGACAGGTTGCCATCTGGAAATCTTTCCTGCTAGGTTATCGCCGCTTCTTCTTTACTGACTACTTTTCTATGCAGACTTTCCGACTGTCGCGGACGCGACTCTTGACGTCGTCCCGCTGAGCTCGGCCCCCCTACTCGCCCTGGCGGCCGATAGGCCGTCCAAGACCGCCTACACGGTCCGGATGGGCCTTAGCTCGGGGAAGGCGTCGGGGCGACGTTGGTGAAGGGCACCCCCCCGGCGAGCAAGGAGCTGCCGGTGAAAGAAACTCCCGCTGGGTTGTCCGGATCGGCGCGCGAGGATCCTCCGGCGAGCAGGGTGGCCTCCGCCGTTGCGAGTGGCGGGAAAGTAATCTCGGCGAGCGCCTCATTGCCGCCGCCGCCACCCTTGGTCGCAACTCCTGGCCAGATGTCAGGCATCGTCCTGCCCCCGCCGCCGCCTTTGTCTGCTTCGCAGAGGTCGGATCTTCCGCGACCTCCTCCACCTCCTGCGCCGAGGGCTCCACACCACCCGGCGAGCTCATCTCAAGCTCCGCCGCCGTTGAAGAAGCCGGAGAGGCAGCGGCCGGCCTACTTCCCTTCGCGGGTTGGAGACCCCGACTACGTCAGCCGAGGGTCGGGAGAGCGCGGGCAGGGCAGGCCTGCCGATCTTCCGAGCAGCTCTTCGGGGAGGCGAGATACCTCCGGGCGACCTCCCTCATCGCGCCGATCCCGATCTCCTCGCCGTGGTAAGCTTTTTTACCACTTCGATTTCTGCTCCACTTTTTCCGACCTGACGATCTATTTCTCTTTCTTGTCAGATCGCCCGGCGACCCCTGGGGCGGCTTTCATCGATGCCATCGGGCTGTCGGGGAGCGAGTATCGCCAAGCCGCTGCTCGCGCCTACATGGAGCTGGAAAGCAAGTTCGACCAGCTCGCTATCTGCGACCCTCACCGACGCATCTCGGCTCTGGAGGCGAGGATGGCCAAGGTCGAAGGGCTCCAGGCGACCTTGGAGAACTATGAAGCTTGCTTCCACATGGTCAAAGAGAATGATCGCCAGCTGTAGTTGAACAACCACCGCCTGCAGCTGGTGCTTGACGAGCTGGCCGGCATCCAGGCGAGCATGGGGTCTGCTGGACGTCTGGCGAGGATGGAGGAGCATCTCCGGCTCGGCGACGATGCTATGGCGTTGGCGACGGAGCATTACCGGCGTGCACGCGAGATTGGCTGGGCCGGGCGACATCCCCACCCCCTTGAGCGGCCTAGGGCGCCTTAGTAATTTTGCCTTTTGAATGTAGCTCGCCATGCGCTACTTTGTACTTCTTTCGGACATCTATTTTTTTTATTGATTAATTCATCTTTGCGTGTATGAGTATTCTCGCCTTCTGATTCTTCGTGTGTGCGGTTTCTTTGTGGTGTGCCGAGCTCTAGGTCTTCTGGCAATGTCGCCTCTTATTCTTCACCGCGCGAGCTCGTTCGATACTCGCCGAGACGGGCAGACCCCCCCCCCCTTTGCCTTGCCATATCTATAAATAGGAGGGGTAGGTGGGTCATAAAGCTTACGTTGTAGCGATCTTCTCTTCATATCGGCGAGTATCCGAACATCCAGCTCGCCTTCTCTTGCTCTTTTTGTAGCTCGCAAACATGGTCGGCGACGACGCCAACGCTCACCGACAAGCTCACACCATTAACTTCGCGGATGCGGCATTCAAGAAGTCCATTACCTCAGAGAAGGACCTGGCGGCCTTCAGGGAGCGCCTGCTGCCCGAGGACTACTCGGCGAGGCTTCCTACTCGCGGCGAGCGGCTCAACACATATGTTGAGTGCGCCCTTATCTTGTCGCTGCGGCATTTCGACGCCGGCCTGTGGCTACCCTTCTGGCCGGAGTTCTGCGAGATCCTGCGCTACTTCGGGATCGTCCCCGCGCAGATCAACCCCAATGTCATGGCGATCATCATGGGGTTCCTATGCTTCCTCCGGGAAGAGAGGATTGCCTTCGACCTCTCCGTCTTCCGCCGCATCTTCGCCTTTGCGGTGACCTCGGAGGGAGTCGTCTTTTTTAGCAGCCACGTGTGCACCTTGGTCGGGACCGCGAATAAGGTCCACCGCTGGAGCGAGCAGTTGGTGGTCATCCACAGCGACTTCGGCGGGATTCTCGGCAGGCCGCACCAACCGGCCGACGTCGCCTTCCTTCCTCCCATCCTCGAAGGAGTTTGCGAGCAGCTCTTCGAGTACTTCCGGGGTCGGCGGTTTGACGTCATTTTCTGGCATCTAAACGTCAACGTGCTCGAGGCAGTCCACCCCCGTGAGAGTAAGCCGAGTTTAGAATGCGTCCTGGTTACTCGCTCGTTGTCCTTTTTCCGCTGAAGCTAACTTGTCGCGCGTTTTGCAGTTCCCAACGAGCTTCCGGAGAAGCCTCTTCCTTTGGCGAAGGAAGTCGCCATTACGCGCTCGGACGTTCGCCCCCTGCCGACGTTGGGGAGAAGAAGGCGGCGAAAGGAAAGTCGCGGGTTAGCTTGCCAGGCCCCACGAGGAAGAGGGCGAAGGCCTTGTCGCCACAATCCGTCGATCGTCGGTCGCCGACGGGCGCCCGGTCGCCCCACTTCCACCCCAACTACGGCCTCAGGCAGGGGGTGGTGGATTCCTACGGCCGCCCGCTCGTGACTTGGTCGGCGGAGGACAACTCGGTGTCGCTGAGCACCAACCTCCCGTCCTGGTCAACCGACTGGGAGGACAAGGGGGAGGCTTTCGCCGTCCTCCACGCCATATATGGGCGAGTCGATGCGGAGTCCGTCCTGGAGCTGACCCCGTTGGAGCTCGCCCATTAGTCGGCCTGCGCGCTCGCGCGGTCTGCCGAGCTGGGGCACTACTCGGCGAGGAAGCCGCTGGAGACGACCGATTCCCTCAAGGTCGTCTCCAAGAAGGCCATCGACCTCGGCATGCAGTCGGTCCGCTGGAAGGACTTCGAGGTGAGCTGTCCTTGGGTTGGTTGCTCGATTTGTTTCATCGATAGGTCCTGACGTCGGACATCTCGCAGGCTGCCGAGATAGAAGCAGCGAAGAAGCTCTCCGAGTGCGGGGAGAAGCTCGCCGCCTCCCAGGCCGAGCTGGAGGCGGCCCAACTTCGCGCAGCGGAGATGGAGACGAGGCTGGTCGCTGCTGAAGGACGGCCGAGCTCCTTAACCCCGCTACCCGAAGACCCGGTGCGAGCGGTGAAGCAATCCCGCGTCCTCTGGGAGGAGAGATCCTCTGTTCGCCGCAAGACTGTGCGGTCGGCGGTGAACATCATACTCGCGCGCCTCAGGCTCGGGGGCCAGCTCGTCGAGGGGGAGAAGCCGCTCACTGTCGACAAGCTCATTCCCGAGCTACTCGCCGAGGGGACCATCCCGCCGTACCACGCCTCGCCGCCGACCAGCTCCGGCAATTCCGATGACAGCAGCAGCGGAAGCAGCAGCGGCGGGAGCGAGAGCGATGAATCTGTAGATATCGGTGATATCGGAGACGACGAATATCGGCCAGATACTTGCGACGAGGAGTCCTAGTTGCTCGCCGATATTCCTTTTGTAAATCAATTTTTGACTTGTGATTTATACAAATTTTTGCTCCTGCATTTTTCTGACATGTTGCTCGCTAGGCTCATAGGCTCGGAGAGGAGCGTTCGCTAGATTGCAGGGGGATGGTCCCGACATCGATCATCCGCTCGTCGGGACCTACTCGCCCCTGCGCCCGGGTACTCGTGAACCTGCTGGGAGAACCTCGCGCACCGCGCGGGTCGGCGCGTGGGACATATTCGCATGCCCTCCGGGGCTCACTTACTCGCGCGGTTCCAGCTCGCTTACCCGCGTGGGACCAGCTCGCCTACCCGCGTGGGACCAGCTCGCCTACTTGCGCGAGATCAGCTCGCCTACTCGCGCGAGTCCTGCTCGCCCACCTGCGCGTGACGCAAGTCGAACCTGGCTTAGTTGTCGAATCATAACCTGCGGGCCTCTCATTCTCACAATCGAGGAGATCGGCCGATTCCCGACGAGAGGAGCTCGTGGGGGTGCCGATCTTACGATGCTACTCAACTCGAAGTCTTGGACTACAATCGAGGAGATCAGCCGATTCCCGAGGAGAGGAGCTCGTGGGGATACCGGTCTTACGACGCTGCTCAACTCGAAGCCTTGGATTATAATCGAGGGGATCGGCCGATTCCCGAGGAGAGGAGCTCGTGGGGATACCGGTCTTACGACGCTGCTCAACTCGGAGTCTTGGACTATAATCGAGGGGATCGGCCAATTCCCGAGGAGAGGAGCTCGTGGGGATACCGGTCTTACGACGCTGCTCAACTCGGAGTCTTGGACTATAATCGAGGGGATCGGCCGATTTCCGAGGAGAGGAGCTCGTGGGGATACCGGTCTTACGACGCTGCTCAACTCGAAGTCTTGGATTACAATCGAGGAGATCGGCCGATTCCCGAGGAGAGGAGCTCGTGGGGATACCGGTCTTACGACGCTACTCAACTCGAAGTCTTCGACTACAATCGAGGAGATCGGCCGATTCCCGAGGAGAGGAGCTCGTGGGGATACCGGTCTTACGACACTGCTCAACTCGAAGTCTTGGATTACAATCGAGGAGATCGACAAATTCCTGAGGAGAGGAGCTCGTGGGGATACCGGTCTTACGACGCTGCTCAACTCGAAGTCTTGAATTACAATCGAGGAGATCAGCCGATTCCCGAGGAGAGGAGCTCATGGGGATACCGGTATTACGACGCTGCTCAACTCGAAGTCTTGAATTACAATCGAGGAGATCGGCCGATTCCCGAGGAGAGGAGCTCGTGGGGATACCGGTCTTACGACGCTGCTCAACTCGAAGTCTTGGACTACAATCGAGGAGATCGGCCGATTCCCGAGGAGAGGAGCTCGTGGGGATACCGGTCTTACGACGCTGCTCAACTCGAAGTCTTGGACTACAATCGAGGAGATCAGCCGATTCCCGAGGAGAGGAGCTCGTGGGGATACCGGTCTTACGACGCTGCTCAACTCGGTCTTGGACTACAATCGAGAAGATCGGCCGATTCCCGAGGAGAGGAGCTCGTGGGGATACCGGTCTTACGACGCTGCTCAACTCGGAGTCTTGGATTACAATCGAGGAGATCGGCCGATTCCCGAGGAGAGGAGCTCGTGGGGATACCGGTCTTATGACGCTGCTCAACTCGAAGTCTTGGATTACAATCGAGGAGATCGGCCGATTCCAGAGGAGAGGAGCTCGTGGGGATACCGGTCTTACGACGCTGCTCAACTCGAAGTCTTGAATTACAATCGAGGAGATCGGCCGATTCCCGAGGAGAGGAGCTCGTGGGGATACCGGTCATACGACGCTGCTCAACTCGAAGTCTTGGATTACAATCGAGGAGATCGGCCGATTCCCGAGGAGAGGAGCTCGTGGGGATACCGGTCTTACGACGCTGCTCAACTCGAAGTCTTGAATTACAATCGAGGAGATCGGCCGATTCCCGAGGAGAGGAGCTCGTGGGGATACCGGTCTTACGACGCTGCTCAACTCGAAGTCTTGGACTACAATCGAGGAGATCGGCCGATTCCCGAGGAGATGAGCTCGTGGGGATACCGGTCTTACGACACTGCTCAACTCGGTCTTGGACTACAATCGAGGAGATCGACCGATTCCCGAGGAGAGGAGCTCGTGGGGATACCGGTCTTACGACGCTGTTCAACTCGAAGTCTTGGATAAAATCCTGCATCCTTACATAGTTTGGAGATTAATCTCAGACATCTTGACAAGAAAGAAACTCTCTCCGGAGAGACGCTCTTGACCCTGCCAAATCGGGGGGTTGGCGTCCAGACCCGTTCCTAAGAATTCCTCTAGTCGGAAGAGAGATGCACTCGGGGAGACCTAGGCCGACATGCAAGGGGGGAGCTGATCTCGGCCGGCAATGCAGAGGCTCGGTCTTACAAGAGCGCTTAAAGTCCCGAAGCATCGTCCTATCATCCGTACTAGGCTATTCAGTAAGAACGGGTTGAAGGAACGTATCTCGATTTGATAGTGAAGATCGCTTCCAGCTACGATTCGAACGGGGGTGGTGTTCATCGTGGGTCCTCTCCGGACGCACTCGGAATCAACACACACCCCTGGGCTTGTCCACGCCCTCCCTTCAGCAGGTTATCCTGCCTTGTTGCTCACTTGAGATTTTTTCCTCCTGGGTGCTTTACGAGGCCGGCCTCTCCTCGAGTCCGGGGGATCAGGGTGCGGATCTGTTCCTCGTAGTTCCTCCCGACGGAAGAGAGATGCACTCGGGGAGACATGGGCCGACATGCAAGGGGGGAGCTGATCTCGGCCGACAATGCAGAGGCCCGGTCTTACAAGAGCGCTTAAAATCCCGAAGCATCGTCTCATCATCCGTACTGGGCTATGTATGAGGAACAAACCGACCACTGCCTCCCGAAGTCGACTACGAGGCGGGCCATGGAAACACTCAGAAGCCTTGAGACATGTCCAACACAAAAGAGATAAAATCTCGCATCCTTTGTATATTATCTGCTTACAGAAATAGATACATGGGTTACCGCTATGGGTAGAATCTTTTCAGATCATCCCCACTCCAGGTCCCAGTTAGCTGCTCTCCCGCTTGATCTTGTAGGTAATATCCTCCTGTGGCCAGGGCTTCTTGGACGATGAAAGGTCCTTCCCAGTTGGGATGCAGCTTGCCTACGGCGGCTCCCCGCCCAGCGGCGTCCACCTTCTTCATGACCAAGTCCCCTGCGAGGAAGTTTTTTAAGCGGACATTTTTGTCGAAATGCCTCGCCATGCGTCTCTTGATTTCTTCCTGGCGTATGGAGGCCAAGTCCCGAAGCTCTTCCTCATAATCTAGGGAGAGCCTCTGAGCCTCTTCGTTCTCTAGCCGCCATTCCTCGCTTCCGTCTTCGGCTGCGATGACCCTCAGACTATGCACTTTGAATTCGACCGGGATGAGTGCCTCGGACCCGTGTGACAGTTTGAAGGGTGTTTCCCCTGTGGCTGAGTTTGGGGTGGTCCTGAGAGCCCATAGGACGGAAGGGAGTTGTTCGGCCAAATTTCCCTTGAGGTTGGTGATCTTCTTCTTCAGCAAGTTGATGATGAGCTTGTTCGCGGCCTCTACTTGCCCATTACTCCGAGGGTGGTGTACCGAGGCGAACCGAAGGTCGGTTCCCAACTACTTACAAAAGTCCCCTAGCTCCAAACTGGCGAACTGCGGCCCATTGTCGGTGATGATGGCCAGAGGGATCCCGAATCTGCATGCGATTTCGCCCCAGATGAAGTTCTTGACGATTTGAGACGTGGTCTTGGCCAGAGCCTTGGCCTCAATTTCTCCCCAGATTTCCTCCACGGCTTGTGCTTTGATCGCGACCCTTGGGAGGTAGGAGATGTCGAACTCACTCAGCTCCACAGCCCACTTGGCTAGTCTGCCGGAGTGCTCCACTCCGTCCAAGATACTCCTCAGGGGGTGGTCGGAGACTACCTTGATAGAGTGGGCTTGGAAATACAGACGGAGTCGCTTGGCCGAAACCACCAAGGCGAAAACAACCTTCTCGAAGATTGGATATCTCGCTTCGGCTTGCCTCAATACCCGGCTCACGTAGTAAATTGGAAGCTGCTTCTTTCCCTCTTCTCGGACCAGCACCGAGCTAACTGCTTCAGCCCCCACCCCTAGGTAGAGCAAGAGATCCTCACCGCCCTGCGGACCCTGAAGGAGAGGAGCTCGGGTCAGCTGTTGTTTGAGCTTTATGAAAGCCTCCTCGCACTCCGGGGTCCACTCGAATTACTGGTTGCCCCGAAGGGCCTTGAAGAATGGGGAGCACTTCTCTCCGGCCTTGGAGAGAAACCGGCTAAGACCTGCCAGCCTTCCGGTCAACCTTTGAACTTCCTTGGAATCTCTCGGGGACGCCATCTCCACGATGGCTTTCACCTTGTCCGGGTTAGGATCCACCCCCTGGGGAGTAAGGAGGTGCCCTAGAAACTTCCCCCTTCCCGTGCCGAAAACACACTTGGCTGGGTTGAGCCGCATCTTGTACCTCCTCAGGGTGGCGAAGGTCTCTGTCAAATCCGCTACGTGCTCTGCGGCGCTCTTGCTCTTGACGAGCAAGTCATCCACGTAGACCTCCAGATTCCGCCCCTTTTGCTCTCTGAAGACGTGATCCATCATTCTTTGATATGTCGCGCCGACGTTCTTGAGCCCGAAGGGCATCATCTTGTAGTTATAGCATCCGTCGCTGGTGATGAAGGAAACGTCGCGGCAATCGGGGGGATGCATCCGGATCTGGTGATATCCTGAAAAGGCATCAAGGAAGCTCATAACGGGAAACCCGATGGCGGAATCAACCAGCACGTCGATTTGAGGCAAGGGATAACAATCCTTGGGGCAAGCTTTATTGAGCATAGAGAAATCGATACATAGTCTCCAGCCTCCTCCCGACTTCTTCACCATTACAACATTGGAGACCCAGCCTAGATACTGGATCTCCGAAACAAAACCCGCTTCCAGCAGCTTCCCCACTTCCTCCCGGATTGGTCCCGCCAGCGCAGTGGCGCTCTTCGTCTGCTTCTGACGGACTGGGGCCGTCGCTGGATCCAAGTTGAGGCGATGACAAGCAACATCAGCATCAATCCCTGGCATCTCGGCGGCGCTCCACGCGAAGACATCCGCGTTCTCCTGCAGGCAAGCAGCTATCTCCACCTTCCCTTCCGGGGGTAAGGCTCCTCCGATCTTCAGCAGCTCAAGCTCTCCTCTCGGGGAGATCACCTCCACTTCCTCCAGCTCCTCGGCAGCCTGCAGGCCCTCCTCCTGCTCCATCATCCTCTCCAACCTTTCTGCGTTACCCATCCAGCTGATGGTGCTGACCGCATTCAGGTAGCATTCCCTGGAGGCCTTGGGATCTCCTCTGATCCTGACTAGGACGTTGTCCCGGCAGTATTTCAAGCACTGATGATATGACGACGGAATGGCCTTGAAGTAGTTGATGAGGGGCCGCCCGAAGATGGCGTTGTAACCGCTAGGTGCGTCGACGATGACGAAGCGACATCGGATCGAAGTTCCCCCGAGAGTGACCAGCAGCTCCACCCCTCCTTCCACCTCTTTCTTCTCTCCCGAGAAACCGAAGAGAGGCCCGTCTGCCGCTTGTACCCGGGACGCTTCCACCTGAAGACCGACGAAGGTTCTCTTGAAGATGACATTCACCGAACTACCGTTATCCGCGAGGATTCGGTCGACGGTGAAGTCCTCGATCGCGGCCTGGATCACCAGAGCATCGTGGAAGGGGTTCTCGTTCCAAAGCATGTCTTCCTCCGAGAAGGTGATCTCGTTCAATGGAGGGGGGTTTGAGACGTCGAGGCGACGCTCTTTTTGTAGATCTGGTGGAGGTTTCCCTTGCGGGAAGCTCCTAACCCAGCCCCTCCGTTGATTACTCCGACGTGTCCGCCTCCCGGACCGGGGATAACATTCCCCCTTCCTCCTTGGTCGATCCTGTCCTCGTTTCTCCTCCTCTACGGCACCTGGTAAGCCACCTGCCCAACCTGGGCCTCCTGCTGCGGCTGCTCCCTCTCGGCCACCGTCGCTTCCATCCTCCTCCTTGCTTCCCAGAACTCAGGGCAAGCCAAGGTTCCGTGCCCCTCCACTCGATGGATATCGCAGTAGAGGGGAATCGCCGCTTCCTGCTGCCTTTCCAGCCTCCTCTCCTGCTGCCTCTCCTTTCGCCGGCGCTTAGCGGCTCGCTGGGTGATGGCCATGGTCTCCCTTCTTCCTCCTCCCTGCTCCCGAGGGTTGTAATTCCTCCTCTCCTCCTGATGGACGGGTCGCCTCCACTGGGGGCGATCCCTCGGGTACTGGAATCTTCTCTCCTCGCGCCTCGTCTCTCGACCCCCGACGGGCCTCCTATCCTCCTGCCTTCGAGGCCTCTCCTGCCTCTCCGCTTTTCTGATCTCCCTTCCCCTTTCTCTCTTCTCTTCCTCTTTCCTCTGCGGCCTCTCCTGCTTCCTGTCGCTGCGCCCCTCCGGCGCCCTCTCCTTCTCCAGCAGCCTTCCTCTGTCCTTCCCCAGCGGTCTGTCTCCGTCTAACCGTGCCAAGAACTCCTTGTTCCTCTCCTCTCCTTGGATTAACACATTGGCTCGCTCCACCATTTCTTCGAACGACTTGGGCGGCCTGTGCCCCAGCTCCATGTTGAACAGGCCCTGCTTCAGCCCAAACTTGAGGGCCACCATCAAGGTGAACCCGTCTACCTCTTCCACCTCCAGCACCTCCTCCTGGAACCGATCGATGTAACGGCCCAAACTCTCGTGCTGCCCCTGCACGATCTTGAAGGGGGCGGTTGCCTCCTTCTTCCTCCGCTTGGACGTCGCAAACCTTGCCAACAGACCCCGTCGAAGATCTGAGAAGCAGTAGACTGACCCTGCTGGTAGCTGGTGGAACCAATCTCTTGAGCTACCTTTGAAGGTAATGGAGAAGAGCCGGCACTTGAGAGCATCGGACATGTTGCGAATAGACACCACATCTTCAAACCACTGAAGATGTCTCACCGGGTCGTCCTTGTCGGAGTAGTACGAGAGGACCGACTCTCTGAAGTTGTCAGGGACGAGGGTTGCGAGGATCTCGTCGCAAAAGGGGCTCCTCCCTTCCTGGCGGCGGCGAGTATCCTCCCCGCTCGAGCAGTCATACTCGCTCCATCGACGAGTATCTCCATACCTCGCCGAGAGTTTCGGATCTCGAAACCGGATTCCCTGACTACTCGCCGGGTGATGTCACGGCGGGATCACCTGCTCTCCACTCGCCCAAGCGGGCTCCTTCCCTGCTCGCCGAGTTGGTATCTCCTCGCCCGGGGGTGTCCGGCGCCGGGGAGAAGTCGTCGTCACCTCAGGCGGATTGGATAACCCGACGAGTATCGCCTTCTCCACTCTCCTCGCGAACTCTTCAAAAGCCGCCACTGTCACATACTCGCTACCTTGCCCCGGGACTCCAGCTCCCGCTGAGTTACCTCCCAACTCGCCCCGGTCTCCACCATCGGCCATCTTCCAACCACGACTTTCTTCTTCGGTCGCTATCCACGCTCACCGCACCAAGTGTTGAAGCCGAGAAATATCTCAACCTCAGAAATCGGACTAGGCCACCTGAAGCTACTGGTCGAGCGGTCAAAAAGACGGTCTCTGGTCAGGAAACAGAAGCAAACTGTGCGAACAAGACCCCAGGTTGCTGCGGCAGGAAGGTCCCACCACGTACCCAGTTGCTTAGAAGAAGCAACCCCTTCTCAACCAAATTGGCCGAGCTAGGTACGAAGGAGATGAGCTCGAGCAATAGCAAGTCGAGGGCAATTGTTGGAACTCGCGAGGGCTCAGGCCGAGATTTGCTTGTCCCCTCCCTCGTACCCCTGGGGTCCTATTTATAGGGAAATCTAAGGAGGGGGGGTCTTACTTATACCCCCACCCTGGCGAGTTGGCGACTTCCCTGGGGAGCTCGCCTAGAAGAGGCGAGCATCTGCCATAGTCGCCACCTGGCGAGTTGGCCTGGGGAGCTCGCCATACTCGCTCGAACCTCCTGCGGCCTGGGGTGCTGATTTGGATCCCCATCTTGCCTTGTTGACTTTGACTTCTGATGACCTGGCGGTGGTAGGACCCACCCTCGTCGAATATGGGTTGTACAGTATGTGTCATATATATATATGTAAATATATAAATATATGTATATAATATATATATAGTTATATATATATAAGTTTATATTTTATATATATATAAGATAAAAACCAAGGGGAGAAGGCAGCAAAAGAAAAAGAGGCTCACGATTTTGTCTAAACCCTAGCCGCAAGACACAGGAGGAAAGGGGCTTTTGCGATCTGCTGCTTTCCGGCCGCCATCATCGTGCAGCCCCCTCTCCGCCGCCGGGCAAGCTTGACGCCGGCATCGCCGCCCGCTGCTCCGTCGCCGGGCTAGATTGCCGCCGCCACAGCCTTGGCGTCCGCTGCTCCTTCTCCGGGCAAGCTTACCGCCGCCATCTCCGTGCAACTCGCCGACCTTGGGTGGTTCTTCCCGGTCGGCCACAGCTTGAGTGATGGCTTGAGTTTGCTCCTTCTCCACAATGGTTTTTAGATCCCTCTCCACCTTCCTCTTCCCTATCCGGCGACTAGTGTGGTTCGGCTACTTGGAGTCATCGGTGCAAGAGGAGAGAAGATCTGAGCTATTGTATATATTCCCCGTCAACAGAATAGAGCTTTGACGTTGTTCAGGTTCAAGGTGAACCAAGAGGCGAGGCGATCGGCCTCATTGTTGCGGTGGGATCGCTTTCATTTTCTCCGGCGCGCCTTCCTCTTCCGCCTAGAGATTGTTCTCTAGAGGTATAGTTTCTAACGCCTGTGATGGATTAGATGTGATGAGTTAGGGTTTATTTTTGATAAGCCTGTTTTGCATTGTTTTGGGATATCCGATCCTTATGTGTTGTACGGTGTTTGGAATTTTTTTTAAAAAATTCGCCCCACCAACGCACGTGAAATCCTACAGTGGTATCAGAGCCAGGTTGGATATCTCATTTCAATGTAACTCCTTAGTTGCTAGTTTTGGTGCCTAATGGTTTGGATATGCTATGTCCTACCCCTTTTGATTCATATTGGATAATCCACCGTAGTATGGATTATGAGGAGATTATTTTTTTGGATTTAAAATGATCTGGATGAATCAAGAAGGGTAGTGTACATGGGCTTATCCAATGTTAGGATTCCGACTAGCGGGTTTTATTCTATCTTTGGCATTCTTTTATTTTTGCAAACTCTGGAATGTAATTGTTTGTGATGGATGTATTTTAGAATGCCATGAGTTAG
This sequence comes from Platanthera zijinensis, assembly GCA_039513925.1. Taxonomy (NCBI): domain Eukaryota; kingdom Viridiplantae; phylum Streptophyta; class Magnoliopsida; order Asparagales; family Orchidaceae; genus Platanthera; species Platanthera zijinensis. The sequence continues at coordinate 58,736,522 of CM077086.1, forward strand.
CTTTTTTGGAATTCTTCCATTCTCTGTTGGAATGCGAAGTGAAAAATTTAAGATGCTTTCCTCCTCATTTTATCCACCTAAGCTAGTGATCCTGGAAGAGCATGAGTGTGATTCTAATCACTAGATATGGTGAAACATCTGTGAGCCTGGTATTAGGCCACATGAGATTAAATCTGTGTGAGACACAATTTACTCTTCTTGTGGGAATACTGCGTCCACACTAGTTGCCCAATAAAATGAGTTTTCTTAAACAAGGTTTTCGAGATCTAGGCTTGAATATCTTGGGAAAAGGTTTTCATATTATTGTGTTTTATTATTCAGAACATGAAATAGTATGTTGTTCAAGAGTCATAAGGGTTAAGCTTTGCTTAAAGGTTATGATTGGTGCTTGTACCTACCTAATCAAACGAATGGATGAGTCCACTTGTTCGGAAAGGATCTTGTGCGATGCTGTGTTTATTTCTCTTGACATAGAAATAACAGTTTTTTTTATATGAACTTCAAGTAAAATCTTGTTTTCTCTTTTCTTTAGAATCATGTCAACCCTTCCAAATTTTCTGCGTTCCATGATTGATAAGAGTCCTCTTGCAAACGACGGTTCAAACTATTCTGATTGGATCCTCAAGTTGAACATCGTGTTGCGTTTGGAAAATCTCCAACAAATTCTGGATGGCAAATGCCCAGAAGTGAAGGAGAAAGACAAACCAACCAATGTTGAAAAGGAGGAACAAAAGAAGTGGAATGAACAACAGCGTGTTGTGCAAACTTTGATCTTGGCCAGCATTGGCGATCAATTGCAAAGGAAATTTCTCGATACTCGCGCAAAGGAAATCATAGCGCAATTAGAGAAGATGTTCACCGATAGTGCTCGGAAAGAGCGCTACAAGACCACCATAGCACTCACAAGGTGCAAGATGATGGAGGGTGAATCTGTCTCAATGCACTTCCTAAAGGTGCAGGGCTATCTAGAGAAATTAGAGAAACTGAATTCTCAACTCACCGATGACATAGCTGGGGATATCATACTGGGGTCGCTTCCTTATTCCTATAAGGATTTCATTATGCACTACCATATGCGTGAAAGGAAGATGACCATGAATGAACTCCACAATGCCCTCAAAACTGCTGAGGTGGACATGGGCAAGACAAAGGCTAATTCTGTCTTGGCCATTGTGTCGAGTAGCAAGAAGTCCTTTAAGAATAAAGGCAAAGGTGCAATCAAAAATTCAAGTAGAGGTTTCTCTTCGAAAGGAAATAAGGGAGGAGCTCATGTGAGCAACTCCAAGGGAAGCAAGATTAAGAACTCTCCTACAGATCTCACCGAATGTTTCCATTGTCATGAAAAGGGACACTACAAGATGAACTGCCCCAAGTACAAACGGGACTTGGATGAAGGCAAGATTGAACGCAAGCGCCCTAAAGGTATATATGTTATTGAACTGAATTTAAACTTAACCACAACTATCCTTGATTGGGTAATTGATACCGGATCATGTGCTCACTTAGTTTCTAATGTGCAGTCACTAAGGGATAGAAGAACGCTCTCGAAAGGAGAGGTTGTGCTAAAGGTCGGGAATGGTGCAAGAATCTTCGCGGTTACAGTTGGCACCCTAGACCTTCGTTTATCTAGTGGTTTAGTTTTAATTTTGAAAAACGTTTATCATGTCCCTTCTATTTTGAGAAACATTATTTCTGTATCATGTTTAGATGCAGAAGGTTTTCGCTTTGTGATTATTAATTTGCAAATGACAATTGAGAAGAATGGTTTATTTTATGCAAATGCTATTGTTTCCAATGGTTTGTATTTGCTTAATATAGTCGAGGATAAACATGTAATGAATATTAATAACAAAAGACTCAAGATATCTCATATGAATGAGACACTCTTATGGCACCATCGTCTTCGTCACATAAATGAGAAACGCATAAGGAAATTGCATCAAACGAATCTTTTAAACTCATTTGATTTGGATGCAATTGGGACATGCGAATCATGTTTAGCTGGAAAAATGACCAAGACACCTTTCAGCAAGAAAGGTGCAAGAGCAAATAACTTGTTGGAATTGATACATTCAGATGTATGCGGTCCAATGAGTACGAGTGCAAGAGAAGGTTATAGGTACTTCATTACCTTCACGGATGATCATAGCCGATATGGCTATGTTTATCTCATGAGGCATAAAAGTGAATCCCTTGAAAAATTCAAGGAATACAAAAATGAAGTAGAGAACCAACTTGACAAGAGAATCAAGATCTTGAGGACCGATCGCGGAGGTGAGTACATGAGCAACATATTCACTACTTACCTAAAGGAGTGTGGTATTGTACCACAACTTACTCCCCCTGGTACCCCGCAGTGGAATGGTGTCTCCGAAAGGAGAAATCGAACCCTGCTTGACATGGTCCGTTCCATGATATGCCAGACCGATCTGCCTTTATATTTTTGGGGCCACACACTTCTTTCTGCAACTCTCACTTTAAATATTGTTCCAACAAAATATGTTGATAAAACTTCATATGATGCATGGTTTGGAAAACCGCCTAGTTTATCGTTCCTTAAGATTTGGGGTTGCGAGGCATATGTAAAACGTATGCAATCAACAAAGTTAGAACCCAAAGCGGACAAGTGTTTTTTCATAGGATACCCTAGAGAAACTAAAGGGTATAGTTTTTGGCACAAGTCAACAAATACTATATTTATAAAGAAAGGTGCTACATTCTTGGAGAAAGAGTTTCTCGAAAGAATGAAGGGATGTGATCGTAGGATAATACTTGAGGAAACTCAAGAGGACCTACAAGGATGTGATCATGATATGAATTTTGATATTCAAGATGACCACGAGCTATCACATATAGTTCCTTTGCTCAGTGGGAGTGTGGCCAATCCACCTCGACAAATTCATGTTGAGGAGCTTCGCAATGCGCCACCAGGCAATTGTTTGGCTCGTGTTAAACATGAATTAATTCCACATGAGGTTATAGAAGAAATTCGAGAGCCTCAAGGTGAACGGGATGAGCAAAGAGAACTCATAAGGTCTACCAGGGTAAAAAGAAAGCCCGACCTTTACATGGGTTTTCATGATGTATTGGTAATAGACACTGAAGATCCCCTGACCTATGAAGAAGCATTGGGAAGGAAAGATTCAGAGGCCTGGATAGAGGCCATGAGATCCGAAATGCAATCCATGTATGACAATCAAGTATGGGACTTGGTTGACCTTCCTGATGGAAAGAAAGCCATTCCCAACAAATGGAGTTTCAAGAGGAAGATGGACATGAATGGGAACTTGACAACCTACAAAGCAAGGCTTGTAGCAAAAGGTTTTAGCCAAGTCCAAGGGATTGACTACGATGAAACCTTTTCGCCGGTTGTAATGTTCAAAACAATTCGGATCATGTTGGCTATCGCCGCCTTCCATGATTATGAAATATGGCAGTTGGACATCAAAACAGCTTTCCTAAATGGAAAACTAGTTGAGGAGGTATACATGTTACAACCTCAAGGTTTTGAAAATCCGGAAAATATCAAGAAAGTATGTAGACTTCAAAGGGCCATTTATGGTTTGAAGCAAGCATCAAGGAGTTGGAACAAACGCTTTGACGATGAGGTTAAAACTCTCGGTTTTATTCAAAGCAAGGAAGAACCTTGTGTATACAAAAAGGTTAGTGGGAGTCACGTCATATTTTTGATTTTGTACGTAGATGATATATTATTAATGGGCAATCATATACTTATAATGGAACAAACAAGAGACTCATTGAAAACTATCTTTTAAATGAAGGACATGGGACAAGCTCAATATATCTTGGGGATCAAGATATATAGGGATAGGTCTCGAAGACTCATTGGCCTGAGTCAAAGTATTTATATTGACAAAGTCTTAGAAAGGTTTTATATGGAAAACTCTAAGAAGGGAAATGTGCCAATGAAGACATCTTTACAGTTGGGCAAGTCTCATTGTGTCTCATCGCACACGGACATTAAATACATGAAGAATGTACCCTATGCTTCAGCCATAGGCTCCATCATGTATTCCATGACTTGTACAAGACCGGATGTTGCATATGCCCTGAGCATAACGAGCCGACATCAAGCTTCACCCGGTCCTAATCATTGGACCGCTGTCAAAAATATTCTTAGGTACCTGAAAAGGACCAAGAATAAGTTTCTTGTTTTTAGTGGGGATAAGGAACTAGTTGTAGAAGGCTACACGGATACTAGTTTCATGACAGATCCGGATGACAGGAAATCTCAATCTGGGTTCGTTTTCCTTCTGAATGGTGGAGCTGTGAGTTGGCGTAGTTGGAAACAATCAACTACCGCTGACTCGACCACCGCAGCAGAAGTTATGGCATCTACGGAAGCTAGCAAAGAGGGAGTATGGATAAAGAAATTCCTCGAAGAACTTGGAATTGTTCCATCAAGTGAAGCCCCCTTGAAATTGTTTTGTGACAATAGTGCCTCCATTTCTCAAATTAAGGAGCCAAGGTCGCATCACAAGATAAAATACATGGATAGAAAGTATTTTGTAACGCGGGACTTCATCGAGGAAGGGAAGATTGCACTTTTATGGATAGACACTAACAGCAACACAGCTGATCCTTTCACCAAACCTTTATCTCAAGCTAAGGGCAAAATTCATTTTGAATACATGGGGTTACGTGACCATAGAGAGTGGCCTGATAAATGATTTTAAGGTTGCTCCTTTCTTTTGTAGTTTCTATAATTTAAGAAACTTTGAAAATAAGTGGGAGACTGAAGGAAGTGGTGTTTTGAAAGTTATCTTTTTTACTTATGTTCATGTTATAGAATGTTGTAACATTTTGTTCCTTGATTATATGACTTGTATCATGTAAGGTTTGAGAAGATGCGCATGGTCTTGAACCATAGAACCATGTTTTTTTTTATTGAGTCATATAATCTTAAGTTATCCTCACAATCGTGGTAATCAAATAGGAACATTGATTGCCGAGTTAAGATTGTCATATCGATTAAAGTACATTTGAGTTCAATAAATGTTGATAAATGATTATCGTTTAATCATATGAGTGTGTATGTGTGTGATTTCATACACATTGAGAGTGACCTATTTTATGTTGTAGCATTATGTGGAATATGTTAAGTGTCAATAATGCTTCAACGTGTCTATTAAGTTGGAGATACAAGATGTGTAGATTTAGCGTGTTAGTGTGGGCAACGTGATTATAGTTGAAAATTATCCTCTGATAATGATATATACTATGATTCGTTGTTCATACTTACGCGTAGGAAATGTGCACATCGAAATATCATTTTGTCCCCAAATTATTTTGGTAATGATATAGTCGGGCCCCTTGGCAGAGCGAGATTGTATAGCATGCATTATTACTAACGTAGTTATAAATACAACTCACTTGTGAGACCAAGAAAGACAAATATAGTGCGAAATGACACAGTCCCAGTTTGCACAATATTTATGATATCATGTGACAAAGAGATAGACGCAGGTCGTTCATTGCGTTACCTAGTTACCATGTTGTTGGGGCGACTATTATGCAGTGACGAAGCCTCTTATAGTCCATAATATAGGATGTTATATTATAGCCTTGATGACATGGTTCCTCTTTAAGGTCGCCCCTAATGAACAGGAACAGCATCCGTTCGGCTTATTTGGAGTATTTGATTTTATGGAACATTTAATCAAAGTACTATAATAAGTGCGGACATCTAATGTCGTGACTCGACATGCGTAGATAAAATTCCTGTGCGACTATCAAAAAGAAATATTATGACGGAGCGAGTCGTCGTAATCATTTTGGTAGGAGTGCACAGTAATTGGTATTATAGGATTATGTTATATATATATATATGTAAATATATAAATATATGTATATAATATATATATATATATATAGTCTTATATATATAAGTATATATGTATGTGTCATATATATATATATATGTAAATATATAAATATATGTATATAATATATATATATATATAGTTATATATATATAATTTTATATTTTATATATATATAAGATAAAAACCAAGGGGAGAAGGCAGCAAAAGAAAAAGAGGTTCACGATTTTGTCTAAACCCTAGCCGCAAGACACAAGAGGAAAGGGGCTTTTGCGATCTGCTGCTTTCCGGCCGCCATCATCGTGCAGCCCCCTCTCCGCCGCCGGGCAATCTTGACGCCGGCATCGCCGCCCGCTGCTCCGTCGCCGGGCTAGATTGCCGCCGCCACAGCCTTGGCGTCCGCTGCTCCTTCTCCGGGCAAGCTTGCCGCCGCCATCTCCGTGCAACTCGCCGACCTTGGGTGGTTCTTCCCGGTCAGCCACAGCTTGAGTGATGGCTTGAGTTTGCTCCTTCTCCACAACGGTTTTTAGATCCCTCTCCACCTTCCTCTTCCCTATCCGGCGACTAGTGTGGTTCGGCTACTTGGAGTCGTCGGTGCAAGAGGAGAGAAGATTTGAGCTATTATTTCTATTCCCCGTCAACGGAATAGAGCTTTGACGCTGTTCGGGTTCAAGGTGAACCAAGAGGCGAGGCGATCGGCCTCGTTGTTGCGGTGGGATCGCTTTCATTTTCTCCGGCGCGCCTTCCTCTTCCGCCTAGAGATTGTTCTCTAGAGGTATAATTTCTAACGCCTGTGATGGATTAGATGTGATGAGTTAGGGTTTATTTTTGATAAGCCTATTTTGCATTGTTTTGGGATATCTGATCCTTATGTGTTGTACGGTGTTTGGAATTTTTTTAAAAAATTCGCCCCACCAACGCACGTGAAATCCTACAAAAGCAACCCCGGTGGAGGTCGACCGAACATGGCTTCAAAAGGAGTCATGACGGTCGTAGTATTTAGTGTAGTATTGAAATGAAATTCTGCAAAACTCAAATAATTAGACCATTTACGTGGATGTGTATGTGTAAACATTCTTAAGTATTGTTGCAGACTCCTGTTGGTGTGTTCTGTCAACCCGTTAGTTTGCGGGTGATAGGATGAACTGTAGTGGAGATTTGTTCCTTGTAAGGAAAATAAGTCAGTCCAGAAATTGCTCAAAAAGACTGGGTCTCGGTCTGATACTATTGAAGTAGGAAGACCGTGTAATTTCCCGACTGATTCCCAAAATGTTGCGGCCGCGGATTGGCCTGTCAGTGGGGGAGTCAGGGGAGCAAGATGAGCTTCCCTGGAGAGTCTATCAACTATTACCATAATAATGGTGTATGTGTTGGATTTAGGTAACTGGGTTATAAAGTCCATAGTAAGGTCGGACCATATTAACGCAGGGATAGGTAACGGTTGGAGGAGTCCATATGGTATATGGTTTGAGGGTTTAGCTTTTTGACACAGTGCGCATTCCTTAATGTACTTTGTTATGTCGTCTTTCATATGATGCCACAGAAAATTTCTTTGAATTCGATGGAGGGTGGCTTTAATTCCTGAATGCCCTACAATATGACTGTCATGAAAACTTGCCATGATTTTCTGAATAATAGGGGAGTTTTGTGGTATAAACAGTCTATGCTTATAGAATACCATGTCCCCTCTACATGTCCATCCCGGTCGTGTAGCTGGGTTAGTGCGCAAGTCTTCCAGCAACTGTTGGGTGAATTGATCATTAGCATAGTCTAGTTGAAGCCCATCCAATAATGGAGAAGAAGGTTTAGTTAAATACATTGTGTTGAATTCTGCTTGTTCATGTTGTGGAAGTGTTGGTGTTGTTGTTATTGTGGCTGGATGGTCGGTGCAGGACCTAGAAAGAGAATCGGCTATAACATTGTGTTTGCCAGGCTTATACTTAATGGTATAATCATAGTCAATGAGTTTAGCCAAGAACATTTGTTGTTCTGGGGTGTGTAAATCTTGTGATAGTAAATTGTGTAAACTCTTATGATCTGTTAATATTTGAAAAGGGTGTCCCAATAAGTATTGTCGCCACTTTGAAATAGTAGCGGTGACAGTGTACATTTTTCGTACGTAAGTCGACTTGCGCTGCATAAGTGGGGACAATTTCTTACTGAAATATGCAATGGGTTTATTATTTTGCATTAAAACTGCACCTATCCCAGTGCCTGACGCATCAGTCTCGACAATAAATTCCTCCTCAAAATTTGGTAATGTCAAAATTGGCGTGGAAATTAAAGCTGTTTTTAATGAATCAAAAGCTTTTTGAGTCTGATCATCCCAGGAAAAATTATTTTTTTAATAAATCGGACAGTGGGGAAGCTATAAGAGAGAACTTTTGTATAAATTTTCTATAAAATCCCGTCAATTCAAGGAAAGCTCTAACTTCCCTTTGTGATGTTGGTATGGAGTAATTTTCAATGGCCTTTATATTCGTATGGTTAGGATATACCATCCCGTTAGTAATACAGTGTCCTAAGAATTCGATTTCTGTCTTTAAAAAGAAACACTTGGATTGTTTAATGTGCATGGAGTTATATTGTAAAATCTTAAAAACAACATGTAAGTGTTCAAAATGCTCATCATCAGTAGTACTAAAGACAAGGATGTCATCAAAAAAAACTACAATAAATTTTCAGAGGTACGGTCGGAATATATTCGTTGGTCGGTCGATCGGTCGGTCGGTTGTAAGTGTACAGGCATGGAAACATGGGGCGAGGAAATGGATCGGTCGGTCAGTTGTGGAATGAATTGTCTATACGCGGGGGTATGGGTTGTTGGCCAGTTATTTCAATTTCCTGATCTTCTACCATGCGAGCTAAAGCGTATGCGTCATGTAAGTCCTTGGGTCGTTGCATTCTAACTGTGCTACGAATACTCGGTTTAAGGCCGGACATGAAATTACTAGTAATAAATCCTGGTGTGAGACCAGGTACTCGGGTTAATAAATCTTCGAATTGTGTTTTGTAGTCTAACACGGTGGATGTTTGTTGTAATTTTGTGAGGGCGCCTGCTGGGTTGTCATAACCAGATGGGCCAAATCGCTTATTAAGTGCTTCGACAAAAAGTGGGAAAGTGATATTCGGTTGATCACACACTGTTGCCTGGTACCAACGTGCCGCTGGGAGGTCCAGGTGATAGGCGGCAATCAACAGGAAATCACGTGGATTGGTGTTGTGAAATTGAAATTATAATTGCAAGTTGTAAAGCCAATCCATGGGATCACCCTCACTAAAACGCGGACAGGGAAATTTGTAATTAGATTGTAAGGAAACGACCTGGTGGGAAAAAGGTGTTGGGGAATGCCCAAGAATGCCGTTGGATGAGGACGATTGGCCGAAATCCTGTTGTGAGGCCTTGGTTTGCAGGAAATCCAATGTATGATGTATCTTACCTAATTGTGTCATCATGTCCGTGCGTAAGGTAGCGATCTTGTTACTGGAATCCATGCGTGTTTCCACAATTTACTGGACCAGAATGACTTCTTTGTTCTGCATGTCTTCGCAGAATTCATCTAAATGAATCGCTTGAGCCTCTTGGGCGGCGTGGATTGACGTCTGGAATTCAAGAAATTGATTGTGAAGGTCTTTTGACCTGGTATTATCCGCCATTAGGAGGGAGAGAACAAGAATGAGAGCACCAAATGATAGGCTCAAGTTACTAAAGTATCTGCCGGAGATGGCAGTGAACAGTAGCTGCTGGAGGTGGTAGGGATTTTGTGAGGAAGGTAGGAAAAAAGAGCGAAAGAGAGAGAGAGAAAGAGAGAGAAAGAGAGAGAGAGTTGGTACCCTAGTTTGGATTTGAGTTTAGTCTTCTCATTTAGTTTCTTGACCCAAGATTTATCTATGGTCAAAGGTTAGTTGTTTGGTTAGATTGCTTTAGTTGTACAGTTGTCACTTATCCAGATGAAAATTTGGTTAAGCTGTTTTTTGGTTCGACTATGGTCGAACGCCGCTCGACTATCGTTTATCAACTGTTCGACGATCGTTTATCAGTTGGTCGACTATCGTCAGTCAGTAGATCGTCTATCTCTGAGTTAGTTCAACTCCTGTTAGCTAGACGATCTGTGGTATCTGCATCATCGATCGTGGAACCCCGCTCGACTTCTTTTGACCAGAAAGATTTCTTGATAGTTCAACTATTTGCCTTGATAGTTCAACTATCTGATAGCTCGACTATCTATTTGATAGTTCGACTATCTGTTTTGTTTGATAGTTCAACTATCTGCTTGGATAGTTCAACTATCTGATAGCTCGACTATCTGTTTGATAGTTCGACTATCTGTTTTGTTTGATAGTTCGACTATCTGCCTTGATAGTTCAACTATCTGATAGCTCGACTATCTGCTCTGATAGTTTGACTATCTGTTCTGTTATTGATAGTTCGACTATCTGTTTGATAGTTCAACTATCTGCTCTGTGTTGATAGTTCGACCATCTATTTGATGGTTCGACTATCTTTTTGATAGCTCGACTATCTGCTTTGATAGTTCGACAATCTGTGTCGTTCGACTAACTTTTCTGATAGTTCGACGATCTCTGTGGTTCGGTCGACGATCTACGAGGGTCGTTCGACGTTCTTCTGTCTGTCTTTAGTAATTTTGTACTCCTTCTGTTCTTTGATTTATTTCCTGTTTATTTAGCATATTTTATTAAAGATTATTTCATTGATTTTGTGCATACATCTCAAGGAAATCTTTGTCCCATCCTTTGTGCATAAGTCAAGCTTTATCTGACAAAGTCTTTTGTCTTATTAGTTGAAATATCTTTTTGCTTTATTCTGCCATGCTGTCCTTTATAGCCGTTAGACACAAAAGACTTCTCTGGTCGTAAAGAGTTTAGTCTGATGTGACTTTCTTTAGTACTCCTTTTATCAGATTGGATTTGCAGCTTCTTAGAAAGCGTTATCCCTTTATAGCATGTATGTCTGCAGGATATGTTTTGTTTTGTGCTACTTGCAGCCCAGATCGAAGATCTCAGAAGAAGACAAAATTCAAACAAAGATTAGAGCCGTTACAAAGGCCCATATATAAAGAGCTTCTTTTGAAAGAAGAGAATATATATACAAATATATACAACAACACAAACAGAAGAGAGATACTCACAGATATTCATATACAGATTCAAAACAAGAAGAGTTACAGCTCTCAGATATTGTTGCATTCAACTGAGAAGATCGACCTTCTTCATCTCTCTCTTCTTCAATCCTGAGTTCATCTTGCTGCCAGGAACATTCACTCAGAGTCTCAAGAAGAAGAAGAAGGAAGAATAGCTGTTGAAGAAGAACATTCATTACAAATCAAGAGTCTTCTTCAAGCTGCTCCTTTAAGAACTTCAAGATAGCTCTCTATCACAAGTTCAGAAGAGTCCCTGCACCCTGAAGCAAGACTTCTTCCTGGATATCACTAAGCTAGGGGGAGCCTTGATTCTTTAGAGCTTTCTAGCTCTATGCAATCCACTTGCTTCTCTAATATTGTTTTAACAATAGAGAAGATCCTCTAACCCTCTCTCAACCTCCTGTATAAAGGGTTATTACTCCCTTCAAAAGTGAACCTTGGTGGCAGGGCACCTGATAAAAAACCTATGTTGGATTTTGAGCTCCTGATAAAAGCTCAAAGGGTCTACTTGATCTACCATAAGTAGATCAGTTGGTGGTAGGGCACCTGAACAAAAACCTGTAGTGGATTCGTACCAGGGTGGTAGAAGAGTGGACGTACCTATTTAGAGGGAACCACTATAAACTTCTTATGTCGTCTATGTTGCTTAATTAATTTATTGCATTGTGGCTATAAGTAGAAATAACTAGGATTGCTAGTTGTTGTGATAGGACCAAAGCTCAACTGTAATTACAGTTAGCTTTCTCTAGTGCACTTCACTTTGTGTTAGGCTCTAGGGTTTCAAATATCTATAAATTTATTCCGCAAATTAACTCTAAGGGAGTTGAGTAGGGTGTCATAATTTTTGAATACTCTATTCACCCCCCTCTAGAGTTGTATCTATCCTCACTTTCAATTGGTATCAGAGGGAGGTTGACTGACTATACAGGCTAACACCTGAGTCACAAGATCCTGATAGATACCAAGCTTATAGATATTCACTTCATGGCCCAGTACAAGGATTATTCTAGCACCAGACCTCCAGTTTGCAACTTAGCAAAGTTCAGGATCTGGAAGGCAAGAATCAAGTTATATATGAATTCTATTGATGAAGATATTTTCTCTTCTATTTTGACAGGAACTCCAACACCACCTGCTGCAGCCACTGCTACAACATCTACAAATCTCAGTGCAGTGCCACCTCTAGACTACAATAATGCTTACAAGAAAGCCAAAGTAGCTGATGCTAAAGCAATGAACATTCTGGCTCAGACTATGTCTGATGAAATCTTCCAGAAAGTGGCTGATTGCACCTCTACAAAAGCCATGTGGGACTCACTGAACCAGATTGTAGCTGGTTCAGCTGATGAGAGGAAGGACAGAAGGTCCAACCTTATATCCCAATATGAAAACTTCAAGAAGACTGAAGCTAAATCAGTTGAAGGAATGTACACCAGGCTCAGCTCAATCGTCAATAAGCTGAGAACCCTTGATAAGGAGATAACATTAACAGAGGTCAATGATAAGATACTGATGTGCTTCCCCAACACATGGGATCTTAGGATCTGGCCCATCAAGGAGGCCAGAAGTACTACTGAAATCTCAACTTAAGCCCTCCTTGGAAAGCTCAAATCTTTTGAGCAAGTTCTAAAGACCAGGGAAGCTGAGGCTGAAGCCAAGACTCCAACTCCAGCAAGAAAAGAGCAAACTCTTGCTCTCAAAGCTGCTGATGCTTCTGAAGAAAGCCAATCCAATGAGGAGCGGATGACACTCTTTGCCAAAAGGTTTCTCAAGATGGGCAGAAAGGACTTCAGAAAGAAGTCTTCAAGATATGAAGATAAACCAAGGTATGACAGATCTCCTGCTAAAGAAATTATCTGTTATGGTTGCAGGAAACTTGGACACATTCTACCAGAGTGTCCAGAGGAAAAGAGCAAAGAAAAGAGAAAAGAAAAAGAACATCACAAGAAGCACTCCAAGTCCTCCTCCTACAAAAATAAGAAAAAGGAGAAAGGATTTGTTGCTGAGACCTGGAGTGATTCAGATGAGGAATCTTCCTCCTCAAGCTCCAGTGAAGATGAGGAAGAGAAGAAGGCAAAGGAAATTTGCCTTATGGCAATTGATGCCTGCAGCAACCACTCAGCTACAGAGAGTTCTGATGATGATGAAGAAATGCCTACAGAAGATCAGGTATTATCTTCTTATGATTTTTCATCTGCTGAATTTAAATCTAAATTTAAATCCCTTTACTTAGATTTAATTAGTTTAGAAAAAGAAATTAAGGAGCTTAGAAATAGGATAGCAGAATCAGAAATCCTCTCCATTGAAAATGCTAGGTTAGAAGCATAACTCACTAAGTCCAGTGAAGAAATAAAATTTCTTAAAAATGAACTAGCTAAATCAAAAAGATTAGAAGAATCTCTAAATGGTAGAAGCCTTAAGCTGCTAGAGATCACTAGCATGACAAACACTAGGTCAGGCAATAATAAGTTAGGCTTAGTGTAACACCCCTATCCGTCGCATAGCATATAGCAGTAGGTCCGGCCGGGGCCCGACGCCATATACTACGGACAGACCGGTTGGTTACGCATTGAAACCATTCAACCAATCATGTCGTCCTACACAACACCTAGCGGAAGCAATTTATTAAGTTGCAAAAGAAATTAGAACCCAGCCACAACAGCATGAATGTCCGCTACAAACTCAGGAATGTAAACATACAACCAAAGAGAAATGGCCTTAAGGTCTTACACTGTTCACTTAATAAATGAAGTGTTTTCCAAACTTCGGCACGCAGGCCGGCCATACATGAAAACGGGAAAGAAACATAAGCAATTAGGCCTTCAAGGGCCGGCACAGCAACAAGGGCTTTAGCCCGCTATTTCCCGCTCTGCTCTGCAGCACCTGCAAGCCACAAACCACCGCCCGGTGGCAAACAATAGCAACGGTCAGCAATGCTGACCAAATTATAACGATCCCGCCCCCATATTTGGGGCGGCAATGCTCTTTCCCTGCACTTTATTAGCATAGGCAATTGTATAAAGTATTTGCACTTCACCACAGGCGTGGGCTCGCACGGCCACACACCCCGTGCACTCAGGGCACATTCTCGACGAACTGGCCAATGTCACGTCGATTCAAGCCATAGACGTTCCCAATCCACCACCGCCTCTTGGACGGTCATCCATATGAGCATTTTGCCTTCCTGGCCTTGGTCATGGCAATTCAAGCCATAGACCGCCGAAGACCCTCATCCATGCCAACGGTCCTACCGAACGACATAGACCGGGTACGGTTCCGCCTGACCCGTGCTCACACCGCAACGGCAATTTAAGCCATATGCACAGGTCAAGACTCACCGAGTCCCGTTCCCACCACAGTAATCACATAACCCGGTTATGTTCACGTTGGCTCCCCGGCCACCGTGTTGGCAAAACACGCTTTTGCCCAGTTTTCCGGGTGCACCTTGGAGTTAATCTCCAAGGCTCCCTGATGCAATCTACCATGTAGAAAACCCAAAAAATACCCAAACACCCGGATTCTTGCCCGGTTCATATGCAATACAACATCACCGATCCGGACCAACATGTCCGAATAGGCTTCACACACAATGCCTATGTCCGTTTACGCATACGGACTCTACACAAGGGGGACTTCACATATCTACCCCAAGAAACGCTCCAACTCTTCGCTCACTCGCGAGAGAGGGCTTCCTATGCAAAGGAAAAGAGGGCTTCACATGCCCAAGGATGAGAAATCGTTACCCTTGCGTTCTTCCGCGGCGCCATCGAAAACTATACGGTTGGAAAGCACCGCAACGGCGTCGCCTCCGCGGATCTGGACTCGGATCGCGATTCGGAGCTCCGAAGCTCTTCCGGCGGCCGGATCTTGGACTCCTCCTTCCTCCTTGCTCTCCCTTCTCTCTAACTTTTAGAGAGAGATTGGCCAATGGAAAATGGGTTTCTAAACCCTATTTCCCGACTATAACCACCCAGGAACAGCCCCCACCGTTGGATCCAAAGCCAAGGAAACGAACGGCCCGGATTAAATCCAAAATCATAAAATCTGGGCCGAACACGGGTTGGCACACAGCCGTGTGCCTGGCCGTGTAGCTCATTCGCCGTCTCGACCAAAATTGAAAACCAGCACACGGCCTTTGACACGGCCTCCGACACGCCCGTGTCACCTGCGACACGCCCGTGTCGGGACCCGTGTCACGCCCCCCGTGTGCAATTTATCAACACTTTGCAGTCAGAGGGGTACACGGCTTGGTGACACGGCATCAGACACGCCCGTGTCAAACTAGACACGCCCGTGTTCGTGCCCGTATCATTACCTGTGTACCCAACCGCACAGCCCAGGTGTGACACGACCTGGGACACGCCCGTGTCCTAGGCCGTGTTCCACCACACGACCATCGTCGACCTGCGCCGGTCGACGACACGGCCAGCTCGACGGCCCGAGCTCGACACGCCCGACACGGCCTCCGACACGCCCGTGTCGGGGCCCGTATCACCTGCACCAAAACCTTGTCTTGGCCAAAATCGATCCCCGTCGCTCCACGAAATAGATAAAGGAAAAACAGGACTTAACGTAAAACAGTACCTGAGCGGAACAATTCCGGGTACTCCTCGAGCATAGTCTGCTCCCGTTCCCAAGAGAGCTCCTCACGCCCGCAATTATCCCACCGGACCTTAACCATCCGGATCTCCTTGTTACGGAGTCTCTTGACCTCAACATCTTCAATACGAATGGGCTTGACCCTAGTCGTCAACCCTTCGTCCACCGGCACTTGGTCAACTGCGATCACCTGCGAAGGCTCTTGCACCGCCTTCCGCAACACAGAAATGTGGAACACATCATGTAACCCACTCAACTCCACCGATAGCTTCAAACGGTATGCAGCTTCGCCGACTCGCTCCAGAACCTCAAAAGGTCCAAGGTATCTTGGGCTCAGCTTCTTCAAGCGTCTCACCCGCGAAACCCCCTTGAACGGCTTCACTTTCAGATATACCCAATCGCCTACCGCGAACTCCACGTTCCGGTGCTTGGCATTGTAATACTTTGCCTGCCGGTCCTGAGCGATCAACAAGCGCTCCAGAATGATCCGCACTAACGAGGTAGCACTCTCCACCTCCTGCTTCTTGTACAACCTTGCCTCACCCGCTTCAAGCCACGATAACGGCGTGCGACACTTTCTACCATACAGGGCCTCGAAGGGCGCCATTTGTATACTCGCTTGGTAGCTGTTGTTGTACGCGAACTCCACCAAATATAGGTGGTCTTCCCAATGCTTCCCGAAGTCTAGAACACACATGCGGAGCATGTCCTCCATCGTTCTATTGACCCACTCGGTCTGCCCATCCGTCTGCGGATGGAAAGCTGTGCTGAACTTTAACTTTGTTCCCAGCATCTGCTGCACCAACCTCCAATCATTTGACGTGAACCGCCCATCGCGATCACTCACAATGCTACGGGGCACACCATGCAGTCTAACAATATTGTCAACATACAACTTTGCCAATTTCTCCACTGGATCATCCTTCCTATGCGGAATGAAATGCGACACCTTGGTTAGCCGATCCACGATCACCCAGATGGCGTCGTTCCCCTTCTGCGACCTTGGCAACCCGTGCACAAAGTCCATAGATATATCGTCGAATTTCCACTCCGGTATAGGCAAGGACTTCAGAAATCCTCCCGGCTTTTGGCACTCCGCCTTCACCAAGGCGCACGTTTGGTATTTAGCCACGTACAACACCACATCTTTCTTGAGCCCCGGCCACCAAAACAACTTTTTGAGATCACGATACATCTTCGTGCTCCCTAGGTGGATTGAGTACTTGGTATGATGAGCCTTGTACATCAACTCCGCCCGGAGGTTACCCCCACTCGGGACGCACAACCGATGATCCTTCCTTAATAAACCATCTACCACCGAGAACTGGGAATTTGACCCATCCAAAGCGGCCTCCATAAGCTCCTTCATGGAGTCATATAACTCCAATGCCCGCCGAACCCGGTCAGCCAGGTCATACTGCACCTCTGTCCAGTTTAACATTGCTTTGGCGCTCGTCTGCTTGTCAACGCAACAGATCTCAAGCTCCTCCAACTCCCGTACTAGCCGCTCATCATGCACCGACAACCAGTTGGCTTGGGCGGGAGCCCTGCGGCTCAGCGCATCCGCAACTGCGTTGCCCTTCCCGGGTACATAATGTATTTTGAAGGTGTAGTCCCCTAGGAACTCCATCCACCTCCTCTGCCTCATATTAAGGTCCTTTTGATCCAACAAGTATTTTAGGCTCTTGTGATCGGTGTATATATCGACCCTTACGCCGTAAAGGTAGTGCCTCCACAACTTGAGTGCAAATATTACGGTCGCCAACTCCAAGTCGTGCACCGGATAATTTCTTTCATGCACCTTCAGCTGACGCGATCCATACGCTATCACGCTCCCATGCTGCAACAACACGCAGCCCAAGCTACTACCCGAAGCGTCGCTATACACCTTGAAGCCCTCGGTCCCACTCGGTAAACTAAGCACTGGCGCCATGGTCAACCGTCTCTTCAGCTCCTCAAAAGCTTGCACGCACTCTTGCGTCCACAAGAATTTCTGATCCTTCCTTGTCAACTTCGTGAGAGGTAATGCTAACCGCGAGAAGTTCTCTACGAAGCGCCCGTAATATCCGGCAAGCCCGAGAAAACTACGGACTTCCGCGACAGAAGATAACGCAGGCCACTCCCGTATCGCAACAATCTTCGCCGGATCCACCGCTATACCTTCCCCACTCATTATATGACCAAGGAACCCTACCGAGGGTAGCCAGAACTCGCACTTGGAGAACTTTGCGTACAACTCATTCCTTCTCAGAGTCTCCAACACCAGGTGCAAGTGCTTGAAGTGGTCTTCTTCGCACTGCGAGTACACCAAAATATCGTCAATAAAGACGATCACAAAGCGATCCAGGAAATCTCTGAACGTCCTGTTCATCAGATCCATAAACACCGATGGCGCATTCGTCAGTCCAAATGGCATGACCGTGAACTCGAAATGCCCATACCTCGTACTGAACGCCGTCTTCGGGATATCACACTCCCTGATCCTCAGCTGATAGTACCCCGACTTCAAGTCCAACTTGGAGTATACCGACGATCCGACTAACTGATCAAAGAGATCATCAATCCTCGGGATCGGGTACTTATTCTTCTCCGTCAGCTTGTTCAACTCTCTGTAGTCGATACACAACCGCATACTACCATCCTTCTTCTTAACAAAGAGGACCGGTGCGCTCCAAGGCGACGAGCTTGGACGCACATACCCTTGCTCCATCAGCTCCTCTAGCTGAACTTTCAACTCCGCCATCTCCTTAGGCGCCAACCTATACAGAGCACGTGACACCGGTTTGGCCCCCGGTACGAGCTCGATGGTGAAATCAATCTCCCGCTGCGGTGGGGCTCCGGGAAGACTATCCGGGAACATATCGGGGTATTCGCAAACCACGGGGATGCTATCCAACGGAGACTTTGGCTCCACAGCCCCCACTATTGCGAAGAATAGCTCTGCACCAGCACGAACAGCCTTCACCACCTGAAGAGCATACATCAATGTCTTGCTCGACCCCTTTAGCCCCTCGAATGTAGTCTCCCGCCCTACACCCAGCTTGACCTCCTTCCGGTCACAGTCAATCCAAGCTTTCTGCTCCGAAAGCCAATCCATCCCAAAGATCACATCGAACTCTACTAGCGGCAGCAATGATGCTAGCAAGTCGAACTCTTGGCTCCCAATGTGAACCTTTACGGCGCATACCCTGTCCGCACGCATCGAGTACCCATTCGGTAGCAGCACATCCAACTTGTCCTTCGCCATCGAAGAAGGGACTCCGATGCGCGATATAAAGCTTTCGAACAAGAAGGAGTGTGAAGCTCCCGTATCGAACAGTGCTCATGCCGGACTATCACTAATCACAACAAAGCCTATACAAACAATATTAGGCTAACAAGCAATGGATAATGGTATTAAAGCTAACTTTCTATAAATTAACTCATACCTGTCACCACATCTGCTTGCTTGATGGCCTCCTGCTGGCCCAAGTTATAGACTCTAGGCTGAGTCGGAGCATAGTGGGACGCGGTCGATTCCACCGCTTTGCCCTTCTCCTCATAGGTAGCTCCTTGTTTCCTTTCGGACTTTGAGCGTCCACTCCAGCAATCACGGGCAAAGTGCCCCGTCTTTCCACACGTGAAACAAGCGCCCGGGGTTCGATTGGTAGTTGCCCCCGAGGCACCTGAAGAGGCTGGACCCGACATCTTAGCTTTCTTATAGAAACTGCGGTAGCCCGACTTCGACGTAGTCGGTGCCTTGAACTCCGCTTTCTTACTACCAGATTCCTTCTTCGCTTGGACATTCTTCATGTCCTTCTCCAAGGACCGGGCCGAATTGACCAGGGTCATAAAACCCTGCGCCTTGGGCCCCGACAGTAGCAATCTTAAATCATCTCTTAGCCCTTCGTAGAAGTGGCTCGTCTTGCGCTCCTCGTCTGCGAAGGTAGCATCGGCATATCTCCCCAACCGAGTAAACTCGTGGATGTACTCATCAACGGTGCAATCCCCTTGCACCAACTTCTGAAACTCGCTTTCTAGCGCAATTCTCTACGCCGAGGGGAGGTATCGAGCCATGAATAGTCTCGCAAACTCCTTCATCGAAACTTCGGCCAACGGCCTTCCCCGCAACTGATGTAGCTCTAGGCCTTCCCACCATAGTCTTGCGTCCCTGTCCAACAAGAACGTCGCTATTGTGGTCTTCTGCCACTCTTCCATTTCCTTCGCAGTCATCACCCTGTTGACCCTTGAGAGCTAATCCTCTGCTTGGGTCGGGGTTTCTGCCCCCGTGAATACCGGTTGATGAAAGCCCATCATGTGCTTCAGTTGTCTTTCAGTTGCTCTCCGAGGCAACTCTGGCTCCAAAACTACTTGCTCAACCCTCCTTTGCTCTGCCGTCTGAAGCGGTACTTGCTCCACCGCAAGAGCAGGCTGCTGCACCTGCCTTGCAGGCTGCGCATTGATCATTGCCATGACCGCTTCTACCACCAACCTAATGGTCTCGGCAGACGGAGGTGTTGCAGGAGCATCGCTTGGCGCACTGCTCGCCTCAGAACCTGGCCGTTCAGACGGCCCAGCACCACTTCTGGTCACCTATAATCGTGCAAAACACCAATAAGCGACCCAAAAATAACTGCAAACAGCAATTATAGGAACACGCAGGTTCCTCAAACATGTATATTTTCATTTCTAAGTGGACATTCATGGGTACTTTTCATGTTATAACGATGACGCACACATGTGCTCACCACCTCTTAAAGTGAATTCGTCCACGAATTCATTTAAGCTTGACCGAAACCAGAAGTCTGATACCAATTTGTAACACCCCTATCCGTCGCATAGCATATAGCAGTAGGTCTGGCCGGGGCCCGACGCCATATACTATGGACAGACCGGTTGGTTACGCGTTGAAACCATTCAACCAATCATGTCGTCCTACACAACACCTAGCGGAAGCAATTTATTAAGTTGCAAAAGAAATAAGAACCTAGCCACAACAGCATGAATGTCCACTACAAACTCAGGAATGTAAACATACAACCAAAGAGAAATGGCCTTAAGGCCTTACACTGTTTACTTAATAAATGAAGTGTTTTCCAAACTTCGGCACGCAGGCCGGCCATACATGAAAACGGGAAAGAAACATAAGCAATTAGGCCTTCAAGGGCCGGCATAGCAACAAGGGCTTTAGCCCGCTATTTCCCGCTCTGCTCCGCAGCACCTGCAAGCCACAAACCACCGCCCGGTGGCAAACAATAGCAACAGTCAGCAATGCTGACCAAATTATAACGATCCCGCCCCCACATTCGGGGCGGCAATGCTCTTTCCCTGCACTTTATTAGCATAGGCAATTGTATAAAGTATTTGCACTTCACCACAGGCGTGGGCTCGCACGGCCACACACCCCGTGCACTCAGGGCACATTCTCGGTGAACCGGCCAACGTCACGTCAATTCAAGCCATAGACGTTCCCAATCCACCACCGCCTCTTGGACGGTCATCCATATGAGCATTTTGCCTTCCTGGCCTTGGTCACGGCAATTCAAGCCATAGACCGCCGAAGACCCTCATCCATGCCAACGGTCCTACCGAATGACATAGACCGGGTACGGTTCCGCCTGACCCGTGCTCACACCGCAACAGCAATTTAAGCCATATGCACAGGTCAAGACTCACCGAGTCCCGTTCCCACCACAGTAATCACATAACCCGGTTATGTTCACGTTGGCTCCTCGGCCACCGTGTTGGCAAAACACGCTTTTGCCCAGTTTTCCGGGTGCACCTTGGAGTTAATCTCCAAGGCTCCCTGATGCAATCTACCATGTAGAAAACCCGAAAAACACCCAAACACCCGGATTCTAGCCCGGTTCATATGCAATGCAACATGACCGATCCGGACCAACATGTCCGAATAGGCTTCACACACAATGCCTATGTCTGTTTACGCATACGGACTCTACACAAGGGGGACTTCACATATCTACCCCAAGGAACGCTCCAACTCTTCGCTCCTCGCGAGAGAGGGCTTCCTATGCAAAGGAAAAGAGGGCTTCACATGCCCAAGGATGAGAAATCGTTACCCTTGCGTTCTTCCGCGGCGCCATCGAAAACTATACGGTTGGAAAGCACCGCAACGGCGTCGCCTCCGCAGATCTGGACTCGGATCGCGATTCGGAGCTCCGAAGCTCTTCCGGCGGCCGGATCTTGGACTCCTCCTTCCTCCTTGCTCTCCCTTCTCTCTAACTTTTAGAGAGAGACTGGCCAATGGAAAATGGGTTTCTGAACCCTATTTCCCGACTATAACCACCCAGGAGCAGCCCCCCACCATTGGATCCAAAGCCAAGGAAACGAACGGCCCGGATTAAATCCAAAATCATAAAATCTGGGCCGAACACGGGTTGGCACACGGCCGTGTGCCTAGCCGAGTAGCTCATTCGCCGTCTCGACCAAAATTGAAAACCAACACACGGCCTTTGACACAGCCTCCGACACGCCCGTGTCACTTGCGACACGCTCGTGTCGGGACCCGTGTCACGCCCCCCGTGTGCAATTTATCAACACTTTGCAGTCAGAGGGGTACACGGCTTGGTGACACGGCATCAGACACGCCCGTGTCAAACTAGACACGCCCGTGTTCGTGCCCGTGTCATTACCCGTGTACCCAACCGCACAACCCAGGTGTAACACGGCCTGGGACACGCCCGTATCCTAGGCCATGTTCCACCACACGACCATCGTCGACCTGCGCCGGTCGACGACACGGCCAGCTCGACGGCCCGAGCTCGACACGCCCGACACGGCCTCCGACATGCCCGTGTCGGGGCCCGTGTCACCTGCACCAAAACCTTGTCTTGGCCAAAATCGATCCACGTCGCTCCTACAACAGTTTGGGGTGTTACACTTAGGAGCCTCATCAAGTGAACCCCCATTGGTTCTTAAAAATCATCTTTCAACTCCAGTAAACTTTATTTCAGCTGATGGAATAAAGAATACTGAGAAAGTAAATCTAGTTAACAAAGCCTTAAATAAAGCTAAGAGAGAAAAGAGGAAGCAAAAATTTAAGGAGATACAAAAAGCGCCGAACGCTGCTCGACGATCGAAGGCTCAATGGTCGAACGATGCTCGACGATCTGAGCATCGATCGTCGAACGCTGATCGACGATTTCAATATGATTTTCAAAATAATAACCTGAACCTTGGAAACCCTAATGTAAATAGAAATCCTAGGTTTGTTAACCCATCAACTGCATGGAGTATCCCACCTAGGAGATCTTACCCTTTCGGATATAAACCCCAACCTGCTTATTATTTTATTTCAAGTTTTCATTATGTGAAGAATAATGGACCCAAGGTTGTCTGGGTCCACAATGTCTAACTATTCAATTTGCAGGTGAAGACCTATCCAATTACTAAAGATAAATTGTATTTGGATAGTGGCTGTTCCAAACACATGACATGAAACAAAGAAAATCTGTCAAGATACAAGGCCAAGCTTGGACCAAAGGTGATCTTTGGGGATTCCAGGTGTGGTCAAACTGAAGGATATGGTAGGATTACCATTGGAGCAGTAACTTTCAAAAGGGTTGCATATGTAACTGGACTGAAGCACAACTTAATCTCAGTAAGCAAGTTATGTGATGCAGTATATCAGGTATCTTTCACTAACACTCTCTGTAATATTACTTTAAATAGCAATGTTATGTTAGTAGGAGTTAGACAGGGTAATATTTACTTAGTAGATTTTAACTCAACTCAATCTGAAATCTGCATGTTTAATGAAGCAACAAATAATAACACCTTATGGCATAGGAGGCTTAGCCATGTTAACCTCAAGAACATATCTAGGTTATCTAAATACAACCTTGTTAGAGGTTTACCTTCTTGCCCCTACAAGAAGGAGAGCCTATGCAAGGCTTGTCAATTAGGCAAGCAAACCAAAAACTCCTTTAAATCTGTAAATAAAAGTGATTCACCTAGAATCCTGTATTTATTACATTTGGACCTTTTTGGCCCAATAAATGTACAGAGTCTAGGAGGGAAGTATTACACTTTAGTAATTATAGATGACTTCTCTAGGTTCACTTGGGTGTTTTTCTTGAGAATAAAGGCTGATAACTTCAAAGTTCTTACAGACTTTCTGCTATGTGTGCAGACTGAGTATTCTACTCATGTTGCCTTGATCAGAAGTGATCATGGTACTGAGTTTGAGTCTCTTCTCATGCAAGAATTCTGTGATAAAGAAGGTATCAAACATAGTTTCTCTGCTCCTAGAACTCCCCAACAAAATGGGGTAGTGGAAAGGAAGAATAGAACCCTGATTGAAGCTGCTGGAACATTATTGGCAGATGCTAACATGCCTCTCTCTTATTTGGCAAAAGCTGTTAGCACAGCTAATTATGTCTTGAACAGATGTCTTATACACAAGCTTAAGAGTAAAACTCCTTATGAGTTGCTTAAAGGAAAGAAACCTAAAATTAATTATTTTAGAGTCTTTGGTTGTGTAGTGTATATTCACAATAACAACAAAGAATATCTTAGAAAGTTTGAAGCAAAAGCTTCAGTGGGAATTTTTCTTGGATATTCCCAAGTAAGCAAAGCTTATAGGGTGTTTAATAAATCAACATCTAAAATAAAGGAGTCTGTGCATGTTTCTTTTGATGAGTCAAAGATGTTTTACAAGGAGAAGGAAACTTCTCCTTCATCAAGCTCATTGCAGGTACCAGAATCATATAAAGATGTCACTCAAGAGATTCTCCATCTATCAACTCTTCATATCACTGACTCAGACAGTGATGAAGACACTGTGGAAGCAGTTGCTGTACCACCAACAGTTGATCCAATTCCTCAGGAGGAATTAATCCCAACTGTTGCTGAAGATCACATCCCACATGCTGATCTTGTCACACTTAGAGATCATCCTACATCTCAAGTGATTGGTGACATATCAGCTGGTGTACAAACAAGACATCAATAAGACAGGATGTGATGCATGCTTGTTTCCTTTCACAGATTGAGCCCCTCACCATAAAAGATGTTGAGCTAGATCCCCACTGGATCATTGCTATGCAAGAGGAGCTTAATCAATTTGAAAGATGTAAAGTATGGACTTTGGTTCCAAGACCTAAAGGCCAGCTGATCATAGGCACCAAGTGGGTGTTTAGAAACAAGTTGGATGCAAATGGAATTATTGTAAGGAACAAAGCTAGGCTTGTATCTCAGGGCTACAGACAGGAGGAAGGTATAGATTATGACCAAACCTTTGCCCCTGTTGCAAGGCTAGAGGTAATAAGGATCTTTCTAGCCTATGCAGCCTATATAAAGTTTAAGGTGTTTCAAATGGATGTCAAGAGTGCATTCCTAAATGGTGAGCTAAAGGAAGAGGTGTTTGTTGAACAACCTCCTGGGTTTGTCTCTTCAACTCAACCCTCATTTGTTTACAAGTTGCAAAAAGCTCTTTATGGACTTAAACAAGCACCCAGAGCCTGGTTTGAGACTCTAGCTAGTTTCCTGTTAGAGCACAACTTTGTTAGGGGAGTAGTTGATAGAACCCTTTTCATTAAGCACCACAAGGACACCATCTTGTTAGTTCAAGTTTATGTGGATGACATTATTTTTGGCTCCACTGATCCCAAACTGTGCAAAAAGTTCTCTGACCTGATGCATTCTAAGTTTGAGATGAGTAGTATGGGTGAGCTGTCTTACTTTCTTGGTCTCCAAATAAAGCAAGATGCTGATGGCATCTTCATCTCCCAATCCAAATATGTCAAGGAATTGGTAAAGAAGTTTAGGATGGCTGATGCTTCAGCAATGCATACACCTATGGCTACTAATGTAGTTATAGATTCTGATGATCAGGGTAAGCCAGTTGATCAGAAAAACTATAAGGCCATTATTGGTTCCCTATTGTATTTAACTGCAAGTAGACCAGATATAATGTTTGCCACATACCTATGTGCTAGATTCCAGGTCAACCCCAAGGAATCTCATTTGATTCTTCTCAAGAGAATTTTGAGATACCTGAAGGGATGTCCAAATTTAGGACTATAGTACCCAGCTGAATCAGAATTTGAGTTAATTGGATACTCTGATTCTGACTATGTTGGTTGTAGAGTTGACAGGAAAAGTACCTCAGGAACATGTCAGTTCCTGGGAGAGAGATTAGTCTCTTGGTTCTGTAAGAAACGGGCTTCTGTCTCAACTTCAACTGCAGAGGCTGAATATATAGCAGCTGCTAGTTGTTGTTCACAGATCCTGTGGATTCAAAACCAGCTTTTGGATTATGGGTACACATACAAGAACACCAAAATCATGTGTGACAGTACCAGTGCTATCTCCATTGCACAAAATCCTGTGCACCACTCTAGAACCAAGTTCATTGAGATTAGACACCATTTCCTGAAAGATTGTGTGGAAAAGAACAAGATCAGCCTTGAGTTCATATCCACTGACCTTCAGAGAGGTGATATTTTCACCAAGCCCTTAGATGAACAGAAGCATCTGTTCTTTTTGGTTCAATTAGGCATGATTAATGGAAAAGACTAAGTGTGACTTCTGCCTTGTTGAAATCTGTTTGAAGATCATCGAACGACGTTCGACGATAGTCGAACAGGTCGAGCCTATCGTCGACCTATGGGTGACGACGGCTTGTTTGTTTGTGAAGATAGAAATAGTCGAACGATTGATCGACTACTCTGCTTCAGGAAATGATCGTCGAACGACCGTGCGACTATCGTCTCCAGGATCTGTTAAAATAGATCGACGATTGCTGTTTTAATATAAAACCGATCGTCGACCTAGGTTAAGAGATCGTTTTTTTAGTAGTCGACAGAGCTCGTCTTTTCGTATTCCGTCTTTCTGCTTGAGCTCTGCCCCGCGCCTTCTGCCATTTCGTCTTCGTCATCCACTCCAACCAAATCAATGGCGGTTTCTCCAACTCTCCTGACAGCGATGAAGTTTGACGCCAGTTTCAGCGTGGATTTCGACTCGTTCAGTGCTTGCGATGCGGATATTATAGAGATGCTACAGCTATGCAAGGACCAAGGTTTGGAAAAGCTGATGTCAACCAGGATCAAGATCAACATCCCAGAAATCAAAGAATGGGTTTATTCTTCGTCTTCCAGCGACGAATCCATGACCGGGACAATAGGCGGCGAAGAGGTAATCCTGACTCCCGCCGTTCTGACTGAAATTTTTGGACTGTTGAATGGTCAAGAAGAATATGACCAAGATATTCAAGAATATGGACGGATGCTCGTCGAGCTAGGTCATGTTGAGGGCATCCCTACAAAGCTGCTGAAAGTGAACTTCCCGTTGAGGATTAAGTTCTTAGCTAAACTGGTTGGAAAAGTGCTGTTAGGTAAGCACTCGGCTCATGATAATATAACCAGGCAGCAGTTTGCCCTGATGAGTGCAATTATCAACAAGAAAGAGATAGATTGGGCAGGGATATTGTTTGATTTTATAAGAAAGAAGAACAGTAAGAAGGAAGTAACCCTTGGAAGGGTGATAGGAATTTTCTTAAAAGAGAAATATCCCTAACTGTTGGGAACAGTTGCTACTTCCATCAATGCCAGTAAGAAAATGGACCCAACCCTATTTGTTAAGTGGAAAAGGAGCATTCAGAAGCCTTCACCAGCTTGGGTAGCTCCTGTTGTATCTGAGAGCACCAGGACTATTTCAGTCACTCCCCACCTACATGAAGAAGGCTCCTCCATTCCCCCCATTTCTTCTACATCTGCATTGCCATCCACATCTACATTACCATCCACTTCTACTGAAGTGCCATCTACTTCTGCATTACCATTCACATCCACTGTCTCTCTTCTTATTGATTCCTCCACTATTCTCCATGCATCACCACCAGCATCTCCACTCCCTTCACATCTTGCTAGGATTTCTCATCCTAGTTTTGATCTATTGGTTTCTGAGAATCTCCCCACTCCACCTAAGTCACCAATTTCTCATTTAGATCATGTTGATCCTCCTGCATCCACCCATCAATCACCAGTTCACAATATATCTCATCAGGAGACCACCGTCCCTGATGATCCTCCATCTACTGTGATTCCCCCACCATCATTTGAAATAACTCCAGTTTTCATTTCAAACATCTTGGAGCTAATTACTCCTTCAATCAAAATCATGATTGAAGAAGCAATTGCCCCTCTCGTTTCTTCCATCTCTTCCCTATCATCCTCCATCTTAGCCCTCTCTAAGTCTGCTGAGCCCTCTTCAGTTAGGGGCCTGACTTCAGGATCTACTGAAATCAGGATGGGGGAGATGTTCGAGGAAGATACCTCAGGATTGCCCCTTGTTACTCTTCTAGCAGATACCCAAGCTGAAATTCAAGAGGAAACAGCAGCTCTAGTAATTCAAAAAGAAACAGCAGTTCCAGTTGACACTACCTTATCATCTGCAGAACCAGCACCAGTTCAGAGGCCATCCGATATCATAATGGAAGCAGAAGTTGCATTCAAAGTATGCCTTGAAGAAGCTTCTACTCCCATAGTTGCTCTGTTCCTAAAAGGAGTCATTACCTCCTATCTAGATGACTTGTGGGAGTTAGGAAATTCTGAAGAAAATCCTGAAGGTAATTCATTTACTCAATTCCTTGACATGTTAACTGACATGCTAGTCTGTGAATACCTAGAAGGGATGTTTCAATTCCATTTAGCAAATTTGTGTTCCTGATACTACAGATCTTGTTCAAGAAGTTCAAGCTACACAAGAACCTGCTCAACAACCAGCTCCAGAACCAGTGCAAGAACCTGCCATTCAAGATCCTGTATCTTCTCCTCCAGCTCAGACAGCTGTGCATGATGAACTAGTCCTCAAGACAGTTGCAGTTGAGAAAGAAAAAGTTTCAGATGTTTAAGAAGAAAAATCTACAGTCTGGGATGACACCCCAGGAGTAGATCTGGATACTCTTCTGGAACAGGATGCCTTAGAAGAAGAGAAAGAGAAAGCTACATTAAAAGACAAAGAAAAAGCTGAGCAAGAGGATTTTGATCCTTATGATCAACCTCCATCATCTCATTCTGAGGATGAGGATGACTCTGATGATTCAGAAGAGTCTAAGAAGAAGAAAGCAGCTAAAAGAAAAAGGAAAGCTGCTGCTCCTCCTCCTCCTAATCCTGATCATAACATTCCCTATTATATACTGAAATGCATAGATCCCAAATCCAAAGAATACCAACATTGGATGGGATTATCCAAAAATCAGCAAAAGCAGCGAAAGAAAAGTAAAAGATATGATAGTCCAGCTCCAAAGTGGACCCCTAGAGGTCCTCCTCCTCCACCTCCTAGTGCAGGAGCTTCTAGAAATATGTCTGCAAATCCTTCAGCCCCTTCTACTAGGTTCACTCCATCTCAAGCTCATCAAAGAAGAAGCAATCCAGGATATCAAAGCAGATCCCAATCTGGATATCAAAGGCAAGAATCTGATACAAGAGAGCAAGTAAAGGAGATAGTATATCAGAAGCCAACTTTTTCTCCTCCTCCTTCTCCCAAGAGAAAAGCATCACCTTCCAAAGAAACCAAAAGCATATCTTCCACAAGGCCAGCTCAAACAAAAAAAACTGATTCAAAAGGTAAAAGGATTATCTACTCTGAAAAATCAAGTAAGAAATATGCAGAGTTTGCTCCTCCTTCTTCCCTAATTATTCAAGAAAATAGAGAGCCAGCTGCAAGTATGCTAGAACTATCTACAAAATTCAGAACTGTAAAACCTTTAGATTTAACTGGTGAAAATGAATATGAAAGTCAAGAGCTTAATCCTGACTTCAGGATGGCTAGATTTCTTGAACTAGTTGGATCAGCTCAAATCAGAAAGGCCAAAGCTGAAGGAAAAGATATTACAGGCTTAACTACTATGTATAAATTCAGAAAGAAGGAGCTAGACAAATTCAAGGTTAGACCTGAGGTTTTTAATCCTTCTAAATATATGGAAAAGCACCCAGAAGCAGTAGTACAGAGAGCAGGAGAATCTAGAATTATTGGAGAACAAGATTTAAAGATATCAAAGAAGGAAGCTCTAGATCCTCTCAGAAAAATTTCTTTTCTTCCTGGTTCCTCTGTATCAAAATCAGATTCTGATGTTTCTTAAGTTTCATTGATTGACAGTTGTTTATTTGTCTGTTTGATCAATGCAATTTGCTGCTTAGATGTTTTCTTTCCTAAGTTATATTTATTTCCTGTTGTTTTGTTTTGAGAGACTTAACCCAAATAGGGGGAGATTGTTGGTACCCTAGTTTGGATTTGAGTTTAGTCTTCTCATTTAGTTTCTTGACTCAAGATTTATCTATGGTCAAAGGTTAGTTGTTTGGTTAGATTGCTTTAGTTGTAGAGTTGTCACTTATTCAGATGAAAATTTGGTTAAGTTGTTTTTTGGTTCGACTATGGTCGAAGGCCGCTCGACTATCGTCTATCAACTATTCGACGATCGTTTATCAGTTGGTCGACTATCGTCAGTCAGTAGATCGTCTATCTTTGAGTTAGTTCAACTCTTGTTAGCTAGACGATCTGTGGTATCTGCCTCGTCGATCGTCGAACCCCGCTCGACTTCTTTTGACCAGACAGATTTCTTAATAGTTCGACTATTTGCCTTGATAGTTCAACTATCTGATAGCTCGACTATCTGTTTGATAGTTCGACTATCTTTTTTGTTTGATAGTTCAACTATCTGCTTGGATAGTTTAACTATCTGATAGCTCGACTATCTGTTTGATAGTTCGACTATCTGTTTTGTTTGATAGTTCGACTATCTGCCTTGATAGTTCAACTATCTGATAGCTCGACTATCTGCTCTGATAGTTCGACTATCTGTTCTGTTGTTGATAGTTCGACTATCTGTGTGATAGTTCGACTATCTGCTCTGTGTTGATAGTTCGACCATCTGTTTGATAGTTCGACTATCTTTTTGATAGCTCGACTATCTGCTTTGATAGTTCGACTATCCATGTCATTCGACTATCTGTTCTGATAGTTCGACGATCTCTGTGGTTCGGTCGACGATCTCCGAGGGACGTTCGACGTTCTTCTGTCTGTCTTTAGTAATTTTGTACTCCTTCTGTTCTTTGATTTATTTCCTGTTTATTTAGCAAATTTTATTAAAGATTATTTCATTGATTTTGTGCATACATCTCAAGGCAATATTTGTCCCATCCTTTGTGCATAAGTCAAGCTTTATCTGACAAAGTCTTTTGTCTTATTAGTTGAAATATCTTTTTGCTTTATTCTGCCATGCTGTCCTTTATATCCGTTAGACACAAAAGTCTTCTCTGGCCGTAAAGAGTTTAGTCTGATGTGACTTTCTTTAGTACTCCTTTTATCAGATTGGATTTGCAGCTTCTTAGAAAGCATTATCCCTTTATAGCATGTCCGTCTGCAGGATATGTTTTGTTTTGTGCTACTTGCAACCCAGATCGAAGATCTCAGAAGAAGACAAAATTCAAACAAAGATTAGAGCCGTTACAAAGGCCCATATATAAAGAGTTTCTTTTGAAAGAAGAGAATATATATACAAATATATACAACAACACAAACAGAAGAGAGATACTCACAGATATTCATATAAAGATTCAAAACAAGAAGAGTTACAGCTCTCAGATATTGTTGCATTCAACTGAGAAAATCGACCTTCTTCATCTCTCTCTTCTTCAATCCTTAGTTCATCCTGCTGTCAGGAACATTCACTCAGAGTCTACAGAAGAAGAAGAAGAAGAAGGAAGAAAAGCTGTTGAAGAAGAACATTCATTACAAATCAAGAGTCTTCTTCAAGCTGCTCCTTCAAGAACTTCAAGACAGCTCTCTGTCACAAGTTCAGAAGAGTCCCTGCACCATGAAGCAAGACTTCTTCCTGGATATCACTAAGCAAGGGGGAGCCTTTATTCTTTAGAGATTTCTAGCTCTGTGCAATCCACTTGCTTCTCTAATATTGTTTTAACAATAGAGAAGATCCTCTAACCCTCTCTCAACCTCCTGTATAAAGGGTTATTACTCCCTTCAAAAGTGAACCTTGGTGGCAGGGCACCTGATCAAAAACCTATGTTGGATTTTGAGCTCCTGATCAAAAGCTCAAAGGGTATACTTGATCTACCTGAAGCAAATCAGTTGGTGGCAGGGCACATGAACAAAAACCTATAGTGGATTCCTACCAGGGTGGTAGAAGAGTGGACGTACCTATTTAGAGGGAACCACTATAAACTTCTTGTGTCGTTTGTGTTGCTTAATTAATTTATTGCACTGTGGCTGTGAGTAGAAATAACTAGGATTGCTAGTTACTGTGATAGGACCAAAGCTCAATTGTAATTACAGTTAGCTTTCTCTAGTGCACTTCACTTTGTGTTAGGCTCTAGGGTTTCAAATATCTATAAACTTATTCCGCAAATTAACTCTGAGGGAGTTGAGTAGGGTGTCATAATTTTTGAATACTCTATTCACCCCCCCCCCCCTCTAGAGTTGTATCTATCCTCACTTTCAGAGAGAAAGAGGTAGAGAGAGAGTTAGAACCGGGAAGAGAAACAAATGACAAACTTCATTAACCTTCACAACAATCCAGTTTATTACAGAGTCCTACTATTTAATTCACTTACATTCTGACTGTTTTACTAGTTTAACGGTAATAAAAATCAACGACTAAAAATATACGTTCTATAGTGGAAGGACTCCTATGATGATGCCATATGTCAAACATCCCGCCTTGGCTGCTTTAAGTTGATGAAGGCGATGTTGCCAGGTGTCAACCATCCTGCAGTTGCTGCTTTTTGGCTGATGCGATAATGAGATGCCATGTGTCTGATGGGGCTTTGATCTGCCTTCCACGTGTCTTGATCGCAACACTTTTAAAATCATTTTTGGTTGATTTCTTTTAGTTGTGTTTACTCTCGTGCTTATTATTAGTCATTTTTTAGCATGTGTAAAGAAATTATATTAACAAAACATATTTTTATTATAAAATAATGATGATATTATTGTAAGTCGTAGGATGTCACTTCGCCTAGAGGAGGGGTGAATAGGTGATGTTTTTTTGAAGATTTTATGTGGAATAAACAAATTTAAGAGTGACAAACACAGATCACACAGAAATAACAGCCCAGACACATGAAACTATATTGGTTCTCCGAGTTGGGAACATTCACTTTCTCTCTCCACCTATCTAGCAGCTAGCTAGCCTCGGTAAACTCCGTCAATAACTCTTATTTGTAGATCCTATAACTCAGAGGCGGTTTCTCCTACCTCAGATTCACACACCCGGAATCCTACAACTCAAATTCCTTGTAAGGAATGCTACCTCAAAAGCACTGACTGGCTTCCTATATCAAGCCACAATTGACCCTACAAATCAGGTTCACTCAAGAATCTTTTAGCTCAGATGCCCCACAAGAGATCCTACAGCTCAGATCTCAACGAGATCCTACAATTGATTAAGTTTTTACTAACAAAACTTTCTATAGATCTATTATGTATATCATTATCGAATAGGAGTGTTCTTGAAGCTTTGATGTTAAACAACTTCTTCTTGATCTTCGACATGAGAAATGTTGATCTCTTCAATGGAAAATTGCTCAACACTGCTAAAGATCCTGCTGCTACTTTGAAGAATGAATCTGATTTTATGTAAGCAACGACAAATCAACCGACTTCTTCAGGAGAATTGGAGATGTGTTCTTGTTAGAATGTTCTCCAACTTCAAGCTTTTTATAAATCGGCGGAAAAACTCTTTCTTGATTTTTCTTGATAGATTGATTCACTAATTGACTGATTCATTTCATTTTTTTGTAAGGGTTACAGATCTCATTTTTTTCTATTTATAATATCAAGGGGTAATGGTCTTTACTCGGAGCAAGTGTCAGAAATCTTTTTCCATAAAGGACGGATCGGATTGGTCCTTCCCGCAACAGCATTAAATGTAATAAGGCAAATTTTTGCGCAATTTGAATTTATGTAATTTCTTGAAAAATCGACTTGATTAACTTTATTAAGTTGAATTGCTCTTGTCAAGTTGAATTGAACTTGTTGAGTCGAATCCCTCCTTCAAAATTTCATTGGTCGAATCTGTTGGGTATTGTATCCACAATGTACCTGATTTGATGAAGCCCGTGAACAAGCTAAGTTGAATTGATAATGTATTTGATGATTTTTCTATCAAGTTGTGCTTGCAGCTATTCCATGCTAAGTACACACCAATGTCAGGGTGCAGTGGGTCAATATACACGGGTCTGCGCAACGTAATCCCTCGTTGAACAGATCAGTGTGTTGACTCACGTGTGCTCTCTCTATTGGAGTGTACTTATTTTCAAGTACAGGGTTAAGGCAGATCAAGAGCAGAAGAGGAGCAAGGATGGGTCAAAGACTAAGTCTTCAAAGGAAGGAAGGGAAATTCTTCTAAGTCAAAATCGACGGGAATCACTAAGTGATTCTCGCCGACTTCGACGGGAATCGTTAGTGATTCCCGCCGATTCGACGAGAATCACTCTGCATTCCTGCTGAATTCCTTCCGGATGACAGTTATCCAACAGGAATTCTGCCAAGGCCGAATCGACGAGAATCGCAAGTGATTCCCGCCAACTTTGACGAGAATCTGTCTGCATTCCCGTCGATTCATCGAGTATCAGCTAGCCCTTCCCGTCGATTTCTTTCGGCTGACTGTTTTCCAGACAGGGATTCTGCTAAGGCAAAATCGACGGGAATCATGAGTGATTCCCACCGACTTCGACGGGAATCACCAACGATTCTCGTCGATTTTGCCTTAGGTAATTTTCGTTTGTTCGTTGGACCGAACCAAGAGACCGTGTGCTGTTTCTGTCGGGGCTAGGGATTCTCCTTGTGGGTCCCACAACAGACTTTAGGGTTGGCCTCAGGTGTATATACATGCGTATTTCGAACCTCTACAGTAACTATTCACGCTAAATCAAAAAACTGACACCGTGCCCTAGCAGATCGCGGAAATTCGCCGATCGCTGACGCCGCTCGCATGCTCGTCGTCACCGCTGATCTCAGAGCTTCTTTGATCTTCCGACGATAGTACCGAGGCTAGAAGTGCGTCTCACGCATCTCTCTTGAGACCTCTTGCCTCTCGATTCGTTGAACGAGACTAGTTCTCCATTCCGAATCGGTGTAGACGACTGATCTGACTGAGATCGTTCGTAGACCTTGCTTGCTTCGTCAAGAAGTTTGGATCTAAAAAGTATTGTCGCCGCAATCGCTTGCCGTCACCGATCTTGAAAAGATCCTCTCCAAGAGAGAACTCCAGTTGTGGACTTCGTATCTTTCAAGAAAGCTTCAACGAACGAAGAAGGACATCGGAATCTCCAAAAGCCTTGTTTGTATTATCTTATACATTGAATTTTTGATTTGTTGTAAAGGAATTTTTATTCCTAGTTGTAAGGGTTGGGTGCAACCCGTGGTGGTGGAGTTGTGACTCCTTTGGTTGGAAGGGATCCTTCCGTAGTGTGAGGATTGGATTTCAATCCGTTTGGAGAAGTGACTGAGTCGTCCCTTGGTGGGAGATAGGTCGAAGGGGGAAAGTGGACGTACCCAAATCGGGGAACCACTATAATTTCTTGTATGTTTTCTGTGTTGTGTTTGTTATTTTGTGCATGTAAATTTTATTCCGCAAAAGACTGCACGACACATATTCCCCCCCCCCCCATAGGTGGATTTAGTTGACACTAGAGAATTACAAGTGGTATCAGAGGGAGGTTAATCGTCAATAAGGTTAACACCTTGAGTAAGATCCTGTGTCTAGTGTCAAGAGGAAAGAAGATCTCAGAAATGGACGGACTCAAGTATTCAGGAAAGATCCCAGTGTGCACCAAGCTGAACTTTCCCATCTAGAAGGAAAGGATCAGGTTCTACATGGAAGCAGTCGACCCCCGACTCTTCATGGTAGTGGAGGAGGGCCTTTATATCCCCACTAAGGCCTCCACCATTGATCCGACCAAGATGGTGCCCAAGAAGCTCTCCGAAATGGATAAGGATGATATGGTTCTTGTCGGACTCGACAATAAAGCTCAAAACATCTTAGTAAGCACCGTCGATGATTCCATGATGCAGAATTTCTGCAACTACAGGACTGCCAATGACATATGGCATTGCCTGATCATTCTGATGGAAGACACAGATAAAGTAAGGGATGATCGAAGATCCCTTCTGAACCAGAAGTATGAGGCCTTCAGGCAAGGTCCCAAGGAAAAAATTGGAGTGACATTCGAGAACTTCCTGAAGATCGTCAATGCCCTGAAGGGTTATGGCAGAGTGTTCAACGATGGTGAACTAAATGACAAATTCCTTAGATCCCTTACTAAGGAATGGGACATCAAGATCTGTGCCATCAGAGAGTTTGGCAAGCTGGTAGAAACTGATCCCCAGATTCTGTTTAGAAAACTTATGTCCTATGAGCTTCAGCTGAACACCAGAAAAGCTGAAGAAGAAGCCGATAAAGCCGCTGCCAAAGAAAAGACTATAGCCCTGAAAGCCAATCACTCAAGGAAAGGTAAGGGTGCAGCCTCATCCCGGTCCTGGAAAAAGGATGAGGAAGAAGACTCTGAGCCATGTTCTTCCAGCTCAGAGCTATCTGAACAAGAATTCTCCTTCATCATTCGAGAGTTCAAGAAGTTCCTAAAGTTTAGGAATCAAAGAAAGAGAGACGGCTCCTCCTCTAGACATCAGAAGAAGAACTACTCTTCTGACATGTATGAATCCAAACAGAACAAACATCGCTCTGCTGACATCATTTGCTTTGGATGCAATAAGCCAGTCCACGTCGTTGCTGACTGCCACCAAAGTAAGAGAGATAAGGGGAAGGGAGAGGAGCACAGGTCCTCTAGAGATAAGAAGAAAGAGAGGAGCTACATTGCTAAAAAGCCAAAGACACTGAGTGAATCTGATTCTTCAGACTCTAGTGATGATGAGGAAGCCTACTTCGGGCTAATGGGTCGCTCCGACTCAGAAGGAGACTGCCTCCCATTTACTGGGAAAGTAAAAAGATCGTACCCCCCTCTCTAACTCTGACTCTGAGTCTCCTGATGATGATCTCGAGTACAGACCATCTGCTCGTGAAGCTGAGCTCCTCGAAAAGTATAAGCTTCTGCTTAATACCTTTGAGGAATGTCGCAAGAGGTTGAGGGCTCAGAAAAAGGAAGTCAAATTCCTTAAGGCTGAGGGTGTTTTCTAAGAGAAGAGATCGCTAGCATGATTTCTCTTCGACAGGAACACCTAGACCTGACTTCTGAGCACTCAGAGTCTCTAAGGCTCCTTGACCAAAAACAGGAAGAAATCAACAAGTTGGAAGAACAGCTTGCGGTAGAAAGGAAGATTGTCAAAAGCTTCTCTATGCCCAAGACCGTTCTTCCTCTGGTTGATGAATCTCTGCTCAGGCTAAGGGGTTGGCTTAGGGCATGTGGGTGTGCCTGGAAAATCATCCAGGAGAAACAGAAAACAGAGGAAAAATAAGGCTGCTAAGAAGGCCTCTACTACAAAAAAGGGAAAGGCCCCACTCGATCTTGTTTCATTCAGAAAGCCTGGCCGAACCAACTCATATCCCTCGTTGATGTTATCTTCAACCTTTGGCGCCATTGAACAGATGAGAAAGCTTGAGAGAAGAGAAGAGAGAATGTCGACACTAGGTTTTTTTCTTGAAAACCTGGTAAGCGTGTCGACAGAATAAGTTCTTGACCTATTTATACCCTCTAATGAAAGAAGGTCAAAAGTCGGGCAAAAACAAACTAAATGTGTCGACACATATGGAATGTGTCGACACAAACTTTTATTGTCTCGACAACAATATTGACTACTTTGTGTCGACACCTATTGATGATATGTCGACACAGGAGATACTTAGTAGTTCATCAGAAATTCTGTGTCGACTCTTAGTACAAGTGTTGACACAAAATCTGTAAGTGTCGACACCATTATTCTGGTGAAGTC
Source organism: Platanthera zijinensis (assembly GCA_039513925.1). Lineage (NCBI taxonomy): Eukaryota > Viridiplantae > Streptophyta > Magnoliopsida > Asparagales > Orchidaceae > Platanthera > Platanthera zijinensis. The sequence continues at coordinate 58,774,032 of CM077086.1, forward strand.
GACACTACATTTCTGGATGAGTCGACTATTTGACCCTTAAGTGTCGACACATAATCTCTGTGTCGACATAATTTCTCTGACTAATCGACATGACTACACTGAGTCGACACATTATCACTGAATGTATCGACACCATTTTACTTAGCCAATTTCTGTTTTTGAAAATCACTAGATAATCTAACCTATGGTCAGCATTCCTAATTCAATTTTAAATCAATTGAATTTTGTTTCATCTAGTGGCTTAGTAAATACATCTGCAATTTGATAATCTGTTTTAACAAATTCCAATGAGATGTCTTCTTTCTCTACATGTTCTCTAAGAAAATAATTATTATTCTATATGCTTAGTTCTACTATGAGAAACAGGATTGTTTGCAATAGAAATAGCACTCTTTGAATCACACAATAAAGGTGTTCTACTTACTTGAATACCATAATCCTTAAGCTGATGTTGTATCCACAATAGCTGTGCACAGCAACTTCCAGCTGCAACATATTCAGACTCAGCTGTGGATATTGTCACACTAGTCTGCTTCTTACTGCTCCAGGATATCAGTCTTCCTCCCAAAAATTGGCAAGTACCTGTAGTACTCTTTCTATCTTCTCTGCAGCCTGCAAAATCTGCATCGGAATAACCTGTTAGTAGAAAATCTCCATTCCTAGGGTACCAAAGGCCTAGATTAGGTGTGCCCTTAAGATATCTCAAAATCCTTTTGACTGCAGTATAATGTGATTCTTTAGGACAAGCTTGGTACCTAGCACAGACACATGTAGCATACATAATGTCTGGTCTACTAGCAGTGAGATATAATAGAGAGCCAACTATTCCTCTATACAAAGACTCATCAACAGGTTTACCTGCATCATCTTTGCATATAGGCATACTTGTTCCCATATGAGTTCTCATGGTGGAGGATGACTCCATACCATACTTCTTAATTAATTCCTTGGTGAACTTAGACTGGGATATGGACAAGCCATCTTCAGTCTGTCTTACTTGAAGTCCTAAGAAGAACTTAAGTTCCCCCATACTGCTCATTTCAAACTTCCCTTGCATAAGTTTGGCAAACTTTTTGCAAAGGTTGTTCTCTGTAGACCCAAAGATTATGTCATCTACATAGATCTGAACTAAGATGATCTTACCTTTAGATTCCCTTAGGAATAGAGTTTTGTCTATTTTTCCTCTTGAGAACTTGTTCTCAATAAGGAAAGTAGACAGGGTTTCATACCAAGCCCTTGGGGCTTGCTTTAACCCATACAATGCTTTCCTAAGTCTATAGACATAATCAGGTTTAAGAGAATCTACAAAACCTGAAGGCTGCTCTACATATACTTCTTCCTTTAGATCACCATTCAGGAATGCTGATTTCACATCCATTTGGTACACTTTGGATCCTTGATAAGCTGCATAGGCAAGGAACATTCTGATTGCCTCCATTCTTGCTATTGGGGCAAATGTTTGATCAAAGTCAATCCCTTCTTCCTGCCTGTATCCTTTAGCAACCAATCTTGCTTTATTCTTTACAATTACTCCACTCTCATCCAACTTGTTCCTATAGATCCACTTTGTTCCAATTATATTGTGGCCTCTTGGTTTAGGAACTAGCTCCCAGACATTACACCTTCTGAATTGATTAAGCTCCTCTTGCATAACATCAATCCAGTGTTGGTCTTGGATGGCTTCTTCAAATTTCTTAGGCTCCATTTGAGATAGGAAACTTCAATGCAGAACTGTGCTCAGATTTCTGCTTCTAGTCTGCACTCCTTGTCTTGGATCACCTATAATCTGATTTGTTGGATGGTCTTTTAGATGTCTTGTAGCTGGAGGTATATTTCCTTCAGGTTGAACATCACCAGCTCCTTCATCATGTTGTACCTCTTGGTTGTCATCAGCTTCTATGGAGTCTTGTACTCCCCCTGGACAGTAGCCTTCATTTTCCAATGCTTCATCTGCATTTGATGCTGCTGCAGTGGAAAGCTTGTCCATCCTTTTACTTATACATGTTGAATTATTTGATCTATAAGGCAATTCACTGTTGATTAATCTTGTTTCATCAAATACAACATGTACAAATTCTTCTACAACTTGAGTAGTCAAGTTGAAGACCCTATAAGCCTTACTATTGATGTTGTACCCAACAAATATCCCATCTTGGGATTTGGCAGCAAACTTAGTTAGATAAGACTTGCCATTATTAAGTATATAGCACTTGCAACCAAAGATCCTAAAGTAGGATAGATTTGGTTTTCTACCTTTCATAATTTCATAGGGAGTCTTTTTGTGGCTCTTGGTGATAGAAGCCATATTGATCACATGACATGCAGTGTTTACTCTGCCTCAGCCCAAAAATATTCTGGAAGAGAGGTGTCACTCAATAGAGTTCTACCAGCTTCAATCAATGTCCTATTCTTTCTTTCAGCAATTCCATTTGCAGTGGGTGTTCTAGGTGAGGAGAAATCTTGGAAAATCCCAAAGTCCTCACATAATTTTGTCATACTTTCAGATTGAAATTCCAGTGCCATGGTCACTTCTGATTTTGACCACTGTACTGTTCAGTTCATTCTGAATTTGTTTCACAAAACTAAGTAAGACACTTGGGGTTTCTGATTTTTGTCTCAGAAAGAACACCCATGTATATCTAGAATAGTCATCTACAACCACAAAAGTGTAGACCTTCCTACCTAGACTATGAACTGGCATAGGAACCAAAAAGATCCATATGTAAGAGGTATAAGCATCTCACAGAATCCTTGTTTTCAAGGCTATGAAAGGAGGATTTTGTCTGCTTGCCCTTTTGACAAGCTGAGCATATCCCTTCCTTATACACTTAACTGAGGACCATTCCTTACTAACTCTTTACTAAAGAGTTGGCTAATTATCTTATAGTTAAGATGAGCCAACCTCTTGTGCCACTTGACACAAAGAGATGCATTATCATCAGCTACAAACAGATGGGAGAAACCTTGTTCTCACATACAAAATTAAGACAATAAACATTTCTCTTTCTATACTCAGTCAATATGATCCTTTGATCACTTGACCTTTTGATATGACATTCATCCTTACCAAATGAAATGTCATATCCAAGATCACTCAGCTGACTTATGCTTATCAGATTATGTTTCAAACCTTTACATAAGCCACTTGGGTGATGGTAATTTGGTTTGAAGAAATGTTACCAAACCCTTTGATGGTTCCTCTTTCAGATCCACAAAGATTACTTTAGGTCCATCTTTGACAGATGTGTACTCCTTCAGCAGCCCTTTATTCTAGTCATGTTCCTGGAACAACCACTATCCAAGAACCATATAGGGGCATGGCAACTTGGACTTTCCTGATATACAGAATTATTTTCCCTTAGAACCCAAGTAAGTCTTGGGTCCTTGGTTCAGGTTAGCACCAAACACATAAAAACTACCAGCAGCTCTTCTAACTGGTAGACTATTGTTCTTCCTTATACTTGTGTTATGCCAGCAGTCTAAGGCAAAATGGCCTCTCTTGCCACAGCACCAACATTCAAACTTGTTGTATTTAGGTCTATATATATCCTTGACAGAAGAATTTCTGTCCAGTGCTGGTGCTGCTGCATCTTCACCCACTGATTTCTTATAACCATGTGGTTTATGAACATAGGCAGACCTTTTGGCATTTACACCCTTGTTTATCAGAACACTAGTCTTAATATGACCATGAATACTCTCAAGATCATATTTGTTAGAAGGCACTTCCACCTTTCTAAACATAACAGGGACTGAAAGGTTTAGTGGCTGGACAGGAGCTTTGTCTTTTCTTTTGAATTGGGCAGCCCTGGGGTTACCTTTGAAGCCTAATCCTGCCTTACCCTTTTTAGCCACAAACTAATCTATTAAAGGTAAGACAGATTTTGGCTTAGAGTAACTAGCCACTAAATCTTTTTCTATTCTTAGTCTGGCCTCCAAACTCTTCACTTGATCATTGGTATATTTGATTATGCCCATCTGAATAATAGTTATATTTTTCAGTTTGGCAATCTCATTTAACTTTTGATCTATTACTTTTTCAAACTCAGTTGCAGCCACCTTAAGATCAGCAATTTCCTGAGCCTGAGTTTTGACTAGGTTCTTGCTTTTCTTAAGGCCTGCAACAAGTCTCCATACTTATCTATCAATTGATAGACATCCCCTTCAGATTCAGATCCATCTACATCACTTGATGCAGATGTAACTGATTCTGCACTAGTACTATAAACTGATTTTATAGAAGGACAATGTACCTTACTGGGACCAAACTGATTCTGGCACATGTCTTCTTCTGATCCAGCCATCAGTCCCATGTACTGATGATCTTCTTGATCATAGATGGAGTTCAGCAATTGCATAAACTCCTCTTCTTCAGTAGCAGCATACAGTCCAATATATGCTTCAGCTTCAGATTCTGACTCTGAAGTTGATTGATCTGTAAGGCTCTTTTCCTTCTTTGCAACAAAGGATTTCTCCTTCTTGCCCTTTTTATGAGTCTTCTTTTTGTCTGATGACTCCTTCCTCTTATCTGGACAATCTGCCACCACATGTCCAGGCCTGTTGCAGCAATAGCAAACAATCTTTGAAGTTGTATCTTTGCTGGGCTTAGTTCTGCTCCTCTCCTTTCTTGATGATTTTCTCTTCTGATAATAATCATCAGCTGGCTGTGATATGGAGGGTCTTGACTTCCACTGCTTCTTCTTTAAGAACCTATGAAACTACCTTGTAAAAGCAGCAAAATCTGTATCTGAATCACTGCTTTCTGAAATCTGATTGTCTGAAATTTCTAAGTTAACTTTAGCAACTTCCTTAGAAGGTGATGGAGATATCCTCCTATTCTTTGTAGTGGCTTCTACCTTGAAGGCCACTGACTTCTCTCTATGCTCTCCTTTTGAATTCTTTTCTTCCTCCTTCCTAGCCATTAGTTGCATTTCATATGATAGCAACTTTCCAAACAAGGTTGGAGGAGAAATCTCTGCCAGTTTAGCCACTTCTCTTATGACACAAATCTTGGTGTCCCAATCCTTTGTCAAGGACCTTAGGAATTTGTCATTCAGTTTATAGGTACTGAAGACCCTTCCATAGGACATCAATTCATTTACTATCCTGTAGAATTTCTTATAGCATCCAGTTATGCTATCAGACTTCCCTTGTCTGAAACTCTCATACTCTTGGTTGAGCATAGACTTCCTATCCTGTCTAACTTCTTTAGAACCCTCCATGTAGACAATCAAAGTGTCCCATATTTCCTTGGAGGTTTTACAGTGAATCATATTTTGGAATGTAAAATCATCTATGGCACTCACTATGATATTCTGAGCTCTCTTATCCATAGTTGCCAATATGATTTCATCCTTGGTCATTTCAGAATAACTCTTTGAAGTTTGAATATTTGCATCAAAAACTGATACCTTCATTGGAATGAAGGGTCCTTCCTGTACTGTGATGTATATCCTTGGGTCAGAAGCCTCCATAAACAACCTAACCCTTTCTTTCCAGATTCCAAAGATTTCTTTTCTGCATATGGGTAATTTCATTGACCCTAGTTCCTTGTGATTCTCTCCAGAACTCATTTTCTTGATTCTTGATTCTGCCTTTAGGGATCTAACTCAGACTGTTAAGTCCTTATTTGAGTAACCTCCCTCTGATACCACTTGATAGTTTTACTTTCAAGACAACCTAAACACCTAGAGGGGGTGAATAGGTTCTAATGCTTGTTTTTTACTTTAGGCAGAAAATAACTACTGGATTAAATTGAATACATAAAATACTTTAGCAAACACAGCACAGCAATCACAGAAATTCACACATCACAGATTGCACATAGTTTTATAGTGGTTCCCCAAGGTCTGGGTACATCCACTTTCCCCTTTCACCTATCTAGTAGTGTGCTAGATTCGGCCTAACTTCCTTCTTTAACTCAGATCCACAGATCCTACAGCTCAGAACCTGGAAAGGTTCCTACAACTCAGAACCCTGAATGTTCCTACAGCTCAGGCTAATCTGCCCTACCTCAGCCTTGCCACAAGGCCTATAACTCAGAGAAATACCTTCTCCTACACTCAGGCATACACAACCCTACCACTCAGAGATCAGATCTCCTACACTCAGCCTTTTATAATATAGGCTTACAACTCAGATCTATATTAATAGATCCTACCAAAATTGAAAAGAGTTTTATAGAATCTTGCCCTTGTTGAGAGAGAAAGAACAAGACAGCAACTAATCAGCTGATGGTTGAAATCAACTGAATCTTAGCTTTCTTCAAAGCTTCTTGAATCTGAACTTAGCTGAGTTGATTTCCAAACAGCTTCTTGTGATACTTGTAACAGCTTCCTTCTTGATCTTCAAACGGCTGGATCCCTCTCTATCCAATTCCTTTGATAATACTTCAAAATTCTTGGATGAATTCTACTTAGACTGATCCTGATAGGTGTATCCTTCAGAATGTCTTCTTAGATCTTCTGATGAAGATCTTCTTCCGTGCCTTTTTACTTTCTTGATTTGATACTCAATCAGTTTCTAAGTGTGTTGATTCTAAAAAATCCCTTCTATTATTATTTTTTCTACATCTGAATCTGTCTATTTATAGGCCTTCTTCATGGTAACCGGCTGATCCGGTTTCTAACTAACTTCTGACAAGTCTGACAACTTCAATTAACCTGTTGTAACTCACAGCTATCAAGTCTTCAAATAGATCTTGTGCCTTTGTTGGTCCAGCAAAGTGTTGAGACTGTCTGTCAGAAAGCGTCGAGACCATTGCTAATAAGTGTCGACATAAGTAACTTGTGTCGACACTACTTTG